>OX422210.1:514195959-515498459 GCA_949130495.1 Sambucus nigra | reverse complement strand
GCGTGTGCGTGTTAGATAAAAAATCTGGGTATTATAAGGAATTTTTTTTACGTTCTAGAAACAGCTAAACATTTTTTTAATACAATTTGTTAGTGTCGATGGCGCGGATCCACACCCATTAAATAATATGGTCAGCTTTTTGTCAAAAACATAACAAAAAAAAAACATTTTTTTTGTCAAAACAAAAATAATCGCAACCGATAATTTTTTATTCCGACTCATGATTTTTATGTGTCGATCGCGACACTAGTTATTGTCTCTAGCGCGGACCCATATTCATAAGACAATCGCAAACAGTTTACGTCCATCACATCTCCAAGGCATTAGTCCGTGCCAGCAGTATTGACGAATCATAAATCCAAGACATCAAACTTTTGGTGTCTCAGAGACATTTAACTTTTTTTCCAACCGACATATAATTTGTCGGTGCCCTTGGGTGTAGACCCACATCCATTAAATGATGCGGATTGCGCCGACGACAATAACCAAAAACGTTTTTTATATTAAATAACCACAATGATTTAAGATATCAACGTTTTGATGCAATTCGAACATCACCGAATTAAAATTGAATATTTTAAAAAAATTACATAATACATACCGCTGGCGCTGACCATTTTTTCTAATATGTTGGTCCGCATCAGCGGTATGTATGGGTGGTCGAACTGTCTATACATACCGCTGCTGCGGACCATTGTTGTAAATATAGTAAACATATTATTTTTAAAATAGTAAAAAATGGTCCGCGCCAATGGTATGAAAATAATACGACTCAATACCACATCCCCTTTTTAATTGGATCGTGATCGTGTTTGCTAAAAGATAAAAGATTCATAATCACATCGTGTAAATTTTTAATTAATTTGTGTCAAGTAAAAAAACGATTTCATATCTTGTCTTGTTGTATTTTAATACATATAATTTTATCATATATTTTTTTACATATATTTATATAAAGTGTGTATATATGTTTTTTTATTAGACTAGTTTTTTTTTTTAAATTCGAAAGTTATACTTTATAAAAAAATTATAGGGTGATAAAGCAGACAAATGGATATTTTCATGATGTGGCTGGATTTTTAATTTCAAATGAAAATTATCTTTCTCCTTTTATTTTGATAGAAAACATGTGCCACATAAACTAGCCACATCAGCCGGTGTAGAGACCCGGTAAGTTAAAACCGGTGCAAGAAGCTTTTCTCTTTTGATTAATATGAATTTTAGAAATGGTAAATAGTGCAAAACATCATATTCTATACCAAATAGACCTTGGACTTATATATATACATTATAAAGACCAATTTAGATAAAATTATTTTAATAAATTGACTTTAAAGATCATCAATTGATATGTTATGACAAACTATAACAATATAATCTCAAACAAGTCAAAATACAACAACAATCAACAAGTTCAAAAGATATTAATTTAGGCACGGTAAAATATATGACTATGTTGTTTTTTATGAGCTCAATTATTCAGTTATTAGTGATTCAACATGTAAATATATTGTGCAAATCACGCGCATTATAACTAGTATGACAAAAAGTATTTTCACATATTTACCATTCAAATAAGCTTATAAATTATTGTATACATTATAGTTATAAGTAAATTGTATAAAAATAGTGACCAAAATTAACTCCTTATAAGTTAAAGGAGCTGCTGTCTAAAAATGGCACTATTAGTGACAAATGTTTCACTTTACAGTGTCATATTGTTATTATGTATTAGTATGTTTAAAAACAATTTATTATGTTTGTTATCTTGTGGTTCATGACATAATTGTTTTAATCAAAACTTGCGAGGTAAGAGTTAAAACATTTATGTGTTCAATGGTAGTAGATTAACCAATTCATGAAGACAGTCAATACGGATTGCAATTTACATGGAATGAGCTTAATAACAATGTAAATGTAGCTAAAGAAAGATTCATGAATCATGATATGTATTAGCCCCTCCCAAAAAAATGGTAAAATTTTTTATACACATCTAAAAGATGGAGAAAAGAGAAGTACAATATTGACTTATAGACTGTTCCATAATAGATCATTGGCACCTAAGGCCCCGTTTGGCTCGGGTAAGGGGGGATATTTTTCACCAGGAATGATAAGCACAAGTTAAGAGAAATTTCATTCACCTAGAAAAAATATTTCACCTAAAACCAATCATTGCCTGCAAATGTAACTCGACAAAAATAACTGCACTGGTAACTCATATGAGAGACTGACGAACAACTTTTCACCAAGGTTCATTAGCTCTTTCACGGAACATAAGCTCAATTCCTTTCACTTTCAGACCCTCAATATCACCATCAAGATTTTGAATCACCTCATTCACATCAAACAACTTCCGCTCAATGCCCCTCATTTCCTCTTCCACCTTCTCATTTCCAGACCGACCATGCTCATTTCTTGAATATAATCTTGGTGATTGTCTTCTAAAGTAAGAGAATCCAGAAATTTCCCCCTGCAGTTTCGCAAATTTCGATAGGCTTTTGTGTTTTTTCTTTTTCATTTTAAAAAAAGCTTACAATGGAAACAGAAAAATAGATTAGTGGTATATTTGGGGGAATATGCAAATCATAAAGGAGTGAAGAAGTAATAGTGTGGATCAGCTTACCAATATCCATTGGATTTACACAAGCACCTAACGCCAGAAGACCAATAACTCCATCAATTTCTGCTAAACTGTTTGCCCTCACAATGTACACCTACAGGTACCATTGAAAGATATAAAGGTGTGTTTGATTATGAATTTTAAGAAAGACTGAAAAAAATATTTATTTAATTAATAAATGAAAAGGAGTGGAAAAGCATAGTACTTGTTTGATAGGATGTTCTCTTAGTTTTTCTGTTTTCAGTGAGATCTAGATCTTTGAAGGTTGATTAAAAATTATTTAGATTATTTGGGTGATTGATTTTTACCTATGTGACTTTCATTTTTTAGGGTGCAAATGACTTCAGCGGCGCAAAAAATGCCACCAAGCGTTTTACTAAGCATTTTTTGCAACACTTTTTTTGTCGTTAAAACTCATTTTGGGGGTCAAACCCCAAGAAATGCAAATGTTGGGGGGTCAAAGTCAATATCAAAAAATTATTGGGGACCAACCACAAAATAACCCAAATTATTTTCAAAAAAAATAAAGAAAAGATGATGCACTGCCAGATTTAATATTAAAGTTCTTGTAGAATATATTTGTAATTGAAAAAAAATTAGTTTAAAAAAAATGGAGTAAAAAGAAGTCTTTACCATGAAAACACTAATTCCAATCAGACATCCCATGCGAGTCGCACTTTGTTTTTTAAGACGATTTACAATATCATTTTTATAAACTTTTGACTAGAAAAAAAAATACACATTTGATTCACTTTATTTGAAAAAAATGACTTTTTTGTATTCCATTTTAGTTGTATTTTATTTACTAGATAATAATTTTGACTCAACTTTGATTGAAAAATGCACACTTTTAATTGAATATGACATGACTGTGTAAATGCATTAAAAAATCCATAGCAACACTCAATTAATCGTTGATGTGTATCATTTCAATCTAACACAATTACATTTTATATATATTTTTTCTTTTAAGATAACAAATAAAAGTTACCGCAAACTATTTATTTCATATGTTGAGTTGTATATGAATATTGTTTTTATCTAATGTATAGAATATTGTAAGTTTTTTATGTCATATAATATAATACTTTTATTTATAAATTTGTATCAATAATTTTTGTAAAAATATGTATTATATCATGATATTACTATCATGTTATTGTTTGTCGAAGTAATACTAAATCTAAGCACATATCTCTTAATAACTATTATCAACATGAATAAAACTACAAATTTGGGGTTGATTATTGAAGTTGTGAATAAGTCGTTTTCGAAAACATGGTATTATTGTCTAAAAGATACAATTATTATATTGTTTTATTGTTGCAATTGAACGTAAGCAATGCATTATTCTATTTTTTATACATTCTAAATACAATTATTTGAATTATCACATGATCTAATTCGTGATATCTAAGCTTCATTTTTAAATTAAAGTAGTTGTACTTTTTGTAACAATACGACGTGGATGAGCGTCAAATTGGAACTAAGATGAAAATATCTCTCGTCTCAACTTTCTTTCTTTAAAATCTCAAATAGGTAGAATATCTCAAATGAGGCTACAATAGAAGTATTTATAAATGGAAGTAGCTTAGACTCGAAGCAATGATCTAATTACAATTATACCCCTATTAGCCTTTACTACTTCCTCCTATAATACTAAGAAAATAATTACTAAAAGAAAAATACAACCAAATAAAGAAAATAAAAGAAAATAATAAAATGCCATAAAATCCTAAAATAATGAAAATGTCCTCAACCTTCTTGATTCACATCATTCTCCCCCTCTTAAAACCAAGCTCGTCCTCGAGCTTTCAAAAATTTTGGGGATGTGTGTGAAAATTCTCTAACGCTTCTTTTCTTCCTTACGAGAGGGATGAGAGGAACCCTAGCTGGTGCAATGTCCTCCATGGAAGATCTCCCAACTCGCCATTAGAAATTTTGTCACTCCTGGGTCAAAGACAAGCCTATAGCTACGAACCTATATACCAATCCCTTTCCGGCCATGATCTTGGTCTTGTAGAGGGTCTTCGATGGATCTTGATGGACTCAAATTGTAGGCTTGTGGTGAGGGTTAGAAATTAGGGGTTCTTAGGGAAAATAAATAGTGAGAGATGAGTTTGTGGTTGAATCGGGGGTTTTGACCAGAGAATGGAGATGATCAGGCTTGTCGGTAAGGGTAGGGGACTCGGTGAATAGAAGCAAGGACTGTTCAACCTTAATCTTTTTATCGCCAACAGTCATATGGTGGGTTATTGGGGTTCCAGTGGTAGCTCCAGGGGGCTGATCTATTCTGGCCAGAATATGGTGGTTTTTTTAGGGTTTTGTGGTGGCTACAGGTGGTGGTGATATCTTTGGGGTGGGGATAGTGTCGAAATCATGGGTTGAAACATTTTGGTAGATAGGAGTAGGGTTAGGATTTTGGTTGGTGGTGGGAACGGTATAAGGAAGGATCATGGATGCATCAAGTGGAGGAAGGCGATCCTCAAGAGCGTAAAATCGCGCTAAAAGTAAAAGGTGGTTCAAAAACCCCTCGAATCGATTAATGCAAGGTTCCACGAGAGCATATCTCCTCTTAAAACCCATTTGTCATCGTTCATAATTTTTTTTTGTTTTACAACAATAACAATAACGGGTGGAGCTAACGAGGCTCTGATATTAATTGACGTGGATGAGCGTCAAATGGAACAAAGATGAAAATATCTCTCATCTTAACTCTCTTTCTTTTAAATCTCAAATAGTTATAAAATAGGAGTATCCGTAGGTGGAAGAAGATTAGGCTCCAAGCAATGATCTAAATGCAATTATACCCCTATTAGTCTTTACTGCTTCCTCCTATAATACTAAGCAAACAATTACTAAAAGAAAAATACAACCAAATAAAGATAATAAAAGAAAATAACAAAATTCCATAAAATCCTAAAATGACAAAAATGTCCTCAAGCTTCTTGATTCACATCATAATCAAACAACATATCTATTGGCTCTAAGCGTCCAAATATAAATCGCAATTTCCATGTGCAATGCACGTACATTATTGCTAGTATATATAAATGTGTATACGTGTGTTCATGTAATTTGTGCAGATAGGAATTATAAGAAAGGGGGATATTGTTACCTTCAATCTGCAAGGTCCAATCACCTGAAAAACCAAAACATCTTTCTCCAGTAATTTGTGTGCAATAGAGAAGCCTCTCCATCCCCCACTCAGTCCATTCTTACTAATAAGATACTTGGTTTCATATTCTTGTTCACTTTCATCAACTAAAACAATTGTGTCATCTTGCTTTGGCATATGTAAATCACAAAATCTCTTTGGAAAACTCTATAATTATTCAAGGTAAACACAAATATATCATAGTAATTTAGTACTAATAAATTTGAAGATAAAAAAGAACTCTTGAATTCTGACAGAAAATTCGGCTTTACCAGCCAAAATCCACCAGCAACATGTGATGGGAGCATAGGCTTTATGAAACTAGGGAATTTGGGGTCCAAATTTGCTTGAACCAATTTTGCTCTCTGTAAAAGAGAAGATTTGGGTTGAATGCAATCATAAGGGCTGCTGTTTATAGAGCTTCATAAAATTGGAGAATGGGAATCCATGATTCCAGGAATTCTAAGTTCCTGGAATCTTGAATTCCTTTCCATTGTTTGGTTCAAGTAGGAATTATTTTTTCCCGACATCTAAAGTTATTTTTTTAAATTAGGAATAAATATCATTTAACTAAAATACCATTCTACTTTATTTGAGTGTGTGCGCATGAGTGTGTAGTGAGTGTGTGTGGGGGGGGGGGGTGTGTGGTTGTGTATGTGTGTGTGAGAGAGAGATTGTGTGTGTGTGTGTATGTGTGTGAGAGAGAAAGAGTGTGTGTGTGAGAGAGAGAGAGTGTGTGTGTGTGTGTATTTATATGTGTGTGTGTGTGTGTGATAGAGAGAGAGGGGGAGGGAGAGAGAGAAAGTGTATGTGTATGTGTGTGAGAGAGAGTGTTCGTGTGTGCGAGAGAGATAGAGAGAGAGTGTGTTTGTGTGTGTGTATGTGTGTGAGGGAGTGTGTGTGAGTGTATGTGTGTGTGAGAGAGAGTGTGTGTGTATGTGTGTGTGTGAGAGAGAGAGAGAGAGAGAGAGAGCGTGTGCGCATGTGAGTTTAAGTGAGATGGTAATTTTATCTCACCACAAAAGTAAGGTAATATGTCCGGGAATATAGAATTACCCCAATTTTATAGGGGAAAGTAGAATTCCAATTTCATGGGAATTCTAAATTCCATGAATTCTAAGTTCCCCCTTAAATCTCCAACCAAACATTGTAATTTTAAATTTCAGGAATTCTAAATTTTCTTTCCAAACCTCGAACCAAACAAGCCCCAAAAGATAACAAAATAGAACAAGCAAGAGCGTGGTGTTGGAGATTTTTAAAATAAGTGGGTAAAAGTTTTGGGAGTAAAAGTTTGTTCCACATTGAAGTGTTTAGATAAAAGTTGGAAGAAAATTTAATATAAAAGGGAGAGTGTCCCACATTAAAAAATGAGTAAAGTTAAGTGATACCCATTAAGTTATAAAAGGAACGGGCAACCTTTTGTCCCACACTGGAAAAATATAAAGAACGTGTGCACTTAATAAGTACAAATGGAAGATGAAGACTTATTTCATCTAGTATTTAACAGGGCTATTTAAGAGAGCTCCAATACGATGCGATGCACCACACGCACACATGCGCGTGCGGAGAAGTGGGCTGTAGAGGCGTTAGGGGTGCACTTTGCGTGTCCGCAGTGGTAGCGGGTTGCCAGGATTCGTCCGGATTTAATCGTGGTCACTTTTTGGGTGGTCCGTATAAAACCGATTCGGTTTAATTATAATTGTTCAGAAATGGCTTAACACTGTTAGTAATTAACAGTCATACCATTTTGGAATTAATTAAGACTGTTAATTCAACAGTCATGACTCTTGCAGACAAAGCCTTTCATTATATATAAATAAGGCTGCCTAATTCGAAATTGCACATTTTTTTCAGATTTACCCAGTTCCAGATTTTCCAAAACCCAGTAATTATTCAATTACATTTTCAGGAGATACAAAAACTATCTTATTATGTTTTGTGCATAGAAACAGAATAAGAACTTCATTGACTGTTCTTCATTGCAGCATCCAAGTGTTGTCTTCAAACATACAATTTGCAGACAACGCAATTGCTTCATTGTATCTTGAGTATGGATTTGCGAATTCTCGTTTGTCTACCGAATTATCTTGGTGGGGCAAATACTATATTCAGGAAAGTGACATCACGCCTTGAAGTTTCCAGAATTTATATGACGTCCAACATAATTGAATTCAAGAAGTTTTATTGTTTTGAAGTTAACTGAAAAGAGTTTCATTTTTTCATTTGCATATTTATTCTCCAACACGTGGCACTAAACAATTAGAGTTTAAGAACGCAATTAGAGTTCAAGAAAAAATTAGCTCAACTTTAAAATGTCATAGCACAATCATGTTCTAAATTAAGCCTATGTATTGTTTCAAACTAGGAAAAAACGCGAGCACGTGATTGAATGCTCACACAGACAAAGTAAAAAAGTTTTATAAATAATAATTTTGATTATTATGAATTTTAGAAATGGTAAATAATGCAAAACATCATATGTTATATCAGATAGACCTTGGACTTAAATATATACATTATAAAGACCAATTTAGATAAAATTATTTTAATAAATTGACTTTAAAGATCATCAATTTATATGTTATGACAAACTATTACAATATAATCTCAAACAAGTCAATAAAACAAGAATCAACAAGTTCAAAAGATATTAATTTAGGCATGGTAAAATATATGACTATGTTGTTTTTTATGAGCTCAATTATTCATTTATTAGTGATTCAACATGCAAATATATTGTGAAAATCACGCGCATTACAACTAGTATGAGAAAAAAGTATTTTCACATATTTACCATTCAAATAAGCTTATAAATTATTGTATACATTATAGTTATAAGTAAATTGTATAAAAATAGTGACCAAAATTAACTCCTTATAAGTTAAAGGAGATGCCGTCTAAAAATGGCACTATCTATGACGAATGTTTCACTTTACAGTGTCATATTGTTATTTTATATAAGTATGTTTAAAAACAATTGATTATGTTTGTTATCTTGTGGTTCATGACATAATTGTTTTAATCAAAACTTGCGAGGTAAGAGTTAAAACATTTTATGTGTTCAATGGTAGTACGTTAAGCAATTCGTGCAAATAATCAATACGGATTGAAGTTTACATGGAATGAGCTCAATAACAATGTAAATGTAGCTAACGAAAGATTCTTGAATCATGATATGTATTAGCCCCCCCCCCCCCCCCCCAAAAAAAAAAAAAAAAAAAAAAAAAAGATGTTTAACAGTTTTGATACACATCCAAAAAAACTAATATGAATGCTAAGCGCAAGTTAAGAAAAATTTCATTCACCCAGAAAAAATATCACCTAAAACAAATGCTTCCTGCAAATGTAACTCGACAAAAATAGCTGCACTGGTAACTCATATGAGAGACAGACGGACAACTTTCACCAAGGTGCATTAGCTCTTTCCTGGAACATAAGCTCAATTCCTTTCACTTTCAGACCCTCAATTACCATCAAGATTTTGAATCACCTCCCTCACATCAAACAGTTTCCGCTCAATGCCATTCATTTCCTCTTCCACCTTTTCTTTTTGAAGCCTCTTTAATTCTATAACCTCTTGCAATTCAAATGAAAGGCTCACGAGCTTATCAAGCCTAACTACCAAGAATCCAACTCACATGCCCAAGCGTCAAACGATTTCAGAGTCTTTTCCCAAATTTTTAAATTATCTCGACAAGTGCTAAACTTGCAAGCTCTAATGGCATCCGCAATGTTGACGGTTTCAAAAATTATGCTGGCAGCAAGCTTACAGTTAAGGCCCTTGAGAATATGCTCATGAAGAAATGAGTTTTGATTGCAACAAAGATCATAGTACATGATCCCAAGGTGTGTTGGTATCTCAGAGTCTATAACTAAACCATCCACAAGGATGTTGAAATCTTCAAAACACTTGACATCTTTGAAATCAACAACAGATTGTGAGAATATGATGCCTTCAAAAACTTGTGATCCAAAATCATCGCTCTCATTTCTACATAGATCAGTATTCAATACTACCATGCTTGTTTCTTGAATATAATCATGGTGATTGTCTTCTAAAGTAAGAGAATCCAGACATTTCTCCCCGCCTGTTTCGCATTTTTCGATGGGCTTTTGTATTTTATCTTTTTAATTTTTAAAAAAGTTTACAATGGAAACGGAAAAATAGATTAGTGATATATTTGGGGGAATATGCAAATCATAAAGGAGTGAAGAAAAAAATAGTGTGGGTCAGCTTACCAATATCCATTGGATTTAGACAAGCATTCAATGCTAGAAGACCAATAGCTCGATCAATTTTTGCTAAACTGTTTTCCCTCTCAATGTACACCTACAGGTACCATTGAAAGATATAAAGGTGTGTTTGATTATGAAGTTTGAGAAAGTCTGAAAAAATTATTTATTTGATTGATAAATGGAAAAGGAGTGGAAAAGCAAGGTAGTGGTTTGGTAGGATGTTCTCTTAGTTTTTCTGTTTTCAGTGAGATTCAATTCTTTGAAGGTTGATTAAAAATTATTTGGATTATTTGGGTTTGGCTCCCATTAATTTTGTGTAATTGATTTCAACCTATGTGACATTCATTTTTTGGGATTTGGCTCCTAAAATGACTTCAGCGACGCAAAAAATGTCACCAAACGTTATACCAAGCATTTTTTGCAACACTTTTTCTGTCGTTAAAACTCATTTGGCGTGTCAAACCCCAAGAAATGAAAATGTTGGGGGTCAAGGTCAATATCAAAAAATTATTGGGGGCAAACCACAAAATAACCCAAATTATTTTCATAAAAAATAAAGAAAATATTATGCACTACCAGATTTAATATTAAAGTTCTTGTAGAATATATTTGTAATTAAAAAAAATAGTTTAAAAAAATGGAGTAAAAAGAAATCTTTACCATGAAAACACTAATACCAATCAAACATGCCATGCGAGCCGCACTTTGTTTTTTAAGACGATTTACAATATCATTTTTATAAACTTTCGAATGGAAAAAAAATACAGATTTGAAAATTATTATATTTTTGTAATGTTGCAATTGAACGTAGGCAATGTATTAGTCTATATTTTACACATTCTAAATACAATTGATTGTTTGAATTACCACATGATCTAATTCGTGATATCTAAGCTTAATTTTAAAATTAAAGTGGTTGTACTTTTTGTGACAATATAACGTGGATGAGCGTCAAATGGGAACTAAGATGAAAATATGTCATGTCTCAACTCTCTTTCTTTAAAATCTCAAATACGTAGAATACCTCAAATGAAGCTACAATAGGAGTATTTATAGATGGAAGTATCTTAGGTTCCAAGCAATGATCTAATTACAATTATACCCCTATTAGCCTTTACTACTTCCTCCTATAATACTAAGCAAACAATTACTAAAAGAAAAATACAATCAAATAAATAAAATAATAAAATGCCATAAAATCCTAAAATGAAAAAAATGTCCTCAAGCTTCTTGATTCACATCATTCCCCCCTCTTAAAACCAAGCTCGTCCTCGAGCTTTCAAAAATTTTGGGGACTTGTGTGAAAATTCTTTGACTCTTCTTTTCTTCCTTACGAGAGGGATGGGAGGAAACCCTAACTGGTGCAATGTCCTCAATGGAAGATCTCCCAACTCGCCATTAGAAATCCCGTCACTCCTAGGTCTTGTAGAGGTTTCGATGGATCTTGGTGGGCTCGAATTAGGCTTGCAGTGAGGGTTAGAAATTAGGGTTTCTTAGGGAAAATAAATGGTCAGAGATGAGTTTGTGGTTGAATAGGGGGTTTTGACCGGAGAATGGAGATGATGAGGCTTGTCGGTAAGGGTAGCGGACTCGCCGGACAGCAACAGGGACTGTTCGACTTTAATTTTTTTTACTGCCAATAGTCATCTGGTGGGTTATTGGGGTTCCAGTGATAGCTCCAGGGGCTGATCTATTTTGTCCAGAATATGGTGGTTTTCCGGGGTTTTTGTGGTGGCTACAAGTGGTGGTGATGTCTTTGTGGTGGGGATAGTGGCGGAACCGTGGGTTGAAACATTTTGGTGGCTAGGACTAGGGTTAGGGTTTTGGTTGGTGGTGGGAACGGTATGAGGAAGGATAATGGATGTGTTGGGTGGAGGAATTCTCCACAAACTTTCATCGAATTCTCCACAAACTTTAAACAATATCATACCAAAAAATTTATAAAGTTATCCGTGTTTGATACTAACTAAAACCGTTAATTATTCTTGTTAATGGGTCGTGTTAGTTTAGGGTTCGGGTTCAGAAATGGTCGAGCCTAGCCCGCTAACTTTTTATTGTTAGCCTAAATATAAATGACTCATTTTAAAGGTTGGCTACAAAACATCAGTGACGGATCTGCATATCATATTAGTTTTATGAAAGAATAATATTACATAAAAGTAACATAAATACATAGCTTGAATAGAATATTCCTTAGATGGGGTGAAAGGAGAAAAATGAAAGAAAAACAGAGCATGAAACCTTCAGCTCATAAGAGCACAAATAGTCAAAACATACACAACTCTTTAAGTAGAGAGAGCTTAGTGAACATTTTTCTATTGAGTTAAGGCCCATCGATTATTTCATCAACTTAGCTGAAAGCAATGTTCTAAAAAACGCGGGGCGTGGTCAAGGCGTGGATGCCAATCCTTAAGCCTTAGAAGCCTAGGCGGGCGTTAGGCGTAAAAAGGCGTGAAAAGGCGTTTAGCCCTTCTTAATATAGTTATATATTTTTTAACCATAACAAGGCTATTAAAATCCTAAAAATGTATATATCATAAATATATGTCTGAATATATGCAAATAAAAATATTATTTGATTATTTTGGATGAGATAATGGTCCGGTTAGTAAAAAAATTTATTTAAAAGGTGATATCGTTTCACTAAAGCATTGTTGTTTTTAGAAAAAAGTGCGCCTTAGGGGTTTTACCAAGAATAAGGCGTAAAAAACTTAAGGCGAGGCGTTTCTCCCCAGCCTTAAGCCTAGGCGTGCCCGGTAGGCGGATTTTCTAAACAGTGGCTGAAAGAAATAATCTGAAGATACGAAGCTTTTTGTAGTATTCGATTGAGGGGTGATTAGCAAAAACATAAATTTAATGGTATTAGTAGTATTCGTAAATAACAAAAGGAAAAATTCTCTCACTTTCTTGGTCTTAAATTTAAGAGGCTTCTGCCTTTTAAGGAACATCCTTTTGTTCTGCAAATAAAGAAAGCAAACATAACATAGTTGCATTTGCCTGTACAACTTAAAACAATATATATGGGCAGAGATAGGCCTGTCAATGGATCGGATTTTATCCGAATCCGATCCGTTTTAAGCGGATATGGATCATGCCTAAAATCCGATTATTCGATTATCCGATTATCCATTTATTAAATGGAGTGGATTTGGATTCATATACTCCGATCCATTAATAATCCGATCCGATTAATATTTTTAATATACATATATAAATTATATATAATATATTTTTAATTAATGTATATTGTATTTAATAATATTTTAAATATTTATTATAATAGTTATTTATTTCATTATCTATTTTTTGGAACATTGGCAAAATAAATTTATGAAATAAGAGTTGAAAATAAAAATGTTACAAATTAAGTTTAACATAAATGGATAATCAGATAATCGAATCCCATCCGAATCCGTTTAATATTAACGAATATGAATTTGGATTTTCCTGATCCGATTAATAAACGGATCAGATCTGAATCCTTTTAAAATAAACAAATATGAATTTGGATTTGCCTAATTTAATCCGTTTACAGCCTAGGAAGAGAGATACCTTTGATGGGGAATCAACTGCGTCTCGTATAGAGTGAGAAACCTTAGCGATGGTCATTTGGAATCTCTCTGCCAGGATGTGTGTCTGAGGACGTATGGGAACAAAAAATCCAACTTTGGTTTAAAACTACAATGCCGAAATCCAAGAGGCTGGGCAGCTAAAACCCATAAATATCACTTTGTCTTTTGACTCTCCATCTCCTCCTTGCCCAACAAACAGTCGTCCGTTTCCCCTCAAACACCAAAATGCCGAAATGCATTAAATCCAAGAACCCCTTCTCTTCCATCTTTATGTATGGATTCATTAATACAGTGGAATATGCAAAGTTTTTCTTTGGTGTCTAAATATTTGGAGAAGTCATCTCTATCTATATCTATATAAATACTCTAAAACGGGTAACAAGAATTTAATCTCTCTCATCGCTGAGCCACTCCATGTGGCAACAACTATTCCTTGAAAACGGAGGATTTCTAGAGTCATGTTAAAAAAAAAATCCATCCAGCTCAATATAATATGTTTCGTATGTGCCCTTGTACATTCTTATTCTAAGAGATGAATCGCCCATATCTCTTTATTTAAACCCTAAACCAACTACTTGAAACCTCAATACACCACTCCCTCTCTCTACAAATCAGCCGTGGCACACAGTGGTGGTACGATTTTATGGTTGGGAGTAATGGAGCATGTGATATTGGTGGCGGTGGTGGCACTAGCACACCGCGGTGGAAGTTATGGTGACATCCTCACCTGGCGCAATTTAGCGAGTTGGGGTCAGTGGTGGGTATGTATTCTCGACAACCTTCCAGGACATGCCCACCAAAGCTAGACGGTTGATTCTTGAGGGGGGTTGATTTCCATGGGGTCTTAAGTTGGCTGGAAATTGGGTTTTGTTGTATAAGGTTCATGGTGAGGATCTTTCTTTGTCTAATTTTCCATGGGCATTATTTTCCAGCCGATTTGTTCTTATTTGTCTTTCTTGTATAGTCTTTGGTCTTTGTCCTTTTCTAATATATTTTTAATTCATGAAAAAAAAATGGGTGAGTTCCATTCTACCTCTGTTATTCGATTTGTTGATGTGCAATTTAAGCCGGCTGAATTTTGCTATGTACTTTTTTGGGAGGCACATCATTTGGCCATTTTTTTAATTCTTTGTCTGTTACTGTTGGCGAAATGGGTGTATGCTGAAAAACAACCGATGGTCGTTGTTCAGTGGTGATGGATTTGTGGCATAACATGTATTTTATTATTTGAATTTAGGGAGAGCTTGGCTCTTTCAGACGTCTCTAATATATTCCATGTTGAGATTGCATATAAAAAAAGTCCTATATAAATGTTTTGCAGTACTTGCAATGTTTTCATATTCAAATGTAAAGATTTGAATGATTTTTTTTCTTCCATCGTAAAAACAATTATTATAAAGGGTAAAGGTAAATTAGTATATATTGGGGTCACCTAGAGAATACAAGTTAAAATCTTAAAATATTATATGTTATGGATTTAGGCCACTTTCGTTTTTGCAAAAGTAATCTCCATTTAATTTTGAAGCTTCTTAGGTTCATATAACAAACTAATAATACCTGCATTAAAAGTTCTTCCCAATATTTATATAGGGAACATCAACTTTAGAACTTATAACATTATTTTTCATGTACCAAAAATACCCTCACTTGGAATGCATAAGGTTTCTCTTTATTTTATTTGGATAAGTTAATGGAGTAATGAATTTGGGCCTTGATTATTAATTTTTATTTGGTTTTGATTTGTTGATTAGATTGGTGATTGCAAAGGTAGTTAAAGATCGTGCACGTGCATCACGCGAGTTTACACCTAGTACAACTATAGAATGCCCTAGTACAACTATAAAATTCTATACAAAGCATTTAAGACTTCTCTTCATCTAGGATATACACATAGGATTAATCATCTATAAAATGCATAACACACTTTTAAATACTCCTTTGCTAAAAAAATGTCCACGAACCCAAAAATATCACATTCAATTAATGAGAAACCTTTCATTATCGACCAGACTTTATTTTTTATATTTTATTCAGTAAATTATTCGCTTACTCACTTTCTAACAATATATTTATTTATTCCCAAAAGACCGATTACCCATTACCCATCACATGTATGACCCATAACGAATTTGAAAATACACAACCATCAATGCTCAATGATGTTATCACCCCTTTTTATCCCTCTAACAATTTTTAACCCATTATATTCCTCTTTCAAAAGAAGCCAACCCATTATTCGATCCAAATTGTACTCTCTCTCTTTCTCCCCTCTCTCTACATTTGGGTTCAAAATAAGGGATTCAAAGGTACAATTTTGAGATTTTAAACATATATATGATATATGACAGATTTGGACCATGAAATTTGTTTTTTCCCTATTAGTTTGGTATAGTTTTGAAGCTAGGGCTTTGATAATTAGATTTTGGTCCATGAAATTTATTTTTTCCCTATTAGTTTGGTATAGTTTTGAAACTAGGGCTTTGATACTTATGTTTAAGGTTGCAATTTTTGTTGTTTTCACCAATCATCTTAATAATTATTTTCTTTTTATTGAGGAAAATAGGAAGGTGAGTTAGTTTGGTTTATTAAGTTTTTTGTACAAACCACTTTTACATTTAAAATTTTTAAACAACAGGCCCACTGTTATATGAGGTTAATAGACGAAATCAACTGTATAACTCAATCGTGATGGAGATAAAGTACTGCATCCTAATGACATCTCTATAAATGATATTTGTCGTTAGTAAGATGCCAAGGTTGCATGTTGGAATAAAATGTTTCATTGAGGTAGAGTATTTTCACATTAATGTCAAGTGGTCATAAAAGGAAGGAAAATGGTTAAAATTTGGCACCGAAAGTCTAGGAGAGATGTTGTTTAAAGTGGTTTCCAAAGAAACATTTACTTTTGGACTTGGTGACTAGAGAAGTTACTGGGAGTGGCAGGGAAACTAAATAATAACGGGGATTGGCGATAGCCGTCTGTAGAAGTATTGGAGACATATGCTTTTGGTCCGGTTAAGGGGTTTGTAATTTTACTGTTCCAAATTCAGTCCATTATTGCAATTAGTCTTATGGTGTATTACATTTTTATAACATCCAAACAATTGAAATTGAGTTATACTAAACAACACATTAACATTACAATAAAGTTTTCAAATATAAACATAAACCCAATTTTCTTGAATTGACATAAATCATAAAATTATACACAAATGTCCTGACTAAGCTTACTTTCATTCACGATGTCATATAGTGATATAACACCATTAACTATTATTTTAAAGCATCATATTATAAGTGTATTGACATAAAAAAACACAAAAATTATATACTTACTCATTAGAATGAAGAATTTACTGTTTTTAATATATATTCTTTCTTCAATTCGTATATGTTTGTATCTAAAGAGGTTCCCTCCTATATTTTGAATATTAATGTCAGTATTTTTAAACTCCTGCATAGTTTTTTATTTCCCTTTAGTTTTCAAATTGCATAAAAAAGACTGTTAAGACTATTGGTTTCATTAAATTTTTTGTATATATATACCCTAATACAAATAGATAAGTCACCCAAAGTTTTTAATATTTAAGCATCTTTCATAAATACAAGCACTACGTGTATGGGGAGGTTTAAACAGGAACTACTCTCCTTCGGCGGTAGTGTAACCTTTCATTCAAATGGAAAATAATGCTCTCTAAATTGTTCGGATATCTTAAATGAATCTTTCTACATGAATGTATTGCAAATTAATATCTTCCTCACATTTTATCCATATATGGCCTATTATTATGTAATATCAAATACCATAATTAGGAATTTATATCTGCCAAATGCGAAGGCACAGAATACACAGATGCACCAGATCATTTAATCTCAGTCGTCTCGTAATTCTAACCATTCTTTCATGCTATACAGAACGTTAAATATGTTAATATAAAGTTTACCCCCATCCAAACTATTTTCCAACATTTAATCCCATCTATCAAGGGTGTTTCAAATCTACCCTTTTAATGGGTTTTTCGTTCTACTGACCCTTTAATTTATTGTTGTTAGGAATCCTAATTTAAGTAGGTATGGGAGGTTTAATACCATGTAGACTATATTAATTGATGTGTTGTTGATGTTCAATGGTCTTTTGGAAAGGAGTTTCAATCCTACAGATGGGGTGGGGTTGGATTTTTTAGGAGTTTGGATAACACAATGTTTTTTCCCTTTAAGTGTCTTTGATATATGGCTCCTCAATTTTTGAAATGCATTATAACACAATCAGTTGTTAATATAAGATAAAAACAATCTATTTATTGAACATCTAGGACTTTGTTAGATATAATATAGTATGAATTCATGCTAGACACACTAGAAATATGTAAAAGCTCACCGTTGTTAAGACTACCTATGATTTAAGATTAATCATAACACTAATTTTATCTTTTATGCCATATTTATGCATGACATTCAAGATTCAAAGGATCATTCTCCGGAAGTTCCAACGGACAATGAAGGAAACCACATTAGATCATCTAAGAGAATCAAATCTTACAGGTATATTTCTAAATGTTAACTTACATAACTTTATCAACATCTTACATTTACAATGTATCTTCCATATTCTATAACAATATATAATAACTTTAATTACATCGCAGGAGCAAAGGAAAAGATATCAAGGACTAATGGAGTTAACAACTACTGAAGGGAACGGCAGAAGTCCTTTTTGAATTGCATTTATCACTACATTGGACGGTTATTTTTAAGACCATAGAGTTTGAGAATTTCAAAAAAAAAATTCTCAGGATGACTTTTACAAAACTATTGTCTTTCATCTTTTCGTAAGGCTTTTTACATCTTTTAACATATTCACTCTATTAAATTGTTTTTATATCTATTTTGATTCCTTTATTCGATGTTCAATACATGTACACCCGCACATTGCGCGGGGTTCATGCTAGTAAGGATAAAATAAGGATAGAATATATATATATATATATATATATATATATAATTCTTATTTATTCTTATTTATATCGTAGAAAACATTGCGAGACAAGATACATTTAAAATTCTTGTTGATATATTATTATATGTGGTGCCCTCACACATGATATTATTTCTCCTAACGAGAACTTGGTATGATTAGAATAAGGGTGTTAGGTTTGTTGTGTTGTATCATGTCGTGTAGTGTCAAATTGACTTTATCCTTATTGTATTTTATCATGTCGTTTCTTATTAAGCTTGTGTCATGTTCTTGTAGATTTTCGAGTCATATAGTATATTTTCACTAAATGACTAATGTCAAATCTGAATCGTTAAATTATCATTACGAAGTTCACCCATTAAGCATCGGATTCTTATGAATCCACCTTATTCTCCTGAAAAATCGTGTGAGTCGGGTCGTATGATATTTTGAAACGCCTATGTTTATGAAATTTTATGTGATGTAAGGACAAGTATTCATATAAAGTACATGATATTTTTATCAATGAGTAATACTGCTTTAGTAAAATTATAAAAACAAATATAAGAGAAAACTATTGGAAGAGGAAGTCATTTTCTTTGAATGAAACAAAATTGGGCTTTTTTTTAACTTTAACCCTACTTTTTAATACATTATTTGACTTACCCCCCCCCCCCAATTGCGCACACGCACACACACACACTTAGCTAATATCTTTGACTTACCCCCAGATTTTTAACATTTTTATAACTCTGTTAAAATTCTTTGATTTCTAATTGGACTTAATTCCTAAAATAAGTATTTCCCCATAATATCCTTTTATTTAACTTTTTTTTAAATATCATCTCCACTTTATCTTTTTTCCTAAATCAAAACCCTAATTTCATCAAACCATAAAACTCCATTCTCCTCCACAATCACCACTATCGTGGCCACTATCACCACTATTGCCAACCGTACCTACCACTAACACCAAAGTTAGGGGGAAATCACCACTTTTTTCATCAAACCACCATTATCCACCACGAACACTTACACCATCAACCACCACAATCTTTCACACTATCAAACCAATTACGGATTCATATCAAATTTTAAATTACAAATCCCGTTGAAGTTTAAATGATTTCATAATATAACATTGTTTTTAATTACAACCCGAAAATCATAAGCAAGCAAATATGGATAAAATAACATCATTGATGCTCTACTCTAACTCATCGATTATGTTTCCCATTTAATCAATTTTTGAAATAATGGAGGAGGACATAGTCTGGAAGTTGGATTGCATTTCTTGAAGAAAATTTTGCAAATTATTGTCATGTTGGAAAGGCTCTGCTTTTGATCATTACGCTATGCAAATCTTAAATTAGGTTTATGGGTCTTTAGATTGAGTATATAAATGTATTTTGAAAAATGATGGAGAAAGAAACATGGGTACGTAATAGGGCACTTATTTCTAGGTAGGGACAAGAAGTGGTAATTTCTCTTGTCGCCTGGGTGTTTATAGTAAAATTGAGGCATAACCTGTATTAATAGTGATGGAAAAATATACATTTGCAAGAATGATGATTAGTAAACTCAATAGTGAAGGAAATATGCTCAAAGGAGAAAATTAATTGTAAGAACGCAACAAATAACGTGATTCACCCAACTTGGGCTACGTCCACATGCTCGAGTTTTATTTCACTTAAAGAATGAAAATCAATGTTTACAAACACTCAATCTTAACAATAAAACTTATTCTCTCAAGTGTATACAATGTTTAAACTCTCTCAGAATCACTTCAAGTCTATTGAAGTTTATTCCCTCTTGTGTATATCCTTTCTTATGTGTCTTTTATCTCTTTTCTCCTTATCCTCTTCAATGGAGTAATGCATCATATATATAGTCTCGGCCTTAATCTATGGGACCTTGGGTACCATGCTACCTTTTTGAAACCTTCTTTTGGTAATCACCATCAGTTATTTAATGGGAAACATACTCGTTAATCATGGGTTAAACTTGCCTTAAAACATGGAAGAAAATATTACTTTAATGAAAAGTGCTCTACCTTTAGCGTATGCCTTAAGCGCATTGTCTAATATATAATATAAAATCTGTACCCGTGGGATTTTGTACAAAAGAAATATTCCTTTGTGTAAGATAGTGCTCTCTATGTCAACATATTTTACAGCTCATTACTAGTTTAGTTGAGTAAGTTGATGGTTTTTCACAACGTGTCCGATCGGGAAAGATGTTTCACATCATGCTTGATCGTGTGGAGTTTTTACGCTACCTGCTCAAATGAGTAAAGCCGTCTCGATCTCTATTTTCTGAAAAGCAGTTTCCTCAAAAACTTTCCCAGTGAGGTTGATCAATGGAGCATAGAGTTTCCTTGGTTCTGTCAGGCTTGGTCTTTCGGATGTTCTGATCAACCTCGTCTGTATAAGATCGAATGAACTCACATTTTCCTAAGTGAAGTAGCCCCTCCTACATTCATGTTAGCAGAGCTCTGCTTTGGATCAATTATGCCATGCACATCTTGGATTACGTTTATGGGTCTATAGATTGAAGATATAAATGGATTCTGAAGAGAGGATAAAAATATGGGTATGGATGTGGGAGGGTGTATTGGGTCTAGTATTAAATATATTATTTATTAAGTAGGTATGAAGTTGAGTGTCTGGTTACATGGATTAAGTATTAGTTATGGGTGTTTTCTCTCAAATTGTTGTAGGGGTTATATATGATGCGTTTTTTTAACCGTTTTAGACTTTTGTCAGAAAATAGGGGGTTAGGTCGGAGCAAGTCAATTAGCATATTGAAAAGTGGTGGTCAAGTTACAAAAAACTAAGAAAAATTGAGTGGGAGAGTTAATGAATTTTAGGGATAAAATACAAGATGAAAATGTAAATTTAATATTTTAGTATATATTGGCTACTCTCATGACAATATATTAGAGTCTTGCATAGATCAAGCACTTAGCTTGATTTCATATAGATCATAGGTATGATTAATGTAACACCCATTATTTTCCACACATAAGTTGTTCGACCTTATGCATAGTAAATAAATGTTGTCAAATAATTTATACCATTCCAACCATGCGACCAAAATAAGTAACTGATAATAACTTAATATAATAAGATGATGACTAGTAACTGAAACATAAAATAGAAATTAAGTCTCAACCACAATATAGTCCAACTCCTAAATAAGATAAAATATAAATAACTCAAGTACAACTTTGAATCCACTATAAGGACCATAAACCAAGGACCAACTGTAATGACAAAAAAAAAATAGATAGTCCAAATCTTAACACCTCCATCAAAATAGAAAATTGGAAAAGTGTAAAATAATAAGATAGCTTCTCAAAGAAGCTGTAGTCTCTACCTTGTTTATGTTGTTTTCTATAACTTGAAAAATAATCAATGTAAGGTGGAATAGTCCCACGACAAGTAATTATCTACATGATCCCAAACAAAGATAAGAATCAATTATATAAAAGCCATGATGTCCCCAAAGGTACAGGTTTAAAGCATAACATTATCAAATCCTAACATCCCTAAGTATAATTCTTTCCTAAATATAAACATCCAACAAAAATAGAGATTTCCCATTAATCACAGATTCTAAGTTCTTAATGCCTACTAATAAAGAATACCTTAAGGTGTCATAAATCCCATAACTACTTATCAAAGACAGAGAACCAAATCCAAAACTAGTTCATCGCTTGATTGCTACAAATAACCAAGTATATCATGACATAACATGACATGAAGTCGCTCAACTATTTAAAGAAAATGTTTTCATAATCATGTTACACAAAACAAATATTAAGTAATAAACAAATCAATTAACTAAAAGTACACGAAAGGAAACACCCCATTATGTCCTAACCAAAACTAAACCTCATACTGGAGTGACAAATCCAAATAAGGAAGCACTCTTAAACATGATTTAGTTGACCATCGAGATCTAATGGTATGAGCCCATATAAACTAACATTTATATCCAAATTATAACTTGATTACTAGAATCATTCGTTGATCCAAAATAGACCACCCACCAAAATGCATCACAACATAACTGTGACTCACTTGTTCAACCCACTAATCAACTTACTATAAAAATCCCATGGGGCCTTACTTCTGTCCCCAACCAAGTATAATATATTGAATAATAAGGAATTCAACGCCTACACTATATCGTACCTCATAATAATCATAGTGCACCTACCTCATTCTTTTCCCAAAATAATATATATTTATTATAGTTACTCAACTACCCCACTAACCAACATATTACAATAAATCACAAGGCACTTAACCACCCCCACTAACCAACCTATTGTTGGTATGTTCGAGCACACAATATCCATCCAAATAAAGGTTGATGCAGCCTAATAATATCACCCTACCGAATTCGCAAATGGAGTTA
This sequence comes from Sambucus nigra, assembly GCA_949130495.1. Lineage (NCBI taxonomy): Eukaryota > Viridiplantae > Streptophyta > Magnoliopsida > Dipsacales > Adoxaceae > Sambucus > Sambucus nigra. Next base: position 515,475,495 of record OX422210.1, on the reverse strand, counting down.
GATTTCTAAACCAAACTCTTACGTACCACCTCGTGTATCCTGACAAGCTCTAACACTCCTAAACCCTATCGAGGCAAAACCTAAAGGTTGTAATTTGATTCTCATATATCATCCAAAATTTTATTTAATTACAATTAGGGTTTAATAATCTTAATTTAATTATGATTTAAACATTAAAATCAACAGATTAAGTTATGATTCTAACCCAATTTACAAAAATCTCAACAAGAACCAACCCTTGTTTATATAAATATGATTGTACTAATCAATTCCCAATTAATCTACCCCAATTGCTATGAGAAACTTAAAAGATTTAATTTCTCGCATTAATTGATATACAAGACTATATCTAACCCATTAAATCCTAATTACATGATCTGATTATATAGTATTAACAAAAACCCTTATTTCCATATCCATTGCTTCTAATGAATCAAATATGTACAATTCATTTACTCAGATAATCATACTTTCGACATAAAATTAATCTTTTAATTTGGCTAAACCAGATTTCACAATCTTTAACTCATATCAAAGTGAAAAAGTATAAAGTAATTACTTTCCTTGACTGGTTTAAGAAAGTGTGTAGATCCTCCAATAATTTCCATAATTATTCAATACTCTTCTTCTCCAAGGTCTCCCATGCGCTAGAACTCCCAAGGTGTGACAAGTTTTTTCGTGTGAGAAGATGGTGAAATAATATGAGATGGTTATTATGGAAAACCCCACAGTTCTCTTTAAGGATAAATATAAAACCCATAGCCCACGGGTTACCTAACCCCTGAGCCTTTTTTACAAATTTTCTACACCGTTTAGGCACTCTAAAACCCTATCAAGTATAAACCAAGACCGACATAATTCTAATTCAATCCCATAATACTAAATCCACACATGATAAATGTCATGCAATCCAATTATCACGCACAAAGAATTTATTTAAATTAATTTAAACATACACATATAAACCTAAACCATAAAAGAAATTTAATGAAATTTAATTATCCCCAAATCCCAAGGTATTACATTCTTCACCCTAACTAAGAAATTTTGTCCTCAAAATTTACATCTTACCTCCATCCATATGCTTAAATTAGGATAAGTTACCAAGTCTTAGGCAAATCAACCATGCCTTAATCTATATGGCATGCGCAATTAAAGAGTTTGAGCATGCTTTAAATTAGATATTCTACTAGAAATCAACCATGCTATCACACTTGAAAACCTAATTCATCTACACTTAACAATGCAATCTTATCATGGAAATACATTATAACACTCTAACCCGGATTTAGGGTTTACATCTGGGTCTGCCCAATCCGATTCGGCCACGTTAAGTGTGAAGTGATGTGAAATAACCTAATTAAGGTTTTTAGTTCATTTTGGTTTATTAAAATTACCAATTAATCATGCAATTTCTTTTTCAAGATATTTAAGTGTAATAATAACGAGTGTGGAAACCATTAGGCAATATCCCGGGGTTCATGGAATCAAAGCTACTAGCGTAAGGATAAGGATAAGTAACTACTCACCTATAAAATTCTCTCTGAAGGCAAAATATCAACTAACTTGTGGTAACAAAAGGAACAACTTTTGCTAATGCCCGGTAGGGGTTCCCAACATAAATGCAATATAGAAATGAACGAAAAAATAATAATGAATGAAATAATATTAACAATATAATTTTACCCCAATCCTACATGCATTTACTATATAGTGCATGCATTAGTCATGAATTATTTCAAAACATCATCTTTAATTAGGATAAGAACCATTAACCCTTATCCATTCAAAGTTACCATCTTATTTAAAAAATGGTCATTTAATCCATCAACTCACACGGTTAATTTAGGAAAAACTACTTTCCTAGACTACCTTTAAAGCATCTAGTTTCCTTTCAAAAATATTAATTTACACTTTAAATTAATACACACCTGGTGTTTCATAATAGTAGCATTTTAGCACATGCACCTGATCTTTAAAAATAATTATCCATATATAAAGATGTCAAGTCTGGGAGTTTTCCCCACTATGAGTTACTCACACATCCAATTGTTATCTTTTTATATTAAATTTTCTACAAACACATATGTGTCAATCTTGGGATTATGCCCCCGTCATGAGGTCACTCAAATACCCAATTATCATCATTTTTATTCTTTTACCAACATATTAAATTATCCACACCTACCCATGTCAATCCTAGGTTGTGCCCGCAATGGGGTTACTCACACACTCGGTCGTCGTCTTTTTATCCCTTTAATTTATAAATACTAGGTTCCTCATTTTATCTCATATTCTCAAGTTTTTCAATTTCAATTGGTTTCATAATTATCCATGTCTCACAACTAAGTTATTTAAACTTAGAATATTAACTCCGCAATGATTTATTCATTAACTATCCTTTTTTTTGGAGTTTACTAAATATTATCTATATTTACAGGTTTGAATTGTCCGCTATAAATTTTGTGGCCAATTGTTCTACTAGCCATTTGTTTTTTTATTCTAAGATGAAGCCCTAGGCCTGCATTCCCTTTTTATATCTATTTTTCGTAACTCCTTTGGTAAGACTCATTCATTTTCATTAAGTTCATTCATTTGTGGATCCATCATCATTTTAAAAAAAATATTTGACTTATTTTTTGTGACACCCGGTCCAATTAAATACCGGGTGGTCAGTCCTTTATAAAATTTAAAATAGAGTATCCGGTTGGTTCATTCTTAGCATCACTTTCGAAAAATAATTTTCTTATTAACCACCTAATAATTAATTAAGCTAGTGTCAAAAAAATTTCCCATTAGCAAAAATTATTTAATTTAAATCATTAAACACATCCAACATTTTCACGAATAAATGAATAATGAATAAACTATCTGACTAAATGTAAAGAAACTTGAATAATCATCTTATACATAACAATCCAAGCCATCAAAATGTAATAATACTAAATCCGACTGAATACTAAATATGTAAATGAAACGGGTACAATGTCTCTCTGACATATAAAAATGAGAATGGGCGACACCTGCCCTAGCTGGAAGGTCTAAATAATAGAATTGAGATGATAGAAGTGGAAGCGTCTAAATATAAGGAGCTGCAACTCCCACAAAAGCTGCAGGACGTCTAATGGTCTGAAAGTCTAGATTTGGTGTCCTTGTGGCTGGACACCTAAAATAATATACAACAAGAGAAAAGAGATTTTGCAAAAGACGAGTCAGAGCCCGAGTGTAGAACATTTTAAAACCATTTAACAAGTATTTAAAAATTGCAATAAAACAAATATTATATGCTTGTTAGCTTTTTGAGCACTCACTTAAGATTCTCACCTCTCAACTATTGTGCACTCACTGTAGATTAAATCACAAGTATTTATTTCCATTACACTAATATCAATAAATACCAATACAGCACCCTTAGACTCAGCTGTGGTGCGGGCATACTCTGCTATCGAGTCTCAATAAATCTCGTATTAAATAACGACAATCAGTTTGGAATCACTCTCGAACTGTATAAATACAAGTCACACATATTGGAGGCGAACATAGTTCCAAGCCTATGTGCTACGCACATACCTACGCATCCAAATGACCGCCAACTTATCAACTCACAGATAAATCGTTCCTAGGTTTTATGCTCTGAGGTACCAATCTAATATCCTCATGAAGGCTCATCAAGATAAGATAGTCCTCTCTTTAAGACCTCCCATGATAGCAAGTATGTTAGGTATGTCATACACAAAATAGATAGTACTATTTTTTTATGGGAAAGGATCCCTAAACTTTATTAAAAAAGGAGAAACAACCTCTCTGACAGGGCTTCAACAAATTTAAGGAAACTAGAATGATAAAGCAATAAATTTGGGGCTTTATCATAGCCCCATTACAATTCTATATAAGAAATACGAATCTAGTGGCATCCCATCACATCCATCTTACAAGCTCCTATGACCACCCGAGGAATGAGATTGCACACAACCCATCAAGATCATTAGGTATACATACTGTAATACCCCGTATTTCTCAATACTCCAAATATTCTATTTAATTAAATTGAAGAATTAATGAGAAAATACGGCTTAATTTAAATTACATAAGAGTAGTAATTTAATGAATTTTATTTAAAATTGTAATTATGAAATAAAATTCGAGAGATAGATACCGACTTATATTGCCTCATTATATTTACTTAGTGCGAGTGGTAAATAGTTACTTGACGTGTGTAGAACGTGTTGGGGGTGAGAACGAGTAATATTTTTAAGTGACTCAAATGATAATTTAGAGGTCACAGATGAGTCCGGAAGGGTCAAATTAGTCAAAATAGTATACCCGAGGGTACTAGTTGAGTCTCGGGGTAATTTTGGACTAAACTGAGATCGTTCGGGGACGTTTTTGTCTTTTAACATGAGAGGGTATGTAGACCTACGAATTTGAGAGCTTTTTATCAGCCGTATGAAAGAGGGGTTAGGGTTAGAACACCCATGACAACACCAATACCATTAGAGAGAAGAGAGACATAATTTTCTAAGGCAAAAGAAAGAAGTGGGAAGGATTCAAAGGAGATTTTCACTATCAACATTTTGGGAAAGAAGGATTGAAGGATGAAGATCATCAATCATCAACAACAACCACAAAATTAGACCCTGCTGATCATAAGGCAAGTTATCTATTGTAAAATTTATAAAGTTATAATACTTATCTGTAGGATTTTTGAATAGTCTTGTTTAAATCAATATCTTGATAGGAGAATAATGGTATTTATACATGTTGGGATAGGAATCGCATGTAGAATGATTTAACATATGTAGAGGATTAATATTCAGATCAGACTTGATGATTATTTCGGAATAAAATCTGGATTTTGAATGAAAATATGGGAAGAACACCATAACTAGGGTTTCAAGAAATTCTGGGTTTAATTAACTATTTCTTTAAAGGAATTGGAGTTTTGATGTATTTGACACGTTAGAAATTGTCCTAGTATATGTGGAAACACGTTAAGATCATTGGGTCAAAGTTTGGTGGACTATAATGGAGTTTGGAGATTTGTTAATGGAGGAAAAGGTTAACGAAGAAGACGAACTGCGTCTGTACCTGTTCGATCGATCGATCGATCTCGAATTATCGATCGATCGACTAGGTCGATCGATCAAACCCAGCAGTCGATCGATCGACGCAAGATGTTTTTCCCAAATTTTTCGTGTTTAAGTCTTCGTTGATTTCCGGGATTGAATGAGTATCCTAGGATTTATATTATACTTATATGGGAGTGAGAATAAGACCAGTAGGTATATTGTTGAGGTCCGATAAGGCCATTGGGTGTAGGGCTTGGATTATGGACCGACAAAAATAATTCAATTTAGTAGAGTATCGGGGAATTCGGAATTGAGTTACGAGGTGAGGTAAATTCAATTTAAGTAATAGACTAGTAGGGTAAGTAATAACTACTGAAATTATATGTGAGGGGTAACTAGGACCCTTAGAGTTGTGTGAATACTCAAATAAATGCGATTAATGAGATAAATCGTAAAGCGAACATTGTACGGTAAATATAAGAGATTAAAATATTTCATACGCATATAATTAATAGGTCGGGCGTGTACCTACTGAATTATATGATCTTTTAGGTCGAGAGATTTATAGCTAAAGTAACTATGTTAGGGTCGATGTGATATTTTGAACTAACATAGGGTTATTATATGTTTGGGGTCAATGTAAAATGCCGAACCAAAACTTTGAACTAGTGGCGTGATGAAAGAGTCCGAGCCAGAATTTGTGTATATAAATAATTGGGTCGATCTATCATTCCGAACCAATTCTACCTTGGGGTCAATGAATCATTACGAACCAAGAGTCTGTTATGTATGTATATAAATAATTGGGGTCGATGTATCATTCCGGACCAATTCTTACTTGGGGTCGATGAATCATTCCGAACCAAGGGTCCTTTACGTGTATAAAAAGGGCAAAATAGTAATGACTGATATTTAGTATATATTGTGTGTGAAATATATACTTGATGATATTCTACTTTTGTGTATTAGTAGATTGATATATATTATGTATTTAAAGATACATACTGAACTGGTAAGTTAAGTAGTGAAACTTAATTACGAAGTGTAACGTTAGATAGAGAATATCTATTTAGTAAATTAAGTAGTGAAACTTAATTTTAAAAGTGGGAAGATAGAAATTGTGATGATTGTCGAAATTTAGTAGTGAAACTAAATGAGAAGTTTTGGAACATAACATAGAGGAAATGTTACTTGTGTATTAATTAACCTTCATGAGATGTTAATGTAATGGATGTACGGTGTGGGAAATATGAGAACTTAAGTATAGATAAGTTCAAATGATTACTTAGTCCTAGATAGCTTGGAAGATATGGTTAGGTAGGCTAAGTGTAGAACGTTAGGTGTGCACAAAATATGAGGGGTGAGTAAACTCAAGAGAGTGTACGAGAACCTAACATGTGTAATCAATAACCGCATTTTATATTGTGATAAATGCTTATTAAATATTTTCAAAATGTTTTGAGTACTAACTCTTGCTATAAAATATTTTCAAACCCTTTTAGGTGTACAGCCACAGGGACGCCATGTATGATGATTTCATTCCAGGGACTCGAAGTTGTAGCACTGTGGATGCTTACAGGATTTTGACTAGACGACATCTCTTATTCAGATCTAGTACAGGATCTCACACTATTATATGTATGGACTTGTGTTCCGGTATCAGTCTCAGATGTTAAGTTTCAAACTAGTGGTTGTTCGATTATTGTTTTGGGATTTTTAGTCGATGGTTTATTCGGTAATACTCTTATTCTGTTGTACTTGCGCTTTGTTGATTGGATTATAGTACATGGTAATGGTTTTACTATTTTCCGCATGGTTGATTTTTTTTGTTGAAGAAAGATAAAATTTTGGCACCGGTCTAATTTTCACTTAGGTGATTAGTAATTAAAAAGTTTTCGACAGTGATGCTAAGAATGAACCATTTGAGAAACCTATTTTAATTTAATAAAGGCCTGATGACCCGATGTTTAATTAGGCGGGGTGTCACAGATGGTATCAGAGCATCGGGTTCTAGTGTCCATAGGATCTGTACGGCTTACTACATTTTCAGCGTATCGTTTGATTGATATAGAGCCCTATCTTAGGATTGTTGTACTCCCCTACGTACGTAGTTTATGTTCTCCTGCTATTTATTAGATGTAGTGTTATATATACAAGTTCGATTTGGCATGGTACGTCGAACATGGCGGTAGGACCAGCATTGCCGTTAGAAGCACTGCTGGAGGGAGGAGCTCGGCATGAAGCATGGAGTGTTCGAAGATGGTAACCATAGGAGAGTTGACCATTGTCGAGGTCGCTCCTAGTGTGTAATGGAAGTAGATGCTGCAAGGGTTGTTGAGGCATAACAGGCATTTTCCAAGTGTCGCGACGATAAGGGGGGATGCTAATCTAGACCCGCCCAATGCAGTGATAGTGGGAGGGAGTCTGAAGAAATTTCTAATGAGGACGAGCCGTAAAATGTGATGAAACGACAACTGTGCATGATAACCAATGGAAGTAAAATGTACAGAGGTTTTGGAATTTAGGGATAGAGTAGAAATACCCAGAAATTAAAATTTGAGTAAAATTTTTGAAGAAACATGGCGGGGATACCAGTCACCGCGTCCGGACCGAGGGTCCGTATACAAATAGAGGGACCTTATGTATAGTTTAATCGTAAAGTTCTCCAATGATGATCCAGAAGCGAAGTGAATGGAAATATCTGAACCCATCACGTGAAAGCCTGGTAGAGGCCAACCATGAGAAAGAAATTTATCCGTTGAAGTGAACTTGTACCGATGAGATAGGTATAAGGGAAAAAGAGCCCTTGAGAGAATGGACTCTCGAGTTGTAGTTCGGAATTTTGGTAAAAATCTTCTTGGACGACTTATGTATATGAAGGCAGTATGGTACTTCTTACAAGGTTGGGGTAAATGCTCCTATGGGGCGGAGCTAAGAGAGTTTAAAGATTTAGTAAAAAAGTAAGACTCAATGTAATGGGGCTGGTGCAAGCCATAAGTGGAAACCCACTAGAGGATTTAATGATTATATTCTAAGTCGGGACTGATAAGTCCCATAGTGCGTTCCTCTTAGTCAGCAGAACTAAGGGAACCATGATGATAGTGTTCAGAATCGAGGCTACCAAGTTCGAGAGGAGGGATACCCCAAACCGATCAGTGTGACCTGGAGTAAGGGGATTTTTTAAAATATGTCTAGTGTGGGTTGTAGGGCCACGCGTTTTATTTTAGCTTGAATTTATTTGAGGAAATAATAACTCCGATAAGTTTTGCATTCCTGAGAGGACAAGCGTGTTATGTCCGGAAACCATCTGAACCACCAGAGCGATGGACAAGGAAGTATATGGGTTTTAGCCTCGAGTGAATGGGGTATATGACGATGCCTCACCTGAAAGAGGGTCGAGATGTCATTATTCATCAATAGGTGAGAGACCTCATAGATTATGAACGTCTCATAGTAATTGATTCCGGTGTGTAGGAACCTAAATGATGTGAGTAAAGGTATGTCGTATGATCGCTGAGCGGAGAGATCGAGCTCGCTGTTGTAATCAGTGCCAAAGACTTAGTGATAGTATAAGCACGGTGCCACTTGACTCCTTTAGAAATATTGGAGTATGGTTGCACATATTGTCGAGGAATGGAATTTGGGTATCTCGACTATGTGTTGTTCCGACAATGCTCAGTAAGAATGCATGGGTATAAGTCCCTTGTTTAAGTTCGGTTGCGAAAGGGGATACGACTAAAATTTTTATGCACGTCAGGAGAAGAGACGTTGTTAGATGCTAGGGCATCAGTGGAGCCGATAGTGTTGTGGAGAAACACTGAAAGGCTTAATTCACCACGAAGGGATAAGTGGGACTTTGTGGGCAAGGATTTGATTTTTTGTCTATAGGGTATTGAGAATACCCGGAAGATTGTAGTAACGTCGTGTAGACTAGGCTAGAGTTGAGGAAAAGCATGTTACGGGTGCGACGTTTGCAATGCTTTTGCAAATGTGCACGGAGAAAAGGGTGTATGGGCGCCCTAGTTAATTGGATTTCTTAGACATCCGAGATAGAGGGATGCGGAAAATTATTTTTTTTTTACACCGGTGGGGAAGTTATGAGGCAATTCATATCGACGAAATGGATTGAACGTCGTGAGAGATAGACGATGATCCAAGCTTATGTGCTGAGAGAGCCAGCACACCCTATGGGATAAGAATCAGTGGGAAGACGTTCAAAGGTTATCTCTTGATATGGGAGACCTAACTGTTGTGAAGAAGTAATGCAAGGTACTACTTGACTGAGTGTTGAGAGTGACTTACGCGTTACTAAAATGTTGATTCTTATAAAGTAAACAACCCCAAAAGTGCACCAATTGCGAAGAGTGCACGGATTGTAAAGTATAATATACCCGAAGAGAAAGGGGAATAGAGTACCACTTGAGGAAAGATGAAGTAAGTGGGAAGAGGTGTTGAGGAAGAGACATAGTGAGATTGTCTCCAGACACACCACTAGTTGATAGAGAAAGACAGACTCGAAATGAGCAACCAGAATGTGGTAGTGAAACTACGTTTCCAATGATGGAAGGAGGAGACAAACTTATAAATTATTGATGGGCTGTGAACATCATAATTAAGCCAACATTTTGCTGGGGTAGCGGAATGGGGTGACCGGGTTGGATTAGTATATAGTTAAAAAGGGAGAGTGCACAAGTACACGGTGCCGCTCTACATGAATTATGAATCATGATGAAATCCTAAAACTCCACCCTGTGAGAGATAGTCAAGGAGGAATAGAGATAAAGTTTTATTTTGAGTATGTTGTGTTACCTACGACTCAACGTTAGTGAGAAAGAATGATGATACGCCCTTATGATAGTGGAATTTTGGAGAAGCCTGCTAATCAATTCATAGGTTGAGTGTATACCTATATGAGCATATTTATGGGTAGTGTGAGTGCCTACAAGGGCTTTACATAAGGATTAGGTTCGTGGGTACCTATTAAGGACTTATGTGTACATTGAGGTGTGGTTCGAGGAATTTCGAACTTTTAGTCCTTAACGCGTGATATGAGGACATTCTATTGGGGTATGACATTTTAGAATATAAGAAGTGTGAAATATATGGCTCACAAATTGTCTACTCATGTGTGATGAGATATATATACTTATATTGTGCTCGAAGTGTGATTCCGAGACAATATAGCCAATCGCTATTGGTGATCGAGGTGGGATTCCGAGCCAATAACCCCAAAAGTGTTATAAAAGGGGGGTGATTATAAAATAAATGTTGATAGTATATGCTATGTGTAATATATATATATATATATATATATATATATATATATATATATATATATACCTTATGATTTCCTGCTTATGTGCGATAATAAGTATGCCTAAATTATGTATTGGGGTCGATGATGTTCCGGACCAATACATGAAGGATCTATTTGGAGTCGATGATTTTTCGAACCAAATCGATGATAAATTTGGTATCAATGGAGGGTCTGAACCAACACATGCATTACATTTACTTTAGGGTCGAGGGATTTCCGGACCAATGTAAATGATAGGATTATTGGGCCGATGATTTTGTCGGACCAATTTTCCTTATAGTATATATTTTGTGTGAAATATATACCTTATAATATTCTACTTATGAGTGATAGTAGACACATAGATGTTATATATAGAGATATACATCAAAAGGGTAAATTAAAAAAGGAGAAACTCAATTTCAAGAGTTAGCATTAGATTGGGAAATCTATGGAGAAATTAAGTAGTGAGACTTAATTATGATATATGCGGCATGGGTAACATGCGGTAAGGTTTTTTATTTATTTATTAAGCAAGACATGTACTTGGGACGACCGTTAGGATAATATGATTTAATTTTTGGGTATTATAGGATGTAGGGATGTAAGTCCTTAGTCTTAATACCATCCTTATCCTAATTTCGAGGACGAAATTCCTTTGTAAAGGGGGAAGTATATAATACCCCATATTTCTGAATATTCCAAATATTCTATTTAATTAAATTGGAGAATTAAATGAGAAAATACGACTTAATTTAAATTACGTAAGAGTAGTAATTTAATGAATTTTATTTAAAATTGTAATTATGAAATAAAACTCGAGAGATAGATACCGACTTATATTGCCTCATTATATTTACTTAGTGCGAGTGGCAATAGTTACTTGATGCGTGTAGAACGTGTTGGGGTGAGAACGAGTAATATTTTTAAGTGACTCAAATCATAATTTAGAGGTCACGGATGAGTCCGAAAGGGTCAAATTAGTCAAAATCGTATACCCGGGGGTACTAGTTGAGTCTCGGGATAATTTAGGACTAAACCGAGATCGTTCGGGGACGTTTTGGTCTTTTAACATGAGAGGGTATGGGGACCTACGAATTTGAGAGCTTTTTATCAGCCGTATGAAAGAGGGGTTAGGGTTAGAACACCCATGGCAACACCAATACCATTAGAGAGAAGAGAGACACAATTTTCTAAGGCAAAAGAAAGAAGTGAGAAGGATTTAAAGGAGATTTTCACTATCAACATGTTGGGGAAGAAGGATTGAAGGATGAAGATCATCAATCATCAACAACAACCATGAAATCACACCCTACTGATCATAAGGCAAGTTGTCTATTGCAAAATTTATAAAGTTATAATACCCATGTGTAGGGTTTTTGAATAATCTTGTTTAAATCAATATCTTGATAGGAGAATAATGGTATTTATACATTTTGGGATAGGAATCGCATGTAGAATGATTTAACATATGTAGAGGATTAATATTCAGATCAGACTTGATGATTATTTCGGAATAAAATCTGGATTTTGAATGAAAATATGGGAAGAACACCATAACTATAGTTTCAAAAAATTCTGGGTTTAATTCACTATTTCTTTAAGGGAATTGGAGTTTTGATGTATTTGACACGTTAGAAATTGTCCTAGTATATGTGGAAACATGTTAAGATCATTGGGTCGAAGTTTGGTGGACTATAATGGAGTTTGGAGATTTGTTAATGGAGGAAAAGGTTAACGAAGAAGACGAACTGCGTCTGTCCCTGTTCGATCGATCGATCGATCGATCTCGAATTATCGATCGATCGACTAGGTCGATCGATCAAACCCAGCAGTCGATCGATCGACGCAAGCTGTTTTTCCCAAATTTTTCGTTGTTTAAGTCTTCGTTGATTTCCGGGATTGAATGAGTATCCTAGGATTTATATTATACTTATATGGGAGTGAGAATAAGACCAGTGGGTATATTGTTGATGTCTGATAAGGCCATTGGGTGTAGGGATTGGATTATGGACCGACAAAAATAATTCGATTTTGTAGAGTATCGGGGAATTCGGAATTGAGTTACGAGGTGAGGTAAATTCAATTTAAGTAATAGACCAGTAGGGTAAGTAATAACTACTGAAATTATATGTGAGGGGTAACTAGGACCCTTAGAATTGTGTGAATACTCAAATAAATGCGATTAATGAGATAAATCGTAAAGTAAACATTGTACGGTAAATATAAGAGATTAAAATATTTCGTACGTATATAATTAATAGGTCGGGTGTGTACTTACTGAATTATATCATCTTTTAGGTCGAGAGATTTATAGCTAAAGTAACTATGTTAGGGTCGATGTGATATTCCGAACTAACATAGGGTTATTATATGTTTGGGGTCGATGTAAAATGCCGAACCAAAACTTTGAACTAGTGGCGTGATGAAAGAGTCCGAGCCAGAATTTGTGTATATAAATAATTGGGTCGATGTATCATTCTGAACCAATTCTACCTTGCGGTCAATGAATCATTCTGAACCAAGAGTCCGTTATGTATGTATATAAATAATTGGGGTCGATGGATCATTCCGAACCAATTATTACTTGGGGTCGATGAATCATTCCGAACCAAGGGTCCTTTACCTGTATAAAAAGGGCAAAATAGTAATGACTGATATTTAGTATATATTTTGTGTGAAATATATACTTGATGATATTTTACTTTTGTGTATTAGTAGATTGATATATATTATGTATTTAAAGATACATACTGAACTGGTAAGTTAAGTAGTGAAACTTAATTGCGAAGTGTAACGTTAGATACAGAATATCTAATTAGTAAATTAAGTAATGGAACTTAATTTTAAAAGTGGGAAGATAGAAATTGTTACGATTGTCGAAATTTAGTAGTGAAACTAAATGGGAAGTTTTGGAACATAACATAGAGCAAATGTTACTTGTGTATTAATTAACCTTCGTGAGATGTTAATGTAACGGATGTACGGTGTGGGAAATATGAGAACTTAAGTATAAATAAGTTCAAATGATTACTTAGTCCTAGATAGCTTGGAAGATATGGCTAGGTAGGCTAAGTGTAGAACGTTAGGTGTGCACAAAAGATGAGGGGTGAGTAAAATCAAGAGAGTGTACGAGAACCTAACATGTGTAATCAATAATCGCATTTTATATTGTGATAAATGCTTGTTAAATATTTTCAAAATGTTTTGAGTACTAACTCTTGCTATAAAATATTTTCAAAACCTTTTAGGTGTCCAGCCACAGGGACGCCATGTATGATGATTTCATTCCAGGGACTCGAAGTTGTAGCACTGTGGATGCTTACAGGATTTTGACTAGACGACATCTCTTATTCAGATCTAGTACAGGATCTCACACTATTATATCTATGGACTTGTGTTCCGGTATCAATCTCAGATGTTTAGTTGGAGACTAGTGGTTGTTCTATTATTGTTTTGAGATTTTTAGCCGATGGTTTATTCGGTAATACTCTTATTCTGTTGTACTTGCGCTTTGTTGATTGGATTATAGTACATGGTAATGGTTTTACTATTTTCCGCATGGTTATTTTTCTGTTGAAGAAAGATAAAATTTTGGCACCGGTCTAATTTTCACTTAGGTGATTAGTAATTAAAAAGTTTTCGACATTGATGCTAAGAATGAACCATTTGAGAAACCTATTTTAATTTAATAAAGGCCTGATCACCTAATGTTTAATTAGGCGGGGTGTCACACATACAACCCAAATATTTTAGTTCATACGCAGTATTATTCTCCTTACTACTTACGATATATTTATTTAATTACGAATACTCTCTCTCTCTCTCTCTCCCTCTCTCTCTCTCTCTCTCTCTCTCTCGTAATTCTTGAGGATAGCTCAATGCTCTAAACACCTTAAAGTTTTATTCCCAAATAACTTTAAAAATGCTGCCCTATACTGAAATAATTCCACATTATTAAATCTCACTCGAATTAACTATGCAACACAAATTGGAACCAAAATGAATTTTCTAGAAATCCTGCCACGTCGCTCAAACAAAACTGCATCTCGTTAGAACGAGATAGCAGGTCATTTGAACTACCTCTTCGAACGAGATGCGATCTCGCTCGAATGAGATCCAATCTTGTTTGAACGAGATTGCACAGTATCGTCCCCTACCTCTGGCAGCAGCGATTTTCACCATTTTCAAACCTAAAAACCTCAATAGATCAGGCCTAAACACCAATTCATCAGTTATAATTGATACTCCAACATACATATTTGATTACTAACAACCTAGAATCATTTAATCCTTAATAATAACCCTTAGATCCGAAATCCCCAATTTAAATCAATTAAACCCTAGTTCTTCCTGTTATCATTCAAGAACATAAGAAACGGAGATTAGTTCATCACATTACATCATAAATTCATGGTTTCTAATCTACCTACATGAGGGTTTAACATACTGCGATTTCATATGTAATTAATCATCTTAAACCTTCAATTTCATTAAGATTATGAATAATACATGGGTATTATACACCTATACTAACACGGACATGATTATTGCTATAATTTTGAAAGGATTAAACACTTGCCTCACGAAAAAAGGTCTGATCCGCTAATGTAGTTGGTATGGCTGCGATACTCACTCTCCGATCTACGTGATCGTGGTCTTGGTGGTGTAAAAGGTGCACTGGTGGTGGTTCTGGCTCTAGAAACCTCTCCTCCTCCTTCCTCCTTTTGGCTTCTCTGTGTCTAACACTGATTTCCCTAATCTAACCCACGTACACGATATATTAACCCTTTAATTTTCATCATTAATAATACTTCAAAAATAGAAATGATCAAAACACCATCCCGGGATGCCGGTTTGACCTAAAACTGTCCCAGGACCCAAACTAAACCCCCGGAAAGAATTTTCTGAATATCTCAACCCTTACGAACATATTGGCACACTCAAAATGACCATTTGGATGACTTATGAATATTTTACTTTTTATTCCATTAATTTAGTCATGACACGACTAACACGACCGTCTTGACTTAATTACCGTAATTGTCCTATTTCTCACTCGTGACAATTCTCATAAAAACTCACTCATATTCACAATTATATATTACTTTATTCACTGAATAATATTTAGTATAATCATCATCAATAAATACCAACCATTTTCTTGCTAGTTAATAATTATTTTAATTTGGATTAATTATCAATTAATTTCCCATATTTAATTTAATTAATCCAATATTTAAAAATCATTAAAAATACGGGGTGTTACATTTTCATATTTATTACCTGTATAAACAGTTTTTGTATTACTTTTATACTCTAATATTTTATACTTGGCCGAAAAAACTAAATCAGATAAACACTTTACACGTAACTTATACTTTTCTATCCTCATTATATACTCGAGCATAATTTGTTTCCTTTTGATAACTCTTTAAATTCGATTCATTTAACGTAACCTATAGGGTTTATTTCATAATTTCTAAAATATCGGGGTTACTTTTTAATTTCCTTACAAAACCAAGTCCAATAACATTTAAATATTAAGGGTCAATTCCCCAAAACCACAATTTTATGAACAATTTTATAATATTCTAAAATTTAGGGATGTTCACAATATTTAAAAGACTAGAGGTTATTATATAAATAACTAAAATTTAGGGGTTATTTTGTAAATATTCCATAAAAATAAATTTCTAGGGTCAAAATAATATGTTTTGACAAGTTTAGGATCTTATTTATAGTTTTATTAAAGTTTGTGGTCAAAAGCCACCTTTTTCCAACATTCATTGTGAAAACATAATTTATATGAATTTTGTTCCCCAAATAATAATTTTTCAAATGTAAAAGGTTTAAATATTTTTTTCAATATATTATCAAACAAAACCCTTTTATTAACACTTTTCATTTTATTTTATAGAAAGTTAAAACTCCAATATCCAATTAAAAGTAGCCAACTCTCATATATATATATATATATATGCCAATAATCCATACACATATCAAACCATATAAATGCATTCTTAAACATATTTAAATCTGAAAATGATTCAACATGCGTACATATTTTGAGACCAAAACATGTCCAAATAGTTGGTGAGGAAGGCAACCCTCTGAAAATAGCTCGTTTACTAAGTTAATAACAAAATGTTATAGATTAAGTAAACTCCAATAATAAACTCCTTGAATAAAACTCTTTTTGAAATATAACACAAGATGTGTTTTGGACATATGTAGTCTGGATTTGTTAGTTTGACTACCTTAGGTTTTTAAAATTAAAACCTACTACTAAGTATTAGATGAGAAACCATTCACAGAAGCAATTAAGAATATTTAAGAAAATGAACACATAATTTTTAACGTGGTAAAATCCTAAAGTAAGGGAAACATCCAAGACCCACTTTATGGAGCAAAACAAAAAAATCCACTAGAAACAATCGCAGTACAAGTTACAACACTAAGCATGGAAATCAAGATCCTAAATCTATGTCAATAAAATATACCTACACAAGTTACTCCACTCTCAAAGGCTTCTGACTTGATTTTGATCTCCCTCCACCAGCTTCCTTGCTTTGTCCAAATCAACTGATTGTAGCAGCTCTAACAACACCACGTTTCTAAAAAAGAACCATTATATCTAAGTGTTCGGGTGAGAGTGTAAGTGTTAGTGAAGTGAACTAAATGCACATTATGCAACTCAACCGCTCAGAATAGTTATGCAGACAAAATCCTATAAATCATCATCTTCTATATGACATGCAGATTTTGATTCAACTTATTTTGAAAAATAAACTTCTTATCGAGGTCAGATCTGAAAACAATATTGCTATTAAAAAGAGCCAAGATCCTATATGTCTCAACCTTATTTCTTTACAAATTTATTTCACAAAATGTGAAATATAAACTGGAAACATAAGCGCTATTAGATTTGAGAAACTTGGAAGAATCAGAAATCTCTTTTTCAAAAAAAAATTGAAATCAGTGAAGGATAATTTTGAAAATACCTGAGAAATATAAAGATCCATGAGATAAAAACCTAGAAAAATATCATGTGATTTTCCCTTTGGAAAACCTCTAAATTTCTACTTTCCTAGAGATGGGTTCTAAAAGAGAAATATGGTTTGAAGAGGTCTTTAAACAACAACAACCCAACACTTTAATGCTCGTAGAAACTCGAAATCTAACTCTCAATATTGGGTTTCTTGGTATTTGGAAATAGAAGGTTTGGTTGTGTGGTATTTGGGAGAAAATACTTAGGGTTTAATCTTTGGACGAACTTGGGTTTTCTCTCCTCTTTTTTTTTTCTTCTCCCTCTTCTCTCTTTGCTCTCTATTTTTTTTCTCTAAAAAATGAGATGAAATTAAAAACTTCTCAAATGCTAACACATGGATTCCTATTATACTAGACGTAGAAGGATCGAGAAGGATGACCTAAATCAAGGGCCGAGATTCACTCGGCTATTGGGCTTCACATCTAACGGTTATAAACGGGCGGTGATTAAACTAACGTTGATTGGTTCTAACTGGGATCACATGGATTCTGATGGAACACATGTAGACCATTGATAAAAGAGATCTAAGGGATGCAATTCACTCTTCTCTTTAAGACACATAAGAAACACAAATCTAATAGATATAAAGGCAACATGTGTATGGCTGTGATCAGTTGAAAAATGCGTGTTTTGTGTTTTCTAAAAATATAAATTGGACCCCCAAAATTCTCTAGCACTTTTTGTTTCTACCCTGAACAATTTTTTAGGAAAAATAGTAATTACGTTTTAACCCCAAACATTTAAAATCACATAATACTTAATTTTAAAAAAAATCATTTTTTAATGTTTAAAAAATGTTTTAAGTAATTTAAAAATGTTAGAAAAATTCCTAAAAAATAATATGACCCTTGTGCACACATACTATCAATAATATGCAGTGTAAGTGTCCTAAAGTGGCCATGAGGTAGATATAACTTTCCTTTGATGTGGATCAAGAGGTTCTTGGATTGGATATCTTCTTTGATGCTTAGATACTTTGAGAGAGAGAAACTCATGGAAATCTAACCTACTTTGTCTCAATGACCAAACTATTTGGAACTCCTATATGATATAGACACAAGTAAGTCAATCATACAGTGTGTTCTCAATCTCCCCCTTTAGATATTAGAGTCAAAATTTCCTTGAGTAACCTATACTCGTGGGTAAAAATAGAAAGCCTAGATTTCCTATATAAAGTATCTAACTACCCTTTCCCATCCTAGAACCGAAAATAAGTGAAAGAAAAATACATCACTCAACTACAATGTAGAGAAATACCCTAATAAATAGGGCAAGCTATACATTCGGGTCTGATAAATGCCTTAAACAAATAAACACTCAATGGCATATTAGTTGAGTTAGTACAAACTAAGATATGAAATATAAACCAAGTACATGAATTATAATCCATGTACTTAAGTTCCTCCTGCCCACCCCCACCCCCCCCCCCCCCACCCCCCAATTTTGCTCAAATATACAACGGGGTAAAAAGAAATAAAGCAGGAGAATATGTAATATGAAAATAACGCAATCAATAACATAATCAAAGGCAGATCAATGGTCTCCTATATTAAGTAGATATTAGGGAGCACCTTTTTTCATTTTAAGAGACGTCCATGCCCTAAATCCTCATAAACCAATTATTAACAAGCAACTACTGAGGCTATGTTTGATTTGTGAATTGTGTAAGAACTATCATACCTATGTCATTACGAAGATACTCAAATCTAATATTATCAAGAAATTTAGTAAACAGATCAGCTAACTATTTTTCTGTATTGAGATACTTAATGTCTAATTCTTTAGACTCTACAAGATCACGAATGAAATGATGTCTAATTTTTATGTGCTTAGTTTGGGAGTGCGGGGATGGATTTTTGATATGTTTATGGCACTCTGGTTATCGCAATAAATAGTCATTTTTTCTTCAACGATACCATAATCACTAAGCATCTTCTTGATCCATTAGAGTTGGGAACAACAACTACCAGCTGCAATGTATTTGAATTCAGCCAATGAGAGAGAGATACATTTTTGTTTCTTACTACTCCAACCTACTAAATTATTTCCTACATAATAGTAGGCACCAAAAGTACTTTTACTATCGTTCGAACACCCTGCCCAATCGGCATCAATGTGTTATATAATAGCACTAGTGGTTTCTTTAGTGTACCAAACACCGTAATTTTGTGTACCCCTAACATATTTAATGATACGTTTGACACTTAGCATGTGTGATTCTTTGGGTGCACATTGGTATCTTGTACAGACGCATATCATACTTCTATAAAGAGTTGGGTTAACATTTTTCCCATTTTCTTCTTTAGATAATTTAGTACTCGTTCTCACGGGTGTACGTACAAGTTTGGAATATTCTAACCTAAATATCTTAATGAAATATGAAAGGAATATTTTGATTGATTTATAAAAAGGCCATCATTAAATTATTTGACTTGTAGACCTAAGAAACATTGTAATTCACCAATTAAAGACATCTGAAATTCAGAATGCATTATCTAAAAAGAAATATATCACTTAATTAGGACAGGTTGAGCCGAAAATTCTATCGTCTACGTAAACTTGGGCAATCACGACATATTTTTCTGATTTCCTAATGAATAAGGTTGGGTCGTTTCCATCTCGGACAAATATGTGAGAGACTAGAAATGTAGACAGACACTCATACTAAGCTCTAGGAGCTTATTTCAATCGGTATAAGGCTTTCTTAGGTCTCAATGCGCGATCAAGATAAGTGGGATCAATAAAACCTTTAGATTATTCTACGTATACTTCCTTAGTTAAAATTCCATTTAAAAATGCGGACTTTAACATGCATTTGAAAAAGTTTGAATTGTAAATGGCATGATATGGCTAAAAGAAGATGAACTGACTCGAGATGAGTGGTAGGGGCAAAAGTCTCCTCAAAGTCAATTCCTTCTATCTGATAGTAACCTTGTGCTACTAACCTAGCCTTATTTCTAATGACCTCCCCATTTTCATCATTTTTATTTTTTGAAAATCCAATGAGTGGTGATAACCATCTTATCTTTTGGCCTAGGAACGAGATACCAAACATCATGACATTGAAACTGGACAAGCTCTTCTTGCACAACATTAATCCAGAAGGAGTCAAAAAGGGCATCATTTACATTTTTCAGTTCTACAAGAGAAACAAAACATGCAAAACTCTCTACCTTTTGAAGTTGGGATCTAGTTCTAACTGGCTCAGAAGGATTGCCAACAATCTTATCAATAGGATGATCTTTAGAAACCCAAGTTGGTATAGAAGGATTCTCAAGTGGAAGTGAACCAGTTATCTCTAGAGAGTCAGGGATGAAAATGGTTTCTTCCTCATTTAGGATGACTGGTTGACTGACACTACTCTCCGCACTGGTATCATTTACAATTACAATAAAAGATTCCATAATGACTTTGGTTTGATAATTAAAGACACGAAAAGACCCACTGGTTTGTGAATAACCAAGAAAAATTCCTTTTTCTCCTAGGGTGTTAAATTTTGAGGGATGTTCCGTGTCCTCACAGATATAACAGACACTTTTGAAGGTTTTAAAATATTTTAGGCCATGCTTTTTGTAGAACCAAAGTTCATATGAATTTTGTTTGGAATTTTTCCTAAGGTATACAAGATTAATGATATAAAAAGCAGTTTGGACGGCTTCAACCCAAAAAATACTTAGGTAGATTTTTCGCATGTAACATCACTCGAGCCATCTCTTTTAGGGTTCTATTTTTGCATTCAACAATTCCATTCTACTTAGGTGTCTTAGGAACACTAAATTTGCATTTGTAACCATTACTATACAGTATTCTGAAACAGCAAAATCTTTGAATTCACCACCTCTGTCACTTCTGATGCAACATACTTGGGTATCCGTCTCGTTCTCAATTTTTGAAAGAATTTTTAAGAACTCACTGCAGGTTTCAGATTTATTTCTCACAAAGTCACCCATGTATATCATGTGTAATTATCCATAATAACAAGTATATAACTGTTACCATAAAAGCTTACAATTCTAGAAGGACCCATAAGGTCCATGTGGATTAATTCCAAAGGTTTTGTAGTTAAGACATCTTTAACTTTCTGTGAGGAGATTTACTTATTTTCTCTTCTTGATAAGAACCACAGATAGTATTAAAAGAGTTTTTGATTTTTTTGTAATCCTCTAACTATTTCTTGGGAACTTAACCTACGAAGATTATTGTAACACCCCGCCCGCCCAGGGAGAGCGAACGAAGCGCTAATGAGATAAAATAAATCCAAATCCACAAGTGACAAGGTATAGAGCATCTAAATAAAACCACAATAATAGAAATCCACTAATCTTAATTCTTCAAATACAACAAGTCTCTCGAATAAATACAACATCTAACTCAAAAAATAAATACAAATCTTCAATGCTCTATACATCAAAATAATACAATTCTTCCAACTTGTATTAAAAATTCTCCCCAAAAAAATCCACGCTAAAAATCATCCCAATTGGTCCATAGCTTCCCAAATCCACGCTAACCTGCCAACTAAAAGAAAATATGGGGAAGTACACAATATGACAGGAAAGATGCTCAATAAATATATTTTAGCGATGAATAAAACGTAACAACACGAGTACGAATATTCAAATCAAATGCAAATCTCAAAGCATTTATCAATATAATTTTTCAATAACACATCAATGGGTCACCAGGCCTCACCCCATTCGCATATGCTTTATCAAGCCATAGCCGGGAATAGGTATTTTGGCGGGTACTCAACATCCGTGCCATATTAAAATCTCATGACAACGTGCTCATCAACAATATAATGATACCACATGAATCAAAATAATTTCAACAATTATTTTCCAAATTTTAATGAATTTATCAATTCAAATATAAGTTCAATTAAACAAGAATTCAAAGAGAATGACACTCGCGAGATTTAAGGAGCATATTGTGTAAAACCCCATACCTCAAACCATGATGAGAAACCAATGATCACATCCTCAAAATCAACACAAAAGATCTACAAAAGCTCCTCCAAGAACCTCCAACAAAATAGCCCCAAGAACACCTCTAATCTAAGGTTGGAACTCACAAATCTCAAGGGCCAATGTGTATATAAAAAGAAGAGGAATATAAAATATATTTGCTGCCAAAATTTGCGCCAAAAGCATGTTAAAAGGCTTGCCCACGACTTCCTTTTATAATGCAAAGAAATGAAGAGTTGGAATCCAAAAGACTCCTTTAAATAAGGAAAAGAAATGAAGAGTTGGAAGTCAAAACAACTCCAAGAGTTAAAAACATTTAAAAAGCATTTTAAAATCCGTTTTAACACCGATTTCGAAACCGTTTGAAATTTTCGCCTTTAAAAATAATAACCAACATATTTGAGCAATAAAAATAATTTTATCAAAAACTTTATTTTCCTCCATTTTCCAAAAATTAATTAAAATAGCCCAAAATTACGCGGGTTGTTACACTTCCCCACTAACAATGGAATTTTGCCCTCGAAATTCGCCGAATGCCTAACTCTCAAAAATCAGGCCAACAATCTCAAAAAATAAATTCGTCTTCAAAAATAATTGATCACCTCTAATCTCGAAACTTATCACGAATATCACCTAAAAATTTCTATCTCCAAAAATTGCTAACCACGCAATGAACCCAAAACCCAAGCCCCGAAAGTTTCCGTATACCTAAGCTCTGATACCATTTGTAACACCCCGCCCGCCCAGGGAGAGCGAACGAAGCGCTAATGCGATAAAATAAATCCAAATCCACAAGTGACAAGGTATAGAGCATCTAAATAAACCCACAATAATATAAATCCACTAATCTCAATTCTTCAAATACAACAAGTCTCTCGAATAAATACAACATCTAACTCAAAAAATAAATACAAATCTTCAATGCTCTATACATCAAAATAATACAATTCTTCCAACTTGTATTAAAAATTCTCCCCAAAAAAATCCACGCTAAAAATCATCCCAATTTGTCCATAGCGTCCCAAATCCACGCTAACCTGCCAACTAAAAGAAAATATGGGGAAGTACACAATACGACATGAAAGATGCTCAACAAATATATTTTAGCGATGAATAAAACGTAACAACACGAGTACGAATATTCAAATCAAATGCAAATCTCAAAGCATTTATCAATATAATTTTTCAATAACACATCAATGGGTCACCAGGCCTCACCCCATTCGCATATGCTTTATCAAGCCATAACCGGGAATAGGTATTTTGGCGGGTACTCAACATCCGTGCCATATTAAAATCTCATGAAAACGTGCTCATCAACAATATAATGATACCACATGAATCAAAATAATTTCAACAATTATTTTCCAGATTTCAATGAATTTATCAATTCAAATATGAGTTCAATTAAACAAGAATTCAAAGAGAATGACACTCGTGAGATTTAAGGAGCATATTGTGTAAAACCCCATACATCAAACCATGATGAGAAACCAACGATCACATCCTCAAAATCAACATAAAAGATCTACAAAAGCTCCTCCAAGAACCTCCAACAAAATAGCCCCAAGAACACCTCTAATCTAAGGTTGGAACTCACAAATCTCAAGGGCCAATGTGTATATAAAAAGAAGAGGAATATAAAATATATTTGCTGCCAAAATTTGTGCCAAAATTATGTTAAAAGGCTTTCCCATGACTTCCTTTTATAATGCAAAGAAATGAAGAGTTGGAATCCAAAAGACTCCTTTAAATAAGGCAAAGAAATGAAGAGTTGGAAGTCAAAAGAACTCCAAGAGTTAAAAACATTTTAAAATCATTTTAAAATCCATTTTAACACCTATTTCGAAACCGTTTGAAATTTTTTCCTTTAAAAATAATAACCAACATATTTGAGCAATAAAAATAATTTTATCAAAAACTTTATTTTCCTCCATTTTCCAAAAATTAATTAAAATAGCCCAAAATTACGCGGGTTGTTACAATTATCAAAATTTTTATGTCCCGATCTATTGTGCCATAGATCAGCATCTTCTAATCTGACAATTTTATAAGATTCAGACTTAGGAATGACTGTGTAACAATTATCCTCATTTATGTTTCCTATTAAAATACAGTTTCCCTTTTCATCAAGAATTTTTCCATTAGTTTTTAAAAATGTAACAGTATGATTGGAATCACAAAATTGAGACATACTAAGTAAGTTAGCCTTAATACCTTTAACTAAAAGAACGTCATTTAGTTTGGGGAGACCTTCCTCACACAATGTTCCCTTACCTATGATCTTGGATGAAACCCCATCACCAAACACAACACTACCTCCAAGGAAGTATGATTTGTTTATTAATTTGGTTTCATCCCTGGTCATATGTTTAGAACATCTGGAGTCCAGGTACCAACCAGATGAAGTGCGTTGTGCCTTAAAAGCTGTTATGACAACATTACACTTGAGCTAGAGTAACAAGTCATCTTTTTCTAATCCAAATGGGCCTGTTTTTTAAATTTTTTTTGCCCTCAGATTTATAAAATCTTTTTTTAGTCTTTCTAAATGGTTTCCTTTTAGTTTTAGATCCTCCCTTCTTTTTATATGTAAAGTTATGTGTGGTCTTCCTTTAAAGAACATAAGTATACCTACTCTTCCTAGAATAGTTAAAATTTGGATAAGTAGGTGTGTACATTCTTTTTTGAAAACATTCGGTAATAGTGTGGCCATAAACATCGCAATATGAATAGTATTGATGTGTGGAGGACTTGACTTTAATATTAAAGTCTTTAAATATAGGTTTAAACCTAATAGGAATGGTTATCCAAGTGTCATTGTTTTTGGATTTCTGACATTGGTCTCTAACAGGCAAACAGACGTACTTAGATGGACAATTAGATTTGGTATATGATTTGGTAGAGACATTTTTGAAACTATGTTCTTTCTGAGTATCATAAACTTTTTGGCCTTCCTTAACAAAAATAACATTTTCAGGAGAAACATTTTTACTAGTAATGACCTTTTCTACAAAACCTAAGCCAGATTTGTCTTCAGAATCAAACTTACTTCCTTCAATAATTTCTTCATAAGATTTCAGTTGTGCTTCAAAATGTAAACATTTTTTTAAATATATTTGAAGTTTTCTGTTTTGATTCTTCAAGCTCAAGAAGAGCATATATATATTTTTTTCTCTAAAACATAATTTTTCTCAGACAAGTCTTTTGATTTATAAAGAACATAATTTTGTTTCAGTCTCATGGGAAACACGTTATGTTGTAAATTCTTCCTAATAATCTGGTTAAGTAAATCAATACGTTCACTCAACAGATTCACCATTTTATCAAGACGGGCACTTTTCTTAAGTGTTTTCGTGTATATCTTTTAAAGATCTGGAAGATCATCGCCTAACTCACTATATGTCTTGTGTGTAGTGTCTCCTATAGAGCTCATTTCTTATGTGGAACTCACACACACTTTAGATTTGTCTACAATGTTCTCATTTAAACACACTTGTATACTATTATTTTCAGTGCTATTTTTATCACTCGCAGACACTATGTTATCATTTGCAGATACAATAAGAACATTATCAGGAATAATAGAATCATAAGTAGTCAAACATTCATTATCGTCATAGTATATGATTTTAGCATAGAATGATATGCAAGATTCATCATTATGGGTTGACACAGTTTCATCCGAATCAGAATTACTAGAGTCATCCAATGTTTTACATATGTTTGCCCTATTATTCCTGTTCAAATTAGTTTTACATCTATTAGCATGGAGAGAGAGGGGGGAGGGAGAGAGAGAAAGTGTATGTGTACGTGTGTGAGAGAGAGTGTTTGTGTGTGTGAGAGAGATAGAGTGTGTGTGTGTGTGTGTGTGTGTGTGTGTGTGTATGTATATGTATATGTGTGAGTGTATGTGTGTGCGTGAGAGAGTGTGTGTGTATATGTGTGTGTGTGTGTGTGTGTGTGTGTGTGTGAGAGAGAGAGAGAGAGAGTGTGCGCATGTGAGTTTATGTGAGATGGTATTTTTGTCTCACCACAAAAGTAAGGTAATATGTCCGGAAATATAGAATTACCCCAATTTTAGATGGGAAAGGAGAATTCCAATTTAATGGTAATTCTAAATTCCATGAATTCTAAGTTCCCCCTTAAATCTCAAACCAAACATTATAATTCTAAATTTCAGGAATTCTAAATTTCCTTTCCAAACCTCGAACCAAACGATCCCCAAAAGTTAACAAAATAGAACAAGCAAGAGCGTGGTGTTGGAGATTTTTAAAATAAGTGGGTAAAAGTTTTGGGAGTAAAAGTTGTTCCACATTGAAGTGTTTAGATAAAAGTTGGAAACAAACTTAATATAAAAGGGAGAGTGTCCCACATTAAAAAATGAGTAAAGTTAAGTGATACCCATTAAGTTATAAAAGGAGTGGGCAACCTTTTGTCCCACATTGTAAAAATATAAAGAAAGTGTGCACTTAATAAGTACAAATGGAAGATGAAGACTTATTTCATCTAGCATTTAACAGGACTATTTAAGAGAGCTCCAATACGATGTGATGCAACACACGCGCACGCGCGCATACAGAGAAGTGGGATGTAGAGGCATTAGCGGCGCACTTTGCGTGTCCGCAGTGGTAGCGGGTTGCCGGGATTCGTTCGGATTTAGTCGTGGTCACTTTTTGGGTGGTCCATATCAAACCGATTCGGTTTAATTATACTTGTTCAGAAATGGCTTAACACTGTTAGTAATTAACAGTCATACCATTTCGAAATTAATTAAGACTGTTAATTCAACAGTTATGACTCTTGCAGACAAAGCCTTTCATTATCTAAAAATAAAGGCTGCCAAATTCGAAATTGCACATTTTTTTCAGATTAATCCAGTTCCAAATTTTCCAAATCCCAACAATTATTAAGTTTTGTGAACAGAAACAAAATAAGAACTTGATTGACTGTTCTTTACTGCTTCATCCAAGCATTGTCTGCAAACATACAATTTGCAGACAATGCAATTGCTTCATTGTATCTTGAGTACAGATTTGTGAATTCCCATTTGTCTACCGAATTATCTTGGTGGGGCAAATACTATATTTAGGAAAGTGGCATCACGCCTTGAAGTTTTTAGAATTTATTTGAAGTCCAACATAATTGAATTCAAGAAGTTTTATTGTTTTGAAGTTGACTGAATTATTATAAAGAAAAGAGTTTCAGTTTTGCATTTGCATATTTATTCTCCAACACGTGGCACTAAACAATTAGACTTTAAGAACCCAATTAGAGTTCAAGAAAAAATTAGCTCAGCTTTAAAAGGTCACAACAGAATCATGTTCCTATGTATTTTTCTAAACTAGGAAAAAATGCGAACACATGATTGAATACACACACAGACAAAGTAAAAAAGTTTTGTAAAATAATAATTTTGATTGGAGGAATGCTACAGCAACCGGCTAATTTCACCACAATTAGCAACCAACTGACATGGCTAAATGAGGTGGCAGCTACCACCTCACACAACTCCACAATTTTGTATCTAGGTGGATGAGGATGGATATAATTAAAAAGGCTTAAGTTTTTAATTATTTTTTTTTCAATTCTAAATTCTATTTTAATTTTAAACAAATTATCTTAAAATATTTTAAATTCATTTCCAAATATGAACAAGACCCAATTAAATTGCGACACGATACAATTTTTATTTTATTTATCTAACACGATCACAATATATTTTTTATTGAGAAAAGCTACCTCGACACAGAGGTCGATACGGGATCAAGGATCAAACAACATATTCATTCCTCGTTGTCTCTTAATGAATGTAGGCCCGAACTAGCGGAACTAACCAATTGCGATAAAAAGCGCCACTCAAAAAATATTTTTTTAACAACTTAGAATATTTTTTATAAAAATATTTTTAATGAATTGGGTCTTTTTTTTATAAAAATATTTTTAAATATTTATAAAAAACATTTGGGTCCTTTTAATGAATTGGTTTGTTTGCGTGTGCGTGTTAGATAAAAAAAACTGGGTATTATAAGGAATTTTTTTTACGTTTTAGAAACAACTAAACAATTTTTTAATACAATTTGTTGGTGTCGATGGCGCGGATCCACACCTATTAAATAATATGGTCAGCTTTCTGTCAAAAACATAAATTAAAAAAAAAACTTTTTTGTCAAAACAAAAACAATCGCAACCGACAATTTTTTATGCCGACTCATGATTTTTATGTGTCGATCGGGACACTAGTTATTGTCGCTAGCGCGGACCCATATTCATAAGACAATCGCAAACAGCTTGCGTCCATCACATCTCCAAGGCATGAGTCCGCGCCAGCAGTATTGACGAAACATATCTCCAAGACATCAAACTTTTGATGTCTCAGAGACATTTAACCTTTTTCCAACCGACATATAATTTGTTAGTGCCCCTGGGTGCAGACCCACATCCATTAAATGATGCAGATTGCGCCGACGACAATAACCAAAAATGTTTTATATATTAAATAACCACAATGATTTAAGATATCAACGTTTTGATGCAATTCGAACATAATCGAATTAAAATGAAATATTTAAAAAAAAATACATAATACATACCGCTGGCGCTGACAATATTTTCTAATACATTGGTCTGCATCAGCAGTATGTATGGGTGGTCGAACTGTCTATACATACCGCTGCTGCGGACCATTGTTGTAAATATAGTAAACATATTATTTTTAAAATAGTAAAAAATGGTCCGCGCCAATGCTATGAAAATAATACGACTCAATACCACATCCCCTTTTTAATTGGATCGTGATCGTGTTTGTTAAAAAATAAAAGATTCATAATCACATTGTGTAAAAATTTAATTAATTTGTGTCAAGTAAAAAAACGATTTCATATCTTGTCTTGTTGTATTTTAATACATATAATTTTATCATATATTTTTTTACATATATTTATATATAGTGTGTATATATGTTTTTTTATTAGACTGTTTTTTTTTTAATTTGAAAGTTATACTTTATAATAAAAAATTATAGGGTGATAAAGCATACAAATGGATATTTTAATGATGTGGCTGGATTTTTAATTTCAAATGAAAATTATCTTTCTCCTTTTATTTTGATAGAAAACATGTGCCACATAAGCTAGCCACATCAGCCGGTGTAGAGACCCAGTAAGTTCAAGCCGGTGCAAGAAGCTTTTCTCTTTTGATTATTATGAATTTTAGAAATGGTAAATAGTGCAAAACATCATATGTTATACTAGGTAGACCTTGGACTTAAATATATACATTATAAAGACCAATTTAGATAAAATTATTTTAATAAATTGACTTTAAAGATCATCAATTTATATGTTATGACAAACTATAACAATATAATCTCAAACAAGTCAAAATACAATAAGAATCAACACGTTCAAAAGATATTAATTTAGGCACGGTAAAATATATGACTATGTTGTTTTTTATGAGCTCAATTATTCAGTTATTAGTGATTCACATGTAAATATATTGTGCAAATCACGTGCATTATAACTAGTATGACAAAAAGTATTTTCACATATTTACCATTCAAATAAGCTTATAAATTATTGTATACATTATAGTTATAAGTAAATTGTATAAAAATAGTGGCCAAAATTAACTCCTTATAAGTTAAAGGAACTGCTGTCTAAAAATGGCACTATTAGTGACGAATGTTTCACTTTATAGTGTCATATTGTTATTCTGTATAAGTACGTTTAAAAACAATTGATTATGTTTGTTATCTTGTGGTTCATGAGATAATTGTTTTAATCAAAACTTGCGAGGTAAGAGTTAAAACATTTATGTGTTCAATGGTAGTAGATTAACCAATTCATGAAGACAGTCAATACGGATTGCAGTTTACATGGAATGAGCTCAATAACAATGTAAATGTAGCTAAAGAAAGATTCATGAATCATGATATGTATTAGCCCCCCAAAAAAAACTGTTAAAGTTTTTATACACATCCAAAAGATGGACAAAAGAGAAGTACAGTATTGACTTATAGACTGTTCCATAATAGATCATTGGCACCTAAGGTCCCGTTTGGCTCGGGGAAGGGGGGATATTTTTCACCAGGAATGCTAAGCACAAGTTTAGAGAAATTTCATTCACCTAGAAAAAGTATTTCACCTTAAACCAATCATTGCCTGCAAATGTAACTCAACAAAAATAACTGCACTGGTAACTCATATGAGAGACTGACGAACAGCTTTTCACCAAGGTGCATTAGCTCTTTCACGGAACATAAGATCAATTCCTTTCACTTTCAGACCCTCAATATCACCATCAAGATTTTGAATCACCTCCTTCACATCAAGCAACTTCCGCTCAATGCCCCTCATTTCCTCTTCCACCTTCTCATTTCCTGACCGACCATGCTCATTTCTTGAATATAATCTTGGTGATTGTCTTCTAAAGTAAGAGAATCCATACATTTCTCCCCTGTAGTTTTGCAAATTTCGATAGGCTTTTGTGTTTTTTCTTTTTCATTTTTAAAAAGCTTATAATGGAAACAGAAAAATAGATTAGTGGTATATTTGGGGGAATATGCAAATCATAAAGGAGTGAAGAAAAAATAGTGTGGGTCAGCTTACCAATATCCATTGGATTTACACAAGCACCTAATGCCAAAAGACCAATAACTCCATCAATTTCTGCTAAACGATTTGCCCTCACAATGTACACCTACAGGCACCATTGAAAGATATAAAGGTGTGCTTGATTGTGAAGTTTAAGAAAGACTCAAAAAATTATTTATTTGATTAATAAATGAAAAGGAATGGAAACGAAGAGTACTTGTTTGGTAGGATGTTCTCTTAGATTTTCTGTTTTCAGTGAGATCCAATTCTTTGAAGGTTGATTAAAACCTATTTAGATTATTTGGGTTTGGCCCCCATTAATTATGTGTAATTGATTTTTACCTATGTGACTTTCATTTTTTAGGGTGCAAATGACTTCAACGACGCAAAAAATGCCACCAAGCGTTTTACCAAGCCTTTTTTGCAACACTTTTTTTGTCGTTAAAACTCATTTTGGCGGTCAAACCCCAAGAAATGAAAATGTTTGGGGGTCAAAGTCAATATCAAAAAATTATTGGGGGCCAACCACAAAATAACCCAAATTATTTTCATAAAAAATAAAGAAAAGATGATGCACTCCCAGATTTAATATTAAAGTTCTTGTAGAATATATTTGTAATTTAAAAAAATTAGTTTAAAAAAAATGGAGTAAAAAGAAGTCTTTACCATGAAAACACTAATACCAATCAAACATCCCATCCAAGCCGCACTTTGTTTTTTAAGACGATTTACAATATCATTTTTATCAACTTTTGACTCGAAAAAAAAACACACATTTGATTTACTTTATTTGAAAAAAATGACTTTTTTGTATTCCATTTTAATTGTATTTTATTTACTAGATAATAATTTTGACTCAACTTTGATTGAAAAATGCACACTTTTAATTGAATATGACATGACTGTGTAAATGCATTAAAAAATCCATAGCAACACTCAATTAATCGTTGATGTGTATCATTTCAATCTAACACAATTACATTTTATATATATTTTTTCTCTTAAGATAACAAATAAAAGTTACCGCAAACTATTTATTTCATATGTTGAGTTGTATATGAATATTGTTTTTATCTAATGTAGAGAATATTGTAAGCTTTTTATGTCATATAATATAATACTTTTATTTATAAATTTGTATCAATAATTTTTGTAAAAATATGTATTATATCATGATATTACTATCATGTTATTGTTTGTCGAAGTAATACTAAATCTAAGCACATATCTCTTAATAACTATTATCAACTTGAATAAAACTACAAAATTGGGGTTGATTATTGAAGTTGTGAATAAGTCGTTTTCGAAAACATGGTATTATTGTCTAAAAGATACAATTATTATATTGTTTTATTGTTGCAATTGAACGTAAGCAATGCATTATTCTATTTTTTACACATTCTAAATACAATTATTTGAATTATCACATGATCTAATTCGTGAAATCTAAGCTTAATTTTTAAATTAAAGTAGTTGTACTTTTTGTAACAATACGACGTGGATGAGCATCAAATTTGAACTAAGATAAAAATATCTCTCGTCTCAACTTTCTTTCTTTAAAATCTCAAATAGGTAGAATACCTCAAATGAGGCTACAATAGAAGTATTTATAAATGGAAGTAGCTTAGACTCCAAGCAATGATCTAATTATAATTATACCCTTATTAGCCTTTACTACTTCCTCCTATAATACTAAGAAAATAATTACTAAAAGAAAAAATACAACCAAATAAAGAAAATAATAAAATGCCATAAAATCCTAAAATGATGAAAATGTCCTCAACCTTCTTGATTCACATCATTCTCCTCCTCTTAAAACCAAGCTCGTCCTCGAGCTTTCAAAAATTTTGAGGACGTGTGTGAAAATTCTCTGACTCTCCTTTTCTTCCTTACGAGAGGGATGAGAAGAACCCTAGCTGGTGCAATGTCCTCCATGGAAGATCTCCCAACTCACCTTTAGAAATACCGTCACTCCTCGGTCAAAGACAAGCCTATAGCTACGAACCTATATACCAATCCCTTTCCGGTCATGATCTTGGTCTTGTAGAGGGTTTTCGATGGATCTTAATGGGCTCGAATTGTAGGCTTGTGGCGAGGGTTAGAAATTAGGGTTTCTTAGGGAAAATAAATAGTCAGAGATGAGTTTGTGGTTGAATCGGGGCTTTTGACCGGAGAATGGAGATGATGGGGCTTGTCGGTAAGGGTAAGGGACTCAGCGAACAGCAGTAAGGACTGTTCGACCTTAATATTTTTATCGCCAGCAGTTATCTGGTGGGTTATTGGGGTTCCAGTGGTAGCCCCAGAGGGCTGATCTATTCTGGCCAGACTATGGTTGTTTTTCGAGGGTTTTGTGGTGGCTACAGGTGGTGGTGATATCTTTGGGGTGGGGATAGTGTCGGAATCATGGGTTGAAACATTTTGGTATATAGGATTAAGGTTAGGATTTTGGTTGGTGGTGGGAACGTTATAAGGAAGGATCATGGATGCCTCGAGTGGAGGAAGGCGATCCTCAAGAGCGTAAAATCGCGCTAAAAGTAAAAGGTGGTTCAAAAACCCCTCGAATCTATTAATGCAAGGTTCCACGGGAGCTTATCTCCTCTTAAAACCCATTTGTCATCGTTCACAATTTTTTGTGTTGTTTTACAACAGTAACAATAACGGGTGGAGCCAACGAGGCTCTGATATTAATTGACGTGGATGAGCGTCAAATGGAACAAAGATGAAAATATCTCTCGTCTCAACTCTCTTTCTTTAAAATCTCAAATAGGTATAAAATAGGAGTATCTATAGGTGGAAGAAGATTAGGCTCCAAGCAATGATCTAAATGCAATTATACCCCTATTAGTCTTTACTACTTCCTCCTATAATACTAAGCAAACAATTACTAAAACAAAAATACAACCAAATAAAGAAAATAAAAGAAAATAACAAAATTCCATAACATCCTAAAATGACAAAAATGTCCTCAAGCTTCTTGATTCACATCACAATCAAACAACATCTCTATTGGCTCTAAGGGTCCAAATATAAATCACAATTTCCACGTGCAATGCACGTACATTATTGCTAGTATATATAAATGTGTATACGTGTGTTCATGTAATTTGTGCAGATAGGAATTATAAGAAGGGGGGATATTGTTACCTTCAATCTGCAAGGTCCAATCACCTGAAAAACCAAAACATCTTTCTCCATAAATTTGTGTGCAATAGAGAAGCCTCTCCATACCCCACTCACTCCATTCTTCCTAATAAGATACTTCGTTTCATATTCTTGTTCACTTTCATCAACTAAAACAATTGTGTCATCTTGCTTTGGCATATGTAAATCACAAAATCTCTTTGGAAAACTCTATAATCATTTAAGGTAAACACAAATATATCATAGTAATTTAGTACTAATAAATTTGAAGATAAAAAAGAACTCTTGAATTTTGATAGAAAATTCGGCTTTACCAGCCAAAATCCACCAGCAACATGTGATGGGAGCATAGGCTTTATGAAACTAGGGAATTTGGGGTCCAGATTTGCTTGAACCAATTCCGCTCTCTCTAAAAGAGAAGATTTGGGTTGAACACAATCATAAGGGCTGCTATTTATAGAGCTTCATAAAATTGGAGAATGGGAATCCATGATTCCAGTAATTCTAAGTTCCTGGAATCTTGAATTCCTTTCCATTGTTTGGTTCAAGTAGGAATTATTTTTTCCCGACATCTAAAGTTATTTTTTTAAATTAGGAATAAATATAATTTAACTAAAATACCATTCTACTTTATTTGAGTGTGTGCGCATGAGTGTGTGTGTGGGGGGGTTGTGTGTGGTTGTGTATTTGTGTGTGAGAGAGATTGTGTGTGTGTGTGTGTGTGTGTGTGAGAGAGAGAGAGAGAGAGAGAGAGAGAGAGAGAGAGTGTGTGCATGTGTGTGTGTGTGAGAGAGAGAGAGTGTGTCTGTGTGTGTGTATGTGTGTGAGAGAGTGTGTGTGAGTGTATGTGTTTGCATGAGAGAGAGTGTGTGTGTATGTGTGTGTGTGTGTGTGTGAGAGAGAGAGAGAGAGAGAGAGTGTGCGCATGTGAGTTTATGTGAGATGGTATTTTTGTCTCACCACAAAAGTAAGGTAATATGTTCGGGAATATAGAATTACCCCAATTTTATAGGGGAAGGGAGAATTCCAATTTCATGGGAATTCTAAATTCCATAAATTCTAAGTTCCACCTTAAATCTCAAACCAAACATTGTAATTCTAAATTTCAGGAATTCTAAATTTCCTTTCCAAACCTCGAACCAAATGAGCCCCAAAAGTTAACAAAATAGAACAAGCAAGAGCGTGGTGTTGGAGATTTTTAAAATAAGTGGGTAAAAGTTTTGGGAGTAAAAGTTTGTTCCACATTGAAGTGTTTAGAGAAAAGTTGGAAACAAACTTAATATAAAAGGGAGAGTGTCCCACATTAAAAAATGAGTAAAGTTAAGTGATACCCATTAAGTTATAAAAGGAATGGGCAACCTTTTGTCCCACATTGGAAAAATATAAAGAAAGTGTGCACTTAATAAGTACAAATGGAAGATGAAGACTTATTTCATCTAGCATTTAACAGGACTATTTAAGAGAGCTCCAATACGATGCGATGCACCACACGCGCACGCGCGCGTGTGGAGAAGTGGGCTGTAGAGGCGTTAGGGGCGCACTTTGCATGTCCGCAGTGGTAGCGGGGGTTCCGGAATTCGTCCGGATTTAATCGTGGTCACTTTTTGGGTGGTCCCTATAAAACCGATTCGATTTAATTATAATTGTTCAGAAATTGCTTAACACTGTTAGTAATTAACAATCATACCATTTTGGAATTAATTAAGACTGTTAATTCAACAGTCATGACTCTTGAAGACAAAGCCTTTCATTATATATAAATAAAGGCTGCCTAATTCGAAATTGCACATTTTTTTTTCCAGATTTACCGAGTTCCAGATTTTCCAAATCCCAACAATTATTCACTTACATTTTCAGGAGATACAAAAACTATCTTATTATGTTTTGTGCATATAAATAGAATAAGAACTTGATTGACTGTTCTTCATTGCTGCATCCAAGTGTTGTCTTCAAATATACAATTTGCAGACAATGCAATTGCTTCATTGTATCTTGAGTATGGATTTGCGAATTCTCGTTTGCCTACCGAATTATCTTGGTGGGGCAAATACTATATTCAGGAAAGTGACATAATGCCTTGAAGTTTCCAGAATTTATTTGAAGTCCAACATAATTGAATTCAAGAAGTTTAATTGTTTTAAAGTTAACTAAAAAGAGTTTCATTTTTGCCTTTGCATATTTATTCTCCAACACGTGGCACTAAACAACTAGAGTTTAAGAACGCAATTAGAGTTCAAGAAAAAATTAGCTCAGCTTTAAAAGGTCATAACACAATCATGTTCTAAATTAAGCCTATGTATTGTTTCAAACTAGGAAAAAGGGCGAGCACGTGATTGAATGCTCACACAGACAAAGAAAAAAAGTCTTATAAAATAATAATTTTGATTATTATGAATTTTAGAAATGGTAAATAATGCAAAACATCATATGTTATACCAGGTAGACCTTGGACTTAAATATATACATTATAAAGACCAATTTAGATATAATTATTTTAATAAATTGACTTTAAAGATCATCAATTTATATGTTATGACAAACTATTACAATATAATCTCAAACAAGTCAATAAAACAAGAATCAACAA
Organism: Sambucus nigra; assembly: GCA_949130495.1. NCBI lineage: Eukaryota > Viridiplantae > Streptophyta > Magnoliopsida > Dipsacales > Adoxaceae > Sambucus > Sambucus nigra. The sequence continues at coordinate 515,438,790 of OX422210.1, read as the reverse complement.
GTTCAAAAGATATTAATTTTGGCATGGTAAAATATATGACTATGTTGTTTTTTATGAGTTCAATTATTCATTTATTAGTGATTCAACATGTAAATATATTGTGCAAATCACGTGCATTATAACTAGTATGACAAAAAAGTATTTTCACATATTTACCATTCAAATAAGCTTATAAATTATTGTATACATTATAGTTATAAGCAAATTGTATAAAAATAGTGACCAAAATTAACTCCTTATAAGTTAAAGGAGATGCCGTCTAAAAATGGCACTATCTATGACGAATGTTTCACTTTACAGTGTCATATTGTTATTTTGTATAAGTATGTTTAAAAATAATTGATTATGTTTGTTATCTTGTGGTTCATGACATAATTGTTTTAATCAAAACTTGCGAGGTAAGAGTTAAAACATTTTATGTGTTCAATGGTAGTAGGTTAAGAAATTCGTGCAGACAATTAATACAGATTGAAGTTTACATGGAATGAGCTCAATAACAATGTAAATGTAGCTAAAGAAAGATTCATGAATCATGATATGTATTAGCCCCCCCCCCCCCCCCCCCTCCCCACACACACACACACAAAAAAAAATGTTTAACAGTTTTGATACACATCCAAACAAACTGATATGAATGATAAGCATAAGTTAAGAAAAATTTCATTCACCCAGAAAAAATATCACCTAAAACCAAACGCTTCCTGCAAATGTAACTCGACAAAAATAGCTGCACTAGTAACTCATATGAGAGACAGACGGACAACTTTCACCGAGGTGCATTAGCTCTTTCCTGGAACATAAGCTCAATTCCTTTCACTTTCAGACCCTCAATTACCATCAAGATTTTGAATCACCTCCTTCACATCAAACAGCTTCCGCTCAATGCCCCTCATTTCCTCTTCCACCTTTTCTTTTTCAAGCCTCTTTAATTCAATAACCTCTTGCAATTCAAACGAAAGGCTCACGAGCTTATCAAGCCTAGCTACCAAGAATCCAACTCGCATGCCCAACACCTCAATTTCTTTTCGAGTCTTTTCCCAAATTTTTAAATTATCTCGGCAAGTGCTAAGCTTGCAAGCTCTAATGGCATCCGTAATGTTGACGGTTTCAAAAATTATGTCGACAGCTAACGTACAGTTAAGGCCCTTGAGAAGATGCTCATGAAGAAATGAGTTTTGACTGCAACAAAGATCATAGTACTTGATCCTAAGGTGTGTTGGTATCTCAGAGTCTATAACTAAACCATCCACAAGGATGTTGAAATCTTCAAAACACTTGACATCTTTGAAATCAACAACAGATTATGAGAATCTGATGCCTTCAAAAACTTGTGATCCAAATTCATCACTCTCATTCCACATCGATCAGTATTCAATACTACCATGCTTGTTTCTTGAATATAATCATGGTTGTTGATGTAAAAAATTAGATCATATCTAATTATTCAATCACAGATAAATAAATGAGACAAAGAATTTTTAAAGTGGTTCAGCCTTATAAGAATGGCCTACGTCCACTGTTATATTATTTTTGATTGTTTGGGAATTCTCGATTACAAATTATCTCAAGAAATTCTGGTCCCTTTACAATGAGGATTGTACAATGTATTTATAGCCCTGGGGCTGTAATGTGAAAGGGTAATACATTAAATAATGTACATATGAAAGGGTGATACATTAAATGCCTCTTAAGTGTATGCGTCTGAATGATAAGCATTTAATGAACAGTCAAACTGTTGGTTATCCTGCTATTAATGCTTTGTTCGAGGTGCATCTCGGACCTCTTGAGTTGCTCGGACCGCCTAAGCTTCTCGGTGCTCAAGAATTCCTCAGAGAGTTCTCGTTCCTCGGAGCGTATGAGTTCCTCGGGGAAACAGTGTTCCTCATTGTAGTATGGTTCCTAGGAGCGTGTGAGTTCCTCGAAAGTGTTTGTTGTTTCCACGTAGACTGCCACGTGTCTTCACTTTATTGATCCATGTCAGCAGACTAAATTTGGTATCAACAGAAGCTCCCAATGTTTCATAGTTCAAAATTTGAGGAGTGTGGAACGTTCTTTCTCGGAATATGATAGCTTTAAATAGTCCTCCTGATTTTTAGGAGTGTTTCCCTTGTATTTATTTCTCTTTCCAAATTCATAGAATCAAGCTTTTTTGAATTTTCACAACCGCCTCGATCTCTGCGTACTTTTTGTCCTTTTAGCCGCCGGTAGCGTAATCGTTTCTTCTCGCTTCGATTGTCGCGCCCTTTTTGTTCCTCTAGCCGCCGGTAGCGTAATTGTTTCTTTTTGTAATCATTACTTTACCATTTCCCAAGGCAAGGTATTTAAACTTCACAGACACTCCCATCGTCTTCTACCTTTTCAAATTTGTATCTTCGAGTTTTCCGTCGTCTCTTTCTCTCCCGTGTATTCATATCTTCCATCGTTCGTTGTCATCAGATCCACTCTTTTTCTGTAATATTTTCTTCCTTATTCTTCATTTCTTTTATTCATCATGGCTTACCCTGTTGAATCTCTTGATAAGTTTCGTTCTGATTTTTCTATTCCCTCCTGGGTTGTTCTGGAAGAGCTTTCTGAGCCTTCTGATTATTTCCATTTGGCTGAGGGACATTGGTTACCCAATCTCTTTATTGCTGAGTGTGGATTTTCTTTTCCACCCAATCCCTTATGTCTGGAATTTTGTCAATACTTTGACGTTGTTCCTGCAAGAATAGCCCCCAATACATGGAGAATATTTAATGGGGTGCATAGGTTAAATAAAATCCATGGAACTCGCATAGGGATTCCAGAAATCATGTTTTGCTATAGATGGGCAGTTGGTGATAACACCTTTTATTTAAAAACTAGATTTTTTAATAGGGCCTTAGTAGTCAATCTCCCGGATGCCAATAGGGATTATTTTGAGCACGGGGTTGTCATAAAAAATTGGCAACATGCTCCTTTATCTGGAGATGAGGTTTATCAGGGTCTCAGATGCCCTCCCTATGGCAATGGGGTAGGTTATTTTTATTTCATTTTATTTATTTTGAAATCATGCTTCTTTTGTGTTTGATAAAATATGCTGCTGATATTTTAATTTTTATTTATTTGCAGTTGATAGCAAAAGGAAGTGTCCAAAGGAAGCAGACGTAAATATAAGACATTTGAAATTTATCTGGAGTCTGAATCAATCTGTTGCCGACGAGCATATTAGATCGGCCTCATATCTGCTGCAATATAAGAGCTACACCACCTCTTTTACTGCTCGTCCAGTAATAAGTGAATCAGAGCCAGTACCAGCTTCCACCAGTTCTTCGCCTGAGTCACACGTTCCTTTAAGTGAAAGGATGAAGAATAGAAGACCTCCCACCCTCTTCGAGAAGCCTGCCTTTGGTGCTGGAGAGGCTAAAAGAAGTAAGGTTGATGTCCCAGAGGGGACAAAGAAGACTGATGTGCCTTCCTCGGCTGTTGCTGTTGTGAAGGTTGTTGAGAAGCCCGCAGTGGCTCCGAGCAGGTCTGCTGCTCCTGGAGAGGTGATTGTAATATCACCGACCAAGGGTTCTTCCTTGGTTGAATCTGTTCCTGTTCTCCCGAGGAGGCTGAAGAAAATCTCCTCGGTCAATTTGGCTGACACCATCACTCAGCCCCCAATTACTGGAACCGGTGTTCCAACTTTTGTTCCCCCGAGCTCTGCCATGATCTCGGTAAAGTCTTGGATCATTCCCGAGGTCCAAGGTACTAAAGAAAACCTTACTCGGGACATGGTCACTTCATTGGCTGCTCGCCACCTTGCTTCTGTAAGTCTTCTTACTTTGAACTTTTCATATTTCCCTTGTCATTTTTGTTTCTGACTTGCTTTCATTTTCTTTTTGCAGTTGACGAGCTACTTCAATATAATTCTGAAGAAAGATGAGGCGATTAAAGCTTCATACTCCTCATCTAGTGTAGAGGAAGCTCTGAAGAAAGCTATTAAGTCTTTGGAAGATTCTCGCCAGACATATGCTACTGACAAGGCAATCTGGGAGAACAAGCTTGCCTCCACCGAGCAGGAGAAAGCTCAAGTTGCTGAAGTCTACCAAGGGTTGGAGAAAAAAGTGAATGCTTTGGAGAAGAAAAATAAATAGATTGAAGAGAAGCTCAAAACTGTTGGGGAGCTTGAAGATAAGCTTAAGGTTGCTGAGGAAAAATTGGGCCATCTTTAGGAAGTAAGTCGGTAGAAGGAAGAGGTTGAGAATAAATTGAAAGCTACTGATGACCTGCTGTCCGAGAATCTTTCCTCGGAAAAGTTGAAAAGGAAAATGGCTGTGAAGAAGTCCTTCAGCGCTGGCTGGGATAAGGGGTGGAACAAGGGATTGGCTGCCATGGTGTCGCAAGTGGACTATGGCAGCCTCAAATACTTTAGGGATGGATGGGTTGCTGCTCTTCAGGAGATGAAAGTGGATGAAAATTCTGAACTCTTTCAGCAACACATCCCTGGTCCCCCTCCAACTCCTGAAGACTTAGAAGAGGACGAGGCTGCCTCCGAAGAGTCTTCTATGGTGATGGGAGATCATCCCCCAGCCATCCCGCCTGCTGTCGAGGAATTTCAACAAATCGTTACTTCTTCCGAGCAACTACTGGCGATCCTCGAGCAACTTTCTACTCCTTCCGAGCAACCTACTTCCTCGTCCCAGCCTCTCGATAAGGTTTTGGGAGACAAGGAAAAGGTGTAGAGTTGTTCGGGTTTATCTTTATATTTTTCTTTTGTCAATTGTAACCATGAATATGTAACTCTGAAATCTTGTACTTTTGACCTTTATGATATAATAAAACTCGAACTTGTGTCTATTCATACTGTTGTCTCTTCTTCATACTCTGTCTTGATTCTTATTGATTGTTTTTTTCTTTCTCTACTAGTTTTTGGCCAGGATGGAAGTACTATCTGACCATGATACAAAGCTGCTGCGATAATGTAATGAATACTTTAAGGCTGGTCACACAGACCTGAGTGCATCACAAGTCATCAACATCCTCGGCCAAGATGCTTCAGAACATGCAGTTGAAGCATATCAATATCTGAAGTGTCTACTTGATCGAGCAGTGGCCAATAATGTGGCCTATTATGATATGATCGAGGATTTCCAAGGCACCCTCAAAGACCTTCAACTACAATACAAAGAATCCACTGCCCTGTTATATGAGGGGTACGAGAAGAAGTACCAGCAGATCATTGCCGATAAGGGCTACGAGAAGCTTTTTACTGGGTACGATGTAAGGGAAAGAACCTTGAGGGGTGAGGTCGAGGAATGCAGACAAATAGCCGAGTTGCTGGAGCAAGAAAACAACAACCTGTAAAGGGAGCTGTCACAGTTGAAGTCTGCGGCTTTTACTTCAAAAGCCTTGATCCCAGTGACTGATGAGGGATTTTCGTTCTTAGAAGTCGAGAACGCCAACTTGAGGGATGAGTTGGAAACCTTGAAGAGGTCTGGCCCATCTACATCTTCCCGTGGCCGAGCAAAAGCTCCTCGGGGATGAGCAAGAGCAGCTTGAATTCCTATCGAGGAACAGAGGACTCAGTCTGCCTTAGAAAACCAAGCCTTCCAATTAATGGCGAAGAACCAGGCTTTGGCTGAAATGTCAAAGAAGATCAGGGACCTGGAATAGAAACTCTCCACTCATAAGTCTACCTTGGAGAATAAAGAGATCTTCATCAAAAATATCCACGAGCAGCTGGATAGATTAACATATCAATTCCAAAAATCGCACAGGGAGTTCTGGATGGATGGATACAACGAAGCTCTCTTTCACTTGGACGATCGTATCCAGAATGCCAATGATGAGGGCTACAAGCAAGGTTGGTTGAATGCCTTAGGTATGCTGCAACTCGAATAGGATCATTACCTGTGGGACTACCACGATCCTGGGCTTTTCGACCTACCCGTGCCTCCATTCAAACTGGATATGAATTGGATCCCTGCTCGAGCCATTCCTCGATGCTTAATTTTCAAGTATCTCGGCGACTACAATCTCCATTCAATTGTTGAAGAATCTCATCCCGAGCACCTTCTAGATCGACCATCCGTGATGAATATCAGGATGTTAAAGTATCTCAACTTCATAAATTCTCCCATGGCTTTAAATGATCCGCCTGTTGGCGAGGAACCCGTGTCAAAAGCACAAGGGAAAAGACCAGTAGAATAGGAATATTGATGTAACAGTTAGTATACATTTCAATATCAATGTAATTTTCTTTTCATTATCAATATAATTTGTTTTGGATTTAATGAAAGACTTTCATTTCTATTTGCTATTGTCTTGTAAAATACTTTACCTTTGTGCATGTGTATCTGATAAAAAGATAACAGTATTGTGTAGTTTGTCGATCAACTTATTGTCGAGTAGTTTGAACTTGTGGTAGTCATTTGGCAAAAATAATATTTTGTTTCTCGACAAACTTAGTAATAATTAAAAAGTTACGAGTATAAAATATGTTGCTCGATCACTTTAAATTTTACTTGTCGACCAACTACAGTTAGTGGGTTTTTTTCCCCGACCAGCCATAGTTGGTAGATTTTTCTCTTAAATGTTTCTGACCAACCAAGGTCGGTAAATTTTCCTTGTCGACCAACTATATTTGGTGGGTTTCTATCCCCGACCAGCCATAGTTAGTCTTTTTGAAATAATTTTACCTCCCGACCAACTCAAGTTGGCATTTTCGAGAATATATTTACTTCCTAACCGACATAAGTTGGCATTTTTAGGGATAATTTTATTTCCTGAGAAACATATAGTTTTATTTCCCTTAGGAATACAAATTTTACTTCCCGGAGGAATACAAGTAGCTTTACTTCCCGGAGGAATATAGGTAGCTTTACTTCCCGGAGGAATATTGGTAGCTTTACTTCCCGGAGGAATATAGGTAGCTTTACTTCCCGGAGGAATATAGGTTTCTCGACCAACCTTAGTTGGCATTTTCGAGAAAAAATTTGAGTAGCCTGAACTTTGCCGAGTAGTGTGTAGCACTAGTATTCCCTGAAAAACTTTCAATAAAAACAAAAGAATTTGGCAGAATATCTTCATTTTATTCATCACTGATAATATTTGCGCAGGTGCTCTGCGTTCCATGCATTCTTAAACTCCTCCCCTTCTAGAGTTGCTATTTGGTAAGTTCCTGATCGAACAACTTCTGTAACTCGGTATGGTCCATGCCAGTTTGCCTCAAGCTTATTGTGCTTTTGAATTACTTTCTTCAGCACATAGTCTCCTTCTTTCAGGTCGCACTTCTTCACCCTCTTATTGTAGAACAAAGTTGTTCGCTGCTGGTAAGCAGTATTTCTAATGGCTGCTTATTCTCCAACTTCCTCGAGCATGTTTAAATCTAATCTTCTCATTAATTCGCTGATAGGGGAGTTGAAATTTAGTACCCTGTGTGGTGGGAGGCCCAACTCGGCAGGTATAATAGCTTCACTTCCAAACCCTAGCATATAGGGAGATTTTCTAGTCGCTACTCGGGGAGTAGTTCGGTAAGCCCACAGTACTGACTGTAACTCGTGGATATAATTTGCTTTCGCATCGTCCCGTCTTTTCTTCAAACCATTCAGCAGTGTTCTGTTTGTCACTTTAGTTTTCCCATTGCTTTGAGGGTGGCCTGGTGCTGAGCGGACCTTCAAAATGTTTGACTAATGGCAATAGGCAGCGAACTCCTCGTTATCAAATTGCATTCCATGGTCTGTGATGAAAGCATGAGGAAGACCATATCGATAAATGATGTTCTTCCAAATAAATTGGTACACCTTCTCGTACGTCATATCAATGAGAGGCTCAGCTTCCACCCACTTAGTAAAATAATCTACTGCGACGACGAGGTATTTGAACCTTCCTCTAGTCGTTGGCAGTGGTCCAACCAAATCTATTCCCCACATGGAAAATAGCCAAGGGGAAGTGATGGGTGTCAATAATGCTTGTGGAGTTCTTCGAATGGAGGAAAAGCGCTGGCACTTGTCACATTTATTGGCATAGGCTACACAATCAGCCCTCATCGTCGGCCAGTAATATCCCTGCGTCATCATCCTTTGCAAAAGCATCCGACCTGCTACATGGGCTCCACAGGACCATTCATAGATCATTTCAATCAATTCTTTCACCTCGGAGGGATGTACACATCTCTGCAAACCTATCATAATTCCTCGTCTATATAAAATACCATTAGTTAATACATACCGAGCAACTTTAAACTTCAATTTCTTGGCTGCGAGCTTGTCAATTGGTAATTCTCCCTCCTCAATATATGCCCTGATGGGATCCATCCAATATGGTCCTAAATCAAGGGTGATAAAGTTCATTGCCAAGTCTTCATCTATACTCCTACCAGCCAAAACTTCAATTGGGACTGTTCTTCGTAGCTCGGTACGAGTAGCTGATGCTAATCGAGCTAAGGCATCTGCTCTTGCATTCTCCATTCTTGGTATTCTGACCAGGTGAATAGCAGCAAATTCTGATACCAACTCTATCACCTTTGCATGGTATTTGATCATTAATTCTCCTTTGGCTGCATATATTCCCAACATTTCATTTACAATTAATTGAGAATCACTGAAGACAATAATTTACTGCGCCTCCATAATTTTCACCAAATTAAGACCTGCAATCATGGCCTCATACTCAGCTTCATTATTGGAAGCTTTGAATTGGAAACGCAGGGCGTACTCCATGTCGACCTCGTCCGGAGTGCTCAAAACTATCCCTGCCCCACTGCCTGTTGTGCAAGATGAGCCATCTACGAATAACCTCCATATAAGTAACTCGTCTTCAAACTTATGATCTGATAGAGTTCCTCGGTGAAATATTTGTTGCTTCCTTTCATCTTCCCCTGATATTTCTCGCTCTTCGTCGATCATCTTTTCTTGCCCTTTTACCAACCGGAGTTGGTCTGAGCTTGAATTTGATGATCCCGTAACATCCACTTGCTCTTTTACCAACTGGAGTTGGTCTGAGCTTGTGTTTGTTGATCCTGTAACATCCACAGGTTGATCAACGAGCAACTTTTGCTCCTCGAGGGTATCAGGATAAGTGAATTCTGCTATAAAATCTGCTACAGCTTGCCCTTTTAGCGATGATCTGGGTTCATAGACTATATCGTATTCACCGAGCTTTATTGCCCAGTACATCAATCTTCCTGATTTTTCTGGTTTATGAAGGGCTTATCTCAACGGCATATCAGTATATACGACTATAGTATGAGCCTGGAAGTATGGCCTCATTCCCCTACTCGCCTCAATCAGCACTAGTACTAATTTTTCCAGCCTTGGATATCTGATCTCTGCTGCTCGAAAGGCCTTACTTGTGTAATAGATTGGTTTTTATACTCCATTCTCCACTCTTATCAATGCCGAGCTAACTGCATTCTCCGATACTGCTAGGTACAAGTATAATTTTTCTCCCATAACTGGCCTGGATAACAGTGGAGGTGCTCCCAAGTATTTCTTCAAGTCTTGAAAAGCATTCTCACATTCATCATTCCACTCAAAAGTCTTTCGGAGTGTCTTGAAGAATGGGAGACATCGATCAGCTGCTCGTGATACAAATATGTTGAGTGCTGCTACTCGTCCTGTAAGACTTTGCACCTCTTTCTTCGTCGTCGGAGATCGCAGCCCTAATAGAGCTTTGATCTTTTCAGGATTTGATTCAATGCCTCGTTGGTTGACAATGTATCCGAGAAACATGCCTTCTCGTACTCCAAATATACACTTCATCGGGTTCAGCTTCATTTGATATTTATCTAGTTGATCAAAAGTCTGACTTAAGTCAACTAGATGATCAGCAACTTTTTTGCTCTTCGTCAGCATGTCGTCAACATAGACTTCCATATTGCAACTGATTTTTTCAGCAAAGACTTTGTTCATCAGCCTCTGATATGTCACACCTGCATTTTTCAAACCAAAAGGCATAACATTATAATAATAAGTTCCCCTAGGGGTAATGAAAGAAGTACTCTCCCTGTCTTCAGGTTTCATTTTAATCTGATTGTAGCCAGAATAAGCATCCATGAAGCTTAGCAGCTCGTGTCCTGAGGTAGCATCGACTAGTTGATCTATTCAGGGCAGTGGAAAGTGATCCTTTGGGCATGCTTTGTTGAGGTCGGTGAAGTCTACACACATCCTCCACTTGTTGTTCTTCTTCTTTACCATCACCACATTGGCTAACCAGTCTGGATATTTAACATCTTCAATAAAACAAGCCTTCTGGAGCTTCTCGACTTCCTCCTGTATAGCTTGATTCTTCTCGGGACTGAATACTCTTCTTCTCTGCTTCACAGGCTTAATCTCCTTATTCACATTGAGTTCGTGACATAAAAAAATTGGATTTATTCCTGGCATATCCTCATGACTCCACGCAAAAGTTTTCTTTCTGCTTCTAAGGAAAATTATCAATTCCTGTTTTAGTGAGGCTTCCAACGACGAACCGACTTTAGTAGTACGTTCAGGGTGCTCGTCGTCTAGAATGATATTTTCAGTAGCTTCCACCACTTGGCCCTTCACGAGTTGCGACTCATCTCTAGGATCCAATGTTTCAAATTCTGCACTTTCATCCACATGATAGGTAGTAGTCGTTCTCCTTGATTCTTCCAGTTCCTCTTACTCGGCGGATGAATAATAGCATTCCCGAGCTACTTTCTGATCACCTTTAACAACTCCTACTCCAAAATTTGTTGGAAATTTTAGGCACTGATGCACTGTAGACGGTACAACTTCGAACTTCTTCAATCCTACTCTTCCCATGATGATATTGTATAATGATTGAACATTCTTATCCATCACAAAGAAGCGTATTCTTTTTGTTCGACAAGCAGACCACGTACCAATGAATATATCCAACTTGATCGTCCCAAGTGGAAATACTTTCTCGCCAGCAAAACCGATGAGGGGTCGATGATAAGGCTCCAATTGAGATAGCTTTAGATTTCAACTATCGAAGCACGAGTAGAACATAATGTCTGCCGAGCTACCATTGTCGACCAGTACTCTTGAAATCATTACCTCCTTCATTCTCATCTTGATCACCAATGGGTCATCATGAGGATATAGAACACCTGCAAGATCATTCTTTGAGAACCCAATGACTAACTTCTCTTTGTTCACCTTTCTCGGGCAATCCTCCTCAGCTAGATTTATTCGTTGAATGTACGAGCAAGCTTGAGCCTCACAGAGGTAAGATTTTCTCTTAGTAGTAAGGTCTCCTCCTCCTGCATCTCCACCTGTTATAACATTACAGTCAAATGACCCAAAGCGTATTGAAAATACCTCTCGTTCTGGCTGCCTTGGTCTCTTGGGAAGATCGGGGTCATCTTTGGGATCAAATTCATGGTTTCTTTTCTTGTTCTCCTCTGCTCGACGAGGAGATCTAGACCTCTCTCTTGTTCGGTCATTGTTCCTTCTTTTGTTTCCACGATCAACATACTTTGATAGCTTTCCTTGTCTGATGAGTGTTTCAATCTCATTCTGAAGAGCTATGCAATTTTTGGTCATATGGACATGATCTTTATGAAACTCGCAATACTTCGCCTTATTCCTCTTGTCAGGGTCTGCCTTTATTTTCTCTGGCCAGTTTAGTTCCTCATTGTTCTTGATTTCCTCTAGAACATGGTTGATATCCTTCTTCAAAGGAGTATAATTATCATATTTCTTCATCACATCCCATACCGACCTGTTTTTTGAATGCTTGTCATTACCATTGTTCTTATGCTCTTTTTTCTTAGCTTTATCACCTTCCACCTTGGTTTCTTTGGCATCCATGTTCTTCTTTGCAGCCATAGCCACCTCGGCATTCATAATCTTGGACGCTTTTCCCATCAGGTCTGACATGGTTTTATGTGGATCTTTGGCGAAAGTGTAGTATAACTTGTTGGGCAGTAGTCCACTCATCAAGGTGGTAATCGCTGTCTTCTCCTCATAATTAATGACTTCGAGTTTCTCGTTATTAAAATGAGTTATATAATCTCTTGTACTTTCACTAGGATTTTGTCTAACACTTAACAAATGTGCTACTCGTTTAACTGGCTTTGACCCAAAACCAAAATTCCCAATAAATAACTCGGCCAGTTGAAGAAAAGTAGAAATCTTACCCCGAGGAAGATTATTATACAATATTTGAGCAGATCTGGTAAGAGTTCCCGAGAATGCCCTGCATCTCATCTCATCTGGAATAGCATAGATGTCGGCTGCAGCCTGGTATTGTTCTATATGAAGGACAGGGTCAGTCTTTCCATCATATTTGGGGGTCACAACAGGTGCTGAATTTTGATGGTGTTGGAAAATCTACAATAGACTGGACAAAAGGTGTTCCTCGAACAAAGGTTCATTGTAGGAGGTTCTTAGCTTTAACCATTTCCCCCAATCTATCCTCCAGCCTTTGAATAGAGCCTTTCCATGCATCATTTCCTTCCTCGGGCCTGTTGGTTCGAGCAACTGATCGCGTTGATGTGGCTTCTTGGGATCTCTCTTGACGAGCAGCTGGTCGCGACTGGGCAGATCCTTCCCTTAAGTCTAATGGTCGTCGAAAACTCCTCGATGGGGCTCTAAGAGGACTTTTGCTCCTCCTAGGACCTAATCGATCAAAAGGAGATACTCTGCTTAATCTTTCTAGCGCACTGGCCCTTTATGGGGAGAGAGTGATACGTTGTTCAGTATCTGTGGCTCGCACTGACGAAGTTCGTCCAGGTTGATAAGAAAAATCTTCAGACTCCTCATTGCGATATGAATTGGTACGCCTAGTACGCGAAGAAGATGCACGGGTATTTCTTTGAATACTTCGTGGTCTTGAATGGGTTGGTGCACCGCCATGGAGGGTTTGTATGAGTAGACGCATAGTTTCTTGCATGACGGTCTCGCCCTGAGTCAGATTTGTCATTATTCCAGCCAGATCTGGAATATTTGGTGGAGCAGATGGATTTGGAGGGCTTCCAGCATTTCGATTGCTTGATTCTGGAATATCAGCCATTTTTGATGGATTGTTTTTTATGGAAAATGATATTACCAATCGTTCCCACAGACGGCGCCAATCAATTGATGTAAAAAATTAGATCATATCGAATTATTCAATCACAGATAAATAAATGAGACAAAGAATTTTTAAAGTGGTTCAGCCTTATAAGAATGGCCTACGTCCACTATTATGTTATTGCTGATTGTTTGGGAATTCTCGATTACAAATTATCTCAAGAAATTCCGGTCCCTTTACAATGAGGATTATACAATGTATTTATAGCCCTGGGGTTGTAATGTGAAAGGGTAATACATTAAATGATGTACATATGAAAGGGTGATACATTAAATGCTTCTTAACCGTATGCGTCTGAATGATAATCATTTAATGAACAGTCAAATGGTTGGTTATCCTGCTATTAATGCTTTGTTCGAGGTGCAGCTCGGACCGCCTGAGTTGCTCGGACCGCCTGAGCTTCTCGGTGCTCAAGAATTCCTCGGAGAGTTCTCGTTCCTCGGAGCGTATGAGTTCCTCGGGGAAATAATGTTCCTCGTTGTATTATGGTTCCTCGGAGCGTGTGAGTTCCTCGTAAGTGTTTGTTTTTGCCACGTAGACTGGCACGTGTCTTCACTTTATTGATCCATGTCAGCAGACTAAATTTGGTATCAACAATGGTGATTGTCTTCTAAAGTAAGAGAATCCATACATTTCTCCTCGGTTGTTTCGCAAATTTCGATGGGCTTTTGTATTTTATCTTTTTCATCTTTAAAAAAGTTTATAATGGAAACAGAAAAATAGATTAGTGATATATATGGGGGAATATGCAAATCATAAAGGAGTGAAGAAAAAAATAGTGTGGGTCAGCTTACCAATATCCATTGGATTTACACAAGCATTCAATGCTAGAAGACCAATAGCTCCATCAATTTCTGCTAAACTGTTTTCCCTCTCAATGTACACCTACAGGTACCATTGAAAGATATAAAGGTGTGTTTGATTATGAAGTTTGAAAAAGACTGAAAAAATTATTTATTTGATTGATAAATGGAAAAGGAGTGGAAAAGCAGGGTAGTGGTTTGGTAGGATGTTCTCTTAGTTTTCCTGTTTTCAGTGAGATCCAATTCTTTGAAGGTTGATTAAAAATTATTTGGATTATTTGGGTTTGGCTCCCATTAATTACGTGTAATTGATTTCAACCTATGTGACATTCATTTTTTGGGATTTGGCTCCAAAAATGACTTCAGCGACCCAAAAAATGTCACCAAACGTTTTACCAAGCATTTTTTGCAACACTTTTTCTGTCGTTAAAACTCATTTGGCGTGTCAAACCCCAAGAAATGCAAATGTTGGGGGTCAAAGTCAATATCAAAAAATTATTGGGGGCCAACCACAAAATGACCCAAATTATTTGCATAAAAAATAAAGAAAAGATGATGCACTGCCAGATTTAATATTAAAGTTCTTGTAGAATATATTTGTAATTAAAAAAAAATGGAGTAAAAAGAAGTCTTTACCATGAAAACACTAATACCAATCAAACATGCCATGCGAGCCGCACTTTGTTTTTTAAGACGATTTACAATATCATTTTTATAAACTTTCGACTGGAAAAAAATATAGATTTGAAAATTATTATATTTTTTTAATGTTGCAATTGAACGTAGGCAATGTATTAGTCTATATTTTACACATTCTAAATACTATTGATTGTTTGAATTATCACATGATCTAATTCGTGATATCTAAGCTTAATTTTAAAATTAAAGTCGTTGTACTTTTTGTGACAATATGACGTGGATGAGCGTCAAATGGGAACTAAGATGAAAATATGTCTCGTCTCAACTCTCTTTCTTTAAAATCTCAAATAGGTAGAATACCTCAAATGAGGCTACAATAGGAGTATTTATAGATGGAAGTATCTTAGGTTCCAAGCAATAATCTAATTACAATTATACCCCTATTAGCCTTTACTACTTCCTCCTATAATACTAAGCAAACAATTACTAAAAGAAAAATACAATCAAATAAAGAAAATAATAAAATTCCATAAAATCCTAAAATGACAAAAATGACCTCAAGCTTCTTGATTCACATCATTCCCCCCTCTTAAAACCAAGCTCGTCCTCGAGTTTTCAAAAATTTTGGGGACATGTATGAAAACTCTTTAACTCTTCTTTTCTTCCTTACAAGAGGAATGGGAGGAAACCCTAACTGGTGCCATGTCCTCCATGGAAGATCTCCCAATTCGCCATTAGAAATCCCGTCACTCCTGGGTCTTGTAGAGGTTTCGATGGATCTTGGTGGGCTCCAATTAGTCTTGCAGTGAGGGTTAGAAATTAGGGTTTCTTGGGGAAAATAAATGGTTAGAGATGAGTTTGTGGTTGAATAGGGGGTTTTGACCAGAGAATGGAGATGATGAGGCTTGTCGGTAAGGGTAGGGGACTCGCCGGACAGCAACAGGGACTCTTCGACCTTAATTTTTTTACTGCCAGCAGTCATCTGGTGGGTTATTGGGGTTCCAGTGGTAGCTCCAGGGGGCTGATCTATTTTGTCCAGAATATGGTGGTTTTCTGGGGTTTTTGTGGTGGCTACAGGCGGTGGTGATGTCTTTGGGGTGGGGATAGTGGCGGAACCGTGGGTTGAAACATTCTGGTGGCTAGGATTAGGGTTAGGGTTTTGGTTGGTGGTGGGAATGGTATGAGGAAGGATCATGGATGCGTTGGGTGGTGGAATTATCCACAAACTTTCATCGAATTCTCCACAAACTTTAAACAGTATCATACCAAAAAATATATAAAGTTATCCGTGTTTGATACTAACTAAAACCGTTAATTATTCTTGTTAATGGGTTGTGTTAGTTTAGGGTTCGGGTTCAGAAATGGTCGAGCCTAGACCGCTAACTTTTTATTATTAGCCTAAATATAAATGACTCATTTTAAAGGTTGGCTACAAAACATCAGTGACGGATCTGCATATCATATTAGTTTTGTGAAAGAATAATATTACATAAAAGTAACATAAATACATAGCTTGAATAGAATATTCCATAGAATGGGGTGAAAGGAGAAAAGTGAAAGAAAAACAAAGCATGAAACCTTCAGCTCATAAGAGCACAAATAGTCAAAACATACACAACTTTTTAAGTAGAGAGAGCTTAGTGAACATTTTTCTATTGAGTTAAGGCCCATCGATTATTTCATTAACTTAGCTGAAAGCAAGGTTCTAAAAAACGCGGGGCGTGGTCAAGGCGTGGATGCCAATCCTTAAGCCTTAGAAGCCTAGGCGGGCGTTAGGCGTAAAAAGGCGTGAAAAGGCGTTTAGGCCTTCTTAATATAGTTATATATTTTTTAACCATAATAAGGCTATTAAAATCCTAAAAATGTACATATCATAAATATATGTCTGAATATATGCAAATAAAAATATTATTTGATTATTTTGGATGAGATAATGCTCCGGTTAGTAAAAAAATTTATTTAAAAGGCGATATCGTTTCACTAAAGCATTGTTGTTTTTAGAAAAAAGTGCGCCTTAGGGGTTTTGCCAAGAATAAGGCGTAAAAAACTTAAGGCGAGGCGTTTCTCCCAAGCCTTAAGCCTAGGCGTGCCTGGTAGGCGGATTTTCTAAACAGTGGCTGAAAGAAATAATCTGAAGATACGAAGCTTTTTGTAGTATTCGATTAAGGGGTGATTAGCAAAAACATAAATTTAATGGTATTAGTAGTATTCGTAAATAACAAAAGGAAAAATGCTCTCACTTTATTGGTCTTATATTTAAGAGGCTTCTGCCTTTTGAGGAACATCCTTTTGTTCTGCAAATAAAGAAAGCAAACATAACTTAGTTGCCTTTGCCTGTACAACTTAAAACAATATATATGGGCAGAGATAGGCCTGTCAATGGATCGGATTTTATCCGAATCCGATCCGTTTTAAGAGGATATGGATCATGCCTAAAATACGATTATCCGATTATTCGATTACCCGTTTATTAAATGGAGTGGATTTGGATTCATATACTTCGATCCGTTAATAATCCGATCCGATTAATATTTTTAATATACATATATAAATTATATGTCACACCCTAACCCCATTAGGATATAATTAACTAGATAGTTTACAAACCACAATTATAATTTATTTATTATTTAGGAAATACATATTTAAACGACATCAAGGTTAAAATGCGGAATATTAAAAAAATCCAATCGTTTTAAGCAGACATAATTTAAACATAACTCACATATCATTTAACTTAATTACAACTAGTGCAGTTTATAAAACAAACTAACAAAACCCTACTTCTATGTACTCAACCTCCTAGACCTGGCAGTGGCAGCTGAAAACCATGAGTTTAAAAACTCAGTGAATGTACTACAGCTATCTATAGTAAAAGTACTATATTAACATATCAACATAACAATATATACATCTCTGTGCCAAATTAGGCCATCTACATATCCGGAGTTAATAAACCCCACATCTCCTGCCCGTAGGCAATGATCATATCCATAGGTTTTAAAAAGTTAACATCTCCTGAATTTCATAGCAACTTAACATATCCTGACTTTTATAAAGCCATAACATCTCAACATCTCTTGGCTTTTAAATAAGCCAAAACATCTCAACATCTCTTGGCTTTTAAATAAGCCATAACATATCAACATCTCATGACTTTTAAATAAGCCATATCATCTCAACATATGCTATATATATGTCATATCCAAAATCAACTCAGTAAGTACACTCACCTTGTGTTGTCAACTATGTATTCACGTTTCCCTCGGGTGGATCTGAACTTGGTTGATTTGACCTTACACCTTGGAAACACCTTAAGGATTTTCTTGGAATTGTTTTCCTAGACTTTCCTTGTAACCCTTTCTTCCTTAACTTCTACCTCTCTTTCCTCAAGCTAATATCACCTCCAACTGAACCTAGGGACTTATTTGCTGAAGAAATAAGGTTAAGGGAGAGTTTTAAGTCGGCCAAGGCTGCCTCCCAATCCATCCAATCAAATTAAAACATTTGGTTTAATAAAAGACAACTTACCACTTAAGGGAATTGACAGATTCGCCCATTCTCGTAATTTCGACCTAACTTCTTACTCGAACATCCGTTTTATGTACCGTTTATTGTGTTACAACCCTAACTAACATATCTACAACTATGTAGTTTTCACCTCAAATCAATTGTAATTTTACAAGGGCCAAAACTAGTCTTAAATAGGAACATTTCTATCGAAAATAACCAAATCTTGTGTTCGTAAATAATTCGACAATTCATGATTTATGAAAGTAGAATTATACTAACCATAATCACTTAACATTAGATATACTAATAACACATTATTCATATCACATAGGATAATTATGATTTAAATATAATTTATCATAATCATATACGAGTTGTCACAACCTCCCCCCCTTAGAAAATTTTGTCCCCGAAATTTAATACGAATGACACTTACCAAACAAATGGGGATATTGTTTCTTCATGCTATCCTCCGTTTCCCAAGTTTCTTCTTTAATTCCATGGCTCACCCACATAACTTTAACTAAGGGAATAACCTTATTCCTCAATACTTGCTCCTTACGATCAAGAATTTCCATCGGTTCCTCGATGTACGACAAGTCTTCTTTCAGTTCAATAGGTTGGGTTTTTAGTTGATGAGATGGATCTGCCAAATACTTACGAAGCATTGATACATGGAACACATCATGAAAATGAGATAACTCTGGAGGTAATGCCAATCTATAAGCCAGGGTCCCAATTCTTTCCAACACTTCATATGGTCCAATGTATCTTGGACTTAGTTTCCCCTTCTTTCCAAATCTCATAACGCCTTTCCATGGTGAAATACGTAGGAATACGAAATCCCCCTTCTAAAATTCCAATGGATACTTCCTCTTATCTGCATAAAAAAATTTTTTGCTTTGCGCTATCTTTATCCATTCCCGAATCATTTTGATCTTCTCAGTTGTCATATCTATCAATTCAGGACCCAAAACTTTCCTTTCACCCACATCATCCCAACATAATGGAATTCTACATCTCCTCCCATATAAAGCTTCATAAGGAGCCATACCAATGTTGGACTGATAACTATTATTATACGCAAATTCCATCAATGGCAAATGATCATCCCAACTACCTTTGAAGTCAAATACACAAGCTCGTAACATGTCTTCTAATATTTGAATTGTCCTTTCAGATTGCCCATCGGTTTGTGGATGAAATGCAGTGCTGAACTTCAAACTTGTGCCCATGGCATTCTGTAAATGAAGGCAAAAACTTAGAAGTGAACATTGGATCTCTATCTGATACAATTGACACTGGTGCCCCATGTAAACGGATAATCTCATCAACGTACATACGTGCATACTTGTCAACCGTGTAGGTGGTCTTAACTGGAAGAAAATGGGCCGACTTTGTCAATCGATCTACAATCACCCAAATAGAATCGTGCCCCTTTGGTGATCGTGGCAATCATACAACAAAATCCATCGTTATATGCTCCCACTTCCATTCCGGAATAGGCAATGACTGCAATAATCCTGTCGGCTTCTGATGCTCCTCTTTCACTTGTTGACATACTAAACATTTAGCTACAAATTCGGCAATCTCACGTTTAATATTGTTCCACCAGTAATACTCTATCAAATTTCTGTACATTTTGGTACCTCCCGGATGCATAGAGTAAATAGAACTGTGTGCCTCTTCTAATATATCCTTCTTTAAGGATGGATCATTCGGTACACAAATTCTGTTTTTATAACACAATGATTCATCCTTCTTAATTTCAAAGTCACTCTCTTTACCATCCAGGATTTCCCGTTTCTTCTTTTCAAGGAATGGATCACTGACTTGCAAATTTCGTATGCGTTTTGCCAGTAAAGGTCTCACTGTAACGTGTGCAAATAACGCCCCCATTTTAGATAAGTTCAACTCAACTCTCATCAGTCTTAATTCCATAATATTGACAACCCGTGCACATTGAATACAAGATAACCTCCCCGATGACTTTCGACTCAGAGCATCTGCAACAACATTGGCCCTCTCGGGATGATGGTGAATGGTACAATCGTAATCTTTAATTAACTCCATCCAACGTCTTTGTCTCAAATTCAAGTCTCTCTATGTAAATAAATAATTCAAACTTTGATGGTCAGTGAAAATTTCACACGTCTCTCCATACAAATGATGTCTCCATAATTTTAAGGCAAAAATAATAGCCGCAAGTTCTAAATCATGTGTAGGATAATTACGTTCATGCGTCTTCAACTGTCTAGATGCATAAGAAATTACCTTTCCATGTTGCATGAAAACACAACCCAGGCCCTGATGTGAAGCGTCAGTATAAATCACAAAACCTTCTCCACTGGATGGAACAGTGAGAACTGGAGCTGATAGTAACCTATTTTTCAACATTTCAAAGTTGTGCTGGCATTCATCACTCCACACAAATTTCACTTCCTTTCGGGTCAATTTAGTCAATGGCAAGGCTATAGATGAAAACCCCTTTATGAATCTTCTATAATATTCAGCCAATCCTAGGAAACTCCTTATCTCTGTTACATTCCTCGGTCTTTCCCATTGCACAATTGCCTCTACCTTTTTAGGGTCAATATAAATTCCATCTCCCGAAACAACATGCCCCAGAAATACTACCTGATTTAACCAAAACTCACATTTGCTAAACTTCGCGAATAATTGAATATCTCGTAAAACTTGCAATACAACTCTTAGATGCTTCTCATGTTCCTCTTGGCTAGGTGAGTATATCAAAACATCATCGATAAAGACAATCATGAACGATTCTATGAAAGTATGAAATACTTGATTCATTAAATCCATAAACACCGCAGGAGCATTCGTTAACCCAAATGGCATTACCAAAAATTCATAATGACCATAGCGAGAACGAAAAGCTGTCTTAGAAATGTCACAATCTCTCACCCTTAATTGATGATAACCCGATCTCAAATCAATTTTTGAAAACACTTTAGCACCGTGTAATTGATCAAACAAATCATCAATACGAGGCAATGGATATTTATTTCGAATAGTCACCTTGTTCAACTGTCGATAATCAATTCAGAGTCGCATGGTGCCATCTTTCTTCTTCACAAATAATACTGGAGCACCCCATGGTGATACACTGGGTCAAATAAAACCTCTATCTAGAAAATCTTGCAGTTGAACCTTTAACTCCTTTAGTTCCACAGGTGCCATTCTATATGGAGAAATAGAAACCGGAGATGTACCAGGCACTAAATCGATAGTAAACTCTACCTCTCTGCTGGGTGGCAATCCTGGTAATTCATTTGGGAACACATCTGCAAAATCCTTAACGACTGGGATATCTTCTAATTTTTGAAATTCCCTATTTGTATCCACAATATATGCTAAAAAGCCTTGACAACCCTTATTTAACAATTTCCTCGCCCGAAGGGCTGAAATAAGACAGTTCGGAACCACATTTCTTTCCCCAGTAAATTTGAATTCTTCCTCCCCCGCCATATTAAATGTAACCTCCTTTACGAAAACAGTCAATTGATACATGGTAGGAAGATAGCTAGTCCATACCCAAGATAATATCAAAATCTCGAATATCTAGGGGAATTAAATCAATGGTCCACTCCCTCTCCCCCATATATAATACACAATTTTTATACACAAGCTCCACTAACATCACATCCCCCATAGGTGTAGAAATATATAAACCACAATCTAGATAAGAACATGGTCTACCCAAATGCATGGTAAATGACAGTGCTACAAATGAATGAGTAGAACCTGGATCAATAAGCACGTAAGCATGTTTGTTCATGACAGAAAATGTACTTGTCACCACCTCTGGAGTAGCCTAAGCATCCTGTAATGTCATAGCAAATATCCTTCCCGGAGCCCTGGATCCACTAGCCTGTCCTCTACCTCCTCCTCTCCCTATTCCTTCAAGTGATGAGCCTCGACTAGTAGTAGCTGATTGAATCCCTCCCAGTAGCATAGGACAGTTCTTCTTGGTATGACCAATTTGATGACAATGATAACACTCTACCCCCTTTAACTTGGGACAATCTGGATTGATATGGCCCTCAGCTTTGCAAAAATAGCATGTAACAGGCTTAGACTGCCCATTGTCATTCTCCTGCTGCCTATTCTGTTGGCCCATTGATCCTGCACCCCTAAAACTGCTTGGTGCCCTATTCTGAAAAAAATTTCCAGACCCTCTACCGCGCTGAAATCTTTGACTCCCTTGTTTCGAGTATTCTACATTGCCTTCCTTTTGCTGAAATGGATCAAATCTACTCCTCTTTCCCCTTTGTTCCCTATTCTTTATTGCATCGTTAACATCTCCTTCAACCATCATAGCTTTGTTAACTAAGGAAGAATAATCTACCATCTCAAGTGCAGTGAGTCTAGACTTGATAACCAAATTCAACCCATCCTGAAATCTGGTGCATTTATCCTCCTCATCACGTAAGAAATGTAATGAAAATCGAGACAAAGATGTGAATTTAGTTTCATACTCCCTGACCGACATATTCCCCTGAGTCAATGATAAAAATTCTCTCTCCTTTTGCTTCTGATACATGCGAGGAAAATACTTTTCATATAAGACTTTAATAAAGGAATCCCAAGTAATTACCTCACCTCCCTCCGAAGTAAGCAATAAATGTTTGGAAGACTCCCACCAATATTTAGCTTCTCCCTTTAACGTGAAAGTAGCCAAAATCATCTTCTGCGCGCCAGGTACATTCATCACCCCGAAGATAGTTTCTGTGTCTCTAACTCAAGCCTCAACTTCTAAAGGATCTACAGAACCTGAGAATGCTGGAGGGTTCAATTTGATAAACTTCTCGTACAGAGTATTCTTCTCCTCTCGTTGTATTTCCCTTTCTCTTCTTGCCAAAGTCTGCTCCTCCAAGTACTTGGCTTATTGTTCTGCTATTTGCATCATAAACATGTTTTGTTGTTCTGCCATTAAAGTCATGGCACGAGCCATCTTATGTATATCTGTAAGTTGTTCAGGAGCCCCCTCTACATTATTTGGATTTTGCTGGTTTACTGTATTTGAAGACTCCTCATCTACCCTCTCATGAACATTTGCTCCTTCCATAGCTTACTATCTGTCATAAACCACAATTATCGAAACAAGAATGCAACATTTATTTCTAACATAATGGTTAGTATTTCTCACAAATTAATATAAATGACCCACACAACGCTATTTCTGCCACTACCATATCTAGACTCTCTAACCCCAGAATATAAAAACCTAAAGCTCTGATACCAAGTTGTCACACCCTAACCCCATTAGGATATAATTAACTAGATAGTTTACAAACCACAATTATAATTTATTTATTATTTAGGAAATACATATTTAAACGACTTCAAGGTTAAAATGCGGAATATTAAAAAAATCCAATCGTTTTAAGGAGACATAATTTCAACATAACTCACATATCATTTAACTTAATTACAACTAGTGCAGTTTATAAAACAAACTAACAAAACCCTACTTCTATGTACTCAACCTCCTAGACCTGGCAGTGGCAGCTGGAAAACCTGAAAATATAAACATATAAAACCATGAGTTTAAAAACTCAGTGAATGTACTACAGCTATCTATAGTAAAAGTACTATATTAACATATCAACATAACCATATATACATCTCTGTGCCAAATTAGGCCATATACATATCCGGAGTTAATAAACCCCACATCTCCTGCCCGTAGGCAATGATCATATCCATAGGTTTTAAAAACCTAACATCTCCTGAATTGCATAGCAACTCAACATATCCTGACTTTTATAAAGCCATAACATCTCAACATCTCTTGGCTTTTAAATAAGCCAAAACATCTCAACATCTCTTGGCTTTTAAATAAGCCATAACATATCAATATCTCATGACTTTTAAATAAACCATATCATCTCAACATATGCTATATATATGTCATATCCAAAATCAACTCAGTAAGTACACTCACCTTGTGTTGTCAACTATGTATTCACGTTTCCCTCGGGTGGATCTGAACTTGGTTGATTTGACCTTACACCTTGGAAACACCTTAAGGATTTTCTTGGAATTGTTTTCCTAGATTTTCCTTGTAACCCTTTCTTCCTTAACTTCTACCTCTCTTTCCTCAAGCTAATATCACCTCCAACTGAACCTAGGGACTTATTTGCTGAAGAAATAAGGTTAAGGGAGAGTTTTAAGTCGGCCAAGGCTGCCTCCCAATCCATCCAATCAAATTAAAACATTTGGTTTAATAAAAGACAACTTACCACTTAAGGGAATTGACAGATTCGCCCCTTCTCGTAATTTCGACCTAACTTCTTACTCGAACATCCGTTTTATGTACCGTTTGTTGTGTTACAACCCTAACTCACATATCTACAACTATGTAGTTTTCACCTCAAGTCAATTGTAATTTTACAAGGGTCAAAACTAGTCTTAAACAGGAACATTTCTATCGAAAATAACCAAATCTTGTGTTCGTAAATAATTCGACAATTCATGATTTATGAAAGTAGAATTATACTAACCATAATCACTTAACATTAGATATACTAATAACACATTATTCATATCACATAGGATAATTATGATTTAAATATAATTTATCATAATCATATACGGGTTGTCACGTTATATATAATATATTTTTAATTAATGTATATTGTATTTAATAATATTTTAAATATATATTTTAAATATTTATTATAATAGTTATTTATTTCATTATCTATTTTTTTGGAACATTGGCAAAATAAATTTATGAAATAAGAGTTGAAAATAAAAATGTTACAAATTAAGTTTAACATAAATGGATAATCGGATAATCGAATCCCATCCGAATCCATTTAATATTAACGAATATGAATTTGGATTTGCCTGATCCGATTAATAAACGGATCAGATCCGAATCCTTTTAACATAAACAAATATGAATTTGGATTTGCCTAATCCAATCCGTTTACAGCCTAGGAAGAGAGATACCTTAGATGGGGAATCAACTGCGTCTCGTATAGAGTGAGAAACCTTAGCGATGGCCATTTGGAATCTCTCTGCCGGGATGTGTGTCTAAGGACGTATGGGAACAAAAAATCCAACTTTGGTTTAAAACTGCAATGCCGAAATCCAAGAGGCTGGGCAGCTAAAACCCATAAATATCACTTTGTTTTTTGACTCTCCGTCTCCTCCTTGCCCAACAAACAGTCATACGTTTCCCCTCAAACCGCAAAATGCCGAAATGCATTAAATCCAAGAACCCTTTCTCTTCCATCTCTATGTATGGATTCATTAATATAGTGGAATATGCAAAGTTTTTCTTTGATGTCTAAATATTTGGAGAAGTCAACTCTATCTATATCTATATCACTGTTCTAAAAAACCCGCCTAGGCACGCCTAGGCTTGAGGCTTGGGAGAAACGCCCCGCCTTAAGATTTTGACGCCTTATGATTGGTAAAACCTTAAGGCGTACTTTTTCCCTAAAAACAATAATTCTTTAGTGAAACGATATCGCCTTTTAAAGATTATTTTTTGCAAACCGGACCATTATCTCATCCAAAATAATCAAATAGTATTTTTATTTGCAAATATTCAGACATATTTTTATGATATGTACAATTTTAGTATTTTAATAGCCTTGTTATGGTTAAAAAATATAAAAATATATTAAAAAATCCTAAACGCCTTTTCACGCCTTTTTACGCCTAGGCTTATAAGGCTTAAGGCTTGGACTCCACGTCTCGATCACACCCCGCATTTTTTAGAACCTTAATCTATATAAATACTCTAAAACGGGTAATTAGAATTTAATCTATCTCATCGCTGAGCCACTCCATGTGGCAACAACTATTCCTTGAAAACGGAGGATTTCTAGAGTCATGTTAAAAAAAAAAAAGAATCCATCCAGCTCAATATAATTTGTTTCGTATGTGCCCATGTATATTCCTATTCTAAGAGATGAATCGCCCATATCTCTTTATTTAAACCCTAAACCAACGACTTGAAACCTCAATACACCACCCCCTCTCTCTACAAATCAGCCGTGGCACACAGTGGTGGTACGATTTTATGGTTGGGTGAAATGGAGCATGTGATATTGGTGGCAGTGGTGGCATTAGCACGCCGCGATGGAAGTTATGGTGACATCCTCACCTGGCGGAATTTAGCGAGTTGGGGTCGGTGGTGGGTATGTATTCTCCACAACCTTCCAGGACATGCCCACCAAAGCTAAACAGTTGATTCTTGAGGGGGGTTGATTTCCATGGGGTCTTAAGTTGGCTAGAGATTGGGTTTTGTTGTATAAGGTTCATGGTGAGGATCTTTCTTTGTCTAATTTTCCATGGGCATTATTTTCCAGCCGATTTGTTCTAATTTGTCTTTCTTGTATAGTCTTTGGGCTTTGTCCTTTTCTAATATATTTTTAATTTATGAAAAAACAAATGGGTGAGTTCCATTCTACCTCTGTTGTCCGATTTGTTGCTGTGCAATTTAAGCCCGCTGAATTTTGTTATGTACTTTTTTGGGAGGCACATCATTTGGCCATTTTTTTAATTCTTTGTCTGTTGTTGTTGACGAAATGGGCGTACGCTGAAAAACAACCGATGGTCATTGTTAAGTGGTGATGGATTTGTGGCATAACATGTATTTTATTATTTGAATTTAGGGAGAGCTTGGCTCTTTCAGACGTCTCTAATATATTCCATGTTGATATTGCATATAAAAAAAAGTCCTATATAAATGTTTTGCAGTACTTGCAATGTTTTCATATTCAAATGTAAAGATTTGAATGATTTTTTTTCTCCCATCCTAAAAAAAAAAATTATTATAAAGGGTAAAGGTAAATTAGTATATATTGGGGTCACCTAGAGAATACAAGTTAAAATCTTAAAATATTGTATGTTATGGATTTAGGCCACTTTCGTTTTTGCAAAAGTAATCTCCATTTAATTTTGAAGATTCTTGGGTTCAATAACAAACCAATAATACCTGCATTAAAAGTTCTTCCCAATATTTATATAGGGAACATCAACTTTAGAACTTATAACATTATTTTTCTTGTACCAAAAATACCCTCACTTGGAATGCATAATGTTTCTCTTTATTTTATTTGGATCAGTTAATGGAGTAATGAATTTGGGCCTTGATTATTAATTTTTTTTTTATTTGTTGATTAGATTGGTGATTGCAAAGGTAGTTAAAGATCGTGCACGTGCATCGCACGAGTTTACAAGTAGTATAATTATAAAATGTTCTAATACAATTATAAAATGATATACAAAGTATTTAAGACTTCTCTTCATCTAGGATATCCACGTAGAATTTATCATCTATAAAATTCATAACACCCTTTTAAATACTCCTTTGCTAAAAAGATGTCCACGACCCCCAAAATACCACATTCAATTAATAAGAAACCTTTCATTATCGACCGGACTTTATTTTTCATATTTTATTCAGTAAGACCCATAACGAATTTGAAAATACACAGCCATCAATGATCAATGATGTTATCACCCCTTTTCATCCCTCAAACAATTTTTCACCCATTATATTCCTCTTTCAAAAGAAGCCAACCCATTATTCGATCCAAATGGTACTCTCTCTCTTTCTCCCCTCTCTCTACAATCGGGTTCAAAATAAGGGATTCAGAGGTACGATTTTGAGATTTTAAACATATATATGATATATGACAGATTTGGACCATGAAATTTGTTTTTTCCCTATTAGTTTGGTATAGTTTTGAAGCTAGGGCTTTGATAATTAGATTTTGGTCCATCAAATTTATTTTTTCCCTATTAGTTTGGTATAGTTTTGAAACTGGGGCTTCGATACTTAGATTTAAGGTTTCAATTTTTGTTATTTTATATAAAGTTTTCATCTCTGGTTGTTTGATCACTTTCATCTATCCTATTACCGAGAAGAAATCTTTTTTATCTTCCTTATGATTCGAGTGAAGAGAAACTTGATCTTTTGGGGGACACTCTTCGGCAGGATTTCATAACCTTTCAAACATTGGAGCATGAACTATGTTTTGGATGAGATTTGCTTTCAAACGAAGGAGCAGGATTAACTCAAAACTGGAAGTGCATGCCTCGGTGTAAACGCGGCTACTTCCACGTGATCAACAATGATCTCATCGAGTGGCCGATGTATGCTATCGACGGTACTGCTAACTTCACCATCAATAGCCAGGGTAACTGACATAATGCGCCTACGAACCCATCGTCCAATGAGGTAATTTTACAACTATTCATTTTATTTATTTTATTTTTGTCTTATGTTTTGATCATTTTTTTATACACAACTCTTATATGTATAGTCGAGATGATGAGAAACCCACAAACCTCCAATATCATTTTTCCAGACACGAACACGATACGATATGACACGGTACGACTTTGTGTAAAAAAAACACGACACGAACATGTCAAATCGTGTCAATTTCATGTCGTTCCGTGTCTTTTTTGTGTCGTTTCTAAAATTGTCACCCCTAACATATTGTCTACATCGTATGATTTTCTAAACCTTTTTTATCCAATTAATCATCCATTTTTTTGTTGTAAAGAAAACTAACTTACGGATTTTGATATAGTTGTTTGGTTTGTCACATTTTTTTCTTATTATTGAATCGTCACTGAGAGTGAGGTAATGTAATTTCCCCTTACATCTCTTAAAAGTTGATATTTGGATGTTGCATATTAGATGTTTGAATATTCTTCTCTTTGAATTTTTTTAGTAAATATGTAGTATTGTTTCCATAAACGAAATGAAGCTTGATAAAAGTAAACTTTTGTACTTACGTAATACCCAAATCCAATGTTATATTTATAGAATGGGCATTAAAACCTTTCTTAAGGAGCTAATGTAATTTCCACTTTCATCCCTATGAAGGATTTTTATGTAGTTTTATAAATAAAACAGGCTGATAATTGTTGTTATGTTATTTTCCTTTGTACATTTTTTTGATGAAATAAAAAAGTAAGGATGAATTTAATGTGTTGCGTTAACCTAAGAATGACTTTTTTGCAATTTCATAACTAAAATAGTCTGATTCAAGTGTCGTTGTGGTAGTACATTTTTTTGACTGAAATTATTTTTAACGTATAAATATGAGTTCTTTGATGACTATAGTTTACACAAACATTTAAACAGCTTGGGGCATAAGTCTTACCTTATTATGCCAATCCTTTTGCATTTTACTTTGGGGAATTTAAAATGCACCCAACCAAAACTTTTCCCTCGCCCCTATTTTTTCAAACATGCTCCTTACCTTACTTTTTTTACTAAATATATGTACTTTATCACTTCACCAATCATCTTAATAATTATTTTCTTTTTATAGAGGAAAATAGGAAGGTGAATTAGTTTGGTTTATTAAGTTTTTTGTACAAACCACTTTTACATTTAAAATTTTTAAACAACAGGCCTGCTGTTATATGAGGTTAATAGACGAAATCAACTGTATAACTCAATCGTGATGGAGCTAAAGTACTGCATCCCAATGACATCTCTATAAATGATATTTGTCGTTAGTAAGATGCCAAGGTTGCATGTTGGAATAAAATGTTTCATTGAGGTAGAGTATTTTCACATTAATGTCAAGTGGTCATAAAAGGAAGGAAAATGGTTGAAATTTGGCACTGAAAGGCTAGGAGAGATGTTGTTTAAAGTGGTTTCCAAAGAAACATTTACTTTTGGACTTGGTGACTAGAGAAGTTACTGGGAGTGGCAGGGAAACTAAATAATAACGGGAATTAGCGATAGCCGTCTGTAGAAGTATTGGAGACATAGGCTTTTGGTCCGGTTAAGGGGTTTGTAATTTTACTGTTTCAAATTCAGTCCATGATTGCAATTTAGTCTTATGGTGTATTACATTTTTATAACATCCAAACAATTGAAATTGAGTTATACTAAACAACACATTAACATTACAATAAAGTTTTCAAATATAAACATAAACCCAATTTTCTTGAATTGATATTGATCATAAAATTATACACAAATGTCCTTCCTAAGCTTACTTTCATTCACGATGTCATATAGTGATATAATACCATTAACTATTATTTTAAAGCATCATATTATAAGTGTATTGACATAAAAAAAAAACACAAAAATTATATACTTACTCATTAGAATGAAGAATTTACTGTTTTTAATATATATTCTCTCTTCAATTCCTATATGTTTGTATCTAAAGAGGTTCCCTCCTATATTTAGAATATTAATGTCAGTATTTTTAAAAACCTTCGTAGTTTTTTATTTCCCTTTAGTTGTCAAATTGCATAAAAAAGACTGTTAAGACTATTGGTTTCATTAAATTTTTTGTATATATATACCCTAATACAAATAGATAAGTCACCCAAAGTTTTTAATATTTAAGCATCTTTCATAAATACAAACACTACGTGTATGGGAAGGTTTGAACAGGAACTACTCTCCTTCGGCGGTAGTGTAACCTTTCATTCAAATGGAATATAATACTCTCTAAATTGTTCGGATATCTTAAATGAATCTTTCTACATGAATGTATTGCAAATTAATATCTTCCTCACATTTGATCCATATATGGCCTATTATTATGTAATATCAAAACCCATAATTAGGAATTTATATCTGCCAAATGCGAAGGCACAGAATACACAGATGCACCAGATCATTTAATCTCAGTCGTCTCTTAATTCTAACCATTCTTTCATGCTATACAGAACGTTAAATACGTTAATATAAAGTTTACCCCCATCCAAACTATTTTCCAACATTTAATCCCATCTATCAGGGGTGTTTCAAAGCTACCCTTTTAATGGGCTTTTCGTTCTATTGACCCTTTACTTTATAGTTGTTAGGAATCCTAATTTAAGTAGGTATGGGAGGTTTAATACCATGTAGACTATATTAATTGATGTATTGTTGATGTTCAATGGTCTTTTGGAAAGGAGTTTCAATCCTACAGATGGGGTGGGGTTGGATTTTTTAGGAGTTTGGACAACACTATGTTTTTTTTCCCTTTAGGTGTCTTTGATATATGGCTCATCAATTTTTGAAATGCATTATAACACAATCAGTTGTTAATATAAGATAAACACAATCTACTTATTGAACATCTAGGACTTTGTTAGATATAATATAGTATGAATCCGTGCTAGACACACTAGAAATATGTAAAAGCTCACAGTTGTTAAGACTGCCTATGATTTAAGATTAATCATAACACTAATTTTATCTTTTACGCCATATTTATGCATGACATTCAAGATTCAAGGGATCATTCTCCGAAAGTTCCAACGGACAATGAAGGAAACAACATTAGATCATCTAAGAGAATCAAATCTTACAGGCATATTTCTAAATGTTAACTTACATAACTTTATCAACATCTTACATTTACAATGTATCTTCCATATTCTATAACAATATATAATAACTTTAATTACATCGTAGGAGCAAAGGAAAAGATATCAAGGACTAATGGAGTTAACAACTACTGAAGGGAATGGCAAAAGTCCTTTTTGAATTGCATTTATCACTACATTGGACGGTTATTTTTATGACCATAGAGTTTGAGAATTTCAAACTAATTTTTTCTCAGGATGACTTTTACAAAACTATTGTCTTTCATCTTTTCGTAAGGAATTTTACTTTTTTTTAACATATTCACTCTATTAGATTGTTTTTATATCTATTTTGATTCATTTATTTGATGTTCAATACATGTACACCCGCACATCGCGCGGGGTTCATGCTAGTAAGGATAAAATTAGGATAGAATATATATATGTTTATAATTCTTATTTATTCTTATTTATATAGTAGAAAACATTGCGAGACACGATACATTTAAAATTCTTGTTGATATATTATTATATGTGGTGCCCTCACACATGATATTATTTCTCATAACGGGAACTTGGTATGATTAGAATAAGGGTGTTAGGTTTGTTGTGTTGTATCGTGTCGTGTATTGTCAAATTGAGTTTATCCTAATTATATTATATCATCTCGTTTCTTATTGAGCTTGTGTCGTGTTCTTGTAGATTTTCGAGTCATATAGTATATTTTCACTAAATGACTAAAGTCAAATCTGAATCGTTAAATTATCATTACGAAGTTCACCCATTAAGCATCGGATTCTTAAGACTCCACCTTATTCTGCTGAAAAATCGTGTGAGTCGGGTCGTATGATATTTTGGCACGCCTATGTTTATGAAATTTTATGTGATGTAAGGACAAGTATTCATATAAAGGACATGATATTTTTATCAATGAGTAATATTGCTTTAGTAAAATTATAAAAACAAATATAAGAGAAAACTATTGGAAGAGGAAGTCATTTTCTTTGAATGCAACAAAATTGGGCTTTTTTTTAAATTAAACCCTACTTTTTAATACATTATTTGACTTACCCCCTCCCCCCCCCCCCCCCCAATTGCGCACACGCACACACACACAGTTGGCTAATATCTTTGACTTACCCCTAGATTTTTAACATTTTTATAACTCTGTTAAAATTCTTTGATTTCAAATTGGACTTAATCCCTAAAATAAATATTTCTCCATAATATCCTTGTATTTAACTTTTTTTTAAATATCATCTCCACTTTATCTTTTTTCCTAAATCAAAACCCTAATTTCATCAAACCATAAAACTCCATTCTCCTCCACAATCACCACCATCGTGGCCACTATCACCACTATTGCCAGCCCTACCTACCACTAACACCAAAGTTAGGGGGAAATCACCACTTTTTTTTCATCAAACCACCATTATCCACCACGAACACTTACACCATCAACCACCACAATCTTTCACACTATCAAACCAATTACGGATTCATATCAAATTTTAAATTATAAAGCCCGTTGAAGTTTAAATGATTTCATAATATAACATTGTTTTTAATTACAACCCAAAAATCATAAGCAAGCAAATATGGAGAAAATAACATCATTGATGCTCTACTCTAACTCATCGATTATGTTGCCCATTTAATCAATTTTTGAAATAATGAAGGAGGACATAGTCTGGAAGTTGGATTGCATTTCTTGAAGAAAATTTTGCAAATTATTGTCATGTTGGAAATGCTCTGCTTTTGATCATTACGCTATGCAAATCTTAAATTAGGTTTATGGGTCTTTAGATTGAGTATATAAATGTATTTTGAAAAATGATGGAGAAAGAAACATGGGTACGTAATAGGGCACTTCTTTCTAGGTAGGGACAAGAAGTGGTAATTTCTCTCGTCGGGTGTTTATAGTAAAATTGAGGCATAACCTGTATTAATGGTGATGGAAAAATATACCTTTGCAAGAATGATGATTAGTAAACTCAATAGTGAAGGAAATATGCTCAAAGGAGAAAATTAATTGTAAGAACGCAACAAATAACGTGATTCACCCAACTTGGGCTACGTCCACATGCTCGAGTTTTATTTCACTTAAAGAATGAAAATAAATGTTTACAAACACTCAATCTTAACAATAAAACTTCTTCTCTCAAGTGTATACAATGTTTAAACTCTCTTAGAATATCTTCAAGTCTATTGAAGCTTATTCCCTCGTGTGTATATCCTTTCTTCTTTGTCTTCTATCTCTTTTCTCCTTATCCTCTTCAATGGAGTAGTGCATCATATATATAGTCTCGGCCTTAATCTATGGGACCTTGGGTACCATGCTACCTTTTTGAACCCTTCTTTTGGTAATCACCATCAGTCATTTAATGGGAAACATACTCGTTAAGCATGGGTTAAAGTTGCCTTTAAACATGGAAGAAAATATTACTTTGATGAAAAGTGCTCTACCTTTAGCGTATGCCTTAAGCGCATTGTCTAATATATAATATAAATTCTGTACCCGTGGGATTTTGTACAAAAGAAATATTCCTTTGTGTCAGATAGTGCTCTCTATGTCAACATATTTTACAGCTCATTACTAGTTTAGTTGAGTAAGCTGATGGTTATTCACAACGTGTTCGATCGGGAAAGATGTTTCCCATCATGCTTGATCGTGTGGAGTTTTTATGATACCTGCTCAAATGAGTAAAGCAATCTCGATCTTGATTTTCTCGAAAGCAGTTTCCTTAAAAACTTTCCTAATGAGGTTGATCAATGGAGCATAGAGTTTCCTCGGTTCTGTCAGGCTTGGTGTTTCGGATGTTCTGATCAACCTCTTTTGTATAAGATCGAATGAACTCACATTTGCCTAATTGAAGTAGCCCCTCCTACATTCATGTTAGCAGAGCTATGCTTTGGATCAATTGTGCCATGCACATCTTGGATTACGTTTATGGGTCTATTGTAAGGACACAAATTTTCAATTGAGCCCATATATAGTTTTGGCTCAATTCCGGACAAAAACATTTATACATAGCATTATATTTAATTGTAATATTCTCAAGCTTATGAAAAGTTTGTTGAAGACGTAGCGGCAAAGAGTATAAAGCTTCATCATAATGCCAGTTTCGTGCCTCGTTTATATGTCATCAAACCATAGTTCCATGCTCCCAAGGTATGAATGTAACTATATATATATAGGAGCTTGGAACTTGTTTATTGGGTGTTAGGTTTATCTAAAACTGCGTTTTTATTTTCAGAAAGATTTCTAATTAAAAATTTAAATAAGTTTATAAAGTTTTCTGGGCTAAAATTGAATTTTGCTACTTTCTGGTTTTTCGTTTGATAGAGTTTGTCGTTCAAACGAAAATGTCGTTCGAACGAAAATGTCGTTCGAACGAACTTGCCAACGACTTCCCATTATGGCATACTGGAACTTCGTTCGAAATGTCATTTGAACGAGACTGTCGTTCTAACGAGATTTCTAACGATCTTCTAACGAAGTCATACTGGAACTTCGTTAGAAGACTCGTTTGAACGAGATGTCGTTCGAACGAGATGTCGTTCGAACGAGTTTCCAGCGGGAACAGTTTTCTGGCAGTTTTTGAGCAGTTTTCACCCACTTCCCCACTTATTTCTTAACCAACTATTTTCAGACTTTAATATGTACGGGAATCACTTTTGTAAATGTATCTTTTTCATATCCTTCTAACCCTTAGAGAGTGTTTAGAGAGCAAAATCAAAAAAGGGAAAAAGATCAAGTTTTGGGTGTTAATTTTCAAAGAGAAAATCAGT
Organism: Sambucus nigra; assembly: GCA_949130495.1. Lineage (NCBI taxonomy): Eukaryota > Viridiplantae > Streptophyta > Magnoliopsida > Dipsacales > Adoxaceae > Sambucus > Sambucus nigra. The sequence goes on along the minus strand of OX422210.1, from coordinate 515,403,706 downwards.
TACCACTCTAGTTTTCACCCATAGTTTTATGTATCCAAGTTCATATATATACATTTTTCTTGGAGATTTTGCACCGGGTTTATCTCTACACCGAATTGAAGAGAGTGTTTGGGTTTGCTTTTAAATCCCACAAAGTTGTTTTATGTTGTTTTACCCACGTGGAGAAAGGCTCCTAGTTCGGGTGACGGTGACCATATAAAGTCCGATCGGTGGATTCCGAGACCGCGGTGGAGCTCCAAGGTTATCCGCTAGGAAGAGGTATCTACAAGAAGAAGCGTTGAGGCTTGAGAGGGATCGAGTCGTGTGTTGTAAGCCTTTCTGTCTTGTATTTGTAAATCCGTATCTAGTGGATTTGTGGCTAGGGCCGTCCGAGGTTGTTTCCCATCTTAGGTTTTTCCTCGTACATCGCGGCGTAGTGTGATTTATTTATTTTTATCTTGTATAATGAATTAGAACTCATGATTATGGTAATTCAAGATAAAAATGGTTTTAATTGTCACACTTAATTTAATTGGCTGCTAATTATATTTGGATAACTGTTTATTTAATTCAAGTCATTTGCTAAAATTGGTTTGACCTAACTTTGGAATATTGATAATTATGACTTAGGCAAATTCTAGGAGTTGAATTAATTGGTTTAAGTGAAATTTAATATTTGCGTGTGTTTTATTAATTCTCACTTGGGTTTAATTTTAATTTTAATTTGAAATTAAAATTTTGTTTTGACTGAACCATCATCTTGTACGCTTCCGCATAGTAAACAAGATAAGGAAATATATATAAAAGTAAATAATATTTTAATTGAGAAAATTTAAAATCGGGTGCCTACAGATTGGTATCAGAGCCAAAGCGATAAATTATTTCGTTAAAGATCCTTTAAATAATTTTTGGCTAAAATGGAATTTTTTCCATTTTCAAAATTTTCTATTTTCGATGGTTCTAACTACGCGTATTGGAAAGAGTGAATGAAATTGGCACTAAAATCTATCGATGAGAGAGTTTGGATGTCTGTTGTTAATGGGTGGTCCCCACCAGCTCACTTAGTTGAAAATGAACGTGTTCCCAAACCGGCCGATAGATGGACTGAAAATGAGTTTAAACATTCTAATTTTAATTCCCGTGGTTTGAATGCCTTGTTTAACACTATCACACCGGATGAATTTTGACATATTATGACGTGTGAAACCGCTAAAGGAGCTTGGGATATTTTACAACTAACTCATGAAGGAACTAGTGTCGTTAAAGCTTCGAAACTCCAAAACCTCACCACTCAATTTGAAACCATCAAAATGAACGATAATGAAACCTTTGATGAATTTTATGCTGGACTTTTCGATATTGTTAATTCATCGTTTAATTTGGGAGATAAAATACCTGGCGACCGAGTTGTAAAGAAAATTTTAAGGTCCCTACCCGATAGATTTATTTCAAAAGTGACCGTTTTAAATTCTTTACCATCTTTAGCCTCTACGAAATTAGAAGAGATTGTAGGTGATTTACAAACCTATGAACTAGATATGTTTCCCTCTAAAACTAAAAAGATAATTGAAAAGGGTGGTGCTTTAAAATCCCGAAAAGAGGTAAAACAAGTAGTAGAGAGCGAGAGTGATAGTGACTCGGAAGACATGGCTTTGTTTGCTCGTAAATTTATAAAATTTCTTAAATTTAACAAGGATAAATTTAAAAATGATTTTAAGAAATTTGAAACTTCTAAGCATGACAAAGGCGAGAAGATCCCTAAAGCCGAGAAGTTCCCTAAACCTAGTAATGAAAATTTAGATAGGGACGAGTCTAATAAGTGTTTTGGTTATGAAGGTTACTGCCATAGGGCTTATGAGTGCCCCACTAAACTAAGGAAAGAGGGTAAACGACCCATTGCATATAATGCGACCCTTAGTGATAGTGATAAGGAAGAGGGACCCGATTCCCCCACTAAGCCTAATTTTGTGGCTTTTATGGCTAGTCGTGTGAGTGATAGTGAGAACTCATCGATTGATGAAGCGTTAACACATGACACTTCCAAGGTCATTATTTATGATTCTCTTATTTTTTATGATAGTGAGAGTGGAGAAGAAAGAGAGAGTGAAAATGAAGAAGAGATTAATGTGAGTGAACTTCAAAATGCTTTTCAAGAATTATATAAAGAATCTATTAAATTGAAAAGAGCTAATTTGAAGTTAGAAGCTAGTTTGAAAGAATGTGTCAAGGTCGTTGATGATAGTATGTTGGTTGAAGACCTTAGGACACGAGAGAAAGCTCTTCTAGAGAAGCTTGAATATATAGAAGGCAAGAGAGATAGCCTTAGGGGTTTAATGGAATCCTTGAAAAATGAGCTTCTTGCTTTTGAAGAGAAAAATGTTTTATTAGAGTCTAACATTTTAGAATTACAAAATAAATTAAAAGACTCTAGTAATGTCAAATTTGATTTGGAGTGTCGTTCGAAAAAATTAGATAAAATATTAGGAACGGTCCAAATTAAAAATGACACTTGCAGTTTAGGCTTCAATACTTGTAATGAATCTACTCATACAGCCAAGACTAACGTTTTAGGAGAATCTACTAGGAATGCATTTCGAGATCACTCCTTAGGTAAATCTTTTCGACATGTTTTTACTTGTACACATTGTGGTCGAAAAGGCCATCTTAAGAAATTTTGTTTTGATCTTAAACGAATTCCTAGAAAATCCCAACGTAATGCAGCCAATGTATTTAAAATTCCTACACCCCAAGATAGTCACTCTTCATTAATTTGGGTTAGGAAATCTGACTTAGTTGCCTTGAAAAATAGGGTTTTTGATTCTCATTTACTATCACATGCTTCCTCCCTTGCTAAATCTAAAGGATAAATGTGTTAGTACTTGCATACTTTAGCTTTTGTACTTCATGATATATTCACATGCTAAATATATGCTTGTTTAATCATTTTCTAGTCTATGCACCATGCTTATCACATGCTAGAATTATGATTTTTATTTTATCTTTTGTATTATATTTCCTTCATTTTGTTTGCATTAAATGAAAAATACAAAAACAATTTTTGTTTATCATTTGGATTTTATCTCTTGGTAATTTAAACTTAATAAAAAAAATTCAAATGATTTTTGTTTGTCTTTTGAGTATATATATTTTTTATTTTTTAAAAAAAAAATTCAAAAACTCAAAAAGATTTATTTTGTGTGTAATTTAGTTTGACACACTTTATGTGGCATATACTTGTGTTTGAATCCCTCTTTTAACGCTCTCATGTGGCTAGAACTTTTGGTGTAGATTATCAATCCTTATTATGTTCTTTACCATGCTTACATGGAGTAGTTGAATTTGTGTTGTTTAAATGGATTCTATTTTTATATACCTCTATTCACACATGCACGAGCTCCTTTGAATTTTTAACTTCATATGTATATTTGAGCTATGTGAGGTATTCTCCTTCCAATATTGTCATCTACATATTTGTGACTTAGGAGGACTAGTGCATGTCAAAATCTGTTGCACGTGAGATTTGTGTGAAAAATGAAAACATGATAAATAAAAATGTGCACGGAAAAGGGCTCCGAAAGGACTAAGTGATCCTTTGCGATTGTAAGCCACCGTTTTGAATGGACCAAAAAGAAATACGTGGTCCAAAGGCCTAAAAACAGAAAATATGGCATTAAAAGAGAAGTAATTTGTCAAGGCCTATGTTTGATTGATATATTCATTCAAATTTAATATAAATGCATATTGAGGGAGATTGGATGGTATATCAACGATTTGCACAATGTCCGTTTATCCTAGTTGCATATCTCATGTCATGACTCTATTGGTTTGTAGAATCATCAATATGCTAGGCTTGTATACATTGTGTATGTTTATTCATTGAGTTCAATCTATATTGTCACATGAGGTTATATTCAAATGTGATGAAGTTTGCAATCAAATCAGAACTTCGTGACATGTTTTTTAAGTGATTGGGTCTAATTTTAATCGCTTCTAGTTCACACCCCAACACTTTCGTTTCCATATGACACATTTTTGCCATACGAGTGTGCAAACTTATTGTATTTTGTGTCATGTGTGTGTTTATATCTATATATATATATGTACGTGTGCATTCTTGATATATTTATGGTACATATATATATGATATTGTGTTTTGCCTTTGCCTTGCTTTGTAGTCCTTCTATGCTTATACTTTAGTTTTGGTATTTATCTTGGATTAGCTATGCGTTTGTTGCCCATATGCTTTTATATTTGTTCTTTATCCTTTGTCTATTCCTGAACAAAAAGGGGGAGAATGATAGGGGGAGAAATGGTATCTTATCCTATTATAATCTTATCTAAGTTTAGGAGATTTCACTTAGGGAGAGTAGCTAACTTCTTGGGTTGATCTTTTTGATAAAGGGGAGAATTAATTTTGGGGGAGTATTTATTTTAATTGCTTTAAATACTTTGATATTCCCTATGCGTTTGATGAGTTTGCTTAAGTGTGCAGGAATTCTTCTAAAGCGGCGTCTTTCAATGGCAAAGCGTTTGATCCTTGGGTTGAGTCAAGTTTGGGTGGGTTATGTTTTGAGTCTAGTGAGCTTGACGGCCCTTTAGGATTTTTGCTTGGTTTTTGTCCCGAAATAGCCAAAGGGAGAGATTTGTAAGGACACAATTTTTCAATTAAGTCCATATATAGTTTTGGCTCAATTCCGGACAAAAACATTTATACATAGGATTGTATTTAATTGTAATATTCTCAAGCCTATGAAAAGTTTGTTGAAGACGTAGCGGTAAAGAGTATAAAGCTTCATCATCATGCCGATTTCGTGCCTCGTTTATACGTCATCAAACCATAGTTCCATGCTCCCAAGGTATGAATGTAACTATATATATATAGGATCTTGGAACTTGTTTATTGGATGTTAGGTTTATCTAAAACTGCGTTTTTATTTTTAGAAAGATTTCTAATTAAAACTTTAAATAAGTTTATAAAGTTTTCTGGGCTAAAATTGAATTTTGCTACTTTCTGGTTTTTTCATTCGATAGAGTTGTTCGAATGAGTTTTTCATTCGAACGAAAATGTCGTTCGAACGAACTTGCCAACGACTTCCCATTATGGCATAGTGGAACTTCGTTCGAAATGTCGTTCGAATGAGACTGTCGTTCTAACGAGATTTCTAACGATCTTGTAACGAAGTCATACTGGAACTTCGTTAGAAGACTCGTTCGAACGAGATATCATTCGAATGAAATGTCGTTCGAACGAGATATCGTTCGAACGAAATGTCGTTCGAGCGAGTTTCCAGCGGGAACAGTTTTCTGGCAGTTTTTGAGCAGTTTTCACCCACTCCCCCACTTGATTCTTAACCAACTATTTTCAGACTTTACTATGTGCGGGAATCACTTTTCTAAATGTATCTTTTTCATATCCTTCTAACCCTTAGAGAGTGTTTAGAGAGAAAAATCAAAAACGGAAAAAGATCAAGTTTTGGGTGTTAATTTTCAAAAAGAACATCATTTACCACTCAAGTTTTCACCCATAGTTTTATGTATCCAAATTCATATATATATATATTTTTCTTGGAGATTTTTCACCGGGTTTATCTCTACACCGAATTGAAGAGAGTGTTCGGGTTTGCTTCTAAATCCCACAAAGTTGTTTTATGTTATTTTACCCATGCGGAGAAAGGCTCCTAGTTCGGGTGATGGTGACCATATAAAGTCCGATCGGTGGATTTCGAGACCGCGGTGGAGCTCCAAGGTTATCCGCTGGGAAGAGGTATCTACAAGAAGAAGCATCGAGGCTTGAGAGGGATCGAGTCGTGTGTTGTAAGCCTTTCTGTCTTGTATTTGTAAATCTGTATCTAGTGGATTTGTGGCTAGGGCCGTCCGAGGTTGTTTCCCGTCTTGGGTTTTTCGTCGTACATCGCGGCGTAGTGTGATTGATTTATTTTTATCTTGCATAATGAATTAGAACTCATGCTTATGGTAATTCAAGATAAAAATGGTTTTAATTGTCACACTTAATTTAGTTGGGTGCTAATTATATTTGGATAACTGTTTATTTAATTCAAGTCATTTGCTAAAATTGGTTTGACCTAACTTTGGAATATTGATAATTATGACTTAGGCAAATTCTAGGACTTCAATTAATTGGTTTAAGTGAAATTTAATATTTGCGTGTGTTTTATTAATTCTCACTTGGGTTTAATTCTAATTTTAATTTTAATTTGAAATTAAAATTTTGTTTTAACTGATCCATCACCTTTTACGCTTCCTCATAGTAAACAAGATAAGGAAATATATATAAAAGGAAATAATATTTTAATTGAGAAAATTAAAAATCGGGTGCCTACATCTATAGATTGAAGATATAAATGGATTCTGAAGAGAGGATAAAAATATGGGTATGGATGTGGGAGGGTGTATTGGGTGTAGTATTAGATATATTATTTATTAAGTAGGTATGAAGTTGAGTGTCTGGTTACATGGATTAATGTAATACCCCGTAATTTTATTGATATTTATTTAAGGGATTAATTAAATTAAATGTGAATTAATTGAAAATTAATCCGGATATAAATACTAACGAGATGTGAGTTGGTATTTGATTATGATGTGTATATATATAAATATATGAATATAAAAAATATTAAAATTTTCGCGAGACTGAAATACGACAATTTGGGAAATTTTGTTGGGACGCGCGTGTCAGTCGCGTCAGGAATGTAATTTTTTGAATTAAAAAGTGAATTTTATTTTTATCAACTGAATGGTCATTTTCAGTGTGCCAATGAGTCCGGAAGATTCGAAATAGTCGAAAAACACTAGCCGGGGGTTTAGCTTGGGTCCCGGGGCATTTTTAGGCCAAATCAGCAACTTAAAAGGGTATTTTGGTAATTTTAAAAAGATGGGAATTAAAAACCACGAAAATTAGAGTTAATATTTATCATTCTAAAGGGGCCACTAAGGCTATTACCAGCAAAATTTTAGAAAGTGGGCTACGGGAGTTTTGAGAGAAGTTGGAGAGAAGTTACAAGCACCAAAACCAAGCCATCTTCAACCTTGGGAGAAAATCTGTAGAGAAAGGAGAGAATCAACCTTCATTCACCAACATCAATTCTGAAGACCAATCTAAGGCAAGTGATTTGGTATTTTTAGTGCATTTAATACGTCTTCAATGCTTAGTGTAGGTATGATCTTATACTTAACTTTTTGAAGAAAACCCATGAAATTGTTGGAGGAACTTTGAATTTGGGTTGGGATTTGCATGTAGAATGATGATGGACTCATTTAATATTCGAAGAGATATATATGATGATTTAAAAACGGATTTATGATGAGTAATTTGGCATTAGAAAATTTTGAGTTCATGTTCATAGGGTTTGGGGAAATATTTGGAGATTTATATTAATTCCATGATGATTTGTAAGATTTGACCCCTTACATATGTTAAGGAATGATCTAGGGTGATTAGAAATGGTTTATATACGTTAAAACATAATTTGGATGGTCTTAGGGTGGATTTAGAGGAGAGAAGAATTGAGAAAAAATGGATTTGGGAATTTCTAGGCTGAAACTGCCATCTCGTTAGAAGACCTGCCCAGGTCGTTTGAACGATCTCGTTCGAACGAACTTCTAACGAGATGACAGTATCCCTTCTAACGAGTTGGTATTTTGTTCGAAGACCTTCGTTCGAACTACCTCGTTCGAACGAGACTTCTAACGAGTTGACAGAATGGCCTTTTTGGCCTGAATTTATTTCTAGTATCCCGTAGACTTATTTAAATGGTGAGATAACCTTCCCTTATTAACTAGTGGGTATAGTTGGGAGATTGGGGTACATTGGTACCTCGAGGGCATAGGTCATAGAAGGACTTATTGAGAAGTTAATAAGTCTGCTGATCATGGGAGCGTAGGTATGTGCGTGACCCATGTGATGTGAACTATGTTCGCCTCCATTGTTTGTGATTGTTGTTAATGAAGCGTTTCCTGAGAGATTCAGAATAAGTGGTCCTCATGTACGTGATGTACCGGGATTTGATAGCAGAGTATGTGAGCACCGTAGCTTAGTCTCGGGGTGCTAGTATCGTATATTTATGATGTGAATAATATACTGTTAATTGAAATGAATTGTCGTGTATAAATGTGAGGATAAATAATAGCAACAGTTTGTAAAGTGAAAATGGAAGATCTCTAGAAATTAGTAGTACTAACATGGAAAAACTGTGTAGCAAGTTATAACACTGTTAAATAAAGGTTATTGGAAAATTGAATTGGATATCGTTTAAAAATATTGGAATTTGGTATAGGTCTAGTTAGATATGGGGACAACTAGAATGGGTACGGGTACGATAGGAGTGCACAAGTAGTTAAGAGGTGAGGAACTCATGTGAGTGCACACATTATCATGTACTTTATATTCACTATTTAATGATATTAAACACTTGCAAAATTTTAAACTATTTTCACAATCGGGCTCTGACCCGTTTGCTTTCAAATCTATTTTTTTTTTGTAAAACCTTTTAGGTGCCCAGCTACAAGGACACCATGCATAGGAGTTCTATTCAGGTGATGTGTTGTAGCTGTTGTGGAAGTTACAGGACCTTGACAGTAGACGCCTCCATCTTCGATCTTGATTCCATTATCAGATTTTCTTATTTTGTTGGGCATGTCTCCCCATTCCTTTAGTGACATCTTACATTTCAGTTATTTCAGACTTTGGGTTGTAATTAATTTAGTGATGCAGATTTAGTATTTATTTATTTCAGTATTTGGATTGTTGTGAGGAGTATTCCTCCAGACTTATTATTAGTTGATGGTTATTCTATTGTGACTATATTGTGGTGGTTATGTTAGCATTTCATAATTCACTTATTGTATGTTTATCGAATTAAATTAAAATTGGCAGCTCACTTTTTAAATACTAGGTGGTTAGTAATTATTAAAATGTTTTCGACAGTGATGCTATGAACTGAACCAACTTGGCATTTTGTATTAATTTAATAAAGGAGTAGCTACCCGGTATTTAATTAGTCGGGGTGTCACAGGTGGTATCAGAGCATCAGGTTCTAGTGTCCTTAGGATCTGTACGGCTTGTTATGTTTCCGCTGATCTTTCTTTGATATAAAGCCCTATATTTTAGGACTATTGTATTCTTTTGTGTATGCTTCGCTCTTTAGCTATTTTGAGATAATAACTGCGAACTTATAAGACTTTACTCTCATTTCAGATGCCTCCACGATGTGCGCAGCGAGTTCCTAGGGATGCACAGCCAGAGCCACAGCCTGAACCAGTTCAGGGCACTATGAATGTCGTCGAGGTTGCAGCTATTATGGCCCAAGCGGTAAATGTTGCCCTAGCCGTTGTACAGCAGGCACCACCCCAGGCGCCGGTGGTCGTGCCAACTTAGGCTCATACATTCCCGTCTGCTTGGGAACGCCTTCGTGATGCTTTTCAGTAAGCACACCCTTCGGAGTTTACAGGTAGCTCCGATGTTGTGGTATCCAGTCAGTGGAGGAAGGACATTCAGAGGCACTTAAGGATGTACGAGTGTACAAATGTTCAGAAGAAGATACTGGCTACTTTCAAGCTAATAGGATCTGCATTGCAGTAGTGGGAGTCCATTACCACCGCAGAGGAGAGGGACACCCTTTCTATTCAGGAGTTCTGGGTGCGGTTCGACCGTAAATATTTTCCGTCAGCTGTTCACACTGAAATGAGGAGGAAATTGATGAACCTCAAGCAGGAGGGGAGGACCGTAGCCGAGTATGAGGCTGAGTTTACCAATCTCTTGAACATTGTTCCGGATGAGATTCCAACTAAGGAGAAGAAGATTCAGAAGTTTATGGATGGATTGACTTGGAGGATTCGTCAGCATTTATTGGGAAATCTCTCGTTGGCCACTTACTCTGATGTGGTTAACGCGGCACTACTTCATTTCCAGGATCATCGCTTTCACATGACTGAGAGTAAGAGATCAGGAGAGTCCATCCATCAGGGCAGGACAAGGGGAAATGGTTCCAGTGGGGCCCAATCTGCTCAGGGACAACATAGGCAGGGTGACCAGGGTTCCCAACGGGGGGATTCTAAGAGATTCAGATCTGAGGGTTTCAGAAGTGGACAGGGAGGTTTTAGGAATGGCCATCAGGGTCAGAACGGCCATCAGGGCCAGCAGGGTCAGAATGGTCAACAACAGCAGTTTCAGCAGGGCCAGCGAGGCCAAGGTAGGAATGGTAACGGCCATCAGGGTCGTGGACAGCATGGACAACGAGGGGAAATTTCTCGGGGAAGTGCTTCGTTTGTGGCAAGACTGGCCATAAATGCCAGGATTGTCCTGATAGGGGCAGGGCCCCACAGCAGCAGCAGCAGGTTGCTTGACATGAGCCACAGAGGCCTATGTGTTCCGCCGCCCTCCCAGCACCACCATACATGGAAGCATTACCACCCATTCCAGCAGTCCCAATTCAGCAGGGCCAGCTTCAGTATGGGAGAGTGCATCAGCTTCAGCATGCCGCAGCCCCACAGGATCCACCTGCCATTAAGGGCATGTTCTCTATTCAGGGGACTATGGGGCGTATATTATTTGACACGGGGGCCACACATTGTTTCATTGCCATGAGATTTTCACGCACTATTGGGTTATCAGAGACCGCCGAGAGCACGATTACTTGTGTAGATTCACCGTTGAGTAGGGGTTCCGTGATTTCCCTTATTTGTAGAGGTGTGGGTATAGATATTGGGAGGTTTACTTTACCCGCTGATATGTTAGTGTTAGAGATAACTGAGTACGATGCGATTATTGGTATGGATTGTCTAGTTGCGTATCGAGCCATGATTGATTATTTTAGTAGGAGTATTATCTTTTCCATTCCCGGATAGGAGATGTTTTTAGTGGTGATGCCTCGCTCTGAGGGAGGATCGTCCACTCACTTGTACTATATAGACGAGGAGACCTCTAAGGAAGTGGTGATACAACTCGATGCGATTCCAGTTGTTAGGGAGTTTGCCGATGTATTTCAGGATATACCTGGACTACCTCCGAGTAGAGAGATAGATTTTGTGATCAATTTGACGTTGGGCACTCGGCATATTGCCCGCGCACCTTACCGTATGGCTCCAGCAGAGATGAGAGAGTTACAGGATCATATTGAGCAGTTGTTGGGTCAGGGGTTTATCCAGAGGAGTACTTCGCCATGGGGTGCCCCTGTGTTGTTCGTAAAGAAGAGGGATGGATCATTGAGGTTGTGTGTAGGTTACCGAGAGTTGAATAAGGTCACGATACGGAATAAGTATCCGTTGCCCCGAATCGATGACTTATTCGACCAGTTGAGAGGAGCTTCTTTCTTCTCAAAGATTGATTTGTGATCAGGATACCATCAGTTGCGTATCAGGGAACAGGACGTCTCGAAGACTGCTTTCTTAACGAGATATGGTTCCTACGAGTTTCGAGTTATGCCTTTTGTCTTGACCGACGCTCTAGACGTGTTTATGGACTTGATGAATAGGGTGTTCAGAGAGTTCCTAGACCAGTTCATCATTGTCTTTATTGATGAAATTATGGTTTACTACCAGACAGAAGAGGAGCACGCCGAGCATTTGAGACAGGTTTTGCAGACGCTACGTCAAAACGAGCTTTATGCAAAGTATGAGAAGTGCGGGTTTTGGCTGAAGGAGGTTCAATTTTTGGGGCATATCATTTCAGACCGGGGGATATCTGTTGATCCGGTGAAGGTATCCGCGGTGAAGGAGTGGGGACAACCCACGACACCGACTAACATCCGTAGTTTCTTGGGCCTAGCAGGATACTACAAGAGGTTTATTCATGGTTTCTCAAAGATAGCGGACCCTTTGACACATCTGACTCACAAGGGTGTGCCATTCATCTGGAGCGATGCCTATCAGTTGGCATTCGATGAGTTGAAGGACAAGTTGACCTCAACACCTGTGTTAGCATTGCTCAGACCGGGAGTTAAGTATTTAGTTTACACCGATGCGTCCTTACAAGGACTCGGAGGTGTGCTGCAGCAGGAGAGTCAGGCCATAGCTTATGCTTCCCGTAAGCTTATGCCTCACGAGAGGAATTACCCCACCCATGACTTGGAGTTAGCGGCAGATGTATTTGCCCTTCGGATTTGGAGACATTATCTCCTGGGGAGAAGTTTCGGTTGTTCATGGACCACAAGTCCCTACAGTACCTCTTCAGGCAGAAGGAGTTGAATATGCGTCAAAGACGGTGGCTTGAGTTTGTGAAGGATTATCAGTTTGATATCCAATATCACCCGGGAAAGGCTAACGCGGTAGCAGACACGTTGAGCCATAGGCCAGTAGATGAAGTGGTTGAGGTGTGGAAAGCAAAGTAGAAGGAGTTGGGACACCAGGATGTAGTGGCCCGATCGTTCATGTCTGTGATGACTGTTACACTGCAGATTGTAACGAGAGTGGTAAAGGCCCAGGCAAATGACTCGTTCTGTCAAGAGCAGATAGTTCGATTACTAGCAGAGGGAGCCGAGTCCTTTACCGTTAGCTCAGACGGGGGATTACGCTTCAATGGGAGACTAGTCGTTCCGAAAGGGGAAGACTTGCGACACGAGGTGATGGAAGAGTTTCACGGCTCACGGTTAGTGGTACACCCTGGTGGGGACAAAATGTACCAAGACATGGGACGTCAGTATTGGTGGAGCGGGATGAAGAGAGATATTGCCGTGTCCACTTGTTAGCTGGTAAAAGTGGATCATCAAAGACTGGCAGTACTTCTATAGCCATTAGAGGTTCCGACGTGGATATGGGAGAGCATATCCATGGACTTTATCACGGGGTTACCTACGTCACAGAGGGGTCATGACTCCAGTTGGGTAACTCTGGACCGTTTGACCAAAGTTGCTCATTTTCTACCCGTAAGGACAGACTACACTACGGGACAGTATGCCCAGATTTTCATTTCGAAAATAGTGAGACTTCACGGTGTGCCTCTAAATATCGTGTCTGATCGAGACAAGATATTCGTTTCACGGTTTTTGGAGAGTTTCCAGGAGGCCATGGGCACTGAATTACGATTGAGTACGGCTTATCACCCGCAGACCGATGGGTAGACCGAGCGTACAAATCAGATGTTGGAGGACATGTTGCGTATGTGCATCATAGACTTTGGGGGTGGATGGGAGCAATACCTTCCACTGGTGGAGTTTTCTTATAATAACTCCTATCAGTTCACCATTGGTATGGCTCCATTTGAGGCGTTGTATGGTAGACCTTGTCGTTCCTCATCATGTTGGTTAGAAGTGGGGGACAACAAACTCCTTGGGCCGGAAGTGATTCAGGATACTTCGGCAAGGATAGAGATAATACGGAGTCGCATTCGGGTAGCTTAGGACCGGCAGAAGAGCTATGCTGATGCCAAGAGGTTCTTCAGTGAATTCAAAGTGGGGGACCAGGTTTTACTCATAGTATCTCCTATGAAGGGGATTATGCATTTTGGGAAGAAGGGGAAACTGGCACCGGGATATGTGGGGCCATTTCCTATCATCGAGCGGATTGGGCCAGTTGCGTATAGACTTAGGTTACCGTAGCACTTGCATATGATTCATGATGTGTTCCATATTTCCTCGCTAAGGAAATATCTTAGGGACGATTTGGCCCATACTCACATTGCTTTGGAGGACATCGATCTCTAGCCCGATAGTTCCTACGAGGAGGGGCCGATTGCTATTTTGGACCGAAGCAAGCGGAAACTGCGATCAAAGATAGTACCGTTGGTACATGTTCAGTGGCGGCATCATAATGCTGAGGAGTTCACATGGGAGCGCGAGGATGAGATGCGCGAACGTTATCCAGAGTTTTTTTACCAGGTACTTTTTAGTTCCGAATTTCGGAACGAAATTCTGTTATTGAGGGGGAAGTATGTAATACCCCGTAATTTTATTGATATTTATTTAAGGGATTAATTAAATTAAATGTGAATTAATTAAAAATCAATCCGGATATAAATACTAACGAGATGTGAGTTGGTATTTGATTATGATGTGTATATATGGCAATATATGAATATTGAAAATATTAAAATTATCGCGAGACTGAAATACGACAATTTGGGAAATTTAGTTGGGACGCGCGTGTCAGTCGCGCCAGGAATGTAATTATTTGAATTAAAAAGTGAATTTTATTTTTATCAACCGAATGGTCATTTTGAGTGTGCCAACGAGTCCAGAAGGGTTGAAATAGTCAGAAAACACTAGCCGGGGGTTTAGTTTGGGTCCCGGGGCATTTTTAGGCCAAACCGGCAACTTAAAAGGGTATTTTGGTAATTTTAAAAATATGGGAATTAAAACCCACGAAAATTAGAGTTAATATTTATTATTCTAAAGGGGCCACTAAGGCCATTACCAGCAAAAGTTTAGAAAGTGGGCTACGGGAGTTTTGAGAGAAGTTGGAGAGAAGTTATAAGAACCAAAACCAAGTCATCTTCAACCTTAGGAGAAAATCTGTAGAGAAAGGAGAGAATCAACCTTCATTCACCAACATCAATTCTGAAGAACAATCTAAGGCAAGTGATTTGGTATTTTTAGTGCAGTGAATATGTATTCCATGCTTAGTGTAGGAATTATCTTATATTGACCTTTTTGAAGAAAACCTATGAAATTGTTGGAGGAACTTTGAATTTGGGTTAGGATTTGCATGTAGAATGATGATGAACTGATTTAATATTCGAAGAGATATATATGATGATTTAAAAACGGATTTATGATGAGTAATTGGGCATAAGAAAATTATGAGTTCATGTTCATAGAGTTTGGGGAAATATTTGGAGATTTATATTAATTCCATGATGACTTGTAAGATTTGACCCCTTAAATATGTTAAGGAATGATCTAGGGTGATTAGAAATGGTTTATATACGTTAAAACATAATTTGGATGGTCTTAGGGTGGATTTAGAGGAGAGAAGAACTGAGAAAAACGAATTTGGGCATTTCTGGGCTGAAACTGCCATCTTGTTAGAAGACCTGCCCAGGTCGTTCGCACGACCTCGTTCGAACGAAATTCTAACGAGATGACAGTATCCCTTCTAACGAGTTGGTATTTCGTTCGAAGCCCTTCGTTCGAACTTCTAACGAGTTGACAAAATGGCCTTTTTGGTCTAAATTTATTTCTAGTATCCCTTAAACTTATTTAAATGGTGAGATAACCTTCCCTTATTAACTAGTGGGTATAGTTGGGAGATTGGGGTACATTGAGGAGTAAAACTTAGAATAGTGTATTCAACCGGATGACATTTGTGGATTGGGAAGCGAGTAACTAATCACGAAGTGAGAATAATTGATAACTTAAATACATATAAACCGGGGACTGGTGATTTGTATAGCACTAAGTGTTGGTATAAGAACGAGAAGTATACCACTAATAAAATATTGTAATATCTAAGATGTGTGAATGCTTAGTATCTGTAGTTATCTGTGTATAACATACCTACCGTACCTGTTATCATGGGAGGTTGGCGTTCGTTTAGGGCCATCTAATCTTTCTGTGCCTACGGGGGGGATTTAGATTGGTACCTCGAGGACATAGGTCAGAGAAGGACTTATTAAGAAGTTAATATGTCTAATGATCATAGGAGCGTAGGTATTTGTGTGACCCATGTGATGTGAACTATGTTCGCCTCCATTGTTTGTGATTGTTGTTAATGAAACGTTTCCTGAGAGATTCGAAATACGCGGTCCTCATGTACGTGATGTACCGGGATTTGATAGCAGAGTATGTGAGCACCGCAGCTTAGTCTCGGGGTTCTAGTATCGTATATTTATGATGTGAATAATATAATGTTAATTGAAATGAATTGTCGTGTATAAATGTGAGGATAAATAATAGCAACAGTTTGTAAAGTGAAAATGGAAGATCCCTAGAAATTAGTAGTACTAACTTGGGAAAACTGTGTAGCAAGTTATAACACTCTGTTAAATAAAAGTTGTTGGAAAATTGAATTTGATATCGTTTAAAAATGTTGGAATTTGGTATTGGTCTAGTTATATATGGGGACAACTAGAATGGGTACGGGTACGATAGGAGTGCACAAGTAGTTGAGAGGTGAGGAACTCATGTGAGTGCACACACTATCATGTACTTTATATTCACTGTTTAATGATATTAAACACTTGCAAAATTTTAAACTATTTTCACAATCGGGCTCTGACCCGTTTTCTTTCAAATCTATTTTTTTTGTAAAACCTTTTAGGTGCCCAGCCATAAGGACACCATGCATAGGAGTTCTATTCATGTGATGTGTTGTAGCTGCTGTGGAAGTTACAGGACCTTGACAGTAGATGCCTCCATCTTCGATCTTGATTCCATTATCAGATTTTCTTATTTCGTTGGGCATGTCCCCCCATTCCTTTAGTGACATCTTACATTTCAGTTATTTCGGACTTTGGGTTGTAATTAATTTAGTGATGCAGACTTAGTATTTATTTATTTCAGTATTTGGATTGTTGTGAGGAGTATTCCTCCAGACTTATTATTAGTTGATGGTTATTCTATTGTGACTATATTGTGGTGGTTATGTTAGCGTTTCATAATTCACTTATTGTATGTTTATCGAATTAAATTAAAATTGGCCGCTCACTTTTTAAATACTAGGTGAATGTTTTCGACAGTGATGCTATGAACTGAACCAACTTGCCATTTTGTATTAATTTAATAAAGGAGTAGCTACCCGGTATTTAATTAGTCGGGGTGTCATAATTAAGTATTAGTCATGGGTGTTTTCTCTCAAACTGTTGTAGGGGTTATATATGATGCGTTTTTTTAACCGTTTTAGACTTTTGTCAGAAAATAGGGGGTTAGTTCGGAGCAAGTCAATTAGCGTATTGAAAAGTGGTGTTCAAGTTACAAAAAACTAACAAAATTTCAGTAGGAGAGTTAATGAATTTTAGGGATAAAATACAAGATGAAAATGTAAATTTAATATTTTTGTATATATTGGCTACTCTCATGACAATATATTAGAGTCTTGCATTGATCAAACACTTAGCTTGATTTCATATAGATCGTAGGTATCATTAATGTAACACCCATTATTTTCCACACATAAGTCGGTCGACCTTATACATAGTAAATAACTGTTGTCAAATAATTTATATCATTCCAACCATGCGACCAAAATAAGTAACTGATAATAACTTAATATAATAAGATGATGACTAGTAAGTGAAGCATAAAATAGAAATTAAGTCTCAACCACAATATAGTCCAACTCCTAAATAAGATAAAATATAAATAACTCAAGTACAACTTTGAATCCACTATAAGGACCATAAACCAAGGACCAAGTGTAATGACAAAAAAAAAATAGATAGTCCAAATCTTAACACCTCCATCAAAAATAGAAAATTGGAAAAGTGTAAAATAACAAGATAGCTTCTCGAAGAAGTTGTAGTCTCTACCTTGTTGATGTTGTTTTCTATAACTTGAAAAATAATCAATGTAAGGTGGATTAGTCCCACGACAAGTAATTATCTACATGATCCCAAACAAAGATAAGAATCAATTATATAAAATCTATGATTCCCCCAAAGGTACAGGTTTAAAGCGTAACATTATCAAATCCTAACATCCCTAAATATAATTCTTTCCTAAATATAAACATCCAACAAAAATATAGATTTCTCACTAATCACATATTCTAAGTTCTTAATGCCTACTAATAAAGCATACCTTAAGATGTCATAAATTCCATAACTACTTATCAAAGACAGAGAACCAAACCCAAAACTAGTTCATCGCTTGATTGCTACAAATAACCAAGTGTATCATGACATAACATGACATGAAGTCGCTCAACTAATTAAAGAAAATATTTTCATAATCATGTTACACAAAACAAATATTAAGTAATAAACAAATCAATTAACAAAAGTACACGAAAGGAAACACCCCATTATGTCCTAACTAAAACTAAACCTCATACTGGAGTGACAAATCCAAATAAGGAAACACTCTTACACATGATTTAGTTGACCTTCGAGATCTAATGGTATGAGCCCATATAAACTAACATTTATATCCAGACTATAACTTGATTACTAGAATCATTCGTTGATCCAAAATAGACCACCCACCAACATGCATCACAACATAACTGTGAGGCACTTGTTCAACCCACTAATCAACTTACTATAAAAATCCCATGGGGCCTTACATCTGTCCCAACCAAGTATAATATATTGAATAATATGGAATTCAACGCCCGCACTATATCGTACCTCGTAATAACCATAATGCACCCACGTCATTCTTTTCCCAAAATAATATATATTTATTATAGTTACTCAACTACCCCACTAACCAACATATTACAATAAATCACAAGGCACTCAACCACCCCACTAAACAACCTATTGTTGGTACGTTCGAGCACACAATATCCATCCAAATAAAGGATGATGCAGCCTAATAATATCACCCTACCGAATTCGCAAATGGAGTTAGATTTCTAAACCAAACTCTTACGTACCACCCCGTGTATCCTGACAAGGTCTAACACCCCTAAACCCTATCGAGGCAAAACCTAAAGGTTGTAATTTGATTCTCATATATCATCCAAAAATTTATTTAATTACAATTAGGGTTTAATAATCTTAATTTAATTATGATTTAAACATTAAAATCAACAGATTAAGTTATGATTCCAACCCAATTTACAAAAATCTCAACAGGAACCCTTGTTTATATAAATATGATTGTACTAATCAATTCCCAATTAATCTACCCCAATTGCTATGAGCAACTTAGAAGATTTAATTTCTCGCATTAATTGATATACAAGACTATATCTAACCCATTAAATCCTAATTACACGATCCGATTATATAGTATTAACAAAAACCCTTATTTTCGTGGCCATTGCTTCTAATGAATCAAATATGTACAATTCATTTACTCAGATAATCATACTTTCGACATAGAATTAATCTTTTAATTTGGCTAAACCAGATTTCACAATCTTTGAAAGAAGCTGGGACCCCGGAATTTGATAATTATCTCAATTAATATATAATTTCCTTCTAAAATAAATGCGGAAGCGTAAAGGTGATGGTTCAACTAAAACAAACAAATGCCAAATTTTAATTCCTTTAAACGAATTAAAATTACAACCAAGTGAAGTAAAATTAATCAATTAATATATTCACTTAAACCAAATTAATAATTCAAGCCCTAGAATTTGCCTAAGTCATAATTAACAATTAACCAAAGTTAGGCGAAACCAATTTTAGCAAAGGACTTGAATAAACCAAATTTAGTCAATGTTTAATTTAGCACCAAATTAAATGAGTGTGATGATTTAAACCGAATTTTATCTTGAATTATTCTAAGCACGCGTTCTACATTATTAAAGCAAGATAAAATAAACAAATCACACTACGCCGCGATGTACGAGGAAAAACCCAAGATGGGAAACAACCTCGGACGGCCCTATCCACAAATCCACTAGATGCGGAATTACAATTACAAGACAGGTAGACTTACAACAACTGGCTCGATCCCTCTCAAGCCTCGATGCTTCTTCTTGTAGACACCTCTTCCTAGCGGATAACCTCGGAACACCACCGCGGTCTCGGAATCCACCGATAGGTCTTTCTATGGTCACCGTCACCCGAGCAAGGAGCCTTTCTCCAAGTGGGTAGAATCACAACAAAATGTCTTCTTCTTTGATGGATGTAGAAGCAAACCAAAAACTTCTCTTTGAAACGGAAGAGATAAACCGGTGCCAAAACTCCAAGCAATTTGATATGTAAATAAGAACTTGGACTAAACACAATTGGGTGTAAACTAGAGTGTGAAGGATTTTCTCTTTGAAAAATAACACTCAAAACATGAACATTTTCCTAAACCATTTTTGCTCTCAAACACTCTCTAAGAGATGCAAATATTTTTGGAAAAGTTATCGAAATGTTAAATTGGAAAATGTCATTCCCGCACCTATTAAAGTCTGTGAAAGTTGGTTAAAAACCAAGTGGGGAAGTGGGTGCAAAACTGCCAAAAAACTGCCAATAACTGTTCCCGCCTGACAGCTCGTTCGAACGACATTTTGTTCGAACGAAATCTCATTCGAACGAGTCTTCTAACGACGCTCCAGTATGGACTCGTTTGAAGCTCGTTGGAAATCTCGTTAGAACGATAATCTCGTTCGAACGACAATTCTAACGACGGACCAGTATGCCTTAGTGGGAACTCGTTGGCAAAACTCGTTCGAACGACATCTGGTTCGAACGAAAAAACTCGTTCGAACGACATATCTAACGAACGACCAGAAAGTTTGAAAAATTCATTTTTAGCCCAGAAAACTTTATAAACATTTATTTAATGTTTTAATAAATCCTTTCTTAAAACCAAACGCAGTTTTTATAAACCTAACACCCAATAAACTTGTTCCAAGCTCCTATATATATATAATTGCATTCATACCTCGGGAGCATGGAACTATGATTGATGACGTAGAAACGAGGCAAACAAACTGGCATTTTGATGAAGCTTTATACTCTTTGCCGCTACGTCTTCAACAAACACTTCATAGGCTTGAGAATATTACAATTTAAATATTATCCTATGAATAAATGTTTTTGCCCGGAATTGAGCCAAAACTATATATGGACTCAATTGGAAATTTGTGTCCTTACAAATCTCCCCCTTTGGCTATTCCGGGACAAAAACCAAACAAAAATCCTAAAGGGCCGTCTCTACTAGACTCAAAACATAACCCACCCAAACTTGACTCAACCCAAGGATCAAACTCTTTGCCATTAAACAATGCCGATTTAGAGGAAATCGTGCACACTTAAGCAAACTCATCAAATGCATAGGGAATATCAACGTATTAAATGCAATTGTAATTAATTACTCCCCCTAAATTAATTCTCCCCTTTATCAAACACAAGACCTACTTAGAAAGACGTCTCCCCCTAAGATAAATCTCCCCCAAACTATCATCATTCTCCCCCTTTTTGTTCAGGAATAGGCAAAGGATAAAGAACTAATAAACATAAACGCATGTTGAAGCTGGAAGTGATAAGACATGAAAGCATATGGGCAATAAAAGCAAGGCAAAGACAAACAAATATCATATATATATATACTATAAATACACCAATAAGTACTTGCATATATAGATAGATATAAACTTACACATGACACAAAATACAATAAGTTTGCACACTCGTATGGCAAAAATGTGTCATATGGAAACAGAAGTGTTGGGGTGTGAACTTGCAACAATTAAATTTAGACCCAAACACTTAAGAAACGTTCACGGAGTTCTCATTTGATTGCAAACTTCATCACAGTTAAATATAACCTCATGTGATAATATAGATTGAACTCAATGAACAAACATACACAATGCATACAAGCCTAGCATGATGATGATTCTACAAACCAAATAGAGTCATGACATTAAAGACAACTAGGATAAACGGACATTGTGCAAACCATTGATATACCATCCAATTCTCCCTCAATAAGCATATATATTCTTTTGCTTTTGAATGAATATATCAAACAAACATAGGCCTTGGCAATTGTTTTCTTTTTAATGACAAATATTATGTTTTTAGGCCTTTGGATCACGTATTTCTTTTAGATCCAATAAACGGTGGCTTACTATCGCAAAGGATCACTTAGTCCTTTTGGAGCCCTTCCCCGTGCATATTTATTTTTATCAGTTTTGATTTTTTCACACAAATCTCACATGCAACGGATTTTGACATGCACTAGTCCTCCTAGGTCATAAATATGTAGATGACTAGATTGGTAGGAGAACACCTCAAAAAGCTCAAATATAACATGTGACATTAAGATTTCAAAAGAGCTCTTGCATGTGTGGAAAGAGGCATATAAAAATAGAATCCATTTAAACAACACAAAATCCAACTACTCCATAAAATATGGTAAAGAACATTTTAAGGATGGACAATCTAAACCAAAAGTTCTAGCCACATGGGAGCGTAAAAGATGGGATTCAAACACAAGTATATGCCACTTAAAGTGTGTCAAACCAAAATACACACACAAAAAAATCTTTTTGAGTTTTTTAACATTTTTTAACCAAAAATAAATAGTATATACTCAAAAGACAAACAAAAATCATTTGTATTTTTCATTAAGCTTAAATGAAATAAATAAAACACAAATGATAAACAAAAATCTTTTTATATTTTTCAATTAATTCAACCACAAAATATAATACAAAAAGATAAACAAGTCATAAGTTCTAGCATATGAAATGAAATGAGGCAATGACTAGAAAATGACTAAACAAGCATACATTTAGCATGTAAATATAGCATGAAGTATAAACGCTAAAGAATGCAAACACTAACACATTCATCCTTTAGATTTAGAAAGGGAGGAAGCATGTGAAAGTAAATGAGAATCATAAACCCTATTTTGCAAGGCAACCAAGTCGGATTTCCTAACCCAAATTAATGAAGAATGACTATCTTGGGGTGTTGGAGCGTTAACAATCGTGGTTACTTTACTATGGGATTTTCTTGGAATTCGTTTAAGATCAAAACAAAATTTCCTAAGATGACCTTTTCGACCACAATGTGTACAAGCAAAAACATGTCGAAAAGATTTACTTAAGGAGTGATCTTTAAATGCATTTCTAGTAGATTCTCCTAAAACATTGGTTTGGGCATTATGAGTAAATTCATTATAAGTGTTGAAGCCTAAACCACAAGTGTCATTTTTAATTTGGACCGTTCCTAACATTTTATCTAGTTTTTCCGAACGACATTCCAAATCAAATTTGACATTACTAGAATCTTTTAATTTATTTTGCAAATCAAAAAATGTTAGACTCTAATAAAATATTTCGCTCTTCAAAAGCAAGAAGCTCATTTTTCAAGGATTCCATTAAACCCCTAAGGCTATCTCTCTCGCCTTCTACATATTCAAGCTTCTCTTGAAGAGTCCTCTCATGGGTCCTAAGGTCTTCTATTAAAGCACTTTCATCAACGACCTTGACACTTTCTCTTAAACTAGCTTCTAACTTCAAATTAGCTCTTTTCAATTTAATAGATTCTTTATAGAGCTCTTGAAAAGCATTTTGAAGTTCACTCACATTAACCTCTTCTTCATTTTCACTCTCTGTTTCTTCTCCACTCTCACTATCATCGAAAACAAGAGAATCATGTACAATGACCTTGGAAGTGGCATGTGCTATCGTTTCATCAATCGATGAGTTCTCACTATCGCTCACATGACTAGCCATAAAAGCCACAAAAATTTTCTTAGTGGGGGAATCGGGCTTATCTTCCTTATCACTATCACTAAGGGTCGCATTATATGAGATGGGTCGCTTACCCTCTTTCCTTAGTTTAGTGGGGCACTCATAAGCCCTATGGCCATAACCTTCACAACCAAAACACTTATTAGACTCGTCCCTATCTAAATTTTCATTACTAGGTTTAGGGATCTTCTCGACTTTAGAAATATTCTCGCTTTTATCATGTTTAAACGTATCAAATTTCTTAAAATCATTTTTAAATTTATCTTTGTTAATTTTAAGAAATTTTCTAAATTTACGAGCAAATAAAGCCATGTCTTCCGAGTCACTATCACTCTCTCTCTCTACTACTTGTTTGACCTCTTTTCGGGCTTTTAACGCAACGCCCTTTTCGATTTTCTTTTCAGTTTTAGAGGGAAACATATCTAGTTCATAGGTTTGTAAATCACCTACAAGCTCTTCTAATTTCGTAGAGGCTAAAGTTGGTAAATAATTTAACACGGTCACCTTTGGAATAAATCTATCGGGTAGGGACCTTAAAATTTTCTTTACAACACGGTCGTCAGGTATTTTCTCTCCCAAGTTAAACGATGAATTAACAATATCTGAAAGTCTAGCATAAAATTCATCAAACGTTTCTTTTTCATTCATTTTGATAGTTTCAAATTGAGTGGTGAGGTTTTGGAGTTTTGAAGCTTTAACGACACTAGTTCCTTCATAAGTTAATTGTAAAATATCCCAAGCTTCTTTAGCGGTTTCACACGTCATAATACGTCGGAATTCATCCGGTGTGACAGCGGTAAACAAGGCATTTAAACCACTGGAATTGAAATTAGCAAGTTTAAACTCATTTTCAGTCCATCTATCGGCGGGTTTGATGACACGTTCATTTTCAACTAAATAAGTTGGTGGGGACCACCCGTTAACAACAGACATCCAAACTCTCTCGTCGATAGACTTTAGTGCCGATCTCATACGCGCTTTCCAATACGCGTAGTTGGAACCATCAAAAATAGGAAATTTTGAAAATGGGGAAAAATCCATTTTAGCCAAAAATATTTAAGGATCGTTAACGAAATAATTTATCGTTTTTGGCTCTGATACCAATTTGAAAGAAGATGGAACCCCAGAATTTGATAATTATCTCAATTAAAATATAATTTCCTTCTTAAATAAATCCGAAAGCGTAAGGTGATGGTTCAACTAAAACAAACAAATGCCAAATTTTAATTCCTTTAAACGAATTAAAATTACAACCAAGTGAAGTAAAATTAATCAATTAATATATTCACTTAAACCAAATTAATAATTCAAGCCCTAGAATTTGTCTAAGTCATAATTAACAATTAACCAAAGTTAGGCGAAACCAATTTTAGCAAAGGACTTGAATAAACCAAATTTAGCCAATATTTAATTTAGCACCAAATT
Source organism: Sambucus nigra (assembly GCA_949130495.1). NCBI lineage: Eukaryota > Viridiplantae > Streptophyta > Magnoliopsida > Dipsacales > Adoxaceae > Sambucus > Sambucus nigra. The sequence continues at coordinate 515,379,037 of OX422210.1, read as the reverse complement.
AAATGAGTGTGATGATTTAAACCGAATTTTATCTTGAATTATTCTAAGCACGCGTTCTACGTTATTAAAGCAAGATAAAATAAACAAATCACACTACGCCGCGATGTACGAGGAAAAACCCAAGATGGGAAACAACCTCGGACGGCCCTAGCCACAAATCCACTAGATACGGAATTACAATTACAAGATAGGTAGACTTACAACGACTGACTCGATCCCTCTCAAGACTCGATTCTTCTTCTTGTAGACACCTCTTCCTAGCGGATAACCTCGGAACACCACCGCGGTCTTGGAATCCACCGATAGGGCTTTCTATGGTCACCGTCACCCGAGCAAGGAGCCTTTCTCCAAGTGGGTAGAATCACAACAAAATGTCTTCTTCTTTGATGGATGTAGAAGCAACCAAAAACTTCTCTTTGAAACGGAAGAGATAAACTGGTGCCAAAACTCCAAGCAATTTTATATGTAAATAAGAACTTGGACTAAACACAATTGGGTGTAAACTAGAGTGTGAAGGATTTTCTCTTTGAAAAATAACACTCAAAACATGAACATTTTCCTAAACCATTTTTGCTCTCAAACACTCTCTAAGAGATGGAAATATTTTTGGAAAAGTTATGGAAATGTTAAATTGGAAAATGTCATTCCCGCACCTATTAAAGTCTGTGAAAGTTGGTTAAAAACCAAGTGGGGAAGTGGGTGCAAAACTGCCAAAAAACTGCCAATAACTGTTCCCGCCTGACAGCTCGTTCGAACGACATTTCGTTCGAACGAAATCTCGTTCGAACGAGTCTTCTAACGACGCTCCAGTATGGACTCGTTAGAAGCTCGTTGGAAATCTCGTTAGAACGACAATCTCGTTCGAACGACATTTCTAACGACGGACCAGTATGCCTTAGTGGGAACTCGTTGGCAAAACTCGTTCGAACGACATCTGGTTCGAACGAAAAAACTCGTTCGAACGACATATCTAACAAACGACCAGAAAGTTTGAAAAATTCATTTTTAGCCCAGAAAACTTTATAAACATTTATTTAAAGTTTTAATAAATCCTTTCTTAAAACCAAACGCAGTTTTTATAAACCTAACACCCAATAAACTTGTTCCAAGCTCCTATATATATATATAATTGCATTCATACCTTGGGAGCATGGAACTATGATTGATGAAGTAGAAACGAGGCACACAAACCGGCATTTTGGTGAAGCTTTATACTCTTTGCCGCTACGTCTTCAACAAACACTTCATAGGCTTGAGAATATTACAATTTAAATATTATCCTATGAATAAATGTTTTTGCCCTGAATTGAGCCAAAACTATATATGGACTCAACTGGAAATTTGTGTCCTTACAATCTTTAACTCATATCAAAGTGAAAAAGTATAAAGTTATTACATTCCTTGACTGGTTTAAGAAAGTGTGTAGATCCTCCAATAATTTCCATAATTATTCAATAGTCTTCTTCTGCAAGGTCTCCCATGTGCTAGAACTCCCAAGGTGTGACAAGTTTTTTCGTGTGAGAAGCTGGTGAAATAATAGGAGATGGTTATTATGGAAAACCCCACAGTTCTCTTTAAGGATAAATATAAAACCCATAGCCCATGGGTTACCTAACCCCAGAGCCTATTTTACAAATTTTCTACACCGTTTAGGCACTCTAAAACCCTATCAAGTATAAACCAAGACTGGCATAATTCTAATTCAATCCCATAATACTAAATCCATACATGATAAATGACATGCAATCCAATTATCACGCACAAAGAATTTATTTAAATTAATTTAGACATACACATATAAACCTAAACCATAAAAGAAATTTAATGAAATTTAATTGTCCCAAAATCCCAAGGTATTACATTCTTCACCCTAACTAAGAAATTTTGTCCTCAAAATTTACATCTTACCTCCATCCATATGCTTAAATTAGGATAAGTTACCAAGTCTTAGGCAAATCAACCATGCCTTAATCTATATGGCATGCGCAATTAAAAAGTTTGAGCATGCTTTAAATTAGATATGCTACTAGAAATCAACCATGCTATCAAAGTTGAAAACCTAATTCATCTACACTTAACAATGCAATCTTGTCATGGAAATACATTATAACACTCTAACATGGATTTAGGGTTTACATGTGGGTCTGCCCAATCCGATCCGGCCACGTTAAGTGTGAAGTGATGTGAAATAACCTAATTAAGGTTTTTAGTTCATTTTGGTTTATTAAAATTACCAATTAATCATGAAATTTCTTTTTCAAGATATTTAAGCATAATAATAATGAGTGTGGAAACCATTAGGCAATATCCCGGGGTTCATGGAATCAAAGCTACTAGCGTAAGGATAAGGATAAGGAACTACTTACCTGTAAAATTCTCTCTGGAGGCAAAATATCAACTAACTTGTCGTAACAAAAGGAACAACTTTTGCTAATGCCCGGTAGGGGTTCCCAACATAAATGCAATATAGAAATGAACGAAAAAAAATAATGAATGAAATAATATTAACAATATAATTTTACCCCAATCCTACATGCATTTACTATATAGTGTATGCATTAGTCATGAATTATTTCAAAACATCATCTTTAATTAGGTTAAGAACCATTAACCCTTATCCATTCAAAGTTACCATATTATTTAAAAAATGGTCATTTAATCCATCAACTCACACAGTTAATTTAGGAAAAACTACTTTCCTAGACTACCTTTAAATCATCTTGTTTCCTTTCAAAAATATTAATTTACACTTTAAATTAACACACACCTGGTGTTTCATAATAGTAGCATTTTAGCACATGCAACCGATCTTTAAAAATAATTATCCATATATAAAGATGTCAAGTCTGGGATTTTTCCCCACTATGAGTTACTCACACATCCAATTGTTATCTTTTTATATTAAATTGTCTACAAACACATATGTGTCAATCTTGGGAATATTCCCCCGTCACGAGGTCACTCAAATACCCAATTATCATCATTTTTATTCTTTTACCAACATATTAAATTATCCACACCTACCCATGTCAATCCTAGGTTGTGCCCCGCAATGGGGTTACTCACACACTCGGTCGTCGTCTTTTTATCCCTTTAATTTATAAATACTAGGTTCCTCATTTTTTCTCATATTCTCGAGTTTGTCAATTTCATTTGTTTTCATAATTATCCATGTCTCACAACTAAGTTATTTAAACTTAGAATATTAACTCCGCAATGATTTATTCATTAACTATCCTTTTTTTTTGGAGTTTACTAAATATTATATGTATTCACAAGTTTGAACTGTCCGATATAAATTTTATGGCCAATTGTTCTACTAGCCATTTGTTTTTTTATTCTAAGATGAAGCCATAGGCCTCCATGCCCTTTTTATATCTATTTTTCGTAACTCTTTTGGGAAGACTCATTCATTTTCATTAAGTTCATTCATTTGTGGACCCATCATCGTTTTAAAAAAAATATTTGGCTTCTTTTCTGTGAAACCCGATCCAATTAAATACCGGGTGGTCAGTCCTTTATAAAATTTAAAATAGAGCATCCAGTTGGTTCATTCTTAGCATCACTTTCGAAAAACAATTTTCTTATTAACCACCTAATAATTAATTAAGCTAGTGTCAAAAAAATTTCCCATTAGTAAAAATTATTTAATTTAAATCATTAAACACATCCAACATTTTCACGAACAAATGAATAATGAATAAAACACTATCTGGCTGAATGTAAAGAAACTTGAATAATCATCCTATACATAACAATCCAAACCATCAAAATGTAATAATACTAAATTCGACTGAATACTGAATATGTAAATGAAATGGGTACAATGTCTCTCTGACATATGAAAATGAGAATTGGCGACACCTGCCCTAGCTAGAAGGTCTAAATAATAGTATTGAGATGATAGAAGTGGAAGCGTCTAAATATAAGGAGCTGCAACTCCCACAAAAGTTGCAGCACGTGTAATGGTCTGAAAGTCTAGATTTGGCGTCCTTGTGGCTGGACACCTAAAATAATATACAACAAGAGAAAAGAGATTTTACAAAAGACGGGCCAGAGCCCGAGTGTAGAACATTTTAAAACCATTTAACAAGTATTTAAAAATTGCAATAAAATAAATATTATATGCATGTTAGCTTTTCGATCACTCACTTAAGATTATCACCTCTCAACTATTGTTCACTCACTGTAGATTAAATCAAAAGTATTTATTTCCATTACACTAATATCAATAAATACCAATACAGCACCCTTAGACTCAGCTGTGGTGCGGGCATACTCTGCTATTGAGTCTCGGTACATCTCGTACTAAATAAGGACAATCAGTTTGGAATCACTCTCGAACTGTATAAATACAAGTCACACATATTGGAGGCGAACATAATTCCAAGCCCATGTGCTACGCACGTACCTACGCATCCATATGACCTCCAATTTATCAACTCACAGATAAAGCATTCCTAGGTTTTATGCTCTGAGGTATCAATCTAATATCCCCCCGAAGGCTCATCAAGATAAGATAGTCCTCTCTTTTAGACCTCCCGTGATAGAAAGTATGTTAGGTATGTCATACACATAATAGATAGTACTATTTTTTTTATGGGAAAGGATCCCTAAACTTTATTAAAACAGGAAAAACAACCTCTCCGGCAGGGCTTCAACAAATTTAAGGAAACTAGAATGATAAAGCAATAAATTTGGGGCTTTATCACAGCCCCATTACAAGTCTATGTAAGAAATACGAACATAGTGGCATCCCATCACATCCATCTTACAAGCTCCTGTGACCACCTGAGGAACGAGATTGCACACAACCCATCAAGATCATTAGGTATACATACAACCCAAATATTTTAGTTCATACGCAGTATTATTCTCGTTACTACTTACGATATATTTATTTAATTACGAATACTCTCTCTCGTAATTCTTGAGGATAACTCAATGCTCTAAACACCTTAAATTTTTATTCCCAAATAACTTTAAAAATGCTTCACTATACCAAAATAATTCCACATTATTAAATCACACTCGAATTAACTATGCTACACAAATTGGAACCAAAATGAATTTTCTAGAAATCCTGCCACGTCGCTCAAACAAAACTGCATCTCATTAGAATGAGATAGCAGGTCATTTGAACGACCTCTTCGAACGAGATGCGATCTCGCTCGAATGAGATCCAATCTCGTTGAACGAGATTGCACAGTATCGTCCCCTACCTCTAGCAACAACGCTTTTCACCATTTTCAAACCTAAAAACCTCTACAGATCAGGCCTAAACACCAATTCATCAGTTCTAATTGATAATCCAACATTAATATTTGATTACTAACAACCCAGAATCATTTTATCCTTAATAAACAACCCTTAGATCCGAAATCCCCAATTTAAATCAATTAAACCCTAGTTCTTCCTGTTATCATTCAAGAACATAAGAAACCGAGATTAGTTCATCACATTACATCATAAATTCATGGTTTCTAATCTACCTACATGAGGGTTTAATATATTCCGATTTCATATGTAATTAATCATCTTAAACCTCCAATTTCATTAAGATTATGAATAATACATGGGTATTATACACCTATACTAACACAGACATGATTATTGCTATAGTTTTGAAAGGATTAAACACTTTCCTCACGACAAAAGGTCTGATCCACTGATGTAGTTGGTATGGTTGCGATCCTCACTCTCCGATCTACGTGATCGTGGTCTTGGTGGTGTAAAAGGTGCAGTGGTGGTGGTTCTGGCTCTAGAAACCTCTCCTCCTCCTTTCTCCTTTTGGCTTCTCTGTGTCTAACACTGATTGCCCTAATCTAACCCATGTACATGATATATTAACCCTTTAATTTTCATCATTAATAATACTTCAAAAATAGAAATGATCAAAACACCCTCCCGGGATGCCGGTTTGACCTAAAACTGTCCCGGGACCCAAACTAAACCCCCAGATAGAATTTTATGAATATCTCAACCCTTCCGGACATATTGGTACACTCAAAATGATCATTTGGATGACTTATGAATATTTTACTTTTTATTCCATTAATTTAGTCCTGACACGACTAACACGACTAACATGACCGTCCTGACTTAATTACCGTAATTGTCCTATTTCTCACTCGTGACAATTTTCATAAAAACTCACTCATATTCATAATTATATATTACTTTATTTACTCAGTAATATTTAGTATAATTCTCATCAATAAATACTAACCATTTTCTTGCTAGTTAATAATTATTTTAATTTGGATTATTTATCAATTAATTTCCCATATTGAATTTAATTAATACAATATTTAAAAATCATTAAAAATACGGGGTGTTACATTTTCATATTTATTACTTGTATAAACATCTTTTGTATTACTTTTATACTCTAATATTTCATACTTGGCCGAAAAAACTAAATCAGATAAACACTTTACACGTAACTTATACTTTTTTATCCTCATTATATACTCAAGCATAATTTTTTTCCTTTTGATACCTCTTTAAATTCGATTTATTTAACGTAACCTATGGGGTTTATTTCATAATTTCTAAAATATCGGGGTTACTTTTTAATTTCCTTACAAAACCAAGTCCAATAACATTTAAATATTAAGGGTCAATTCCCCAAAACCACAAGTTTATGAACAATTTTATAATATTCTATAATTTAGGGATGTTCACAATATTTAAAAGTCTAGGGGTTATTTTATAAATAACTAAAATTTAGGGGTTATTTTGTAAATATTCCATAAAAATAAATTTCTAGGGTCAAAATAATATATTTTGACAAGTTTAGGGTCTTATTTATGGTTTTATTAAAGTTTGTGGTCAAAAGCCCCCTTTTTCCAACATTCATTGTGAAAACATAATTTATATGAATTTTGTTTCCCAAATAATAATTTTTCAAATGTAAAAGGTTTAAATAATTTTTTCAATATATTATCAAACAAAACCCTTTTATTAACACTTTTCATTTTATTTTATAGAAAGTTAAAACTCCAATATCCAAATGCATTAAAAGTAGCCAACTCTCATATATATATATATATATAATCCATACACATATCAAACCATATAAATGCATTCTTAAACATATTTAAATCTGAAAATGATTCAACATGCGTACATATTTTGAGACCAAAACATGTCCAAATAGTTGGTGAGGAAGGCAAACCTCTGAAAATAGCTCGTTTACTAAGTTAATAACAAAATGTTATAGATTAAGTAAACTCCGATAATAAACTCCTTGAACAAAACTCTTTTTGAAATATAACACAAGATGTGTTTTGGAAATATGTAGTCTGGATTTGTTAGTTTGATTACCTTAGGTTTATAAAATTAAAACCTACTACTAAGTATTAGATGAGAAACCATTCACAGAAGCAATTAAGAACATTTAAGAAAATGAACACATAATTTTTAACGTGGTAAAATCCTAAAGTAAGGGAAACATCCACGACCCACTTTACAGAGCAAAACAAAAAAATCCACTAGAAACAATCACAATAAAAGTTACAACACTAAGCATGGAAATCAAGATCCTAAATCTACGCCAAGAAAATATACCTACACAAGTTACTCCACTCTCAAAGGCTTCTGACTTGATTTTGATCTCCCTCCACTAGCTTCCTTGCTTTGTCCTTATCAACTGATTGTAGCAGATCTAACAACACCACGTTTCTCAAAAAGAACCTTTATATCTAAGTGTTCGTGTGAGAGTGTAAGCGTTAGTGAAGTGAACTAAATGCACATTATGCAACTCAACCACTCAGAATAGTTATGCAGACAAAATCCTATAAATCATCATATTCTATATGACATGCAGATTTTGATTCAACTTATTTTGAAAAATAAACTTCTTATCGAGGTCAGATCTGAAAACAATATTGCTATTAAAAAGAGCCAAGATCCTATATGTCTCAACCTTATTTCTTTACAAATTTATTTCACAAAATGTGAAATATAAACTGGAAACATAAGCGCTATTAGATTTGAGAAACTTGGAAGAATCAGAAATCTATTTTTCAAAAAAAAAATTGAAATCAGAGAAGGATAATTTTGAAAATAACCGAGAAATATAAAGATCCAAGAGATAAAAACCTAGAAAAAGATCATGTGATTTTCCCTTTGGAAAACCTCTAAATTTCTACTTTCCTAGAGATGGGTTCTAAAAGAGAAATATGGTTTGAAGAGGTCTTTAAACAACAACAACCCAACACTTTAATGCTCGTAGAAACTCGAAATCTAACTCTCAATATTGGGTTTTTTGGTATTTGGAAATGGAAGGTTTGGTTGTGTGGTATTTGGGAGAAAATACTTAGGGTTTAATCTTTGGACGAACTTGGGTTTTCTCTCCTCTTTTTTTTCTTCTCTCTCTTCTCTCTTTGCTCTCTATTTTTTTTCTCTAAAAAATGATATGAAATTAAAAACTTCTCAAATTCTAACACATGGATTCCTATTATACTAGACGTAGAAGGATCGAGAAGGCTGACCTAAATCAAGGGTTGAGATTCACTTGACTATTGGCTTCACATCTAACGGTTATAAACGGGCGGTGATTAAACTAACGTTGATTGGTTCTAACTGGGATCACATGGATTCTGATGGAACACATGCAGACCATTGATAAAAGAGATCTAAGGGATGCAATTCACTCTTCTCTTTAAGACACATAAGAAACACAAATCTAATAGATATAAAGTCAACACATGTATGGCTGTGATCAGTTGAAAAATGCGTGTTCTGTGTTTTCTAAAAATATAAATTCGACCCCCAAAATTCTCTAGCACTTTTTGTTTCTACCTTGAACAATTTTTTAGGAAAAATTGTAATTACGTTTTAACCCCAAACATTTAAAATCACAAATACTTAATTTTAAAAAATCATTTTTTAATGTTTAAAAAATGTTTTAAATGATTTAAAAATGTTAGAAAAATTCCTAAAAAATAATATAACCCTTGTGCACACATATTATCAATAATATGCAATGTAAGTGTCCTTAAGTGTCCATGAGGTAGATATAACTTTCCTTTGATGTGGATCAAGAGGTTCGTGGATTGGATATCTTCTTGGATTGGATATTGTAACAACCCGCCTTGTTTGGAGACAATTAAATTCCACAATTAAATATAAATTTGGAGATTTGGAGAATTTCTCGAAATAGTGATTTTTTGGAGACAATTAAATTCCATAATTAAATATAAATTTGGAGATTTGGAGAATTTCTCGAAATAGTGATTTTGGGGATTCTCAAGGATTTAATGAGTTTCAGTGGGTGTTGTAATTTCTTTTGGGACTATATAGGTTGCAATAATTTAATTATATGTCGCCGTGGAGAAAATTGACAAAAATGTCAGATTTTAATTGAAAAACCCGCATAAAGTTATTTTGGGTTAGAATAGTGATTTGCGGTCAAGTACCTCGGATGGGAATTTCGACTGCTCCATGAGTCTCGGAATGTCTGAGATAGTCGGAAAAGAGTGTCCGATTGTTGAAATTGAGTTTCGGGGAATTTTATAGCTAAACGGGCTCGTAATTGAGTAAATGAGTCGTTTTTGAGTTTTTAAGGGTTAAACCCTTTTTTCTTTATAAAGAGAGGGATAGGGAGAAAAGAGAAGAGAAGAGAAAGAAAAGAGAGAGAAGAGAGAGGAGGAAGAAAAGAGGAGGAGAAAATGGAAATTTCGACCAAACTCCGCGGGATTCGGCTCGAGGTCGTCGGATTTTATCCACGAGGAAAGTGTTTACTTGCTTTATTTAATTTTGAGCATAAATGTCATATCGTAGTCTGGTATAAACAATCCCTAAAGATTTTGGGTTTGGTATTCGTGAATAAAATGGGTTTTGGGGAGTTAAAACGAATAAACCCCTAAAAAATTTTAATTGGAGATACCTAGAAATTTATTTGAAACTAATTAGTGGTTTTGGGTTCTAGGATGTTTATAACCCTTAATATATGTGTATTTTTAGTTGTTTGAGGTTGTAGGATGTTGGGTGAGGCGACAAAAGCTCGGGAGAACCTTTAATGGCTGAAATCGTCTCGGAGAAGACGATAAATAGTTGACCTCCGTCTTTCCGAATCGATTCGTGAATCGATTCGGCTCTTGGTCAATAAATAAAATTTTTATATCTCTTCGACACGGTCGCGTGGGCGCCAACCGAGTATTTTTCTGATTTTTTTTATTTATAGTGATTTTTCTACGGAAAGCTGTCCGAGATTGAAATCACTAGTTGTAACTAATTGGAGATAATTATTAGGGGTTCTCAAAAGGATTGTTAGGACCTCTAAAGAATTTGAGGAGATATTAAAAACTTTTGGTTTGTACGAATAACTCAAAGTTATGATTTAAATCGAGATTGGATTGAATTTTGGGTATTTTGGAGATTGAAAAATTTCCCAAACAGTGCCCCTCGAACAGGCCGAATCGATTCGGGTCTAGGCCGAATTGATTCGCCTAAGGGGATCTGGGTTTCTGCAGTGGGCCGAATCGATTCGGATCTAGACCAAATTGATTCGCCATTAAGGACCTGTTTGCAGAACACTTTCCAAATCGATTCGGATTGGGGGCTGAATCGATTCGCCCACCCGAATCGATTCGCAATTTGGGAGAATCGATTCGCTTTGGTAAGAATGTCCAGTTTTCTTCCCTTAAGAGTTTGGGGAGTTAAATTTTGACTTGGGAATATATGTATATATTCGCTTAGTGAGAAACGGTATAAATGGAGATATCCAATAAATCCGTAGATGGGATTTTGGTATATATTACCTATTAAAGTAAGAATATACTTTGGGTTTAGTATCATGCATATATGAATGCATGATTATGATTCTTTGAGAGAATTTTTGTGATTATTGGTCATCGCTAGATGAGATTGGAAAATATGGCCATTTATATATTCAAGGAGGAATATATGGTATATGTATATACTATGTGATTCAAGTATATATATAATTTGAGATAAAGGATTTTGAAAATATATATATGAATATTTTCAAAATGGGGAAAAGGTAAATGATTTTCATAATTGATAAATTATGGTTACACACCTCCCTAAATCGCTATCATAAGGGAAGTTGCGTGCGTTATGGTGATGCCCCCTGGCTAATGAATGCAGGGTGGCTATAGTCCTATAGGCCATATGGGCGATTATTGTTTATTACGCTAGTTAAGGGATTCTGGGTGTGATCTTGACTTTCCCGCAGGCATATGGCCGCTTCCTGACGTTGGTAGGTTCCCAGGTTGTCTTGTTTGATAGGCCCTGGAAGATGATAGCCATTTTGGGGCGCGTCCAGTGGGGAAACCCGGAGGGGCTGTCTTAGTTTTATTAAAGCAATTTATGATAATAAATTGGCTTTATATTTACATTTCCTGAGTATAAAAATGGAAATGGGATAAAGGTTTTGGCTTCGGTAACAGTCCCTGATGGAAGAAGGGATGTGGAAGCATATGTTATGATCAAAGCATTTTTATGATAATGAAAATGGCTTTGAATACATTTCTTGAGTATAAAAAGGGAAATGGGATGAGATAAAATGGAAAAGCATTTTTATGATAATAAAATCTGGCTTTTAAAAGTATATGATTGGTTAAAGCAATTCATGATAATGAATTGGCTTTTACATTTACATTTTCTGAGTATAAAAAGGGAAATGGGAAGTTTTGAGAAAATGAAAGTATTGATAAATACTTGATATATGAATCCTCAGTCCGGGAGATAGATCCGGATGTTTATGGTAAAATGTATATATATATATATATGGATGAATCGAGTACCGAGGGTCTAATGGATCCCGACGATCGACCTTGTCGCGTAGTAGTGTATCGGGGGGGGGGGGGGTTCCTTGTTTGGATTTCGCTTTGCGAGACACCCCACGCACGAATATGGCATAGTGTTGAGACTGGGGAGAAGTTTCATCCTTAGTGATCTTATATTGATATTTATTATATGATGGTAAATATACTTATATATATATCTTTCTGTACTGAGGGACTGGCGGATCTCGACGATCGACCGTGTCGCGTAGTAGTGTATCGGGGGGGTTACTTGTTTGGATTTCACTCTGCGAGACACCCCACGCACGAACATGGCATAACGTTGAGACTGGGGTGAAATTTGGCCCTTAGTACATTGCTTGGACTATCTAGGGTTGATAATGGTTGGACGATAGACTAGTTTAGCAGGGTAGCTTGACTAGGATGTTTAGAGGGATGCTCTAGGAGTGAACTGTTAGTGGAGAGGTGAGGGGTATCTCATGGGAGTGCGATACCAAACTTAAATATGAGATAAAACCTTTTTCTAAAAAAATAAGGCATTTATGCACTTGCTAAATATTTTCAAAACTCGGGCTCTGACCCGTTTATCTACTTTTCCTTTCTTGCTATGTATATATATTATATAGGTCTCCAGACACAGGAACGCCTGGATGGCCCTTCTTTCGAGTCAGACGTAGGCTGCAGCAACTGTGGATGCATGCAGGTTCTTGATAGACGCTTCTATTATTGTACTCTAGATATGAGGTACTGTATACACATTCGGGCCAATGGTCCAACTGCATTTATTTATTCTTTTAGAGCATTCGATATGGTTGTATATTTTGACCGAGTGTTCGGTTATTTTATTTCATTTCAGTTTCATTTCCACAAAAATTGTGTGGATGTTTTAATTTAGTAATTGTTAAAAAGAGTAGTAAAGTTAAAATTTTGACACCGGACTAATAGGTTATTAGTAATTAAATGGATTTTTCGACAGTGATGCTAAGAATGATCCATATGAGACTCCTGTTATAATTTGATATATGAGTGATCGCCCGGTATTTTATTAGGCGGGGTGTCACAGATATCTTCTTTGATGCTTAGATACATTGAGAGAGAGAAACTCTTGGAAATCTAACCTATTTTGTCTCAATGACCAAACTATTTGGAACTCCTATATGATATAGACACAAGTAAGTCAATCATATAGTGTGTTCTCAATCTCCCCCTTTAGATATTAGAGACAAAATTCCCTTGAGTAACCTATACTCGTGGGTAAAAATAGAAACCCTAGATTTCTTATATAAAGTATCTAACTACCCTTTCCTATCCTAGAACCGAAAATAAAAGAAAGAAAAATACATCACTCAACTACAATATAGAACAATACCCTAATAAATAGGACAAGCTATACATTTGGGTCTGATAAATGCCTTAAACAAATAAACACTCAATGGCATATTAGTTGAGTTAGTACAAACTAAGATATGAAATATAAACCATGTACATGAATTATAAGCCATGTACTTAAGTTCCTCCTCCCCCACCCCCCACCCCCCAATTTTGCTCAAATATACAACGGGGTAAAAAGAAATAAAGCAGGAGAATATGTAATATGAAAACAACGCAATCAATAACATAATCAAAGGCAGATCAAGGGTCTCCTATATTAAGTAGATATTAGGAGGCGCCTTTTGTCATTTTAAGGGACGTCCATGCCCTAAATCCTCATAAACCAATTATTAACAAGCAACTATCGAGGCTATGATTGATGTGTGAATTGTGTTAGAAATATCATACCTATGGCATTACGAAGATAATGAAATCTAATATTATCAAGCAATTTATTAAACATATCAGCTAACTGTTTTTCTGTATTGAGATACTTAATATCTAATTCTTTAGACTCTATACGATCACGAATGAAATGATGTCTAATTTTTATGTGCTTAGTTTGGGAGTGCGGGACTGGATTTTTAGATATGTTTATGGCACTCTGGTTATCGCAATGCATAGTCAATTTTTCTTCAATGATACCATAATCACTAAGCATCTTCTTGATCCATTACAGTTGGGAACAACAACTACCAGCTGTAATGTATTTGAATTCAGCCAATGAGAGAGAGATACAGTTTTGTTTCTTACTACTTCAACCTACTAAATTATTTCCTACATAATAGCAGGCACCAAAAGTACTTTTACTATCGTTCGAACACCCTGCCCAATCGGCATCAATGCGTCATATAATAGCACTAGTGGTTTCTTTAGTGTACCAAACACCGTAATTTTGTGTACCCCTAACATATTTAATGATACGTTTGACACTTAGCATGTGTGATTCTTTGGGTGCACATTGGTATCTTGTACGGACGCATATCATACTTCTATAAAGAGTTGGGTTAACATTTTTCCCATTTTCTTCTTTAGATAATTTAGTACTCGTGCTCACAGGTGTACGTACAAGTTTGGAGTGTTCTAACCTAAATTTCTTAATGAAATATGAAAGGCAAATTTTGATTGATTAATAAAAAGACCATCATTAAATTATTTGACTTGTAGACCTAAGAAACATTGTAATTCACCAATTAAAGACATCTGAAATTCAGAATGCATTATCTAAAAAGAAATCTTTTACTTAATTTGGACAGGTTGAGCCGAAAATTCTATCGTCTACATAAACTTGGGCAATCACGACATATTTTTTTGATTTCCTAATGAATAAGGTTGGGTCGTTTCCATCTCGGACAAATATGTGAGAGACTAGAAATGTAGACAGACATGCATACTAAGCTCTAGGAGTTTATTTAAATCCGTATAAGGCTTTCTTAGGTTTAAATACACGATCAATATAAGTGGGATCGATAAAACCTTTAGGTTGTTCTACGTATACTTCCTCAGTTAAAATTCCATTTAAAAATGCGGACTTTAACATGCATTTGAAAAAGTTTGAATTGTAAATGGCATGATATGGCTAAAAGAAGATGAAATGACTCGAGACGAGTGAAAGGGGAAAAAGTCTCCTCAAAGTCAATTCCTTCTATCTGAGAGTAACCTTGTGGTACTAACCTAGCCTTATTTCTAATGACCTCCCCATTTTCATCATTTTTATTTTTGAAAATCCAATGAGTGGTGATAACCATCTTATCTTTTGGCCTAGGAACGAGATACCAAACATCATGACATTGAAAGTGGACAAGATCTTCTTGCACAACATTAATCCAGAAGGAGCAAAAAAGGGCATCATTTACATTTTTCAGTTCTACAAGAGAAACAAAACAAGCAAAATGCTCTACCTTTTAAAGTTGGGTTCTAGTTCTAACTGGCTCAGAAGGATTGCCAACAATCTTATCAATAGGATGATCTTTAGAAACCCAAGTTGGTATAGAAGGATTCTCAAGTGGAAGTGAATCAGTTATCCCTAGAGAGTCAGGGATGAAATTGGTTTCTTCCTCATCTAGGATGACTGGTTGACTGACACTACTCTCAACACTGGTATCATTTACAATTACATTAAAAGATTCCATAATGACTTTGGTTTGATAATTAAAGACACGAAAAGCCCCACTGGTTTGTGAATAACCAAGAAAAATTCCTTCATCCACAATAACTAGTATATAACTGTTACCATTAAAGCTTACAATTCTAGAAGGACCCATAAGGTCCATGTGGATTGATTCCAAAGGTTTTGTAGTTAAGACATCTTTAACTTTATTGTGAGGAGATTTACTTATTTTCTCTTCTTGATAAGGACCACAGATAGTATTAAAAGAGTTTTTGATATTTTGTAATCCTCTAACTATTTCTTGAGAACTTAACCTACGAAGATTATCAAAATTTTTATGTCCCGATCTATTGTGCCATAGATCAGCATCTTCTAATCTGGCAATTTTATAAGATTCAGACTTAGGAATGACTGTGTAACAATTATCCTCATTTATGTTTTCTATTAAAATACAGTTTCCCTTTTCATCAAGAATTTTTCCATTAGTTTTTAAAAATGTAACAGTATGATTGGAATCACAAAATTGAGACATACTAAGTAAGTTAGCCTTAATACCTTTAACTAAAAGAACGTCAATTAGTTTGGGGAGACCTTCCTCACGCAATGTTCCCTTACCTATGATCTTGGATGAAACCCCATCACCAAACACAACACTACCTCCAAGGAAGTCTGTTTTGTTTGTTAATTTGGTTTCATCCCTAGTCATATGTTTAGAACATCTGAAGTCCAGGTACCAACCAGATGAAGTGCGTTGTGCCTTAAAAGTTGTTATGACAACATTGCACTTGAGCTAGAGTAACAAGTCATCTTTTTCTAAACCAAATGGGCCTGGTTTTTAAATTTTTGTTGCCCTTAGATTTATAAAATCTTCTTTTAGTCTTTCTAAATGGTTTCCTTTTAGTTTTAGATCTTCCCTTCTTTTTATTGTTAAAGTTATGTGTGGTCTGCCTTGAAAGAACATAAGTATACCTACTCTTCCTAGAATAGTTAAAATTTGGATAAGTAGGTGTGTACATTCTTTTTTCAAAACATTCGGTAATAGTGTGTCCATAAACATCGCAATATGAATTGTAATGATGTGTGGAGGACTTGACTTTAATATTAGAGTCTTTAAATATAGTTTTAGACCTAATAGGAATGGTTATCCAAGTGTTATTGTTTTTGGATTTCTGACATTGGTCTCTAACAGGCAACAGACGTACTTAGATGGGCAATTAGATTTGGTATATGATTTGGTAGAGACATTTTTGAAACTATGTTCTTTCTGAGTATCTTAAACTTTCTGGCCTTCCTTAACAAAAATAACATTTTCAGGAGAAACATTTTTACTAGTAATGACCTTTTCTACAAAATCTAAGCCAGATTTGTCTTCAGAATCAAACTTACTTTCTTCAATAATTTCTTCATAAGATTTCAGTTGTGCTTCAAAATGTAAACATTTTTTTTAAATATATTTTAAGTTTTCTGTTTTGATTTTTCAAGCTCAAGAAGAGAAGATATATATTTCTTCTCTAAACATAATTTTTCTCAGACAAGTCTTTGATTTATAAAGAAAATAATTTTGTTTCAGTCTCATGGGAAACACGTTATGTTGTAAATTCTTCCTAATAGTCTGGTTAAGTAAATCAATACGTTCACTCAAAAGTTTCACCATTTTAATCAAGACGGGAACTTTTCTTAAGTGTTTTCGTGTTTATCTCTTAAAGATCTGGAAGATCATCTCTGGACTCACTATATGTCTTGTGTGTACTGTCTCCTATAGAGCTCATTTCTTATGTGGAACTCACACACACTTTAGATTTGTCTACAATGTTCTCATTTAGACACACTCATATACTATTATTTTCAGTGCTATTTTTATCACCAGCAGACACTATGTTATCATTTACAGATACAATAAGAACATTATGAGGCATAATAGAATCATAAGTAGTCAAACATTCATTATCGTCATAGTATATGATTTTAGCATAGAATGATATGCAAGATTCATCATTATGGGTTGACTCAGTTTCATCTAAATCAGAATTACTAGAGTCATCCAATGTTTTACATAGGTTTACCCTATTATTCTTGTTCAAATTAGTTTTACATCTATTAGCATAGAGAGGGGGAGGGAGAGAGAGAAAGTGTATGTGTACGTGTGTGAGAGAGAGTGTTTGTGTGTGAGAGAGAGATAGAGAGAGAGAGAGTGTGTGTGTGTGTATGTGTGTGTGTGTGTATGTGTGTGAGAGAGTGTGTGTGTGCGTGAGAGAGTGTGTGTGTGTGTGTGAGATAGAGAGAGAGAGAGTGTGCGCATGTGAGTTTATGTGAGATGGTATTTTTGTCTCACCACAAAAGTAAGGTAATATGTCCGGGAATATAGAATTACCCCAATTTTAGAGGGAAAAGGAGAATTCCAATTTCATGGGAATTCTAAATTCCATGAATTCTAAGTTCCCCCTTAAATCTCCAACCAAACATTGTAATTCTAAATTTCAGGAATTCTAAATTTCCTTTCCAAACCTCGAACCAAACAAGCCCCAAAAGTTAACAAAATAAAACAAGCAAGAGCGTGGTGTTGGAGATTTTTAAAATAAGTGGGTAAAAGTTTGTTCCACATTGAAGTGTTTAGAGAAAAGTTAGAAACAAACTTAATATAAAAGGGAGAGTGCCCCACATTAAAAAATGAGTAAAGTTAAGTGATACCCATTAAGTTATAAAAGGAGTGGGCAACCTTTTGTCCCACATTGTAAAATTATAAAGAAAGTGTGCACTTAATAAGTACAAATGGAAGATGAAGAATTATTTCATCTATCATTTCACAGGGATATTTAAGAGAGCTCCAATACGATGCGATGCACCACATGCGCACGCGCGCGTGCGGAGAAGTGGGTTGTAAAGGCATTAGGGGAGCACTTTGCGTGTCCGCACTGGTAGCGGGTTGCGGGGATTTGTCCGGATTTAATCGTGGTCACTTTTTGGGTGGTTCGTATAAAACCGATTAGGTTTAATTATACTTATTCAGAAATGGCTTAACACTGTTAGTAATTAACAGTCATACCATTTCGAAATTAATTAAGAGTGTTAATCCAACAGTCATGACTCTTGCAGACAAAGCCTTTCATTATCTATAAATAAAGGCTGCCAAATTTGAAATTGCACATTTTTTTCAGAATAATCCAGTTCCAAATTTTCCAAATCCCAACAATTATTCACTTACATTTTCAGGAGATACAAAAACTATCTTATTATGTTTTGTGAACAGAAACATAATAAGAATTTGATTGACTGTTCTTTGCTGCTGCATCTAAGCATCGTCTGCAAACATACAATTTGCAGACAATGCAATTGCTTCATTGTATCTTGAGTACGGATTTGTGAATTCCCATTTGTCTACCGAATTATCTTGGTGGGGCAAATACTATATTTAGGAAAGTGGCATCACGCCTTGAAGTTTTCTGAATTTATTTGAAGTCCAACATAATTGAATTCAAGAAGTTTTATTGTTTTGAAGTTGACTGAATTATTATAAAGAAGAGAGTTTCATTTTTGCATTTGCATATTTATTCTCCAACACGTGGCACTAAACAATTAGAGTTTAAGAACCCAATTAGAGTTCAAGAAAAAATTAGCTCAGCTATAAAAGGTCCGAACACAATCATGTTCCTATGTATTGTTTCAAACTAGGTGTGAACACATGATTGAATGCACACACAGACAAAGTAAAAAAGTTTTGTAAAATAATAATTTTGATTGGAGGAGTGCTATAGCAACTGGCTAATTGCACCAAAATTAGCAACTAGCTGACATGGCTAGATGAGGTGGCAGTTACCACCTCACACAACTCCACAATTCTTTATCTGGGTGGATGAGGATGGATATAATTAAAAAGGTTTAAGTTTTTAATTATTTTTTTCCAATTCTAAATTCTATTTTAATTTTAAACAAATTATCTTAAAATATTTTAAATTCATTTCCAAATATGAACAAGACCAAATTAAAATGCGACACAATACAATTTTTATTTTATTTATCTAACACAATCACACTATATTTTTTATTGAGAAAAGCTACCACGACACAGAGGTCGACACAGGATCAAGGATCAAACAACATATTCATTCATCGTTGTCTCTTAATGAATGTAGGTCCGAACTAGCGGAACCAACCAATTGCGATAAAAAGCGCCACTTAAAAAATATTTTTTTAACAACTTAGAATTTTTTTTATAAAAATATTTTTAATGAATTGGGTCTTTTTTTTATAAAATATTTTTAAATATTTATAAAAAACATTTGGGTCTTTTTAATGAATTGGTTTGTTTGCATGTGTGTGTTAGATAAAAAACTGGGTATTATAAGGAATTTTTTTTACGTTTTAGAAACAACTAAACAATTTGAAAGTTATACTTTATAAAAATAATTATAAGGTGATAAAGCAGACAAATGGATATTTTAATGATGTGGTTGGATTTTTAATTTCAAATGAAAATTATCTTTCTCCTTTTATTTTGATAGAAAACATGTGCCACATAAGCTAGCCACATCAGCCGGTGTAGAGACCCGGTACGTTCAAACCGGTGCAAGAAGCTTTTCTCTTTTGATTAATATGAATTTTAGAAATGGTAAATAGTGCAAAACATCATATGCTATACCAAATAGACCTTGGACTTAAATATATACATTATAAAGACCAATTTAGATAAAATTATTTTAATAAATTGACTTTAAAGATCATCAATTTATATGTTATGACAAACTATAACAATATAATCTCAAACAAGTCAAAATACAACAAGAATCAACAAGTTCAAAAGATATTAATTTAGGCACGGTAAAATATATGACTATGCTATTTTTTATGAGCTCAATTATTCAGTTATTAGTGATTCAACATGTAAATATATTGTGCAAATCACGTGCATTATAACTAGTATGAAAAAAAAGTATTTTCACATATTTACCATTCAAATAAGCTTATAAATTATTGTATACATTATAGTTATAAGTAAATTGAATAAAAATAGTGACCAAAATTAACTCCTTATAAGTTAAAGGAGCTGCTGTCTAAAAATGGCACTATCAGTGACGAATGTTTCACTTTACAGTGTCATATTGTTATTTTGTATAAGTATGTTTAAAAACAATTGATTATGTTTGTTATGTTATGGTTCATGACATAATTGTTTTAATCAAAACTTGCGAGGTAAGAGTTAAAACATTTATGTGTTCAATGGTAGTAGATTAACCAATTCATGAAGACAGTCAATACGGATTGCAGTTTACATGGAATGAGCTCAATAACAATGTAAATGTAGCTAAAGAAAGATTCATGAATCATGATATGTATTAGCCCCCCCCCCCCCCCCCCCCCAAAAAAAACTGTTAAAAGTTTTTATACACATCCAAAAGATGGACAAAAGAGAAGTACAGTATTGACTTATAGACTGTTCCATAATAGATCATTGGCACCTAAGGCCCCGTTTGGCTCGGTGAAGGTGGGATATTTTTCACGAGGAATGCTAAGCACAAGTTAAGAGAAATTTCATTCACCCAGAAAAAATATTTCACCTAAAACCAATCGTTGCCTGCAAATGTAACTCGAAAAAAATAGCTGCAGTGGTAACTCATAGGAGAGACTGTCAGACAACTTTTCACCAAGGTGCATTAGCTCTTTCACGGAACATAAGCTCAATTCCTTTCACTTTCAGACCCTCAATATCACCATCAAGATTTTGAATCACCTCCTTTACATCAAACAACTTTCGCTCAATGCCCCTCATTTCCTCTTCCACCTTCTCATTTCCAGACCGACCATGCTCATTTCTTGAATATAATCTTGGTGATTGTCTTCTAAAGTAAGAGAATCCAGACACTTCTCCCCTGCAGTTTCGCAAATTCCGATAGGCTTTTGTGTTTTTTCTTTTTCATTTTTAAAAAAGTTTACAATGGAAACAGAAAAATAGATTAATGGTATATTTGGGGGAATATGCAAATCATAAAGGAGTGAAGAAAAAATAGTGTGGGTCAGCTTACCAATATCCATTGGATTTACACAAGCACCTAATGCGAGAAGACCAATAACTCCATCAATTTCTTCTAATCTGTTTGCCCTCATAATGTACACCTACAGGTACCATTGAAAGATATAAAGGTGTGTTTGATTATGAAGATTAAGAAAGACTGAAAAAATTATTTATTTGATTAATAAATGAAAAGGAGTGGAAAAGCAGAGTACTTGTTTGGTAGGATGTTCTCTTAGTTTTTCTGTTTTCAGTGAGATCCAATTCTTTGAAGGTTGATTAAAAACTATTTAGATTATTTGGGTTTGGCCCCCATTAATTATGTGTAATTGATTTTTACCTATGTGACTTTCATTTTTTAGGGTGCAAATGACTTCAGCGACGCAAAAAATGCCACCAAGCGTTTTAACAAGCATTTTTTGTAACACTTTTTTGTCGTTAAAACTCATTTTGGGGTCAAACCCCAAGAAATGCAAATGTTGGGGGGTCAAAGTCAATATCAAAAAATTATTGGGGGCCAACCATAAAATAACCAAAATTATTTTCATAAAAAATAAAGAAAAGATGATGCACTGCCAGAATTAATATTAAAGTTCTTGTATAATATATTTGTAATTAAAAAAAATTAGTTTAAAAAAAATGGAGTAAAAAGAAGTCTTTACCATGAAAACACTAATACCAAATCAAACATCCCATGCGAGCCGCACTTTGTTTTTTAAGACGATTTACAATATCATTTTTATAAACTTTTGACTGGAAAAAAAATACACATTTGATTCACTTTATTTGGAAAAAGTGACTTTTTTGTATTCCATTTTAATTGTATTTTATTTACTAGATAATAATTTTGACTCAACTTTGATTGAAAAATGCACACTTTTAATTGAATATGACATGGCTATGTAAATGCATTAAAAAAATCCATAGCAACACTCAACTAATCGTTGATGTGTATCATTTCAATCTAACACAATTACATTTTATATATATTTTTTCTCTTAAGATAACAAATAAAAGTTACCGCAAACTATTTATTTCATATGTTGAGTTGTATATGAATATTGTTTTTATCTAATGTAGAGAATATTGTAAGCTTTTTATGTCATATAATATAATACTTTTATTTACAAATTTGTACAAAATAATTTTTGTAAAAATATGTATTATATCATGATATTACTATCATGTTATTGTTTGTCGAAGTAATACTAAATCTAAGCACATCTTTAATTGTAACCTACACATGTCCGTTAATAACTATTATCAACTTGAATAAAACTACAGAATTGGGGTTGATTATTGAAGTTGTGAATAAGTCGTTTTCGAAAACATGGTATTATTGTCTAAAAGATACAATTATTATATTGTTTTAATGCTGCAATTGAACATAAGCAATGCATTATTCTATTTTTTACACATTCTAAATACAATTATTTGAATTATCACATGATCTAATTCGTGATATCTAAGCTTAATTTTTAAATTAAAGTAGTTGTACTTTTTGTAACAATACGACGTGGATGAGCGTCAAATGGGAACTAAGATGAAAATATCTCTCGTCTCAACTTTCTTTCTTTAAAATCTCAAATAGGTAGAATACCTCAAATGAGGCTATAATAGGAGTATTTATAAATGGAAGTAGCTTAGACTCCAAGCAATGATCTGATTACAATTATACCCCTATTAGCCTTTACTACTTCCTCCTATAATACTAAGAAAATAATTACTAAAAGAAAAATACAACCAAATAAAGAAAATAATAAAATGCCTTAAAATCCTAAAATGATGAAAATGTCCTCAACCTTCTTGATTCACATTATTCTCCCCCTCTTAAAACCAAGCTCGTCCTCGAGCTTTCAAAAATTTTGGGGATGTGTGTGAAAATTCTCTGACTCTTCTTTTCTTCCTTACGAGAGGGATGGGAGGAACCCTAGCTGGTGCAATGTCCTCCATGGAAGATCTCCCAACTCGCCATTAGAAATCCCGTCACTCCTGGGTCAAAGACAAGCCTATAGCTACGAACCTATATACCAATCCCTTTCCGGCCATGATCTTGGTCTTGTAGAGGGTTTTCGATGGATCTTGATGGGCTCGAATTGTAGGCTTGTGGTGAGGGTTAGAAATTAGGGTTTCTTAGGGAAAATAAATAGTCAGAGATGAGTTTGTGATTGAATCGGGGGTTTTGATCGGAGAATGGAGATTATCGAGCTTGTCGGTATGGGTAGGGGACTCGGCGAACAGCAGCAAGGACTGTTCTACCTTAATCTTTTTATCACCAGCAGTCATCTGGTGGGTTATTGGGGTTCCAGTGGTAGCTCCAGGGGCTGATCTATTCTGGCCAGACTATGGTGGTTTTTTGAGGGTTTTGTAGTGGCTACATGTGGTGGTGATATCTTTGGGGTGGGGATAGTGCCGGAATCATGGGTTGAAATATTTTGGTAGATAGGATTAAGGTTAGGATTTCGGTTGGTGGTGGGAACGGTATAAGGAAGGATCATGGGTGCGTCGAGTGGAGGAAGGCGATCCTTAAGAGCGTAAAATTGCGCTAAAAGTAAAAGGTGGTTCAAAAACCCCTCGAATCGATTAATGCAAGGTTCCACGGGAGCATATCTCCTTTTAAAACCCATTTGTCGTCGTTCACGATTTTTTGTGTTGTTTTACAACAGTAACAATAATGGGTGGAGCCAACAAGGCTCTGATATTAATTGACGTGGATGAGCGTCAAATGGAACAAAGATGAAAATATCTCTCGTCTCAACTCTCTTTCTTTAAAATCTTAAATAGGTATAAAATAGGAGTATCTATAGGTGTAAGAAGATTAGGCTCCAAGCAATGATCTAAATGCAATTATACCCCTATTAGTCTTTACTACTTCCTCCTATAATACTAAGCAAACAATTACTAAAAGAAAAATACAACCAAATAAAGAAAATAAAAGAAAATAACAAAGTGCCATAAAATCCTAAAATGACAAAAAATGTCCTCGAGCTTCTTGATTCACATCACAATCAAACAACATCTCTATTGGCTCTAAGGGTCCAAATATAAATCACAATTTCCACGTGAAATGCATGTACATTATTGCTAGTATATATAAATGTGTATATGTGTGTTCATGTAATTTGTGCAGATAGAAATTATAAGAAGGGGGGATATTGTTACCTTCAATCTGTAAGGTCCAATAACCTGAAAAACGAAAACATATTTCTCCTATAATTTGTGTGCAATAGAGAAGCCTCTCCATCCCCCACTCATTCCATTCTTACTAATAAGATACTTGGTTTCATATTCTTGTTCACTTTCATCAACTAAAACAATTGTGTCACCTTGCTTTGGCATATGTAAATCACAAAATCTCTTTGGAAAACTTTATAATTATTCAAGGTAAACACAAATATATCATAGTAATTTAGTACTAATAAATTTGAAGATAAAAAAGAACTCTTGAATTTTGAAAGAAAATTCGACTTTACCAGCCAAAATCCATCAGCAACATGTTATGGGAGCATAAGCTTTATGAAACTAGGGAATTTGGGGTCTAGATTTGCTTGAACCAATTCCGCTCTCTCTTAAAGAGAAGATTTGGGTTGAACACAATCATAAGGGCTGCTGTTTATAGATCTTAATAAAATTGGAGAATGGGAATCCATGATTCCAGGAATTCTAAGTTCCTGGAATCTTGAATTCCTTTCCATTGTTTGGTTCAAGTAGGAATTATTTTTTGCCGACATCTAAAGTTATTTTTTTAAATTAGAAATAAATATCATTTAACTAAAATACCATTCTACTTTATTTGAGTGTGTGCGCATGAGTGTGTAGTGAGTGTGTGTGTGTGGGGGGGGGGGGTTGCGTGTCGTTATGTATGTGTGTGTGAGAGAGAGATTGTGTGCATGTGTGTGTGTGTGTGAGAGAGAAAGAAAGAGTGTATGCGTGTGTGTGTGTGTGAGAGAGAGAGTGTGTGTGCGTATTTATATGTGTGATAATGTGTGTGTGTGTGTGTGTGTGTGATAGAGAGAGAGGGGGGGAGGGAGAGAGAAAAAGTGTATGTGTATATGTGTGAGAGAGAGTGTTTGTGTGTGTGAGAGAGATAGAGAGCGTGTGTGTGTGTGTGTATGTGTGTGAGAGAGTTTGTGTGAGTGTATGTGTGTGTGTGAGAGAGAGTGTGTGCGTATGTGTGTGTGTGTGTGAGAGAGAGAGAGAGTGTGTGCGCATGTGAGTTTATGTGAGATGGTATTTTTGTCTCACCACAAAAGTAAGGTAATATGTCCGGGAATATAGAATTACCCCAATTTTAGAGGGGAAAGGAGAATTCCAATTTCATGGGAATTCTAAATTCCATGAATTCTAAGTTCCCCCTTAAATCTCCAACCAAATATTGTAATTATAAATTTCAGGAATTCTAAATTTCATTTCCAAACCTCGAACCAAACGAGCCCCAAAAGTTAACAAAATAGAACAAGCAAGAGCGTGGTGATGGAGATTTTTAAAATAAGTGCATAAAAGTTTTGGGAGTAAAAGTTTGTTCCACATTGAAGTGTTTAGAAAAAAGTTGGAAACAAACTTAATCTAAAAGGGAGAGTGTCCCACATTAAAAAATGAGTAAAGTTAAGTGATACCCATTAAGTTATAAAAGGAGTGGGCAACCTTTTGTCCCACATTGTAAAAATATAAAGAAAATGTGCACTTAATAAGTACAAATGGCAGATGAAGACTTATTTCATCTAGCATTTCACAGGGCTATTTAAGAGAGCTCCAATACGATGCGATGCACCACACGCGCACGCGCGCGTGCGGAGAAGTGGGCTGTAGAGGCATTAGGGGTGCACTTTGCGTGTCCGCAGTGGTAGCGGGTTGTCGGGATTCGTCCGGATTTAATCGTGGTCACTTTTTGGGTGGTCCGTATAAAACCGATTCGGTTTAATTATAATTGTTCATAAATGGCTTAACACTATTAGTAATTAACAGTCATACCATTTCAGAATTAATTAAGACTGTTAATTCAAGAGTCATGACTCTTGAAGGCAAAGCCTTTCATTATATATAAATAAAGGCTGCCTAATTCGAAATTGCACATTTTTTTTCCAGATTTACCCAGTTCCAGATTTTCCAAATCCCAGCAATTATTCACTTACATTTTCAGGAGATACAAAAACTATCTTATTATGTTTTGTGCATAGAAACAGAATTAGAACTTGATCGACTGTTCTTCGTTGCTGCATCCAAGTGTTGTCTTCAAACATATAATTTGCAGACAATGCAATTGCTTCATTGTATCTTGAGTATGGATTTGCGAATTCTCGTTTGTCTACCGGATTATCTTGGTGGGGCAAATACTGTATTCAGGAAAGTGACATCACGCCTTGAAGTTTCCAGAATTTATTTGAAGTCCAACATAATTGAATTCAAGAAGTTTTATTTTTTTGAAGTTAACTGAAAAGAGTTTCATTTTTGCATTTTCATATTTATTCTCCAACACGTGGCACTAAACAATTAGAGTTTAAGAACGCAATTAGAGTTCAAGAAAAAATTAGCTCATCTTTGAAAGGTCATAGCATAATCAAGTTCTAAATTAAGCTTATGTATTGTTTCAAACTAGGAAAAAACGCAAGCACGTGATTGAATGCTCACACAGACAAAGTAAAAAAGTTTTATAAAATAATAATTTTGATTATTATGAATTTTAGAAATGGTAAATTATGCAAAACATCATATGTTATATACCAGATAGACCTTGGACTTAAATATATACATTATAAAGACCAATTTAGATAAAAATTATTTTAATAAATTGACTTTAAAGATCATCAATTTATATGTTATGACAAACTATTACAATATAATCTCAAACAAGTCAATAAAACAAGAATCAACAAGTTCAAAAGATATTAATTTAGGCATGGTAAAATATATGACTATGTTGTTTTTTATGAGCTCAATTATTCATTTATTAGTGATTCAACATGTAAATATATTGTGACAATCACGTGCATTATAACTAGTATGACAAAAAAGTATTTTCACATATTTACCATTCAAATAAGCTTATAAAGTTATAAGTAAATTGTATAAAAATAGTGACCAAAATTAACTCCTTATAAGTTAAAGGAGATGCCGTCTAAAAATGGCACTATCTATGACGAATGTTTCACTTTACAGTGTCATATTATTATTTTGTATAAGTATGTTTAAAAACAATTGATTATGTTTGTTATCTTGTGGTTCATGACATAATTGTTTTAATCAAAACTTGCGGATTAAGAGTTAAAACATTTTATGTGTTCAATGGTAGTAGGTTAAGCAATTCGTGTAGACAATCAATAGGGATTGAAGTTTACATGGAATGAGCTTAATAGAAATGTAAATGTAGATAAAGAAAGATTCATGGATCATGATATGTATTAGCCCCCGCCAAAAAAAATGTTTAACAGTTTTGATACACATCCAAAAAAACTGATATGAATGCTAAGCGCAAGTTAAGAAAATATTCATTCACCCAGAAAAAAATATCACCTAAAACCAAACGCTTCCTGCAAATGTAACTCGATAAAAATAGCTGCACTGGTAACTCATATGAGAGACAGATGGACAACTTTCACCAAGGTGCATTAGCTCTTTCCTGGAACATAAGCTCAGTTCCTTTCACTTTCAGACCCTCAATTACCATCAAGATTTTGAATCACCTCCTTCACATCAAATAGCTTCCGCTCAATGCCCCTCATTTCCTCTTCCACCTTTTCTTTTTCAAGCCTCTTTAATTCAATAACCTCTTGCAATTCAAACGAAAGGCTCACGAGCTTATCAAGCCTAGCTACCAAGAATCCAACTCGCATGCCCAACACCTCAAACGCTTTCAGAGTCTTTTCCCAAATTTTTAAATTATCTTGGCAAGTGCTAAGATTGCAAGCTCTAATGGCATCCGCAATGTTGACGGTTTCAAAAATTATGCCGACAGCTAGCTTACAGTTAAGGCCCTTGAGAAGATGCTCATGAAGAAATGAGTTTTGACTGCAACAAAGATCATAGTACTTGATCCTAAGGTGTGTTGGTATCTCAAATTCTATAACTAAACCATCCACAAGGACGTTGAAATCTTCAAAACACTTGACATCTTTGAAATCAACAACAGATTGTGAGAATCTGATGCCTTCAAAAACTTGTGATCCAAAATCATCACTCTCATTTCCACATCGATCAGTATTCAATACTACCATGCTTGTTTCTTGAATATAATCATGGTGATTGTCTTCTAAAGTAAGAGAATCCAGACATTTCTCCGCGGCTGTTTCGCAAATTTCGATGGGCTTTTGTATTTTATCTTTTTCATTTTTAAAAAAGTTTACAATGGAAACAGAAAAATAGATTAGTGATATATTTGGGGGAATATGCAAATCATAAAGGAGTGAAGAAAAAAATAGTGTGGGTCAGCTTACTAATATCCATTGGATTTACACAAGAATTCAATGCTAGAAGACCAATAGCTCCATCAATTTCTGCTAAACTGTTTTCCCTCTCAATGTACACCTACAGGTACCATTGAAAGATATAAAGGTGTGTTTGATTATGAAGTTTGAGAAAGACTGAAAAAATTATTTATTTGATTGATAAATGGAAAAGGAGTGGAAAAGCACGGTAGTGGTTTGGTAGGATGTTCTCTTAGTTTTTCTGTTTTCAGTGAGATCCAATTCTTTGAAGGTTGATTAAAAATTATTTGGATTATTTGGGTTTGGCTCCCATTAATTATGTGTAATTGATTTCAACCTATGTGGCATTCATTTTTTGGGATTTGGCTCCTAAAATGACTTCAGCGACGCAAAAAATGTCACCAAACGTTTTACCAAGCATTTTTTGCAACACTTTCTCTGTCGTTAAAACTCATTTGGCGTGTCAAACCCCAAGAAATGCAAATGTTGGGGGTCAAAGTAAATATCAAAAAATTATTGGGGGCCAACCACAAAATAACCCAAATTATTTTCATAAAAAATAAAGAAAATATGATGCACTGCTAGATTTAATATTAAAGTTCTTGTAGAATATATCTGTAATTAAAAAAAGTAGTTTAAAAAAAATGGAGTGAAAAGAAGTCTTTACCATGAAAACACTAATACCAATCAAACATGCCAAGCGAGCCACACTTTGTTTTTTAAGACGATTTACAATATCATTTTTATAAACTTTCGACTGGAAAAAAAATACAGATTTGAAAATTATTATATTTTTTTAATGTTGCAATTGAACGTAGGAAATGCATTAGTCTATATTTTACACATTCTAAATACAATTGATTGTTTGAATTATCACATGATCTAATTCGTGATATCTAAGCTTAATTTTAAAATTAAAGTGGTTGTACTTTTTGTGACAATATGACGTGAATGAGCGTCAAATGGGAACTAAGATGAAAATATGTCTCGTCTCAACTGTCTTTCTTTAAAATCTCAAATAGGTAGAATACCTCAAATGAGGCTACAATAGGAGTATTTATAAATGGAAGTATCTTAGGTTCCAAGCAATGATCTAATTACAATTATACCCCTATTAGCCTTTACTACTTTCTCCTATAATACTAAGCAAACAATTACTAAAAGAAAAATACAGTCAAATAAAGAAAATAAAAGAAAATAATAAAATGCCATAAAATCCTAAAATGACAAAAATGTCCTCAAGCTTCTTGATTCACATCATTCCCCCCTCTTAAAATCAAGCTCGTCCTCGAGCTTTCAAAAATTTTGGGGACTTGTGTGAAAATTCTTTGACTCTTATTTTCTTCCTTACGAGAGGGATGAGAGGAAACCCTAACTCGTGCAATGTCCTCCATGGAAGATCTCCCAACTCGCTATTAGAAATCCCGTCACTCCTGGGTCTTATAAAGGTTTCAATGGATCTTGATGGGATCGAATTAGGCTTGCAGTGAGGGTTAGAAATTTGGGTTTCTTGGGGAAAATAAATGGTTAGAGATGAGTTTGTGGTTGAATAGGGGGTTTTGATCGGAGAATGGAGATGATGAGGCTTGTCGGTAAGGGTAGGGGACTCGCCGACAACAACAGGGACTGTTCGACCTTAATTTTTTTCTGCCAGCAATCATCTGGTGGGTTATTGGGATTCCAGTGGTAGCTCCAGGAGGCTGATCTATTTTGTCCAGAATATGGTGGTTTTTTGGGGGTTTTGTGGTGGCTACAGGGGGTGGTGATGTCTTTGGGGTGGGGATAGTGGCGGAACTGTGGGTTGAAACATTTTGGTGGCTAGGATTAGGGTTAGGGTTAGGGTTTTGGTTGGTGGTGGGAACGGTATGAAGAAGGATCATGGATGCGTTGGGTGGAGGAATTCTCCACAAAGTTTCATCAAATTCTCCACAAACTTTAAACAATATCATACCAAAAAATATATAAAGTTATCCGTGTTTGATACTAACTAAAACCGTTAATTATTCTTGTTAATGGGTCGTGTTAGTTTAGGGTTCGGGTTCTGAAATGGTCGAGCCTACCCCGCTAACTTTTTATTGTTAGCCTAAATATAAATGACTCATTTTAAATGTTGGCAACAAAACATCAATGATGGATCTGCATATCATATTAGTTTTGTGAAAGAATAATATTACATAAAAGTAACACAAATACATAGCTTGAATAGAATATTCCATAGAATGGGCTGAAAGGAGAAAAATGGAAGAAAAACAGAGCATGAAACCTTCAGCTCATAAGAGCACAAATAGTCAAAACATACACAACTCTTTAAGTAGAGAGAGCTTAGTGAAGATTTTTCTATTAAGTTAAGGCCCATCGATTATTTCATCAACTTAGCTGAAAGCAAGGTTCTAAAAAACGCGGGGCGTGGTCAAGGCGTGGATGTCAATCCTTAAGCCTTCGAAGCCTAGGCAGATGTTAGGCGTAAAAAGGCGTGGAAAGACGTTTAGGCCTTCTTAATATATTTATATATTTTTTAACCATAACAAGGCTATTAAAATCCTAAAAATGTATATATCATAAATATATGTCTGAATATATGCAAATAAAAATATTATTTGATTATTTTGGATGAGATAATGGTCCGGTTAGTAAAAAAATTTATTTAAAAGACGATATCGTTTTACTAAAGCATTGTTGTTTTCAGAAAAAAGTGCGCCTTAAGGGTTTAGCAAGAATAAGGCGTAAAAAACTTAAGGCGATGCGTTTCTCCCATGCCTTAAGCCTAGGCATGCCTGGTAGGCGGGTTTTCTAAACAGTGGCTGAAAGAAATAATCTGAAGATAAGAAGCTTTTTGTAGTATTCGATTAAGGGGTGATTAGCAAAAACATAAATTTAATGGTATTAGTAGTATTCGTAAATAGCAAAAGGAAAAATGCTCTCACTTTCTTGGTCTTATATTTAAGAGGCTTCTGCCTTTTGAGGAACATCCTTTTATTCTGCAAATAAAGAAAGAAAACATAACATAGTTGCCTTTGCCTGTACAACTTAAAACAATATATATGGGCAGAGATAGGCCTGTCAATGGATCAGATTTTATCCGAATCCGATCCGTTTTAAGCGGATATGGATCATGCCTAAAATCCGATTATCCGATTACCCGATTATACGTTTATTAAATGGAGTGGATTTGGATTCATATACTCTGATCCGTTAATAATCCGATCCGATTAATATTTTTAATATACATATATAAATTATATATAATATATTTTTAATTAATGTATATTGTATTTAATAATATTTTAAATATTTATTATAATAGTTATTTATTTCATTATTTATTTTTTTAGAACATTGGCAAAATAAATTTATGAAATAAGAGTTGAAAATAAAAAATGTTACAAATTAAGTTTAACATAAATGGATAATCGGATAATCGAATCCCATCCGAATCCGTTTAATATTAACGGATATGAATTTGGATTTGCCTGATCAAATTAATAAACGGATCAGATTCGAATCCTTTTAACATAAACAAATATGAATTTAGATTTGCCTAATCCAATCCGTTTACCGCCTAGGAAGAGAGATACCTTAGATGGGGAATCAACTGCGTCTCGTATAGAGTGAGAAACCTTAGCGATGGCCATTTGGAATCTCTATGTCGGGATGTGTGTCTGGGGACGTATGGGAACAAAAAATCCAACTTTGGTTTAAAACTGCAATGCCAAAATCCAAGAGGCTGGGCAGCTAAAACCCATAAATATCACTTTTTCTTTTGACTCTCCGTCTCCTCCTTGCCCAACAAACAGTCATCCGTTTCCCCTCAAACCGCAAAATGCCGAAATGCATTAAATCCAAGAACCCTTTCTCTTCCATCTTTATGTATGGATTCATTAATACAGTGGAATATGCAAAGTTTTTCTTTGGTGTCTAAATATTTGGAGAATTCATCTCTATCTATATCTATTTATTTATTCCCAAAAGACCGATTACCCATAAGCCATCACGTGTATGACCCATAAACTACAATATCCTCTCTCTTTTCCATCGTTCCAAATCCCTCACAAAATCTGAGCTGGTGACCTTTGGCGTTCATCTTCGCCAATTCTTTCTCTCTCCCTATGTACTTGTATGTGTGTAGCCAACAATATGTATGTGTATACACGCAGGTTTGACCCCTCTCTATATATACATGCGCAACATTCCGTTCATAACTATCTCTCCTCTTATTTCTTCCGTCAACGAAATTGAAAATACACAACCATCAATGCTCAATGATGTTATCACCCCTTTTCATCCCTCTCACAATTTTTAACCCATTATATTCCTCTTTCCAAAGAAGCCAACCCATTACTTGATCCAAATGGTACTCTCTCTCTTTCTCCCCTCTCTCTACATTTGGGCTCAAAATAAGGGATTCAAAGGTACGGTTTTGAGATTTTAAACATATATATATATGATATATGACATATTTGGACCATGAAATTTGTTTTTTCCCTATTAGTTTGGTATAGTTTTGAAGCTAGGGCTTTGATAATTAGATTTTGGTCCATGAAATTTATTTTTTCCCTATTAATTTGGTATAGTTTTCAAACTGGGTCGTCGATACTTAGATTTAAGGTTTCAATTTTTGTTGTTTTATATAAAGTTTCCATCTCTGGTTGTTTTATCACTTCCATCTATCCTATTACCGAGAAGAAATATTTTTTATCTTCCTTATGATTCGAGTGAAGAGAAACTTGATCTTGTGGGGGACACTCTTCGGCAGGATTTCATAACCTTTCAAACAGAGGAGCATGAACTATGTTTTGGATGAGATTTTCTTTCAAACGAAGGAGCAGGATTAACTCAAAACAGGAAGTGTTTATTCCGACGACGTGAGTAGCTGGCACAGTGCATGCCTCGGTGTAAGCGTTTCTACTTCCACGTGATCAATAATGATCTCATCGAGTGGCCGATGTATGCTATCGACGGTATTTCTAACTTCACCATCAATAGCCAGAGTAACTGATATACTGCGCCTACGGATCCATCCTCTAATGAGGTAATTTTAAAATTATTCATTTTATTTATTTTATCTTTGTCCTATGTTTTGATCGTTTTTTATACACAACTCTTATATGTATATAGTCGACATGATGAGAAACCCATAAACCTCCAATATTATTTTTCCAGACATGAACACGACAAATCGTGTCAATTTTGGGTCAATTTCGTATCGTTTTGTATATTTTTTTATGTCGTTTCTAAAATTGTCACCCCTAACATATTGTCTACTTCGTATGATTTTCTAAACCTTTTTTATCCAATTAATCATCCATTTTTTTGTTGTAAAGAAAACTAACTTATGGATTTTGTTACAGTGGTTTGGTTTGGCACTTTTTTTTTTCTTATTCTTGAATCGTCAATGAGAGTGAGGTAATGTAATTTCCCCTTTCATCTCTTGAAAGTTGATATTTGGATGTTGCATATTAGATGTTTGAATATACTTCTCTGAGATTTTTTTACTAAATATGTAGTATTGTTTGCATAAAAGATATAAATCTTGATAAAAGTAAGCTTTTGTACTTATGTAATACCCAAATCCAATGTTATATTTATAGAATGGGCATTAAAACCTTTCTTAAGGAGCTAATTTAATTTCCACTTTCATTCCTATGAAGGATTTTTATGTAGTTTTATAAATAAAACAGGTTGATAATTGTTGTTATGTTATTTTCCTTTGTACATTTTTTTGATGAAATAAAAAATTAAGGATGAATTTAATGAGTTGCGTTAACCTAAGAATGACTTTTTTGCAATTTCATAACTAAAACAGTCTGATTCAACTATCGTTATGGTAGTATATTTTTTTGACAGAAATTGTTTTTAACGTATAAATATGAGTTCTCTGATGATTATATTTTACACAAACATTTAAACAGATTGGGGGCACAAGTCTTACCTTATTGTGCCAATCCTTTTGCGTTTCACTTTGGGAAATTTAAAATGCACCCAACCAAAATTTTTCCCTCGCCCCTATTTTATCAAACATGCTCCTTACCTTACTTTTTTTACTAAATATATGTACTTTATCATTTCACCAATCAACCTAATAATTATTTTCTTTTTATTGAGGAAAATAGGAAGGTGGGTTAGTTTGGTTTATTATGTTTTTTGTACAAACCATTTTTACATTTAAAATTTTTAAATAACAGGTCCGCTGTCATATGAGGTTAATAGACAAAATTGACTATATAATTCAACCGTGATGGAGCTAAAGTACTCCCTCCCAATGACATATCTATAAATGATATTTGCCATTAGTAAGATGCCAAGGTTCCCTGTTGGAATAAAATGTTTCATTGAGGTAGAGTATTTTCACATTAATGTCAAGTGCTCATAAATGAAAGGAAAATGATTGAAATTTGGCACCAAAAGGCTAAGAGAGATGTTGTTTATGTGGTTTCCAAAGAAACATTTACTTTTTGACTTGGTGAGTAGAGAAGTGACTGGGAGTGGCAGGGAAACTAAATAATAACGGGGATTGGCGGCAACCATCTGTAGAAGTATTGGAGACATAGGCTTTTGGTCCAGTTAAGGGGTTTGTAATTTTATTGTTCCAAATTCAGTCCATGATTGCAATTTAGTCTTATGGTGTATTAAATTTTTATAACATCCAAACAATTGAAATTGAGTTATACTAAATAACACATTAACATTACAATAAAGTTTTCAAATATAAACATAAACCCAATTTCTCTTGAATTGACATAGATCATAAAATTATACACAAATGTTCTGCCTAAGCTTAGTTTCATTCACGATGTCATATAGTGATATAATACCATTAACTATTATTTTAAAGCATCATAAGTGTATTGACATAAAAAAAACACAAAAAATATATACTTACTCATTAGAATGAAGAATTTACTGTTTTTAATATATATTCTTTCTTCAATTCCTATATGTTTGTAGCTAAAGAGGTTTCCTCCTATATTTTGAATATTAATGTCAGTATTTTTAAACTCCTGCTTTGTTTTTTATTTCCCTTTAGTTTTCAAATTGCATAAAAAAGACTGTTAAGACTATTGGTTTCATTAAAATTTTTGAATATATATACCCTAATACAAATAGACAAGTCACCCAAAGTTTTTAATATTTAAGCATCTTTCATAAATACAAACACTACGTGTATGTGGAGGTTTAAACAGGAACTACTCTCCTTCGGCGGTAGTGTAACCTTTCATTCAAATGGAATATAATACTCTCTAAATTTTTCGAATATCTTACATGAATCTTTCTACATGAATGTATTGCAAATTAATATCTTCTTGACATTTGATCCATATATGGCCTATTATTATGTAATATCAAAACCCATAACTATGACTTTATATCTGCCAAATGCGAAGGCACAAAATACACAGATGCACCATATCGTTTAATCTCAGTCGTCTCTTAATTCTAACCATTCTTTCATGCTATACAGAATGTTAAATACGTTAATATAAAGTTTACCCCCATCCAAACTATTTTCCAACATTGAATCCCATCTATGAGGAGTGTTTCAAAGCTACCCTTTTAATGGGGTTTTCGTTCTACTGACCCTTTACTTTATAGTTGTTTGGAATTCTAATTTAAGTAGGCATGGGAGGTTTAATACCATGTAGACTATAGTGATTGATGTGTTGTTGATGTTCAATGGTTTTTTGGAAAGGAGTTTCAATCCTACAGATGGGGTGGGGTTGGATTTTTTAGGAGTTTGGACAACAGTGTGTTTTTTTCCCTTTAGGTGTCTTTGATATATGGCTCATCAATTTTTGAAATGCATTCTAACACAATCAGTTGTTGATATAAGATAAAAACAATCTATTTATTGAACATCTAGTACTTTGTTAGATATGATATAGTATGAAATCGTGCTATACACACTAGACATATGTAAACGCTCACCGTTGTTAAGACTGCCTATGATTTAAGATTAATCATAACACTAATTTTATCTTTTATGCCATATGAATGAATGACATTCAAGATTCAAGGAATCATTCGCCAGAAGTTCCAACGGACAATAAAGGAAACAACATTAGATCATCTAAGAGAATCAAATCTTACAGGTATATTTCTAAATGTTAACTTACATAACTTTATCAACATCTTACATTTACAATGTATCTTCCATATTCTATAACAATATATAATAACTTTAATTACATCGTAGGAGAAAAGGAAAATATATCAAGGACTAATGAAGTTAACAACTACTGAAGGGCATGGCAGAAGTCTTTTTTGAATTTCATTTATCACTACATTGGATGGTTATTTTTAAGACCATAGAGTTTGAGAATTTCAAACTAATTTTTTCTCAGGATGACTTTTACATAACTATTGTCTTTCATCTTTTCATAAGGCATTTTACTTTTAGTAACATATTCACTCTATTAAATTGTTTTTATATCTATTTTGATTCTTTTATTTGATGTTCAATACATTTACACCCGCGCATCGTGCGGGGTTCATGCTAGTAAGGATAAAATAAGGATAGAATATATATACATGTTTATAATTCTTATTTATTCTTATTTATATAATAGAAAACATTGCGAGACACGATACATATAAAATTCTTGTTGATATATTATTATATGTGGTGCCCTCACACATGATATTATTTCT
Source organism: Sambucus nigra (assembly GCA_949130495.1). Lineage (NCBI taxonomy): Eukaryota > Viridiplantae > Streptophyta > Magnoliopsida > Dipsacales > Adoxaceae > Sambucus > Sambucus nigra. Next base: position 515,341,708 of record OX422210.1, on the reverse strand, counting down.
CCTAACAAGAACTTGGTATGATTAGAATAAGGATGATAGGTCTGTTGTGGTCTATCGTGTCGTGTCGTGTCAAATTGAGTTTATCCTAATTGTATTTTATCATGTTGTTTCTTATTTAGCTTGTGTCGTGTTCTTGTAGATTGCCGAGTCATATAGTATATTTTCACTAAATGACTAAAGTCAAATCTGATTCGTTAAATTGTCATTATGGAGTTCACCTATTAAGCATCGGATTCCTTAAGACTCCACCCTATTCTGCTGAAAAATCGTGTGAGTCGGGTCGTATGATATTTTGGCATGCCTATGTTTATGCAATTTTATGTGATGTAAGGACAAGTATTCATATAAAGGACACGGAATTTTTATCAATGAGTAATATTTCTTTAGTAAAATTATATAAACAAATATAAGATAAAACTAAATATTGGAAGAGGAAGTCATTTTCTTTGAATGCAACAAAATTGGGTTTTTTTTTTTTTAACTTAAACCCTACTTTTTAATACATTATTTGACTTACCCCCTCCCCCCCCCCAATTGCGCACACGCGCGCACACACACACACACACACACACACACACACACACACACACTTGGCTAATCTCTTTGAACTACCCCCAAATTTTTAACATTTTTATAACTCTATTAAAATTCTTTGATTTCTAATTGGACTTAATCCCCAAAATAAGTATTTCGCCATAATATCCTTGTATTTAACTTTTTTTAAAATATCCTCTCCACTTATATCTTTTTTCCTAAATCAAAACCCTAATTTCATGAAACCATAAAACTCCATTCTCCTCCTCAATCACCACCATCGTGGCAATTATCACCACTATTTCCAGCCCTACCTACCACTACCACTACCACCAAAGTTAGGGGGAAATAACCACTTTTTTTCATCAAACCACCATTATCCACCACAATCTTTCACACTATCAAACCAATTGTGGATTTATATCAAATTTTAAATTACAAAGCCCGTTGAAGTTTAAATGATTTCATAATATAACATTGTTTTTAATTACAACCCGGAAATCTTAAGCAAGCAACTATGGAGAAAATAACATCATTGATGATCTACTCTAACTCATCGATTATGTTGCCCATATAATCAATTTTTGAAATGATGGAGGAGGACATAGTCTGGAAGTTGGATTGCATTTATTGAAGAAGATTTTGCACATTATTGTCATGTTGGCAAGGCTCTGCTTTGGATCATTTACGCCATGAAAATCTTAAATTAGGTTTATAGGTCTTTAGATTGAGGATATAAATGTATTTTGAAGAATGATGGAGAAAGAAACATGGGTATGTAATAGGTCACTTCTTTCTAGTTAGGTATAAGAAGTGGTAATTTCTCTTATCGCCTGGGTGTTTATAGTAAAATTGAGGCATAACCTGTATTAATGGTGATGGAAAAATATAACTTTGTAAGAATGATGATTAGTAAACTCAATAGTGAAGGAAATATGCTCAAAAGAGAAAATTAATTGTAAGAACGCAACAAATAATGTGATTCACCCAACTTGGGATACCGTCCACATGAGCTTGAGTTTTATTTCACTTAAAGAATGAAAATCAGTGTTTACAAACACTCAATCTTAACAATAAAACTTCTTCTCTCAAGTGTATACAAAGTTTAAACTCTCTCATAATCTCTTCAAGTCTATTGAAGTTTATTCCCTCTTGTGTATATCCTTTCTTATGTGTCTTCTATCTCTTTTCTCCTTATCCTCTTCGATGGAGTAGTGCATCATATATATAGGCTCAGCCTTAATCTATGGGACCTTGGGTGCCATGCTACCTTTTTGAACCCTTCTTTTGGTAATCACCATAAATCATTTAATGGGCAACATACTCATTAAGCATGGGTTTAAGTTTCCTTAAATCAGGGAAGAAAATATTACTTTAATGAAAAGTGCTCTACCTTTAGCGTGTGCCTTAAGCGCACTGTCTAATATATAATATAAGTTATGTACCCATGGGAATTTGTACAAAATAAATATTCCTTTGTTTTAGATAGTGCTCTGTATGTCAACATAATTTACAGCTCATTACTAGTTTAGTTGAGTAAGCTGATGGTTGCTCACAACGTGTTCAATCGGGCAAGCTGTTTCACAACATGCTTGATCGTGTGGAGTTTTATGCTACCTGGTCAAATGAGTAAAGCAGTCTCGATATGTATTTTCTTGAAAGGAGTTTCCTCAAAAACTTTCCCGATGAGGTTGATCAATGGAGCATAGAGTTTCCTTGGTTCTGTCAGGCTTGGTCTTTCGGGTGTTCTGATCAACCTCTTCTATATAACATCGAATGAACTCACATTTGCCTAGGTGAAGTAGCCCCTCCTACATTGATGTTAGCAGAGCTCTTCTTTGGATAATTTTTGCCATGCACATCTTGGATTACGTTTATGGGTCTATAGATTAAAGATATAAATGGATTCTGAAGTGAGGATAAAAATATGGGTATGGATGAGGGAGGGTGTATTGGGTGTAGTATTAGATATATTATTTATTAAGTAGGTATGAAGTTGAGTGTCTGGTTACATGGATTAAGTATTAGTTATGGGTGTTTTCTCTAAAATTGTTGTAGGGGTTATATATGATGCATTTTTTAACCATTTTAGACTTTTGTCAGAAAATAAGGGGTTAGGTCGGGGCAAGTCAATTAGCGTATTAAAAAGTGGTGGTTAAGTTACAAAAAACTAACAAAATTTGAGTAGGAGAGTTAATGAATTTTAGGGGTGAAATACAAGATGAAAATGTAAATTTAATATTTTAGTATATATTGGCTACTCTCATGACAATATATTAGAGTCTTGCATTGATCAAGCACTTAGCTTGATTTCATATAGATCGTAGGTATCATTAATGTAACACCCATTATTTTCCACACATAAGTTGGTCGACCTTATACATAGTAAATAAATGTTGTCAAATAATTTATATCATTCCAACCTTGCGACCAATATAAGTAACTGATAATAACTTAATATAATAAGATGATGACTAGTAACAGAAATATAAAATATAAATTAAGTTTCAACCACAATATAGTCCAACTCCTAAATAAGATAAAATATAAATAACTCAAGTACAACTTTGAATCCACTATAAGGACCATAAACCAAGGACCAAGTGTAATGACAAAAAAAATAGAGAGTCCAAATCTTAACACCTCCATCAAAAATAAAAAAAATTGGAAAAGTGTAAAAGTGTAAAATAATAAGATTGCTTATCGAAGAAGCTGTAGTCTCTACCTTGCTGGTGTTGCTTTCTATAACTTGAAAAGTAATCAATGTAAGGTGGATTAGTCCCACAGCAAGTAATTATCTACATGATCCCAAACAAAGATAATAATAAATTATATAAAAGCCATGATGTCCCCAAAGGTACAAGTTTAAAGCGTAACATTATCAAATCCTAACATCCCTAAGTATAATTCTTTCCTAAATATAAACATCCAACAAAAATATAGATTTCTCACTAATCACAGATTCTAAGTTCTTAATGCCTGCTAATAAAGCATACCTTAAGGTGTCATAAATTCTATTACTACTTATCAAAGACAGAGAACCAAATCCAAAACTAGTACATCGCTTAATTTCTACAAATAACCAAGTATATCATGACATAACATGACATGAAGTCACTCAACTAATTAAAGAAAATATTTTCATAATCATGTTACACAAAACAAATATTAAGTAATAAACAAATCAATTAACTAAAAGTACACGAAAGGAAACACCCCATTATGTCCTAACCAAAACTAAACCTCATACTGGAGTGATAAATCCAAATAAGGAAGCACTCTTAAACATGATTTAGTTTAGCTTCAAGATCTAATGGTATGAGCCCATATAAACTAACATTTATATACATACTATAACTTGATTACTAGAATCATTCGTTGATCCAAAATAGACCACCCACCAAAATGCATCACAACATAACTATGAGGCACTTGTTCAACCCACTAATCAACTTACTATAAAAATATCATGGGGCCTTACTTATGTCCCCAACCAAGTATAATATATTGAATAATAAGGAATTCAACGCCCCCACTATATCGTACCTCATAATAATCATAATGCACTTACCTCATTCTTTTCCCAAAATAATATATATTTATTATAGTTACTCAACTACCCCACTAACCAACATATTACAATAAATCACAAGGCACTCAACTACCCCCACTAACCAACCTATTATTGGTGCATTCGAGCACACAATATCCATCCAAAGAAAGGTTGATGTAGCCTAATAATATCACCCTATCGAATTCGCAAATGGAGTTAGATTTCTAAACCAAACTCTTATGAGCGACCTCGTGTATCCTGACAAGGCCTAACACTCCTAAACCCTATCGAGGCAAAACCTAAAGGTTGTAATTTGATTCTTATATATCATCCAAAAATTTATTTATTTACAATTAGGGTTTAATAATCTCAATTTAATTATGATTTAAACATTAAAATCAACAGATTAAGTTATGATTCTAACCCAATTTACAAAAATTTCAACAAGAACCCTTGTTTATATAAATATGATTGTACTAATCAATTCCCAATTAATCTACCCCAATTGCTATGAGCAACTTAAAAGATTTAATTTCTCGCATTAATTGATATACAAGACCATATCTAACCCATTAAATCCCAATTACACGATTGGATTATATAGTATTAACAAAAACCCTTATTTCCATGTCCATTGCTTATAATGAATCAAATATGTACAATTCATTTACTCAAATAATCATACTTTTGACATAGAATTAATCTTTTAATTTGGCTAAACCAGATTTCACAATCTTTAACTCATATCAAAGTGAAAAGTATAAAGTAATTTGTCACACCCCAAACCCAATATCCATACTAATCATTTCTTATTAGAATAATTAGATCATAATCTTGAGCCCATTGGAAATATAATTCATTTATCAATATTTTCGTACATAATGTGCACAATGAACATAATATTATTCTTATCCATACCGAAATCAATATCAGAGTCATAATTAAGCAGACATACAATAATGTGATTAACTATGATCAACTCAAGCCATGCTAACTCAATATATACAATATGTGAGTGTATCAAAACCTCAGTGTGACAATCACAAAACCCCCATATCTAATCCCCAGCTCTTTCTAACGGTGCAACTCTCAAATCACTGATCATATGACATCCTAGCTGGCAGCTTACAACCTTGAAAATGTCAAAATAAAAACCATAAGCATTAAGCTTAGTGAGGTACTCCTTCCCTAAAATGAGATAAGAGTTCTATATCAAATCTGTGGATATTAATCCACCCAATCCTTCCATACAATGAATTAACAGTTATATATATATATATATATATATATATATATATATATCAAATCTGTGGATATTAAGCCAACCAATCATGCCATATAATGAATTAACATTTATATATCAAATCTGTGGATATTAATCCAACCAATCCTGCCATACAATGAATTAACAGTTATATACATCAAATCCGTGGATATTAATCCAACCAATCCTGCCATATAATGAATTAACAGTTATATATCAAATATGTGGTTATTAATCCAACCAAGCCTGCCATATAATGAATTAACAATTATATATATCAAATCTGGAATTAACAGTTATATCTATCAAATCTATGGATATTAAATCCAACGAATCCTACCATACAATGAATTAACAGTTGTATATCAAATCTATGGATATTAAATCCAATTAATCCTGCCCGTTGGAAATAAAAAATCCTGGACCATAAGGCCCAAATAATTCTGCCCATTGGTAATGATAATTCTTCCCATCGGCAATAGTATATCTGCCTATTGGCAATAGTAATTCTGCCCATTGGCAATAATAAGTCTGCCCATTATTAATAGTAATTCTGCCCATTGGGAATAATAAGTCTTCCCATTGGCAATAGTAATTCTGCCCATTGGCAATAATAAGTCTACCCATTGGCAATAACAATCCTAGAACATAAGTTCCAACAAATCATTGGATCTTTATCCAATTCAAATCCTGGATCATAAGACCCAAACAAATCCTGGATATTTTAATATCCAAACAAATTCTGAATACCGAAGTATTCAAACCAATATTGGATCACGAGACCCAAAAAAATCCAGGATATTTTAATATCCAAACAAATCCTGGATACCGAAGTATTCAAATAAATCCGCTCTTAGAGCTATATTCATATTTATATATGAAACAAATCATAAGTACACTCACCTTGGTAATTTAATAGGCTTTCCTTTTCCTTTGTTCGACACTTGTTCAACTGGTTATTATTCCCTTCCTATCATTCTTACAATATTAGTATCATCATAAGAATATCAACAATCCAAGGAATATCTCAAACATAACTCAATTCATAAGTATCATATGATTCTATTCAAATCATTTATCAGAAGTGAAGTTCCATCCAAATTCATGTTAATATATTTAATATATTCGAATCATAGATCAAATATACATTCATTTCTTATTGGTAATTCAATCCTTATCATATTAGGATTCCAATACAAAAGACGGTACATAATTTCAAGTCTCCTAGAGCAAGATAGGCCCATTTCTTTACCACATAGCAAATCTGCCATATAGGCTCTTTTATCGTTCATTCAACTTCCATGAATTTTCGTAATTTTTTTACATCATAAATTTCTAAGATATTTCACCCAACATCAGTAAACATATCGAACAATACAAAATTAAAGTTTCATAATTTTTAAGGTTCATTTACTATGTCAAGCAAACCATCGAACACAAGGTGGGAATACTTTCACCCTTAGGGCAGATTTCATACCCTAACTTCAAACTCTCACCAAAGACTCATTTCTTGGTATTTTCACATGATTTTTGGATATGTCACACACATATGAGTCCATGTTAATCTCCAATTGTAATCAATCAATTTCAGTAATCATATAAAAAGATATGGAAGTTTGAATAAACAAGGTTACTAAATAAAGTAATTTAAGGGTTTACACATTCAACTTTGTTTAAACTTGCATATATCCATACATATGCACCCAAGCATGAAAGTTCAATAACAAATTAAGGATTTATATCATATAAATCATAAATACAAGAAAAATAACAATATTTGGGGTTAGTATTACCTTCGGGACTTTTACGTAATTTTCACGGATTTTTCTCCAAATTTTCTCCTCACTTTCTTCCTAAACTTTATAATTCTCTCTTCCTCTCAAGCCAAAATATTTTATGGCTGAACTATGCTGAAGTAGGGGCTTATTTCAAGACTTTAAAGTCGGCCAAAACCAACCTCCTTTAACCAATCAAAATCCACCATTTGTTAGCCTAATAAGACGAAATATCATTTAACGAATGGACAAATTTGCCCCTGCTTCGTAATTCCAGCATAACTTCTCGCTCGAACCTCCGTTTAACACACCGTTTCTTGTGTTACAACCATAACTCATATGTATACAACTATCTAGTTTTCACCTCAAGTCAATTATTATGTCATAAAGGTCAACACTATTCTTAAACATGAACATTCCTACCAAAAACTTCAAAATTTCATATTTGTAACTAATTCGATATTTCATGCTTTATAAAGGTAGGATTAGACTAAACATAATGACTTAACATTATATACATTAATAACATATTATCCATATCACATAAGCTAATCATTATTTAAACATAATTTATCATAAATATATTCGGGTTGTCACATAATTACTTTCCTTGACTGGTTTAAGAAAGTGTGTAGACCCTCCAATAATTTCCAGAATTATTCAATAATCTTCTTCTCTAAGGTCTCCCATACGCTAGAACTCCCAAGGTGTGACAAGTTTTTTCGTGTGAGAAGATGGTGAAATAATAGGAGATGGTTATTATGGAAAACCCCACAGTTCTCTTTAAGGATAAATATAAAACCCATAGCCCTTGGGTTACCTAACTGCTGAGCCTATTTTACATATTTTCTACACCGTTTAGACACTCTAAACCCCTATCAAGTATAAACCAAGACCGACATAATTCTAATTCAATCCCATAATACTATATCCACACACGATAAATGACATGCAATCCAATTATCACGCACAAATAATTTATTTAAATTAATTTAAACATACACATATAAACCTAAATCATAAAAGAAATTTAATGAAATTTAATTATCCCCAAATCCCAAGGTATTACATTCTTCACCCTAAATAATAAATTTTGTCCTCAAAATTTACATCTTACCTCCATCCATATGCTTAAATTAGGATAAGTTACCAAGTCTTAGGCAAATCAACCATGCCTTAATCTATATGGCATGTGCAATTAAAGAGTTTGAGAATGCTTTAAATTAGATATGCTACTAGAAATCAACCATGCTATCACACTTGAAAACCTAATTCATCGGCACTCAAAAATGCAATCCTATCATGCAAATACATTATAACACTCTAACCCGAATTTAGGGTATACCTGTGGGTCTGCCGGGTTTGATTCGACCAAGTTAAGTGTGAAGTGGTGTGAAACAACCGAATTAAGGTTTTTTGTTCATTTTGGTTTATTAAAATTACCAATTAATCATGAAATTTCTTTTTCAAGATATTTAAGTGTAATAATAACGAGTGTGGAAACCATTAGGCAATATCCCGGGGTTCATGGAATCAAAGCTACTAGCGTAAGGATAAGGATAAGGAACTAATTACTTGTAAAATGCTCTCTGAAGGCAACATATCAACTAACTTATCATAACAAAAGGAATAACTTTTGCTAATGCCCGGTAGGGGTTCCTAACATAACTGCAATATAGAAATGAACGACAAAAAATAATTAATGAAATAATATTAACAATATAATTTTACCCCAATCCTACATGCATTTACTATATAGTGTATGCATTAGTCATGTGTTATTTCAAATCATCATCTTTAATTAGGTTAAGAACCATTAGCCCTTGTCCATTAAAAGTTACCCTCTTATTTAAAAAATGGTCATTTAATCCATCAACTTACACGGTTAATTTAGGAAAAACTACTTTCCTGGACTACTTTTAAATCATCTAGTTTCCTTTCAAAATTATTAATTTACACTTTAAATTAACACACACCTGGTGTTTCATGATAGTATCATTTTAACACATGCACCCGATCTTTAAAAATAATTATCCATATATAAAGATGTCAAGTCTGGGATTTTTCCCCACTATGAGTTACTCACACATACAATTGTTATATTTTTATATTAAATTGTCTACAAACACATATGTGTCAATCTTGGTATTATGCCCCCGTCATGAGGTCATTCAAATACCCAATTATCATCATTTTTATTCTTTTACCAACATACTAAATTATCCACACCTACCCATGTCAATCCTAGGTTGTGCCCTGCAATGGGGTTACTCAGACACTCGGTCGTCGTCTTTTTATCCCTTTAATTTATAAATACTAGGTTCCTCATTTTATCTCATATCCTCAAGTTTGTCAATTTCATTTATTTTCATAATTATCCATGTCTCACAACGAAGTTATTTAAACTTAGAATATTAACACCACAATTATTTATTCATTAACTATCCTTTTTCTTGGAGTTTACTAAATATTATCTATATTCACAAGTTTGAACTGTCCGCTATAAACTTTGTGGCCAATTGTTCTACTAGCCATTTTTTTTTATTCTAAGATGAATCCCTAGGCCTCCATGCCCCCTTTATATCTATTTTTCATAACTCCTTTGGGAAGACTCATTCATTTTCATTAAGTTCATTAATTTGTGGACCCATCATCGTTTTAAAAAAAATATTTGGCTTCTTTTCTATGAAACCCGATCCAATTAAATACCGGGTGGTCAGTCCTTTATAAAATTTAAAATAGAGCATCCGGTTGGTTAATTCTTAGCATCACTGTCGAAAAATAATTTTCTTAATTAAGCTAGTCTCAAAGTATTCTCCCATTAATAAAAATTATTTAATTTAAATCATTAAAAATATCCAACATTTTCACAAACAAATGAATAATGAATAAAACACTATTTGACTGAACGTAAAGAAACTTGAATAATCGTCCTATACATAACAATCCAAACCATCAAAATGTAATAATACTAAATTCGACTGAATACTAAATATGTAAACGAAATGGGTATAATGTCTCTCTGGCATATAAAAATGAGAATGGGTGACACCTGCCCTAACTGGAAGGTCTAAATAATAGAATTAAGATGATAGAAGTGGAAGCATCTAAATTTAAGGACCTGCAACTCCCACAAAAGTTGCATCACGTCTAATGGTCCGAAAGTCTAGATTTGGCGTCCTTGTGGCTAGACACCTAAAATAATATACAACAAGAGAAAATAGATTTTACAAAAGACGGGTCAGAGCCCAAGTGTAGAACATTTTAAAACCATTTAGCAAGTAATTAAAAATTGCAATAAAGCAAAAATATCATATGCATGTTAGCTTTTCGAGCACTCACTTAAGATTATCAACTCTCAACTATTGTGCACACCTAACGTAACTTTAATCCGTCCTAATTATCTTTATCACACCTAATGATGTCATAACCATAAACCTTCTAATCCACACTCGTAATAATAACCTATATTCCCCACATATAATTATTATTAAAAGTTTTGCATTTACTATCCCAAGTAAACTTCCACAACAAGGTTAAGAATTCACATAATTGATTTGATTCCATTTACATACTCATCTACATATTCACATGGTAGATTAAATCATAAGTATTTATTTACATTACACTACTATAAATAAATACTAATACAGCACCCCTAGACTTATCTGTAGTGCGGGCATATTTTGCTATCAAGTTTCGATACATCTTGTACTGAACAAGGACAATCAGTTTGGAATCACTCTCGAACCGTATAAATACAAGTCACTCATATTGGAGGTGAACATAGTTTAAAGCTTATGGAATATGCACATACCTACGCACCCATATGACCGCCAACTTATCAATTCACAGATAAGTCGTTCCTATGTTCTATGCTCTGAGGTACCAATCTAAAATCCCACCAAAGGCTCATAAAGATAAGATTGTTCTCTCTTTAAGACCTCCCGTGATAGCAAGTATGGTAGGTATGTCATACACAGAATAGATAGTTCTATAGGTATTCATACAACCCATCAAGATTATTACGTATACACACAATCCAAATATTTTAGTTCATACATAGTATTATTCTCCTTACTACTTACGATATATTTATTTAATTATGAATACTCTCTCATAATTCTCAAGGATAACTCATCACTCTAAACATCTTAAAGTTTTATTTACAAATAACTTTAAAAATATTGCCTATATCGAAATAATTCCACATTATTAAATCACACTCGAATTAACTATGCTACACAAATTGGAACCAAAATGAATTTTTTAGAAATCGTACCACGTCGCTCAAACGAAACTGCATCTTGTTTGAACGAGATAGCATGTCGTTTGAATGACCTATTCGAGTGAGATATCATCTCTCTCGAATGAGATATAATCTCGTTTGAACGAGATTGCATAGTATCGTCCCCTACCTCTGGTAGCAACATTTTTCACCATTTTCAAACCAAAAAACCTCTACAAATCAGTCCCAAACACCAATTCATCAGTTCTAATCGATACTCCAACATGCATATTTTATTTCTAACAACCTAGAATCATTTAATCCTTAATAAACAACCCTTAAATCTGAAATCCCCAATTTAAATCAATTAAACCCTAGTTCTTCCCATTATCATTAAAGAACATAATAAACACATATTCGTTCATCATAATACATCATAAATTCGTGGCTTCTAATCTACCTACATGAGGGTTTAAAATATTGCGATTTTAGATTGTAATTAATCATCTTCTACCTCCAATTTCATCGAGATTATGAACAATACATGGGTATTATACACCTATGCTAACATGAACAAGATTATTGATATAGTTTTGCAAGGATTAAACACTTGCCTCATGAAAGAAGGTTTATTCTGTTGATGTAGTTGGTATGGTTGCGATCCTCACTCTCCGATCTATGCGGTGGTGGTTCTGGCCCTAGAAACCTCTCATTCTTCCTCGTTTTGGCTTATTTGTATTTAACACTGATAGCGCTAATCTAACCCACGTATATGATATATTAACCCTTGAATTTTTGTCATTAATAATACTTTAAAAATACAAATTACCAAAACACCCTCTCGGGATGCCAGTTTGGCCTAAAATTGTCTCGAGACCCAAACTAAACCCCCGGGTAGATATTTCTGACTATCTCAACCCTTTTAGACACATTGGCACACTTGAAATGACCATTTGGGTGACTTAAAAATATTTTACTTTTTATTCTATTAATTTAGTCTTGACATGACTAGCACGCGCGTCCCGACTTAATTACTGTAATTGTCATACTTCTCACTCGTGACAATTATCATAAATTCTCAATGATATTCACAATCATATATTACTTTATTCACTCTGTAATATTCAATATAATTCTCATTAATAAATACCAACCCTTATGTCGCTAGTTAATATTTATTTTAATTCGAATTAATTATCAATTAATTTCCCATATTTAATTTAATTAATACAATATTTAAAAATTATTAAAAATACGGGGTGTTACATACTTTCCCCCTTTAAAACGGAATTTCGTCCCTAAATTCAGAAAATAAAAGTATCCTTGGTAAAACTAACCCTGGATATTTCCCGTGCATCTCATCCTCGTGTTCCCAAATAGACTCCTCAATGTTATAGTGCTCCCACTGACAATGCACAAGTGCAACTACCTTCGACCTCAATCTCCTCTCACTATGGTCTAGGATAGAATCCGGTCTTTCCTCATATGAACTACCAGGTTGTTAATCAATCTGTTCTAGCGCAATGTGAGTATGAGTTAACTTATCCCCGAGATACCGTCTAAGAGAAGAAATATGGAATAAATTATGTATATGATGCAAGTGTTCTGGCAATTCTAGTTTATATGTCATCGTTATAATCCTCTATATGGTGAGAAATGACCCAACATACCTTGGTGCCAAAATCCCCTTTTTCCCAAATCGCATTATCCCTTCATAGGAGATACTCGCAATAAGACCTCATCCCCCACATAAACTCACGAAGGAACCGTTTGGCATTGGCATAGCTTTTCTGTCTATCCCGAGTTATCCGTATACGACCCTGAATCATATCTATCCTGGCTATTGTGTCCTGTATCAACTTTAGCCCTAGTAACTTGTTTTCCCCCACTATTAACCAACATGTAGGAGAATGACAATGTCTACTATATAATTCCTCAAATGGGGGCCATGCCAATTGTACACTGATAGGAGTTATTATATGCAAACTCCACTAGTGGAAGGTACCGCTACATCTTCTCTTAAATTCAAGGACATACAGACGCGACATATCCTCTAATATTTTATTAGTCCGTTGAGTCTGTCCATCAGTCTGCAGGTAATACGCCTACTCAACCGCAACTCAGCACCCATAGCCTGTTGGAAACTTTCCCAAAACTCGAGGCATGAAACCTTATCCCGGTCAAACACAATATCAACTGGTACTCCATGAAATGTCACTATCTCATTGTCATTTTTTTATTCTAACTTTATCTCTCCTAACGACATCTTACAGTTAAATGGTTCTCCCATGTGTTAATTCCCATAATCATTAGTTTTCCTCACACATACATTTCAACCTATTTAGTATCTTTGAAATATTACGATGTTCCCCATGTCCCTTCATTAATGGTACTCTTTAGTCTGACGGTCTATTCACTACCATTCGATCTAGTGATCCATAAGCTCGTGGAAGATATTTACAATAATACCCGTCTACTTGTGATAGCCTTCAAGATCTTTTAAATTTGTTTTAGCATAGTCCTCGTCATATGACTCCTCTGTACCGAGCAATTATTAATTATTGTTGATAATTTACATTGTACATTCCTCGTACTTTACACCACTATAACATTCCTTATCATACTACGCTTCGGTCTATAGTGACCACCTTGCTCACTTAAGAACTTTTGTTACCTTTTTGTCTCATTCTAGTTCTACCTCAACTCTATTCATACATCTACGTATATTCCTATGTTTTCACTTTTTCTCCCCGCAATTATTTTCAAAAGCATGATTAACTAGGGTGCCCATACACCCTATACCTCGTGCATTTCTGCACACCCATAGTAAACGTGATACCTTTATCTCAAACTTTGCCTCACATACTTGGCATGGTTATATAGTAAGGTGATACTTGACCACCTTACATTTACCACTTAATTATAACGTAGTTCGTCCCACCGGTCTGCTCGTGGTGTCAACGATTAATAGCATTTTCGCATTTTAACATTATACGACTCTACCGACCTTAATTCATAATATAACTATTATCTCAAAGTTATAACTATATATACGTGTCATGACTATGGTATAAAACCCATGTACTACAAACAAAACATCTCCTAACTCCCAACGTTCGTTAAGTTTCATGCGTGGGATGTCTCACAAGAGAAATCCAAACAAGGAATCCCCCGATACACTACTATCTAACATTACTGGTCGTTGAGATCTCTTAAGTCCTTAGTCCATAACATGTACCCTTGAATTATCGTCTGCGAACATAAAAGTCTACTCGTCAACTCTCATGTCTCTAAGATGACTTTTACACGACGCTCTCATTATCACTAAGTTCTCAGCGCTAAATAATTTAACGAGCTATATCCTTACGCTCGATAATAAATCAATATACAATGAATCTCATCAGTAAAAGTCCCTACGGATTGGGATCAAATATAACAAGACAACATATTCATAGAAGTCTATAATAAAATACAATATATATGCAGGCTCAACCATCTTTTAGGTGGTGCCTCGTAAACTAAAATATATTACCCGGAAATAATGAGCACGATAGTCTTAGCATACAATTTACTATGAGTCATTACACACTATAATAATAATATGATCTACTATTATAACACCCCAAAGGAGCAAAAATCTGTAAGGACATAAGTTTGTAAATGTTCGTTATCATTTAAGTATGTCGTATACCTCTAAAATCGTCGAAGAATGTTAAAGTTCACATATACAGCAAGACGGATCTGAATATAAAGTTTCTTCAATAATCGAGCCTCCGCGAGATGAATTTGGTAAAGGTTGTGTTTTTATTCCGTAGCATTTCACTTAGAATATTGGGATATTTTTCATCAAAAAATTTCTAATCGTTGGAGCAGAGTTTTTAAGTTTTTTGTCAAAATTATTTTTTGAAGTTTTAAGTCGCTACACTTTCTAGAAAAAGAAAAAAGGATTTTTTTTTATTTAAAGGCTCGTTCGAACGACAACCTATGTCATTCAAACGACATGCCATCTTGCACGAAGCTCGTTCGAGCGACGCGTGTCATCGTTCAAATGAGATGTGATCTCGTTCGAGTCATCTGTCGCCTTAAGGTTTTATATAAATACACGTTAAATGAGGCGTATTTTGTTAAGAAGTCTTTTCGTTTTTCATTCTGCAAATAGTGCAAATCGAAAGAACACTTTTGGCCTTTTCATTTAGGGCTTTAAACCCTTGTTTTCCAATTCACAAAAATCCCAATGTTTAGGTGAATTATTTTGGAACCCAAGAATATACTTTGCTATTGTTCAACCTTTAAGGAGTGTACCTCTACACCAAAATACTGAGGTCATTGAGGTTCCCTGCGAGTGGATATTTACTGAAGATTGGACTGCGATTCGTGTGGGTTAGCTATGTGGAATCCATTGCTGACTCTAGGTTGCGTGTCTATGTAGGTTTGCCGAGGTAAAATTATTGCAGATTTCATTGTAATTGTAAATTGCGATTTAATTATAGTGAAATAAAAGGTTTTGCCCTTCGGGAATTTTTCCTAAAATCTGCGAGTTAGCATATTTGTGTCTATGATGGTTTGACACATGCACACACGTAGATGTTTGTTTAAGGGTTGAATTAACTTGGTTTAAAAATTGACTCTAATTAAATTAGTTTATAGTGGGAATTTGCGAATTTGTTTAAATCTTTATCACAAATAGTTATTTTTACAAATTGGTATCAGAGTGGGTTACGCTAATTTATCACGTGATCCTAATTTTTGTTTGTTTGATACATTTTAACTACTCACGTTGTCAAATTGGTATCAGAGCAGGTTACACTAATTTATTATGTATTCCTATTTTTCCAAAAAATTGTGTGATATTGATTTTTTTTGAAAAATCACATTTTTAAAAATTGTCGCAATGTTTCCAAGTGAAAACTTATATAATCGGTTGCCAATTTTGGTCGGGTCTCGATGAGAGAGTTTGGTTAATTTGTGAAGGAGACTGGACTCCTCCCACTGTCACCGCTAATAATGTCACGAATTTAAAACCTGTGTCGGACTGGACTAAGGATGAGTTTAGGTGGAGCACTTTTAATTCACGAAGGCTTAGTGCAATTTCCGGACACGTCACCCCTAATGAGTTCTGACGTATTATGACGTGCACCACATATAAAGAAGCGTGGGATGTTTTACAACTCACCCACGAAGGCAGTAATGTGGTCAAAGTGTCTGAAATTAAAATTTTAACTAATCGATTTGAAACGATTACCATGCTTGAGACTGAGTGTTTTAATCATTTTTATGCATGTTCGTCTAACATTGTCAACACTAGTTTCAATCTTGGTGAGCCTATACCTGATGCACGAGTGGTTAAAAAGACTTTAAGATTGCTGCCAAAACGTTTTATCCAAAAAGTGACCGTTTTAAATACCTTAGGTAATTTGGGCAATTTAAAATTAGAAGAGTTTGTTGGAGATCTCCAGACATATGAGATTAACATGTTTCCTAACACTATCAAGCTTAAGGATAGAGGGATATCACTTAAATCCCAGTCAAAGAAGATAAATAAAGAGAGTATTTGTATGTCTGAGGATGAGTCTGATTTTGATATGGCCATGCTTGTAAAGAATTTAAAAAAGTTTCTCAAGTTTTCAAGAAAAAATTCTTCTAATAAAAGATTTTTTGAGAAAAAAAAAAGACAAGGCCAAAGAAAGCGGTGAGAAAGAGAAAGAGGGTGAGAGAGATTTAGAAAAATTAACTTATTTTGAGTGTGAGGGAAAAGGGCATAAGTCGTTTGAGTGTCCCACTAGACTTAGGAGAGAGGGGAAGAAAGTTTCCATGCCAGTCACCCTTAGTGATAGTTAGGATGATGTGAAAGATTTCGGGGATTAGTCTTCACAAGGACAATTTGTTGCTTTTTCTGCTAGTCACGTAAGCACACCCAGTTTGTCCCACGACGATGAGGATACTTATGCACGTGAGACCCTTGAGGATGATTTGAGTGTTTCAGCGATGGAGAGAGTGAGTGAGGTAATGAGAGTGATAGTGAGCTCCATATCGCTTTTAAATATTTGTACGTCGAGACTTTAAAGACTAAAAAATTGAATAAGGAGTTAAGTCTTAAGGTGAGGTATTTAGAGAGAGAATTAGAGAGTTTGAAGGAGTTTGAGAAAAAAAGCGAGTATTTGAAAAGGTGAATATTTCTTTGGTTGAACAGTTGATAGCTTTAGGCCGAGAAAAGAGTGAACTTATAACCCGCATGTCACAATTAGAGAAATATCTTAAGCACGCCCTGGAGGTTAAAGTCACTTTAGAGAAAGCATCTAAGAAGGAAGGAAATATGGTTCTCAATCCCATTTTAGGTAGAGGTGAGATTTTAGGAATAAGTCATGACGGTGTGTCCACTTCACAAGTTGCACCCGAGATAGTTCCCGCTTTAGTATTTAACTCACATGACTCTCAACCTAACCCACCTAGGCGTCTTGTACCTGATAGGAGAGCGCGTAGGAGACATTTTGTGAGATGTGTAACTAGGCCTGTTTATGTTTGTAAACATTGCAAAAAGAGAGGAAACCTTAGGGAGTTTTGTTTTAAGTTGGATCATGTGTCATGTTTTGGTACTACACGTGTTCACACACACGTAACCACACCTGATGCTCCGGATGACTACACGAGAGAGTTTGCACATATTAGGGAGCAGGTAAAGTTTTTAGTCAAGACATCACATGATTTGATGGAGGTTTTTCATAGGATGTCACCATCTTTGAAAAATCCCACCGCACCTAACGGTTGAGATTTAGACTTGTTAGCTAGCATAGGTTAATTTGCATGATGATATTTTTTTTCCTATTGCTAGTGTGAATCATTTTTATATTAGATTTTCTTTTTTTTTTGTTTTTGAATTTTTTTGAAAAATACAAAAAAAAATTTATTTTGATAAAATTTTTGAAAAAGCCAAAAAGAGTTTTGTTGTTTATTTTACACCGTATATGAATGGACACTTAGGATGACAGAGTCATAATTTCATTCCATATCCATGTGACTATTCGATATTGTTTTGATATGCATCATCATTTCATTTTTGTTCTTTATAATGTTTAGAGTCATTAAGATGTGATTAGTTTTTACTACCTACATGTTTGACTCATAAGTTTCTTTACTGCACACTTGTACGGATTTGTTTGATTATTGGACGTGTCTATCACATATTGGTCGGAGTGTTGTCATCTCAATTCTGTATTTAAGAACCATATGCGATAAAACTTAACAATGGAAGTAGTGCATGTAAAAACTGTTTACCATGAGGAATTTAATTGCAACACAATATGATGAGTAAATCACAGGAAAGGGCTGTGAGAGTATAAGATTAACTCATAGTGAAAGCCACCATTTTAAGAGATCTCGAAAAAATATAAAGGCAATAAAAAGATAAATATGCCAAAAAGGGGCCACCTCAAAGAAAAATATAAATTATTATTATTTATGAGGGAGTTTGGATGGAAAGAAATGAAAAATGGGTTTGCACGTCCTGACAACGTCATGAAAAAGCATTCATAGTTTTAGACGTAATTGGTGTGGGAATCACTTTTGACTTTGATGTGTTGATGGATTGATTCGATGTCATTTAAATTGAACACTTTCGATACCTAAGGACGATTTCTTAGATTCATTCGATAGGAGTACACGTATACATCGTGTACATATGTTATGTTTGATTGCATTGATTTTCCTATTGAATACGTTCACACATATTCATTTTGTATCCATGATCTGGTTGTCTTAGTGTAAATTCACGGTGTGTGTTTTTTGTAAAAATTATTTTTGCATTTTGTATGAAAAATTGAAAAATCAAAAATAGTTTCTGGAAGCCTTTGAGTTACACCTTTGCAGGATCGTAATTTATTTGACTTTTTATCGTGACAACTCCATGTTTATTTTGTTTATTCGTTTCCTTGTCTATTTCAGACAAATAAAAAGGGGGATAACAAATTATGGGGGAGTTTTTTTCATTATAGGGGATATTTGATTATGATGATTGATGTATTTTTAATATCATGTCGAACTCGATATGTCATGAGGTATTTTCTTTGTCTCGTGTGTGTAGGCACCAAGATTTGAAGATGTGAGAAAAGCTTAAAGATTTGAAGATTTGATGTTGAATATTTCGAAGAAACGTTTTGAGACCTACATGTTTAGTACCTTTTTAGTTTTGGGTTCATGGGAGGGTATTAGATTTGTATAGACATCTATGATTGATAATTTTGATGTTTTTGTTTTGTACCAACATTGACATAGGGAGAGATTTTTAAGGACATAAGTTTATAAATGTTCATTATCAATTAAGTATGTCGTATACAGTTACAACCATCGAAGAATGTTCAAGTTCACATATGCAACAAGATGAATCCGAATATTAAGTTTCTTCTACAATCAAGACTCTGCAAGATGAATTTGGTAAAGGTCGTGTTTTTATTCCTTAACAATTCACTTAGAATATTGGGATATTTTTCATAAAAAAATTTCTAAGTGTTGGAGCGGAGTTTTTAAGTTTTTCGTCCAATTATTTTTTGAAGTTTGATGGCGTTGCATTTTCTGGGAAAAGAAAAAGAAAAAAATATTTATTTAAAGTCTCATTCCAACGATAACCTATGTTGTTTAAACGATATGCCATCTCGCGCGAAGCTCGTTTGAGCGACGCGTTTTATTGTTTAAACGAGATGTGATCTCATTCGAGCGATCTGTCGCCTTAAGGTTTTGTATAAATACACGTTAAAAGAGGCGTATTTCGTTAAGAAGTATTTTCGTTTTCATTCTGCAAAATCGGCAGAACACTTTTGACTTTTTCATTTACGGCTTTAAACCCTTGTTTTTCAATTCACAAAAATTCCAATGTTTAGGTGAATTATTTTGGAACCCAAAAACATACTTTGCTATTGTTCAACCTTTGTGGAGTGCGTCTCTACACCAAAAGACTGAGGTCATTATGGTTCGCTGCGTGTGGATCTTTTTTAAAGATTGGACTGCAATTCGTGTGGGTTCGTTGTGTATAATCCATTGTTGACTCTAGGTTGCGTGTCTATATAGGTTTTCTGGGGTAAACTTATTACAGATTTCATTGTAATTGTAAATTGCGATTTAATTATAGTGAAATAAAAGGTTTTGCCCTTCGGGGATTTTTCCTGAAATCTATGAGTTAGCATATTTATGTTTATGATGGTTTGACACACACACACACACACACACACACACACACACACACACGTAGATGTTTGTTTAAGGTCTGAATTAACTTGGTTTAAAAATTGACTCTAATTAAATAAGTTTATAGTTGGAATTTTTGAATTTATTTATATATTTATCACACATAGTTATTTTTACAAAATCTCTATGTAACATATATACAAATTCTCTTAGTGTCCACACCTGCTCCTCCCTATAGCTGACAAAAAAGTCTCACTACCCAATGGTATTCATATAGATAACAAGTCTACTATCACCAGCACCCACTAATTCGATGCACACTCGACTTGCAGTGTTACTAGTCTATTATTGGACTCATCTATATCACTTAAACGTCCACACTTACTTGTAAGGGTAAGGCAAGTATTCTATCTCCATTGTTCATTTACCTTGCACTGTTAATGAGTCCCTGGGCCTAACTCTTGTGTCAAACTGACCCATTGTTCGGCTATAATGGTTGTATATCCAAGATCTCATCTTGTGGTTGCCCTATGTCCGCCTTTGGGAAAAACCTCTTTATGCGGTATGTCACTCCATAACTATAAAAACTTGTTAGAGAAACTATCTCGCTTCTGGCCCTGTCCCTGGCCCTACTGGCCTCCCTCACCATCTCCTCAGCCCAGACGATTTTGAGGAATGGGAGATGTTATTATTACTATTGAGGGCCTTGATGGTCCTACATGAACCCAATGATTCCTCAGGTTGATAACCCCTGGGCCTAAATCTCTTAGCCCTATTCTCTTGTTGAGAATCTATCTCATGTTGTTATTATGTTCCACTAGCATTGTTTTTCCTTTACTTTACTAGTCCAACTGCTCTCACTTACCCACTGTGGATTTTGTTTAATACCGGTAGTCCCACTCACCACCTATAGGACACCTTTATGTGTCCATTATCTATCTCGGGCTAACGGGCCATGTCGGTGCGTCTTTCTCTCGAACCTAGCAGCCTTAGCCCCGATTGCTACTCCCATTATCCATTTGGCTCACCTGCCCCTATGGAAATTGTTGCTTGTCTTGATAGCCTCGACTAAATCTGTAGTCACTCGGTAAGAATTTAAATGATCTAAAGCATTTGCATGGGTACCTTATTGGGTATACCCTCTTGCGGTACCTCACTGGTATCGCTAAATTCAGTGTCGCTCTTTGTTTATATTCTGCGATCCTCTTGGCTTCCTTCTTCTGGAAGCGTTGATGTCCTCCTGTAAACGACTGGCGTTGACGACACCGACCCTAGTCACCTTAGTCGTATTTCCCTTTCATACTTGGGTGTTTCACCCACGAGTCCATTTTCAACTTATGAACCCTTTTTATTATTCTCCATATCCTTTTCTTCGGCTATGAAGTTCGTTAAATAAATTAACTTATCTCTCAGTGTCAGTCTCTACCGATTTACATGTGATAAGTTTGTAATTCCATTCCCATTCCTGCCCACACACACACACACACACACACACACACACACATATATATATATATACTTCTTTATAAGTGGTGACTGACTATCACCACTCTATGCAGCTCAATGAGCTTAAAAATTTTGCCCAAAATTTAATTCGGAGTGTCACTGCACTCCACTCTACATATTTTCCTTTGGGTCATCCCCCTCCATTGACCCATCACACTTCATCTTTTCTTCAAATCCTTATAGGAGATTCTTCAAAGGAGTTTCTCTGACTCTCTTCTTAGTTGTCTATGCTAGGTGAGTCTGAATTTGCACTACTGTTATCTACAACAGTGTTTGGGAAGTCATTTCTCCCAAGAGCTTGTCATTTTTTATCATCTTCTTAGATAATAATTTCGGTGACTCTTATCACGATCACTATTCTTCTAATAGTCCATAGCTCCTAATGTACCTCTTCTCCCGCATTCCTTCTAACGACCCTTTACTGATCATCCCATATTGTCCGGTGTACCACGCACATTCAAACTCGTATGTGAATTGCATCAACTATTCTTAATCATAAGAGAAAGCAAGTCACATTCGTAGAGGAATACAAAAATCCTATGAGAAGGCTCTACATCAAAGACCACTACGCTGAAAAGTGAAAATCTGCACATATCCTAAAAGACTCAAGAACCTGATGCTCTGATACCACCTATGACACCCCGCCCAATTAAATATCGGGTGGCCAGTCCTTTATAAAATTTAAAATAGAGTATCCGCTTGGTTCATTCTTAGCATCACCGTCGAAAAATAATTTTCATATTAACCACCTAATAATTAAGCTAGTGTCAAAACATTTTCCCACTAGAAAAAATTATTTAATTTAAATCATTAAACACATCCAAAATTTTCACGAACAAATGAATAATGAATAAAACATTATCTGACTGAATGTAAAGAAACTTAAATAATCGCCCCAGTTACATAACAATCCAAACCATCAATATGTAGTAATACTAAATCCGATTGAATAATGAACATGTAAATGAAATGGGTATAATGTCTCTCTGACATACAAAAATGAGAATGGACGACACCTGCCCTAACCGAAAGGTCTAAATAATATAACTGAGATGATAGAAGTGGAAGAGTCTAAATATGAGGACCTGCAACTACGATAATAGCTGCATCACGTATAATGGTTCGAAAGTCTAAACTTGGCGTCCATGTGGTTGGGCACCTAAAATAATATACAACAAAAGAAAAGAGATTTGGAAAAAGACGAGTCACATCCCGAATGTAATACATTTTAAAACCATTTAGTAAGTATTTAATAATTGCAATAAAGCAAATAAAATGTGCATGTTAGCTTTTGGAGAACTCACTTGAGATTTTCACCTCTCAACTTGTTCACACCTAACATACGTTTAATTCATCCTAACAATCTTTATCACAACTAATTAGGTCGTAACCATAAACCTTCTAATCCTCCCTCGTAGAAACAACCCGTATTCCCCACATATAATTGTTATTAACAAAAATTCATTTACTATCCCAAGTAAAATTCCACAATAAGGTTAAGAATTCACATAATTGATTTGATTCCATTTACATACTCATCTACATATACACACTGTACATTAAATCATAAGTATTTATTTCCATTACACTAATATGAATAAATACTAATACAGCATCTCTAGACTCAACTGTGGTGCGGGCATACTCTACTATCGAGTCTCGGTACATCTCGTACTAAATAAGGGCAATCAGTTAGGAATCACTCTCGAACTGTATAAATACAAGTCACACATATTGGAAGCGAACATAGTTCCAAGCCTATGTGCTACGCACATACCTTTGCACCCATATGAACGCCAACTTATCAACTCACAGATAAGTCATTCCTAGGTTTTATGCTCTGAGGTACTAATCTAATATCCCCTCGAAGGCTCATCAAGATAAGATAGTCCCCTCTGACCTCCCGTGATAGCAAGTATGTTAGGTATGTAATACACAAAATAAATAGTACTATAGGTATTCACACAACCCATCAAGATCATTAGGTATACACACAACCCAAATATTTTAGTTCATACGTAGTATTATTCTCCTTACTACTTACGATATATTTATTTAATTACGAATACTCTCTCTTTCATAATTCTCAAGGATAACTCACCGCTCCAAACACTTAAAAGTTTTATTCCCAAATAACATTAAAAATGCTGCCTATACCAAAATAATTCCACATTATTAAATCTCACTCGAATTAACTATGCTACACAAATTGGAACCAAAATGAATTTTCCAAAAATCCTGCCACGTCGCTCAAATGAAACTGGATCTCGTTAGAACAAGATAGCAGATCATTTGAATGACCTCTTCGCACGAGATACGATCTCGCTCGAATGAGATCCAATCTCGTTTGAACGAGATTGTACAGTATCGTCTCCTACCTCTGGCAGCAACTTTTTTCACCATTTTCAAACCTAAAAACCTCTATAGATCAGGCCCAAACACCAATTCATCAGTTCTAATCGATACTCCAACATGCATATTTGATTACTAACAACGTAGAATCATTTAATCCTTAATAAACAACGCTTAAATCTGAAATCCCCAATTTAAATAAATTAAACCCTAGTTCTTCCTATTATCATTCAAGAATGCAAGGACATGTTTTCATAGGTCCGTTATCAATTTATTATGTCATATACCGCTACACCGTCGAAGAGCATTCAAGAGACATCTACATCAAAGATGGATCCGAATTACTCATGTTCTTCGTGAAAAAGATTCCGCGATGTTTACTTTGATAAGTTTGTGTTTTAAATACCTTTACTTTTCACTTAGAGCTTTTGGGAGATTTTTACAAAATATTTTCTAAGTGTTGGAGCGGACTTTTTCGTCAAAGTTTAAGAATGAGTTTTTTTTTAAAGTTTTGAAGCGGACCTCAATTTTGATGCCCAAGTCGTTCGCACGAGATCAACATCTCTTTCGAACGAGAATGGAAGTCGCACGATGTCGTTTGAATGACATGCGTCCTCTGTTCAAGCGAGATATGCTTCTCGTTAGAATGAGCACGTTTTTCAAGGAGGAGCATTTTTGTATAAATACTCATTAAACGGTAATGTTTCCATGAGGAAGTCCATACATTTTCCAGAACAGAAACACTGCGAAAGCAGAATCCTTTTTGGCTTCTTCCTTTAGGGTTTTAATCCCTCTTTGTTTTTCCATTCACAAAACTCCCATATGCTTTAGTGAATTATTTTGGTGTTTAAGAACAACTTTGCTTTTGTTCAACCTCTGTGGAGAAGGCATCTCCATCTTTTATCGGGGGATACCGAGCGTAGTTGTTCTGCGTGTGGACGAGCCGAAGATGACGAATCGACACCTGGAGGGTATTTCGCTGTCTCTCGTATCTTTGAAGGTTTGCTGAAGGCACTGTGCATTATACACTTATAGGCAATTATCTGGTTGTATGTAAGTCAAAATTCTTGTGAATTTTGTTATAAAAGGTTTTTACCGAAAATGGGGTTTTTCTTATATCTGTCGTCTTTATTTTTCATGCATGGATTGAATGATTTATCATATATAGATGCATGTTTAAGGGATGAATTTATTTGGTTTAAAAATAGACTCTAATTAATTAAGTGTGCCAAATTAGGAATTTGCGAATTTAATCAATTATCACGTTTCACGTGTTTTACAAATTGGTATCAGAGCAGGTTACGCTAATTTGTCGCGTATTCCTATTTTCCTATGGAGCACTTATATAATTAGATGCTTATATTTGACGGGTCTAATTATGCCTACTGTAAAGCTCATATGAAATATATTTTAAAATGTATTGATGAGCGTGTTTGGTTGCTTTGTGAAAATGGATGGACACCCCCACGGTCACCGTTGATAATATCACCTCTTTAAAACCCGTGTCAGCCTGGACTGAAGATGATTATAAAATGTCAAATTTTAAATCCCTTGGTTTAAGTGATATTTCTAGGGCTATCACCCCCGACGAGTTCCGCCGAATTATGACGTACACCACGTCTAAAGAGGCATGGGATGTTTTGAAATTGACCCATGAGGGTACGAACGCGGTTAAATAATCTAAGTTACAAAATTTGGCCACCTAATTTGAGACTATCACCATGTCTGAGTCTGAATGCTTTGATGATTTTTATGCATGTTTGTCGGACATTGTTAATACCAGTTTTAATTTGGGTGAGGTGATTGATAACACGCGTGTCGTTAAAGAGATTTTGAGATTTCTTCCAAAACATTTTATTCCTAAAGTCACTGTTTTGAACTCTTTGGGAAATTTGAAATCACTTAATTTGGGAGAACTTGTAGGAGATCTTCAAACCTATGAGATTGACATGTTTCCCAAAACCATTAAGGCTAAGGATAATGGTGTTGCTTTAAAGACTCATTTTAAGAAAAAGAAAGAAAATGTTTATGATTCTGATTCTGAGGAAGATTTTGATATGGCCTTGTTTGCGAATTTTTTAAAAAAATTTCTCAAAATGAATAAAGAAAATTCTTCCAATAAAAAGAGATCTTTTGAGTCAAATAAAAAGAAAGTGGAGGCCAAAGATAGTGACAAGGAGGATGAGATCAGGTGCTTTGAGTGTGAGGGTAAAGGGCCTATAGCTAAAGAGTGTCCTACTAGGATAAGGAGAAAGGGAAAAGAGACTTCTATGCCCGCCACTCTTAATGATAGTGAGGGTGATGAGGGTGATGAGGAAGATGAGTTCGATAAAGATTTACCACATGGGATGGTTGTCGCTTTTTCTAGTCATGTGATCACACCCATTTTGTCTCACGAGAGTGCACACGAGAGCGATGATAGTGATTTGTGTTTTTCGAGTGAGGAAGAAAGAGAGGAGGAGAGTGGAGATGAAAGTGAGATCCAAAAAGCTTTTAGAGATTTGTACACCGATACCTTGAAAACAAATAAGTATAATAGAGATTTAGGTCATCGGGTATTAGATTTGGAGATAGAGAATGAGGTTTTGGGAAAGGAGAAGTGTTATTTGACCGACACGTTGTCTAGTTTGACGACACGTGTATCCAAACTCGAGAGTGATCTCGAACGTGCCAGGGAGGTCAAATTCATGTTTGAGAACACACCTAAGAAGGTTGAAAAGGTGGTTCTTAAGGGTAAGGGTGAGAATTTAGGAATAAGTCATGATGGTGCTTCTACTTCCCAATTAGCACCCGAGTCGGTTCCCACTTTAGTGATAGATTCACATGAGTCTCGTCCTCACCCACCTAAGAGTCCCATTCCTATTAGGAAAGTGCGTCCTAGAGTTTTTAAGAGAGGTGTTCTGAGGCCTATTTATATTTGCTCACATTGCAAAAGGAGATGACACCTTAGGGAATTTTACTTTAAGTTGGGGTATGTGTCACGTTTTGCTTTTACACGTGTTTCGAATACACATGCACCCACACATGATTCTTTACATGCTCCCGGAGACTACATGGGAGAGTTTGTACATTTAGGTGAGGAAGTTAAGTTTTTAGTCAAAACTTTACAAGAATTGATGGAGGTTTTTCATAAGTTGTCACCACCTTTGTAAATCCCCTCCGCACCTAATGATTGAGGTTTGACTTGTTTACTAGCATAGGATGATTTTCATGATGACATTGTTTGCCTATTGCTAGTATGTATCATTTTTGTATGTTTTATTTTTTTTAGGAAATTTTTTGAAAAATACAAAAAGATTTTATTTTGATAAAATTTTGAGAAAATCCAAAAAGATTTTTGTATTTTGTTTGCACCGTTTATGGATGGACACTTAGGATGACCGAGTCACAACATCATTCCATTATTTTCATGTGACTATTTGATAGTGTTTTGAGACAAAAGGTCAATTCATCCTTGTGCTTTATAATTTTTTGAGTCATTAAGATGTAATTAAGTGTTACTACCTACATGTTTGACTCATAATTTCCTTTATGGAACACATGCACGGATTTGTTTGATTATTGTGCTTGTGTTATCACATGTTGGTTGGGTGTTTTCACTTCAATACTGTCCTTAAAACGAACCAAGCGCGGTAAATTTTGATAAGAAAATTATGCATATAGGAACCGTTTTATGAGTTTGTGTGCTTTATTTAAAAAAACGGGGAAGGGCTGCGAAAGGTTCATTTTGCCTTTGCGAATACTAAGCCACCGTTAAATGGGACCTAAAAATGGAGGAATTTTATTATCCGGGGTCCAAAGAGGTTTAAAAGAGCCCGAAAAAATTTAAAGGCAATAAAAAGAAATTCATGCCAAATTATGGACCATTTGGATTTTTGCACCAATTCTCCAAAGTTTGAGAATTTAGCTTATCACCTATAAAAGAAAATATATATGAGGGTGTTTGGTTGGAGATTTTAAACGGGTTTGCACGTCCTTGAAAATCTTGAAAAAGCGCTAAATAGTTTTGGACGTTATTGGTGTGGAAATCATTTAGACTTTGATTTGTTGATTTGTATAAGACGATGTCATTTAAATTCAACAAATTTTTACACCTAAGGATTCTTTTGATGTTCATTCGTTAGGGGTACACGTATGCATCGTGCATATATGATTGATTGAGTTTATTTACCTATCGAATGTGTTCACACCCATTCATTACGTTCCCATTACTTAGTTGTTTGAGTTTAAATCCATGGTGTGATTTTTGTATCATATTTTTTCAAAGTGGTATTTTATTGTATGAAAAATTGAAAAATTCAAAAATAGTTTGTGAGGTTTTTGAGATATTCCTTTGCATGCGCGTAGTTTGATCTTTGTTTGCTATGCATTTTGTCGTGACACTTCATGTTTTGATTTTTTTTCTTCTATTTGGGGATATCATAAAAAGGGTGAGAAAGAATTATCATGTTATGGGGGAGTTTTTTGCATTATGGGTGAGATTTGATTTATTAATGCTTTGTTCTTATATCATTTCAAACTCGATGCGTCACGAAGATTTTTGCTTTATCTCATGTGTGTAGGTACAAAATTGAAGATTGATATGTTGCACACCCTGATGAGAAAAGCTTTGAGATTTGACGAAGATGATTGAAGAACAGTTTTGAGGTCTTGCAGATTTATTCATGGGAGGGTAGATTTGTATAGGCATTTTGATTTTTGATAATTCGGATTTTTTATGTATGTACCGGCATAGACATAGGGGGAGATTTGTAAGGACATATTTTCATAGGCCCGTTATCAATTTATTATGTTATATACCGCTACACCGTCGAAGAGCATTCAAGATACATCTACATCTACATCAAAGACGGATCCGAATTACTCATGTTCTTCATTAAAAAGACTCCGCGAAGTTTACTTTGGTAAGGTTATGTTTTAAATACCTTTACTTTTCACTTTGAGCTTTTGGGAGATTTTTACAAAATATTTTCTAAGTCTTGGAGCGGACTTTTTCGTCAAAGTTTAAGAATGAGTATTTTTTTTAGTTTTGAAGTGGACCTTGATTTTGACGCCCAGGTCATTCGCGCAAGATCAGCATCTCGTTCGAACGAGAATGGAAGTCGCGCGATGTCATTTTAACAACATGCGTCCTTCGTTCAAGCCATATATGCTTCTCATTCGAATGAGCACATTTTTCGAGGCGGTGCATTTTTGTATAAATACTCATTAAATGGTAACGTTTTCATGAGGAAGTCCATACGTTTTCCAGAACAGAAACTCATCGAAAGCAGAATACTTTTTGGCTTCTTCCATTAGGGTTTTAATCCCTTTTTGTTTTACAAATCACAAAACTCCCATATGCTTTAGTGAATTGTTTTGGTGTTTAAGAACAACTTTGCTTTTGTTCAACCTCTGTGGAGAATGCATCTCCATCTTTGATCGGTGGATACCGAGCGTAGTCATTCTGCGTGTGGACGAGCCAAAGACGACGAACCGACACCTGGAAGGTATTTCGCTGTCTCTCGTATCTTTGAAGGTTTGCTGAAGGCATTGTGCATTACATACTTGTGGGCGATTATCGGGTTGTATGTAAGTCAAAAGTCTTGTGAATTCTCAAAAGTGTTATAAACGATTTTTACCCGAAAGGTTTTTTTTTTCCTATATCTGTCATCTTTATTTTTCATACGTGGTTTGAATGATTTATCATATTTAGATGCATGTTTAGGGGCTGAATTTATTTGGTTTAAAAATAGACTCTAATTAAATAAGTGCGCCAAATTAGAAATTTGCGAATTTAATCAATTATCACGTTTCACGTGTTTTACAAAGAACATAAGAAACCTAGATTACTTCATCACATTACATCATAAATTCATGGTTTATAATCTACCTACATGAGGGTTTAACATGTTGCGATTATAGATGTAATTAGTCATCTTAAACCTCCAATTTCATTAAGATTATGAATAATACATGGGTATTATACACCTATACTAACATGGACATGATTACTGCTATAGTTTTGAAAGGATTAAACACCTACCTCACGAAAAAAACGTCTGATCCGCTGATGTAGTTGTTATGGTTGCGATCCTCACTCTTCGATCTACGCGATGGTTGTCTTGGTGGTGTAAAAGGTGCACTGGTGGTGGTTCTGGCTCTAGAAACCTCTCCTCCTCCTTCCTCCTTTTGGATTATCAGTGTCTAACAGTGATTGCCCTAATCTAACCCACGTACATGATATATTAACCCTTTAATTTTTGTCATTAA
This sequence comes from Sambucus nigra, assembly GCA_949130495.1. Taxonomy (NCBI): domain Eukaryota; kingdom Viridiplantae; phylum Streptophyta; class Magnoliopsida; order Dipsacales; family Adoxaceae; genus Sambucus; species Sambucus nigra. The sequence continues at coordinate 515,311,070 of OX422210.1, read as the reverse complement.
TAATACTTCAAAAATAGAAATTATCAAAACACCCTCCCGGGATGCCGTTTTGGCCTAAAACTGTCTCGGGACCCGAACTAAACCCCCGGATAGACTTTTCTGAATATCTCGACCCTTCCGGACATATTGACACACTCAAAATGACCATTTGGGTGATTTGTGAATATTTTACTTTTTATTCCATTAATTTAGTTCTGACATGACTGACATGCACGTCCCGACTTAATTACCGTAATTGTCGTATTTCTCACTCGTGACAATTTTCATAAAACCTCAATCATATTCACAATTATATATTACTTTATTCACTCAGTAATATTCAATATAATTCTTATCAATAAATACCAACCATTTTCTCGCTAGTTAATAATTATTTTAATTTGGATTAATTATCAATTAATTTCCCATATTTAATTTAATTAATCAAATATTTAAAAATCATTAAAAATACGGGGTGTTACATTTTCATATTTATTACTTTTATTAACACCTTTTGTATTACTTTTATACTCTAATATTTTATATCTAGCTCACCAAACTAAATCAGATAAACACTTTATACGTAACTTATACTTTTTTATCCTCATTATATACTCAAACATAATTTTTTTTGTTTGTTCAAACCTTTTTAGATTCGATTCATTTAACGTAACCTATAAGGTTTATTTCATAATTTCTAAAATGTCGGGGTTACTTTTTAATTTCCTTACAAAACCAAGTTCAATAACATTTAAATATTGAGGGTCAATTCTCAAAAACCACAAGTTTATGAACAATTTTATAATATTCTAAAATTTAGGGATGTTCACAATATTTAAAAGTCTAGGGGTTGTTTTATAAATAACTAAAATTTAGGGGTTATTTTGTAAGTATTTCATAAAAATAAATTTCTAGGGCCAAAATAATATATTTTGACAAGTTTAGGGTCTTATTTATTGTTTTATTAAAGTTTGTGGTCAAAAGCCCCCTTTTTCCAACATTCGTTGTGAAAACATAATTTATATGAATTTTGTTCCCCAAATAATAATTTTTCAAATGTAAAAGGTTTAAATATTTTTTTCAATATATTATCAAACAAAACCCTTTTATTAACACTTTTTATTTTATTTTATAGAAAGTTAAAAATCCAATATCTAAATGCATTAAAAGTAGCCAACTGTCATATATATATATATATATATGCAAATAATCCATACACATATAAAACCATATAAATGCATTCTTAAACATATTTAAATCTAAGAATGATTCAACATGCCTACATATTTTGAGACCAAAACATGTCCAAATAGTTGGTGAGGAAGGCAAACCTCTTAAAATAGCTTGTTTACTAGGTTAATAAAAAAATGTTATAGATTAAGTAAACTCCGGTAATAAAATCCTTGAACAAAACTCTTTTTGAAATATAACACAAGATGTGTTTTGGACAGGTTCTGAATATGTAGTCTGGATTTGTTAGTTTGGTTACCTTAGGTTTTTAAAATTAAAACCTACTACTAAGAGTTAGATGAGAAACCATTCATAGAAGCAATTAAGAACATTTAATAAAATGAACGCATAATTTTTAACGTGGTAAAATCCTAAAGTAAGGGAAACATCCCCGACCCCCTTTATGGAGAAAAACAAAAAAATCCACTAGAAACAATCACAATACAAGTTACAACACTAACCATGGAAATCAAGATCCTAAATCTACGTCAAGAAAATATACCTACACGAGTTACTCCACTCTCAAAGGCTTCTGACTTGATTTTGATCTCCCTACACCAACTTCCTTGCTTTGTCTATGTCCACTGATTGTAGCAGCTCTAACAACACAACGTTTCTAAAAAAGAACCAATATATCTACATGTTCGGGTGAGAATGTAAGTGTTAGTGAAGTGAACAAAATGCACATTATGCAACTCACCCTCTCAGAATAGTTATGCAGAATAGTTAGGGTCGATCCCCGGCATATCTGCATGACACCATGCAAAGACACTCTATCTTCTCCTCAAGAGCTTGATGAGATCTTCCTTTATGTCTATCTTCAGAGCTTTGTCGACTTGGACGGTTTTTTTTACTCATCCTCATTGAGGATGATTGATTCTACCTCTTCCATGGCTTCTCCTTTCTTGAGTTTTTTCTCATCCCTGGGGTCAAGGGTGTCAATATTGTAAGTGGTTATTGCCTTCTTGTGTGCCTCTCTTTCTTCGACGGAGTTAAAATAACATTCCTCCGCTGTCGTCTGGTCTCCCTGAACTTCCCCTACCCCATAAGGGGTTGGGAATTTAATCATCTGATGGACCGTAGACGACACAACTTCAAACCCCTTGAAGGCTACTCGCCCCAGTATAAAGTTATAGGCCGAGAAGACATGTTCATCCATCACGAAGAAGCTGACCTTCTTGGTAAGACATCTCAGCCACTCGTCCCCTATCCTGGCATCGACCTCATACATTCCAAGGGGATGAACCTTTTACCCACTGAACCCAATCGATGGGTGATGGTACGGGACAATTCTATCGTGGTTGAGACCTGAGGCTTTGAAGAATGGCCAAAACATCACATCTGCAGAGCTACCCCCATCTAACAATATCCTTGGCACCTCACACCCGTGCACCCTGGTAGTGATGACGAGAGGGTCATCATGTGGGTCTAAGAGGCCTTTTAAGTCCATTCTTGAGAACGCCACTATCAGAGTATCCATGTCGACCTTCTTCTTCTTTTCTGACTTTTCCTTTAAAGAGGTTGAGTGCACAGTTTTCGTCACTGCCTTGGCTTCAGCTACATGGGCCTTCCTATCTGCGACCTCTGACCCTCCTCCTTCTAGTCCTCCGAAGATCATTCCCACACCGAGAGAGATCATATTAAGTCTCTTGACAGGGCCATGGTCGTCTCTTGGAGGGAGGTCAGGGTTGTCATCATCATCAGATGGGTCATCCCCTTTTTTTAGAGGATTTTCTCGGCATGCCTCACTTCTCTTCTTTCTGGGGTCATCCCCTCGGCCCCTCTTGAAGGCGCTCTTGTCAACGTACTTCCTCAGCTTCCCTTATTTTAACATTTTTTCAATCTCATCTTCAGAGCAAAGCATTTGTCTGTCACATGGCCATGGTCTTGGTGAAATTCGCACCACAGGTTTTTGTTCCTCTTGTTGGGGGCTGCCCTCAACTTCTCAGGCCACTTCAGGGACCGATCACTCTTTATCTCGTTGAGAATATATTCACAGCTGACCATTATAGGGGTATAACCAGCGAACTTATCGTCCGTAAACCTCTTCTTCCCATCTTTAATCTTCTTATGGTACTTACCCCCACTGGTGCCTCCTTTTTCATCTTCGTATTTTGTATCCATCGCCTCTTCGGCGTTCATCACCTTTCCTGCTGTTGACAGCAGTTCAACCATCATCCTCGGAGGGTCTTCAGCAAGCTTCCACAACAGCTTCCCCTTTTAGAGTCCTCCAATCAGGGCCGTCATAGCTATGCTCTCCTCATAGTCTTTGACCTCTAACTTTTCTTTGTTGAATCTGGCTATGTAGTATCTTAGACTATCATTCTTCCCCCGCTTAACATAGAGAAGGTGTGTGGTCTTCTTTTGCGGCCTCACCCTAAAGAAAAAGTTATGGATGAATCGGTCTGCCAACTTCTTAAAGCTTTCAATGGAGTTTTTTTGAAGAGACATATACCAGACATGTGAAGCCCCAGTCAGAGTGCTAGAAAAGGCACGACACCTCATCTCATCTGAGATAGAGTATATGTCTGTCACCGATTGATACATCTCAATATGGTGGATAGGTTTTGTACTCCCGTTATATCTTAGGGTTACCACAGGTGGCTTAAACTTTGATGGTGCAGGAAAGTTGACTATCTTTACCACAAAGGGAGAGCCTATGGAGTATCCTCTCTGAAGAGGGTCCCGACTCTTCAGAATATCACCGATCTTATCCTCCAGCCGCTGGATCGAGTCATTCTAGGGCCTCGTAGGGTCGGATTAGCCGATTTGATCCCCCACTGCCTCTTTGAGGTGGACAGAGGGTTCTGCTGCGACAGGCCTATGTCGGCCGTTTACTTCCCCATGACCATCGTCCCGTCCTTGGGGTTGGCCATCTGCTGCCTCCCTCCTGGACCTTGCGACACTCTTTGACCTGGACAATTTTTCCCACAGGCCATTTACTGGGCCGAGCCTCTCAAAGGTCGACCCCCTTCTCAAGCGATCAAAAGCAGAGCCTCTCGGGCGATCGTCAGGATTTTTCCTTCCACACTTTCCTCTGCTCTCCTGGAGAGGTCGCACAGTATTATTAGAGACCTCATACGGCTCCCATCACTCTATGGGGGCCTTCTCTCCCTCTAGATCATTATACCTGTCCTCAGGGTAAGGATTTCCTTGCCTCCCTAGGCGTAGACGCCGGGGGTCAGCAACATCCCTCCACCGCTGAGGGGGCGGTAAGTCTTTGCGTGGTGCCTGGGGTAGTCCCCTGGCCTCATGCCGCCCTGGAACCGTTGCCGGAGTAATCATCTCAGGTGAGACACCTGGTGGTCTTAGTATGTTCTGGCTTAGAGCTGTGAACTGCTCTTGCATGATCCTCTAGCTTGCTGCCAGAGACTTCAAGGCTGTCGCCACATCAGCCATCTCAGACTGAGGTGGTGGCTGACTGGAACTGGGTCCTACTCCACTATCCGGTGGAGGAAGTGGTGGTGGTGGCATCTCCTGTGCCATGTGTTTGAGCTATGAAAATCTGAACTGAAGAAAAGACTGATGAGCTGGAGAACCTTAATGGGTCTCTTTCAATGGTGAAACATCTCCTCTTAGGGGGAGAGCTGGTCCACCACTAGAGTGCCCAGTGAGGTCAAGTTGTACAAATGAAGAGATGTCTTCTCGTTCCCACAGACGACGCCAAACTGATGATGCTGAAATTTAGAACCACTAGGTAAGTGATGATGAGCTCAAGCAGTAGTAACCATGGCAGCCCTGGAGATATGTATATATATATATAAGTGTGTAAAAGGAGATGAGTATATGAGGAATAAGATAATGATGTATAGTGGTTCAGCCAATTATGCCTACATCCACTGTGAGTGTGTGATCCACTAAGTATGGGCACTAATGGCCTTGGATACAATGCACATAAGCTCACTTTCTCTCTCTACTGTGTGTACAAACAGAGTTTCAGCTAGGGTTAATTATCGATCTATCCATCCATCCCCTTGTAGGGTTTTAGGTGACAAGTATATATAGGTCTTGGAGGGTGTAGTGTACCCCCCAAGTATGCATGCTGCATGTGAATGATGATCTAGCCAATCTCCTGTTGAGACCTGTAGATGCCAAATGATGACATAATATTCCCTCACGTGAGTGGGTGATATTGTTATGACGATCTTCCACGTGCCATATGAGCCTCACGCTCACTGTTCCATGTGTATCCCAAACCACGCACTGTGATGATGTCACCCTTGGCCTATGATACGAGGCCGAGGGCAAAGTTCCCTCTGGTGGTGAGTCTTGCCTAATTTGGGCCTCGTACTATCGTACCCTCGGAGGGTCATCTGGGTCTGATGAGGGGTCGGCCCTTTGGAGGGTCGTCTGGACCATGATGAGGGGTCGGCCCCTTGAAGGGTCACTCGGGACTGATGAGGGGTCGGCTCCTTGGAGGGTCGTCTGGACCATGATGAGGGGTCAGCCCCTTAAAGGGTCATCCGGGCCTGATGTGGGGTCGGCCCCTTGAAGGTTTGTCTGGACCATGATGAGGGGTCGGCCCCTTGAAGGGTCGTCTGGGCCTGATGAGGGGTCGGCCCCTTGAAGGGTGGTCTAGACCATGATGAGGGGTCGGCCCCTTAGGGGGTCGGCTGATACTGGTTATCCTGACCCCATCAGTGTAAGGCTCCCTCGGCCTGGCCGAGGGTATATATGGGTATATCAATATGTTTCGAACATCCGGAGTCCAGTTACTAACCAGATGAAGTCTGTTATGCCTTAAAAGCTGTTATGACAACATTGCACTTGAGCTAGAGTAACAAGTCATATTTTCTAATCCAAGTGGGCCTAGTTTTTAAATTTTTGTTGCCCTTTGATTTAGAAAATCTTTTTTTAGTCTTTCTAAATGGTTTCTTTTTAGTTTTAGTTCCTCCCTTCTTTTTATAATTAGAGTTATGTGTGTTCTGCCTTGAAAGAACGTAATTATACCTACTCTTCCTAGAATAGTTAAAATTTGTATAAGTAGGTGTGTACATTCTTTTTTGAAAACATCCGGTAATAGTGTGGCCATAGAAATCGCAGTATTAGTAGTATTGATGTGTGGAGGACTTGACTTCAATATTAAAGTCTTTAAAGATAGGTGTAGACCTAATAGGAATGGTTATCCAAGTGTCATTGGTTTTGGATTTCTGACATTGGTCTCTAACAAGCAGACATACGTACTTAGATGGATAATTAGATTTGGTATATGATTTGGTAGAGACATTTTTGAAACTATGTTCTTTCTGAGTATCTTGAACTTTTTGGCCTTCCTTAACAAAAATAACATTTTCAGGAGAAACATTTTTACTAGTAATGACCTTTTCTACAAAACCTAAGCCAGATTTCTCTTTAGAATCAAACTTACTTCCTTCAATAATTTCTTCATAAGATTTTAGTTATGCTTCAAAAAGTAAACATTTTTTTAAATATATTTGAAGTTTTTTGTTTTGATTCTTCAAGATCAAGAAGAGCAGTTATATATTTTGTCTCTAAAACATAATTTTTCTTAGGCAAGTCTTTGATTTTTATAGAAAACTATTTTGTTTCAGTCTCATGGGCAACACATTATGCTGTAAATTCTTCCTAATAGTCTGGTTAAGTAAATCAATACGTTCACTCAACAGATTCACCATTTTATCAAGACGAACACTTTTCTTAAGTTTTTCATGTATTGCTCTTGAAGATCTGGAAGATCATCGTCGAACTCACTATATATCTTGTGTGTAGTGTATCCTATAGAGCTCATTTCTTCTGTGGAGCTCACACACACTTTAGATTTGTCTACAATGTTCTCATTTAGACACACTCGTATACTATCATTTTCAGTGCTATTTTTATCACCAACAGACACTATGTTATCATTTGCAGATACAGTAAGAACATTATAAGGCATAATAGAATCATAAGTAGTCAAACATTCATTATCGTCATAGTATATAATTTTAGCAAAGAATGACATGCAAGACTCATCATTATGGGTTGACTCAGTTTCATCTGAATCAGAACCACTAGAGTCGTCCCATGTTTTATATATGTTTTCCCTATTGTTCTTGTTCAAATTAGTTTTGCATCTATTGGCATAGTGTCCCATTCTACCACATTATGATATTTCACATCTTTTTAGTCAATCATGGTTTTTTTGTCATAGGACTGTTTTTCATTATGTCTTTTATGAGGTCTGCGATTTTGATTACCTTGATAATTTTGTGTGCCTTGTTTAGAGGCTACTGCATTTCTGAATTTGATAATCTTTTTGAAATTCTTGCTCATAAGAGATATTTGATTGTCAAGGTGATCCAAATTATAGTCATCACTTAAGTCAAGGTCATAGTCTAAGGGACTTATTTTAGGTGAAGACAATTATGATGAAAACACAACAGTAGAACTAGTGGGTCTCTTATTTTGGGCAGTTAACTATTTTTTAAACTCTAACTCCATCTCAACTGTTCTTAATTTGCTACTTATCAACTCAGGATTCAGGTTTGGGTCGTTCGTTTCTTCTATGGCATATCTTTTTTTTGTCAAACTTAGCAGGTAATGACTTGAAAATCTTTTAAACGATATCTTTTCTACTATAGGTTATACCATTTCCATGTAATTTTGTGAAAATATCAATTAACCTTATATAGAAATCATGAAAAGATTCATTGTCATCCATAATCAGTGTATTGTACTGCTGGATTAATATTTGGGTTTATCTAGCCTTAACACGTTCATGACCCTCATGAGCGGTGACTAAGGTGTCCCAAGCCTCCTTGGAAGTAAAACAAATAGATATTCTTTTAAATTCGTGTTCGTTAATGAATATAAAGGTAGCGTTCTTTCCCTTATTATTGTTTAGAGACATCTTTTTCTCTTTCGTAGTAAATTCGCTAAGAATTTTCTTAACCCTTGTGGGATTAGCTTCAGATAAAGACTTATTTGGATGTTCATACCCTTTTTCGATCATATCCCAGACATCATCACTAATAGTTCCTTGAATGAAAGCAACCATTCGTACTTTCTAGTAAAAGAAGTTGTTTCAAGCAAAGTGAGGTGGTCGGGAAGGGTTACCTAAATTCTCAGATCTTTCATCCATATTCAGAACTTTAAAATTTCAAAAATAGTTTCTAGAGTTTCGGGATATTTTTTTTTGATAAACCTGCATTGATACCACTTTAAAAAATCTTGTTTACTAAGTTAATAACAAAATTTTATAGATTAAGTAAACTCTGATAATGAACTCCTTGAGCAAAACACTTTTTGAAATATAACACAAGATGTGTTTTGGACAGGTTCTGAATATGTATTCTGGATTTGTTAGTTTGATTACCGTAGATTTTTAAAATTAAAACCTACTACTAAGTAGGTGTGTTCAGAAAACCGAATGGATCGGCAGACCGAACCGGACCCTCCTAATTTTATTGGTTTTTTTAATCGGTCTGATCCAGATTTTTTTTGACAAACCGATCTAATCGGTCCGATCCTCGATCTTCCTTGTTAAATACCCGGTCTGGACCAACTCGGACCGATCGGTTACTATATATATATATATATATATATATATATATATATATAATAAAAACACACGTTACACTCGTCTTAAACAAAAAAAAAGAAAGGAACCCTAATAGATCTAATAACAGCACACGCACACATTTGTACTCTTCTCTCTCTCACAACACAACACATTTGTGCTTCTACTCTGCTCATTTGTGCACTCATCTGCGCCGCTACTCTACTCTCATCTCATTAAACTTACCAAAGACTGTTGTTGAAAATAGGAAGATCTTAATACCTACAAAACACTCACCATCTTCTTTATTGAGCAAATCCTAACATTTTAACCCCACCCCAGTTCTTGCTCCCATCTCAGACCACCACCACCACTAAACACACCATTATTTCCTCAATCGGCCACTAGAAGATCTCCATAATCAACACATGACCCAAAGAACTTGCTGTGCAATAAACTACCCATCAAGTTTTCTTCTGTACAACCCATCTACCAATAAAATCGATCAAATCAACATGCGTTTTCTTTTAATTTACCATCTAGATCGAGTAATAGATTTAGTTAATAATGAAAAATGTCGACGGTTGTGGTTTGAATATGGGGTTTCGAGAGATACTCCAGAGTTTTTGGTCTTCACAGAGGCATTGTGGGTTGTTTGGATTTTGGGGTTGGAGAGAGAGAGAAGCTGTAATGTTTGGATTAGGGTTTGTTGAGTGAAAAATATGGTTTGTTTGATGATAAGGTTGGTTTTCATTTCCTATTTTTCTTGTTGAATGTTTTATCCATCATCTGGATAATATTTTGCTGGAGAACCTTGGCGACACAAGAACACTACAAGCAGTGTTTGAACTTGAAGCTATTGTTCTGAATGGTAAAGTTGTTCCTCTTAATTGTAGAGTTAATTTAAATGTTTCCATGTAAAATTTGTGTGAGTAGTGCTAGGCCCACAACTTAATGTGGCAGCCAACAAAATATAATTGGTTTAACAGTTGGTGGACTCCAAGTTTTATCCCTATCGAAAGTTATTTCAATAAGATTAGTACCGACAAGTTAAACCGGACCGACCATACAAAAAATCGAACCGACTGGGCTCGGAAAACCAATTTAATCGGTTCGGCCTTGGTCCTCCTTTTTTTAGGACTGGTTTAATCGGTTCGATCCTTAAATTTACTAAATACTGAATCGGACCGGACCGCGAACACCCCTACTACTAAGTCTTAAATGAGAAACCATTCATAGAAGGAATTAAGAACATTCAAGCAAATTAACACAGGATTTTTAACGTGGTAAAAACCTAAAGTAAGGGAAACATCCACGCCCCCCTCTCCGGAGCAAAACAAAAAAATCCACTAGAAACAATCACAATACAAAGTACAACACTAAGAATGCAAATCAAGATCCTAAATCTAAGTCAAGAAAATATACCTATAGGAGTTATTCCACTCTCAAAGGCTTCTGACTTGATTTTTATCTCCCTCTAGTAGCTTCCTTACTTTCTCATTGTCCACGGATTATAGCAGCTCTAACAACACCATGTTTCTAAAAAAGAACCACTATATCTAAGTGTTCGTGTGAGAGTGTAAGTGTTCATGATGTGCACTAAATGCTAATTATGCAACTCACCCTCTCAGAATAGTTATACAGACAAAATCCTATAAATCATCAACTTCTATATGACATTCAAATTCTGATTCAACTTATTTTGAAAAATAAACTTCTTATCGAGGTCAGATATAAAAATAATCTTTCTATTAAAAAGAGCCAAGATCCTATATGTCTCGACCTTATTTCTTTACAAATTTATTTCCCAAAATGTGAAATATAAACTAGAAAACATAAGCTCTATTAGATCTGAGAAACTTGAAAGAATCAGAAATCTCTTTTTCAAAAAAAAAAATTGAAATCAGAAAAGGATATTTTTTAAAATAAACGAGAAATATAAAGATCCAAGTGATAAAAACCTAAAAAACGATCAAGTGATTTTCTCTTTGGAAAACCTCAAAATTTCGACTTTCCTAGAGATAGGTTCTAAAAGAGAAATCTCGTTTGAAGAGGTATTTAAACAACGAATACCCTAGCACGTTAATGCTCTTAGAAACCCTAAATCTAACTCTCAATATTGGGTTTTTTGGTATTTGGAAATGGAAGATTTGGTTGTGTGGTATTTGGGAGAAAATGCTTAGGGTTTGATCTTTGGACGAACTTGGGTTTTCTCTCTTCTCTTTTTTTTCTTCTCTCTCTTCTCTCTTTTTCTCCTCTTTCTCTTCTCTATTTTCTCTTTATTTTTTTTCTCTATAAAATGAGACGAAATTAAAAACTTCTCAAATGCTAACACATGGACTCCTATTATACTAAACATAGAAGGATCGAGAAGGCTGACCTAAATCAAGGGCTGAGATTCACTCGACTGTTGGGCTTCGCATCTAACGGTTAGAAACGGGCGGTGATTAAACTAACGTTGATTGATTCTAACTGGGATCACATGGATTCTGATGGAACACATGCAGACCATTGATAAAAGAGATCTAAGGGTTGCAATTCACTCTTCTCTTTAAGATACATAAGAAACACAAATCTAGTAGATATAAAGGCAACACGTGTATGGATGTGATCAGTTGAAAAATGCATGTTTTGTGTTTTCTAAAAATATGAATTGGACCCCCAAAATTCTTTAGCGCCTTTGGTTTCTACCCTGAATAATTTTTTAGGAAAAATAGTATTTACGTTTTAACCCCAAAAATTTAAAATCACATATTACTTAATTTAAAAAAAATATATTTAAAAAAAATGTTTGAAGTGATTTAAAAATGTTAACAAAATTCCTAAAAAATAATATGATCCTTGTGCACACATACTATCAATAATATGTAGTGTAAGTGTCCTAAAGTGGCCATGAGGTATATATGATTTCCCTTTGATGTGGATTATGAGGTTCTTGGACTGGATATCTTCTTTGATGCTTGGATACTTTGAGAGAGAGAGAGAGCAACTCTTGAAAATCTAACCTATTTTGTCTCAGTGTACAAACTAGTTGGAACTCCTATATGAGATAGACTCAAGTAAGTCAATCATATAGTGTGTTCTCAACCTCACCTCCAAATGTGGCCTCAATGGGATACCAAGCTTGAAAATTCACTCTAATATATATATATATATATATATATATATATATATATATATATATATATATATATATATATATATATATATATATATATATAGGGAGAGGTTCACAAGTGGACCAAAAGAATGGACTTTTTAATGGACTTAACAAAAAAGACTAATAAGTCTCGGTTATTGGGTGCCGCTGGCGCGGACCCATTACACCAAGGAATTAAAATTAGTGGGTTATTAGTCTTTTTTGTTAAGTCCATTAAAAAGTCCATTCTTTTGGTCCACTTGTGATCCTTCTCCTATATATATATATATATATATATTATTGCAATTCTACTACAAAACTTCCCCACTAAACCCCCCTAAACACTCTCAAAATCACTAACTTATTTGCATTTGTTACACTACCATAATGGTGGAACTTGGATTATTTTTTCTCCACCGTGTTTTGGTCAGATATCCCCTTTAAGCTTCCTATAAATTTTTATAAAAAAAATGAGTAGCACATGGGGTCGTGTCATTTCTTGGACACGTTTCAACATCCTAAACAAAGCTAAGACCATATTTCATCTCCTCCACTTTTGGATAAATTTTTTAGCCCAAATTCGCGATAACGACTAGTTTTCCCCATGGTAGAGCTTATATTCTTTCGTGATGGTAGTCGTAAGCCCCAGTCGTACTAGAATCTCCCGTGTTACTCAACTGCGATCGCGACTTATCACACCACTACCACAATGCTTCCCTGTATTCTCCACTTTTCTTTTTTTCTTAGCTGCTCTTTATAATTGCATAACCATAATACTTCCTATATATATATAAAGATAATTTCCAACTTAAATTAAATTCTTGGCTCATATACTTCACTTAACCCAACTTGAATATTCCAACCCAAGCTACACTAAATAGAGTTTGTGAGTAAGTCTAAGTTTTTCTGGTAAATAAACCTATATCATATTGGACTTGTGTAGCTGGGATATATGAGGTCTTTCCCGTTGTGGGTTTTTCTCGTATATCACGATGTTATGATTTGCTTATTTTATTCTTATTTATTCTCACCTAGATGCATGCTTAGGTCAAGACTAAAATTGGTAAACTATTTCACACAACACTTATGATTTTAAAAGCGGTGCAAGTTTATTAAATTTGTGATAAATAAAAAGTGGTGGTGTTTTCCATACAAACCATAGGGCGCACTAGATTTCTTCAAATTAGTATTAGAGCGGGACTAGTTGTTGTGTTAGATCCCTATTTAGTGCCTGTTTAGGATTTAGATAGATTTTAACTGAGAGGGTAGTTTCACTGTCTGACCTCCGTTGTTTGATGGGTCAAATTATCCCTATTGGAAGGCTTAAATGCGACTTTTGTTAAAATCAATAGATGAAAATCTTTGAAACTCGATTGAGTATGGGTGGACTCCTCCCACTGAAGGTGGTTCTTCTAAAGTGTATGCTTCCTAGACAACGGATGAAAGAAATGCCTCAACTTTTAATTCCAGGGGTGTGAATGTTATTTTTTGCACTGTGGCCGCTGAAGAGCTTAGACGCATTATGACTTGCGAGAGCGTGAAGTATTCTTAGGGTATTTTATAATCCACACATGAGGAAATAGTTACTGTTAGGATTTTCAAGTTATAAAATCTGACGTCTAAGTTTAAGATGATTAAGATGTTGGAGAATGAGTCTTTTGATGAATTTTATGCCAAGTTGTTGAATATGTCTAACTCCTCATTTAACTTAGGTGAGCCGATCCCCGAGTCTCGTGTTTTGTAAAAAAATTTAAGTTCGTTTCTTGAAGGGTTTAATGCCAAAGTCACGGTCCTATATTGCATAGGTGGTGTCAACGCTATGAGAGTAAAAGAACTTATAGGTGACCTTAAAACCTATGAGATGAATATTTCTCATTTAGATAAAAATAAAAAAGGGCATAATTTAAAATCCCGAAAAGAGGATGTGTCAGACTCCAATAGTGATGTTGAGCTTAATGCTGAAGAGATATCCAAGTTTGCTAGAAAGTTCAAGAAGTTTCTTAAGCTTAGATATGAGAAGATCTTGGAGAAGAGTTTTAAACAGAAACCTAAGAACTTTGTCGACTATGATAGGAAGAATAAATATGGTCCTAAGAAGGTGGATGATATGGACAAGTGTTTTAAATTCCAAGGTTTTGGGCATTATTCTCATGCGTGTACCACTAGACTAAAGTTGAAGGGTAAGAAATTGAAGGTACATAATACCACTCTTCGTAATAGTGAGTCGAAAGAGAAAGTTAATTACCATCCTGACCACAACTACACATCATTAATGGTCATTCATACGGGCTTAAATGAAGTTTCTTCACCAGTTGAAGATGATCATGTGCATAACGGTTCCAAGGTCCAATCTTTAGGTTCCTAAGATATTGAGTAGAGGAGCGAAGAAGAAGAAAACTATGAGGAGGAGAGTCAGCTTTAAGTGTACTTTTGAGAGTTATACATGGAGTCGTTAAAGTTAAAAAAGACCAAATTGTGTTTAAAAGCTAAGGTGAAGGAACGAGCCATAGAGGGTGGAAATGGTAAATTGATTGAGGATCTTAGGGCAGGTAAGAGGACTCTTAAAGATAATCTTAAATATGTTGCGGGAGAGACAAATAGTCTGGGTGGTTTGATGGGGGATTTGAAAAAGGATATTCTCGATTTAGAAGAGTTTAGGCATTTGCTCAAGTCTAGTATTGTGGAGCTATAAGAGAAGTTCAAAGAGTAGACTAATATAAAATTTGATTTGGAGTGTAGGTGGAAGAAGTTAGATAAAATATTTGGCACCATTAAAATCAAAGATGAAAAGTTTAGTATTGACTTTAATGATATAGATACCTCCACTACTAAAGCAAAGACCAGCTTTTGAGAGAGTCAACAAAAGCTAGGGATGTTAAAAAAGGTTAACCTAAAGGTAACATTTCGTGTGTCTTCACTTGCACACAATGTGGTAGAAAATGTCACATTAGGCATTGATGATGCTGAAATCTAGCACCACTAGATAAGTGATGATGAGCTCAAACAGTAGTAACCATGGCAGCTATAGAGATGTATATGTATAGAAGGAGGTGAGTATAAGAGGAATAAGACAATAGTGTATAGTGGTTCAGCCAATCAGGCCTACATCCACTGTGAGTGTGTGATCCACTAAGTATGGGCACTAATGGCCTTGGATACAATACACATAAGCTACCTTTCTCTCTCTACTGTGTGTACAAGCAGAGTTTTGGCTAGGGTTACAATTATCGATCAATCCTTTTGTAGGGTTGTAGGTGACAAGTATATATAGGTCCTGGGGGTGTAATGTACCCCCCAAGTATGCATGGTGCATGTGAATAATGATCTAGCCAGTCTCCCGTTGACACCTGTAGATGCCAAATAATGACATAATATTACCTCACGTGAGGGGGTGATATGGTTATAACGGTCTTCCACGTGCCATGTGAGCCTCATGCACACTGTTCCAAGCGTATCCCAAACCGCGCGCTGTGATGATGTCACCCTCAGCCTATGATATGAGGCCGAGGGTAAAGTTCCTTCTGGTAGTGTGTCTGGCCTAATTTAGGCCTCGTACTGTCGTACCCTCGGAGGGTCGTCCGATCCTGATGAGGGGTCGGCCCCTCGGAGGGTCATCTGGGCCTGGTGAGGGGTCGGCCCCTTGGAGGGTCATCCGAGCCTGATGAAGGGTCGGCCCCTAAGGGGTCGTCTGGATCCTGACAAAGGGTCGGACCCTGAGGAGTCGTCTGTGCCTGATGAAGGGTCGGCCCCCTGAGGGGTCGTCTGGAGCCTGATGGAGGGTCGGCCCCCTAAGGGGTCGTCTGGGTCCTGATGAACGGTCGTCCCCTCTGAGGGGTCGTCTGGAGCCTGATGAAGGGTCGACCCCCTGAGGGGTCATCCGGTATTGATGATGAGTTCATCCTGACCCCATCCAGGTGTAGGGCATCCTCGGCCTGGCCATGTGTATATATGGGTATATCAATCACCCCCCAGCCCTTAGCCATTGACGTTATTCGAGATGGCTGGGGGATAATGTTGCCCTTGAGATGCGTGCATGGTCAGTTAGATGAATGATAATTGTCTAGATGGTATTCCACATGTCAAACTTTTATTCATTGTCGTTCCAGTTTTCCAGGCGTGGTGGTTGCACACTGCTTAGGACTTTATGCCCTAATGATGCCCTCCTCGCGGGCTGTGCTCTGCATTAGTGAGTGGGCCCACTCATTGGCAAGGTACTTAAAGAATTTTTTGAAGTTTCTCTTTCTTCTTCTTCTTCTTCGCGCCTAAACTCTCTCTCTCTAGCTTCCAGCCTTCTTGCCATTTCTGCATTTTCGAACCTTCAATCTTGGCAGCTTCACTATTTCTCTTCAGGTAACACCTCGACCCTAGTGCCCTACTTATCTTCATTTCTATTTGTTTTCCTGTTTTAAGTTCGTAGGGTTAGATTCTTCTTAGGCTGTTCCATAGATTTTCCGGTATGACCTCTAGTAAGCTGTTCTTGAATTGTTCTTGATAGAAAACCCTTCAATTCCTTAGTTTTGATCGAAAAGTCCACCCTGGTCAATTATAAGCTTGTTTGTAGTTAGGTTACCCAAATTTTTCCAAGTGTAGGGTCTCCCCCTTAATTCTTAGGAGGCTTTATAATTTATCCGAGGAATTCCCATCCTTGCAAGAGAAACTCTTCATAGAGATCAGACGAATAGAAGAAGAGGAGGAGAGGAGACGAGTGGCCGACCCTAACTGGGTACGACCCATTTTCCCCATTCCTCTTGCCACAATAAAGACATTTGAGCCGTCTGAGTCTTGTGGATCATCCTGTCGTCCAACAGAGAGTTATTCAGGTGAGATGGATGAGAAAGCGTCATCGCCAACTGGCGCTGGACCTTCTGGGAGAATAGAGACGTCTGATCTAAGCCCAGGGCGACAAGCCGAGGGTATGGTTGCTTTCGAGGCTGTCCCTGTGACAACCCTATCCCCACATGCCTTCCAGATGACTTTTCCCTAGGGGCCTCTGACAGGTGATGAGGCCGAGGGGGAGGGGACTGAGGATGATGGTGAGAACTCAAATGTTGACCCAGTTGACACCTCCCATGCCTCATCCTATATCTCCTCATTCAGGGGTCGTGACCTCTTGCTGTGGAGGCATGCATATGGTATGTATCCCAACATTACTATGAGGGTTCCCCCTGAGTCTGAGAGGGTCTTCGAGGGTGAAGAGGGAGAGGTTACAGTAAACGAACTAATGTTCAAGGTTGGTGTCAGATTCTCTCTGCATCCTGTTGTCATAAAAATCTTGTCGGCCCTCGGCGTCGCCCCCACTCAGCTTCCTCCCAACTCCTGGAGGACGATCCTAGGCTACATCTCCCTGTGAAACAATGCTTTCACTGATGAGCCCTCGACCGACGTCTTTTTGGCCTGTTACAATATCACCTCCTCGTCCAAACAGCCTGGGTACTACCACCTGGGGGCGAGGAGGTTTGATAAAAAACTTCTCCATGTGGCACAAACCTCCAACCACGATTGGAAGAAGAAATTTTTCTTCGTTTCTGGGGAGTGGGAATTTTCTGTCGAGTCTCAACATTTAGACGACAGTCCGAGGGTTCCCAGGAGATGGTCAAACCCCTCGATGAAGGCCAAGTATGATCCCAGACTTAGTCTGGATGAGAAAGACATAGTAGAGTATCTGAGGGAACGAGGGAGAGGGGGTGAAATTACAAAGTTCGAAGATCTGATGACCCCCAAGTTCCTCAAGGAAGCTGGTCTGAGGGTCGGCCCCCTGACAGACCTATGCGAGTTATATTATTTTTTGCTCAATCTTTACTTTTTATTTTTAAGTGTTTCATCTTTATCTCTGCATCTTTCTGACCTATAGTCCTCTTTTCAGGTCGTCCTCCAGGTATATCAGACCATCTCTGGAAATGACTGCCCCGAGCATACTATCTGGTTTGGGGAAGAAAAAGGGAAAGGAGCCCCAGCAAGCTCCGAGGAAGACGAAGACCGCTGGGCCGACACCTGATGAGACGACCTCCGATAGGCACAAAAGGAAAGAGCCAGAAGTCCCGGTTGACCCTCAACCTGATTCACGGACGAGGGCAGGGGTCGAGGCGTCTGAGGGAACCGCCTCGTCTTCCAGCATGTGGGACTTTTGGTCCTAAAATTTGACATTACTGAAGGCCGAGCCATCTTCTCTTATTGCTAACTTGAGGGCGGCCAAAGCGTCAATGTTTTCTTCCCTTTCGGCTGCCGATTATGAATTTTTATCCAAGATGCCTCCAGCCAAAGTGTATGACTATGGTCTGCACGCCCTAGCTCAGGTATTTGTTCTCACTTCATTTTTGTAGTTGCATTTTTTCACAAACTATTTTCTAGGCCTCTTAACGAGTGTCTATCATTGTTCTGTGCAGTCTGTCTGTGCCTTTACCTCGGCCACTAAGTGGATGGCTGAGAACCAAGAAAAATTCCATGAAGCTGAGAGGGCTATTCAGCACGAGGCTGATCTTTAGTCAGAGCTTGAGACTGCAAGGGCTGAGTTGGAGAGCACCAGGACTGAGCAGGCGAGGATCCTGGATGAGCTGACGAGGCAACATGATGCAGACATGGCGGCCAAGGACTTGCTTATAAAGGATAGGGATGAGGCCTTGACCAACATGGGGGCCCAGCACAAGACCAATCTTGAGGTGGCTGTCAGGAAAGCCGAGGCCGATGCTGTGGAGGCCTACAAAATCTCGAACGAGTTTCAAGGCTTCGGCCTTGAATACTTAGAGAGGGGAATCAGGACGGCCTGCTGATGGGTTGTCCTCAAGTTTAGTGACGCAGTATCTTCCGTTCGCCCCTCTCTTGAGGCAGTTCAACTGGACGATCCACTTATTTCTGAAGCCCTAGCACAAGCGAAATCTCATCATGTAGAAGGCACAAGCACATCTGAGGCTCGTCCTGTCATGGTCATAGAAGAATCTCCAATAGATGTTGAGGCCTTGCCCTCTGACATTTCTCAGTAGGGTGGTTGTCTGTAGCCCATACCCTCTTCGTGTAATTAATATTTTTGTACTTTTTTATCAGACGAACATCTTCATTTTGTAATTTAATATAATGCCTCTATGTCTTCTGTATTTGTCTCTCGTATGACTTTCATTATGATGTTTATGATGTTTTAAACAATATCACTAACCCCTCCCTCGTCTTTCTTGAGGGCATTGGTGGGGTCGTCCCCACCATTGACCCTCATTATAGCCGAGGGTTATAATTACCAAATTAATGGTTTTAAAAGTCTTCCCTCGTCCTTCTTGAGGACAATGGTGAGGTCGTCCCCTCCATTGACCCTAATTATTGGCCGAGGGTTATAATCACCAACTTAATGGTTTCAGAAGTCTTCCCTTGTCCTTCTTGAGGATAGTGGTGGGGTCATCCTCTCCATTGACCCTCATTATAGGCCGAGGGTTATAATCACCAACTTAATGGTTTTAAAAGTCTTCCCTCATCCTTCTTGAGGACAATGGTGGGGTCATCCCCTCCATTGACCCTCATTATAGGCCGAGGGTTATAATCACCAACTTAATGGTTTTAGAAGTCTTCCCTCGTCCTTCTTGAGGACAGTGGTGGGGTCGTCCCCTCCATTGACCCTCATTATAGGCCGAGGGTTATAATCACCAACTTAATGGTTTTAAAAGTCTTCCCTCCTCCTTCTTGAGGACAATGGTGGGGTCGTCCCCTCCATTGACCCTCATTATGGGCCGAGGGTTATAATCACCAACTTAATGGTTTTAGAAGTCTTCCCTCGTCCTTCTTGAGGATAGTGGTGGGATCGTCCCCTCCATTGACCCTCATTATAGGACGAGGGTTATAATCACCAACTTAATGGTTTTTGTCCTTCCTCGTCTTTCTTGAGGGCAATGGTGGGGTTGTCCCCACCATTGACCCTCATTGTAGCCGAGGGTTATAATACCAAATTAATGGTTTTAATCAGTGTATTCTCTCATCTTTCTTGAGGACAATGGTGGGGTTGTCCCCTCCATTGACCCTCATTATAGGCCGAGGGTTATAATCACCAACTTAATGGTTTTAAAAGTTTTCCCTCGTCCTTCTTGAGGACAATGGTGGGGTCGTCCCCTCCATTGACCCTCATTATAGGCCGAGGGTTATAATCACCAACTTAATGGTTTTAGAAGTCTTCCCTCGTCCTTCTTGAGGACAGTGGTGGGGTCGTCCCCTCCATTGACCCTCATTATAGGACGAGGGTTATAATCACCAACTTAATGGTTTTAAAAGTCTTCCCTTATTAAAGGCCGAGGGTTATAATACCAAATTAATGGTTTTATAGTCCTCCCTCGTCTTTCTTGAGGGCAATGATGGGGTCGTACCCACCATTGACCCTCATTACAGCCGAGGGTCATTTGCCAAAGATGTTTCCATGCGTACTAGAACTGGTAAACACAAGATGAGAGGAAACACTGATATTTATCATTAATTTAAATCTCAGTAATTTTCCAAGTGTTCTGTCGGAGCAACACCTATTACAACTGTCGTTCGATAGGACTTTACAAAACTACCGATAGTATTTCTTCAAATGATCTGCATTCTAGGGGTTGGAAAAGGGTTCCCCTTCTAGGTTTTCTAGTCTATAGGTCCCTGGGACAACTTCGTCGATGACCCTATATGGGCCATGCCAGTTAGGATGGAGCTTGTTGGGCTTCTGCCAAGTCTTTTTGAGGACCAAGTCCCCCACTGCAATTGGTCTCTGTTTCACCCTCTGATTATAAAACCTTGTAGTCCTCTACTGGTAGGCGGCTTGCCTTTTCTCGTCGTCCGCCCTCCTTTCCTCAATTAGGTCTAAGTCAAGTCTCCTCTCTTCCATATTTCTCCGGGGGTCATACATTTGGACCATATGAGTAGGAAACCCAATCTCAGTGGGGATGACGGCTTCTGATCCATAAGCTAGCATGAATGGGGTCTCTCCGGTAGAGGTCTTCACTGTCGTCCTATAGTCCCACAGCACGACATATAACTCCTCGACCCATCTTTCTTTTGCCTCCTTAAGCCTCTTCTTGATTCCATCTAGGATTGTCCTATTCGTAACTTTCGTTTTCCCATTGGCCTAAGGTCGGCCTGGGGTAGAGAAGAATTATTTGATACTCGCCTTTTCACAGTACTTCTGTAGAGATATATTCTTGAATTGAGTCCCGTTATTCGAGATGAGGGTGTTTGGGAGACCATATCTGCATATAATGTTTCTCCATATAAACTGGAAGGTCTTCTTCTCTGTAATCGTGAACATCAGTTCGGCCTCCACCCATTTCGAGAAGTAGTCAATCACTACGATGAGGAACCGATAGTTATTGACTTCCCTTGGCAAGGGTCCTACTAGGTCGATCCCCCACACTGCAAACGGCCATGGGGATGTAATGGAGGTAAGAGGTTGATGGGGTTGGTTAGGGATGGTGGCAAATCTTTGGCATTTATCACACTTTTTTACATATGCCGCGACATCTTTCCCCAAGGTCGGCCACCAGTACCCTTGGGTGACCACCCTCTTCGCTAAGGATCTGCCCCCAATGTGGCTTGAACATGATCCTTTGTGCACATCTTGCAAAATGGAAAGGACTTAAGAGGGGTGCACACACCTAAGTAAGGGGAGCAAAAACCCCTTTTTGTACAAGGTGTATCCGACGACAGTGAATTTTGCAGCCCTGTATCTCAGCTTCTTCATTTTTTGCCTTGCTTATGGCATCTCTCCCTCTTTAATGTATCTAATAAGAGATTCCATCCATGAAGCTTCCTGAAAACATTCAGGTAATTGCTAAGTGTTCCCTCAGCATCTTCAATAGTTGGTCATTTGTCCTGGTCGCCGAGGCCAACCTAGCAAAGGCGTCAGCTAGACCATTATCGAGCCTAGGTATCCTCTTTAATCTTACTTATCTGAAGCTCTTCAGTAATGACCGCACCTTCTCAAGGTACCTAGCCATCCTCTCATCCTTGGCCTCGTAGGCTCCTAGTATCTGATTCACTACTAGCCTCGAATCACTATGAACCAAAATCTTTCCGACACTAAGAGATTTGGCCAAGGAGAGGCCCGCTATCAAGGCCTCATACTCGGACTCATTATTGGAGGCCTTAAAGTTAAAGCTCCGGGCGTACTCAATGTCTCTGCCATCGGGTGATGATACTATTAACCCAGCCCCACTCCCGCTTTCACAAGAGGACCCGTCGACAAAGAGACTCCACACGGTATGTTTTTCTGAGAAACTTCCCTCAGTAAGTGCCCCCTGTCTAAAGAGATATATCCCCTCTTCATTTTCGTCCACTTTCCTTCGAGTTGTGCTTGTCTCAGCCTTATCTGCAGAGGCGTCGGTGAGTCTACCTTGCTAGGTATCTGTCTTCCTGTGGCTCTCATCTTCGGCTTTATCATCTTCCCAAGTAAACTCGGCCACGAAATCTGCCAATGCCTTCCCCTTAATGGTCGTCCTAGGCTGGTACATAATGTCAAACTCCCCCAGCTCTATAGCCCATGCCATTAGCCTCCCTGATTTTTCAGGCTTGTGCATGACCTGCCTAAGAGGAGAGTCAGTGAGGATGACCATTGTATGGGACTGGAAGTATGGCGTCATCTTTCCCGATGCATGGATTAAGGCATATGCTAACTTCTCCATCCTTGGATATCTTTGCTCTGCCCCCTGGAGTGCCTTGCTGTTAAAATACACAGGCTTCTATACTCCGTCTTCATCTCTCACAATAGCTGCACTGATGGTTGACTCTGAGACGGTGAGGTACACATAAAGTCGTTCACCCTGCACGGGTCGTGATAATAGCAAGGGAGACCCCAGATATGATTTTAACGCTTTGAAAGCCTCATCACACTCTTCACTCCATTCGAAGGCTTTTTTGAGAATTTTTAAGAATGGTAGACACCTGTCTGTGGCCCTAGACACGAACCTGTTCAAGGCAGCAACTCTCCTTGTAAGTCTCTGAACGTCTTTAATGGACTTGGGGGTCTTCATCTCTACAAAGGCTTTTATCTTTTCAGGATTGTCCTCGATGCCTCTTTGGTTGACAATGAACCCCAAGAACTTCCCTGCTCTGACCCCGAAGACACACTTGGCCGGGTTGAGCTTCATCTAGTATTTGTCCATCGTATTAAGGGTCCTCTCTAGGTCTGCCACATGATCCTCTGCCTTCAAACTCTTAGTCAGCATGTCATCTACATACCTCCATAGACTTCCCAATTTCATCCTCTGAACGTTTTGACTGGCTTATTACGTATCTGAAGACATTGAAAAACCAGCAACTGATCGGCCAGAGGGAGGTATTGTGGAAGCACCAGGAGGACCAGCAAGCTGAGGAGGCTAGGTTGGTCGCATTGGCCCCTCTTTTGGAAGCAGTGGATCAAGAGGTGAAGGATGCCGAAGAGGCTTTGTTCCTGGCCAAACTGAAGTGTGAGAGACTCCTGATCGAACGTACGCAAGTGCAAACTAGGCTAAAGGTTTCCATTAACGCCCAACGGTCTTTCACAACAGCCTCTTCGGGCCTGCCTGGAGATGTTTTCTCTTCCTCGGATTTATCTTTTCTTTTAGAGTAGTTACTTCTTGTATACAGATATTTTACTTCTTTTCTCTATGTAATTCTTGAGCAATAGCTTCCAAAGGAAATTTTGTAATACTCTATAGTTTATGAATGAAGAACGTATACTTTTCAATCCCTTCATGTGTTGTGACTGCTGTTGTGTGCAATAGAGTTTTGTGTTTCTGCAATTCTTTACTCTAAAAAAAAATGTCACCCAAAACTTGCATATTTATAACAATATAATCATCAGCTCAAACTTGGTTATTTTACACATGATAAACCTTCAGCCACTTATTGTTAATCTTAAATGGCTTGTCTTCTTCTATCTTCGAAATTAAGCAATAACATGAGTCATGCGCTTCCTTCACAACATAAGGTCCCTCCCAGTTGGTTGCGAACTTTGGTAGAGGAAGTCCCCTAATGTGCTTTACTGCCGCTTTCAATATGAGGTCTCCTTCCACGAACTTCCTTGGTCTCACCAAGTTGTCATATGCCCTGGAGAGTTATTTCGTATACATTTGAAAGTGTTGCATCGAGTTATCTCTATGCTCATCCAACGCTTCCAGCTGTACATGTCTACTGTTAGGTAGCATGCTACTTCTCAAGGCATAACGAGCAGAGGGAACTTCCAATTCTACTGGGAGGATTGCCTCAGCGCCATAAACAAGAGAGAACGGCATGTATCCTATGGGTTTTCGCTTGGTTGTTCGATAGGCCCACAGGACAGCTAGTATTTTGTCATCCCACGCCCCTGGAAAGTCTTCCATTATTTTGGCCAAAATATTAATCAGGGTTTTTTTAATTGCTTCGGCCTGACCATTTCCCTTTGGGTATGCCACTGTTGAAGTGTGATGAACAATGGAGTATTTTTCCGTGAGCATTGTTACCTCAGAATTGACGAAGGGCGTCCCATTATCCGAAAGAATTACTTTTGGGATCCCAAAATGGCAAATGATGTATTCTCTGATGAAGTTGCTCACCACCCTAGCCGTTGCCCGTTTGAGTGGTATTGCCTCGGCCCATTTTGTGAAACATTCTGTTGCTACTAGTATCCATATCTTGCCTCTCGAAGAGGGGTGAATTGCCCCCACTAGGTCGAACGCCCAAGTATGAAATGGATAGGGCGTTGATAGAGAGTGCAAGTCTGTCGATGGGGCATGGATCATATTCCCTTGAAGTTGGCAAGCCTTGCATTTCCGAACAAACTCAGCAGAGTCTTTCTCCATTGTTGGCCAATAATACCCCAATGTCATCAACTGATCATACAGCTTGGCACCTCCTATATGTGCTGGATCGTGCGCTTATTTGAGGACCTCCACTGCTTCTTCCCTCGTGATACATCGTAAGGGCCTGTTAAAGTACCCCTTTCGATAAAGCTTCCCCTCCTGGACGTAGAACCTTGGAGCCCTTCGCCTCAGACCCATTGCATCTATTTTCTCCGTTGGGACAACCCCCTCCTGAATGAAGTCGATGTAGGGCTGCCTCCAGTCCGTTTGAGTTTCAATAAAATGGCACTCAGCTGCTTCGAAGAATAGCTGACACTTGTTGCATTTCCATTATATCTCTGCCGCATCCTGCTTCATTCTAGGACAGAAATACCCCTCCCTTTGAATTATACTATATAGAGGTATCTCAGTCATTTTGCAGTGCTCCTCATGCGTTTTCTTCAATATTTGCTCGGCCTCCTCGGGGCTGACGCATCTTGACAACCATCCTCCTGTATTTCTGAAGTAGAGATTTCCCTGGCATGTAAAATATAGGGCCAACTCTCCTAGACGCATCGCCCCCTCACCAGACTCCAGTTGCTTCTTAATGTCTCTTCTCCAGCCCACCTCCTCCTCCATCGGCAGTATTGACTGTACTACCGAAGGAGCTGTTCTTCGTTGAATCACAATTGTGGTCTCATTGGTTTTCATTATCATCTTCTGGGCAATAGTGGCATAGGCATCTGGATGGCGGTTCATCGTTCTGGGATGCCTCCTGATCTTGGTCCGATGAAATTGGTTGAGAAGCCTTTGAATGATTGTTCTATAGGGCGCCAGGCTCATGTGTTTCAACGCATATTCTCCGTTCACCTGCTGAATTACTAAGTTTGAGTCACCCTTAATGCAGAGTGAGAGAATTACTCTTCGAAGAGCCTCTAGAAGCCCTAGTACTAACGCTTCGTATTCTGCCTCGTTATTAGAGTAGGGGAAATCTAGTTTGTAGGAAAGGCAAATATCTTCCATCCCTTTTGAAAGAACAACCCCTGCTCCTCCCTTCTTTTCTGCCGAAGATCCATCGAACTGCATCATCCATTCCTCCTCAGTTTCATCCAGGTAATTGGCCTGCAAATCATCTCCTGGAATGTCTTCCCTAGGTGGCTCGAAGGTTCCTGAAGGGAAGATGGACAATAGGTCAGCATACGCCTGACTTTTGATTGTACGAGGGACTACACATTTTAAGTCATATTCAGAGAGAATAAAGAACCATCTAGCTGCCCTGCCAATCAATATAGTCTTTGCGAGTAAATACCTAATTGGGTCGCATCTAGTTACAATATGAATGGTAAAAGACAACATATAATGCCTAAGTTTTTGTGCTACGAAGACCAAGGCTAAACAATGCCTTTCTAAACTAGTATATCTAACTTCTGGCCCATGTATAATTCTGCTGAGGTAGTAAACCGGCCGTTCTTTCCCATCTACTTCTTGTGCTAGCAGAGCCCCAACGGACCTCGTGGTGGATGTGAGGTATAGCTGCAACGGAGCTCCCTCCTGGGGAGGAACCATTATTTATGGTGACACGAGTAGTTTCTTCAGCCCAACAAGGGACTTCTGGTGAATCTCCTCCCATCTGAACTTCGTGTTCCTTCGCAGCAGCTGCATCAGTGGGTGTGTTATTTCGGCCAATCCGAGCACAAATCTCCTAAGGTAGGAGACTTTTCCAAGAAAAATTTTCAGCTCCTTCGCCGTTCTTGGACATGGCATCTCCAATATTGCCCGCTGTTTATCCTGGTCCATCTGTACCCCTTGTCGATTAACCAAGAAGCCTAAAAACTTACCACTTGTTACCCCGAAGACACACTTTAACGAGTTCATCCTTAACTTTATGTCACAACATTAAATGCCTGATGCACTAGTTGTCTCCACGTCATAAACATTAAATGCCAAGACATGCCTTTTGCCTAACCACTGTGTGTCAGGGGGTTGTTGTCGCAGAGGTGGCTCACCAACTGCCTGACAGCCCCAAATACCACGGTGGTTTACTCAAGTGCATGTCTGACATTGTTTAAATGGCTAGTGACATCACCCACAGTAGATGTGACATTAAGTAGAGGGCCATTTAGTCCATAACTCAATGCCCGATGGAACTCCAAGCTGCTCCACTTGAGGTTCCATGGTTAGGGTCCTTCGGTGTTTTACCAGGTGTATCTAAGATGGTCAGGACAAGCCCCAATGGTGCCTTACTTCTCAATCCTCCAAACCAAGTCCCTCTAAAGTTCCCATGGTGAGGTCATTCGATAGGGCATGAAAACCCTCCCAGGTCCTGCCATGCCTGGTCTCTCGTGAGTACCGTTTGACCTCACCCAAACTGTATTATTATTATCGTTATGTCATTACAACCGTTATAGCTTTACAGTGAATGTAATCACAGGTACAATATGATTAACACAACAAGCTGAAGTATGAGTTGCCACGCTTGAGTTGCCAAGATGAGCTGCCTCCCCAAGCTGCCACGCTGAGCTGCCTCACCAAGATGCCACGCTTGAGTTGCCACGCTGAGCTGCTTCCCCAAGCTGCCACGCTGGGCTGCCTCACCAAGATGCCACGCTTGAGTTACCACGCTGATCTGCCTCCCCAAGCTACCACGCTGAGCTGCCTCACCAAGATGCCACGCTTGAGTTTCCACGCTGAGCTTCAAGCCCCCTCTACAACAATTATCGATCGATCCTTTTGTAGGGTTGTAGGTGACAAGTATATATAGGTCCTGGGGGTGTAGTGTACCCCCCAAGTATGCATGGTGCATGTGAATAATGATCTAGCCAGTCTCCCGTTGACACCTGTAGATGCCAAATAATGACATAATATTACCTCACGTGAGGGGGTGATATGGTTATAACGGTCTTCCACGTGCCATGTGAGCCTTATGCACACTGTTCCATGCGTCTCCCAAACCACGCGCTGTGATGATGTCACCCTCGGCCTATGATATGAGGACGAGGGCAAAGTTCCTTCTGGTAGTGTGTCTGGCCTAATTTAGGCATCGTACTATCGTACCCTCGGAGGGTCGTCCGATCCTGATGAGGGGTCGTCCCCTCGGAGGGTCGTCTGGGCCTGGTGAGGGGTCGGCCCCTTGGAGGGTCGTCCGAGCCTGATGAAGGGTCGGCCCCTGAGGGGTCGCCTGGATCCTGACAAAGGGTCGGGCCCTTAGGGGTCGTCTGGGCCTGATGAAGGGTCGGCCCCTTAGGGGTCGTCTGGGCCTGATGAAGGGTCGGCCCCCTGAGGGGTCGTCTGGAGCCTGATGGAGGGTCGCCCCCCTAAGGGGTCGTCTGGGGCCTGATGAAGGGTCGGCCCCCCTGAGGGGTCGTCTGGAGCCTGATGAAGGGTCGGCCCTCTGAGGGGTTGTTCGGTATTAATGATGAGGTCATCCTGACCCCATCCAGGTGTAGGGCGTCCTCGGCCTGGCCGTGTGTATATATAGGTATATCAGACATTTATGTTATGATCATATAAAAGGTCTTAGGAAGATTAAGGCTAGCGTCACCAAGGCTCCCCAAGCCCGAGTTCTTCACGTTACACCTATGTGGGTTAGAAGATCCGATTTAGAGGCACTAATTATTCGGCATCTCGACTCTCATTTTATTTCACACGATTCATCCCATGCTATATCTTATAAATGATTATGATTGCATATTTGTCATACACTAGTTTTGTGCTTAATGTTATATGTTATTGCCAGTGTTATGACGTGTTTAGCTTTTGTATTTTGATTTCCATTTTTGGGGGGTCTTAATGAGAAAAAAAACAAAAAGATTTTATTTGTCTTTTGGATTTTTTTAAAATTGGTTTCATTTTGAAAAATGTTTTAAAAAATTAAAAATATTTTTTTTAATTTATTTTGGTTTTACACATATTATGTGTCATATCGGTGTGTTTGAATCCCATTTCTTCCATTTATCCATGTGACTAGGACATCTAGTTTTAATTTTCTATACTTTGATTGTTCTTAACCATATTAACTTGAAGTAGTTTGAAATCACACACATTCCACAAGCTATTTTGGATTTTAACTTCATATGTCACATGAGCTAAGTGAGTTGTTCTGCCAACAATCTTGTCATATACATAAAATTTTGAATAAGGGAGAGTTGTGCATGTAAAAAACTTTGCGTGTGAGTTTTTTGGCTATTTAAAAAAAATAGAAGTGTGCATGAGAAAGGACTACGAAAGGAGAAATCTCCTTTGCATGAAAGGCCACCATTGGTAAGAGCCTAAAAGATTGTGAGCTAATAAAAAAAGAAAAAATGCCAAGGCCAAATTTTTGTTTACATTGATGATTCAAAATTAGATATCTTCAAAAGAAAAAGATAAAGAAAAATGATATATTTTTTTAATGTGTTTAGCTGAAGATCAATGGGTTTGCATAATGAGTTTTATTTAAGCTTAATTGTTTTGACACTATTGATTCAAGAATCATCAAAATTCTAGGCTAGGGTGTATTGTATTTGTTTATCGAATGTTGATAAATTATTGCGGTCAAATAGAGCTACTTGGACATTTTTAAGTGATTGGGTCATTTTCCCTTGCTTCTTGTTTACTCCCCTTCACTTCGTACCATTATGTTTAGACACATTGATACTCTGCGTGTGTGGAAAGCTTATATGTTTTGTATCTTTTATGATCGTTTATACCTATAAATAGTTGTGCATCATTGGTATATGTGTGGTTATATATATATATATATATATATATATATATATATATATATATATATATATATGTGTGTGTGTGTGTGTGTGTGTGTGTGTGTGTGGTATGTTTTATGTTTTGAGTATTTGCATTTCATCTAATCCATGTGTGCCATATGCTTAATCTTTTACTTATATTGGCATGTGCTATGTTCATCTTGGTATCTTATACTTAAATTCTTGAATCTTAGTTTATATAATTTGTTCGTAGTGCGTATTATTTGTGCTTGTGTTACTGAATTGTTTGTCGTTACATGACTTTCTTCACACCATTACATAATATATTTATTTTTCCTTATTATTATTATTATTATTATTATTATTATTATTATTATTATTATTATTATTATTATTATTATTATCCATGATTCACTTTGGGGGAGATTTTGTTTTACTGGGGAGAATTTTTATTATTATTATACACCTTATTCTTTATTTATTCATGAATAAAAAGGGGGATATATGGTATCTAACACTTTTCATGTGAGGGAAATCTTTAACTTATGGGAGATGTTCTTTCTTAAGTAGATATGTATAAAAAAAGGTAGAGGATTTTTCATATGGACTTTATGTATTGTTATATTCACTTTGCATTTGAAGGCGTGTTTAAGTGTGTAGGTTAGCAGCAGTGCGATAAACATTTATACAAAAGAAAATCTACTCAAGTATGTGTCGGTGAAGCATCAATAAATTTTTCCATTGGGAGTTGGGAATTAAGTCTTAGTGAGCTTGCCATCCCACCTCTTTTTTTATTTTTGAGTTTTGTCTCGGAATAGCCAAAGGGGAAGTTTTATAAGGATAAATTTTTGAATCGAGTCAATTTGTAAGTATTGGCTTTATTCCAAGTTTGGAAAAAAATTATTTTAGTCATAGGTTAGGACTTGAGTTGTTTATCCTTCAATCCTATGATGTGTGATTCAAAAACATGTGGAAAAACTAAATCATTATCTAGGATACATCAGATTTCGTGTCGAGTTTTCATCTTCATTAATTGAGTGATCTCATCAAAGCTATGAATGCATATTTTTATTTGATCCCTCGATACATTTGGGTGTTGTTTTATAAAAGTTTTTTTTAGGCCTTTTTATAAAATGAATTTTGAAATAAAATGTTTTTAGTTTTACTTCATTCGAACAGGTTTAAACATTTCATTCGAACGAAATGTGAATGTCAGTAGAACAACCGTCAAATGAACATCGAAAGAGAAATTTCTGTTGATCAAAGGTATATTGTTCGAAGGTGGTACGAACAAGATTAACATGTTTATTCAGGCGAGATTTTTGGTGGTTCAAATGAGATAGTATTTTTTTCAAACAAACCATATGTTTTTGTTCAAATGATTTTCCTCAAAAAATGCGTTGCCTCAAAAATCGTGTTTTCTATAAATACTCAGGTTTGGCATTAATTTTTTTAGACGGTTTTTGCAAAAATTTTTTTCTAATATTTTGCCTCTGAAAACCTAATTTACACCCAAGTTTGAGATGCAATAATCTTACATACATATGTATATTTAAGGTCTCTTCTATGTTACACCATATATATTTTCTTTTCATATTGTGGAGTTTCAAGCAGTAGAGATCGTGTTTCTGAAGAGCGGTGGTTGGACTGGACAAAAGACAAGTAAGATTGATGGGATACAAAGACGTGGAAACGAGCTTGCATTGTGTGGCTGTTGGAAGGCATCTAACACTAGCTGTGAAAAAGGTTACAAGGAATGAGGAAGTTCATCAAGGCTTGAAGGTGTCGAGTCTGTGAGTAAGTCCAAGTTGTTCTTTTAAATAGACTTATATCGCAGTGGACTTATGTTGTTGGGCCGTTCGAGTTTTTTTTCCATTATGGTTTTTCCCGTACATCGCTGTGTTATGGTTTGATTATTTTATTCTTTCTTATTCTCAACTAAATTCATGCATAGGTCAAGACTAAAATTGGTAAACTTTTGCATGCAACACTTGTGGTTTAAAATCGATGTAAGTTTATTAAAATTGTGAAAAATAAAAATTGGTGGGATTTTCCATATGAACCCTAGGTACACTAACTTTCTTCATATTCCCACCACAATTTACCATGCATTATTTAATTAAAAAATGCACATGACTTTGAGAAATTCAACACTCATAAGTTCATAAAAAGTCAAGCTATTACATTTTTCCCTCCCTAGGAACTTTCATTCTTCAAATTGTTATCAATAACCACTGATTAATTCGCTAACCATCGTCAGAGATTTTTAAAAAGGAATTATGACATTAGGTCTACTATTATCAAAACTCGTACCAACAATGATGTCTACCTAATCATCATAAATTCTAGTACCTTTCATTTCCCGACTACTGATGTAAAAATAATCACCTCATTTTACCTAATTGTGAGTATCCATGTATTCCCTTGTCCTTTTAGTTAGGATACGACATGTGAACTCTTCCTAGTCCGACACTTAGGAAATGCAAAACAATCTATGTAATCACATATAACTCCACTAGACAAATACTTTGAGATCACTATTTAATATGCATAGACACATAAGTCCTCTCCACCTTTATGTTTGGATATCACCAATGACACTTATGAATACATACAGGTAACTAGTCATATACATGGAACACATTCCATTTCTCAACAAACGTTTATAATACTTCATACTTAAGTCATTTACCCAATCTAGTATCATGGTTGCTGCTAAATAACTATATTACTATAAGAAAATTAAGCCTACACTTTAGGTTCCCAATCCATTCATAAAACTTATTATAGGCGATAAAACTTAAAATCTATGCAGATAGGTTATACACATAAAACCACGTGAACATATGACAACACATAACAATACCAGATGTAACTGTTCCTCATGGCGAGGGGACGAATAATGATGAAATCATACCCGTCGATAAGTTTTCATTTCCAATCCATAACCCTTAAGATTTTCCATATGAAGTTATTGATTCACATAACTTATGTAATCGTAACCTTAGTCATACGTGATATTTTTAACTCTTGAGAGTTGTCAATATAATCTTATCGGATTACACATAATAGACTAATATGTCTAAATCATGAAAGCAATCACAAGTATAGCAAAATATTATTATCCATGTAAGCAGAGCACTGTAGGATGAAATTATAATCCTACACAATGATTTCTCAATTAGAGGCCTCAGGTACCACAATGCATCAGTCATGCCTGGCCTAATCCGCATCCATCACTATCACCGTAATAAGAAAATAATCGAATAACAACACCTAACTATAGGGAAACATTGAAATTATGCAAAGAGTTTGAAACCCCTTCTCAAAACTTGAGGGGATTGAGGATAGAATACAAAATCTAATTCACCTCTCTATAAGACCTCGTATGCTTAACACTATATAAATTACAATAGAGATTACCTACTGACAGTCAATGTATCATTTAGTTGGGTTATAAAACTTAGCCTAGGCTATCAATCCCCTAATAAAGTCGAACTATGATGTTGTATACCTCACGTAATGATGTTAAGAGTGTTATTACCAAGAATAACACAATGTGAAACTTCCCTTCTTAAAGATGATGTCCACTTACTCATTCATCCCCGATGAACTCTAAATGTTCTGCGAATAATGTTAAGACGTTAATAACCTCCATTGGATGTCATAATGCAAATTCTTTAGTTTTTACAAACTTGATGAATCCTGCATTTAAGTTTCGAGGCCAAAGTTTGACGGATCACATTTGAACCCCTAGTTTATCTCATGAAAATACTGATAACAATAAATGGATGTCACTACCGTTAATCCATGACTTAATATTTGAACACCCGACTATGGGTACTGCTATCATCACGTTAATTACGATATGCCTTGTAAATCTAAAACAACGCTCTCTCACTTGGGCTTCATGCCAAATGCACACACTAGCGTGAATTCAATTTGGGGAATTTGTGACGTTTGGGTATAGTTGGGATTCGACACCATATCCTTTAAGTGTCGATTCTTCTGCAAAATGTGCAAAGCATTAAATCCATCCTTTTTTGTTGAAGTTGAATTGAGATGTGCAAATCCATATATAAATATATGGCATTAGATGGTGCGCATCAATCCTACTCTTGAGATTAACTAGTGATACCACTTCTAATGTTGTTAGTCAATAAATTAAGAATCCCATCCGTTTGTGAGGGATTTCTTTTGTCAATCATTTCACTACGTTGAGATGCTAGTGTTAAGACGTCAAAACAAATGCACATTACCTAAGTTACTTCTGAGTAACAAGGTGAACCCGAATTTAAAAGTTATTGGTGAGAACTATACGAGATCCTCGCCATTATACAACCTTTATACAAGAACTATTGGTGAAGGTGGTGAGGTTACTCAACCTTTCCAATGTGACGTGAACGCCACTGCTGAGTAACGCAATCGGTTTTCGAGAGGCTATAACCATCACATACCCTTTCCTAGAGATCCGATGACATTCCCTTGGCTAGATTCCATCGACGTCGATCCATTATTGATCTCAAAGCTAATGCAATTATTTCCCTTCAAAAGCAATGATTACCTTGTCCACAAATGTTGAGCCCCCCATATAATGTGACGCGATTTCATGCATGGAAAAAACTACTACTTGACTTGGTCTTACGGAATATTTCTTTTAAAGGACAATATCATCATTAATCAATTCCATGAAAAGTGAGAATGACAGAATGTCGAGGACTCTTTAGTGTTTGTTTTAACCGAGGAGGATAATGAACCTCATGCTGATAATTGCACATGTTGGAACCATTTATGACTGATTGGGTTACCTTAGGTCTCTTTCGAGATTTAACTGTCTCACGGATGATGTAGTAATTGTTGAATGTTCTTCTAACACTTTTTGCGATGCAGTGATGCATTGTCACAATTAGACAGTTTTAGAGAGTCTCTCGGATGTCAATATTTGAGGTCATTGACACCATCATTAATACACCAATTATCTAAACCCTTTCTGGCCATTGATCGATGATATCAGTGGTTGAGAGAACCAACCCTTAATGATCATTTCTACTTATCTTTCTCTGTCATTTAAATGGACTTGCATCCACATTGTATCCCTTGCTAGGTTAGGGAATTAATTTAAGTTTATATGTTCCCCGAGCTCTTTATGTAACTAGAATTTATGATAAGTCATAGACTTGAGGTTGAGAAATGCTTGACTTTAATGATTCCTTTATGCAATAGGTAGGTGCCTAAGATGAGTGCCTTGTAGTTTTCTACTGTGGGGTTGACCACCAAATTGTGAATAAAATTAACTTAACCAAATTTTATCTTGTTTAATCCTAAGTATGCAACTAGTGATTAAAGCAAGTAAAATAAAGTAAATCAATACTCACAATGCCGATGTAGGAGGAAAAACCCAATCGAGAAAAAAACTCAGACGACCCTAGCCACACAATCACTATGACAATAGTTTTACAAAGTCAGACGGTAGTATTATACAATGACTCCATCCACCCACGAGACTTGACGCTCCTCTGATATTCTACTAATATTCACAGTGCCCATGCAAAAAGTAACCTTCTTCTACGATGCTCATCCACAGCAGTCACCTCCACGAATGCCTCGGTATCCACCGATACGGCCTTGTGTCGTCTATAATGTTGAACATGAAAGTAACCTTCTTTGCTTCTCCACCACAAAACTAGCAATGTTCAATTGTTGAACAAACCCAACTTAGTGCAACAACTATCACATAAACATATGGTAATGATAACTCAGATCTTTGTAAACTCTAAGGATGTTTTATAGTGAAAACAATTAAAAAACTTTGTGCAGAAAACTCTTTGGATGGTAAACTGTTTTTCGTACTGCACACACTTCGAGAAAACAGGAACAACCTATTTATACTTATTTTAAGGTAGTGGCATCTCTCGTTCGAATGAGATACTACACCATTCTAATGACAGTAGCTCTCATTCAAACGACATTGTATGTCGTTTGAACGATGATTCCCAGATTAGACTCCAAACCAACCTAATCTCTAATTCATCCTTATCATCTCTAAACAAAGTGTAAACAAGTAAAACACTTTTAAAATATTTAAAAACATTTTCTTTTTAAAATAACATCCTTATTTTTATAAAATAAAATTCCGAGTTTCATTAACATTATGCATTCATACATAAGTGATCTCTGAATGCAATTAAACTTTGAAGACAAGAAATCTACACCAATTAAACTTCGGCATAATTAATTCCTTGAATTTTTGCCACAACGTCTTCAATTAATTTTTGACATGTCATAGTCTGTTTAGGATCGTAACAATAAAAATCTACCTATGACTCAAATGTGTTTTGTTCCGAGAATAAGTCAAAACTACATTAAGACTCAATTGGAAATTTGGTCCTTACATATTAAAAGGTCGGGATGTACCTAAATGATTTGGAAAATTTTGGTAGGGTCACAAAGAGGATAAGACCCTAAAAGATACGATGAAAATATTATAATTAATTCGGTGAGAGTTTAAATAAAAAGAAACACTTATTCGAAATAAGTCAAATGCTTGAGAATATAATTAATGGTTAGCTCCCTTAAATTTTTACCATATAAGAATAATAAGTAGTAATGTATCCTAAGTCGAGAGGGCTAAGTCTAAATAGTTAACGTCGATTATGATAGTAGTTTGGGGTGACATTACTTATCCATATTAGAGGATTTCTTATATATGTACATATTAACCTTATTGAAGAGGTAGCAAGAAGCGAATATTTATTAATAATCTGGAATGATTTAAGTCTGAGTCAAGAGGATAACATGCTAAGATTATTAAAAGTATTGGTAAGGGTATTTAGGGATAAATGCACCTATAATCGTGTTGGTAAGGTTAGTTTGGGGATAACTCACTACACTAAATCCTGCGAATGGTCACGCCCAGTGAGTCACGGCCCAAGTTCGCGACCAGCTAGTCGCAGACTTGGGCCGTGACCCACTCAATATTTTGCGTGACCATATTTATTATCACACTAAATTATTGATGCTCTCGAAGTGGTCACGTTCCAAATCTGTGACCACGGTGGTCGCGGACTTGGGCCGTGACCAGGTCGTGACCATCTTGGCGCCAAACTCGCGCCAAAATTCCCTCCAAGCTTTGTCGTGGATGGGTCACGGCCCAAGTCCATGACCCATGGCATGATGAAGAAGAGAGTACACACATTGAGGGTCAAGGCTTAGGGCCGTGACCATTTCTGGGTGTGGGTCACGGCTATGGGCCGTGACCATCCCTCATTCAAGCACTAGGGTTGATAAAAAAGGTCGCGCATCACAGATTGAGGGTCACGGCTATGGGCCATGACCATTTCTTGTTATGGGTCACGGCTATAGACCGTGACCAATAGGCGGTATACCTCCCACTTAGCTTCATTAATGGGTCGCGGTGGGTGGGTCACGGCTCTAAGCCGTGACTAGTGTTAAACCTAAAACAATACAGCTCGTCTCAAATTCTCAATTTCCCCGCTCATCATGTTCCCCAAACTGTGAAAAAGACACAACCAACGTCGAAAATGGCACTCACTTCCTCACCTCCTTCATCGATCGTGAAAATGGCACTCACTCTCAAATCCCTAGACGACGCATTCCTTAAAAAAAGCTGTGATCTACCGAAAGTGGTTCCGGTAGGGAGTCGCGTCGGGGGGTTTGGAATCGGCCTTTTCGGGTGAGAGGCGGTGGGCGATAAAGGTTGGACGGAGGTTGGAGTGGTCGCAGGGGGTTGAAGGAAGTGGGCTGGCAGCGCCGATTTGGTCAGGGAGGCGCTGGTGGTAGGTCTGAGCTTGGGAGCTGGCCGGATATGGGGGTGTCCAATTTCTGGTTTGATTTCGGGGTTGGACATAGATTCAGGTGATGGGGTTTGGTTACTCGCCGAAGATGATTACAGATCTATCTGATTCCCTGTTCGTCTCTCATTTTCTTGTTCGTCTCTCATTTTCATTCGACTCCAGCAAACATGTAAGATCATTTCCTTCTTTGTTTGAGTTTCAATAATCAAATTTTCAGATCTATGAATATTTGGGTGTGTATTGATTTTTAGATCAATGATTTTGAATGACTATTTTCTCACTCTCTCTTAACTTCAACAAACAGGGCATGAAAGTATTTTGGTTCGAACCAAAAAGGGTCATGGAATTAGATAACCTTTTAATCGGATGAAAATATTTTACTTGATCCATTTGCAACATGGCCATGGTTGAAAATATTTCGCCTCGAACCAAACAGGGCAATAGAACTGTGAAGACTCATTAGTTTTGTTTAAATTATGAATCGCATTAGTTTTGTTTAAATTGCATAGGTTTTAATGGTGTATACATTATCTTTTTGATTTTTTGGATATACCCATTTTCAAATATAAATGGATTCTTCGCTCCCCATGGATCGTGTCTGCGCCTTCTTGTTTCCCCATGGATTCTTCGCTCCCGATCCTACCATTCGAAATTGCAGACTTTCCAAATCAAATCTCCAGGTATGTTTATGTACATGTGCGTGTTCGTGTTGTTATCAAATTCAATTTTATGTTACTTTCAAATTCATTGGCTTTCAACACTGTGCGTGTTTGATTATTTAATTTCAACACTGTGCTGTTGAATGCTAAACTGTTAGGATTGGTGAGTTTGAGCTTCGTAATAGTATCTAGTTTGTTAAGAAGTTTATAGAGCTACAATTTTCATGCTTTGCGTTATTATTATTATTATTATTATTATTATTATTATTATTATTATTATTATTATTATTATTATTATTATTATTATTATTATTATTATTATTATTATTATTATTTGTTTTTTTACTTAAATATATTACTAATTTTTTTATTCTAGACATTATTCCAAATCAATCAATTTAGTATGACTAAAATCTAATAAACGTATTAATCTGGATTAAAGTCTAAAATCAAAATTTGTAATGTATTGAAGTTAAACAAATTTTTATTATTATTTTGTTATAATGTCCAGCAATTAGTGCCCAAGTGTTTGAGTAAATACCTCAAAGTTTAAAGGTTTTCAAAATTGCTCACTTACATATTTCTTATCATTGAAGCATTGTGCCTATTCGCAAAGATGAGTGACGTTCTGTATTTTTGTAGAGTCAAATTTCACTAATTCATTTTGAAAGTGGGCATATATACGCATATATCCAATGTTCTGCATTTTTTTAATTCATGTCCTGCAATATCAAATGCGTATTTGCTCGGTTTAGATTTATTAAAGTGGGAGACTGACTAGCCACTCTCCCTTTGCTGATATGACTTGGGTTTAATCGGGTATTGTTCGAGACTTATTTATTCGTGAAAGTATAACTATAAGTTTTTTAAAGCAAGTAAATGAGTTTTATTTTTATTTTTTATGTACTATATGAGTATTTAGGCTTTCGGTAGTTATATATTCTCATCTTTTATATCTGATTTTGTCCCACTTTGTAGGTTATCAATTTGACTATGTATTTGATTGGACTATATTGAAGTATCCTCAGATTGGTGCTAGTTCTAGAGGACGAGTCGGTGTTTGTATAATTTTCTTTCGTGTTTTTTTGTTCTTCCAAGGATGTTACTTATTTAATGCTTTTGTTTTCAAAATCCCAATGGAAATGCAGGTTTAAATGCAAGACCATCTACGAAAAGGACCTTAGGTACTCTCTCTAAGCATATTCAGATTTGTCCGCGAAATGTCATGTCTTTATATAATTATTCTTCTAATTATTCGATTTAGTGTTGTGAGTCTAATTTGAACTTTGGGGAATGGCTATGTTCCGAATTCAACAAAAATTGTAGTTTTACTGGAATGGCTTTTTTGGATTCCGTTAGATTTTTTTTAATAAAGCTAACTATGCTTCTGGGGAATATATTGTATATTTTATTGGGACTCATTTTAATATCAGTGTGCTATTGCTCCAATTTATATTTCTAAAAAATATTGTGTTATGCATGTTAGACGGCCAGTAAAAAACATTCCCATGTATGCTCCAGCACAGTTCTACATTGACAATGTGTTGTTTCGGATCAAGGAGAAGAACATTCCCTATTGCTATTGTTGCAGGTTAGATCTACTATGCTTTACTTTAACAAAAGTAGTTATATAATTGATATGCATTATCTATTAAATCTTTTAGATGATAGAAGGAGTACGGGATAATTATTGGTTTTGTTTGGTTTGGCTGTTGGATAATTATTGGTTGTTGCTTGTTGTTGGATAGTATGTTAGAAGGAGTATGGGATAATTAGAAGGAGTACGGGATAATTATTAGATAATATGTTGAAAATATTTTATACTCCCGGTTTGGGAATACGACGATAATTTGAAAATGTGTAGACTTAAGCTTAAAAGCATGGCGTTAGAGGGGAGAAACTCGAAACATCCACCAAACGGTCCCGTTAGAGGCATCAACACCTTGCACGGAACCAATGTAACTCGTACGAATAGCCACACAATCACGGGACTCCAGATTTGAGAATCAGAGGATAATTTTGCATATATCATAACTCAGGTTTAAAAACATGGCGTTAGAGGGTGAAAACTCGAAACAACCCCCGAACGTCCCCGTGGGTGGCACCAACACCTCCCACGGGACCAATGTAACTCATAGGAACTGACCCCGCAGCCGTGGGACTCCCGGTTTGAGAATACGATTGTAATTTTCATATTTATGGACTTAGGCTTAAAAACAAGGCGTTAGAGGGTGAGAACTCGAAACAGCCCCCGAACGTCCCCGTGGGTGGCACCAACACCTCCCACGGGACCAATGTAACTCGTAGGAACTGATCCCGCAGCCGCGGGTCTCTCGATTTGAGAGTACGATGGTAATTTGCATATTTCTAGACTTAGGCTTAAAAACATGGCGTTAGGGGGTGAGAACTAGAAAAAGCCCCCGAACGTCCCTGTGGGGTGGCACTAACACCTCCCACGTAACCAATGTAACTCGTAGTAACTGACCCCACAGTTGCGGGACTCCCGGTTTGAGAATACGACGGTAATTTGCTTATTTCTAGACTTAGGCATAAAAACATGACGTTAGAGGGTGAAAACTCGAAATAGCCCCCGAACGGCCCCGTGGGTGGCACCAACACCTCCCACGGGACCAACGTAACTTGTAGGAACTGACCTCGTAGCCGCAGGTCTCCCAATTTGAGAATATGACGGTAATTTACGTATTTATACACTTAAGCAAAACATGGCGTTAGAGGGTGAAAACTCGAAATAGCCCCCGAACGGCCCAGTGGGTGGCACCAACACCTCCTACGGGACCAATGTAACTCGTAGGAACTGACCCCGCAGTCGCGGGACTCCCAGTTTGAGAATACGACGATAATTTGCAAATTTCTAGACTTAGGCTTAAAAACATGGCGTTAGAGGGTGAGAACTCGAAACAGCCCCCGAACGTCCCCGTGGGTGGCACCAACACCTCCCACGGGACCAATGTAACTCGTAGGAACTGACCCCGCAACCGCGGGACTCCCGGTTTGAGAATACGACGGTAATTTACATATTTCTAGACTTAGGGTTAAAAACATGGCGTTAAAGGGTGAAAACTCGAAACAGCCCCCGAACGGCCCCGTGGGTGGCACCAACACCTCCGACGGGACCAATGTAACTCTTAGGAACTGACCCCGCAGTCGCGGGACTCCCGGTTTGAGAATACGACGATAATTTTCATATTTCTAGACTTAGGCTTAAAAACATGGCTTTAGAGGGTGAGAACTCGAAACGGCCCCCGAACGTCCCCGTGGGTGGCACCAACACCTCCCACGGGACAAATGTAACTCGTAGGATCTGACCCCGCAGCCACGGGACTCCCGGTTTGAGAATACGACGATAATTTTCATATTTCTAGACTTAGGCTTAAAAACATGGCGTTAAAAGGTGAAAACTCGAAACAGCCCCCGAACGGCCCCGTGGGTGGCACCAACAGCTCCCACGGGACCAATGTAACTCGTAGGAACTGACCTCGCAGCAGCGGGTCTCCCGGTTTGAGAATACGACGGTAATTTGTGTATTTCTACACTTAAGTAAAACATGGCGTTAGAGGGTGAAAACTCGAAACAGCCCCCGAACGGCCCCGTGTGTGGCACCAACACCTCCCACATGACCAACGTAACTCGTAGGAACTGACCTCGCAGTCGCGGGTCTCTCGGTTTGAGAGTAATACGGTAATTTTCATATTTCAAGACTTAGGCTTAAAAACATGGCGTTAGAGGGTGAAAACTCGAAACAACCCCCGAACGGCCCCGTGGGTGGCACCAACACCTCCCACGGGACCAACGTAACTCGTAGTAACTGACACCGCAGCCGCGAGTCTCCCGATTTGAGAGTACGATGGTAATTTTCTTATTTCTAGACATAGGCTTAAAAACATGATGTTAGAGGGTGAAAACTCGAAACAACCCCCGAACGGCCCCGTGGGTGGCACCAACACCTCCCACGGGACCAACGTAACTCGTAGGAACCGACCCCGCAGCCGCGGGTCTCTCGGTTTGAGAATACGACGATAATTTGCGTATTTCTACACTTAAGCAAAACATGGCGTTAGACGGTGAAAACTCGAAATAGCCCCCGAACGGCCCCGTGGGTGGCACCAACACCTCCCACGGGACCAACGTAACTCGTAGGAACTGACTTCGGAGCCGTGGGTCTCCCGGTTTTAGAGTAATACAGTAATTTGCATATTTCAAGACTTAGGCTTAAAAACAAGGCGTTAGAGGGTGAAAACTCGAAACAGCCCCCGAACGGCCCAGTGGGTGGCACCAACACCTCCCACGGGACCAACGTAACTCGTAGAAACCGACCCCGCAGTCGCGGGTCTCCCGGTTTGAGAGTACGACGGTAATTTGCTTATTTCTAGACTTAGGCTTAAAAACATGACGTTAGAGGGTGAAAACTAGAAACAGCCCCCGAACGGCCCCGTGGGTGGCACCAACACCTCCCACGGGAACAACGTAACTTGTAGGAACTGACCTCGCAGCCGCGGGTCTCCCGATTTGAGAATACGACAGTAATTTGCATATTTCTACACTTAAGCAAAACATGGCGTTAGAGGGTGAAAACTCGAAACAGCCCCCGAACGGCCCCGGGGGTGGCACCAACACCTCCCACGGGACCAACGTAATTCGTAGGAACTGACCTCGCAGCCGCGGGTCTCCCGATTTGAGAGTAATACGATAATTTGCATATTTTAAGACTTAGGGTTAAAAACATGGCGTTAGAGGTTGAAAACTCGAAACAGCCCCCGAACGGCCCCATGGGTGGCACCAACACCTCCCACGGGACCAACGTAACTCGTAGGAACCAACCTCGCAGCCGCGGGTCTCCCGGTTTGCGAGTACGATGGTAATTTTCTTATTTCTAGACTTAGGCTTAAAAACACGACGTTGGAGGGTGAAAACTCGAAACAGCCCCAAAATGGCCCCGTGGGTGGCACCAACACCTCCCACGGGACCAACGTAACTCGTAGGAACTGACCTCGCAGCCGAGGGTCTCCCGATTTGAGAATACGACGGTAATTTGCGTATTTCTACACTTAAGCAAAACATGGCGTTAGAGGGTGAAAACTCGAAACAACCCCCGAATGGCCCCATGGGTGGCACCAACACCTCCCACGGGACCAACGTAACTCGTAGTAACTGACCTCGCAGCCGAGGGTCACACGATTTGAGAATACGACGGTAATTTGCGTATTTCTACACTTAAGCAAAACATGGCGTTAGAGGGTGAAAACTCGAAACAGCCCTCGAACGGCCCCGTGGGTGGCACCAACACCTCCCACGGGACCAACCTAACTTGTACGAACTGACCTCGCAGCCGCGGGTCTCCCGGTTTGAGAGTAATACGATAATTTGCACATTTCAAGACTTAGGGTTAAAAACATGGCGTTAGAGGGTGAAAACTCGAAACAACCCCCGAACGGCCCCGTGGGTGGCACCAAACCCCTCCCATGGGACCAACGTAACTCATAGGAACCGACCCCGCAGCCGCGGGTCTCCCGGTTTGAGAGTACAACGGTAATTTGCTTATTTCTAGACTTAGGCTTAAAAACATGACGTTAGAGGGTGAAAACTCGAAATAGCCCCCGAACGGCCCCGTGCGTGGCACCAACACCTCCCACGGGACCAACGTAACTCGTAGGAACTGACCTCGTAGCCGCGGGTCTCCCGGTTTGAGAATACGATGGTAATTTGCGTATTTCTACACTTAAGCAATACATGGCGTTGGAGGGTGAAAACTCGAAACAGCCCCCGAACGGCCTCGTGGGTGGCACCAACACCTCCCACGGGACCAACGTAACGCGTAGGAACTGACCTCGCAGCCGCGGGTCTCCTGGTTTGAGAGTAATACGGTAATTTTCATATTTCAAGACTTAGGGTTAAAAACATGGCGTTAGAGGGTGAAAACTCGAAACAGCCCCCGAACGGTCCCGTGGGTGGCACCAACATCTCCCACGGGACCACCGTAATTCATAGAAACCGACACCACAGTCGCGGGTCTCCCGGTTTGAGAGTACGACATTAATTTGCTTATTTCTAGACTTAGGCTTAAAAAAATGACGTTAGAGGGTGAAAATTGGAAACAGCCCCCGAACGGCCCCGTGGGTGGCTCCAACACCTCCCACGGGACCAACGTAACTCGTAGGAACTGACCTCGCAGCCGCGGGTCTCTCGATTTGAGGATACGACGATAATTTGCGTATTTCTACACTTAAGCAAAACATGGCGTTTGAGGGTGAAAACTCGGAACAACCCCCGAACGGCCCCGTGGGTGGCACCAACACCTCCCACGGGACCAACGTAACTCGTAGGAACTGACCTCGCAGCCGCGGGTCTCCCGGTTTGAGAGTAATATGGTAATTTGCATATTTCAAGACTTAGGCTTAAAAACATGGCGTTAGAGGGTGAAAACTCGAAACAACCTCCGAACGGCCCCGTGGGTGGCACCAACACCACCCACAAGACCAACGTAACTCGTAGGAACCGACCACACAGCCGCGGGTCTCCCGTTTTGAGAGTACGACGGGAATTTGCTTATTTCTAGACTTAGGCTTAAAAACATGACGTTAGAGGGTGAAAACTCGAAACAGCCCCCGAACGGCCCCGTGGGTGGCACCAACACCTCCCACGGGACCAACGTTACTCGTAGGAACTGGCCTCGCAGTGGCGGGTCTCTCGATTTGAGAATATGACGGTAATTTGCGTATTTCTACACTTAAGCAAAACATGGCGTTAGAGGGTGAAAACTCGAAACAGCTCCCGAACGGCCTCGTGGGTAGCACCAACACCTCCAACGGGACCAACGTAACTCGTAGGAAATGACCTCACAGCCGCGGGTCTCCCGATTTGAGAATACGACGGTAATTTGCGTATTTCAACACTTAAGCAAAACATAGCGTTATAGGGTGAAAATCGAAACAACCCCCGAACGGCTCCGTGGGTGGCACCAACACCTCCCACAGGATCAACGTAACTCGTAGGAACTGAACTCGCAGCCGCGGGTCTCCAAGTTTGAGAATAATACGGTAACTTGCATATTTCAAGACTTAGGGTTTAAAACATGACGTTAGAGGGTGAAAACTAGAAACAACCCCCGAACGGCATCGCTGGTGGCAC
Organism: Sambucus nigra; assembly: GCA_949130495.1. Lineage (NCBI taxonomy): Eukaryota > Viridiplantae > Streptophyta > Magnoliopsida > Dipsacales > Adoxaceae > Sambucus > Sambucus nigra. The sequence continues at coordinate 515,266,165 of OX422210.1, read as the reverse complement.
TAACACCTCCCATGGCACCAACGTAACTCGTAGGAACCGACCCCGCAGCCATGGGTCTCCTGGTTTGGGAGTACTATTTCTAGACTTAGGCTTAAAAACATGACGTTATAGGGTGAAAACTCGAAAGAGCTCCCAAACGTTCTAGTGGGTGGCACCAACACCTCCCACGGGACCAACGTAACTCGTAGGAACCGACCCCGCAGCCGCGGGTCTCTCGGTTTGAGAATACGACGATAATTTGCGTATTTCTACACTTAAGCAAAACATGGCGTTAGACGGTGAAAACTCGAAATAGCCCCCGAACGGCCCCGTGGGTGGCACCAACACCTCCCACGGGACCAACGTAACTCGTAGGAACTGACTTCGGAGCCGTGGGTCTCCCGGTTTTAGAGTAATACAGTAATTTGCATATTTCAAGACTTAGGCTTAAAAACAAGGCGTTAGAGGGTGAAAACTCGAAACAGTCCCCGAACGGCCCCGTGGGTGGCACCAACACCTCCCACGGGACCAACGTAATTCATAGAAACCGACACCGCATCCGCGGGTCTCCCGGTTTGAAAGTACGACGGTAATTTGCTTATTTCTAGACTTAGGCTTAAAAACATGACGTTAGAGGGTGAAAACTCGAAACAGCCCCCGAACGGCCCTATGGGTGGCACCAACACCTCCCACGGGAACAACGTAACTTGTAGGAACTGACCTCGCCGCCGCGGGTCTCCCGATTTGAGAATACGACAGTAATTTGCATATTTCTACACATGAGCAAAACATGGCGTTAGAGGGTGAAAACTCGAAACAGCCCCCGAACGGCCCCGTGGGTGGCACCAACACCTCCCACGGGACCAACATAATTCGTAGGAACTGACCTCGCAGCCGCGGGTCTCCCGGTTTAAGAGTAATACGATAAGTTGCATATTTTAAGACTTAGGGTTAAAAACATGGCGTTAGAGGTTGAAAATTCGAAACAGCCCCCGAACGGCCCCATGGGTGGCACCAACACCTCCCACGGGACCAACGTAACTCGTAGGAATCGACCTCGCAGCCGCGGGTCTCCCGGTTTGAGAGTACGACGGTAATTTGCTTATTTGTAGACTTAGGCTTAAAAACACGACGTTAGAGGGTGCAAACTCGAAACAGCCCCCGAACGGCCCGTGGGTGGCACCAACACCTCCCACGGGACCAACGTAACTCGTAGGAACTGACCTCGCAGCCGAGGGTCTCCCGATTTGAGAATACGACGGTAATTTGCGTATTTATACACTTAAGAAAACATGGCATTAGAGGGTGAAATCTCGAAACAGCCCTCGAATGGCCCCGTGGGTGGCACTAACACCTCCCACGGGACCAACGTAACTCGTAGGAACTGACCTCGTAGCCGCGGGTCTCTCGATTTGAGAATACGATGGTAATTTGCATTTTTCTACACTTAAGCAAACATGGTGTTAGAGGGTGAAAACTCGAAACAACCCCCGAACGGCCCCGTGGGTGGTGCCAACACCTCCCATGGGACTAATGTAACTCGTAGGAACTGACCTCGCAGCTGCGGGTCTCCCGGTTTGAGAGTAATACGGTAATTTGCATATTTCAAGACTTAGGCTTAAAAACATGGCGTTAGAGGGTGAAAACTCGAAACAGCCCCCGAACGGCCCCGTGGGTGGCACCAACACCTCCCACGGGACCAACGTAACTCGTAGGAACCGGCCCCGCAGTCGCGGGACTCCCGGTTTGAGAGTACGACGGTAATTTGCTTATTTCTAGACTTAGACTTAAAAACATGATGTTATAGGGTGAAAACTCAAAACAGCCCCCGAACGGCCCCGTGAGTGGCACCAACACCTCCCACGGGACCAATGTAACTCGTAGGAACTGACCTCGCAGCCGCGGGTCTCCCGGTTTGAGGATACGACGATAATTTGCATATTTCTACACTTAAGCAAAACATGGCATTTGAGGGTGAAAACTCGAAACAGCCCCCGAACGGCCCCGTGGGTGGCACCAACACCTCCCACGGGACCAACGTAACTCATAGGAACTGACCTCGCAGCCGCGGGTTTCCCGGTTTGAGAGTAATATGGTAATTATCATATTTCAAGACTTAGGCTTAAAAACTTGGTGTTAGATGGTGAAAACTCGAAACAACCCCCGAACGGCCCCGTGGGTGGCACCAACACCACCCACAGGACCAACGTAACTCGTAGGAACCGACCACACAGCCTCGGGTCTCCCATTTTGAGAGTACGACGGTAATTTGCTTATTTCTAGACTTAGGTTTAAAAACATGACGTTAGAGGGTGAAAACTCGAAACAGCTCCCGAACGTCTCCGTGGGTGGCACCAACACCTCCCACGGGACCAACGTAACTCGTAGGAACTGACCTCACAGCCGCGGGTCTACCAGTTTGAGGATACGACGATAATTTTCGTATTTCTACACTTAAGCAAAACATGGCGTTAGAGGGTGAAAACTCGAAACAGCTCCCGAACGGCCTCGTGGGTAGCACCAATACCTCCCACGGGACCAACGTAACTCGTAGGAACTGACCTCGCATCCGAGGGTCTCCCGATTTGAGAATACGACGGTAATTTGCGTATTTCTACACTTAAGCAAAACATGGCGTTATAGGGTGAAAACTCGAAACAATCCCCGAACGGCTCCGTGAGTGGCACCAACACCTCCCACAGGATCAACATAACTCGTAGGAACTGACCTCGCAGCCGTGGGTCTCCCGATTTGAGAATAATACGGTAATTTGCATATTTCAAGACTTAGGGTTTAAAACATGACGTTAGAGGGTGAAAACTTGAAACAACCCCCGAACGGCACCGCGGGTGGCACCAACACCTCCCACGGGACCAACGTAACTCGTAGGAACCGACCCCGTAGCAGCGGGTCTCCCGTTTTGGGAGTACGACGATAATTTGCTTATTTCTAGAGTTAGGCTTAAAAACATGACGTTAGAGGGTGAAAACTCGAAAGAGCTCCCGAACGTCCCCGTGGGTGGCACTAACACCTACCACGGGACCAACGTAACTCGTAGGAACCGACCCCGCAGCCGCGGGTCTCCCGGTTTGAGAATACGACGATAATTTGCGTATTTCTACACTTAGGCAAAACATGGCGTTAGAGGGTGAAAACTCGAAATAGCCCCCGAACGGCCCCGTGGGTGGCACCAACACCTCCCACGGGACCAACGTTACTTGTAGGAACTGACCTCAGAGCCGCGGGTCTCCTGGTTTGAGAGTAATACTGTAATTTACATATTTCAAGACTTAGGGTTAAAAACATGGCGTTAGAGGGTGAAAACTCGAAACTGCCCCTGAACGGCCCCGTGTGTGGCACCAACACCTCCCACGGGTCCAACGTAAGTCACAGGAACCGACCCCGCAGCCGCGGGTCTCCCAGTTTGAGAGTACAATGGTAATTTGCTTATTTCTAGACTTAGGCTTAAAAACATGATGTTAGAGGGTAAAAACTCGAAACATCCCCCGAACGGCCCCGTGGGTGGCACCAACACCTCCCACGGGACCAGCGCAACTCGTAGGAACTGACCTCGGAGCCGCGGGTCTCCTGGTTTGAGAGTAAAACGGTAATTTGCATATTTCAAGACTTAGGGTTAAAAACATGGCGTTAGAGGGTGAAAAATCGAAACAGACCCCGAACGGCCCCGTGGGTGGCACCAACACCTCCCACGGGACCAACGTAACTCGTAGTAACCGACCCCGCAGCCGCGGGTCAACATGTTTGAGAGTACGACGGTAATTTGCTTATTTTTAGACTTAGGCTTAAAAACATGATGTTAGAGGGTAAAAACTCGAAACAGCCCCCGAACGGCCCCGTGGGTGGCACCAACACCTCCCACGGGACCAACATAACTCGTAGGAACTGACCTCGCAGCCGCGGGTCTCCCGATTTGAGAATACGACGGTAATTTGCGTATTTCTACACTTAATCAAAACATGGCGTTAGAGGGTGATAACTGAAAACAACCCACAAATGGCCCCGTGGGTGGCGCCAACACCTCCCACGGGACCAATGTAACTCGTAGGAACTGATCTTGCAGCCGCGGGTCTCTCGGTTTGAGAGTACGACAGTAATTTGCATATTTCTAGGCTTAGGCTTAAAAACATGGCGTTAGAGGGTGAAAACTCGAAACAGGCCCCGAACGGCCCCGTGGATGGCACCAACACCTCCCACGGGACCAACGTAACTCGTAGGAACCGACCCCGCAGCCGCGGGTCTCCCGGTTTGAGAGTACGACGGTAATTTGCTTATTTATAGACTTAGGCTTAAAAACATGACGTTAGAGGGTGAAAACTCGAAACAGCCCCCGAACGGCCCCGTGGGTTGCACCAACACCTCCCACGGGACCAACGTAACTCGTAGGAACTGACCTTGCAGCCGATGGTCTCCCAATTTGAGAATACGACGGTAATTTGCATATTTCTACACTTAAGCAAAACATGGTGTTAGTGGGTGAAAACTTGAAACAACACCTGAACGACCCCGTGGGTGGCACCAACACCTCCCACGGGACCAACGTAACTCGTAGGATCTGACCTCGCAGCCGCGGGTCTCCCGGTTTGAGAGTAATACGGTAATTTGCATATTTCAAGACTTAGGGTTAAAAATATGGCGTTAGAGGTTGAAAACTCGAAACAGCCCCCGAACGGCCCCGTGGGTAGCACCAACACCTCCCATGGGACCAACGTAACTCATAGGAACCGACCCCGCAGTCGCGGGTCTCCCGGTTTAAGAGTACGATGATAATTTGCTTATTTCTAGACTTAGTCTTAAAAACATGACGTTAGAGGGTGAAAACTCGAAATAGCCCCCGAACGGGCCCGTGCGTGGCACCGACACCTCCCACGGGACCAACGTAACTCGTAGGAACTGACCTCGCAGCCACGGGTCTCCCGGTTTGAGAATACGACGGTAATTTGCGTATTTCTACACTTAAGCAAAACATGGCGTTGGAGGGTGAAAACTCGAAACAACCCCCGAACGGCTTCGTGGGTGGCACCAACACCTCTCACGGGACCAACGTAACTCGTAGGAACTGACCTCGCAGCCGCGGGTCTCCCAGTTTGAGAGTAATACGGTAATTTGCATATTTTAAGGCTTAGGGTTAAAAACATGGCGTTAGAGGGTGAAAACTCGAAACAGCACCCGAACGGTCCCGCGGGTGGCACCAACACCTCCTACGGGACCAACGTAACTCGTAGGAACCGACCCCGCAGCCGCGGTTCTCCCGGTTTAGGAGTACGACGATAATTTGCTTATTTCTAGACTTAGGCTTAAAAACATGACGTTAGAGGGTGAAAACACGAAAGATCTCCCGAACGTCCCCGTGGGTGGCACCAACACCTCCCACGAGACCAACGTAACTCGTAGGAACCGACCCCGCAGTTGCGGGCCTCCCGGTTTGAGAATACGACGATATTTTGTGTATTTCTACACTTAAGCAAAACATGGCGTTAGAGGGTGAAAACTCGAAACAGCCCCCGAACGGCCCCGTGGGTGGCACCAACACCTCCCACGGGACCAACGTTACTCGTAGGAACTGACCTCGGTGCCGCGGGTCTCCCAGTTTGAGAGTAATATTTTAATTTACATATTTCAAGACTTAGGGTTAAAAACATGGCGTTAGAGGGTTAAAACTCGAAACAGCCATCGAACGGCCCCGTGGGTGGCACCAACACCTCCCACGGGACCAACGTAACTCATAGGAACCGACCCCGCAACCGCGGGTCTCCCGGTTTGAGAGTACAACGGTAATTTGCTTATTTCTAGACTTAGGCTTAAAACCACGATGTTTGAGGGTGAAAACTCGAAACAGCCCCCGAACGGCCCCATGGGTGGCACCAACACCTCCCACGGGACCAACGCAACTCGTAGGAACTGACCTCGCAGCCGCGGGTCTCCCTGTTTGAGAATAGGACGGTAATTTGTGTATTTCTACACTTAAGCAAAACATGGGGTTAGAGGGTGAAAACTAGAAACATCTCCCGAACGGCCCCGTGGGTGGCACGAACACCTCCCACGGAACAACATAACTCGTAGGAACTAACCTCGCAGCCGCGGGTTTCCCGGTTTGAGAGTAAAACGGCAATTTGCATATTTCAAGACTTAGGGTTAAAAACATGGCGTTAGAGGGTAAAAAATCGAAACAGCCCCCGAACGGCCCCGTGGGTGGCACCAACACCTCCCACGGGACCAACGTAACGCGTAGTAATCGACCCCGCAGCCGCGGGTCTACCGTTTTGAGAGTACGACGGTAGTTTGCTTATTTTTAGACTTAGGCTTAAAAACATGATGTTAGAGGGTGAAAACTCGAAACCGCCCCCGAACGGCCCCGTGGGTGGAACCAACACCTCCCACGGGACCAACATAACTCGTAGGAACTGACCTGGAGGGTGATAACTCAAAACAACCCCCGAACGGCCCCGTGGGTGGCGCCAACACCTCCCACGGGACCAATGTAACTCGTAGGAACTGATCCCGCAGCCGCGGGTCTCTCGGTTTGAGAGTACGACAGTAATTTGCATATTTCTAGGCTTAGGCTTAAAAACATGGCGTTAGAGGGTGAAAACTCGAAATAGCCCTCGAACGGCCCCGTGGATGGCACCAACACCTCCCACGTGACCAACGTAACTCCTCGGAACCGACCCCGCAACCGTGGGTCTCCCGGTTTGAGAGTACAATGGTAATTTGCTTATTTATAGACTTAGGCTTAAAAACATGACGTTAGAGGGTGAAAACACGAAACAGCCCCCGAACGGCCCCGTGGGTGGCACCAACACCTCCCACGGGACCAACGTAACTCGTAGGAACTGACCTCGCAGTCGATGGTCTCCCGATTTGAGAATACGACGGTAATTTGCGTATTTCTACACTTAAGCAAAACATGGCGTTAGAGGGTGAAAACTCGAAACAGCACCCGAACAACCCCGTGGGTGGCACCAACACCTCCCACGGGACCAACGTAACTCGTTGGAACTGACCTCGTAGCCGCGGGTCTCCTAGTTTGAGAGTAATACGGTAATTTGCATATTTCCAGACTTAGGGTTAAAAACATGGCGTTAGAGGGTGAAAACTCGAAATAGCCCCCGAACGGCCCCGTGGGTGGCACCAACACCTCCCAGGGGACCAACGTAACTCATAAGAACCGACCCCGGAGCCGCGGGTTTCCCGGTTTGAGAGTAAGACGGTAATTTTCTTATTTCTAGACTTATGCTTAAAAACATGACGTTAGAGGGTGAAAACTCGAAATAGCCCCCGAACGGCTCCGTGCGTGGCACCAACACCTCCCACGGAACCAACATAACTCGTAGGAACTGACCTCGCAGCCACGGGTCTCCCGGTTAGAGAATACAACCGTAATTTGCGTATTTCTACACTTAAGCAAAATATGGCGTTGGAGGGTGAAAACTCGAAACAGCCCCAGAACGGCCTCGTGGGTGGCACCAACACTTCCCACGGGACCAACGTAACTCGTAGGAACTGACCTCGCAGCCGCGGGTCTCCCGGTTTGAGAGTAATACGGTAATTTGCATATTTCAAGGCTTCGGGTTAAAAACATGGCGTTAGAGGGTGAAAACTCGAAACAGCCCCCGAACGGTCCCGTGGGTGGAACCAACACCTCCCACGGGACCAACATAATTCGTAGGAACCGACCCCCCAGCCGCGGGTCTCCCGGTTTGAGAGTACGACGGTAATTTTCTTATTTATAGACTTAGGCTTAAAAACATGACGTTAGAGGGTGAAAACTCGAAACAGCCCCCGAACGGCCCCGTGGGTGGCACCAACACCTCCCACGGGAACAACGTAACTTGTAGGAACTGACCTCGCAGCCGCGGGTCTCCCGATTTGAGAATACGACAGTAATTTGCATATTTCTACACTTAAGCAAAACATGGCGTTAGAGGGTGAAAACTCGAAACAGCCCCCGAACGGCCCCGTGGGTGGCACCAACACCTCCCACGGGACCAACATAATTCGTAGGAACTGACCTCGCAGCCACGTGTCTCCCGGTTAGAGAATACGACCGTAATTTGCGTATTTCTACACTTAAGCAAAACATGGCGTTGGAGGGTGAAAACTCGAAACAGCCCCTGAACGGCCTCGTGGGTGGCACCAACACCTCCCACGGGACCAACGTAACTCGTAGGAACTGACCTCGCATCCGCGGGTCTCCCGGTTTGAGAGTAATACGGTAATTTGCATATTTCAAGGCTTCGGGTTAAAAACATGGCGTTGGAGGGTGAAAACTCGAAACAGCCCCCGAACGGTCCCGTGGGTGGAACCAACACCTCCCACGGGACCAACATAATTCGTAGGAACCGACCCCCCAGCCGCGGGTCTCCCGGTTTGAGAGTACGACGGTAATTTTCTTATTTCTAGACTTATGCTTAAAAACATGACGTTAGAGGGTGAAAACTCGAAATAGCCCCCAAACGGCTCCGTGCGTGGCACCAACACCTCCCACGGGACCAACGTAACTCGTAGGAACTGACCTCGCAGCCGCGGGTCTCCCAGTTTGAGAGTAATACGGTAATTTGCATATTTCCAGACTTAGGGTTAAAAACATGGCGTTAGAGGGTGAAAACTCGAAATAGCCCCCGAACGGCCCCGTGGGTGGCACCAACACCTCCCAGGGGAACCAACGTAACTCATAAGAACCGACCCCGGAGCCGCGGGTTTCCCGGTTTGAGAGTAAGACGGTAATTTTCTTATTTCTAGACTTATGCTTAAAAACATGACGTTAGAGGGTGAAAACTCGAAATAGCCCCCGAACGGCTCCGTGCGTGGCACCAACACCTCCCACGGGACCAACGTAACTCGTAGAAACCGACCACGCAGCCGCGGGTCTCCCGGTTTGAGAGTACGACGGTAATTTGCTTATTTCTAGACTTAGGCTTAAAAACATGACGTTAGAGGGTGAAAACTCGAAACAACCCCTGAACGACCCCGTGGGTGGCACCAACACCTCCCACGGGACCACGTAACTCGTAGGAACTGACCTCACAGCGACGGGTTTCCCGGTTTGAGAATATGACGGTAAATTGCATATTTCAACACTTAAGCAAAACATGGCGTTATAGGGTGAAAACTCGAAACAACCCCCGAACGGCTCCGTGGGTGGCACCAACACCTCCCACGGGACCAACGTAACTCGTAGGAACTGACCTCGCAGCCGCGGGTTTCTCGGTTTGAGAATAATACGGTAATTTGCATATTTCAAGACTTAGGGTTTAAAACATGGCGTTAGAGGGTGAAAACTCGAAACAACCCCCGAATGGCACCGGTGGTTGCACCAACACCTCCCACGGGACCAACGTAACTCGTAGGAACCGACCTCGCATCCGCGGGTCTCTCGGTTTGGGAGTACGACGATAATTTGCTTATTTCTAGACTTAGGTTTAAAAACATGGTGTTAGAGGGTGAAAACTCGAAACAGCTCCCGAACGTCCCCGTGGGTGGCACCAACACCTCCCACGGGACCAACGTAACTCGTAGGAACCGACCCCGCAGCCGCGGGTCTCCCGGTCTGAGAATACGACGATAATTTGTGTATTTCTAAACTTAAGCAAAACATGACGTTAGAGGGTGAAAACTCGAAACAGCCCCCGAACGGCCCCGTGGGTGGCACCAACACCTCCCACGGGCCGAACGTTACTCGTAGGAACTGACCTCGGTGCCGCGGGTATCCCGGTTTGAGAGTAATACTGTAATTTACATATTTCAAGACTTAGGGTAATAACATGGCGTTAGAGGGTGAAAACTCGAAACAGCCCCCGAACGGCCCCGTGGGTGGCACCAACACCTCCCACGGGACCAACGTAACTCATAGGAACCGACCCCGCAGCCGCGGGTCTCCCGGTTTAGTAGTACGATGGTAATTTGCTTATTTCTAGACTTTGGCTTAAAAACATGACGTTAGAGAGTGAAAACTCGAAACAGCCCCCGAACGACCCCGTGGGTGGCACCAACACCTCCCACGGGACCAACGTAACTCGTAGGAACTGTCCTTGCAGCTCCGGGTCTCCCGGTTTGAGAATACGACGGTAATTTGCGTATTTCTACACTTAAGCAAACATGGCGTTAGAGGGTAAAAACTCGAAACAGCCCCGTGGGTGGCACCAACACCTCCCACGGGACCAACATAACTCGTAGGAACTGACCTCGTAGTCGCAAGTCTCCCGGTTTGAGAGTAATACGGTAATTTGCATATTTTAAGACTTAGGTTTAAAAACATGGTGTTAGAGGGTGAAAACTCGAAACAGCCCCCGAACGGCCCCGTGGGTGCAACCAACACCTCCCACGGGACCAACGTAACTCGTAGGAACCAACCCCGCAGCCGCGGGTCTCTCGGTTTGAGAGTACGACAGTAATTTGCTTATTTCTAGACTTAGGCTTAAAAACATGATGTTAGAGGGTGAAAACTCGAAACAGACCCCGAACGGCCCCGTGGGTGGCACCAACACCTCCCACGGGACTAACGTAACTCGTAAAACTGTCCTCGCAGGCCCGGGTCTCCCGGTTTGAGAATACGACGGTAATTTGCGTATTTCTACACTTAAGCAAAACATGGCGTTAGAGGGTAAAAACTCGAAACAGGCCCGTGGGTGGCACCAACACCTCCCACGGGACCAACGTAACTCGTAGGAACTGACCTCGCAGTCGCGGGTCTCCCGGTTTGAGAGTAATACGGTAATTTGCATATTTTAAGACTTAGGTTTAAAAACATGGTGTTAGAGGGTGAAAACTCGAAACAGCCCCCGAACGGCCCCGTGGGTGGCACCAACACCTCCCACGGGACCAACGTAACTCGTAGGAACCGACCCCACAGACGCGGGTCTCTCGGTTTGAGAGTATGACGGTAATTTGCTTATTTCTAGACTTTGGCTTAAAAACATGACGTTAGAGAGTGAAAACTCGAAACAGCCCCCGAACGACCCCGTGGGTGGCACCAATACCTCCCGCGGAACAACGTAACTTGTAGGAACTAACCTCGCAGCCGCGGGTCTCCCGGTTTGAGAGTAATACGGTAATTTGCATATTTCAAGACTTAGGTTTAAAAACATGGCGTTTGAGGGTGAAAACTCGAAACAGCCCCCGAACGGCCCCGTGGGTGGCACCAACACCTCCCACGGGACCAACGTAACTCACAGGAACCGACCCCACAGCCGCGGGTCTCTCGGGTTGAGAGTATGACGGTAATTTGCTTATTTCTAGACTTTGGCTTAAAAACATGACGTTAGAGAGTGAAAACTCGAAACAGCCCCCGAACGACCCCGTGGGTGGCACCAACACCTCCCACGGGACCAACGTAACTCGTAGGAACTGTCCTCGCAGCCCCGGGTCTCCCGGTTTGAGAATACGACGGTAATTTGCGTATTTCTACACTTAAGCAAAACATGGCGTTTGAGGGTAAAAACTCGAAACAGCCCCGTGGGTGGCACCAACACCTCCCACGGGACCAACGTAACTCGTAGGAACTGACCTCGCAGTCGCGGGTCTCCCGGTTTGAGAGTAATACGGTAATTTGCATATTTTAAGACTTAGGTTTAAAAACATGGTGTTAGAGGGTGAAAACTCGAAACAGCCCCCGAACGGCCCCGTGGGTGCAACCAACACCTCCCACGGGACCAACGTAACTCGTAGGAACCAACCCCACAGCCGCGGGTCTCTCGGTTTGAGAGTACGACGGTAATTTGCTTATTTCTAGACTTAGGCTTAAAAACATGACGTTAGAGGGTGAAAACTCGAAACAGCCCCCGAACGGCCCGTGGGTGGCACCAACACCTCCCACGGGAGCAACGCAACTCGTAGGAACTGACCTCGCAGCCGCGGGTCTCCCGGTTTGAGAATACGACGGTAATTTGCGTATTTCTACACTTAAGCAAAACATGGCGTTAGAGGGTGAAAACTCGAAACATCTCCCGAACGGCCCCGTGGGTGGCACTAACACCTCCCGCGGAACAACGTAACTTGTAGGAACTAACCTCGCAGCCGCGGGTCTCCCGGTTTGAGAGTAATACGGTAATTTGCATATTTCAAGACTTAGGTTTAAAAACATGGCGTTTGAGGGTGAAAACTCGAAACAGCCCCCGAACGGCCCCGTGGGTGGCACGAACACCTCCCACGGGACCAACGTAACTCGTAAGAACCGACCCCACAGCCGCGGGTCTCTCGGTTTGAGAGTATGACGGTAATTTGCTTATTTCTAGACTTTGGCTTAAAAACATGACGTTAGAGAGTGAAAACTCGAAACAGCCCCCGAACGACCCCGTGGGTGGCACCAACACCTCCCACGGGACCAACGTAACTCGTAGGAACTGTCCTCGCAGCCCCGGGTCTCCCGGTTTGAGAATACGATGGTAATTTGCGTATTTCTACACTTAAGCAAAACATGGCGTTAGAGGGTAAAAACTCGAAACAGCCCCGTGGGTGGCACCAACACCTCCCACGGGACCAACGTAACTCGTAGGAACTGACCTCGCAGTCGCGGGTCTCCCGGTTTGAGAGTAATACGGTAATTTGCATATTTTAAGACTTAGGTTTAAAAACATGGTGTTAGAGGGTGAAAACTCGAAACAGCCCCCGAACGGCCCCGTGGGTGCAGCCAACACCTCCCACGGGACCAACGTAAATCGTAGGAACCAACCCCGCAGCCGCGGGTCTCTCGGTTTGAGAGTACGACGGTAATTTGCTTATTTCTAGACTTAGGCTTAAAAACATGACGTTAGAGGGTGAAAACTCGAAACAGCCCCCGAACGGCCCCGTGGGTGGCACCAACACCTTCCACGGGAGCAACGCAACTCGTAGGAACTGACCTCGCTGTCGCGGGTCTCTCGGTTTGAGAATACGACGGTAATTTGAGTATTTCTACACTTAAGCAAAACATGGCGTTAGAGGGTGAAAACTCGAAACATCTCCCGAACGGCCCCGTGGGTGGCACTAACACCTCCCGCGAAACAACGTAACTTGTAGGAACTAACCTCGCAGCCGCGAGTCTCCCGGTTTGAGAGTAATACGATAATTTGTATATTTCAAGACTTAGGTTTAAAAACATGGCGTTTGAGGGTGAAAACTCGAAACAGCCCCCGAACGGCCCCGTGGGTGGCACCAACACCTCCCACGGGACCAACGTAACTCGTAGGAACCGACCCCACAGCCGCGGGTCTCTCGGTTTGAGAGTATGACGGTAATTTGCTTATTTCTAGATTTAGGCTTAAAAATATGACGTTAGAGGGTGAAAACTCGAAACAGCCCCCGAACGACCCCGTGGGTGGCACCAACACCTCCCACGGGACCAACGTAACTCGTAGGAACTGACCTCGTAGCCGCGGGTCTCTCGATTTGAGAATACGATGGTAATTTGCATTTTTCTACACTTAAGCAAACATGGTGTTAGAGGGTGAAAACTCGAAACAACCCCCGAACGGCCCCGTGGGTGGTGCCAACACCTCCCATGGGACTAATGTAACTCGTAGGAACTGACCTCGCAGCTGCGGGTCTCCCGGTTTGAGAGTAATACGGTAATTTGCATATTTCAAGACTTAGGCTTAAAAACATGGCGTTAGAGGGTGAAAACTCGAAACAGCCCCCGAACGGCCCCGTGGGTGGCACCAACACCTCCCACGGGACCAACGTAACTCGTAGGAACCGGCCCCGCAGTCGCGGGACTCCCAGTTTGAGAGTACGACGGTAATTTGCTTATTTCTAGACTTAGACTTAAAAACATGATGTTATAGGGTGAAAACTCGAAACAGCCCCCGAACGGCCCCGTGAGTGGCACCAACACCTCCCACGGGACAAATGTAACTCGTAGGAACTGACCTCGCAGCCGCAGGTCTCCCAGTTTGAGAATACGACGGTAATTTGCATATTTCTACACTTAAGCAAAACACGACGTTAGAGGGTGAAAACTCGAAACAGCCCCCGAACGGCCCCGTGGGTGGCACCAACACCTCCCACCAACACCTCTCAAAACTACGGTAATGTTCATATTTCTACTTGGTTACTGATAATTTTAACTCATATATGCAATTTTTCATCTTGATTAAATTTTTTGTAAAACTACTTGGTTACTGATATTTTTGTTTTTTGTATCCTATCATTTGTAGGATTTTTGCACGTGGAACAAATGAAGGAGGCAATGGTTTACAACATGAAGATTGTTTATATGTTGTGGACATTCAGGATAATGTTTTTTATGTGTTATAGCCGTGTAGGCTTTTATTATTTAGTTTTATGTCCGTTCGGGCTTTTATAACTTGATTGTTGAATTTTATAGCCGTGCGGGCTTTATAATAAATAAGTTTTTCATTTACAGGTTTTGGAATGTCAAGAAAATAGAAGAAACTCTGCCCAATTTTTTTTTTTGGTCTGTGAATTATTAAGACGTGTAATATTTTTAAGTTTGTATATATATTTGTTTATTAACAACATTTTCAATTCGCAATTTGTGATTTTTTTTATTGTTTTGCCTATAATAAATATTTATAACATCTCGTAGCAACCGACGGTGCACTCACAGGACCCCCAATTTTAGGATTGGACAAAAAAATACATTTTTTTTAAATTATAGATAAATATGGTCATGGACTTTGTCCATGACCATTTTTATTTTTTTTGTCGCGCTTAAAAATGGTCGCGGCCAAAGTCCGCGACCATTTTTTTTTATTTTTTTGTCACGGTTATGGGTCGCAGATTAGGGCCGCGACCAATTTTTTTTGTCACGGACGTGGGTCGCTCACCTTGTCCGCGACTAATTTGTCACGGCTGTGAGTCACGGATGAGGGCCGCGACCAATTTTTTTTATTTTTTTTGTCACGGAAGTGGGTCGCGGACTTTGGCTGCGACCAATTTGTCACGGTTATGGGTCACGGGTTAGGGTCGCGACGAATTTTTTTATTTTTTTTTGTCACGAACTTGGGTCGCGGACTTTGGCCGTGACCAATTTGTCACGGTTGTGGGTCCTGGATGAGGGCCGCGACCCGTCACGACATGGCTCACGGCCAAAGTTCGCGACCATCTGCCGTGACCCCTCTTGGACGTGACCATTTTTTGGTCACGGACTTGGGCCGCGACCCACGAAAATGGTCACGCCCGAAATGGTCACGAACCAAGTCCGCAACCCACAGTTTTGGTCAAGGATTTTGGCCGTGACCAATCGCCAGTTTTGGTGTAGTGACTATACCTATAATCATGTTGGTAAGGTCTTTTTCACCACTGGGTATGGACCGTGAACAAGTATCCTGTGTAGGGACCACCAACAACTTATGTGTGTTTTGTGATGTTCGCTTAGGATAAGGGATTCCTTAGGACTTGTCATTAGAGTACGAACTAGACACGAATGGTAGATGCCTTTGGGTGTCACACACACACATTTGTGTGTCTGTGTGTGACATCCTGCCTAATTAAATACCGGGTGATCAGTCCTTTATTAAATTAAATCAGAATATCTAGTTGGTTCATTCTTAGCATCACTCTCGAATTTATTTTATTAACTACTAACCACCTAGTAATTTAAAAAAACGAATGTCAAAATATTATCTTCTGAATTAACGTGGAACCAAATAAGTGATTAACTAAGCATTCACCATCCAATAAACAATCTCATAGGAATTAAATGACATACTGAAATAAAATGAGTCTGTAGTAAACACTACTAGTAAAATAAAAAATACAATAGTTTGAAATGAAATAAATCCAAACATCTGAAATATAAATAAAATGACTTAAACCAACATCTTAAAATAAGAATGGGCGACATGCCCTGACTAATATAAATGACTCTGAATGAATCAAGGATAAATGTTGAGATGTCTAGTACCGAGGTCTTGTAACTTCCAAAGCAGCTACAAAAAGTCAATTGATGGAAAATCCTATGCATGGCATTCCTGTGGCTGGGAACCTAAAATGTTTTTACAAAGATAAAATAGATTTGGAAGAAAGCAGGTCAGATCCCGAGTTGAAAATAGTTATAAAACATAAAGTATTTAAATGCATAAATACCAGATAATTATATACATGTTAGTTACTTACTCTCACTTGAGGTTCTCACCTCTCAACTATTGTGCATGGCTAACGCATACTCTTAACTTATCCTAGATACGCTATCCCACCTAACCAGTTTGAACCAAATCTTTGTGTATGATGACTATGTTTATTGTGTTCACCAGTATTATCCAATAGTACGTTATCACATTTCTAATATTCATTAATCAATTCAAGTATATCTTTATTCATTTAAGTTTCCACCTTCTTATCTTGTATTATGTGTCATAACCTTTCTGATCTACTAAGAAACATAGTAGAACAATCATAAGTTATATATATATATACATATTTCACTATCATAATACATATATAAATACGGCACCCCAAAAATCTAAACATGCGGTGCGTGCATACTCTTCTATCAAATCCTGATACATCACGTACATAAGATTATGAATTCCGAATCACTCTAGAACCGTATTAACACAAATCACACGTATTGGAGGCAAACATGGTCCTAGGCCTTTGGGATATGCACATACTTATGCACCCAAAAGACCGTTCAATAGCATTGTTCACACATATGGAAATCTAACCTAAGTCATGTGTTCTGAGGCGCCAACATAACCCCCCCCCCCCCCGAAGGCTCATCAAGGTAAGAGTGTCCCCTTTATCAGGCCTCCCATGATAGCAAGTACGGTAGGTATGTCATACACATAATAATCCAGACAATAGGTATTTACATAATCTAAGTATTTATAAATTCAATATAGTTTTGCATGCGTCCCACATTTCAAGTTTGATATGTAGTATATTTATATCCCGATTATCCCACATATTAAAGGATTAAAGCTTTACTTTTGATCGTATGCTCCCGAGTAATTCTCACCACCCGAAGTGCACCCCTTATTCTACACATAATATCAGTAGGTAACACGCTATGCCCTACTGGTCTAAGTCACCATAACCCTTGAAATCCCGTTATTCGAATCATTCTCCAAATCAGGTATTTATCTCGATTTAACCTAATTAAATTAAATCCTTAGTTCTCCCCCTTACACAACTTGTCCCAATACCTAACCTAGGCCTACTGGTATTCCCATATATTCCTTAAATTATTAGAGTTAAATCCCGTAATCGAATCCCACACAATTCCTAAAGATTCTAATTAAAAAGGAAAAATTAGCCAAAAATTGGGCAGCCGGACTGATTCAGCCTGGAGCCGGATTAGTTTGGTTCGCCCCTATAGGTCTTCGTCTTCAACCTTAGTCCGTTATGGGTTTACCCATTTTTAACTTCTAAAACCTCTATAAATTATTCCAAAACTCCAAAATAAATATGCTAAACGTTATTCTAACTCATATAAATGATTTCTAACATATACGAATCCTTTAAACATTAAGATTTATCAATTTATCACCTAAATTCTAATTAAATTCTCAAGAACCCTAGTTTACGATTTTTCTTCAAGAACATGTATAAAACTCCAATTTCTAAACATATCAATATTCAGATTATATTCAATTTCATCTTTCAATACTAGGGATCCAATCCTAAGCATGAATCCTACCCAGAATATGATTTAATCCATAAAATTATCCTCTACATGCATGAGATTCAACTTTTAGTCATATTATACTAACATGGATATTTTGTCTACTTGAATTTAAGCAAGAACAATACTTGACTTACAACATTAGGTCCGATCCTTCGATGATGAAGGGTATGGTGTCATTACTCGTCTTTCGATTTACTCTCAGGTTGTGTTGGTTGTGATAGAGGTGTAGCAATAATGGGTTTTGGCTTGGAAATCTATTCTCCTTCCTCCTTTAATGTCCTCCTAAGCTTTTGTGTTTGACAGCCCTAGGATGACTAACCCTACCAGCTGATATAGCCTTATGAAATTCTTAGATTTAATTATTTTAAAAATTAAAATTACTAATATACCCTCCCGGGGTGTCGGTTTGGCCTAAAACTTTCCCGGGACCTAAACTAAATCCCCGAGTATAATTTTTCGACTATCTCGACCCTTTCAGACACTTTGGTGTGCTCAAAATGACCATAAGGATGACGTAAATTAAATTTCATTTTATTTTATTAAATTGTGTCCCGAGACGACTAACACGCGCGTCTCGACTTAATTACAATAATTGTCATATTTTCCACTCAAGAACTATTTTAATAAATTCATAATCACATATTACTGCACTCACTCAGTAATATTCAACATAATTCACATCAATAAATACTTACTCTGGTCGCACTAGTAAATTTCTAATTAAATCCAGATTAATTATAAATTAATTTCCCATTATTTAAATCAATTAAACCTATAATTAAAATCATTAAAAATACGAGGTATTACATACTTTCCCCTAATAACGGAATTTCGTCCCAAAATTCGAAAAATAAAGGTATACCTGGTAAGAATAACTCTGGATATTTGTCGAGCATCTCATCCTAGCGCTCCCAGGTTGACTCCTAAGTATTATGATGCCGCCACTGAACGTGTACTAATAGTACTACCTTCAACCTTAGTTTCCTCTTGCTATGATCTAGGATAATAAATGGACCCTCCTCGTAGGAATTATTGGGTTGTAAATCAATATCCTCTAAAGCAATATGAGTATGGGCCAACTCATCCCGAAGATATCTCCTTAGCGAATAAATAGGGAACACATCATGAATCCTGTGCAAGTGCTCAGGCAACCCAAGTCTGTAAGCCACTGTCCCAGTCCACTCACTAATAGGGAATGGCCCCACATACCTCGATGCAAACTTCCTTTTTTCCCAAATTGCATTATCCTCTTCATAGGAGATACTCGTAGCAACACATGGTCCCCCACACTAAACTCTCGAAAGAACCTCTTGGCATCTGCATAGCTCTTCTGACTGTCTTGAGCAACCCATATACGGATCCGAATCATTTTAATCCTAGCTGGGGTATACTGGATCACCTCTGGCCCAAGAATCTTGTTGTCCCCCACCTCGAGCCAACATGCCATGGAACGACAAAGTCTAACATATAACGCCTCAAATGGATCCATGCTAATAGTAAACTGGTAGGATTTATTATAGGCAAACTCCATCAGTGGAAGATACTTCTCCCAGCCCCCTTTAAAATCAATGATACACATTCAGAACATATCCTCAATCGTAACTCCGTACCCATGGCCTCCTAAAATCTCTCCTAAAATAGGGACACAAAAATCTTTTCCCGGTAGGACAAAATATCAAAGAGCACCCAATGGAGTCTCACTATCTTAGCAATGAAGATCTGAGCGTACTGTCCTATAGTATAATCGGTCCACACTGGCAGAAAATGAGCTACATTGGTCAACTAATCCACAAGCACCCATTTGGAATCGTGACCCCTCTGCGATGTAGGGCACCCTGTGATGAAATCCATGGAAATTATCTCCCATTTCCACATAGGGATATCTAACGGCTATAGGAGCCCAGTCGGTTTCTGATGGTCCACCTTTACCATCTGACAAGTGGCACATTTTTAAATAAACTCGGCAATATCGTTCTTTATTACATTCCATCAGTATTGTCGCCTCATATTCTGGTACATCTTATCCTCTTCGGGATGTACAACAAATCGTGATTCGTGCGACTCTGTCATCACTGCATGTCATAAATCCTCCCGTTTTGGAACTACCAGTCTGCTATTAAAGCGTAAGCCTCCATCCGAGCTCACAGAATAAGACTCTGCCCCCTCGGCCAGATGTTGTATAATACGATCCTGACATAACAAATCTACTTCCTGAGTCAGTATTACTCTAGTAACGACCTCGGGTGTAACTGTCATCACTGATATGAGGCAATTGTATCATGATGTCCCAAGTCCTTCCATTTCTCCTTCCACACCTCGACCACCTCATGTACTGGCCTATAGCTCAATGCGTCTGCTATAACGTCAGCCTTTCTCGGCTGGTATTAGATATTGAACTGATAGTCCTTCACAAATTTGATCCACCTTCACTGACGCGTATTCCGCTCTCGCTAAGTGAATAGGTATTTTAGTGACTTGTGATCTGTGAACTGGCAAAATTTCTCCCCCAACAGATAATGTCTCCATATTTGAAGTGCAAACACAACTGCTACCAACTCTAAGTCGTGGGTGGGGTAATTCCTCTCGTGAGGCTCAAGCTTACAGTAAATAAAGGCTATAGCCTGATCCTCCTACTGAAATACACCCCCAAGTCCTTGTAAGGACGTATTGGTATAGGCTAAGTACTCCACTCCCGGCCTGGGTAGTGCTAGAACTGGTGCTGAAGTTAGCTTGTCCTTCAGCTCATTGAAATCCAACTGGAAAGCATCATCCCATATTAATGGCACAAGCTTGCAAATTAAGTTAGTCAACTCCCGTTATCTTTGAGAATCCTCGAATAAACCTCCTGTAGTATCCGACTAAGCCTAAGAAACTACACGCCTCCGTGAGTTTTGTGGGCTGTCCCCACTCCCCTACCGCTGATACCTTGCTTGGATCCACGAATATCCCTTGCTTAGCTATAATGTGCCCCAAAAATTGCACCTCGCATAACCAGAACCCATATTTCTCATACTTAGCATACAACTGATGCTCACGTAGCAACTGCAATACCTATTTTAGATACGCGGTGTGCTCCTCCTTAGTATGGTAATAAATCAGAATTCCATCTATAAAGAAAATGATAAAATGATCTAGGAACTCTCTGAACACCCTATTCACCAAGTCCATAAAAATTACTAGTGCATTGATTATCCCAAATGGAATAACCTTGAAATCGTCTCATTAAGAAGGTAGTCTTAAACACGTCCTGCTCCCTGATACGCAACTGATGGTACCCTGACCTCAAGTCTATCTTCGAGAAAAAAGAAACTCCTCTCAACTAGTCAAATAAGTCACCGATTTGTGGCAGCAGATACTTATTCCGTATCGTGGCCTTATTCAACTCTCGGTAGTTCACATACAACCGTAACGACCCATCACTCTTCTTTATGAACAATACAGGAGCACCCCAAGGTGAGGTACTCCTACAGATGAAGCCCTGTCCTAACAGCTAATTAATATGATACTGTAATTCCCTCATCTCCGTTGGAGCCATACGGTATAGTGCACGGGCTATCGGGTGAGTTCCCGGAGTCCAATCTATCACAAACTTTATCTCTTTGCTAGGCGATAGTCTCGGTATATCCTAAAATACATCAGCGAATTCATGAAAAATCAGAATCGAATCAAGTGGAATCACTACCTCCCCAAAGGTCTCCTCCTCTATATAATACAAATGAGTGGACAATCCTCCCTCAGGACAAGGCATCACCACCAGGAACATGTTCTGACCTGATATAGCAAATATAATACTCCTACTATAGCAATCAATCATGACCCTATATGCAACTAGCCAATACATATCGATAATCGCATCATATTCGAACATATCTAATATAAGCATATCGGCAGACAAAATAAGTCTCCCAATCTCTATACCCACACTCCAACATATAAAGAAAATCAGCATCCCATTACCCAACGACGAGTCAACACACAAAATATTACTCTCTATTTTATATCATAACCCATAGCATGTGCAAATCTAGTGGCAATAAAAGAGTGTGAAACCCCCGTGTCAGATAAAATATGCCCCATAGTCCCTTGGATAGAAAATATGCCCTCAGCTGCGGGTGGGGCCTGAAGGACTACAGACTGGTGGACATTGTAAACACGCACATACTGTAGTTGTCCTTGCTGAATCAAAACTGCTGGAATGGCAGGCAAGGCTAGCATCTGTGGTGGTGCTGGGAGGGTGGTGGGAAAAATCGGTCGTTGAGGCTCCTGACGAGCACCCTGCTACTGAGGAAACTTGCCCTTATCGGGGCAATCCTGTCATTTGTGGCCAGCCTTGACAAAAATGAAACATCGACCTTTGAAGTTTCCTCCTCTCTGCCCCTACTGGACTTGGCCCATTTGGTCGTTGCCACTTCTCCCTTGGCCCTGTTGGCTATGCTGAAAGCGTTGCTGGACCAGCTATTATAAGACCTGTTGTTGAGGCTGGCCCTGATGGACCTTCCTAAAACCTCCCTATCCCTGCTATAGTCACCTGATCTGAACTTCTTAGTGGGGGTGGGAACTCTGATCACCCTATCTCTGTTGACCCCCCTGAACTGTTTGTGACCCACTAGCACCATTACCCCTTGTCCTGCCTTGCTGGTTGGACTCCCTTACTCATTTTCTTCCCTTCAGATGGAAGCAGTGATCCTGGCAGTGTAGTAGGGCAACGTTAAGCACATCAGTATATATACCCAACGAAATATTTCCCAAAAGTTGATGACGAATCCTCCAAGTCAATCCATCCATAAACATCTGAATCTGGAACCATATTGATCTATATTGATCTTTTTCAATAGGTACCTCATCTGGAACCATATTGATCTATCTCGTAAACTCATCCTCATATTCCGTAACGGTCCTCCCCTCCTGGGTGAGGTTTAATAATTTCCCGTCAACTCAGTCTAAACAGCGGAAGGAAAATATTTGCGACAAATTGCACCCAGAAGTCCAGAATAGTCATGCCATCTCTCTCCTCAACAGTTGGAATCGATTCCCACCATTGTAGTGCCTCTCCGACTATCTTAAATGTAGATAGACTTTATTTATGAATGTCTGTGCACTTGTACATCCTCAGGTGCCACTGGATGTCTTTCTTCCATTGGCTTGCTACCACTACATCGGAACTCCCTGTTAACTCTGGAAGATGTGCCTTATGGAAGGCATCCCTAACACGGTCCCAAGCGAAAGGGAATTCCTAAGATGGTACTAGTACCACCACCTGTGCCTGGGGTGGGGCCTTCTATAAAACTGCCAGAGTTTCATTTACTGCTTGTGCCACTATATCGGCAACCTTCACAGCATTCATAGTACCCTGGGTCGGAGTTGGCAGGGGCTTGGGCTAGCCACCCCTAAGAGCTCGCTGTGTACATCGTGGAGGCATCTAAAAGGAGAGAAACTTTATAAGTCCACAATTAATATCTCAAAATAGCTGAAGACGTACATACACAATTAATGAATACAATAATTCCAAATGTAGGGCTCTACATCAAAGAACGATATGCTGAAGCATAATAAGCCGCACAGATCCTAAAGACTCTAAAACCTGATGTTCTAATACCACCTGTGACACCCTACCTAATTAAATACCAGGTGATCATTCCTTTATTAAATTAAATCATAATATCCAGTTATTTCATTCTTAGCATCACTATCGAAAACTTTTTTTAATAACTATAAACCACCTAGTAATTTAAAAAAATGGATGTCAAAATTTTATTTTTTGAATTAACATGCAACCAAATAAGTGATTAACTAATCATTCACCATAAACAATGTCATAGGAATTAAAATGACATACTGAAATAAACTGATTCTAGAGTAAACACTCCCAGTAAAATCCAAAATACAATAGTCTGAAATGAAATAAATCCCAACATGTGAAATATAAATAAATGACTGAAACCACTATCTCTAAATAAGAATGGGCGGCATGCCCTCACTGATATAAATGACTCTGAATGAATTAAGGATAAATTTGCAAGAGTCTAGTACCGAGGTCCTGTAAATTTCACATCAGCTACAACACGTCAACTAATGGGAACTCCTATGCCTGACATTCTTGTGGCTAGGCACCTAAAGAATTTTACAAAGACAAAATAGATTTGGAAGAAAACTGTTCAGAGCCCGAGTTGAAAATAGTTTTAAAACAAAAAGTATTTAAATGCATAAATACCAGATAATTATATACATGTTTGTCATGTACTCTCACTTGAGATTCTCACCTCTCAACTATAGTGCACGCCTAACACATACTCTTAACTTATCCCAGTTAGGCTATCCCACCTAACCAGTTTGAACCAAACCTATGTGTATGATGTCTACGTTATTGTGTTCATCCGCATTATCCAATATTACATAATCGCATTTCAACCATTTATTAATCAATTCAAGTATCTCTTTATTCGTTTAAGTTCCCACCTTCTTATCTTGTATTATATGTCATAACCTTTCTGATCTACTAAGCAACACAGTAGAACAATCACAATTATATATATATATATATATATATATATATATATATATATATATATATATGTATACATATATATATATATGTATACATATATATATATATGTATACATATATATATATATGTATACATATATATATATATATATACATATATATATATATATAAGTATATATATGTTGATGTAAAAAATTAGATTATCTCTAATTATTTAATCACAGATAAAAATAAATAAGACAAGAGATTTTTAAGTGGTTCAACCTTGAACAAATGGCATACGTCCACTGTTGGTGCTATTATTGACTATTTAGAAATTCTCAAGGTGGGGTTTATCTCAAGAAATTACGGTCTCTTTACAATGAGGATGATACAATGTATTTATAGCCATGAGGTTGTACATGTGAATGGGTAATACATAGATGTTCAACAAGCATATACATTCGTATGATAATATTCAGCATTTAATGCGCATTTAATCCTCTTAATTGTTTGATAATAAATGCTCCGATCGAGGTGCAGCTCGAACCGCCTAAGTATCTCGGTATCCATGAGTTTCTCGGTGCAGTTAAGTTCCTCGATGAGGACCTTCTGCTCGGAGTATCAGAGTTGGTCGGGGAAATTAAGTTCCTCGAAGTCAAGATATTGTTCAGAAATGTTTGTTAGTGCCATGTAGATTGACACGTGTCTCCACTTAATTGAGCCATGTCAGCAGACTAAATTTGGTATCAACAAAAGCCCCCAATGTTTCACAGTTCGAGACTGAGGAGTGTGGAACATTCTTCTCGAAATATGGCGGGATTTAATGGTCATCCTGAATTTTAGGAGCATTTTCTTTGCATTTATTCTTTCTTTTCGAATTCATAGAATCAGACTTTTCAAATTCTTCTAACTGCTTCGATCTTCGCTCCCTTTTTGTCCTTTTAGCCGCCGATAGCGTAAACGTTTCCCTTTGTAATCAGTATTTTTACCTTTTCCCAAGGTAAGGTATTTAAGCATTGCAGAAAATCATTTCGTCTTTTACTTTTTCAAATCTTTATCTTTGAGTTTTCCATTTTCTCTCTCTCTTGTGCGTTCATCCTTTTCATCATTCGTTGTCAACAGATCCATCCTTTTTCCTGTAAGATCTTCTTTCTTCTCTTTTATTTCCTTTATTTGCCATGATTTACCTTGTTGAGTCGCTTGATAAGTTTCATTCTGATTTCTCTATTCCTTCATGGGTTGTTTTGGAGGAACTTTCTGAGCCTTCAGATTATTTTCATTTGGCTGAGGGACATTGGTTCCCCAGTCTCTTCATTGGTGAATGTGGCTTTTCTTTTCCCCCAAACCCTTTGTGTTTGGAATTCTGTCAATATTTTGATGTGGTTCTTGCAAAAATATCCCCCAATACATGGAGAATAGTTAATGGAGTTCATAGATTAAATCAGATTCATGGAACTCGTATAGGAATTCCGGAAATTATGTTTTGCTACAGATGGGTTGTCAGCGATAGTACTTTTTACTTAAAAACTAGGTTTATAAATAGAGCTTTAGCGGTCAATCTCCTAGATGCCAATAGGGATTATTTTGATCATGGTGTTGTTATAAAAAATTAGCAACATGCTCCTCTAACTGGAAATGATGTGTACCAGGGTCCCAGATGCCCTCCCTATGGCAATGGGATAGGTTGTTTTTACTTTACTTTATTTTTGAATTTATTCTTTCTTTATGTTTGATAAAATGTGTCACCGATATTTTAATTTTCATTTATTTGCAGTTGACAGCAAAAGAAAGTCTCCAAAAGAGACAGAAGTTAACTTAAAACATCTGAAACTTATCTGGGGTTTGCATCAGACTGTTGCCAACGAGCATATCAGATCAGCTTCGTATTTGCTGTAGTATAAGAGTTACACCTCATCCTTTACTGCTCGTCCGGTGATAAGTGACGTAGAACCAGTACCTGCTTCTGTAAGTTCTTCACCTGAGTCACATATCCCTTTGAGTGAAAGAATGAAGAAAAGAAAAGCTCCTGCCCTCTTTGAGAAATCTGCCTCTATAGCTGGAGAGGCAAAGAAAAGCAAACATGATGTCCCAGAAGAAGGGACAAGAAAAATCGATGCACCTCCTCCGGCTGCTCCTGTGAAGGTTCCCGAGAAGCCCCCAGTGGCTCCAAGCAAGGTCGCTGCTCCAAGTGAGGTTATAGGCATATCCCCGACTAAGACTACCTCCTTGGTCGAGACCATTGATGCTCCTCTGAGGAGGCTGAAGAAGAGCTCCTCGATCAATTTGGTTGAATCCATCGCTCAGCCCTCGAATACTGGAAGTGGTGTTCCCACTTTCATTGCTCCGAGATCTGTATTGAGTTCGGTGAAATCTTGGATCATCCCCGAGATCCAAGGTACTGAAGAAAATATTTCTCGAGATATGGTTACCACATTGGCTGCTCGTCATATTGCTTCTGTAAGTATTATTGTCCTAAACTTTCATTTTTCCACTGTTATATCTTGGCACTGACTTACTATTGTTATTTTTTCCAGTTGGTAACCTGTTTTAATACGATTTTGAAAAAGGATGAAGCTATTAAAGCTTCAAGCTCCTCATCAGGTGTAGAGGAAGCTTTGGTGGGTCTGACGCAGTCTCTGAAAGATTCTCGTCAGAAGTATGTTGATGATAATGCTTCCTGGGAGAAGCATCTCAATTCGACCGAGTAGGAGAGGAATCAAGCTATTGAAGTCTCCAAGGGATTGGAGAAGAAAATAAAGGAATTAGAAAGTAAGAATAAAGAGATCGAAGGGAAACTCCAAAATGCTGGGGATCTTGAAGGTAAGCTCAAGGTTGCTGAGGAAGATCTAAACAAGCTTCGTGAAGTAGGTCGTCAGAAGGAAGAAGTGAAGAATAAATTGAAGAATGCCGAGGATCTTGTTTCCGAGAAGATTTCCTCGGAGCAGGCTAAAAGGAAGTTGGCTGTAAAAAAGTCCTTCAGTGTTGGCTGGGATAAGGGGTGGAATAAGGGTCTGGCTGCCATGATTTCACAAGTGAAATATGGTAGCCTCAAGTACTTTAGGGATGGCTGGGTCATTGATCTGCAAGAGATGAAGGTTGATGAGAATTCTGATCTATTTCAGCGACACATCCCTGGCCCCCCCTCCAACTCCTGAAGAAGAAGAAGAGGACGAAGCTGCCTCTGAGGAATCCTCCATGGTGATGGGAGATCAAATTCCTCATCCCCAGTAGTCCAGCCTTCCTGCGAATAACTTCAATCATCCGTTACTTCAACCGAGCAGCCTTAAGCACCCATTGAGCTACCATCTGTACCATCCAAGCAACCTACCTCCTCGTCCCAGCCTTCCGAGAAAGTTTTGGGAGATAAGGAAAAGGTGTAGAGTTGTTCGGATTTTTCTCTTTGTTTATTTTTGCCAATTGTAACTCTGAAATATGTACTTATCTTTTATGATGTAATAAAATTTGAAGTTTTGCCTATTCATACTGTTGTCTCTCTTCCTCTTGCTTCTTATTGGTTCTTGCTCTTTCTTCTTTTTACTAGTTTATGGCCAGGATGGAATTGTTATCTGCTCATGATACAAAATTGATGAAACAGTGCAACAAATATTTCAAGGCTGGCCATGCAGATTTGACTGATGCTCAAATCGTTGATATACTCGGTCCAAATGCTTCAGAATGAGCAGTTGAAGCCTACCAGTATTTGAAGTGCCTACTCGACCGTGCAGTGGCTAATAATGTAGCGTATTATGAAATGATTGAAGACCTCTAGGGCACTCTTGAAGAGCTTCAACAACAATATAAGGAATCTAAATCCATTTTTCACGAGGGATGCGAGAAGAAGTATCAACAACGCAGTGCTAATAAGGGGTATGACAGGTTGTTCACTGCTTACAATGTGAGGGAGAGAACTTTGAAGGCTGAGGTCGAAGAGCACACGCAGATAACTGAGTTATTAGAGCAGGAAAACAATAACTTGCAAAGAGAAGTATCTCAGTTGAAATCTACAGCCTCTACCTCAAACACTTTGGTCCCTGTGAACGATGAGGGATTCTCTTTCTTGGAGGTTGAAAATGCCAACCTGAGGGATGAAATAGAAACCTTGAAAATGATTGGGCCTTCTACCTCTACTCGGGGACGAGCAAGAGCTCCTTGGGGATGAGCAAGAGCTAGTCGAATTCCTGTCGAGGAACAAAGAACACAATCGTCTCTGGAAAATCAAGCCTTCCAATTGATGGCAAAAAAACAGGCATTGGCTGAGATGTCTAAGAAAATCCAAACTTTGGACGAGAAACTGGTTGCCCAAAATTCTAGCTTGGAGAATAAAACGAATTTGGTGAAGAATCTCCACGAGCAGTTAGAAAGATTAACCTACCAGCTCCACAAACATCCTAGGGAGTTCGGGATGGCTGGTTACAATGAAGCGCTCTACCATTTAGATGATCGGCTCCAGAATGCAAATAATGTGGGTTATAAACAAGGATGGTTAAATGCTTTGGGCGTGCTGAAGTTGGAACAAGGTCATTACTTGTGGGATTACCACAATCCTGGGTTGCTCGACCTACCAGTGCCTCCTTTTAGGCTTGATATGAGTTAGATTCCTGCTCGGGCCATTCCACAATGCCTAATTTCAAAGTATCTCGGCGACTACAATCTTCACTCCAACTTTGAGATATCTCGCCCCGAGCACCTCCTTGATCGGCCATCAGTTATGAACATCAGGATGCTTAAAGACCTTAATTTCATAAATTCCCCTTATGCCTTAGACGATCCTCTTGCTGGCGAGGAACCTGTTTTAAAAGAAGAGGGGAAGAAACCCATAGAATAGGATTTCTGATGTAATAATTTTTATGTATTTTATTCTAAATGTACTTTATTTTGGATTTAATGAAAGACTTTTATTTTTCTTTGCAATCTTGATTGACATTGTCTTGTAGATATTTTGTGAAATACTTTACTTACTTACTAATGAATGTGCATGTATATCTGTTAAAAAGATAACAACATTGGGTTATTTGCCGACCAACTAAAGTTGATGAAACTTATTATTGACTATCTTAAATTGAAAATAATCGTTTGTCGACCAACCAGAGTTGGTGATATTTTGTTTCTCGAGCAACTTGGTGAAATTCTAATCCATTAGCTGACTTTTATCACATACTCATGTTTTGTTTAATAAAAATGTTCCCGACCAACTGTAGTTGACATCTTCTTATTCCCGACCAACCTGAGTTGGTGGATTTTTAGAAATATTTTTTCTTCCCAACCAACTGTAGTTGACAGCTTCTTATTCCCGACCAACCTGAGTTGGTGGATTTTTAGAAATATTTTTTCTTCCCGACCAACCGGAGTTGGTGGATTTTCTTCCCAACCAACTGGAGTTGGCACTTTTGGGAAGTATTTTTTATTCCCGACCAACCGGAGTTGGTGGATTTTCTTCCCAACCAACCGGAGTTGGCACTTTTAGGAAATATTTTTTATTCCCGACCAACTGGAGTTGGTGGATTTTCTTCCCAAGTAACCGGAGTTGGCACTTTTGGGAAGTATTTTTTATTCCCGACCAACCGGAGTTGGTGGATTTTCTTCCCAACAAACCGGAGTTGGTACTTTTGGGAAGTATTTTTTATTTCCGACCAACGGGGGTTGGTGGATTTTCTTCCCATCCAACCGGAGTTGGCACTTTTGGGAAGTATTTTTTATTCCCAACCAACCGGAGTTGGTGGATTTTCTTCCCAACCAACCAGAGTTGGAACTTTTGGGAAATATTTTTTATTCCCGACCAACCAGAGTTGGTGTATTTTCTTCCCAACCAACCGGAGTTGGCACTTTTGGGAAATATTTTTTATTCCCGACCAACCGGAGTTGGTGGATTTTCTTCCCAACCAACCGGAGTTGGCACTTTTGGGAAATATTTTTTATTCTCGACCAACCGAAGTTGGTGGATTTTCTTCCCAACCAACCAGAGTTGGAACTTTTGGGAAATATTTTTTATTCCCGACCAACCAGAGTTGGTGGATTTTCTTCCCAACCAACCGGAGTTGGCACTTTTGGGAAGTATTTTTTATTCCCGACCAATCGGAGTTGGTGGATTTTCTTCCCAACCAACCGGAGTTGGAACTTTTTGGAAATATTTTTTATTCCCGACCAACTGGAGTTGGTGGATTTTGCTGAGTAGTGTGTAGCACTAGTATTCCGCGAAAAAACTTCAATAAAAGGAGAGAATTGGGTAGAATATTCACATTTTATTCATACTGATGAAACCACATTACATGAGAGTTTACATTACTGATAATATTTGCGCAGGTGTTCTGCATTCCATGCATTCTTAAACGCCTCCCCATCTAAAGTTTCTATTCTGTAGGTTCCTGGTCGAACAACTTCTTTAACTCGGTAAGGTCCATGCCAGTTCGCTTCTAGTTTGTTGTGCTTTTGAATCACTTTCTTTAGCACATAGTCTCCTTCTTTCAGGTCGCACTTCTTAACTCTCTTATTGTAGAACAAAGCTATTCGTTGCTGGTAAGCAGCATTCCTGATGGCTGCTTCTTCTTTGACTTCCTCGAGCATATCCAAATCTAATCTTCTCATTAATTCACTGACAGGGGAATTGAAATTTAGTACTCGGTGTGTTGGGAGGCCCAACTCTACAGGTATAACAGCTTCACTTCCACATGCCAGCAGATATGGAGATTCTCCAGTTGCTGCTCGGGGAGTAGTACGATAAGCCCATAATACTGAATGTAGCTCGTTGATCCAGTTTGCTTTCGCGTCATTCAGTCTTTTCTTCAAGCCATTTAGCAACGTTCTGTTTGTCACTTCAGTTTGTCCATTACTCTAAGGATGGCCTGGTGCTGAGTGGATTTTCAAGATATTTGACTGATGACAATAGGCAGCGAACTCCTTGTTGTCAAATTGTGTTCCATGGTCGGTGATGAATGCGTGGGGAAGACCATATCTACAAATGATGTTTTTCCAAATTAATTGGTACACATTTTCGTATGTCATGTCGACAAGAGTCTCGGCTTCTACCCACTTAGTAAAATAATCCAGTGCGTCGACGAGATATTTAAATCTTCCTCTATTTGTTGGAAGTGGCCCGACCAAGTCAATTCCCCACATAGCAAATGGCCAAGGGGAAGTAATGGGTGTCAACAATGCTTGGGGAGTTCTTCGAATGTAGGAGAAACGCTGACACTTGTCACATTTCTTCGCATAGGTTATACAATCAGCCCTCATTGTTAGCCAGTAGTATCCTTACGTCATTATTCTTTGCAAAAGCGTCTGTCCTGCCACATGGGCTCCACAGGATCCTTCATGAACCTCTTCAATCAAGTCTTTCACCTCGGAGGGATGCACACATCTTTGCAAACCTGCCATCATTCCTCGTCTGTATAGAACACCATTAGTCAATACGTAACGAGCAACTTTAAACTTCAATTTCTTGGCCGCGAGTTTGTCAATCGGTAATTCTCCCTCCTCAATATATGCCCTGATGGGATCCATCCAAGATGGCTCTAAATCAAGGGTAATAAAGTTTATCGTCAGATCTTCTTCTATGCTACGACCAGCTAGAATTTCAATTGGGATTATTCTTCGTAGCTCGGTACGAGTAGCCGATGCTAATCGAGCTAAAGCGTCTGCTCTTGCATTCTCTATTCTTGGTATTCTGACCAGTTGAACAATAACAAATTCCGAAACCAACTCCATCGCCTTTGCATGGTACTTAATCATCAATTCTCCTTTTGCTGCATATACACCAAGCATTTGGTTTACAATCAACTGTGAGTCACTGCATACGATTACCTACTCTGCCTTCATGATTTTTGCCAAACTAAGACCTATAATCATCGCTTCATATTCGGCCTCATTATTAGAAGCTTGAAATTGAAAGCGCAGAGCATATTCTATATCGATCTCGTCTGGACATGTCAATACAATCCCAACTCCACTACCCTAGGTGCATGATGAGCCATCCACATATAGGTTCCATACAGGTATTTCGTCCTCAAACTTTTTATTGGACAAAGTTCCTCGATGGAATATTTGTTGCTCCTTTATCTCCATTTCTATTACATCTCGCTGCTCGTCGACCTTCTCATCTTGCTCTCCGACCAATTTAAGTTGATTAAGGTTTAAATTTTATGATCCTGTAACATCCATAGGTTGGTCGGTACTCAGCTTTTGCTCCTCGGGGGTATCAGGATAAGTGAACTATGTTATAAAATCTGCTACTGCTTGCCCTTTTAGTGACGATCTAGGCTCATAAATTATATCATATTCACCGAGTTCTATTGCCCAGTACACCAATCTCCCTGATTTTTCTGGTTTATGAAGGACTTGCCTCAACGGCATATCGGTATATACGACTATGGTATGATCCTGGAAGTATGGCATCATTCTTCTACTTGCCTCAATCAGCGCTAGTGCCATCTTTTCCAGCTTCGGATATTTGATTTATGCTCCTCCGAAGGCCTTATTAGTGTAATAAATTAGTTTTTGTACTCCATCTTCTACTCTTATTAATGCCGAGCTAACTGCATTTTCTAAAAATGCCAGATATAAGTACAATCTTTCTCCCATCACTGGGCTAGACAACAGTGGAGGTGCTCCCAAATATTTCTTCAATTCTTGAAAAGATTTTTTACATTCTTTATTGCATTCAAAAGTCTTTCAGAGAGTTTTGAATAATGGGAGGCATCTATCAGTTGCTCGCGATACAAACCTGTTAAGTGCTGCTACTCGCCCTGTAAGACTTTGCACTTCTTTCTTCGTCGTTGGAGATCGCAGCCCTAACAGAGCTTTGATCCTTTAAGGGTTTGCTTCAATGCCTCGTTGACTGACAATGTACCCGAGAAACATGCCTTCTCGTACTCCAAATATGCACTTGGTCGGGTTCAATTTCATTTGATATTTTTCCAATTGATCAAAGGTCTGGCCCAAGTCAACTAGATGGTCTGCAGCTTTCTTGCTCTTTGTCAGCATATCATCAACATAGAATTCCATATTGCAACTGATTTCCTCAGCAAACACCTTGTTCATCAGCCGCTGATATGTTACACCTGCATTTTTCAAACCAAAAGGCATAACATTATAACAATAAGTTCCCCTAGGGGTAATGAAAGAAGTACTCTCCCTGTCTTCATGTTTCATTTTAATCTGGTTGTAACTAGAATAAGCATCCTTGAAGCTCAGCAACTCGTTTCCTGAGGTAGTATCCACTAGTTGATCAATTCGGGGAAAGGGAAAATGATCCTTTGAACATGCCTTGTTGAGGTCGGTGAAATCTACACACATCCTCAATTTGCTGTTCTTCTTTTTCACCATCACTACATTTGCTAACCAGTCTGGATACTTAACATCTTCAATAAAGAAAGATTTCTGGAGCTTCTCGACCTCCTCCTGTATAGCTTGGTTCTTCTCGGGGCTAAACACTCTTCTTCTCTGCTTCACTGACTTGATTTTCTTATTCACATTGAGCTCGTGACATAAGAAATTTGGGTCTATTCCGGGCATATCTTCATGACTCCAAGCAAAAGTTTGTTTTCTACTTTTTAAGAAAACTATCAACTCCTGTTTTAATGAGGCATCTAATGACGAACCTATCTGAGTTGTTCGTTCAGGGTGCTCGTCGTCCAGAATGATGTTTTTAGTAGCTTCCACCACCTGACCTTTCACAAGTTGCGACTCGTCTCTAGGATCCAATGTTTCAATTTCTGCACCCTCATCCACCTGATAGGTAGTAGTCTTTTTCCTAGATTCCTCCAGTTCCTCCTGCTCGGTAGATGAATAGTAGCATTCCCGAGCTACTTTTTGATCACCCTTTATAATTCCTACTCCAAAATTGGTTGGAAATTTTAGGCATTGATGTACCGTAGATGGTACTGCTTCGAACTTCTTCAATCCTACCCTTCCCATGATGATGTTGTAGGCTGATTGAACATTCTTATCCATCACAAAGAAGCGTACTCTTTCTGTTCGACAAGCAGGTCATGTACCAATGAACATATCCAACTTGATCGTCCCAAGTGGAAAAACTTTCTCGCCAGCAAAACCGAGGGGCCTATGATAAGGCTCCAACTGAGACAATTTTAGATTTAAGCTGTCAAAGCACGAGTAGAACATAATATCAGCCGAGCTACCGTTATCAACGAGTACCCTCGAGATCATCACTTCCTTCATTCTCATTTTGATCACCAATGGGTCATCATGAGGATACAACACACCTACGAGGTCATTCTTTGAGAAACCGATGACCAGTTTTTCTTTGTTGACCTTCCTCAGACGATCATCTTCAGCCAAGTTTATTCGTTGAATATATGAACAGGCTTGAGCTTCATTGAGGTAAGATTTTCTTTCTGCAGTAAGGTCTCCACCTCCTGCATCTCCACCTGTAATAACATTACAATCAAATGATCCGAAACGTATTGAAAAGACCTCACTCTCTGGCTGCCTTGGTCTTTTGGGAAGATCGGGGTCGTCTTCTGGATCATCTTCATGGCCTATTTTTTTGTTCTCCTCTACTCGACGAGGAGATATAGATCTCTCTCTTGCTCGGTCATTGTTTCTTCTTTCATTTCTGTGATCAACATACTTTTCCAGTTTTCCTCGTCTAATGAGTGCCTCGATCTCATTCTGAAGAGCTATACAATTTTTGGTCATGTGGCCATGATCCTTGTGGAACTCGTAATATTTGGCCTTATTCCTCTTGTCAGGGTCTGACTTCATTTTCTTTGGCCAGTTTAACTCCTCGCTATTCTTGATTTCTTCTAGAACATGGTTGATGTCTACCTTCAAAGGAGTTTAATTCTCAAATTCTTCAATACCTCCCATGATGGCTTTGTTTTTGAGTGCTTGTCACCACCATTGTTCTTATGCTCATTCTTTTTGGCCTTATCACCCTCCACCTTGGTTTCTTTGGTATCCATATTCTTCTTTGCATCCATAGCCTCCTCGAAATTCATGATCTTGGCCGCTTTTAACATCAGTTCTGACATCGTTCTGGGTGGATCTTTAGCCAAAGTGTAGTACAGCTTGTTGGGCAACAACGCACTCATCAGAGCAGTAATCGCTGTCTTTTCCTCGTAGTTAATAACTTCAAGTTTCTCGTTATTGAAACGAGTTATATAATCCCTAGTGCTCTCTCCTTCCTTTTGTCTAACACTTAACAAGTGTGTTACTCGTTTAACAGGTTTTTCTCCAAAACAGAAGTTTCCAATGAAGAGCTCGTCCAGTAGAAAGAAAGTTGAAATCTTACCCCGAGGAAGATTATTGTACCATATTTGAGCAGATCCTGTAAGAGTTCCCGAGAATGCCCTGCATCTCATCTCATCTGGCACAGCATAGATGTCGGCAGAAGCCTGGTATTTCTCTATATGAAGGACATGATCGGTTTTTCCATCATATTTAGGATTCACAACAGGTGCTTTGAACTTTGATGGTATGGGAAAATCCACAATTGCTTGGACAAAAGGTGTCCCTTGGACAAAAGTTATTTGTAGAGGATTTTTGGCCTTATCCATTTCCCCTAATCTATCCTCCAGCCTATGAATAGAGCCTTTCCATGCATCATTTCCTTCCTCGGTCCTGTTGTTTCGAGCAACTGATCGCGCGGATGTGGCTTCTTGGGATCTATCTTGTCGAGCAGCTAGTTGTGATTGGGCATAACCCTCTCTTAAATCAAATGGTCGTCGAAAGTGTCTCGACACAGCCTTAGGAGGACTTTTATTCTTCCTAGGGACCAATCGATCAAAAGGAGAGACCCTACTCAGTCTTTCCAGTGCATTGGTCCTTTACGGAGAGAGAGTGATGTGCTGTTCAGTATCAGTGGCTCGTACTGACGAAGTTTGACTCGGTTGATAAGAAAAATCTTCAGATTTATCAGTGCGATATGAATCGCTTTACCTAATGCATGAAGAAAGTAAATGAGTATTTCTTTGACCACTTCGTTGTCCTGAATAGGTTGATGCTCCACCCTGGATAGTTTCCATGAGTTGTCGCATTGTTTCCTGCATGGTTGTCTGGCCTTGAGCCAAATTGGCCATGATTCCTGCTAGATCTTGGATATTTGGAGGAGCGGATGGATTTGGGGGGTTTCCATCATTTCGATTGCTGGATTCAGGATTGTTAGCCATTGTTGATGAATTATTTTTGGTGAAAAACGAAAATTACAGTCGTTTTCCACAGACGGTGCCAATCTATTGATGTAAAAAATTAGATTATCTCTAATTGTTTAATCACAGATAAAAATAAATAAGACAAGAGATTTTTAAGTGGTTTAGCCCTGAACAAATGGCCTACATCCACTGTTGGTGATATTATTGACTGTTTAGAAATTCTCAAGGTGGGGTTTATCTCAAGAAATTTCGGTCCCTTTACAATGAGGATGATACAATGTATTTATAGCCATGAGGCTGTACATGTGAATGGGTAATACATAGCTGTTCAACAAGCGTATACATCCGTATGATAATATTCAGCATTTAATGCGCATTTAATCCTCTTAATTGTCTGATAATAAATGCTATGATCGAGGTGCAGCTCGGACCGCCTAAGTATCTCGGTATCCATGAGTTGCTCGGTGCAGTTAAGTTCCTCGGTGAGCACCTTCTGCTTGGAGTATCAGAGTTGGTCAGGGAAATTGAGTTCCTTGAAGTCAAGATATTGTTCAGAAATGTTTGTTAGTGCCATGTAGATTGACACGTGTCTCCACTTAATTGAGCCATGTCAGCAGACTAAATTTGGTATCAATAATATATATATATATATATATATATATATATATATATATATATATATATATATATATATATATATACATATTTCACTGTCATAATACATATACAAATATGGCACCCCAAAAGGCTAAACTTGTGGTGTGTGCATACTCTGCTATGAAATCCCGGTACATCACGTACATAAGGATTACGAATTTCGAATCACTTTGGAACCGTATTAACATAAATCAACACATATTGGAACCGTATTAACACAAATCACTTTGGGATATGCACATACCTACGCACCCAAAAGACCGTTCAATACCATTGTTCACACATATGGAAATCCAACCTAAGTCCTATGTTCTGATGCACCAATCTAAATCCCCCCGAAGGCTCATCAAGATAAGATCGTCCTCTTTCTGAGACCTCCCGTGATAGCAAGTATGGTAGGTATGTCATACACATAATAATCCAGACAATAGGTATTTACATAATCTAAGTATCTATAAATTTAATATAGGTATGCACACGTCCCATATTACAAATCTCACATGTAGTATATTTATATCCTGATTATATCACATATTAAAAGATTAAAGCTTTAGTTCTTGTCATATTCTCCCGAGTAATTCTCACCGCCCGAAATGCATCCCTTATTCTACACATAATATCAGTAGGTAACACGCTATGCCTTACTAGTCTACGTCACCGTAACCCTCAAAATCCCGTCATTCGAATCATTCTCCAAATTAGGTGTTTATCTTGATTTAACCTAATTAAATGAAATCCTTAGTTTTCCCCTTATAGAATTCGGTCCAAAACCCAACCTAAGCCTACTGGTAATCCTTTATATTCTTTAAATTAATTATAGGTAAATCCTATAATTGAATCCCACACAATTCCTGAAGATTCTAATTAAAAAGGAAAAATTGGCCAAAACCTGGCCAGCCGGACCGGTTGGGCCTGGAACCGGATCGTTTCGGTTCGCACCTACAGGTCTTCATCTTCAACCTTAGACCGTTATGGGTTTACTCCATTTTTAACTTCTAAAACCTACATAATTAATTCCCAAACTCCAAAATAAATATGCTAAACATTATTCTAACTCATATCAATGATTTCTAATGTACAAGAATCATTTAAACATAAAGATTCATCAATTTATCACCTAAATTCAAATTAAATTCTCAAGAACCCAATTATATGATTTTTATTCAAGAACATGTATAAACCTACAATTTCTAAACATATCAATATTCAAATTATATTCAATTTTGTCTTTCAATACTAGTGATCCAATCCTCAACGTGAATCCTACCTAGAATATGATTTTATCCATAAATTTATCCTCTACATGCATGAGATTTAAGTTTTAACAATATTCTACTATGATGGATATTTTATCTACTTGAATTTAAGCAGGAACAATACTTGCCTTACAATAGTAGGTTTGATCCTTTGATGACGAAGGGTATGGTTTCGTTCCCCGTCTTCCGATCTACGCTCAGGTTGTATTGGTTGTGAAAGAGGTGTAACAATGGTGGTTTTTGGATTGGAAATCTCTTCTCCTTCCTCCTCTAATGTCCTCCTAAGCTTTTATATTTGATAACGCTAGAATGCCTAACCCTAGACGTTGATATAGCCTTATGAAATTCTTAGGGTTTAATTATTTTAAAATTTTAAATGACTAAAATACCCTCCCGGGGTGTCGATTTGGCCTAAAATTGCCCCAAGACCTAAACTAAAACCTGAGTACACTTTTCTGACTATCTAGACCCTTTCGGACACTTTGATGCACTCAAAATGACCATAAGGATGACGTAAAAATAAATTACGTTTTATTCCATTAAATTGCATCCCGATATGACTAACATGCGCATTCGGACTTAACTACGATAACTATCATATTTTCCACTCGCGCCTATTTTAATAAATTCATAATCACATTTTACTTCACTCACTCAGTAATATTCAACATAATTCACATCAATAGATACTAACTCTCATCGCGCTAGTAAATATCTAATTAAATATGGATTAATTAGAAATTAATTTCCCATTATTTAAATCAATTAAACCCATAATTAAAATCATTAAAAATACCGGATGTTATAATATATATATATCTGTGTGTGTGTGTGTGTGTGTGTGTGTGTCCATTTACACATTGTGGTGTGCTTTGTATGGGAATGTGCCCTCTTAGTTTATAGATGTAGACAATGCTTAATGATAATAAGGGAGGACTAATATAGTGATATGGTTAATTATGGATAAAGATGAGTCCTAATGAATAAGGTAGTAGATAATTATTAGTGAGAATAATGATTGAGCAGTCTAAGAATATAGATAACAATTAAAGATAATGAATAACGTGGTAGACAATTATTAATGATATTAATAATTTGGTAGTCTAACAGAATTCAACCTATAATCTAATGGGATAGATTATGAGAAGTGTGAATTAAATATCAAATAATCGGAAGAGATAGACTAACGTTATGGAATATTATGTGAGATAAAAATAAACACTGAGTTTATATCAAAATGAGCAGCCACATTATGAAATCCATTCAGGGGCTAGAGTGTTAAGTATAAATCCCCACTTTTAGTTAATGCATGTCTAGATGGCTTATTTTTTACATCTCAGATTGCATTGTTATTTGAGGATATGAGTAGGACTACTTCTAGATGAGATATGAGGTACTCATTACATGTGAGCGTCGATGGAGAGACGTGAAGTATGAGTTAGTAATAATTTTCATATTTATTGGAGAAGAATCCTTGAAACTCTAGGGCTCTGACCCAAATTATAAATATTTTCCCCCCAGGTATTCTTAACGACTGGGACAGTAGGACTAACGATGGATCAGACTTGCAGTTGCATTAGACGTAGTGGATTTCGCTCCATTGATTATAGCATAGGTTGTATTTCAGCATTTGGTCATTTTATTTCATAATGGGATTTATACGGCATAAATCTGATGAGTGCATTAGTTTGTATGTTTTATACCCAAATTTATACCTTGTTAGCCCCATTTTGTTTTATTTAATAAGTTCTTAGGATCATTTTATTAAAAAGGGAAAAAATGTAAGAATGATTGAATTCATAGTTAAAATGGAAATTCTAAGTCAAAAATGGGCTATTCAATAATTTTATAATATTCTTGTGCTAATTTGTAAAAAAAGTTGCCTAATGAAATTTTAGCAGGTAATGATGGAATTTGGTGCAAATTGATGATCAACTCGAAAAGGCGCGAAAAAGATGATTTTTACAGTCGTTCGAAAAAAGCTATTTTATTCTCCGATTTGGACGAAACTTGGCATGCGTATTCAGCAAGAAAAAAAAGACTTTTCAAGTAGGGGAAATTGAAGATGTGGAAGTTGAAGAGTTCAACCAAAACTCTAATGCCTCACCCTAAACCTATAAATAGGACCCTTTGGCTCATTATTTGTGGGTAGAATTTTAGAGTGAGTCACTTTAGAACAATTGTTGATTTATTTTGAGAGATTGTATTCAATTTGAGGGCCAAGTCTTTATCATTTCTTAGAGGATTCAAGATTATTGTGAGAGAACTATTTGTAAGTTTGGTTTATCAATGAAAATCTCTACTCATTCTTGCAATTTCCCTTTCATTATGGTACCTTGATTCTTATATTAGAAGCAGGGTGAAGTTTATCATAGTTAGCTAATATTGTCATGTTAATTTGATTGTTGATTATTCCCTACTTGTTTTAATTGTTATTAAAGATTCGGTATTCATATTAAAGCAACACGAGAATGTGTTTTAAAACCTTCAAAATTGTTTTCTCAATCAAGTTTTGAGTTTTAAAAATAGTATTTTTTGATGGATTATGCTTGCCCTTTGATTGTTTTGATAGTCCATGCTTAAATACATTTGCGAATTTTAAAACTTGTATTTTCTAAGGGAATAGGAATTTTAGCCGTCTAGTAGAGACGTTAAAAATATTTTGAACATAATCGTCATATTTTTCGAATTAAACGCGGCGAGAGTCAGTTTAATTTGAGTTATAAAAATGGAATGACAATGTTAAATTAGTGTGCAATATTAGTTACGTGATAAATGGACCCCGAATACTAATTATTTCCTAATTGTTTACAAATCTATTGTGTTACTCTCATCTATCATAGTAGCTTTTATTTAGTGTAGTTCATAATTATTCTCTATCCCATTTTAGTCTAGTTGGACAACCACAATTCTTTTAAAAATTAAAATTATCAAAACTCTGTGGGTTCAACCCGTACTTACACTCGCTATTCTAGAGAGAGTTTGGGAAATAGTTTTTGGTTCTCTTGTTTTGAGAGTTTTATTTATATTTGGGGGCCAAGAATTGTATATTTGTGGAAGGAATTCTGTCAACATCAATTGTAAGACACATCATTTGTAAGTTGTTTTATTAATGAAAATTCATATTCATTCTTGAAATTTTATGAAGTCTTCCATTATGCTAGCGTAATTTCTTTACTAGGACTAGGTGAAATTTATCATGTCTACTTAATATTGCGCGTGATTTAAATTCGTCTTTATTCCCGATATGTGCTAAAGGCTTTAAAAATTCGGTATTCATTTTAAAGCGACATAAGAGTGTGTTTTAAAACCTTTAAAATTGTTTTGTCAATCAAGTTTTGAGATTTAAAAATAGTGATTTTCGATGGATTATGCTTGCACTTTGATTGCTTTGATAGTCCATGCTTAAATACATTTACGAAATTTAAAACTTTTATTTCCTAAGGGAATAGGGATTTTAGCCGTGTAGTAGAGACGTTAAAAATATTTTGAGCATAGTCGTCATATTTTCCAAATTAAACGCGGCGAGAGTCAGTTTAATTTGAGTTGTAAAAAGAGAATGACAACGTTAAATTAGTGCACAATATTAGTTACGTGATAACTGGACCCCGAATCCTAATTGTTTACAAATCTCTTGGCTTACTCTCATTTATCGTAGTTGCTTTTATTTATTTCAGTACATATTCCCTATCCCATTTTATCTAGTTGTACAGTTGCAATTCTTTTAAAAAGTAAAATTGACAAATCTATGTGGGTTCGACCCGTACTTACACCCGCTATTCTATAATAGCAAGTGCACTTGCGGTATTTAATAAATTGACAACAAATTTTTGGCGCCATTACCGGGGATTTGTTCGATTTTTTTTAAAAGAAGTTGTGATTTTTGGACTAATTTTTTTTAGTAAATATTACTTTTAGTATAAGTTTGCTTGTTCTTGTTCTTGTTCTTGTTTTGGGATTTTTATTAAATCCTAGGTTTTGTTTCTTAAGTTCTCTTTTTCTTATAAGCCATTGTGGAGAAGCTTTTTCTCCTTGAATAATGTAACTATTGGGGGTTTTATCCTTCTTCTCTAAAAACAAAAAAGTACTTTAGTACTAGTTTATCACAAAATACATAAAAATTGAAAAAATCTTGAATTTTTTTTTCTAGAAATTCCCATATTCGTTTTTATAGTAGGTAGACCTTATAAAAATAATACTAATAATAATAATAAAATTAAATTAAAAAAATTAAAAATTCAAAAAAATAAATTTTATTCCCAGAAATATTTTTTTCTTCAGATTATTAAAAAAAATTGCCTTATAAGTGTGCTTTGTTATTTTTGGTGTTAAATACACCACTACTGCGTGTGTTGTGTTGTGTTATTTTTTTTTGTGTCGCACTTTACGTTTCGTGTAGTTTTTTTTTTCAAAAGCACATTAAAAAAAAGAGGAGCAAAAGTGAAGAAAAAATTAAAAAAAAAAGTGTGCAACGGTGTCGTATGTAAAGAATACTTGTGCAATCTTGCCACGGGCACAAGGAACTCTCGGGGACGACTTAAACATAGGCGAATTTTCCCCCCGATCGACGTCAACTTAAACTTCACCTGGCGTAAACAAGTGACCGTAAAAAGTCCACACCAGAGGTACATTTTTGTGTGCTCCTAGGTGGTTTAATTTCACATTTAAATTAGCACGTTGCATAAATTGACTTAAGGGAAAAATGCTTAATGAGGGTAGAATTAAAAGCCACTCCAACGCGAACTTATCAAATCGATTCCGTTTTGCCTTGTCTAGGATTGGTGGTTCAAGTAAAAATTTTTTGAAAAAGGTTTACAAGTACTTAAAATGCATCAACATAAGATATTATATGCATGTTAGCTTCGCGTGCTCTCACTTGAGATCCTCACCTTTCAGATATTGTTCACGCCTAACGTATTACTTTAAACCACCTAGATATGCTACACTCCTAACTAGTTTGACTTACATCTCTTCCCACCTAATAAGTTACTTTGTCGACTCGTATTGCCCAAACAATGCGACACTACATTTTTCCAATTCTTTTTATTTATTAAGAGTCACCAGTTCATGATTAAGTTCTCATACACTTAGGGTAATTTAGATATCATTATTTATCTTCTCTACTAATACACTCATAGTAGAATCAATCACACGCATATATATATATATATATATTTGTCTCACTCCTATAATATATGCGTATATAGTATCCCTAGGTGGGGGCCTGCGATGCAGGCATACTCTGCAATCAAGTCTTGGTACATCACGTACTAAATAAGGTCATCGGTTTGGATATCTCCTTCTAACCATCAATCAAATCACAAATACTAGAGGCCAACGTAGTTCTAAGCCTTTGGGCTATGGACATACCTAGTGCACCCAAATGACCGGTCACACCCTTATTCACACAAGTGGTTCTCAATACCTAAGTTCTATGTTCTGAGGTACAAGTCAATATCCCCCCCCCCCTAATGGGCTCATCAGAATAAGACTGTCCATGAAGCAAAACCTCCCGTGATAACAAGTAGCCTAGGTATATTTACACATAATAAATCAAACAATATGTCTTCACACGACTCATATATATATATATATATTCAACATAGGCATACACATAACCTACATTATGTATCTCATATGTAGTATAGTAACTCTCGAATATTCTACGTA
This sequence comes from Sambucus nigra, assembly GCA_949130495.1. Classification (NCBI taxonomy): domain Eukaryota; kingdom Viridiplantae; phylum Streptophyta; class Magnoliopsida; order Dipsacales; family Adoxaceae; genus Sambucus; species Sambucus nigra. The sequence goes on along the minus strand of OX422210.1, from coordinate 515,222,421 downwards.
TTAGTACTTTATCATAATACTTCTCATTGGACAATTCCGAGTGCCTCCCAACACACGAAAGGTGACCAATTGTCCCTTAAATAAATTCAGTAGATATCTCACTCGTACCCTACTAGTCTAGGCCATACTTTCCCATGATTTTCCATAACACGATATCATTATACAAATTAGGTTTTATTAACCCGTTAAACCTCATCAAGTATAATCTTAAGCTCTCCTTGTGTGACTAACCTCAATCCCAACCTTAACCTACTAGTAATTAGAATATCTCTCATTTGGATTTAAAATTTCTTCAAAGGCCCACTGAATCGTTTCTCATGATATTAAACAAAAATGAGGAACATTATTCAAATATGGGAAACCGAATCGATTCGACCTTGGACCAAATCGATTCGACCTTGGACTGAATTGATTCGCTGTAACAGGTATCATTTTCTCCATTAAACTGTTACGGTAATTAACCATTTTTAACCCTTTAAACCACCATTACACTATCACAAACTCCCAACCAAAGACCTCAAAAATCATAGAAACAAGTGTAAACAATTTTTAACGTAATAGAATCACTAAATTCTTAAAGAATAACTTCAAATTGGATTAATTCAAGAATAATCTTTAAAAACCCTAGTTTATCATTTTTGTTCAAGAACCTTAACATAGCTCCAGATTTCTTCATGAATTCGTTGAACTAACTCATCAATTTCGTACTACAAATATAAGGGATCAAGTCTATCAGAGTTCCTACCGAAGGACATGATTCTTATCTTCCAATTCAAGGCAAAAATTCATGAAATTCATAAGATAATCATCCTACCCTAACATGGATGGTATATCAAATTATAATAAGAAAGATAAATACTTGCCTTAATTAGGAGGTCTGATTTCTATAAAATTGATCGTGAAATTTCTTTCTCCTCCTCCCGATCTACAATCCGGTGGTGGTGGTCCAAGTGGTTGTTTTTTGTCCTTGGAACACGTCTGCTTCTTACTCCTATGGTCTTCTCTTTGGTTTGGTAACTAATAACCCTAACTCCCCTTATGTAATTGTAGATATAACTCTCCAATTTTTGTAGGTTCCTTTTTCCCACAATTTTAAAAGACCAAAATGTCCTTCTGGGGTGCCGGTTTTGCCTAAAATGCTTCGAGGCCCAAAACTGAACCCCTGATTACACTTTTTTGACAATTTCGACCCTTTTGAACACACTAGCACACTCTAAATGGTCATTTGAATCATCAAAAATGAAATTACATTTCATTCCCCAAATTAAGTCCCAACACGACTAACACGAGCATTCCGACTAAATTTATCCCAACTGTCATATTTCTCACTCATGACATTCATAATATTTTCTTACCATTACTATTACACATTCATTGAGTAATATTCAATATAAATAAATATTTACCCTTGTCTCACTAATTAATATTTATTTTAAGATGGGTTAACTTCTCAATTTAATTTAATTAATCCCAGTATAAAAATCATTAAAATTACAGGGTGTTACATGTAGCTTGCCTGGTAGCCTATGTAGCCTTGGCCTCAATAATTATGATAGATTATGTGGCCTTAACAAAATTATACTCAACTTCATTATTTTCCTTGTTAGTAGCTTCAACCCTTAAGTCTCCATCAATGTTATGGCGGAGTAACGCTTACCGACTTTAAAGGATGCAACCCTACTACTTCTATGCTCAGATTTTTGGCTTGTCTCCACAGCTTGATGCTGGCTATGAAGCTTCTCATATCTATCCCTCCAGGCCAAGGTAGACTTCCCAGCTCAAAAAATCGAAAAATGAAGTTCCAAGTCAAAAGTAAGAAAAATAAAGTCAGTAAAAGGTCAAAAGTGATTGAATAGTTACCCTCAGCAAATCGTGGAGGGTGTAGTCCTCCAGATCCTCTGTGTCCTCTTTAGGAAGACGGGTAACATCAGAAGCCTCCACATCCCTCTTCATCCTTGAGACGGATGTGCCCGTTGTTTCCCAAGGTTATTTGTGGTCAACATGCGTGAGTTGAAGCCACAGTTGACCCCCCCCCCCCCCCACAACCTTGCTTTATGGAGTTGGCAAGTTTGTATTGATAGCCATCCCTCTCCATAGCGAGCTACCAATGGTGGATACATGAACTACATGAATGAGGTTGACATCCCCATAAAAATCTATGCCAGTTGACATCAGACCTGCTGCGAAAAGCTGCTCCCCAATGTCATCATCCACTGAGGGGTCATTTTGTTGACCCACTGCCTCAGCATCTTAAGCAGGAGCTGCATCTTTTTCAATAATTGGGTTGTCAGCCTCAGTTTTAATGGCTAAAAACCCAGTAACAACTGGGATCCCCTCTTTAAGAGTCTTCTTCCTATTTTCCTCTTTTCACTAGGAGTTGGTTGAGAACAAGAGCGACCTCATCCATTTCATTAAGTTGGGCCATAAGAAGTTCGTGGTCAATCTCCTCAGCACCCCCTGAAGTGGTAGAAAATCAATTAAAGGCCTTTAGAATAGAATCTGCAGCAAAGTATATTAGACATAAGTGTTGGAGTTACAATTCGCAACCATTTTCTTATGTTAGTGCTTGGATACAAAATATTCATGTTCAAAGATGGACATGGAGGTGACAAGAACCAAAAGAAATTTTTATTTATTACTTAAATTGGTTGTAGCCTCAACTCTCTTTATCGACTTATTGTTAAGCCTCAGGTTGATAAGAGTTGTACCAAAATAATAACATGTGTCGTAGAGAATAAAATAAAAAGGTAAAATGCTAAAGAAAGAATACAGATTCGTGGACACAAAGAAGAATTTTCCTTTCCAGTTTTTAACATAGAAGGCCTGTTGGTATATAAATATATGTCACAACTCCATGACGCGAAGCAATAGTATTAAGTAAAGTCCTTGCAGTTCTCCTTTGGTATATAAAATTGGAAGAACTATGCAGGCGTGATGTTTTTAATAAACTGTTTCTGCCAAAGTACTAAAGCAACAAGGATTTCCTTCCAGCCATTGGAGTCCAGCTGGGCTGGGGCCAGGTTTATGGCACTTAGAATCCTCCTCAGTGGAATAGGAATAAGCAGGCAAAGCTCTAAGATAAAGTTAAGAAGAGGAAAATAAAATCCCTCATTGAGGATCGTGAAAAATGATCTTTGTTCCGCGATAGGAAGATTATTGATGGTCCCTTTTGGGAACTCAAAGGCGGTGGACACATCCGTAATCCGTTCTTCTATCATAATGAACTAGTGATTCAGGGTCGTGTGATATCTCTCAGTAGATTATCTAGAAGATCCATCAGGAGTATTCCTAATATCTATTGGAACAACCGAAGTCCTAGTCGCTATCGCAGTAGTCACTTCAATAGGGGGGTTGCTGCTAGAGTGAGTATCTTCATCCATTACATCCGTAGACACCCTGGGATCCCTATAATTAGAAGATTTTACAGAGTTAGAATCTCTTGTGACACAATTAGTGAAATCCTTAAGTTAGCAAGGTGCACTAGCCTTTAAAGTCTTTATACGAAGTATCTCATAAGGAGGTACACCTAAGTGTTTCTTCCAGAAATCCTCCAAGTACTCCCAAGAAGTCCAATGCATAGAGCCATACTCTGCAGTTAGGTGTTAGATCCACTATGATAAAAAAGTCTTGGTAGAGGCCGCGACAAATACAAATAATATAATAATACGCAGAAAATTTCAATTCAAAGGTTGTAACCATCTAACCCAAAACTACTAGCAAGCTACAGGAGGAATAACTTTAGCAAAACCAAGGAAAAAGGAAGTTCGTAGACAATAAATCCAAGAATTCAGAACTACCTGGATTTACAAGGATAGTAGGAAGTTCGTGGAAAGATAGCATCATTATACTACAAAGCTACGATCAGGTGCAAAAATAGGTAAATAGTTTTGATTACCGACCTTTAAAGATAAAAAAAAAACCTTAGGGTTTTGGCCAAGAACACGTTTTTAGTGTTATTGGCCAAAAACAAAATCCAAAATGGGGTCTAGGTATAGATTAAGCCCAGAAGCCAATCCTAACCCAAAAAGTGCCCAAACCCATTCAGAAATCTCAAATCCATTCCAAACACTAAAAATTGCTTCAAAAATCCCAAATCTTAAAATGGTTTTATCCAAAAACTATAACTGCCCACAAATTTAACAACCAAAAAACCCAAATCTCTAAAATATTCCAGGAATCAAAAGAATAAATAGATTCACAGAGTGTTGGGAGAAAATAACATGGATCAAGAATTTACAAAGCATAGAATTGTATAAACATGAAATGCAGACATAAATCAAAATGGCGGTATAAAAAAGAAAACATTAAAGAGGGTTACATAGAAAATAATGAAAAATATGGAAGATCAATGGTTTCTTAGCCTCGGACCACCACAAACTGCCTTGGAAACACCATTGGAAACTTTTCGAAAAATGAAAACAAAAAGAGGACAAAGGTTCTCTCTCGATCTGCTCTCATAGATTTGGCTAAGGTAATGAAGGCCACACCCCATTCCCATTTATATAAGAGGGCACTGAAAGGTGAAGCATCGAATTACATTATCCGCGACAACTGGTTGCATCCCTATCAGGCAACTTGCAAGGTATGAACAATGACTTCGTAGCAAGGGCATAAAACACAGCCGCAACACCAACTCACCGCCTCTTGGCACTACGGCTTAGGGGCTTACTGATATGCCCAATATTGGCCACAACCTAGGAACAAACAAGATGTGGCACTATCCCCTTTTACCTCATAAGAAACTTCCACCTAGGTCAAATAAGTCTTGGTCAGTTATCAACATAAACAACTGCATGGGGTCACACAGGTCGTGGCAGTCATCTGAGCATTAGCCACTACCTAGGTTCAAACAGGATGCGGCACCTACTCTACTACATCACTTAATAATTTTCCTACTTCTAGAAGGATTATTTACTCGCCTTTACTTATCCACATATCACATGCTCCATATGCATGACACCACCTTTATAATCTCTATAAAAGTTCTCACCTCATGAAATGGTGAATAAATAACTTGGCGAAGCCTTGATAAAGTCTCAACTCTCTCTAGAGATCATACCTAGGAGCTCACCCCCTGACACAGTCACACAAGGTCATCCTTTATATGCCATATCCTAATCTTCTGAACATAGCTACATTCATGTATTATTCTATCTTCTCTTTCCTATACGCCTCTAATTGCATCACAATCTTTTAATATACAATGTATATAATGAGAGTAGGGCAACAAAGTGGATGTTGGTTTATTTTTAAGATGAACCACTATATATCTCATGTTTATCTCCTTTTACAAGATTTATTTCTATTTTATACATAATATGATGGTTGAGAAGGATATATATCCTATTTCTCATTTCATCATTGGTCAAATCGAAGGGCATCACCAGGAACCCATAGTGCCCATATCGAGTTCAAAATGCTATCTTCGGAATATCCTCCTCCCAGATGAGCAACTGAAAGTACCCGGACTGAAGGTCAGTCTTTAAAAACCTGCTCGTTTTACGCGATTGGTTAAAAAAATATCGTTATGAGAAATAGGGTATTTATTCTTCATCATCACGCTATTCAGCTACAGTACACCAAATCTGCACTATTGTCACGATCATTGACCTTGACATGTTGGACTTGTCAAGGTCAATGACCGTGACAATTCGGGGCAAGACAACTTTTTTTGTCACGGACGTGTCACGGTCATTGACCGTGACAAGTTCGTTAGAATTGTGACGATCGTGTCACGGTCATGGCCCGTGAAAAGTTTAGTCACGATTATTAACCGTGACAAAGCCTTGACCCTTTTTAAGAAAATTGTCACGGTCAATGACCGTGACAATTCTGGGCAGAATTTAAAAAAAATCTGATTGGCAGTATGGCCACTACCACTGCCCAGCAGTATATTTGTACCCATTATAGCAATGATGTACCTGTTCAAACATCATATATCCAAACAAACTAAAGATAATGAAAATATATATTCAAAATAGAAACAATATACATGACGATATAATCCAAATATAATTAAAATGTACCAACTTAAAAATAATGTCACTACATGTCTGGGGTAAATGTGAGGAGGTGAGTAGGCCACACGATATACGAATTGACACACCCACTAATATACATTGTGCCGCATTTTTCGCGCAACCACAATAGGGAGTTATCCTTACCGGGTATCACATGCGTGACGAGGACTTTGGACTCGATCTCTTAAAGCGCACGTCCATGAACTATTCCATCCTGGACGATATTCGGGTCCCTCAACCCCCTCCCTATCCGCTGGCCATCAAATACGTCCAATATGAACACGCTCAGCCAACCAATTGTCGACATCGATCTGGGGAAGGGAGCCAAATAAGTAAGTGGATCATCAAAGTACGCACGTGTCGGTGATGAAGCAGCGAGGTCCATATCCTCGTCATCCTGCGCCTCTTTCTCCCGCAGCTCCTCCTCCTCCTCCGCCTTCTCCTTACCTTTCCCCTTATGGTCTCCGCCCAACGTACGCTTCATGAATGAGTACATATCTTGGACCGTCGCCTCCAAATGGGAAAGCTTCGCGTCATGTGAATTCACCATTCTAGCTAACCCGATGTCGCTCGTCTCCAATCCGATGATCCTAGATTTGGCCACCCGCGAGCTCACCCCGTTGTCCTGCCCTTGCAATCAGAGACAAGCACTTTTCTAAGTGTGTCTATAGACAAAGACACCTTGTCGGCATCAGACTGCGACTCATGCACTTCCTTAAGCTTTGCCTGAAACGACAAAAATCACATGATTAGTAAAATAAGTAATCTAAAAAATTATAACGTAATTAACAAAAATTAAACTGTTGGATTACTTACAATCGTGGCCGCGACCCTCGGGGACACCTCCTTGTCCTTCCCCTTCTTCGTTTGAAGAGCCACATAAGTATCGAGCCTATGTGGCTTACCCCCTGGGCCACTCCCTACCCCCTGAAATAAAATAAAGTAAAATTATTATCGGCCCCGCAAAGTAAAATAATGAAGAATAATATATTTCTGTAGTTATAGAAAAATTAAATCTTACCTTCATCCTATGCTCCACCTCGGAGTAAGACGTCCGGCCGGACTAGTGCACGTCCGTTTTTTTACCCGATTTTCCCTCCCCGATTGGCGAGATGCCAATTGTCGATCCTCGATCTCATTGTCAATGAAATTTTTCCATTGTGCCAATGAGATCGGATCCTTGGGCGGGACAGATCCACGCCATTGGATAATGGACTCCCGTGTTTTCCCAAAGTACCGTGTCCGCATATTTTTCTTGCACGTCTTGTGTTGCTCCCTCAACTGCTCCAAGATGGAATCGCGTAGCTTTGGATCCAAGTTGAATTGTTCATGTCCAACAAATACAATGTTAGTTGCGAATAAATATAAATATAAAATGAAATTGGAATATTCATATAAATATAAATATATTACCTGTAGTGTCGCCCAAAAAGCTAACTTGATCCCATATGGCACCTCCTTCCAACTCAGAACCCCCGGGCCGATGACCGTCTTTAGCAGCTCGAGGGATCTCGCTAATAGCTCCGATTTGTTCTCGACGGTCATCCCAAATTTTCCATATTTGGGGAGCCTAGGGGCCGAGGAGCCCTCGTCGCCTCCGCTACCACCGAGCCCATACGACATCATCATCTTCGCCTTAATACCTGAAGGAGACATTTGCTGTAAAAAAATGTTATTAGTACAGATAAAAAAAAATATTATTAGTACACATAGACACACACCCCTACCCCACCCCCACCACACACACGCACACGGACACGTACACCCCCTACCCCTACCCCCACCCCCTCACCCCCTCACCCCACCCCCACCACACACACGCACTCGTACATGTACACGTACACGTACACGTACACATACACCCCCACCCCCTCCCCCCACCACAACCCTTGCCCCCCTCCCCCACCACACACATATACACACACATATACACATACACACATAAATATGTCTAAATTAGTTGAAAACATCTAACGTGGAATAGATGTAAAGCATGGAATTATTCTTATATATATTACATATGCACGGAATAGATGTAAAGCATGTAAAGCATGTAATTATTAGTACACATAGACACACACCCCTACCCCACCTCCACCCCCCATCCCTGCCCCCACCCCCTCCCCCCTCACCCCACCCCCACCACACACGCGCACACGTACACGTACACCCCCCACCACCCCTGCCCCCACCCCACCACACCCCCTGCCCCCCTCCCCCACCACACACATATATACACACACAAACACACACATATACACATACACACATAAATATGTCTAAATTAGTTGAAAACATCTAACGTGGAATAGATGTAAAGCATCGAATTATTATTATATATATTATATATGCACGGAATAGATGTAAAGGATGTAAAGCATGGAATTATTAGTACACATAGACACACACCCCTACCCCACCCCCATCCCTGCCCCCACCCCCTCCCCCCCTGCCCACACCCCCACCACACACACGCACACCTACACGTACACGTACACTCCCACCACCCCTGCCCCCACCCCCTCCCCCCTCACCCCACCCCCACCACACACACGCACATGCACACGTATACGTACACGTACACCCCCCCACCCACCCACCCCCCTCCCCCCACCACACCCCCTTCCCACCACACACCACCACACACATATACACATACACACATAAATATGTCTAAATTAGTTGAAAACATCTAACGTGGAATAGATGTAAAGCATGGAATTATTATTATATATATTATATATGCATGGAATAGATGTAAAGCATGTAAAGCATGGAATCTTTAGTCCTTAAGGTTCATCTGACCTAAACTATAGATTGTGTCTCACTCATAATGAACCAAGTCTATTTAACTTGATAGAGTCAAACGTTTTGATACATGAGAGAGCCAATTTATATATAATACAAATGTTTACATTTTCAGTAAGACTTTTGCCAACATTTAGTGAACAATAATGGTTCTTTCGCTTTTGTTTGTTAAATACTAATATACTAAGAATTTGGCGACATCCACGATGAAAAAAATTGGTATACTACCAATTTAATGTTTTAATGGTGAAGGAAAGTTCAAAATAACCTGCATTATTAAAAAATAAACATCTTTCAACAGAAATAATGCATTGATTTCTTTAACTCCAAGAATAAAAATTCTAGAATCACTTAGAAATAAAATCACAACGAATTATTTTTTATCGTTAACCATAGTCAAAATATCGTAATCTTCCCTTTGAAATTAAAATTAGACACAAATATACAAGTACAAATATCTTCAATGTGGAATTAAGTCGATAACAGTAATATTCTAAAGTTCATGAACGATATCTAACCTAAGACAAAAATATAGGTTAAGCAACAATATATTAACATGTGAATTGTCTAATTCGAATGAAAATGAGTTATTCTTTATATACTTAATCATCAATATTAATCTAAATTAGCTTATACCCATACAAGGCTAATTTTATATACATAATCATCAATGTTTTTCCTCTAATATAACAACCCCTATTTTCCACATACTCACCCACCACATACACACACACACACACACACATATATATATATACACACAAACATATATATAAATGGAAGAGAGAGAGAGAGAGAAAAATTAACCTGAAACTAGAGAGAGAGAGAGCAACGTAGAGAGAGAGAGAGAGAGAGAGTTGTAAAAAGGAGGGAACAGGGGGGGGGGGGGAAGAAGGGAAAATGGTTTTTGCAGAAGAAGTTGTCACGGTCATGTCAAGGTCATTGACCATGACAAATATTTAAAGAATTATCATGGCCAATGACCGTGACAACACTTTGTCACGGGCGTGTCAAGGTCAATGATCGTGACACAAAATGCGAGATTTGTGTCACGGTCAATGACCGTGACAAGGGTGGCCGGCTGAAAGGTGACATTTTGTCCATTTTGGTGTAGTTCTACCTGAAGTCAATGCGAAGCGGAAGGAAATTGTCGTTTTTCTTAGCAACGAGGACTAGAGCTCCCCAGGAGGGCACACTAGAGTGAATGAAGCCTTTGTTGGTTAACTTATCTAATTGAACCCTTAGCTCCTGTAATTCTGTCGGAGCTATTCTGTGAGGTGTTATAGAGATGGATGAGACTCCCTAATTCACCTCTATGGTGAAATAAACCTCTTGGGTAGAAGCAACCCTAAAAGATCCTTCGAGAACACATTGGGAAACTCGAGCACCATCGGGTAATCCAATAACATACCATATGTCTCATCTTGAGCCACCATACTACTTAGCCAGTCAAAGTACTATTTTTGCTAATGCATGGTAGAAAACTTGCAAGGATAATCAATTCCGTTCTCACTAATAAAATAATGGTGAGACCCATCTAGAAATGATACTAAGACACTGTATCAATGGCATTCGATGGTAGCTTCGAACCATGATAGCCAATCCATACCAAGGATCACCTCGAACCCATCCATATCCATAAGGATAAAATATACTCCAGGACATAGTCTCCAGCAACGACCACAGATTTATGGAAGAACCTATCAAGAACTATACCTCTGTCGATCAAAAGCCCAACGAAAATAGGAGGACAAAATTGATCCTTCTAGCCCCAAACTGAATGCCAAGGAACTCGAAATGAAAGAATGCGATGCACCTGAATCAAATAGTTCCTTATCCCATTACTATACAAAAGAATCATATCTTCCATCAATGATGAATCGTCAGAATGTGTATCAAACTATGACATGGCATATGGTCGTCCATGGATTGAACCTACTACTTTAGACACCGGGCACTTGACCTAGCCCATGGACATTCTACCTTTGACTGGGACATGAATCGTCCACACAATGCCTCATGGTCTGCTGATAGGTCGAGGAGAATTACTATTGGGTGGGGCTTGTAAACTAGAACTCCTACCCAACAAAAAATTGACAGTCTGATAACAGCCCTACTAACTGCTCAAAGCTCGTTCTGGATAAGTCCTCTCTGTGGGGGCTATAAGAACCTGATCATTGGTCCACTGGGCTGATGAAGAACTAACCCCCATGAAGGCCTTTATCTTCTTAAAGAGGCCTCGAGCCTTGTACCGAGACTTATTTTCCACCATCACCCTGGGACTCGTTGGGATCCCTCTTCTTATCCCTAATGACCTTGCCATCCTCCGCATCAATATCCAATCGAATAGCCTTTTTCACTACCGACCTGAAGTTTGGCTGATCCATACCTGCCAAAATTCGTCAAATACCCACGTTGTGGCCCTTAACAAATAGCCTTGTTGATATGCCATAATGTACACTCATCCCGGATGACAGTATACTCGACCTATGATGATACGATAGTTAAGATAGGTCCTGCCTCACTCCTGGGTCACACTTTAGACAACCATCGGCCTCGACCTCCCTGATAAGCGAAACACTAAGTACCCAACAATTGATAAGTGTGGGCCCTAGGCCTGTTCTGAATGCAAGACTACGACCTCGACCTCCCTGATAAGCCGTTCGCTATGAACGCAAGACTATGGCCTACCTAACCTATCCTTATAGCATCAATAATGTCACCAACCCTTGTATCACTAGCCTCGGCCTCATCTCATATATATTGGCCGAGGGTGACTTCAGCATAGTGAATGGATAGGGGAACTCATGGAGTAGTGCGCGTAGGACACATATCACACATGGGCAAAACTGCTACTACCAGATTATCCCCTCACGTGAAGTAATATTTAGTCATCATGACCTACATGTGACAGGGCCAGATGTCCACTCCGGATTGGCTAAGAGAAATACATTCATGTATACAGCATGCTTGGGGGGTACACTATACCCCCTAAGCACTATATATACCTTTCATCTTCTTCATTGTAAAGGATCAATTAATTGAAACCCTAGATAAAACTCTACTAATTTGTATACAGAAGAGAGAGAGAGAGAGAGAGAGAGAGGGAGAGAGAGAGAGACAAAGCTTGTGTTATAACCAAGTCAATAGAGACATATTTACTAGTGGATTTCATTCACACACACACAGCGGATTTAGGCTCTGGTAGAACCACTTAAATCTGGTGTTCCTCCTCTTCACCTCATCTCCTTCGTTGTTGATTTGTTGTGTCATTATTGACATCGTTGTATACCTGTTTGAGCTCCATACATCTATGACCTGGTTATACCATTTCTGGTATCATTGGTCTTGTATCATTTGTGAGAATGAGTAGAATCATCTTTTCCCTTTTCTAACTTATTCTCACCGGAGTCTATGGTGGTGAACCAGTCTAGGGATGGAAATTTCGCCTGAAATTTTGGGTCCCCACGGATAATAAAAAAAAATCCTCGCAAATTCGAGGATCGGGTCGGGTTCAGGGAGTAAAAAAAATCTCCAAAAAAGTTTGGGTCGGTTTCGAGTATAGCCTCGGGTCCCCATGGGGATACCGAAATTATTAATATATAATATTATATATATATATATATATATATATATATATATGTATATATATTATAAGTGGGACATAACCCTAACCATTTTTTCTTTGTTCGTTTGTCCGCCTCCTTCTAAAAAAACCTCCAGTTAGAGAGCTCCCAATCCATCCCTGCCTCATCTCCTCTGTTAGACATTCGGAAAAAAACTCATCATCATCCCACCCGCCTGCCTTCCCCTCATCTCCTCAACTAAAAAAAACCTAACCCTCTTTACATTGTTCATGTTGTTTCATCCATTTTTTAAGGTATCGAGATTACTTCAAAATACAAGAAAGAGATCTAAAGTTGCTTGTGTAACCTTAGTGTCATTGTCGAGAATTTGTTTTAATGATTGGATGAATTGGATATAGTGAAACAATGAGATTTCACCCCTAAAACTCCCTATAGCAGCTGAAGACGGACCTGATTTCTTAACATCTAAAGGGATAGATTACAAAGAATTTTTTTACTCCAGTAACTTCAATGTATTTCTCACTCCATATAGGTTATTTAATATCTTTATGTTTAAGTTCTCTAGGATCTGTACAGATTTATGTTCAACTTCAATGTATTCTTAAGAGCCTTATGTTGTTACAGATTTGTCGTCGTTATTAAAGATAGGTTATGTACATTTTTTTAGCTTCAACGTCTTCAGCAACAATAATCTCGATACCTTAAAGAAAAAAGAAAAAAAAAAGAAACAGGTTCCCCGCGGGGAAATCGATACCCGTTTTAAACGGGGACGGGGATCCCTGAATCCGTTATAATGGGCAACGAGGTGAGGATGGGGAATGGTTTTTCTAATGGGGACAGGGATGGGGATGCTTTCCTCGACCCCGAACTGACCCGTTGCCATCCCTAAACCATTAATCCCCTCCTGTGGAGATGTTTCACCATTAAAAGAGTTCTTGTTAAGCTACAAGGCTTTTTCTCTTTAACTAAATCTCATCTATAAGTCTTAATACATGGCATCAGAATTTCCACCACCACCACCAAATCGTGGTCTTAGTTCCAACAACGCACCTCCTCCGTAAAAAATGGCTGAAGTAGTGACATTATTGAAATCCTTGGCTGTAAGCCAATAGGAAACACAAGTGCAGTTGGTTGCCTTTATCCAGAATGTGGTAATTAGGCCAGCGGGATCCCTGCCAGAGATGATTACTTCGACGGTTGGGGAGCATCATCAGTGGGACAGGGGACCACTCCAGGCACCTCGCAAGGATCTACCTCATCTTCAACGGCAAAGGGACATCATTGACCCTAGGTGCTTATGCCTGGGGAGGCAAGGCTAACCCTGTCTGGTGGACCGTTATGATGATTATGTTACTGAAGATGCTTAGAATGATTGGTGGGATCCATATAAAGTATCTGGGAATATAGTACGCTCCATCTAAGGAAGTTGAGGTCATGATAGGAGGGCGAGTTTTGATGCCCGACCATATGGTTCAAATTTTGACCTATTAAGTAGAGGGTCGGCCTATGAAAGGCTCGACCCAATTAGTGATCTGAGAGAAAGGCTGTCTAGGTCAAGTAGCAATGGTGAATCAAGGATGGTGAGGGCAGACGGCTGACCCCCGCGTGGTCGAGATGAGGTCTAGCGAGAGGTAAATAGTCGACGTAGGTCAGCAATAGGGTAACCCTCAGTTCTTCTAGTTGAGGTAGCAGAGGATAACATTGACTAGGATGACGTTATTGAAGTGACCGGGAGGCCTTGGAATAACTCAATTTAAAGGCTAGAAAACAAGATTCGAGACATCCTTAAGAGTAGTGACCCCTAGCAAAGGGGATACTCAGAAGGTTCTCCTTTTGTAAGAAAAATAGTCAACTTCCCCACCCCTGCCAAATTCAAATCGCCAGTGGTTACTCCAAAGTATGATGGGAGTACAGATCCTATGCACTATGTAGAGATGTACCAGTCGGCTGCAAATATCTACTATATCTCAAATGAGATGAAATTTCATTAATTCTCAAGCACTTTGACTGGAGCTTCCCATATATGGTTCACTTCACTCTCGAATAACTCCATTGAAAATTTTAAGCAAATCGTAGAACGATTCATACACAACTTCTTCTTCGGGGTGAGACCCCAGAAGAATACAACTCACCTGTTGTACGTTAAGGAGGGGAAGAATGAGAGTTTCAAGGAGTACATCGCAAGGTTTAATAAAGAGAACTTGGAAGTGGAGCATTATGAGGAAAGCATTGCGATGACAGCATTAATAGGAGGCCTATAGAAAGGGAAATTTCTTTGGAAGCTTGTTGAGGACCCACTAAAGTCTATGGCCGAGCTATTGGCGACGGTCGATAAGGTCATGAAGGTCGAGTAAGCTATGGCAGCTAAGTTTGAGGATGAGAAGGGGACTAGCAGTGGGAGGAAGTTTTAGAAGAAGAATAAAGATGGAAAGAAGAGATTATCTAATGATAAGTTTGTCGGGTATACTCCTCTCACGGTCAGCTGTGAGCAGATTTTGAATGAGATCAAGAAAAATTAGTCCCTAAGATGGTCTGAGAATTTAAAATCTCCCCCTCACAAAAGGAATGAAAGCTTATGGTGTGAATTTCACCAAGATCATTGGCACTTAAATGACAAGTGTTTTTCCCTAAAATATGAGATTGGGAAAATACTTAAGGTTGGGAAGCTACGAAAATATGTGACAAGTGATGGCCCAAAGAGAGGACGAGATGACCCTAGAAAAAGAAGGGTCGATAAGTGCAGGGAAGAAGTCCCAAGGAAGAAGGATGACGCCTCAGATGATGATGATGATGATGATGACGACCAAGGCCTTCCACTAAAGGATGATGATCCAAAAAGTCAACTCCACATGATCTCGTTCGATGTGAAGATGATATGTGAAGTCCTAGAAGGGGGTGGTGCAAAACTGGCTGACCCTAAGGCATATGTGGCCGAGGCAAAGGCCTTCCCCAAGGTCGAAGTTGTTAACTCGATCGAGGTAAACACAAAGTCAGATAAGAGAAAGAAGGTGGATATGAATACCTTAATTGTGGGTTTTTCAAGACTTTACCTTGAGGTAATCATATTCCCTCAGGATGACCATTTACTAAATACAACTAGAGTGCATGGGTATGACATACCGAGGATATTGGTCGATGGGGGAAGTTCAGCCGATGTTATGTTCTCGCCTTATTTAAAAGGTTTGGGACTCAACAAAAAGAGGCTCACCCATTATCATCATCATCTGATAGGGTACAGCGGTGAGAAGGTTCACCTATTGGGAATGTATTAAATGGACCTTAAAATGGGATATGTTTGGCCTAAGAGGCTAACAAAGAACGTCAATTTATTTGTGATGGATGAAAGTGTATACTCGGCTTATAACATTATCATGGGAAGAGTGGCCCTCAAGGAATTTGAGGTCGTGCAATCCACTATACACCAAATGGTTAAATTCTTGACCCCTTATAGGGTAGGGGAAGTCAGAGGTGATCAAGTGTTTTCACATTAATGTTACTTCAACTCAGTCGAGGAGAGGGAAGCTCACTAGAAAGAAACTACTACCTACAGTACTCATACCCTGGATCCCAGGGATGAGACCAAATTGAAGAACGGGGAGGTCACAAATATGGTAGAAGTATAGGGTGAAAGTATCCTGTAAACACTCAAAATATGTAAGACATTTAAAAAATGTAAAGAGAGAAAGTTGATAGAAAAATTTGGCAAGGTTTCGTTTGAGTTTTGGAGAGAAAGCTCTTACAAAATTGAAACCCAACCTCTCTATTTATAGGTAAACACAACGGTTTCCGGTAGGACTGTATTGACCAAATAATTTAGGGAAAATAAGTAAAACACCAAATCCGTCTAAGGGCACCATCATAATTGAGTTTTGAGTGGAAAAATATGATCATTTTATGTGTGAGGATAAAGGGCAAAAGAGTCATTTAGCTAGGGTTTTGCTCAACGGGTCGGCGGCAAGCAGACACATGCTTAGAAAACACAAAGATCATGCATGGGCTACACCCTCCTCATCGATTGGTCCAAATTAATAACAACGGATTACCAATAAAACGTTGATGTTTAGATTTTTTTCGATTTAAATTAAGAAACAAAAATGTTTTGATTTTGTTTCATTAAATAATTAAACCGGCACTAATAAATTATAGAAAATTATAAAAATATGAAAATTAATTTTTAAAATTTGAGAAATTATAAAACCCAAAAAATTGTATATAAAAACATTTAAGTATAAAATACATATAAAATGCATAAATATTAAAATATATAATATTTCACAAAAATTCAATTGAGGTTTTTATAAATTTAGAAAATTTGATTTTAAAAATCTTAAAATATCCTTTTAGGGATATATTTAGTGTGTGCGATGAAACCTAGGGTATTTAGGACCGTTGTTACAAAATTGAGCCAACAAAATATGAGGGACAAAAGAAGGCACTTCCAGGTGCAACTTCTTTTGGAAGGTGAGAAAGCCGTTGAAGTTGATTTTTTTATGTGGTACTTCTGACTACTCCTAACCGTTTTCCTTCTCACATTGAGAAAGTAGTTGAAAGTTAAGCTTATAGCCCCCATAGATGCACCCATCAGTTTGGTTATGATAAAGGAATAGCCAAATAAATTTGTGAGTCAAGAAGCGTAGATTGCTCATTTTTTTACTGCCAACCTTAATTTCACCAGGAGGAATGTTATTTTATGTATGCTTTACAATAGAACCTACTCCTTCCAGATGAGAATAATTTTGGAGATACTTCATTGGGTTGGTTCTGCCCTTATTGGACAATTTGAAGCTTTTGATTATTTTCGGAAATTAGAGTTAAATTACCATACTAAAGAGCTATTTGGTTCTAATGAAATTAGGCTGAAAATATCTCCATTAAGAATGAGGATAGTCCCTTGATCCTTATCGAGAGAACATTCCCCAAGGAGTTTCCTCCCTTGGCTCCAATTGTTGAGACTGATGTTGCTGCTCCAAAGGGAAAAATGAAAGGTTCCACGACCACTAGTGGACTACAAAGGAATGCAGCTTCAGATGCAGGTTTATATAAAATGAAAACTTCCCATAAAGCTCCTAAAAGTCCAATTCCACTAAAGGTTCCTCTGGTCTTGGTGGTATTCCCTCCAAGTCCATTCCTCCCATCAATCTTTTTATTATAAGAAATGTGAACTTTCTGCTATTTGATATTATAATAAGGATGGAATCCACTCCTATTAGTACAGATGATGCTTTAGCTGGTATGGCTAGGGAACCCCCATTTCATGATTTTGTTATTTCTTACGTTCCACGTGAAAAAATTTCCACTGTTGAGAAAGTGAAAGAGGTTTCTGCCTCCATTAATCCTTCTAAATGCAAAAAATCTTGTGGAAGAAAATTAGTGGGGCACTTGTGATCATAACTTCAATAACCTCAGGTTTTTCTGAGTAAACAGTACGTGATAGGACACTTGATGATGTGGTGGGTGCTTCTTCTCAATCTAATTTTCTCAATCCTCCTTGCGAATCTCCACTTTGTTATTTGACAAATTTTCTCTAAATGTTGAGTTTCTTCCTCTTGAACAAAGGTCTTTCTAACACTATTGCTATTTTTTACAGGATGTTCCTCCAACTCTCGTGGCAATTGTGTTTATTCCCGATTGCACTTATCCCTCGAGAGGTTCCTCAAGTCCACTTATTGAAGATATTATTCCAACTCCTCAATTTTCCACACCTTCAATAATTAGATGAGCTTCTCTGAGGCATGCTTCCTCTAAGCCTTCCTCATCTCAACGTGCTTCCTATGTGGCATGATAGTTTACCAAGCATAAAGAAACAATGGGTGACTCAAGTGGAACTATTGAAACTCCAAGTCCAAATATCCCACGAGTTTTACCTGAGTTACCACTAGTTGTGGTCCCTCGAGTTGCTTCTATTAAGGAAGTTTGCCTTGATTATATTATGTTTTACCAATGATCATTATCGTTAAGACTTAATTGAATGTTGTAATTGTAGGTGGCAGAAAACATTCCATTATTTGGTCCTTTTGTGTACTTGATGTCCATCTTGTGGTCAATAAATGAGGAACTCATTCCTCCTAGCCTTGTTCGGCCAAGAATTTTCATGGACCTTCCAGTTAGGAAACTTACATTTGTGGTATCTCTGGATATCTATTTTTCTTTATCTTTTGTGAACTCATTATAAGCCTCCTCTATTTGTGGTGTTTCATCTTGTCAAAAATGAGGAGATGGAGTAGACAACTCGTTCAGCTGAAGTTGAACTAACTTAAGCGAATGTTTCTACTTTATTTTTGGAAATCGAGCTTCCTCTAGCGGAGCCTATTATTTTGGCTCTCCCTGAAACACTCTTGATATAATACTTCTTATATTTTTTGAGTATAGACTATCAAATGTTCAACTAGTTTGGATATTATGGCAAAAACATTTACTTTTTATAGGAGATCCCTCTCAAGTTTCACTGAACACTGAAGATCCTAGAGGGATTCTTATCAACATCAAGCCATGTATGTAATGAAGAACAATAGATAATAGTGGAAAAAACACTGAACTACACTGCATTCACACACTTGTATAAATTAGAATGTTTCTAAATCATTTAAATAATTTTTTGACAATTAAATAGATTTAATTGGATTTAATTGATATTCGTTTTGGAATTAATAAATTTTCAATTCTATTTTTAATAAAGATAAAATTGTGAAAAAATAATTTTTTGATAAAATATAGTGTCAAAATAATTTAGGAACTTTTTTATGAATTCCAAATAATCTTCTCGTATTTTTAATTGAATTTTTACACATTTTTTATTCATTAAAAATAACATTTTTATTACTTTAATTCCTAAGGCAATGTTTGGCTAAATAATGCGGCCTTAAAATGTGTCTCTTCTGTGTCAAAGTTAACCATCAACTCTCTACTGTTAAATCAACTCTTATAATAGGTTGTTAGCGATTAGGGTTTTCACTTGAATTAAAGACCAAACGTGTTAACCTTTAACCCGTTGACCAACTCAATACTGAGTACGCACAATCTTCAGGCATTGGATATACATAATTTTAAATCATTCAACCGACACCGTTGATTTAAGCTGGTTGAAACCATCTCTTAACTTCTTCTATATAAAGCCTGTCATTGTAAAAAAATCAGTTTTTGGTCAGACGAGATTTGGTCTTCTTGGGGGGGGGGGGGGGGGATAGATAGAAATAGAGATAGAGATAGAGATAGATAGATAGATAGATATATAGATAGAAATAAAGAGAGAGAGAGAGAGATAGAGAGAGAGAGAGAGAAGAAGAAGCCTAAAAAAATAACCAGAGAGAGAAGAAAAATAAAAGTTTTCTTTAGGAGTTTCATATTTCTGGGTTTTTCGACTCATTTCAAATGAATTGAAACAGAGTTTTAAACCTAGATCAAATCTTACATGATCATACTTTTCTAGGTGGACTTGGTTTTAGTTTTAACCTTTTATGTTTTTACAAAACTAAAATTTTGAAACTTTTCGTTTCTGTTTCACTTCTTCAGACGAGATCTGAGATTTTCACAAAACATTTTTAGGCTATATTTGTATATATATATTGCATATATCTATTTCAAAGGAAAATGGTTTATTTTTCTTAAAACGTTTTCAGAACTGGGGTTGTTTTTATAAAAATTTAGTTTCTATAACCTAGATCTAAAAACTTTTATGAAAATTTGAGTTCTCATTTTGAGAATCTTAAGACTATGTACATGCATGTTGAAATCTTCTGTTTCGTTAAAAAATAAATGTGTAAAACTTTAAGAGTGTGTGCGCGTATTTTGTTAGGGTTTTTAACTCCACTAAACATCCCACAAAATCCACTCTATTCTATTGATCTTTGGTATTTGGAGGCTTTTTTGATCCATTCAACTTAGGACCACTACATTAACATTTAGAGGCTTGTTACCTGCGTTCGAGAGTGTATCTCAGTTAGTTAACTTTTTCTTATTTATAGTGAATTGTTTTTATTTTGGGGCATAGAGGCCTTCATGGATGTTTCCTCTTGGGAGGTTTTATCATGTTAAATCCATGTGTTGTGGTTTCTTGGTACTTTACTTACTTTCATTGTAGTTATCTTTTGTGGGATGGTTTATAGTTTATATTAAAACTTAGATATAGAATTTTTGTAAATAAAATTAGATAGATATTTAGTTTACACATCTTGTGTCATCTATTCAACTCCATTTTTGTTAATAAGGGTTTCTTCAAATAACTTGTTGTCTATAAAAACACAGTTGATCAACTTTGTTAATCATATTTTTTCCTAAGTGGTTTCTCACTCCCACGGCCGAAACCCAAGATCCATATGGGGATGCAAACACTCCCCTATCCTTTGCAAATATTATAGCTGATGATAAGGCGGTTGAAATAACTCTTTTAATGATTTTTATGTGTGAACAATTTTTATTGTTGTTATAGCCTATTTGGATATAACTTAGTGGAAAACCTCACATGCGCGGTGATTTACTCTTTCTTATTTGAGTAAAGTTCCCAAAACATTTGTCACCTGCTTGGTGATTTACTCTCCCAATTGAGTGATTTTCACAAAAAATTGTCACCTACTTGGTGATGTACCTTGCTTGGGTAATATTTTAAATAAACACATGCTCGGTTACTCAACCTTCTTGGGTAATATTTCTCTAAATAACTTACCTGGTTGGTGACTCATCTTGCCTAGACAAGATTTCTTTTAAATAATATATTTCTTGGTGACTCACCCTCCTTGGATAAGATTTATTTAAATAATACACTTTGTTGGTGACTCACCCTGTGTGGGAAATAGTTCATTCAAATAATACACCTGCTTGGTGACTCACCCAGCTTGGACATGTTTTCTTTATATTATACGCTTGCTTCAACAAGATTTCCCTAAATATTACACCTGCTTGGTGACTCGACTCAAATCTTCGCTAAGGTCTTCTCATTGCACCCTCTTGGTAAAAAAATTAACCAAATTTTGGCTAACCCTTTTTATGTTGTTTCTTTTCCAGTCTTTGGTGGAAAATAACCCTTTCGAGGCACCTCAAGTGGCACATCCTGAATTTGATGAGCATGTGTAATCGATGGCGGTTGGTCGCATTATAACTAAAGTTGCTCAAGATGAATCTTCTAGCTAAAGTGACCATGGTTCCACGAACAGTGTCAATAGGGGGGGAGAGAGAATCTGGTGGTTGTGTTCCAATGCCAAACTTTGCACAAGAATATTTGTGTAGGAAAGTACTCCAACGTGGTGCCTTCATTCAAGGATCCCCACGCTATCTATTAGAACGCCTTATTTCCTCCCATCCTGAAACTTTTACTTCTAATTGTGTGAGGCCCCATAATGTGGTAATGGGATATCAAATTAAAAGAATGTAAGTTGTGGAGTTTGAAGTTATGAATACACTATATTTTTTCTTAGAAAAATTGGTCCTTAACCAATACATGGGCCTCTTAAAAGATCATAAGAAGGATGAGTTTGATTTCTCATGGATCATCAAGAGCTTGAAGTACCTTAAGGATACCATCATATCAACTTATCATTCTTAGTATCTCTATAATGTTGAGGATCTTCACGTCAAAGAAGGAAAATTGAGGAAACTTACCCCCAACTTGAAGAGCTTGAAAAAAAGTGGAGGCAACTGAAGAATCTTTGGTTAATGCCCAAAAGGAACGTGAAGCCGCACTTAAGATAATGTCTAAATCTGAATCACGTATTTCTACCATGGTTGAGTATGAGCAAGTTTTTTCTTCGAATGTAACTGCTTCGATTGTGGAGGGTTTCTTCACTTATCGTGACGTGTGATTCCTCATAGGATAGATTTTTTTATATTTATTGTATTTCTGGCCAATAGTCTCATTTTGTATTGTAACTCAAATTTAGAAGTGAAATCCCAAAAGATAGTTATACTTGATCGCAGTGTGTACATAGATCATTTTTTTGCTTCAACACTTGTCTATTTATAAAGAGCTATAACTCAAAATTTTACAGTTGTTTTCTTGCAATCACTAATTGTAAAAATAAGAATGAACCCAAAAATTTACATTTGCTCTCTATACATGATAAACTTCTAACTATTTGTTGTTGACTTTGAAAGTCCTATAATCCTCAATCCGTAAGATCAAATAATAGCCTGAGTCATGTGCCTCCTTAACAACATATGGTCCGTTAAAATTCGCTGCAAACTTTGGCCAAGGGAGTCCTCTAATATGGTTGACGACAACTTTCAAAACTAATTCGCCCTCCACAAATTTCTTTGGTTTCATAAAATTATTGTACTCTTTGGAGAGTTTCTTTGTGTAGATGGAAGTGACTTCTTGCACTATCTTTATGTTCATCTAGTGCTTCTAGTTAAACATGCCTATTCTCTGGAACATGATGCTTCTTAAAGCATAGCTCATAGAAGGTGCTTTTAACTCCACTGATAAAATTACTTTAGCTCCATATACCAAGGAAGAAGGTGTATAACCTGTTGTTTTGCTTTTGGTAGTTTGATAACCCCAAAGAATCATAGGCACCTTATCATATCATGTGCTTGGAAAATCTTCCACCCTCTTTGTTAAACTATTAACCCATGTCTTGTTTGTGGCCTCGGCTTGGCCATTGCCTTTAGGGTAAGATTCTAATTAGGTGTGGTGGATAATTGAATACATGTCTGTTAGCATTGTTACATCTTTGTTAATAAATAAGGTTCCATTATAAAAAAAACTTGGGAATGCCAAACTGATAAATGATATAATTTTTTATGAACTACGCCACCACATCAGTTATTTCCCTTTTCAAAGTGACCAACTCAACTAGATCAATCTTCATTAACTCTTGTACTTGAGGATTTAGGTGAACTTTCATGCAATTTGGCTCATCTCCAACACTTGGATCTTGAAATAATCAATGACGAGTCATTGTCCTTGATTATCCAATAAAAAACACTCATATTATCGGTTAGCTTTTGCAGCTTCATCAGTTGCTCGCTCATACCTTTAAAGGAGATACACCACCTTTCCATCATCAAGTAAAACTTTTTTTCATCACTTGGGGAGTAGTTACCTCAATCTTCCTTACACTCTCATATTCCTCCAGTATGGGTCCAAGAAACCTTCTTAATATACTCTGGCCCCTTGCCTCATCCTATATAGGGTCAATTATTGGCTCCATTCCATCTCTTAGTTGTTTAGAGTTAGTTTAGGGTTTGGGCGAAACCTTGTTTGCTTCCTAACAACAGGGATGCCTTCCTCCATCACTTAATCTCCATCCCCAATAAGTCCTGATCTCTCTTTGATTTTGGGAACTCTCACACCTTTGATGCACCTTATCAGAGTGCACTAATCCTCATTCAGTTCAGTGTAGAAGGAAGTATCTACCAAGTGTCCATATTCCTTGGTCAATGGATTCTTGGTTTCTCAAATGACGATCTTAGTCCCTTTCACATTGGATTTGGCACATTGATGATATATCAAGGGAACCAACCCATGATTATGCATCTAAACTCGTCCTATTAAAAGATGGTAGGACGTGAAAAACTCAATCACATGAAAATTAATGTGTGAAGTGGGGTTTACCATTATTATTCCAATGTTCACATAGCTAATGGACTTAGACGTCTGATTATTGTAGATTGAAATTGGTAGTAACATCATGATCAACCTTGTCTTTAAAATATTAGCTCTGTAGAAGGAGCTAATAGGCATAATGTTGATCGATTCACCTCCATCCATTAATGCTCTTGAAAAACTTATGGCATTGATGATTACTGTCACGTACAAGGGTAAGTTATGTTAGAATCACACCGATTTATCTACATTTGATAAAGATATCTCATACATAAATTTTCTCACCAACCTAGCCATAGGCCCTCTACATCTTAGGGAAGGAGCAACATTTTTTCTCTCTATATTGAAAATTGCTTGAGTTATATCCAACTTGCTTTCCTATGGCATTCCAGCCTAGTTGAAGATGAGAACGCACTATATATTGACTCACTTGAGTCTACATATATAGGAGTTCCAAATAGTTTGGATACCTAGACAAAATAGGTTAGAATAGTTTGAGAACTCCATCTCCTCAAAGGTATATGCTCCATGAAGAAATCCAGTCCAAGAGAACCTTCAAAGGGAAGTTAATTCTAAACCCTAAAACCACAAATAGGACACTTGCACTGCATCATACATATCATCTTTTGGTTTAATGGTTTTTCAACACTTCAAATCTTGTTAAAATTAATTTAATTCAATTCAAATCATTTTATATAATTTTAAACATTTTTCAAATTATTTTTGAATTAATTAGAAAGTGTTTTTAAAAGTATTGTGGGTATTAATTGAATTTAAGAAACTTGTTTTCTATGATGATTGTTTGCCTGGGTAGAATTCAAAAGCGCTAGAGAGTTGGAGGTGTGATTTGTAATTATTTTCAACATGCATTTCAGCCTTCATCATGTGCGTACACATTTTGGCAACCTATCGAGTAGATTTGTGCTTTCTGTTAGACATAAAACGCGTACACATCCTCAGCCCTTGGATCATTTTAATCAACGTACTGCATGCAATTTAACTCAATCCTTATGAACCTAGTCTTAACCAATCTATGTTCATTTAACCCACCGCCTGTGTTAAACCGTTGGATTTAAGTCAACTCATTTAGACTTAATCTCAGTCATGGGATAGAGGCCAAATTTCTCGGTCCTTCTACTCCTAGTATAAAAAAGGATCAACCCTCAACATTTAGAGACTTTTGGCCATTTCATTATTTTTGAGAGGAAAGAGAGAGTAGAGAGAAGAGATATTAGAGAGAAGAGAGGGAAAGGAAAGAGAGAGATTTGAAGAAGAAACCCAAAGTTTTCTTTGTGGTTCAAACCCTATGAGTTTTTCTCTCAAACCAAACACCAGAAAACCCATTCTTGAGAGTTAGATGTTTTAGATTTTATGTGTTCATTGGTGTTTTGTTTTCTTTTTGAAGGCCACTTTAAAATCTTTGATTCTCTCAGAACTCATCTCTAAGAAAAACTTAAGTTTCATAGTTGAAACTGAGTTTTTTCTAAAAGAGAACATCTCACATTTATTTTCTGTTTCTCTTTTTAGATATGATATTTTAGATCTATTATGTTTCAACGAGTTTTTGAAATAAAAACTTTTAGTTTCAAAAATAATTTTTCAGATCTAGTGAGTTATGTGTTTCTAATTTTTATTTCATATTTTATGAAATACTGGTGTACAAAAATAAAAGGCACACAAAAGAACTCTTGCTAAAGTTTTAAGGCATACAGATTTGAAAATAAGTTTCATATATAAAAACTTATTGAATCAGTATTTTCATGTTAAGTCTGAATCTATTTTGTTAAAGTAGACTTCTAGTCTATTTTGGATCTCAATTGGAGGTTTACAATTTCAAAAATATTTTCAAAACCCTGAAATTGTTTAAGAATTTGTACCGTCTTCTGAGCAAGGTATCCTTGAGATCTGTGGATAAATAAAAGACCAAGAAGTCTTTTCTTGAAAAATCAAGATTCAAAAATAACTTTCATCTTAGAACTATTGTAATTTACTAGGAAAGTTTGTATAAATCTTGAGAGGGTGAGTTGCATGTTTGCATGTAGTAGCACATTACAAACACTATCTCACACGAACACTTAAACACTGTGGTTCTATCTAAGAATCTTGAATTTGAAAGAGTTGCTGGAATCAAAATTCAAAGAGAAGGAGATCAAGGAAAACACAAAGAAGCGGTAAGAATAGATCAGGTTCCAAGTCAGAATACCTTTGGAGTGGAAAATATCGTGTAGGTACATTCTGAACTTAGGTTAGGATCTTTGTGGTTTGATTAAGTGTTGTAACTTGATTTTTATTCTAATGGATTTTTATTTTGTGCCGTAGAGGGCATCGTGGATGTTTCCATTGTTTAAGGGTTTTACCATGTTAAAATCCCCGTGTCTATTTCTTTGAATGTTCTTAACTATTGTTATGATTGAGATTGCATGGTAACGTTAGCAGATGTTTATTAAAAATTAAACAGAAGGTAATAAACTATCGAATTTAATCTATACATTCAGAAAAATCTTTTACAACACATCTTCGATTTTTCGAAAAGTGTTTTGCCCAAAAAGTTTATTTGGAGTTTACTCAACTTATAACTATTTGTTATTAATCTTGTAAACAAAGCTTTTAGTATTAAGGATTTTTTTCAACAGGTATCAGAGCAAGAAAACCTTTTGTGATCCTGAAACTTGAGAAATTATTTTCAAAACTTCTTTCTAAAAAATCTCTGAGTATGGAAGAAAAATTTGAGAAGTTAGGTAACCTAACCAAACCAGTACTCTTTAATGGAAATATTTTTTTGTATTGGAAAGTGCTAGTGACTGCTTTCATTCAAGGAAACCTGGGTGATGAAGTCTGGGAAATGATTGAAATAGGGTTTGAACATCCTACTAAACCTACCTCTGCCACTGTTCTAACAAGGTTAAGAAACTTCTTAGTGAATTTAGTAAGGAAAAGAAAGAACTATCTCTTGATAATAACAAAGGAAAAAATGCCATCTTTATGTCCATTAATGAACATAAATTATAAAGAATATCCATTTTATCTACTTCTAAAGAGGCATGGGACACTTTAGTCATTGCTCATGAGGGTGATGAATGTGTCAAAGATAAAAAACCCAAATGCTTATTCAGCAATATAACACCTTGATTATGAATGATAATGAATCCTTTGACGACTTCTACATAAGGTTAACCGATATTTTTACAAAGCTTCATGCAAATGGTATAACCTACAGTAGAAAGGAAATTGTTTCAAATATTCTTAGGTCATTGCCATCTAAATTTAACAACAAGAGATATGCTATTGAGGAAATGAATGACCCTGATATGACTCCTGAACTACTTAGCAGTAAACTTAGGACTGCTGAATTGGAACTAGACTTTAAAAAGTAATTGACCAGACAGACTAATAAATCCTCTAGTTCAAATGTTGTGTTTTCATCTAAATTACCAGTGCCTAAATTGAACTCTGTAGACTTTGACACTGACTGTCTTGAAAACTGTGAATTACAAAACCTTGACAATGAAATAGCTCTTATGAGTAAGCATTTCGAAAAGATTTTGAAATTTAGAAAATGTTGTAGCCTCTAAATAAGGCAAATCAAATTATCAAGGTAATCAATCTCACAGAACTCATGATAGAGACAATACCAAACACACTTATGACAATAGGAGGAATTTTGACCCCAACAGACCTAAACCTGACATAAAAGATGTTAAGTGTCATCATTGTGGTAAACTTGACCACTATGTTAGTAAATGTCCAACCAATTTTAACAACAACAACAAGGCCAATATATGTAAGACTTGGGATGGCTCTAATGATTATGATGAGGATGAAACTAAGTCAACCCAAATGAATGAGTACTGCATGTCTTTCTTTTCTAAGATAATATATAATAATGATGCATGCTTGCCTGTTCATGAACTTGATATGCCTATTGATGCAGTTAGTAATCGTGTTGATAATTTTGTTCCTATTATTTCTGAAAGATTATGTGTGAGTCAAAGTTATAATGTTGATGACGAAATAAATGTGTGCGTGAGTAAAGAACCTAACCAAATCATAGGGGACAATATCCGGGATGCACATAGTGAGTCTGATGATGACCTGCCTGATTTGCATGAATTATACACTAAAATGGTTAAGAAGAGTGCTCGCCTAGAAAAGATGATAAAAAGCTTAAGAGAGCGTATCTATTTGCTTAACCAAACCATTAGGAAGAACACTGAAGATTAAATTGCTAATGTGTTGCTCAAGAGACTGAGATTGATAATTACAACTTGAGAATAAATTCTTTGATTCAATAAAAGCATGAATTTGAACAAAAATACAAGGCAACCCTTATTGAACTAGAAAAGTCAAAGAAAAAGGTTTCAAATGTTTTTAAAAAATGTCAACACTTTGAAACACGAACCAAGACTTATGAAAAAATTGTTACGGGAAGCAAATTTGACTCTGAAGATAAGTATGACCTAGGTTTTGGAGAAATAGTGCACATAAGTAAGACCAAAGATTCTCCTGAAAATGTTGCTTTTGTAAAACAAGGCCAAACATCTCAAAATGTTCAAGAAGGTGAACCTAATCTTAATGTATCTCAATCAACACATAATCAGTACAATCAACAGTTGAAATAAAACAGTCAAACCAAATACGATAGTCCTTCTGCCAGAAACCAAAGACAGAAACCTTAATCTAATGATGACTGGACTAATGTACCCAATAGATCCAAGCCAATTTTTGAAGACTTTAGTAAGAAAGTCAAGTCCTATACCCAACAATACTGTTCCTACTGTGATATCTTTGGACATACCCTATATGAGTGTTTCCAAAAAAGGACATACACTCCTACCTACCAGAACTTTAACTATTCTAGGAAATCCAAAAATACTTATGCACTTATTATACAGGCCACAAATAACTCTAACTTTAAAAAGAAAAAGGGAGGGTCCAAGACTAAGAAAAAATCATTTAAAAAGAAACCCTCAAACCTTTTCTCAGTCAAAAGGACACAAAAATTTTAAAACCAGGCCTATTTGGATTAGAAACAATGGTTTACTACCCCAGCTCAAGTGAAATATTGTCATTTCTGCTTTAAAGGCACAAAGCACTTCAACTGGATGGTATTTAGACTCCAGATGTTCTAAACATATGATCGGGGATGAAACCAAATTAAATAACAAGACAAACTTCGTTGGAGGTAGTGTCATGTTTAGAGATGGTGTTTCATCTCAAATCATAGGTAAGGGAACATTAAGTGAGCAAGGGCTTCCTGAGCTGAATGATGTTCTATTAGTTAAAGGCCTGAAAGCCATTCTCTTAAGTATATCACAATTTTGTGACTCCAATGACCCAGTTACCTTTTCTAAAAATGATTGCAAAATTATTGATGAAAAGGGTAATTGTATTTTAAGAGGAAACAGAACCCTGAAAAACTGTTACATTGTAATTCCAAATTCTGAATCTTGTAATGTTGTCAGATTAGAGGATTCTAATCTATGCCACAATAGATTGGGACACACAAATTATGATAATCTTATAAGATTCAGGTCCCAAGAGATAGTAAGAGGTTTGCCAAAAATTAAAAATTCTTTTACTCCTTTATGTGGACCTTGTCAGGAAGGCAAAATAAGTAAATCCCCACACAAGAAAGTTAAAGATGTCCTTACCACTAAGCCCCTAGAACTTATCCACATGGACCTCATGGGTCCTTCAAGAACTATTAGTTATTATGAAAACTCTTATATCCTAGTTTTAGTGGACGACTATACGAGATATACATAGGTAGATTTTATGAAACATAAATCAAACATTTAATGAATTCTTAAGAATCCTCTTGAAAATTGAGAATGAGAAGGATACCCAAGTATGTCGAATAAGGAGTGATAGAGGTCGAGAGTTTAAGGACTCTGGAATATCTAAGTATTGTGTAACTAATGGCTATAAACACGAGTTTAGCGCTCCCAAAACCCAGCAACAGAATGGTATAGCTGAACACAAGAATAGGACTTTACAAGAAATGGCTAGGGGTATGTTACATGCAAAGAATCTCCCTAGATACTTTTGGGTAGAAGATACCCAAACCGCGTGACACACCCCAACCCAGTTACTTATAATTAAGTTTGAAAGTCAAAGTGAGTCAAACCATGATTAATTTAACCAAACCATAAACACGAGTTTTAATTTCAGAGTCATCAACGTAATTCCATATAACTAAATTTTTTTTTTACAACAATACACTAGTCATACTTATACAAACTTGCTTTAAGGATAATTTAACTTAATTACATCATTTACATTAAAAAAAAATCTTTGTTTCTCCCGTTCCTTGCTAACCCAACCCGGCTTCCTAGATTTGGCAGTGACATCGCATTACTTGAAAAATGTGAACATAGGAACCGTGAGCAAAATAGCCCAGTGAATGCATCACTACTATACTACTGCATGAATTTAAGTGCAATAAATCAGGTCCATATAATTATGTATTAACTTATCTGGCTCATTCAAAATGAATGACCAACTTTTCTGAATCATGATTCACATATCCTGTCTAAATAGACAATTCTCCCCCATTCCTATTCGAGGAGTAACCCCTTGTCATTAATAGACAAATCTCCCCCATTCCGGGTCGAGGAGTAACCTCCCATTTCGATAAACCGAAATTAACAATTTTATATTCATAACATTATGATCATATTCGTAACCGTATACAAATACATCATTCCAGTGAGTACACTCACCTTGGGTTGTCAACTACGTATTCACGTTTCCTTCGGGAGGAGCTTAACTGGGTTGATTAGACCTTACACCTGTCAATCCAACTAAATCAGTACTGAATATCAATCATAAGTATTATCCTAATATAATTATGTAACTTTCCATGACTATACAACGACCATATAATTCCACTCAAGTCACATTCCATGAAACATGAGTCAAGACAAAACAATGGTGCACATATTGATAAAGTTATGAACATTCAACCGTAGGAAATACCTCATAAGGAATTTATAACCAAAGTCAATTAAACATGAAATTATACTTCTCAATGTATACACCCATGAAACATGTACTCAAAGTACCCTTTGTAAGGATGAAATACAAACATTCATTCAAGGGGTATCCAGTATGGCCTGAAATTATTGTCCTACATACTTAACCATCCTATATTCCTAAATTGTGTAAATATAGGGGTCCAGCCTTATCAATATGAAAACATATATGAATATACTTTCAGTACAAGTGACGGTGTAATTTTTCAAGCTTCCTAGATCAAGTTATGACCATTTCTTTACAACACAAGAAATCTGGCCTACAAGCTCCTCTATTGTTCCTTCAACTTTCAAGAATTTTCATAATTTTTCTTTAGTATAACTTTCCATAATTTTCAACCCATTTTCAGTACACATACTGAATAGTATAGAATTAAAGTTTCATAATTGTTTGACTTCATTTGCTATCTCAAAATCTTGACTAAACTCTGGGCATACCGAAATGAAGTATACAAACAGAAACTATATGCTAACTTGAAATCATCATTACGGCCTAACCACAAGGAGATAAATTCTAATTTTTGGATATGATATGAATATATGAGTCTACTTTCATTTCCAATTTTAATTTCTCAATTATAGTAATCACACAAGGAGATATACAAATTTGAATACAAGGGGTTTCAATATAAAGCAATATGACATATAAACACCACTTATCTCACATATGAACCAATACATGTTATCATAAAGGATGATGAGGTTTTAATCAATAATTCACAATTTATATACTTTGAAATAAGTATAATACAAGATTACAACAATATTAACTCATAATTTTACCTTGGAAATACCTTAAGGACTTTGTTGGAAATTTTTCCTAGTTTTTCCTTGTAATCTTTCTTCCTTAACTTCTACTTTCTCTTTCCTTAAGCTTAAATCTCTCAAAACTGAACCTAGGGTTATAATTGCTGAACAAATAAGCTAAAGGGGGAGTTTTGAGTGGGCCAAGGCTGCCTCCCAAGCCATCCAATCAAATTAAAATTTTTGTTTTAATAAAAGACAATTTACCACTTAAAGGAAATGGACAACTTTGCCCTTTGTTCGTAAATTAGGTATAACTCTTTACTCGGGCATCCATTTGATGATCCTTTTATTGTGTTAAAACCCTAACTCACATTTCTACAACTATCTAGTTTTCACCTCAAGTCATTTATAATGTTATAAAGGTCAAAACTAGTCTCTAACAGGAACATTTCTACCGAAAATAACAAAATTTTGTGTTTGTAAATAATTCGACCTTTCATGATTTATGAAAGTAGGATTATAATAAACATAATCACTTAACATTAGATATACTAATAGCAAATTATTCATATCACATAAGATAACAATGATTTAAATATAATTTATCATAATTATATTTGGGTTGTCACACCGCGTGTCACATTATTAATCGTATCTACCTCAGAAAAAATTCCAAAGAAACATCTTATGAGTTATGGTTCCACAAACAACCAAACTTAAAATATTTTAAAAGCTTCGGTAGTATCTGTTATATCTGCAAATATAGAGAGCATCTTTCAAAATTTGATACCCGAGGAGAAAAGGGAATTTTTCTTGGCTATTCCCAAAATAGTAGGGCTTTGCGTGTTTTTAACTATAGAACCAAAACTATTATGGAATCAATTAATGTAATTGTAGATGACCCAAGTGTTAGGAGTTGTGATATTCAACCAGTAACATTTGATGAGGACGAACTAGTTTTGTCCCCTGATCTTCAAGATGATACTGTACTGCCACCTGAGAATTCCTTTGTACCCACTTGGGTTTCTAAAGATCATCCAACGGAACCAATTAGAACTAGATCCCAACCTCGAAAAGTGGCACAATTTTCTTATTTTATTTCTCTTGGGGAAGCTAAAAATGTTAATGATGCCCTTACTGACTTATTTTGGATAAATGCTATGTAAGAAGAGCATTCAATTTAGGAGTCACGATGTTTGGAATCTTGTTCCTACACCAAAAGAATCAAAGGTTATTGGCACAAGATAGATTTTTAAAAACAAAACTGATGAACATGGGGAGGTTATTAAAAATAAAGCTTGGTTGGTTGCACAAGGATACTCCCAGATTGAGGGAGTTGATTTCGACGAAACTTTTTCACCTGTTACTCGTCTGGAATCAGTTCGTATCCTCCTTGCAATTTCTTGTCATATGCAATTCAAATTATTCCAGTTGGATGTTAAATCCTCTTTTTCAAATGGAATTTTATCTGAAGAAGTTTATGTAGAGAAGACTAAAGGATTTGTTGATTCTGTATGCCCGGACCACGTCTTTAAGCTTAAGAAAGCATTATAAGGTTTGAAACAAGCTCTTAGAGCGTGGTATGAGAGACTGTCTACCTTCTTAGTGTCTCACAATTTTGTCCGTGGCGAAAATGATCAAGCATTGTTTGTTAGAATGGAAAATCAACATGTCTTAATCACGCAAGTCTATGTGGACGATATTATTTTCGGTTCCACCTGTCCTAAACAAGTAGAGAACTTTTCTGATATCATGCATACCGAATTTGAGATGTCTTTAATGGGTGAACTATAATATTTTTTGGGTTTACAAGTAAAATAATGCAGTTATGGTCTTTTTATTTCTCAATCCAAATACGCAGCAGAGTTAGTGAAAAAATTCGGCTTAGAAAATGCTAAAACTTCTAGAACTCCTATGAGTACTTCAACTAAACTTTCTAAGGATGGTACTGGGAAAAATGTAGATCCCACTTTTTATAGAACTATGATAGGGACTTTACTATATCTTACCGCGTCCCGATCTGATATATTCTTTGTCGCGTGTATAAGTGCTAGATATCAAAGTAACCCTAAAGAATCTCACTTATTAAGTTTAAAGAGGATTATTAAATATATTAATGGTACTTTAAAATTTGGTATTTGGTACACGAACGATACGACTAGTTCTATTATAGGATACACCGATGCAGATTGGGCCGGTTGTTCTGACAATAGTAAGAGAACTTATGGTGCTTGCTACTACGTACGTAATAAACTCGTATGTTGGTCATGTAAGAAACAAAATTGCATTTCATTATCTAGCACCGAATCTGAATATATAGCAGTTGGTAGTTGTTTTGCTCAATTACTTTAGATTAGACAAATGTTTAGTGATTATGGCCTCACAGAAAAATAATTAACCATGCTTTGTTATAACCAAAGCGACATTAATATTTCCAAAAATCCTGTATTGCACTCACGAACTAAGCATATTAAGATTATACATCATTTTATTCGTGACCTTGTCGAATCCAAAGACCTCATTATTGAATATCTGAACACTTAAAAACAGCTCGCGGATCTCTTTACCAAACCATTAGATAACATTCGTTTTGAGTATTTGTGTACAACTATAAGCATGATCACTCTCAATTAATCTCTATGTTTTTGTGATTTATACCCCTTGTACATTTGGGAAAAATTGGGGGAGAAGATCTTGAGCATTGTTTAGCGATTTTACTATCTATTCCTAATTCTAACTCAACTAATACGCCAATTTAGTGTTTATCTTGTTACAGGCATTTCAGACCCGTTATACATCTTGTTTATATTTCGTAGCGTATTGGTCTGTACATAGTTGAGTATTGTATTTTCTTTACCTTATTTTTGGTTCTATGATGGGAATGGGTAGTTAGAATTTTTGTATAGGACACATAGGATTTCATTTTATTTTGACCCAAGAGTACTAAATATTCAAGGGAATTTTATCTCTAATATCCAAAGGGAGAGATTGGGAACACACTATATATTGACTCAGTTGAGTCTACATATATAGGAGTTCCAACGAGTGTGGATATCTAGACAAAATAGGTTAGAATAGTTTGAGAACTCCATCTCCTCAAAGGTACATGCTCCATGAAGAAATCCAGTCCAAGAGAACCTTCAAAGGGAAGTTAATTCTAAACCCTAAAATCACAAATAGGAAACTTGCACTACATCATACATATCATCTTTTGGTTTAATGGTTTTTCAACACTTCAAATCTTTTTAAAATCAATTTAATTTAATTCAAATCATTTTATATAATTTTAAACATTTTAGAATGATTTTTGAATTAATTAAAATGTGTTTTTAAAAGTGTTGTGGGTATAAATTGAATTTAAGAAACTTGTTTTCTATAATGATTGTTTACCTGGGTAGAATCCAAAAGCGCTAGAGAGTTGGAGGTGTGCTTTGTAATTATTTTCAACATGCGTCTCAGCCTTCATCCTGTGCGTACACGTGTTGGAAACCTATCGAGTAGATTTGTGCTTTCTATTAGACAAAAAACTCTTACACATCCTCATCCTTTGGGTCATTTTAATCAACGTACTGCATGCGATTTAACTCAATCCTTGTGAACCTATTCCTAACCAATCAGTGTTCATTTAATTCACCGCTTGTGTTAAACCGTTAGATTTAAGTCAAATCATTTAGACTTAATCTCATCCATAGAATAGAGGCCAAAGTTCTCGATCCTTATACACTTAGTATAAAAAGGGATCAACCCTCAACATTTAGAGACTTTTGGCCATTTCATTATTTCTGAGAGGAAAGAGAGAGTAGAGAGAAGAGAGAGAGAAGAGAGAGTAGAGAGAAGAGAGGGAAAGGAAAAAGATAGATTAAAAGAAGAAACCTTATGTTTTCTTCATTGTTCAAACCCTTTGAGTTTTTCTCTCAAACCAAACGCCAAAATCAAAACAGTCCCAAACACCAGAAAACCCATTCTTGAGAGTTAGACATTTTAGTTTTCTGTGTTCATTGGTGGTGTTTTCTTTTTGAAGACCTCTTCAAAATCTTGGATTCTCTCAGAACTCATCTCTAAGAAAAACTTAAGTTTCATAGTTGAAACTAAGTTTTTCTAAAAGATAACATCTCACGTTTATTTTCTGTTTCTCTTGTCAGATCTGATATTTTAGATCTATTATGTTTCAACGAGTTTTTGAAATAAAAACTTTTAGTTTCAAAAATAATTTTTCAGATCTAGTGAGTTGTGATTTTCTAATTTTTATTTAATATTTTATGAAATACTGGTGTAAAAAAAATAAAAGGAACACAAAAGAACTCTTGCTAAAGTTTTAAGGAGTACAAATCTAAAAATAAGTTTCATATATCAAAACTTGTTGAATCAGTATTTGCGTGTTAAGTCTGAATCTGTTTTGTTAAAGTAGACTTCTAGTCTAGTTTGGATCTCAATTGGAGGTTTATAATTTCAAAAATATTTTCAAAACGCTGAAATTGTTTAAGACCTTGAACCGTCTTCTGAGCAAGGTATTCTTAAGATCTGTGGATAAATAAAAGATCAAGAAGTCTTTTCTTGAAAAATCAAGATTCCGTTCATCTTAGAACTATTGTAATTTGTTTGTAAAGTTTGTATAAATTTTGAGAGTGTAAGGACACAAATTTCCAATTGAGTACATATATAGTTTTGGCTCAATTCCGGACAAAAACATTTATTCATAGGTTAGTGATTTATTATAATACTCTCAAGCCTATGAAGTGTGTGTTGAAGACGTAGCGGAAAAGAATATAAAGCTTTATCAAAATGCCGGGTTGCGTGCCTTGTTTCTACGTCATCATCTAAGGTTCCATGCTCCCAAGGTATGAATGTAATTATATTTATATAGGAGCTTGGAAAAATATTTATTCGGTGTTAGGTTTAATAAAAAACCATGTTTTACTTTCAGAAAAATTTAATTGGAACTTTAAAATAAAGTACATAAAGTTTCTGGGTCAAAAATTGAATTTATCAAAAATTTCTGGAAGTCGTTCGAAGTCTCGTTCGAACGAGTTTTTTCGTTCGAACCAGGTTTTCGTTCGAACGAGTTTTTTTCGTTCGAACCAGGTTTTCGTTCGAATGAGTTTGCCAACGAACCTAAACTGGTCAGTCGTTCGATATGTCATTCGAACGAGTTTGTTCGTTCTAACGAGGTATCTAATGAGTTTCTAACGAGCCCAGTCTGGTCGCTCGTTAGAAGTCTCGTTCGAACGAGAGTCAAGTTCGTTCGAACGAGATGCCAGGCGGGAACAATTTTGAGCAGTTTTTGGCAGTTTTCACCCCATTTCCCCACTTGTTTCTTAACTGATTTTTTAAGGCTTTATTAAGGACGGGAATCATTTTTGAAGGGGTATTTTTTTCATACCATACAAACTCCTAGAGAGTGTTTTCATAGAAAATTTGTTTAAGGAAAAAGATCAAGTTTTGAGTGTTATTCTTTAATGAAAAATGCATATACCACTCTAGAGTTTACACCCAATTGTGTTTATCCAAGTTTCTATATTTATATCAATTGCTTGGAGTTTTGGCACCGGTTTTCTCTACCGAATTGAAAAGAGACGTTTCGGGTTTCCTTCTACATCCCATCACAAAGAAGAAGAAGTTTGTTGCGGTATTACTCACTTGGAGAAAGGCTCCAAGCTTGAGTGATGGTGACCATACGAAGTCCTATCGGTGGATTCCGAGATCGCGGTGGAGCTCCGTGGTTGTCCGCTAGGAAGAGGTTTCTACAAGAAGGAGCGACAAGGCTTGAGAGGGTTCGAGTCGAGGATGTAAGTCTTTAGTCTTGTATTTGTATAATTCCGTATCTAGTGGACTTGTGGCTAGGTCCGTCCGAGGTTTTTTCCCGTCTTGGGTTTTTCCTCGTACATCGCGGCGTAGTGTGACATTGTTTATTTTTTATCTTGCACAAAATTTAGAATGCATGCTTTAGGTTTAATTCAAGATAAAATTCGGTTTAATTCTCACACTATATTAAAATTGGACTTTAATTTAATATTGGGTAAAATTGTGTAATTCAAGTCACTTGCATTAATTTGGTTTGGCCTAACTTGGAAATATGAACAATCATAATTTAGGCAAATTCTAGGACTTGGATTTAATTGGACTTAACTGTTTAAAGTGTAAATTAATTACTTAGTTTGTTTAAGTTAATTCTCACTTTATTTTTGTTTATGTTAAAATTCCAATTTTTTGTATTTGTGTTGAACCATCACATCATTCAACGTTTACGCTTCCGCATACTTTTAAAAGGAAATTACAAGTTTGATTTTAATTGAGAAGAATTTTAAAATCCGGGGACCCTCAAATTCCAACAGAGAGAGTGAGTTTCATGTTTGCATGTAGTAGCAAATCATAAACACTATCTCACACGAACACTTAGACACTGTGGTTCTATCTGAGAATCTTGAATTTGAAAGAGTTACTGGAATCAGAATTCAAAGAGAAGGAGATCAAGGAAAAGACAAAGAAGCGGCAAGAAAAGATCAAGTTCTAAGTCAGAATACCTTTGGAGTGGAGAATTTTGTGTAGGTACATTCTGAACTTAGATTAGGATCTTTGTGGTTTGCTTAAGCGTTGTAACTTGATTTTTATTCTATTGGATTTTTATTTTGTTCCGTAGAGGGCACCGTGGATTTTCCCCTTATTTAAGGGTTTTAGCACGTTAAAATTCCTGTGCCTATTTCTTGGAATGTTCTTAACTGTTATTGTGATTGGGATTGCATGGTAACGTTAGTAGATGTTTATCAAAAATTAAACAGAAGGTAATAAACTATCAAATATAATCCATACATTCATAAAAATCTTTTACAACACATCTTGTGTTTTTCGAAAAGAGTTTTGCCCCAAAATTTTATTCGGAGTTTACTCAACTTATAACTATTTGTTATTAATCTTGTAAACAAAGCTTTTAGTCTGACGGCTGTTTTTCAGAAGAACAATAAAAAATATGGTGACTTTGAAATAACTTGATACTCCAGCCTTGGATCCACCTCATAATTTTATGTCTGATAAACCTACTCACATTTATATTGATGCTAGGTTCATCATTAATGACCACATTGGCCATTCCTAAAAAACAACTATCATACAATAGTTGAAGTTCTTCCTTCTTTACTCTCATCTCCTTCCTCTCATTTTACCTTCATCTTTCTCGCCCTATGCCACCATGACGTGTACCCCATGCACTGGTAAAGGATTATTATTGACATTTTCTTAAGGAATTTTCAAGATTACCACCTTTATATTCTTGTTAACAATCCTCCTCGAAGTAAAACATGAAGTCATTGGGCGGAAAACATGAAATGTATGTGGTAATACTTTGGATCAGCTTGAACATCTACCCCTAGAGAATATTTTGGAGAATTCTTTGGTGGGTAAACTACGACATCAATGGCCATAGTATTGTAACAACTTATTGTCTCCTCAATAGTACAAGGAAAAAGGGGTGAGTCCTCCTTATCAAACTTGTTGTTGTTGTTTCTCTTTACCTCTTTACCAGCTTCGACTCCTTTCCCACTCTCTGTGTAGTTTTCTCGCGAAGCCTTGACTCTTCTACCCTCTTGGTTGGCCTATGCCTTTCACAATAAAATAGGTTTAGGTCGAACAACCATGGAGATATTTTATGAAGCTCTCGTGATGACATAGAATATGCCTTTTCGAATTTCATTTATCAGATGATAAATATACTCCGACAATAACCCCTTAGCACAAATTTTTAGAAGCTTACTATCCGTACTACCTTTTCTCATGTCCAATGATCATTCTCTAAATCGTCTTATGTATCTCATTACCTCCTATGCTGGCAGTTGCCTTTCCAGACCAAGTTGCAAAAATTAAATGTGCATATCTTCCCTTGTAGTCATATGCCTTGGGGATAAGTGGAAGTGCCACGTGTAAGATTTATCGGTAAGGGATTTTGAAAACTCCTTAAGACGCAACTTCTTATTGTTGCAATTAGTGTCGAAGTACTCAACAAATTTTTTCACATGCTCTTTGGGTTTCCCCCTTTATGTTAAACTTACCAAATATTAGGGGAATGCACACCTAAAGTAAAAGTTCATCGTGGTACTCCTTTGGATAAGGAGAAAAAAATCATCAAAAATAGATGATGCCTCACTAGGTGTTTGTGAGGATTATTCTAGCATCTTCATCATCTCCTTCTTGACTTACTTAATATCCAAAGAAGGGGAGGTAGTTGCCTCGACTGTCTTGGTATGTGGTCGGGCAACCATATGTGATATGTTGACAACAATAGGTGATTCAATGATTTGTGTAGAAGCAAGATTGATCCTGAGGGACCAACAAGTCTGATAGGTTGAATGGGAATACCCATAAAAAGAACCACGAGTGGTTCCACTAGTGTGATAAAGGATCTTGGGTCCATCGTTTATCCAAACATGGCCATCCCAGATTGAGTTTGTAAAGACTCCATAAACTTGGCCATGAGGTTATTCATTTGATTGGGGCCAATCACAAAGCTCATGTAAGTTTGCCCCACTAGAACACTTTATGTAATTACAGCAACTGGAGGTAGCTCATCATTTTTTTCCTCTTGTCATTAAATATCATTGAATCTGAGAGTACGATTGATGTTCTTATTAGCCATTGTTAAGAGAATTCTTCCTCATCTGAGTCGCTAAATATAAGAGATTACTTCTCTTTGCTAGGGTGTTTAAGGATAAAAAATGATGTAACCCGTATTAATGGTGATAACAAAACACTAAAATCACTTTTTAATCACAGTAAGAACCAACTCATGTATATAACTCAATGAAAATATAATAAATGAATGTCTAAAGGAGCTAGATAATGGAAGAGAGATGCAAGAAGACTAGATAAACCTTAGGAACTTAGCTCAAGAACCAAGGTTTAAAGGAATAATGGTAAAATCTCAATGAATGCTTAGGTTCTTAGTAAAGATTTGGACAAGAGCATTAATGGTGAGGGACAAAAGTTTTTTTTTTGGCAACACCTCTCATAATAATCTTGTCATAAATCTCTCATAGCTATTCTTGTTGTTTTTCTCAAAGGATAATTAAGGTATATATAGGCTCAAAATAAACTTGAGGAACCTCGCATGAATTAAATGTTGTGTCAAACCACTATACCTAACATGTAAAATGCATCAAATACTGAGTGAAATATCGATTGACCAGCTACTATCTCAGGCAATGCCATAGTGTGTCAGCACTAAAATAGCTAGCTTCTCACCAAACTATTTGTGGATACCCCATTTTATTACTCCAAACACCTTCATTATTCCAAACACATTCCCTTTAAACCTCGGACCCCTAGTCCTTATCAGAGGTCATCAGACGCTTATCGAGCTCTGTTTGACTTTGGTCAACTCTCTAACTCGATAGTTTCTCAACATACTTTCATAGGGTGCTGAATCCATTTTCAAATGACCCTTACCATGCATAGATCGGACTTGTAATTCACATTTAACACGTTTTTACCTGAAAGGTCACCCAATACTTCTTAAGCTCTGTTTAACTTTGGGTCGACCCTCGAACTCGACAGGTTCTTAAGTCACTTTCATAGAGCTTTGAATTCCTTTTTTGATGATTCACACCGTGTGCGAATCGTACTTACGGTTTGCATTTAACTGTCTTTTTACTTCGAAATCGTAAACTAGAGGCTATCAGATGGTTCCAAACTCCATCTGACTTTGGTCAAATCTCGGACCTGAGAGTACCTCAATGTGCTTTTGTAGAGCGCTAAATTGTACTTCTGTCTTTCTCAGCTAGTCAAAAATTGAACTTACAATTTGCATTTTGTGATCGATTTTTTGCAAAATCCACCTCTGGACTGCCTATAGGGACCCCTTCACCCCTGCCTATAGGCATAATGTACCTTACTTAGTTGTCAAGTATAGCACCTATTCCAATAGGTAGAGCACTTGGTATTATGACTGGAAGACCCCCCAGTCTTTAAAGTTTCCTATTTTATGAAGTCTTAACCTCATTGTTCAGGACCTTTATTCCTAGACCCTTACATGCTTTGCCTCGAAATGAATATGCAACTTTTAAGAACATCCATTTCCATATATTCTCTCCAATATTTCATTAAATCAATCTTACCTGACCTTTCACCACCATTACATAACCAAAAAAAATTATCCTACATTTCTCCAAAATCAGGTTTCAATTTACATAGAAGGCATGTATTCTACTTATTCAAGCTTGTTAACTTAGTGTCTTTTCTTACATTTGACTAGTTTTAACATATCTATACATTTGATTTTTACTTTATCACCTCTAATCACCCTTTTTATTATCTATATATTCATAAAACATATTTTCATAAAATTTAAAAACCCAATAAAGAATGTGTAATCCATAAAACCCAAATTAGAGTTTTCCTTCGTTTCTTCAAAATTTTACCATCGGGGCATGTTTTTCCATAAATTTGGAATTATGGGTTAAACCCCACCCTTATGTTATTTAGAACCAAGTGGAATTTGATACCGGTTCTAACTACATAGGCATCCCGAGTTTTCCTCGAGATTCGAGTCCTCTTTTCCTCATTTTCCATATTGTGACTCTTTTTTTCCATTAGTATTTTCATTCATGCTTATTTTTAGTAGTCCCATTAGACATGCGTACTCATTTATTCATAATGGGTCGTGATCTGGCATACTAATTATATATATTTGACTTATTTTACTCTCCTTTAGTAGTCCCATTAGACATGCATATTCATTCTTTTATAGTGAATCATGATTCGGTGCACCGCTCACATTTTAAATAATTTATATATATTTCCTCATTCTTTAATTATACTCCTTAGAATGATTTGTTCCCGTTTTTCCCATTATGTGGATACAATGATTTTTCTCCTCACCCACTTTTCACCCCACATGCACGATCAAATTTCAGGAGAAAAAAGAGAATATTTTTATATCCCATGAGAGACCGAAAGGGAGGAATAGATGCCAAACACCTTTCCATTCCGTAACATAGTCCCCAGACCCATCATAAATTAGCCTTTTAATATTATTTCTCCATGAATGTCTATATCTTTTTTCCCATTTTGAGTAAAATAGGCCAGTGACTCCATTTTTTACATTTTGACCCCTTTTGGCAAAGGGAAATTATGTCGGTGGGAGCCCGAGAATATCGTGCGAGTGGGAGGAAAGGGAATTCTCTTCCCTGACCCCATTTTCAGGTAAATTATTCCTCCTTTCCAGGCACCTGAGATCCCAGATGGCCATAATGGTGACTCCACTGAGGATTTTATTTTTAGAAGACTAGACTCCATTTTACATGGGCTTTATTTTCATTTCTCTCATTTTCTCCATATTCTCTTACATGTATATATATTTTCACTTGTATATTCCTCTTTATACCTTCATGCTCATATGTTACATATATTCCAAGCTCATGTCACACTATCCATGTATGTTATTTTCTCTGTCGTGCTCATTTTCTCATCACATTTATATGTCATATTTTCTATCACATGCTGCATG
Organism: Sambucus nigra; assembly: GCA_949130495.1. Lineage (NCBI taxonomy): Eukaryota > Viridiplantae > Streptophyta > Magnoliopsida > Dipsacales > Adoxaceae > Sambucus > Sambucus nigra. The sequence goes on along the minus strand of OX422210.1, from coordinate 515,179,198 downwards.
TTTTCTTCACTTGTGAATATATATCTCACGCTTCACGTTCACTTGTATGTATCTTCCACATTTCACTATGCTTATTAACATGATTCACTCACTCCATGTCACTTGCACACACTTCCACATTACTATCACTTGCACCTAATTCCATGTTATTTTCACTTGTACATGTCACCATGATTTTTCCCACTTTATCTCTGTTACTTCTACATATCCACGTGTCTCATACCCAGCCAATTTAAAAGCAAGAGTCATGCTTTTAAGCCTCCAAGCTACCAATAAATGAACTATACCATTTTATCCCCCTATCAGCAAAAAATTGTACTAAAATACATCATATAGGGATTTTACCATGAATTCGTTGATTCTATATGACTTCTTACTACCTTTTTTACCACTTTATTCTTGTATGTATCACCATGCTTTGTATATGCTTCATGCTACTTGTACATACTTTTTACAGTTTGTCCTATCTTTGTATACTTAGATCTTTTTCTTGGAACCATGTGTTTTCCCATGATCTACTTTATGTTTGGTAGTTATACATATTCCTTTTAGCCTATATAAAACTTTTCATATAAATATTAACTAAGACTCATGCATTTTTCAAACTACATCCCATGAGCACTACATTTTGACCCAAATTTTGTCCCGCACATGGGGGGGTCACTTTATGATGGGTTTGCGGTTCCATGGGGCACGATTAACTTAAATGATATGAGTCTCACTTTCCATTGGACAAGTACCTTATATGTATATTGAATGGTTACCCTCGTATTGTACCAATTGACGAAACTCACCACATGATATATATATCAGGAAACTCATTCATGTACATTGAGGATATAGAATTCGTACCATCACCATGAGGTATATCGTGATGCAATTCACGTACACTCAGGTATATGAAATGGCTTTTCTACATGTACTGATGAATAATTTCCCTTATAGGCAAAAGATATATCATGGAAGTCATGCTAAAGTGGGAAACCCTTACACTAACACCTATGCATAAACCTCATATAGGCGTCTGCCCAAAGACACCCATACTTATTTTGCCAATTTCAACGTAGAACTCTATCAAAATTTTGGGTCATCTTACAGCCAAAATTTTACGTTATTATAGGAGGGTTGTGGTACTAGGGTCTATGAATAATCGGAAAGGGTGAGGCATGACCCACTCCAATGGAAAAAACCTTCACGAGCAACAAGTAAATTGAAAACTAACTTTTTCCATATAATGACAATTTTATGATTACAGCACGAGGAAGACAATGATTGAGTATAATATATTCAGAAGGAACATAAAGAATGGAATCACTTAAGAGTGGTGATTATTTGAGAGTGAAGAGATAAGAACTTTAAGTAACTAGGAGTAATAAGGGAGATAATACTTTTTGTGTGGATTTGTACAGAGTAACAATGCTTCAATAGTGTTATGATTTTGACCTTGCCATATATCGCTAATATTAGGGATGACATGGTATGTGCTTACCAAAGGGATATTCCCTTGCAACCACTACACCATATATCTCCAATGGTCACGGTTTTGACTTTGACAACCATCGTAGGTCACTGTCGCTACTCGTGACCCATAGGGGAGAACGCGAATCATGTAGTACACCCGTGACTAGGGAACCACACTAGGTCACGGTCCAGGCTCATGACCCACAAGGGAGATTATTAATTACGGTCATCAGCCATGACTAGAGTCATGAGGTTAGTCACGATCAGTACCCGTGACCCCTTTTTTTATTTAAAAAATATTTTTTTAGTCACGAGTCTAGTCACGGTCCAGAATCATAACCTAATAAATTTTATTTTAAAAAAATAAAATTTATTTTTCTGCATTCCAAAAATACCTTTACATTTTTCAAACACGTTTACAATTCTAGTCATAAATATTTAGCCAATATGTTAAGTTAACTATTGCATGCTTGCGTGAATATGTAATAAAATACAACACAAGTTTGCATGAATATGTACAACCCAAAATAAAACACGACGCATTTTTCATGAATATGTACAATTTAAATAAAAATACAACGAATGCTTGCATGAATATGTTCCAAATGTTCCTTCTCCATTGAGGCCTGCAAACAAAACTTCAAAAATGTCACAAGTGGTAAGTAACAATCGACTTAAAAAATATCACAAGTGGTAAGTAACAATGTTCCGTTATTTTGACTATTCAACGACATGCTTTCAAGCCTAAGTCGAGCTATTTACAATTTTTTGTCATGTTCTCCAATTGAGCATCCCCTGACTACGTGGTCAGTTGCTACGTGTTACATTAGTACCATGGGAGGCATTCGTGCCTTTTGCGTGGGCATTTGTTTTTTTTTTTGGATTTTCACCCTTTAAAGAAATGTTGTCAAGCCTAAGTCGAGCTATTTGCAATTTTTAATCATATTCTCCAACCAAACATCCCATGACTATGCAATCAGCTGCTACATGTTATGTTTATCCAATGGGAGGTTTTCTCACCTCTCGCGGGGTTGTTTGGGGGATGTTTTTATATTCTCCCTTCAATGACATGTTTCCAAGACTAAGTCTAGATATTTAAATTTTTTGATCATATTCTCCAACCCGGCATCCCCTGACTCCACGGTCAATTTCTACATGTTACATTGGTTTAGTTGGAGGTGTCCGTGCCTATCGCGAGGCCTTCTGGGGGATGTTTTGCATTTTATTTGTTTAACTTCATGTTTTCAAGCATAAGTATTAATATTTTCAACTTTTGGTCATGTTCTCCAACCAAGCATCCAGTGACTACACGGTCAGTTTCTACGTGTTACATTGGTCTCATAGGAGGTGTTCATGCCTCTCGTAGGGCTGTTTTGAATTTTCCCCTTCAACGACATGGTTTCAAGCTCAACTCTAGCTATTTGTAATTTTTGTTCATGTTCTCCAACCGGGCATCCCGTGACTATGTGGTTAATTACTACGTGTTACGTTGCTCCCGTGGGAGGTGTCCGTGCCTTTTGCGGGGACGTTTGGGGGTAGTTTTATGTTTTTTCCCTTCAACAATATGTTTTTAAGTCTAAGTGTAGATATTTGTAATTTTTTTATCAGGTTCTCCAACCGGGCATCTCGTGACTACGCAATTAGTTGCTGCGTGTTAAGTTTGTCTCGTGGGAGGTGTTCATGCCTCTCGCGGGGCCGTTTGGGAAATGTTTTGCATTTTCGTCCTTCAATGACATGTTTAAAGCCTAAGTCTATCTATTTGTAATTCTTGGTCATGTTCTCTAACCGGGTGTCCCATGACTATACGGTGAATTTCTATGTGTTACGTTGGTTCCGTGGGAGGTGCTTGGGGCTTTTACGGGGCCATTTGGGGGTTGTTTTGTATTTTTGTCCTTCAACGACATGTTTTCAAGACTAAGTCTAGCTACTTACGAGACCAATTTAACTTCATTTTAATTTAATCCCCTGGCTTCGCACTCCTGTTTTTTGTGGAACTAATTATGCTTATTTAAAAATGCGAATGAAAAGTGCATTAAAATCCATTGATGAGCGTGTATGTTTAGCAATTGAAAAAGGTTGGACACCACCTGTGACACGAGAGGGTGATGTCACTAGTTTGAAACCCATGGAGTTATGGACTGAGACTGAACGTTGGCTTGCACTGTATAACTCTGAAAGTCTTCATGTTGTTTCCCCACATGTCACGCCTGAAGAGTATAATAGGATCATGACTTATGAAACATAAAAAAAAACTTGGGATACACTTTCACTCACTCACGAGGGCACGAGAACGATTGGGGCATCTAAGTTGAAAAATCTCACTACATAGTTTGAGACGATTAAGATGTTAGAGAGTGTGACGTTTGATGAGTTTTACACTAGGTTGTCCACGATTGTTAATGTAGAGTTTAATCTAAGTGAGAAGATTCCTGATAACCGAGTAATAAAGAAATTTTTTAGATCATTGCCGAGTAGGTTTGACGCAAAAGTGATCGTTATGAATTCTTTGGTATTCTTAACTCGTCAAAACCGGAAGAGATTGTAGGTGACCTGCAAACCTATGAACTCGATATGTTTCTCTCCAAGAAAGTGCCAAAGAAAGAAAATGGCATTCTTTGAAAGCCTAGAAGGAGGAAACTAAAGTTTCAAATGACGATTCCCATTACGACTTTGACGATGTCGTCTTGTTGGCAAGAAAGTTCAAGAAGTTTCTTAAATTTCGAAAGCAATCAAAAGATGCCAACAAGTTTGAGAAATTCAAGAATAACGGAGACTCCACCCCTAGGGATAAGGTTGAGAAGCCTAACATATATGAGTATGATAGGTGTTTCGAGTGCGAGGTATATGGTCACAAAGTAGTTGAGTGTCCAACTAGGATTAATAAAGAGGATAAGAAACTGATAGCATATAACACCACTTTAAGTTATAGTGAACTGGAAAAGGGAGAATGTTCCCCCAAAGAAGGCCAGTTTGTTGCTTTATTAGCATTTCATGTGAGCGACGATGATATATCTTCCCCCAAAGATACTCATGTGCATGACACTTCCGAGGCTGTTGCGAGTGCTTCCCGAAAGTGCGAGGGTGATGGGAGAGAGGATAAAGAGATCGACTTAGTTGAGTTATAAGTTACATTTAGATAGTTATTTGAGGAGACAGTGAAGGTGAAAAAGGCTAACTCAAAATTGCAAGCTTTGTTGAATGAGCGTGCTGTAGAAAATAATGATGCGTTGATTGAGGATCTTAGGGCATGGGAAATAAGCTTATGGAGAAGTTAAAGTACGTTGAGAAAGAGAGAGATAGCCTTAAAGGTTTGATGGAGGCTTTAAAAAAGGAGTTTCTATATTGTGAGGAGTCTAGGCATTTACTTAAGTATAGGATTAAGGAGTTGGAGGAGAGTTTGAGAGACTCGTCTAGAGTTAAGTTTAACTTGGAGTCTAGGTCGAAGAAATTGGATAGGATGTTAGGCACCGTCCAAGTCAAGAGATAGGTTTGGTATAAGCTACTAATAGAGAGTTGTTCCCACCCCAAAGCCAATACCAATCGTGTGAGAGAGCCTACTAGGAAATCAAGGAGAGGTCGACATTTTGGTAATAATTCCCACCATGTTTACACATGTTTTCACTATGGTAGGAAAGGTCACCTGAGATGTTTTTTCTATGACCTTAGGAATACTTTCATGAAGTTTATAAATAAAACCCTTATGCGTTATGTTACGCCTACTTGGGTTAGGAAATCAGATTTAGAGGCTTTAGGACTAAAACTTAATGGTTCCCATCTGGTTGCACTTGATTCTTCTCATGAAATATCTAAAGGATGATTGTATTACAATGTTTGTCTTATGCTAGTCTTTGCATTCATGATATATAATTTATTGGTATTATGACTTGCGTATCATTTTTTATTATATTTTATTTATTTATTGCCTCTTATTTGAAAAATACAAAAAGATTATTGATTTTGAAAAACTTTTCAAAAAATACAAAAAAGATATTTGGTTCTTAATATTTTTTAGAAAAATACGATTTTTATTTTATTTTATTTGAGTCAAAATATTTGAAAAAGCTAAAAAGATTTTCGTTTTCTTTTTGTGTCATGAGTTAACATGGTTGATGTGGAATATTGGTGTGCTTGGACCCGCTTCCTTTCATTATCCACATGGCTAGGACATTTGGTCATAATTATCGATGCTTAGAATGATCCTAACCGTTGTATTATGCGGTTATTTCGTAGTTGATAAGCGTTTTGATTCGACTTTGTTTATATGCCATAATTTCACACATGCACGAGTTTATATGGATGTTTGACTACTCTTGCAGATATGAGTTTGGTGAGACATTCTTATCTCAATTTTGTCATCTAAGTGTAAGTAGACTTAAGGATGAAGTATGAATGTAATATCTGTTTACCGTGAGGATTGAATTGAAAATATGATGAGTGTTTACGGGAAAGGGATGCGAGAGTGTAAAATCGACTCGTAGCGAAAGCCACCATTTAAAAGAGCCCAAAAAAAATTAAATGGCAATAAAAAGAATATTTGCCAAAAATGGGCCGAATTACTTTAGTTCATTCAAAAGAAAATATGATTTGTAATTGAGGGAGCTTTGATGGATTAAAAATTTAAACGAGTTTGCACAAAGAATCCTAAAGTTAAAAATTCGTGTCATAACGTTATTGTTTGTAGAATTATCAAAATTCCGGATTCATGTGCATGATGTTTTTTTACTTCATTAAGCTCACACTTTAATTATCACATATGGCTATGATAATGTTTGATAATTGATTGCTATCAACTAGAGCTTCTTGATCATTTCGATGTGTTGGAATTGTGATTCATTTGTTGTAGTTCAATACCATACATTCCATGTTCATGTCTGTTAGCATGCTACTCATATTTATTTGTTTTGAGTTTCTTAGTTTAGCTATTGTTTTAACACTGTTTCGCAATTGTGATCCCTTTACAGTTAGAATTTTTCGGAAATTTTTTCACTGGGTAACACTGCTTAACATTCTGGGGAAACTATGAAAGTTTGATGTTGTCGTTCAAACGACATCAATTTTCATTCGAGCGACGTAGCTTGTCGTTTAAGCGATGATGTCCCTGGCTCGTTCGAATGACCAATTTGACTAGTTTGAATTTTCTGGTTGACTTCTGTTTCAGTACCTCGATTTTTATATGTTACATTTTAGTACTGGGTTGACATTCTGTTTTTGCAGTATCCTTTGATTGATTTGATATTTGACTGCATTTTTTCATTTAGTCACACCTGGATAGTTTGATATTTGATTTGTGTGACTTCCATTGTTTGCTAGCTACAGATTTGAAATTAATTGATCATATTTGGCTGGTTGTTTCATGTTTATATAGGCATTCTTTAATGTTGATTTAATCAAATTTGTATCATATTATGCTAGATGTGTTTATGTTTTCACCGGATTGTCCATTCGAGACAAAAAGGGGGGGAGAGATGTCTGTGATGTAGGGGGAGTTTTGTGAGTTTTATGTGTTTGACTTGATATTCTGATTTATATGCTTTTCACATTTGCACATATTAGTATCATGTTTTGCTCACATAACAAATGATTCAGTTTTGATTTTTCATATTTATTTATATCATTTGTTCCTACATACTTCACTGGGTATTTGTGTGTTTCATGTGTGTAGGTATGTTAAAGAGATTTGGGGTTTTAGGTTTACATTATATTACGACATTCAAGACAATTTCATGCTTGTCGGTTCATCTTTTATAAGTCTTATCCTGTGCTGATGATGCAATTTTATTTTTGGGTTTTATTGGATCAGATTTAGGCATCATACGGATTGACGGCCTGACGTAAGCACTTCACCGTTAGTTTTCCATAGGATAGTCAAAAGGGGATAATTGTAAGGACCAAATTTCCAATTGAGTCTTAATGTAGTTTTGACTTATTCTCGAAACAAAACATATTTGAGTCATAAGTAGACTTTTATTGTCCGATCCAAGACACACTATGACGTGTTGAAGATTAATTGAAGAAGTTGCGGCAAAGCTTCAAAGAATTTGATTATGCCGAAGTTTAATTAAAGTTTAATTCGCACAAATTTCTCGTCTTCAGAGTTTAATTGCATTTCGAGATCGCTCAGGTGTGAATGCATAATATTGATGAAAATCGAAATTTAATTTTATAAAAGTAACGATGTTAATTTTAAAAGAAAATGTTTTAAATTGGTTTATAAGTGTTTGAATTTGTTTACACTTTGTTTTTATCAGATAAGGACATTTTAGAGTTGTTTTTAATATGAAGTCTAATATGGGTGTCGTTAAAACGACATACGATTTCGTTCGAACGAGAACCATTGTCGTTAGAAAGATGTGGCGTCTCACTTGAACGAGACACACAGCCTAAAAAATATATTTAGGGGTGTTCAAGTCCTTTTCTCTAAGGATTTGTAGTACGAAAAATAGTTTTGAACCAGAGTGTTTTCTGCAAAAAGTTTTCTAAGGCTTTTCACTATAAAACATCCTTAGAGTTTCAAGATCCGAGCATTTCATTATAATATGTTCTTGTGATCTTGTTGGCACCAAGTTTGCGGTTCCATTGAAGATCTATTGCTAGTTTTGCAGTGAAGATTCAGCGGAGTCCGATTTCAACATCGTAGACGTTACAGGACGTATCGATGGATACCGAGGTATTCTTAGAGGCGACTGCTGTGGACAAGCATCGTAGAAGAAGGTTACTTTCTGCGTGGGAATTGTGAGAGAAGTGGTAGAATATCAGAGGATCCTCAAGTCTCATGGGTGGATCGAGTCGTTGATTTAGTCTAACTTCTGGCTTTGTAAAACCATATTCATAGTGATTGTCTGGCCTGGGGCGTACGAGGTTTTTTCCCGATTGGTTTTCCTCATACATCGGCATTGTGAGTATTACTTTACTTTATTTTTCTTTGTTTAATCACTAATTGCATTCTTAAGATTAAACAAACTAAAATTTAGTTAAGTTAATTTGTGTCACAATTTGGTGTGGTTTAGAAAAATGAAGAAAGAGCTCTTCATAAAAATAGAATGTTTGGTTTATGTTGATCCTTAATTGGAATTCTGTAGAAGCAAAAGTTTTTGTTTAAGTTAAATTCGGGACCTACAAAGTTTATAAAAATAAATAGTCAAGCAGATAAATCAAGTCAGTTGCAGGATAACGTCAGAAATCGGAATACGAAAAAGATATAAATCATACCTTCAACTGTTAGTACACATCCGAGAAAGAATGGAAATTATCTATCGCCTCCTGCAGATGATGAGTCACTTGAAAGGAATGACCCCCTATAAGTTGAATTTGTTACGAAGTCATTAGATAATTATAGAGTGGAGGAGCCTCTCTATCCCCCTCACCGCTCCTGTAATCTTGAGCCGAGGAAGTAGGCGCGGATACCACCTCTTGACTCTATCAACGGAGGAGGTAGACCATCCATATCATAGATCGACGCCGACATCAAACAGATGGTCATGAAGTTTAGACTATCATACAATGCCACCATGTTAGTAGGGAGAGAATATTGATCCCCCTCCATCTCCATCATCAACTCACCCTCCGGCACTTTCCCCCAGCTCCTCATACGAAGGGGAGGTATCATAGAATGAACTGTTATCTCACTCTCCATCACCTGTCACACCACCCTCTCGCCTAGGTATTAGTTAGACAGAAACTCGTGTGTTAACAGTCGTCGTGAGTGGGCATGTAGGCCCGTAGCTCTCATATCTCCCGAGATCCGACTCTAATGAGAGAACAATACCGGTCCAAATAAAAGTCAATCATTAATAAATAATCAAAAACAAATTTTTAAATATAAAATTCAAGAAAAGAAAAAAAAAAACTTCAAAACTCCAAAATAAAGTCTAACCTGGGACTCGTGAGAGAGTCAAGTACGATTCTCATGTCCTTAAGGTCCAGTGCTTCATTCACCGACTTTTTGGCCTTCCTCCACCACATCATCCTTGACCACATATTTGCCTTGTTCACAAATAAAGACATTAATCCAGTGTTGTACCCAATCACCTCATAGAACCACACCTAAAAGAACAACCAAATTCTTCAATAAAAATATCCAAAAATAATACATAAATTCTAAAGTAACAAAAAATAAGAGCAATAATAAAAATGTATAATAATAAAATTACCTCCAGAAGGTATAAATGTTGACCAACAACCCCAGTTGATATTTTCTAGAGAGAGGTATAAAGTAGCCAATGTCAGGCTCCCCCAATCATATTTTCCAAATTCATAGATGACCCGGACATACGAAAGAAACCACAAGTGGAAATTGTCCCCATTCTTCACTAAGAGAATGACCTCCAGCAGGTGCATAATGAACATTTGAGATGCATATCACAGCTGTTGGCCATCCATGATGTCAATCTTGTTCCTCATCGAGGTGTCGTTCAATAAGGACACCTTCACCAGTTCTCTTTAACCTACTCATTCAATAGGACCCAACATCTCCCAGATCTCTATCTCAGTCAGGCGAATGAACGGGTCCAAAATGATTTGCTCCCCCGTGCAGGGTAACCCAAGATCTCGTTCATGTCTAACGGTGTGACCTTAATCTCACCCACATCTAATAAGAATGTGTGGGTGGTATACCACCACATCTTGTAGAGATAACACAACACTACATTCCATCGCAATGTGTAATCCAAAATCCTCGATAGGTTATTGAACTCATTCATATCCACCACAATCCTCATCTCCTCAGGAAGCTAGTCCCATAAAACCTTCACCCCATCGTTCCATGAGAGAGAATGCTCGTTAAAGATACGTTCATGTGCAAAATAGAAATCAATAACATAAGTGAAAAACTCTTTTTGTTGTTTTGTTAAATGTGAAATGATAACTTTCTAACCAAGAATAAGGTGAGAAGTAATATCACCGAGTTGTTTTGTAAAAGATCTTTATCAAATGCCAAAACTTAATAATTACTTAGTGTAGTGATAATCTGGGTATCGTATCTACAGAGATTGAACTTTCAAAGAGAATAACTAATTCTAATTGAATTCTTAATTAAATCGCTCAAAGAAATAAGAAAAGATGGGGTCTTATGGGTTTTTTGATTAAATCTAGAAAGGTGAACAAAAATTTGATTTTTAGAAGTATTGTAAAAAGATTAACAAATTTTGATCGGGAGTTTTATATTTATGAGAAAAACAAAGACTGTGAACTAATCCCCCAATTTAGATCATAATTATTATAAACTTAAATTTTTTTTAAGATTCAAATATAAAATTTAAGTCTCGTAAAGTGAACAATCAAAATATACAAGAATAAATTATCATATAAAAGATGAACACTTTGCTTAACTTCTTGTAAATAAGTCTAAAGCACATTAAGAGATATATTAGCATCTCAACTATAATTAATGCATGACACTGATTATGAAGTCACTGCGTATGTATTTCAACTTACTTTCACGATCTTTATCTTAAAATATCATTTAATTTATAATAATATAAAATTCTAAATGGGTAATAAAATCGCAAATATGTTATAAAATTAGCTACTCATATTTATCACAACGATAATCACTATTTAAATGAAAATAAAAATGAAGTTCACGCTCGTAACTATTATTAAAATGTTAACTAAGACTTACTTGAATATATGACAAAAGTATATAAGAACATTAAAGAATGGATTGCTAAAATTACAACAAAATCCTCGTATTATAATCCCGTAATCTTTGTTGAAACAAATTACAAAATAAATGGACAAAACTCCTTGTATTACAATTACATAACGAACTAAATTACAACAAAGAGACTACAACCATTTTTTTTTAATAATTATCTACTATTCGGTGTGTGAAATAATGAACCAAATGTCCCTTTATATAGGAGGGGTATTTTAGATGAGATTAAAAATGGTTTATATAATTTTTTGAATATTTCATATATTTAATCAAAAGGGGTAGCAGAGGAACAATGGGAGCAAAAATTATGGGGGCTTTATTAAAGTGGTTTTGGCATTTATAGAATTTATATTTATACACTTAATTATGAAAATTATAGCCTTCTTGTTTGTAGAAAAATATGTGCAAAACAATCTGTAAAGTGGAAAAAGGAATGGAGCAAAGGAATTTGAACATGAAAATGTTTTATGTGAAGAAAGAGGTTGGTTGGCCCGTGAAAAACTAGCTGGAAGGCCACCAGCTTGTCCGTCCAATGCACGAAGTGATTCTGGTAAGAGGGAAGAGAATCGCGTGGCGCGCCTACAACTGCGCGGCGTGCTGCCATGTGGCGTGCTTGCAACCGTTGGTTTATTTAGTTAAAATGAAAATGTGGACGTCGGGGATGAGACTCGAACTTAAGTCTCCTTCCCTGCACGTGCCAATTCCAATAATTTAGCCAACCATACCTTCAACAAATATTATGCACCCAAATATCTATAACCCTTTATTAAAAACAAGTTTCCAAATTTGCAAATAGACCCCCTAAACTCCTATCTTACTCATATGACCTCGGATCGATGCACCTCAAGAATCGACGTGACCCAAATTTCGGGACCAATAATACTTGAACAATGTTTGGGTCATGAGGTCAAACTTTAAGTTTGAATTGAGGCTTTGAATTTTGAGAATGCAAGTCCCCTCCAATGTGTTCTTAGGAAAAGATGGTCAAAATAAACAAAAACTTCCATTTTTATATTTTTAAAATTTTAAAGAATGAAACTTTAAACAAATTTAAACCCAAAAAACATTACACAAATTTTAAAATTTTAGTTGTCAAAAACTGATTTATCCAATTTTATCTTTTTATCATAAAACATTCATCTAAGTGATAAGAAGATAAAACAAATAAATCCAATATGGCACGCCAATTTAAGAGGAAAACCACAAAGGGAAAAACCGCAGATAACCCAACAAAACAGATCAGTATGATGCAGAATACAAAAGTTGACAGTAGATTTACTCAACAACTCGATCCCAATACGACTTAATGCTCTTCAATCTTTGACCACTCCTCCAAAGTGAAATGTAGGAGTCCACCCATGCAAGCTACCACAACGCATGAGTTTACTCACATCTCAGTATCCATTGATCCAGGCTGAACAAACATCTGCGGATTGGAACACGAAATCCATCGTTTCTTCACGACAACACCATAAACACAGATTCCACCACGTGTAAACAGTAAGCACAGAATCAACCACATAAAACATGTTCTCTTTAGATATAGAGAATCAAACCTTATTTGACAAAATAAAGATCTCAAACCATAGGAATATGAAGAACTTGGATCTTTAGACACAAAGGGTGAAACAAGGGTTTTGGAACTTTTGTAAACAAATTGAAAAACATTTTTCGCTAAAAATTCTTGAAAAATATGAGTCCAGTGTGCCTTAAATAGTAAAAACATGCATTTCAAGGTGACAAGCTCACTTGAACGTAAGCAAACGGTCGTTTTAATAAAAACACATGTTTTGTTCTAACGACATTAAATCTCATTTTAACTACAACATATTCGCGTTCTACCATGCTTCTAACGACCTTGCAATGACTTGGGTCCATCTTGACAGTGGATTATCATTTGATAACGTTCGAATCTCATTCCAATGAGATCTTAAAGTCATTCTAACAAGACAAAGGTAGTTCTAACAAAATAACTATTTTCATTTGAACAAGACTTAAATTTTGTCCTAGCAAGATTAAAACCAAAATAATATTTTCTTAAAAAACATTTTAAAACCTTTCCAAATGATTTTGAGTTAAAAATAAACACCCTCAAAAAAATTCGAGGACCCATATTCAATATGAATTCATACTTGTGAGATACTTCATAAACATGAAGATAAACTTGGCATGATAAACGTGGAAGAATGTATCCAATATTTGAAGTTTGGCCGTTACATCTTCATCAACACTTCATAGGCTTATGGGATTGACAACACAAAGCCTAACCAATGACTCAAATGTTTTGTCCATAATTAATCTAATTACATACAAATTGACTCAATTGGAATTTATCCTTAGAAATCTCCCCCTTTGGCTATTTCAGGACAAAACAAAAACAAAACCCCTTGGGCCATCTAACTCTCTAAAAAGACTCAATCTCTAGCCCCCATAGTAAAAAAGTACAGACACTCGAACGACTCATAAACTTGAGTCGCTCTGCATGCTTGAAAACTTTGCTTAATTTTGTAAACTACCACACTTAAACAAACCTTCAAATGCAAAGAGAATATAACTAGTATAAATTCGTAAATGAATACATATCTAACAATGTCTTAAACAATCTCAACCTAGATAAGATGTATCCTCCTAAGATATCGATATCCTAATCATGCAAGGAAAGATACCATTTCTTCCCCCTTTTGTTCAGGAATAGACAAAGCAAGATAGCATAAAGCAATTAGTCACCCTAAAAACCAAATCCTACACTAAATATGTGAACATAAGATACAAATTTTAAATATAGGGAAAAGAGAATAAAGCATGCGATGGTGTAAATGCAACAAATTCACAACATTGATACTCAAGCACAAATAGTCCAAACTATGATAACCCAAAATCAATATCAATGCATAAATCCACCAATATGAATAAGTAATAAAGACTGATACCATTTTCAAAAATATTAAATTGAGATAAGGAATTTCAAAACCCGTAACGAGAGACATCAATTTGATCATAAAGCATGGAAAATAAAATCCAATGATAAAGCATATAACAAAGATGGACAAAATGCAAACCGCAAAGACTCAAAACACGATACCTATATAACATATTCAAAATACACCAATGAAAACCCGACACACACACACACACACACACACATATATATATATATATATATATATATATATATATATATATATATATATATATATATATATATATATATATATATATATATATATATATATATATATATATATATATATGTAAATAATCACAAAACTCAACACAAAACACATAAGATTTACACACTAGTATAGTAATAATGTGTCTAGACATGTGGGATAGAATGAATGGGCGTTAACTAGATTCAAATGAATTATGACCCAAACACTAAAATATGGTCAAGAAGTTCTAATTGACAACAAAACTTTATCAAACCAATATTTATACTTAAGTGACAAGATAAAAACAAGCACAATGTACACAAGCCTAGAATATTGATGATTCTATAAATTAATAGTGTTATGAAAAAATAAGTATAACTAGATTCATTGTGTAAAACCGTTGATCTTCACCTAAACACCCTCAAAAGATAAATATATATCATATTTTATTTTCTTTTCTTTTCTCAGTTATTTTGAAGCTATTGCTTTTGAAAGATCAAAGAAACTAAACATGTTGGACATTATAAAATTTTCTAATTTTATTTCCTTTAATCTTTTGATTAGGCTCTTGCCAACGGTGGATTTCCCGTAAAGGAGATTTGCTCCTTTCGTAGCCCTTTCTCATGCACCCTTATATTTTTTCAACACTAAATAAATAAACTCACAGGCAACGATTCTTACACGCATAAAACCCTCACAGTCACAAAATATGTATATGACAAGATTGATGGGAGAAAATCTCACAAAGCTCAACTATACATGTGAATATAACATTTAAAAAGCTCATGCATGTGTGTACAGAGGCATATACAAAGTCGAATCCATAAAGTAAATCATGTTCGAAACAACTTCATGCAAGCCTGATTGAAAACAATATACGTATTAACAATGATAACCAAATGTCCTTAGTCATATGGATAACATGGAATGAATTGGATTCAAACACAACAATATGCCACACCAAATGTATAAAGCTACAATACACTAAAAACAAAAATCTCTTTGAGTTTTTCTAAGAAATTTCAAAATAATACCACTTTTTGAAAACAAACTCTAACTCAAAAGACAAATATTTTTTTTTTGTATTTTTCAATATGACTCAATAAGATAAAAATCAAAATAAAAAAGACATACATATTATAACACTAGCAAACATATATCATGAAGCACACTAGAACATGACAAACAAGCTCACACAATCAACCATTAGATATAGCGTGGGAACTATCATGTGCAAACAAGAAAGAATCAATAAGTTTAATATTTAAAGCCTCCAAATCCGATTTCCTAACCCATGTAGGTGTAACATGACTCTTAAGGGATTTAAAAACCATGGTGACTCTATTATTAGACTTTCTAGGACTGTTCCTAAGATAAAAACAAAATTTCCTAAGGTGAACTTTCCTACCACAATGAGTGCAAGAGAAAAACTGATGAGGGGTGTTACCTAAGGGTTGATCTTTCCTAATGTTCCTGGGTGAGTCTATCAAATGCATGGTCTTGGCTTTGGTAGCGGAAGAATTATGATCATCGAATCCAATTCCACACTTGTCATCTTTGATTTGGATGGTGCTTAACATTTTATCCTACTTTTTTTTACCAAGACTCCAAATCAAATTTTACGTGCCTCGAATATCATAATCTCTCCTTAAGCTCAACTATCCTCAACTCGAGTAAATGCCTATACTTCTCAAACTCTAGAAGCTCTTTCTTCATAGCCTCTGTTAATACAAAGAATTATCCTACTACGTGGACTAATAGGATACTAACACGTGTTATATAGTGGAAGGTTAATCCTAGCCAGTAAGGACGAAATGCTGACCTACTGAGGGATGCCAACCAACCTGTCAATGAAGCCTGACCAACACCAGGAAGGCCGGACAATAATGATAGTAAGTGTCAACATTTGTATACATAAATGATTGTACAGATGTAAATGTCTACATTATAAATAAATTCCATCCTTTGATATTCCAACAATTGTACACCCCCTGGGGGATATAAATGCATTGTAAACCCTACATCCAAGGGGGACGAGACAAGAGGCAATTTAACAAGCCCAAATAAATACACAACAGTGGATGTAGGATTTTCCTTTAAGTCAAACCACTTTAAAAAAATTTTGTCTATTTTATTTATATTTATCTGTGATTAATTAATTATCCTAGTCTAGTTTTTTACATCAACAGATTAACGCCGTATGTGGGATATGTATTTCTAATCAATCTCACTCATTCAAACATCTAAATGGATGATATTCTCGAAACAAGTCTCAAGAACGAAGGAATTTCGCCTGTCCCTTCTGCTCCTCCATCTACAAATGATTGAACTGGAATTATGGCCAGTCTTGCAAGAGGCTATACAAGATACTATCAGACAACTTGCATAAACTTTTCAAGCCGGGACATCAGCTCTATCCGCCCAGGGAAATATGACACCAGCCTTACCAAGAGGTGGTCAACGCAGCCAATCAATGATGACAAGGGATGTCTCCTACCATCCAAGGTCAAATTCATTGCTCAGGACATCATTATCTTTCTGCACGCAATCTTATTTCCCAGAGAGGCCAAGTGCCTTAGAGAGATTAAGTCGTGCTTATCCCTTCAATCATTTAGGACCCAGGGGAAAAAAATGTTCCTAGGATAATGTCAGGTAACACCCGACGACCATCTGATTAAAGGTAAGGCACTTCCCAGTCTAGATCAAATGCTCGACGAACTACTGCTCGGATCGAGAAACAACTTCAGGAAGAAAGCTCAGCAAATAACAGGGTTGCAATGCATAGATCTCGTGCTGCCAATGATGCATTGAAAGTCTCCATACAGGGACTGGAAAATAGATTAGGAGAAATGGTGAAGGACAAAAACCCACTGCAAAGAAACTTTATAGAAGGGTCTTCGTTTGTGCAGACAATTATGGATTTTCCTACTCCACCAAAGTTGAAGGCTCTAGTAGTAACACTTAAATATGATGGAAAAACTGACCCAGTTCTCCACATAAAACAATATCAAGCGGCTACTAACATTTATGCTTTCCTTGACGAAATGAGCTATAGAGATTTTTATGGAACCATTACTAGATCTTCTAAATATGGTATAATAGTCTTCCTCGGAGACAAATTTCTAGCTTCAAACAACTGGCCAAGATATTCATTAACAACTTTTTCTTTGGATCAAAGACTATTAAAAGGGTGGCACACTTGCTTAGTTCGAGAAAGAAAGAATGAGAGAGCACTAAAGATTACATCACTCATTTTCATAACGAGAAACTGGAAGTTGTGAATTATGAAGAAAAGACTGCAATAACCTCCATTATAAGTGGACTTCTACCCGAGAAACTGTATTACACTCTTTCCAAAGACCCAACCCTCCGAAGACAATGACATAATTTATGGATGAAGCAATAAAGATCATGAATGCCGAGGAAGAAATGGCAGCCAAATGTAGCTCAGGTAAAAAAGTTGATGGAAAAAATGAGAAGAAAGATTATAAAGATCCCAAAGAACACAAGGATTCAAAACAAAAAGGAGTTTTGGAGCGACTCAAGAAGTACAACAGTTATTCTCCGTTAACTATGGGAATTCACTATGTTTTGGAAAAAATAAAGCATAATAAAGATGTGCATTGGCCTGATAAGTTGAGAAGTTCCCCGACCAAGAGGGATAAGACTAAGTACTGTGAATTCTACAGGGATCATGGTCACACGACAGAGCGTTGCATAGGTCTTCAAAATGAGATTTAAACTCTAATACAATGAGGAAAGTTGAATTAGTATGTTGATCAGAAGAACAATAAAGGATCTTGGCATATATTAAAATCTCCTTTATAGCCCAGAGAGGAGAAGAAAATAACTCATGAAGATAACCAAGATGATGATCTCGATCTCCCTAAAAAGCCTCAATAACATAAATGCGAGGTATTTTGTATCAATTTTGGTACTTTTGATTACCAAATGATTACAGGTGGAGATACAGGAGGAGGAGATCATACAACAGAACAAAAAGCTTACCTCAATGAGGCACAAGCTTGATCATACATACAGATAATCAACCTTGCCAAGGAAGATCGACCAAGGAAGGTTAACGAAGACAAACGGGTAATTGGTTTCTCTAAAAATGATCTCTCAGGGGTACTGTACCCTCACGATAACCCACTGGTAATCAAAGTTAAAAAGGAAGAAATCATTATCTCTAGAGTACTAGTAGATAATGGCAGCTTGGCGGATATCATATTTTATCCTTATTTCAGCAACTTGGATTTTAAACTCAGACAATTAAAGCCTTATCATCAACCACTAATAGGATTTGCAAGTGATAAAGTATTCCCTTTGGGAACCATAAAGATGGACGTGATGATCGGCACATGGCCAACCAAACGAATAGAGAAGATCCATTTCTTTGTAATGGATAAAAAATCTAGTCAGCTTACAATATAATCATGGGAATAGTAGGGCTAAAGAAGTTTGAGGAAGTAACTAGCTCGGGAGTGATACTACTCTTATGCCAAGCAAGAAGACTTGGAAGAAATAAAGAAGAAAACCACTACCTACCAAGTGGATACCTCCGAACCTGATGAAGAATCTAAGGTTGAAACCTTAGACCTAAGGGATGACATAGAACTGGTAAAGGGATAGATTGTGGAGGCAACTGAGAGCATTATGTTAGACGATGATAAACTAGAGCGCACCACTCAGATAGAGACAATGCTAGATCCTATTTATAAATAGGAATTAGTAAGCTTACTTAGATAGAGAAAGAATGTGTTTGCCTAGAGTCGCAAAGATATGCCTGAGATAGATCCCAATAAACACAGAAGTTAAACCAGTAAAGCAAAGTCGAAGAGTGTTCAACCCCGAGAAGAACCAATCCATAAAGGAATAAGTCGAAAAGCTTCAGTATATAGCTTTTATTGATGAAGTGAAATATCCAAATTGGTCAACCAATGTTGTTATGGTATAAAGAAGAAGAACAAGTGCAGAATGTATGTAGATTTCATAGATCTAAATAAATCATGCCCAAAGGATCACTTTCCTTTGCCCCGAATAGATCATCTCGTAGATGATACATTAGGATATGGGCTACTGAATTTTATAGATGCTTATTCAGGTTATAACCAGATAAAAATGAAGTCTGAAGAAAGGGAAATCACTTCTTTCATCACTCCCCAAGGAACATACGGTTATAATGTTATGCCTTTTAGTTTGAAAAATGAAGGTTCTACATATTAAAGGCTGGTCCATAAGGTGTTCGAGGAGAAAATAGGCAAGAATATGGAAGTCTAAATGGATGATAAGATTACAAAGAAAAAAAATGCATCCAATCACATTGCCGACCTTAGCCAAACTTTTGATCAACTTGAGAACCACGAGATGAGGCTGAACCTGACCAAGTGAATTTTTAGAGTGCAAGAAGGAATGTTCCTCGGGTAAATAGTATATGAAAGGGGAATTGAAGCAAATCCAGATAAGAACAAGGCATTAATTGAAATGCAATCCCCAACCTATAAGAAGTATGTGCAAAGGCTGACTAGATGAGTAGCAACACTGAACAGATTCGTATCCTGAGCTATAGATAGGTGCCTGCCATTCTTCAAAGTACTCAGAAATAGTTTTGAATGGAATGAAGAATGTGAAATAGATTTTTTGGAATTTAAAAAGTATTTGGGGTCCTCTCCATTACTCTACTGAACAATCAGAGGTGAGAAATTATGCCTATACTTAGCTATTTCTGAATCATCCATGAGTTTTGCATTGATCAGAGAGGACAATGGAGTTCAAAACCCCGTCTACTATACCAGTAAGGATTTTTTTAGGAGTATAAATCAGGTACCCTTGTTTGGAGAAATTGGAATTAACACTAATTGAAGCATCCATATGCATGAAACCTTATTTACAATCCCATACAATCGTAGTTTACACTGATATGCCTCTAAGGCAGGCTTTGAACAAACCGAAGAAATCTAGTAGATTAATGTACTGGGCTATGTAATTGGGGGAGTATGATATTATATATGAACCAAAGTATTATTTGAAAGTCCAAGTAGTGGAATATTTCATAGCTGAGTTCACTTACGCTGAGGTCCCTGAGCAACAAAGTGAACAGGACAAATAAGAATCAAGAGGAAGTGATGTTAACAAGAAAGCTCCCGACGAACCTTCGTCGAAAGAAGTAGTTTCCGACCTACCAGATTTCTTTTCCATAACACTGGAGATGACTAGGAAGTATGAAAAAGAAAGAGGAAAAATGTTCCACTATGGGAGTTTAACAAACCAAGCATTTGACAATAACGCCCCAATATGGAATTTATATGTTGATAGGTCATCTTGTGCAGCCGGTAGTGTAACATGTACAGTACTTAACACTCCTGATGGTATTGATATTAAGTATGCCCTGCATTTTCAATTTTAGGCCACAAATAATAAAGCAGAGTATGAATCCCTTATTGTGGGCCTAAGTTTAGCCCAATTATTAAGTGCCGAGAAAGTTGTGTCACATAGTGATTCTCAGCTAGTGGTGAACTAAGTACGGGGTTTATATGGAGATAAAGGAGAATTAACATCCAGGTATCTATCCAAGGATATGGAAGTAATTACAAAATTACCAGCTGTTCGGATGAATAAAATCCCAAGGTTAGAAAATGCCCGAGCTAATGCTCTTACTCGTCTAGCCTCAACTACCAGGATTGAACTCCGATGAACCATTGCTATTGAGATTTTGGCCAATAGGAGCATAAATGAAGATCTGATGATCAATTTTATTGCCATATACATGGGGCCATCATGGATGGACCCCATCAGAGCATGCCTTGAAGTGGTAACTCTACCAGCAAATATGGTGGAAGCCAAGAAAATGAAGTATAAAGTAGCTTGGTATGTGCTAGACAAAGGTGTTTTGTACAGGAGAGGACTAACAGTTAATTTTCACAGCTATGTGCATCCATCCATTTTCTAAGACCTAATTCAAGAGGCCCATGAAAGATCATGTGGAGCTCGCATAGTAGGGGAACGCTTCTGTAGAGAATAATTGTGCAAGGATATTATTGGCCAACAATGTGAGCAAATTATGCAACTTTTTCTAAGAAGTGTGATAAATGGAAAAGATTCTCCAGAATTAAAAAAAATCCACAGGATCCTCTCACTCCAATCACTTCACCATGACCATTTTCCATGTGGGGCATAGACTTAGTCGGACCACTGTCGACCACCCGATGAAGACTCAAGTACTTGGTCGTCGCAGTGGATTACTTTATAAAATGGATTGAGGCAGAGCCCTTGATAGACATGCCTTCTGAAAAGGTGTATCAGTTCATATGGAGAAGCATCATCTATAGGTAGGGGTTACCCTATGCTTTCATTTTCGATCATGGAACATAATTTGACAATAATGAATTCGCAGCTTAATGTGCTCAGTCCAATATTCAAAAATTGCATTCGTCTCCAGGACATCCTAGAGTAATGGTCAAACTGAAGTTACTAACATAACTATGCTCAACGGGTTGAATAAAAGGCTCGATGGTGCGAAGGGAAATAGGATAAACGAGCTATACTCTGTCTTGTGCGCATTTCAAACAACCTCAAGAATAATAACTGGAGAATCCCCATATATGTTAGCATTTGGGACTGAAGTTATCACGCCTGCTAAGATAGGTTTACCATCCCATAGAGTTTTAAATTTTAACTCTCCTGTCAGTGACCTGATGATAAGGTTGAATCTAGATTTCCTATAAGAAGTAAGAGAAGATGCTGCCCTGAGAAATGCAGCCTACCAACAAAGAACACCCCGTTTTTACAATAAAAGGATGAAACCGACCAACTTGAAGGAAGGAGATTACATGTTGAATAAAAATAACAATCTTGAGGCCAATTGGCATGGGCCACACCATATTTCAGCAGTCATGCGACCTATTTCTTATCGGATTGAAAATTTGGAAGGAGAAGAATTCAAAAACTCATGGCATGTCGAGCATCTCAGAAAATATTACCAATGATGATATCAGTTGTAATCAGTTTGAAATTAAATTTCACTATCAATAAAATAATCAGTTCTTTAAATTTTTGTTGTTGATTTTTTTTGGAAGTACTAGTGCTATGCACTACTATGATAGTTAAATTGACAAAAGTTAGAAGTTATTTCCATAAAAACTTCAAATTGTTGCTCGGTTAAGAAAATCTTTCCCTAAAATATACTCAGCACAAGTAGAAGACAAGAGAGTTGCTCGACACACGCAATAAGTTGCTCGAAAAGTCCACAAACTTAATTGCTGATACGCAAAGTCCAAGTCTATAGGATGCTAAGTCCTCAAGAAACTTGGTCCACAAACATAACGATAAAACAAGATCTTTATCCTATTGGGCAAAGTGCAAGAAGAACGTTGCAAAGATTCCTTAAGAGGAATGTAAGCACATATTCCACATACGCCTGGTCACACCACTGGTATCAAATGAAAAAATCTAACACTTGGGTGCATTAATAAAACCTTTGGAGACACATGCGTAACTAGCTCCAAATTTAGATTTTAATGTAAGTATGCTAGAAGAACCTATGTATTCATCTAACTAGCTCTAAATTTAAATTTTAATCTAAGTATGCTAGTAGAACATCTTCAATAATTGGTAATTGATACTCAATATAGATTTTAATCTAAGTCTATCAGTAGAACTAATGACAAATAAATGATTAATCTTACACATTCAACATAAGATAAGTTGATCAAACTTTTATTTCATTAAATCAAATTAATTACATAACAGTGTTATTAAAACAAAGCAAAACGCCTCATTCTGCAGGACGTTTCCCTTCAGCTTTGGAAATAGGATCCATTCCAGCAGTCGAATCATCTAAAGTGTAAGGAAAATTAATGAAGTTAAAATCTTAAAGAGTTTTTAGCATTGCTGCAGGTGAGGAGTACGAACGATCTCTAACTCATCATAAAGCACATAATCTCCCAAGTACTTTGAAATAAAGTATTGTGGAATACTTTAGACGGGAATCAAATTAACATCTAATTTAAGAGGGGGATCATCAAGGTCATGCAATCCAGGATCATACCAGTCCCAAAGTTGGTTGTTTTGGTCCACTTTCATCACTGTCAAAGCATTCATCCAATTCCATTTATATCTCTCATTCTTAGGTTGTTGAAGCTTGTCATCAAGATGCCCCAGAGCTTCATTGTACCCTTACATCCAGATTTCCGTTAGTTGTTTTGGGAATTGGAAGGTCAATCTGTCAACCTGGTGATGCAGTTTCTTCAACACTCCATCCTTAGCTTGTAACTGAGAAGATTGAGGGCTTAATTTTTAGCTTTTAATAATGCATCTTGATTCGTAAGGGTCTGTTGGGTCTTAATTTCCTCTGTAGTACCTCGTCTAGGTTTGACTCTATATCGGGAAGATGAAGAAGCAGGTTTGGATTTCTTCAGGGCCTCCAACTCCTCACTCAACCTTTCATTCTCATCCTCGAAGAACAAATGACCCTCATCCGTAGTAGCAATAACATCAGTAGATGACTTCAAGGTAATAAATTCATCTCTCAAATTATTGTTCTCTTCCTCAAGAAGCTTGGCAATGGATCTTGCTTCCTCCGTTTCACGATTAAGCAGTTTTCTTGCCTTCAAAAATGGGAGGAAAATTTATCCAACTTTTTCTCAAATCCCCAACCTGCATCAAGGCCTGGAACTTGTTCTCATAATCCTCATGCAAATGTGCCTTAGTTTCCCCATGGTCCTCCTATATCTCTTCAATCATTTAGTAGTAGGCAACGTTGATGGACACTGCCCGATCAAGAAGACACTTCAGATGAACATAGGCCTCTTTGGCTTGCTTGGATACCCTTTCCCTAAGCAACTTCATAGGTCAGCCTCAATCAGAGATAAGTAACCAACTTTGAAAATATCATTACACCTCTGGAGTAGCTCGGAGTTAGTGTATGATAAGTGTTCCAATTTATCTATAAACTATTAAAAAGAAAAAAATCATCAATCAATAATGTGTTGAGCATAGAAAAATGCAAGAAGATGAACAAAAAAAATCCTCTTTTTATTAATAAAAGGTGAGAGTACATGTATATCTTCAATAAGAAAAAGAAAAAATTACAACTAATGAAAAAGGAAAACAAAAAACTACTCGAATCTACACCTTATTCTTATCTACCTCAGGATCAGCTGAAGTAGAAGCAGGGGCAGAAGGAAGAGGAGGATTAACTGTGGAGGGGGAAGAAGTATCAACATCCTGGTGTTGATAGACATACTCCATCACCATAAGGGATTCACTGGAACCCCCATCATTATCAACTTCCTCGTCCATATTTGTAAAGTCCCCAGGATCATGTCGCAAGAATAACTCAGAGTCTTATGGAGTGCCGACCTCCACCAAGGCAGCTAACCAGCCATCCTTGAAGCATTTTTTCTTTTCAAACTCAATTTGAGCAGAAGCTGCTCTAATGTCCTTATCCCATCCTCTGTTAAAGCCAGCCTCCCTAGACTTAATCCTTTTTAACTTCTCAATATCCAAATCCTTTTGTAGCTTAGCGGTCTTAACTTTCTCAGCATCTAAGCAACTTATCAACTAGAACCCGATCAATTTCAGCAGCTCCATCAACAGTTTTCACCTTATCCTCCCATCTCTTTTGTTCATTAGTCAGTGCTTATTGGGAGTCAAGCACTGAATTTTTTAGCTCATTAAAATCCTCTTCAACTTCCCTAAAAGAAGCTCTCAAAACCTCATCTTTCTCCAGCATGTTGTTGAAGTCAATGAGGAACTACACGAGGACAACAAGGAAAGTGAGTATTATGAAAAACAAACAAAGAGACAGAAAAATAAAAAAGGTAAAAGAATATATGAGAGCAAGGCTTTGAGCAGCCTTCTCATAACTTTTGGAACAAGGTAGTGCAACTGCAGCACCCCTATGGTTTGGTAAAGTCCCAGACCTTATTAGTTATCATGCCAATCCATGGACAAGTACCATTAAAGTGGCAGAAGAAGATAGATCGACCAACTATCGTTGGTCGGGAAGGGAAGAAGAACCTTTTGTTAACTTAGAAGAAAGCCCTTTACTTATTATTTTCAAGGGACTCTCTTCAGTTTTCTTGGATGGGGGTTTCTTCCCAGCTTAATCTTAATTTTTCATCCCCTCATTAGCATGTTTATAAGGGGCATTGGCAACCATGTCTCCCAAATTGTTTGGAAATTTCTTTTTTCCCATAGTAGCAACAAGAGGTAAGTTTGAATCCAAAGAAGAAAGGGGTGGATAGTAAGATCACCACTTCCAGATGCAGCGGCTGAGGAGGTAGAGAGAAGTTCCTGGTCAAGAGGAATAGCTATCGTGGGACAAGCAATAAAGAAGGAAACCGTATTCTTGTACTGCAGTAAATAGGATGCAGACCTAATGTGATCCTCACCAATCCTCTTATGAAGTCCCCAAATGAATTTCGAGTCCTTGAGGTTCACTTCACTCTCTTTTGGGCAACTTTTCTTCTAATCAACTAGAATCAAAATTTACAGAGCAACAATTGGTATTACATTTAAACAAGCATGTACAGGGAAAGTCGATTAAATGAGGAATAACCTTACCCATTGCCAAAAGGAGGGTATCTAGGCCCTTAATACTTAACATTCCCAGTCAACGGGACGTATTACCAATTTTTTACAACAAATCCATGCTCAAAATAATCCATATTGGAGTCTGGAAGATTGACTAATGCTTTGTTTTCAACCCTAGTATTTAAATAAAAAGTGGTGTCACTAGTCACCCACTTATAACAAAACATTATTTCAGGAATCCCTAGAGGAGTTCCATGGATTTGATTCAACTTATATACTCCATTTATGGCCCTCCAGGTGTTGGGAGCTACCCTAGCTGGGACAACGTCAAAATATCGACAAAACTCAAGGAAAAATGGGTTTGGAGGAAAGCTAAACCCATACTCAGATATAAAGATAGAGGGAAACCAGCGACCCTCGACAAGTGAGAAAAAATATTAGGCAAAGTAGGGTATTCCAGATCAACCCAAGAAGGAATGTTAAATTCATATATAAATTCGTCAAGAGAATCAATAGACTAAATCGTGATGAAGATTAAAAGAAAAGAGAAAGGGTTCTTACAGAGATTAAGGATTCAATAAGAACAAAAGGATAGAAAATGATCGCACAAGAGAGAAAAAGAGAGCTTGAAGACGCAACAGCCAAAAACACTTTGAAAATTTTGAAAAAACTTGTTTACAAGATTAATAACAAAAAGTTCTAAGTTGAGTAAACTCCAAAATAAATTCCTTGAACAAAACTCTTTTCAAAATAAACACTAGATGTGTTAAAACAATTTTTCTGAATATGATCTCTAGATTCATTAGTTTGATTACCTTAGGTTTTTTAAAACTAAAATGTTCAATTAAGTCTTAAGTGAGATAATGTTAACCAAAGCAATTAAGAAGATTCAAGCAAATTAGACATGCAATTTTTAACGTGGTAAAACCCTAAAATAAGGGAAACATCCATGCCCCCCTCTACGGAGAAAAACAAAAAATCCACTAATAATCAGACAACACAAGTTACAGCACTAAGCATGCAAATACAAGACCTAAATCTAAGTTCAGAACATTACCTACACGATTTTCCTCCACTCTCAAATGCTTCTGACTTGATGTAGTCTTCTCTCCTGCAGCTTCCTTGCTTTTTCCTTATCCCCTTTGATTATAGCAACTCCAACAAACAAAATATCTCACCAAGAACCACAACTCCGAAGTTTTCGTGTGAGAGTGATAGTGTTTGTGAATTAAACTAAATGCAACAATGCTTCTCGCCCTCTCAATAAATAATATAAGCAATACGCTATTAATTACCAACAATTTCTATATGAAATGCAAATAATTCCAAATATGCTTTGAATATAAGACTTCCAAAATTTTCATATTTGGAATAAAAACATTCAAATCAAATTTTGTTTCAAAATTATTTATGTCCAAATTTATTTCACCTATTTGTGAAATTAATTTTTGAAACCAAAAATGTCTTTCTCAATCTGAATATAAGCCACAACAATAAGTCACGAGTTTCAAATTTATTTGAAACTATAATCTTGGATAAAAAAAAATCAATAACAACAATACAAAAATGATCCAAGAACAAATACACAAGAATCCTAAAAATTAGTGTACTAAAATGTCCCTAAGAGATATAAAGTCTGAAGAGTACACGAATCTGAAAAGGTTCAAAATTTTGGCGCACTTTTCCGACAAAGAAAACTCCGGCGAAGGTGTGTTATGTCCGGTTGTAGCTCCGGCAACGTCGTTCTCTCTCTCCATTTTTCGTCAAGACAGCCTTGACAACGATCACTCTAACACGTCCTCAGTTTTTGGCTACCTCCGGTGACATCAAACTCTTCCTCTCTCTCCTATTCTTTCCGACGATGAAATCTTTCTCTCTCTCGATAAAAATCGTTGACTCATTTTTTTCTTAACCTTCTTTTTTTTCTTCTATTCTCACTTATCTCTCTTTTGATCCTCTTATCTCATATGTGACTCAAAGAAATAAAAATCCTAAGAGCTATTTTAAATGAGGTACTAAAAGGGTTATTACAAATGAAGGGTCTAGATCAAATCTCCAAGATCTAAGGGTGCGGAAAGAAAGTGGAATAACTAATGTGATGGGATAAAAGGTATTCACTAGGATTGAGGCAATAATAATATGGTTCATTGATAACCACTTAATATAGGGTCACAAATGAGTCTAACCACCAAGACACTAAACAAACACAAAAATCCTTATTAAAAAATAACACACATGTGTTTTTTAAAGTCTTGGAAAAATTAAATTTTTTTGACTCAAAAAAAATATTAACCAATTAAAAATTGAACCAATCGAATTTTTATGATAAAAAATATTCTTATGTTAACCTAAAATATATTTTTAAAGTCATATTTCAATTAAATGAAAAATCATTTCAAATGATTAAAAAAATATTCAAATGAATTTCTTTTTCCAAACAAAATATTTGAAGCAACAACACCACCATAAATAAATATGCACACATAATAAACATGTATATACAGTGTATATGTCCTAATTGTGGTTCAAGAGTTGTACTTACCTCTTTGTGTCGCATTGGAGTACTTGGACTGGGATTTCTTGGAGCCTTTTTGAGATAGAGTAACTCGAAAAAATCTAATCTTATTTTGTCTCGATATCCAAACTAGTTGGAACTCCTATATGGCACAGACTCAAGTAAGTCAACCATATAGTGTGTTCTCAATCTCCCCCTTTGGATATTGGAGACAAAATTCCCTTGAGTATCTTGAACTCGTGGGTAAAAATGAAAAATCCTGATTTCCTATAAAAATATCTCTATCTACCCATTCCCATCCTAGAATCGAAAATAAGATGAAAAAAATACATTACTCAACTACAATACAGACCAATACCCTAATAAATAGGACAAGTTATACAACCGGGCCTGAAAAATGCCTGAAAAGGATTAAACACTCAATGGTATATTTGTTGAGTTAGTACCAAAACATATAAATCGTAGCACAGGTACTTAAGTTCTTCTCCCCCAATTTTTCTCAAATATACAACGGGGTAAAAAATATAAATCAGAAGAATATGATCTTAGATGAAACTCCATATGCAAGGGCAGATACAAGGGTCTCCTACATTAAACAGATATTAGGAGGCGTCTTTTGTCATTTGAGAAATGATCGTACCCTAAATCCTCATAAACTAATTATAAGCATGCAACTACCGAGGATATGAATGATGTGTTGAAATAAGTAAGAACTATCATACCAATGGCATTACAAAGATACTCATATCGAATATCATCAACAAATTTGAAATTCTTCCTAAGATATACCTGATCAATGATACGACAAGCCGTTTGAACCGCTTTGGCCAAAAAATACTTGGGTAGAATTTTCGCATGTAGCATAACCCTAGCCATCTATTGTAAAGTTATATCTTTCTTTTCAGTAACTTCGTTTTGCTGAGATGTCTTAGGCACACTAAATTCATATTTATACCCATTGCCTATACAATATTTTGCAACACCCGAATCTTTGAATTCTCCACCTCTGTCACTTCTGATGCGACATACTTAGGTATCCTTATCATTATATTTTTTTTAAAGTATTTTTAAGAACTCATCGAAGGTATGTAATTTATTTTTCATGAATGCAACCTAAGTATATCGTGTGTAGTTATCCACAATAACAAGTACGTAACTCTTACCACAAAAGCTGACAGTTCGAGAGGGAACTATTAGGTCCATGTGGATTAATTCCAAAGGTTTTCTAGTTAAATAATTTTTAACTTTGTTGTGAGGGGGTTTGCTTATTTTCCCTTCCTGACGAGGATCACAGGCGGGTTTAAAAGAATTTTTTATTCGAAGCAATCCTCTAACAATTTATCGGGAACTTAACCTACGAAGATTATCAAACTTTTTATGTTCCAATCTATTACAAAATTCAGACTTAGGAGTGACTGTCTAACAGTTATCCTCATTTCTATTTCCTGTTAAAATGAAATTTCCCTTTTCATAAAAAAATTTGCAATCAGTTTTAGAAAAGGTAATAGTATGATTGGAATCATAAAATTCAGATATACTAAGCAAGTTAGCCTTGAGACCATTAACTAGGTGGATATCATTTATCTCGGGGAGACCTTCCTCACATAATGTTCCCTTACCTATGATCTTAGATGAAACTCCATCACCAAACACAACACTACCTCCAAGGAAGTTTGTTTTGTTTGTTAATTTAGTTTCATCTCCGGTCATATGTTTAGAACATCTGAAGTCAAGATACCATCCAGACGAAGTGCTTGGTCCCATAAAAGTAGATATGACAATGTTGCACTTGAGCTGGGTTAACAAGTCATCTTTTCTAATCCAAATAAGCCTAGTTTTAACAGTTTGATTGGCCTTTGATTTAGAATTTTTTTTGGGTCTTTCTAAATGATTTCTTCTTAGTTTTAGGTCTTGCCTTCTTTTTATAATTAGAGTTGTGAGTGGTCTGTCTTGGGAGAACATAAGTATTCCTACTTTTTCTAGAATAGTTAATGTTTGAATAAGTAGGTGTATACACTCTCTTTTGAAAACATTCGGCAATAGAGTGTCCGTAGACACCACAGTATGAACAATACTGATGTGTGGATAATTTGACTTTATTACTAAAGTCTTTGAAAATTTCTTTATCCCTAATAGGAATGGTTGTCCAAGTGTCATTGGCTTTGGGTTTCTAATAATGATTTCTAACAGGTGGACAAACGTACTTAGCTGGACTATTAGATTTGGGCTGTTGAGTACAATCACTTTGTTTTTCCTTAGAGACATTTTTAAAACAATTTTCTTTCTGAGTGTCCTAAGGATTCTGGCCTTGTTTGACAAAAGCAACATTTTCAGGAGAAACATTTTCACTAGTATAAAATTTTTGTCCAAATCCAAAACCATATTTGTCATCAGAATCAAACTTGATTCCTACAATAATTTCTTCATAGGACTTAGCTTGAGCTTCAAAGTGTAAGCATTTTTAAACACATTTGAAACTTTTTGCTTAGATTCTTCAAGTTCAACCAGGGTAGATTTGTATTTTTTTTCCAAAATATTATTTTTCTCAGAAAAATCTTCTATTTTTGCAAAAAATTCTTCAATTTCAGTCTCATGGGCAACACATTGTGCTGTAAATTCTTTAGCATTCTAACTAATAGTCTGGTTAAGTAAATCAATATGCTCATTCATTAGCTTAACCGTTTTATCAAAACGTGTACTTTTCTTAAGCATTTTCATGTATATCTTATGAAAATCTGGAAGATCATCGTTGGAATCGCTAAGTGTATCGTGTGAAGTGTCTCCTATATCGCTCATTTCATAAGTTGAATTCACACACACATCAGGTTTAACGATAATGCTTTCAGTTTGACACACCCTTAAGCTATCACTAACGGTGTTGTTTTCATCATCAATAGTCACAACATTTTCAGCAACATATGCAATAATAGGAACAATAGAATCATGAGTATACACACATTCATCATCGTCATGGTATATGATCCTAGCATATAATGACATATAAGACTCATAATTATGAGTTGACTCAGTTTCATCTTCATCAGAATCACTAGAGTCGTCCCATATCTTACACAAATTAGCCCTAGTATTGTTGGTAGGCTTATTTGGGCATTTATTAGTAATATGTCCCATTTTTCCACATCCATTACATTTGACATCTTCAATGTCTATCTTAGGTCTACTATTGTCATAGGTCCTTTTGTTGTCATGTCTTTCATGAGGTGTATGATTTTGATTACCTTGATAATTTTGTTTGCCTTGTTTATAGGCTAAAGAATTTTTGAATTTGATAATATTTTTTGAAATGCTTGCTCATAAGAGATATTTGATTATCAAGGTGATCCAAGTCACAGTCATCATTCAAGTCAAGGTCAAAGTCTGAGAGAGTGACTTTAGGTAAAGTCAATTGTGATGAAAACACAACATTAGATCTAGTGAGTCCTCTTGTTACGAGCAGTCAATTATTTTTTGAACTCTAACTCCATCTCAACAGTTCTTAATTTGCTACGTAGCAATTCAGGAGTTAGGTTTGGGTTATTCATTTCTTCTATGGCATATCTCGTATTGTCAAACTTAGCAGGTAATGACATAAGAATCTTTTGAACGATTTCTTTTCTACTATAGGTTATACCATTTGCATGTAGTTTTGTAAAAATGTCGGTTAACCTAATGTAGAAATCATCAAATGATTCATTTTCATCCATAATCAGTGTATTGTACTCTTAGACAAGTATTTGTGTTTTTTCGACCTTAACTCATTCATCACCCTAATGTGTGGTGACTAGAGTGTCCCAGGCCTCATTAGAAGTAGAGCAAGTAGATATTCTTTTAAATTCATTATAATTAATGGAAATAAAGATAGCATTCTTGCCCTTATTATTATCGAGAGACTTCTTTTTCTCTACAATAGTAAATTCGCTAAGAAGTTTCTTAACCCTTATGGGATCAATATCAGACAAAGACTTAGTTGGATGTTCATAACCATTTTCAATCATATCCCAAACATCATGACTAAGAGTTCCTTGAATGAAAGCTACCATTCGTACTTTCGAATCAGAAAAGTTGTTTCCATCAAAGAGTGGTTGTCGGGAAAGGCTACCTAACTTCTTAAATCTTTCATCCATATTCAGAAATAGATTTCGAAAATAAGTTTTAGAATTTCAGGATCAAAATATCTTCTGATAAACCCGCTCTGATACCACTTGAAAAACTTGTTTACAAGATTAATAACAAAAAGTTATAAGTTGAGTAAACTCCGAAAATAAACTCGGTGAACAAAACTCTTTTCAAAATAAACACTAGATGTGTTAAAACGATTTTCTTGAATATTATCTATAGATTCGTTAGTTTGATTACCTTAAGTTTTTTAAAACTAGAATGTTCAATTAAGTCTTAAGTGCGATAATATTTACCAAAGCAATTAAGAAGATTCAAGAAAATTAGACACGCGAGTTTTAACGTGGTAAAACCCTAAAATAAGGGAAACATCCACGGCCCCCTCTACGGAGCAAAACAAAAAATCCACTAATAATCACACGGCACAAGTTATAGAACTAAGCATGCAAATACAAGACCTAAATCTAAGTTCAGAACATTACCTAAACGAGTTTCCTCCATTCTCAAAGGCTTCTGACTTGATGTAGTCTTCCTTCCCGCAACATCCTTGCTTTTTCCTTGTCCTGTTTGATTATAGCAGCTCCAACAAACAAAATATATCACCAATAACCACAACTCCTAAGTGTTCGTGTGAGAGTGATAGTGATTGTGAATTAAACTAAATGCAACAATGCTTCTCACCCTCTCAATCAATAATACAAGAAATATCTTATTAATTACACGCAACTTCTATATGAAATACAAATAATCCCAAATATGCTTTGAATACAAGCTTAAAAAAATTTCAGATTTGGAATACAAAAATTCAAATGAAATTTTGTTTCAAAATTATTTATGTCCAAATTTATTTCACCAATTCGTGAAACTAATGTTTGAAACCAAAAATGTCTTTCTCAAATCTGAATATAATCCACAACAATAAGTCATGAGTTTCAAATTTATTTGAAACTATAATCTAGGATAAAAAAAATCAACAACAACAATACATAAATGATCCAAGAACAATTACACAAGAATCCTAAAAATTAGTGTACTAAAAAGTCCCTAAGAGATATAAGGTTTGAAGAGTACACGAATCTAAAAAGGTTCAAAAAATTTGACGCACTTTTCCGGAGAAGGTGTCATCTGTCCAGTTGTAGCTCCGGCAACGTCGTTCTCTCTCTCCCTTTTTCATCAAGACAGCCTTGACAATGATCGCTCTAACACGTCCTCGATTTCCAGCTATCTCCGGTGACGTCAAACTCTTCCTCTCTCTCCTATTCTTTCTAGTGATGAAATCTCTCTCTCTCTCTCTCTCTCTCTCTTGCTTTATATCTCCGGTGAAGACTTTCTCTCTCTCGGTAAAAACCGTCGACCCCTTTTTTTCTTAACCCTCTTTTTTCCCTTTTATTCTCACTTATCTCTCTTCTGATTAGGGGTGGCAATTCGGGTTAGTCGTGTCATTTTCGGGTCGCGTTGATTTTAATTTGAGTATAATTTTTGGGTACTCTTAAATATATACAAGCTAATCATGTCATGTTCGGGTCATGTTCGGGTTATTACCATAAACGGGTTATCGTGTCAAAAATTGCCAGCCCTACTTCTGATCCTCTTAGTGGGGGTAGAGATTGGTAGTCTGGTATTACCTGCAGATATGTTGGTATTAGATATGCATGTTCACGATGTGATTATCGGTATGGATTGGCTCGCTGATTATAGAGCCATGATTGATTGTTTCGGTGGGAGCATTGTTTTTGCCATTCCGGGGTAAGAGATGTTTGTAGTGGCGATGCCTCGCCCAGAGGGAGGTCCAACCGCTCATTTTTACTACTTAGAGGAGGATACCTCTAAGGAGGTTGTGATAACTTTTGATTCGATCCCAGTTGTCAGGGAGTATTTCGATGTGTTTCACGAGATACCAGGCCTACCACCCAGTCGAGAGATAGACTTTGTTATAGACCTATTGTTAGATATGAGGCCTATAGCACGCGCACCGTACCGTATGGCTCCGG
This sequence comes from Sambucus nigra, assembly GCA_949130495.1. NCBI lineage: Eukaryota > Viridiplantae > Streptophyta > Magnoliopsida > Dipsacales > Adoxaceae > Sambucus > Sambucus nigra. Next base: position 515,144,773 of record OX422210.1, on the reverse strand, counting down.
CAGAGATGCGAGAGCTACGAGATCAGATAGAGCAGCTGTTAGGTCAGGGCTTTATTTGCAGGAGTACCTCACCTTGGGGCGCTCCGGTTTTGTTTGTGAAGAAGAGGGACGGTTCACTAAGATTGTGTGTGGACTACTGGAGTTGAACAAGGTCACGATACGGAATAAGTATCCGTTGCCTCGAATCGATGATCTATTTGACCAGTTGAGAGGAGCTTCTTTCTTCTCTTGAGATCGGGATACCATCAGTTGTGTATCAGGGAGGAGGATGTCTCGAAGACTGCGTTCTTATCGAGATATGGTTCTTACAAGTTTTGGGTTATTCCTTTTGGTTTGACCAACGCTCCAGCTGTGTTTATGGACTTGATGAACAGAGTGTTCAGGGATTTCCTAGATCAGTTTGTCATTGTCTTCATCGATGATATTCTGGTTTACTCCCAGATAGAGGAGGAGCACACCGAGCATTTGAGGCAAGTTTTGCAGACACTTCGTCAGAACGAGTTGTATGCAAAATATGAGAAATGTGGGTTTTGGCTGAAGGAGGTCCAGTTTTTGGGACATATTATTTCCGACCGTGGAATATCTGTTAATCCGGGGAAGGTATCCGCAGTGAGGGAGTGGGGACAGCCCATGACACCGACTGAGATTCGTAGTTTCTTGGGTCTAGCAGGATACTACAGGAGGTTTATTCGGGGTTTTTCGAAGATAGCGGGTCCTTTGACACATCTGACTCGTAAGGGTGTGCCATTCATTTGGAGTGATGCCTGTCAGTTGCCATTCGATGAATTGAAGGATAAATTGACCTCAGCACCTGTGTTAGCATTGCCGAGACCGGGAGTTGAGTATTTGGTTTACACCGATGCGTTTTTGCAAGGACTTGGAGGTGTATTGCAGCAGGAGAGACATGCCATAGCTTATGCTTCCCGTAAGCTTAAGCCTCATGAGAAGAATTACCCCACGCATGATTTGGAATTGGCGGCAGTGGTATTTGCCCTACGGATTTGGAGGCACTATCTTTTGGGGGAGAAGTTCCAACTGTTCACGGACCTTAAGTCCCTACAATACCTGTTCACGCAGAAGGAGTTGAATATGCGGCAGCGTAGGTGGCTTGAGTTTGTGAAAGACTACCAGTTCGATATCCAGTATCACCCAGGTAAGGCTAACGTGGTAGCAGACGCGTTGAGCCGTAGGCCAGCAGATGAGGTGGCAGAGGTGTGGAAGGAGTTGCGACACCAGGATGCAGTGGCCCGATCATTCATGTCTGTGATGACCATTACACCGCAAATTGTCACAAAGGTGGTAAAGGCACAGGCAAAAGATTCGTTATGTCAGGAGCAGATAGTTTGATTACTACCAGAGGGAGCAGAGTCATATACCATTAGCTCAGACGGGGGATTACGCTTCAATGGGAGATTGGTAGTTCCGGAAGGGGAAGAATTGCGGCACGAGGTGATGGAAGAGTCGCACGGCTCACGGTTCGCGGTACATCCCGGAGGGGACAAAATGTACCAAGACATGAAGCGATAGTATTGGTGGAGCGGGATGAAGAGAGATATTGCCGTATTTATTTTAAAATGTGCCACTTGTCAGCTAGTTAAAGTGGATCATCAGAGACCGGAAGGACTTCTACAGCCATTGGAGGTCCCGATGTGGATGTGGGAGAGCATCTCCATGGACTTTATAATGGGGTTGCCTATGTCACAGAGAGGTCATGACTCCATTTGGGTAATTGTGGACAGGTTGACCAAAGTCGCTCATTTCCTACCCGTAAGGACAGACTACACAGCGGGACAGTATGCCCAGCTCTTCATTTCAGAGATAGTGAGACTTCACGGTGTGCCCCTAAATATCGTGTCTGACCTAGACAAGATATTTGTTTCACGGTTTTGGGAGAGTTTTCAGGAGGCCATGGGCACAGAACTGCGGTTGAGTACGGCATATCACCCGCAGACCGATGGGAAAACTGAGCATACAAACCAGATGTTAGAGGACATGCTACGTACGAGTATCATTGACTTTGGGGGTGGATGGGAGTAGTATCTTCCACTGGTGGAGTTTTCTTACAACAACTCCTACCAGTTCACCATTGGCATGGATCCATTTGAGGCATTGTACGGTAGACCTTGTCGTTCCCCAGCATGTTGGTTGGAGGTGGGGGACAACAAACTACTTGGGCTGGAAGTGATTCAGGATACTTCGGCAAGGATAGAATTGATACGGAATCGCATTCGAGTAGCTCAGGATCGGCAGAAGAGCTATGTTGATGGGAAGAGATTCTTCAGGGAGTTTCAAGTGGGGGACCAAGTTTTGCTCAGAGTATCTCCTATGAAGGGGATCATGCATTTCGGGAAGAAGGGGAAGTTGGCACCGAGGTATGTGGGGCCGTTTCCTATTATTGAGCGGATTGGACCAGTTGCGTATAGACTCGGGTTACCGGAGCATTTATACCGGATTCACGATGTGTTTCATATTTCCTCGCTAAGGAAATATCTCAGAGACGATTTGGCTCATTCTCACATCGCTATGGAGGAGATTGATCTACAGCCTGATAGCTCCTACGAGGAGGGGCCGATTGCTATTTTGCACCGAAATGAGAGGAAGCTGCGGTCAAAGATAGTTCCGTTAGTGCGTGTTCAGTGGCGACATCACAATGTCGAGGAGTCCACATGGGAGCGCGAGGATGAGATGCGCGAACGTTATCCAGAGTTGTTTTTATCAGGTACTTTCTAGTTCCGAATTTCGGGACGAAATTCTGTTATTAGGGGGGAAGTATGTAATACCCCGTATTTTTGGCGATATTTATTTTTGGGATTAATTAATTAAATGAGAATTAATTGGGAATTAATTCGGATAAAATACTAGCGAGATGTGAGTTGGTATTTGACTATATTGAGTATATATGATGATATATGAATATTGAATTATGAAATTTGTCGTGAGATTAATATACGGCAATTTGGACATTTTATTGGGACGCGTGAGACAGTCGCGTCAGGATATAATTATGTTAATTGTAGAAGTGAAGTTAAATTCTATCAACCGTATGGTCGTTTTGAGTGCGCCAACGTGTCCGGAAGGGTCGAGATAGTTAGAAAACACTAGCCGGGGGTTTAGTTTGGGTCTCGGGGTATTTTTAGGTCATACCGGCATCTTATAAGGGTAGTTTGGTAATATTGTATTTTTGGGATTTAATAATGACGAAAATTAGGATTTATAATCTGATTTGGGTAACTAACCACTAAACCCACTACCAACCATATTGACCCATAAGACTACGGGGAGTTTTAAAAATTGGTTTTCTAAGTCTCATAAACAAACCCTAGCCACCTTTGGAGAAGAAGGCTTGTAGAGAGAGAGAGAGAAGGAATTCTGCAGAAAAAGCTTCATCAAACCAACACCAAATTCAGAGACACTAGAGGCAAGTGATTTAATTCTATTTAATTCAGAGAATGTTTCTTCCATGTTAGATAAATTGAAAGATTTACATTTGTTCTTGGAAGTTAAATAAAAACCCATTTTCATTGGACTTAGGACTTGAATTTTGAGGATAAATTGCATGTAGAATAGTATGGAGATGATTATTCTGATGTTAATATATGTTGGATGTAACAAAAATGAATCTAGAATGGACTTATTGAGGATTAAAATTCTAGGGTTTATGTTCTTGAAAATTTGGGGGAAAGGGTAGAGATTTGATGAATTAATGATGTTTAGGATGTGTTAATTCCTTAGAAGATGTTAGTATATGACCTTAGTATGTTTTAGGATGATTGGAGACCTTAAAACATTGTTGGGACGAATTTTGGTTGAGATTTGAGGTGTAGAAATTGGTGGGAAAACGAGATAGGATTTCTGGGCTTGAATCTGGTCACTCGTTAGAAGACCTACCCAGGTCGTTCGAACGAGCTTCTAATGAGTTGACAGTTTGGGGTTCTAACGAGAGGGATGTTCATTCGAAAATCTCGTTCGAACGAGATCTCGTTAGATAGCCCAGTTCGTTCGAACGAAATCTCGTTCGAACAGCCTCATTCGAACGAGACTTCTAACGAGCTGGCAGTTTAGGCCTTTTTGGCATGTTTTGATTTTGGGAGTCCCGTAAACTTGTTTGAGGAAAGAGATAACATTCCTTTGATGGTGTATTAGTATACTTGGGACATTTGGGATATAATGAGGAGTAAATTATATAAGTGTGGATCAAATCAAATAGACATTTGAGTCGAGACGTGAGTGCCTACTACGACGTGAGAATAAATTATGGTGCGTATAAATATGGACCGGGATTATATAAGTTGTGTATATATTAAGTTGGTACGAGAATGCGATAAGTACTACAATTAAACTACGGTGATTACCAAGATGTGTGCTTACTTAGTATTGGTATATGATTTGTGTGTATGACATACCTACCATACTTGCTATCACGGGAGGTTTGCGTTCGCTTAGGGCCCTCTAATCCTTGTGTTGCCCGAATTTAGACTGGTTACCTCGATGAACATAGGTCAGAGAAGGACTTATTGGGATGTTAATAAGTCTGCTGATCGTGGGAGCGCAGGTATGTGCGTGACCCATGTGATGTGACTGTGTTCGCCTCCATTATTTGTGATGTTATTATCTGTGAACTATTCCTGAGAGATTCGGAATATGTGATCCTTATGTATGTGATGTACCGGGATAGATAGCAGAGTATGTGTGCACCGCAGCTTAGTCTCGGGGTTCTTATATTGTATATTTATGTTGTGGGAAATATACACTTAATAACTGGGAACTTTCATATGGTATTGTGTGTATAACTATGGGATAACAAAAGGGATGATCTATAATGAGTTGTATTACTTTTACGTGAGAACCTAAATTTACGTTAAGCCCCTACTTGATTGCAAACGTTATAATGTTAATGGGAATCGAGTAATAAGGGTAGCACCTATGACAGTCTAGCTAGTTATGATGTTACTTAGCTAGTGGGTTGTGTCATTTTAGATGGGTACTTACGTTAGGAGTGCACAATTAGACGAGAGGTGAGAATTTCATGTGAGTGCACGTCCTAACATGTACTTTGCATTTGAATGTTTTAAATGTTTTTAAAGCACTTGCAGGTTTTTAAAATATCTCCACATTCGGGCTCTTACCCGTTTGCTTTCAAATCTTTTTTTTTTGTAAAACCATTTTAGGTGCCCAGCCACAAGGACACCATGCATAGGATACTCATTCAGATGATGAGCTGTAGCTGTTTGTGGAAGTTACAGGGATTTGCTTTTAGACGCTTCTATCATTTGGATTCCATGTTCAGTATTCCTCAGTTTTAGGGCATGTTTCCCAGTTCCATTAGAGTTACATTTCCATTTCAGTTTTTCAGACTTTGGCATGTATTGATTCAGTATTCAGTTTTTAGTTATTCTTTTCAGTTGTGGAGTTTGTTGTGAGGAGTTTTCCTCCGGATTTATTTATATCATGTGATGGTTATTCTACTATTTCGTTATGGTGAATGGTGATATTATTCTTGCTTTAAATCTTTCACTGCATGTTAATCAGACTTTAATTAAAATTTGGCAACTTACTTTTTAAATACTAGGTGGTTAGTAATAATAAAATGTTTTCGACAGTGATGCTATTAACTGAGCCAACTTGGCATTTGGATTTAATTTAATAAAGGAGTAGCTACCCGGTATTTAATTAGTCGGGGTGTCACACTCTCATGTGATTCAAAGAAATAAAAACCCTAAGAAATGTTTTATATGAGGTACTAAAAGTTTTTTTTACAAATCAAGGGGCTTGATCAAATCTCCAAGATGGAAGGATGTGGAAAGAAAGTGAAATAACTAATGTGATTGGCTAAAAGGTATTCACTAGGATTAAGGCACTAATAATATGGTTCATTGATAACCACTCAATCTAGGGTCATAAATGAGCCTAACCACCAAGACACTAAACAAACACAAAAAGCCTTATTAAAAAATAGCACACATGTGTTTTTTAAAGTCTAGGAAAAAATTAATTTTTTCGACTAAAAAAAATATTAACCAATTAAAAATTAAACCAATCAAATTTTTATCACAAAATATATTCTTATGTTAATCTCAAATATATTTTTAAAATCATATTTCAATTAAATGAAAAATCATTTCAAATGATTAAAAAAATATTCAAATGAATTTCTTTTTCCAAAAAAAATATTTGAAGCAACAACACCACCATAAAAATATATATACACATAATAAACATGTATATACGGTGTATGTGTCCTAATTGTGGTTCAAGAGTTGTACTTACCTCTTTGTGTCGCATTGGAGTACTTGTAATGGGATTCCTTGGAGCATTTTTGAGATAAAGTAACTCAGAAAAATCTAATCCTATTTTGTCTCGATATCCAAACTAGTTCGAACTCCTGTATGGCACAGACTCAAGTAAGTCAACCATATAATGTGTTCTCAAATTTGAGGTAAGAAAAGATTGTGACTTTTCCCGCTCTTGATAGGTTGCCTCGAAAACTAGAAAAATAATGGTTAAAAGGCATCTTCGATTGAACTGGTGGCGGCTAAAGGAAAAAAAGACGAACTTGCCAAAAAAAAATCATTAAAGTGATGGATAATTACAAAAATGCCATGCGCCTTATATTCCATAGATAAGTCATAATTTTTACAAATATGGGAATTCGGCAGCTGACCAAGCCTAAAATTATCACTCGAGCAACTTTAAGATCTAAATGTTCCATACTCTTATAAAAACTTCAAGCATGAAACATTTGAGACTTCTGTTGATACCAAACATTATTCTACTACTTAGACCACTCGGATACAGACATGTGTTATATAATGGAAGGTTAATCCTAGTTAACAAGGACGAAATGCCGACCCACTGAAGGATGCCGACCAACCTATCAATGAAGCCTGACCAACAACAGGAAGGCCGACCAATAATGACAATAAATTCCAACAGTTTTATACATAAATGATTGTATAGATGTAAATGTCTACATTATAAAGTCTCCATCCTTCGATATTCCAACAATTGTACATCCTCTGGGGGCTAGGGGACGAGACAAGAGGCAATTGAACAAGCCCAAAGCAATACACAACAGTGGACGTAGGATCTTCCTTTAAGCCGAACCACTCTAAAAATATTTTTTCTCTTTTACCTATATTTATATGTGATCAATTAATTATCCTGGTCTAGTAATTTGCATTAATAACCTCCATAAAACTAATAACATTATCTCTCTCACCCTCAACATACTCTATCTTCTCTATAAGATTCCTCTCACGTTACCTAGGATCCTCAATCAAAACACTATCATCATTTACTACGGAACGTTCTTTTAACTTAGCTTCTAACTTCAAGTTAGCCTTTTTCACCTTCAAATTTTTTGCTTACAACTCACGAAAGGCAACTTGGAGTTCACTCTTCTCCTCCTCTTCTTTATTCTCATTCTCTTATCCACCAATCGACCATCACTCACTTGGGGTCCACAAACTATAGCCTCGAAAGTGTTATGCAAAGAAATATCTTGAAGGGAAGATTTCTCGTCAAAGGTGATAAGACTAGCCACGAATGCGGTAAAATTTCCCTCAATGGGGAAATGGGATTCCTCTTTTGAATCAATATCACTAAGCGTGGAATTAAACGATATCGATTTCTTTCCCTCCTTCCTTACTTTAGTAGGGCATTCATCTACCCTACGTCCAAACACTCATAACTACAACATCCTTCCAAATCATCCCTCATAAGTTCTCACTACGATTATTAGGGAAGTGATGGGCCTTATTGTGCATATTTTTCTCAAACCTTTTTGCATCTTTCGATTTCTTTTGGAATTTGAGAAATTTCTTAAATTTCTTAGAAAGCTAAATCCTTGGCCTTAATGCTAGACTCATCACCCGAAATAGGTAATTCCTCCTTGTGGGATTTGAAAAGAAATGTCCTTTTCTTTCGTCTTCTCGGTTTTGAAGGTAAATACGCTCATAAGTTTATAAGTCACCGACAAGCTCTTCAAGTTTTGAAGAATCTAAAGTACCCAAAGAATTAAAAATAGTCATTTTTGGGTTAAATATTTCAGGCAGCGACCTTAATATTTTCTTGATTACACGGTTACCGGGTAACTTCTCTCCCAAGTTAAATGACGAGTTCACAATGTTGAACAATATAACATAGACCTCATCAAAGGACTCACATTCCAACATCCTAATGGTTTCAAACTAAGTGGTGAGGTTTTAAAGTTTGGAAGCGTTAACAACACTAGTTCTTTCTTACATGAGTTTGCATATGTCCCAAACCTCTTTAGATGTCTCATAAATCATAATACGATAGAACTCGTCTGGGGTGCACTACACCAAAAATGCTAATCTGGAACACTGGGGGAAGGAGATTTTGGCATGATTTTAAATCGTACCAAAATCTGTCACGATTTAAAACAGTGTCAGATTCTGGAACGGTTCTAAACCGTGCCAAATATGAGTACAATTCATTACAAAAATAACACCCCAAAATTTGAGGGGGGAACCAAAATTTCAAGAGACCAAATCGTTATTTTTTTCAATAGACTAAATCTCCCTCTCTCTATACCCAGCGACTCCCCGATCCACACTACCCGACGACCCCGATCCACGCTACCCGCCGTCGCCTCTTCATCGCAGCCTCCCGTCGCCTCCATACTCCACGATCCACACTACCCGACGCCTCATCCTCACTGCCGCCTCCATCATCGACAATATCTATGAAATCAAACCAACACCGGTATTTCAATCGTCAGGATGCGTACACGTGTGTATGTGTATATATATATGTGTGTGTGTGTGTGTGATTATAGATTTTCTTTTTAACTCCTTTGTGACTTGTTGATGAATTGATTGTTCATGTATGTGTGCGCAAACACATTGTGTGGAGTTGGTAGGGAAGAAATGAAATACATATAGCATTTTCGTCATTGAAGCTTGAGGAAAAATCAGAATATTAAGGCTTATAGAGAAATCCAGATTTAGAAATAATTGTCACACGCAGTGTGTGTGTGTTCGTATAGTTGTATGTTTTCCTTTTTACAGCTCTGTGTCTCGTTGATGAGTTGATTGTCTGTGTGTGTATATTTGGAGCTAGAAGGGTGGAAATGAAATAAAAATGAGATTCTTTCACTAAACTTTAGGGGGAAAATGAGAAATAAAGGTCTATAGAGAAATTTAGAATTAGAATTAGAATTAATTGCCAAAACACGTATGTGTGTGTATATATGTCTGTATATTGTCATTTTAAATCCTTAGTGTCTCATCAATGAATTGATTATTTATGTATATATGTATCTATGTATATATGTATATATGTATATATGTATGCGTGCACATAGTGTGTGTACTTGAAGGTGGAAGGGAAGAAGTGCACTAAAGATCAGCTTTTGATTGGTATGAATATGTATATTTGCACATGTATGTATATACATGTAATTATACACTTTAAATTTATTAACTCTATGTTTGGTTGATGAAATATTGCCAAACTTTGTTGCAAAACGTGGTCGGAATGTTATTGTGAGCAATCACCGGGGGCTTGGGGGCATATCAATAACTGTAAGTAAGTATTCACTATATGGAATTTTTCTTCATTTTTTCCATTCTTTATTTGTTTTTCTTTTTATTGTCCAGTAAGAAACCATTCAATAAATTTCTGTAATTGAATTATATATAATGATGTAGATACTTGATTCTTCTGGATTATACTTATCTCTCACTTTTTTTTTTCTTTTTTTCTTATCTGTCAGTTTGTTTGTTGGACAATTATGTTTCAGAAATAGAGAGAAGGCATGTTGTTCCATCACAAGTGCAATGACATATTTTGGGTGGGTTCGCCTCTATTGTGGGTTGATTGAGTGCACCATATGAAAAGTCTTCTAACATGCATGAAAGTCCGTTTGTAAATTTTCTTTTGGCAGTTGGTTGTCATCTATTTGGACTGTTCACTTGTGCTAAGGATCTAGTTAGCATGGATACAATGGTAAGCTTATTGTTCATACCCTTTGGACTTGACTTCTTTCTAGTTTATTCTCTGGTTAATTTTGATCACATTAACGTATTGTAGGTCAGGATGTTAGTGGTTTATAGGTAAAAGTAGCTTCAGAGCAAGGCCAAGGTCAATGAATTACAATTAATGTAACTTTCACATGCATAATCTCACTAACCCGCTACTGGACAGGTAAAACTCTAGTATTATATTTTACTTCTAATAAGATATATAGTTATATATATGTGCAGTACTTTATATATGCGTGTCCTTTAGTGTATATATGGTTATGGGGTTTAAAACTTTTTTTTTTTAAATTAGGTGTTTTCATATTTGAAGTTTTGTTATGGAAGTAAAATAAAATTTACGTGATCTTATGCTATTAATCAAGACGTAATTGGCTCAACTACGAGAAACTCTATAAGAATATTTACTTATTACTTGAAGTCACAAAAAAAAAAAACTTAAGTTGTGCGAGCATTCCCACGTCATCAGACCTCTTTCAATGATAGGAGTTTTAATGAATGGAGTTTGAATAACATGTGTTAGTTTTTCAAAATTATGCCTGTTGATAGTAATTATGCCTTACACTATTGAGATTTAGTACAAAAAATTAATGACCCCTCGCAGTGAGTCCCTATTGACATAGAAGTATAGTTTATTATGGAAATGAGTTTTTTACTCATGTGGTCATGAGATGTATAGCTATTGGACTGTTATAGGTGATTTCACCCCAAACCAGCCCACAAATGGCCACGTAAGAGGCACGAACACCTCGCACAGTACCAACTTAACTCGTAGGAACTGACAGCATAGTCATGGGTCTCTCGATTTCAGATTATGACGACAACTTGAAAATATCAAGTTTAAACATAAAAATAAGCCATTAAAGGGTGAAAACCCAAACCAACCCCCAAACGGCCCCGTAAGAGGCACGAACACCTCGCACGGGATCAATGTAACTTGTACGAACTGACCGCGTAGTCTCGGGTCTCCCGGTTTGAGAATATGACGATAATTAGCAAAAATCAACACTTAAACTTAAAAACAAGTCGTTAAAGGGTGAAAACCCAAACCAGCCCCCAAACGACCCCGTAGGAGGCCCGAACACCATGCGCGGGACAAATATAACTTGTAGGAACTGACTTCGTCATCTGGGGTCTCCCAATTTGAGAATATGACGATAATTTGCAAAAATTACACTTAGACTTAAAAACAAGCCGTTAAAGGGTGAAAACCCAAACCAACCCCCAAACGACCCCGTAAGAGGCACAGATACCTCGCATGGGACCAATGTAACTTGTAGGAACTGACCGCGTAGTCCCGGGTCTCCCGTTTGGAGAATTTGACGATAATTTGTAAAAATCAACACTTAAACTTAAAAACAAGACGTTAAGGGTTAAAACTCAAACGACCCCGTAGGAGGCACGGACACCACGCGCGGGACCAATGTAACTTGTAGGAACTGATCGCATAGTGTCGGGTCTCCTGATTTGAGAATATGACAATAATTTGCAAAAATCAACACTTAAACTTAAAAATAAGCCATTAAAGGGTGAAAACCCATATCATCCCCCAAACGACCCCATAGGAGACATGAACACCACGCGTGGGACAAATATAACTTCTAGGAACTAACTGCGTAGTCTCGGGTCTCCCAGTTTGAGAATACGACAATAATTACGAAAAATCACACTTAGACTTAAAAACAAGTCGTTAAAGGGTGAAAACCCAAACCAGCCCCCAAACGACCCCGTAAGAGGCACGAACACCTCGCAGGGGACCCGTGTAACTTATAGGAACCGACCGCATAGTCTCGAGTCTCCTGATTTGAGAATATGAGGATAATTTGCAAAAATCAACACTTAAACTTAAAAATAAGCCGTTAAAGGGTGAAAACCCAAGCTAGCCTCCAAACGACACCGTTGGAGGAACGAACACCTCGCACGGGACCAATGTAACTTGTAGGAACTGACCGCATAGTCCCGGGTCTGTCGGTTTGAGAATACGATGATAATTTTGCAAAAAATCACACTTAGACTGATAAATAGGCCGTTAAAGCGTGAAAACCTAAACCAGCCACCTAACGCCCCCGTAGGAGGCACGAACACCTCGCACAGGACCAATGTAACTTGTAGGAACTGACCGGATAGTCTTGGGTCTCCCCGTTTGAGAATATGACGATTATTTACAAAAATCAACACTTAAACTTAAAAAAAGGCTGTTAAAGGGTGAAACCCTAAACAAGCCCCCAAACGGACTCGTAAGAGGCACGAACACCGCGCATGGGACCAATATAACTTATACGAACTGACCGCGTAGTCCTGGGTCTCCCGGTTCGAAAATAAAAATCAACACTTAAACTTAAAAATAAGCCGTTAGAGGGTGAAAACCCAAACCAGCCCCCAAACGACCCCATAGGAGGCACGAACACCTCACACGGGACCAATGTAACTTGTAGGAACTGACCGCGTAGTCCCGGGTCGCCCGAATTGAGAATATGAAGATAATTTGCAAAAATCACACTTAGACTTAAAAACAAGCTGTTAAAGGGTGAAAACCCAAACCAACCCCTAAACGACCCCGTAGGAGGCATGAACACCTCGCACGGGACCAATGTAACTTATAGGAACTGATCGCGTAGTCCCGAGTCTCCGGGTTTGGGAATATGGCGATAATTTGCAAAAATCACACTTAGACATAAAACAAGCCGTTAAAGGTGAAAACCCAAGCCAGCGCCCAAACGACCTCATAGGAGGAACGAACACCTCGCACAGGACCAATGTAACTTGTAGGAACTGACAGCGTAGTCCCGGGTCTCTCGGTTTGAGAATATGACTATAATTTTCTAAAATCAACACTTAAACTTAAAAACAAGCCGTTAAAGGGTGAAAACAGAAACCAGTCCCCAAACGACCCCGTAAGAGTCACGAACACCTCGCACGGGACCAATGTAACTTGTAGGAACTGACCGTGTAGTCCCGGGTCTCTCGGTTTGAGAATATGACGAAAATTTGCAAAAATCACACTTAGACTTAAAAACAAGCCGTTAAATGGTGAAAACCTAAACGAGCCCCCAAACTACCCCATAAAAGGCACGAACACCTCGCACGGGACCAATGTAACTTATAGGAACTGACCGCGTAGTACCGGGTCTCCCGATTTGAGAATATGATGATAATTTACAAAAATCAACACTTAAACATAAAAATAAGCCGTTAAAGGGTGAAAACCCAAACCAACCCCCAAACGACCCCGTAGGAGGCACGAACACCTCGCACAGGACCAATGTAACTTGTAGGTAATGACCGTGTAGTCTCGGGTGTCCTGATTATAGAATATGATGATAATTTGCAAAAATCACATTTCGACTTAAAAACAAGCCGTTAAAGGGTGAAAACCCAAACTCGCCCCCAAATGACCCCGTAAGAGGCACGAACACCTAGCACGGAACCAATGTAACTTGTAGGAACTAACCGCGTAGTCCCGGGTCTCCCAGTTTGAGAATACGATGATAATTTGCAAAAATCACACTTAGACTTAAAAACAGGCCGTTAAACGGTGAAAACCTAAACCAGCCACCAAACGCCCCCGTAGGAGGCACGAAGACCTCCCACGGGACCAATGTAACATGTAGGAAATGATCGCGTAGTCTCGGGTCTCCCCGTTTGAGAACACGACAATAATTAACAAAAATCAACACTTAAACTAAAAAACGGTCCGTTAAAGGGTCAAAACCTAAACCATCCCCCAAATGAACTCGTAAGAGGCACGAACACCTCGCACGGGATCAATGTAACTTGTAGGAACTGACCGCGTAGTTCCGGGTCTCCCGGTTTGAAAATAAAAATCAACACATAAACTTAAAAACAAGCCGTTAAAGGGTGAAAATCGAAACCAACCGCCAAACGATCTCGTAGGAGGCACGAACACCTCGCACGGGACTAATGTAACTTGTAGGAACTGACTGCGTAGTCCCGGGTTTCCTAGTTTGAGAATATGATGATAATTTGTAAAAATCAACACTAAAACTTAAAAACAAGCCGTTAAAGGGTGAAAACCCAAACCAGCCCCCAATTGATCCCGTAGGAGGCACGAACACCTCGCACGGGACCAATGTAACTTATAGGAACTGACTGCGTAGTCCAGGGTCGCCCGATTTGAGAATATGACGATAATTTGAAAAACCAACACTTCTTAAAAATAAGCCGTTAAAGGGTGAAAACCCAAACCATCCACCAAAGGACTCTGTAGGAGGTACGAACACCTCGCACGGGACCAATGTAACTTATAGGAACTGAACGCGTAGTCTCGGGTCTCCCGATTTGAGAATACGACAATAATTAGCAAAAATCATACTTAGACTTAAAAATAAGTCGTTAAAGGGTGAAGACTTAAACCAGCCACCAAACGCCCCCGTAGGAGTCTCAAAAACCTCGCACGGGACCAATGTAACTTGTAGGAACTGACCGTGTAGTCCCGAGTCTCCCCGTCTGAGAATATGATGAAAATTTACAAAAGTCAACACTTAAACTTAAAAACAGGTCGTTAAAGGGTGAAAACCTAAACCAGTCCCCAAACTAACTCGTAAGAGGCACGAACACCTCGCACGGGACCAATGTAACTTGTAGGAACTCACCGCGTAGTCTCGGGTCTCCCGGTTTGAAAATATAAATCAACACTAAACTTAAAAATAAATCGTTAGAGGTTAAAAACCCAAACCAGCCCCCAAACGACCCCGTAGGAGGCACGAACACCTCGCATGGGACCAATGTAACTTGTAGGAACTGACCGCATAGTCCCGGGCCTCCCGGATTGAGAATATGAAAATAATTTGCAAAAATCACACTTAACTTAAAAACAAACTGTTAAAGGGTGAAAACCCAAACCAGCCCCCAAACGACCCCGTAGGAGGCACGAATACCTCGCACGGGACCAATGTAAGTTGTAGGAACTGACTGCGTAGTCCCGGGTCTCCCGATTTGGAAATATGACGATAATTTGCAAAAATCACACTTAGACTTAAAAACAAGCCGTTAAAGGGTGAAACCCAAAACCAGTGCCCAAACGACCCCATAGGAGGCACGAACACCTCGCACGGGACCAATGTAACTTGTAGGCACCCACCGCATAGTCCTGGGTCTCCCAGTTTTAGAATATGACGATAATTTACTAAAATCAACAATTAAACTTAAAAACAAGCCTATAAAGTGTGAAAACACAAACCAGCCCCCAAACGACCTCGTAAGAGTCATGAACACCTTGCACGGCACCAATGTAAATGGTAGGAACTGACCGCGTAGTCCCGGGTCTCCCGGTTTGAGAATATGATGTTAATTTGCAAAAATCACACTTAGACTTAAAAACCAGCCATTAAAGGGTGAAAACCCAAACCGGCTCCCAAACGACCCCGTAGGAACGAACACCTCGCACGGGACCAATGGAACTTATAGGAACTGACCGCGTAGTCCCGGGTCTCCCGTTTGGAAAATTTGATGATAATTTGCAAAAATCAACAGTTAAACTTAAAAACAAGCCGTTAAGGGTGAAAACCCAAACCAGCCCCCAAACGACCCCGTAGGAGGCACGAACCCCACGTACGGGACCAATGTAACTTGTAGGACCTGACCGCATATTGCCGGGTCACCCGATTTGAGAATGTGACGATAATTTGCAAAAAGCAACACTTAAACTAAAAAACAAGACATTAAAGGGTGAAAACCCATACCATCCCCCAAACGACCCCGTAGGAGGCGCGAACACCTCGCACGGGACAAATATAACTTGTAGGAACTAACTGCGTAGTCACGGGTCTCCCGGTTTGAGAATACGACAGTAATTAGCAAAAATCACACTCAGACTTAAAAACAAGCCGTTAAAGGGTGAAAACCCAAACCAGCCCCCAAACAACCCCGTTAGAGGCATGAACACCTCGCAGAGGACCAATGTAACTTGTAGGAACTGATCTCATAGTCTCGGGTCTCTAGGTTTGAGAATATGATGATAATTTGCAAAAATTAACACTTAAACTTAAAAACAAACACGTCCCCGTAGGAGGCACGAACACCTCGCACGAGACTAATGTAACTTGTATGAACTGACCGCGTAGTCCCGGGTCTCTCGATTTGAGAATACGATGATAATTTTGCAAAAACCATACTTAGACTGATAAATAGGCCGTTAAAGGGTGAAAACCTAAACAAGCCACCAAACGCCCCCGTAGGAGGCACGAACACGTCGCACAGGACCAATGTAACTTGTAGGAACTGACCGCATAGTCTCGGGTATCCCCGTTTTAGAATATGATGATAATTTGCAAAAATCAACACTTAAACTTAGAAACAGTCCGTTAAAGGGTGAAACCCTAAACAAGCCCCCAAACGGACTCGTAAGAGGCACGAACACCTCGCACGGGACCAATGTAACATGTAGGAACTGATCGCGTAGTCCCGGGTCTCCCGGTTTGAAAATAAAAATCAACACTTAAACTTAAAAACAAGCCATTAGAGGGTGAAAACCCACACCAGCCCCCAAACGACCCTGTAGGAGGCGCGAACACCTCACACGGGACCAATGTAACTTGTAGGAACTGACCGCGTAGTCCCGGGTCTCCCGAATTGAGAATATGAAGATAATTTGCAAAAATACACTTAGACTTAAAAACAACCTGTTAAAGGGTGAAAACCCAAACCAGCCCCCAAACGACCCCGTATGAGGCACGAACACCTCGCACGGGACCAATGTAACTTATAGGAACTGACCGCGTAGTCCCGGGTCTCCCAATTTGGGAATATGATGATAATTTAAAAAACTCACACTTAGACATAAAAACAAGCCGTTAAAGGGTGAAAACCCAAACCAACACCCAAACGACCTTATAGGAGGCACGAACACCTCGCACGGGACCAATGTAACATGTAGGAACTGACCGCATAGTCTCGGGTCTCTCGATTTGAGAATATGACGATAATTTACTAAAATCAAAACTTAAACTTAAAAATAAGCCGTTAAAGGGGAAAAAACAAACCAGCCCCCAAACGACCCCGTAAGAGTCACGAACACCTCGCACGGGACCAATGTAACTTGTAGGAACAGACCGCGTAGTCCCGGGTCTCTCAATTTGAGAATATGATGATAATTTTCAAAAACCAACAATTAAACTTAAAAACAAGCCGTTAAAGGGTGAAAATCCAAACCAACCCCGTAGGAGGCACGAACACCTCACACGGGACCAATGTAACTTGTAGGAACTGACCGCGTAGTCTCGGGTCTCCGGGTTTGGGAATATGACGATAATTTGCAAAAATCGCACTTAGACTTAAAAACAAGCCGTTAAAGGGTGAAAACCCAAACCAGACCCAAACGACCCGTAAGAGGCACGAACACCTAGCACGGTGATCGAGTGGAAAAACCGAGCGTCCGTGTAATACGCTAGTCGTTGTTATCGGCTTCCAACCTCAATACAAAAAAAAAACCTAAACTTTTAACTACACTTTTATGGAGTATAGTAGGAAGTCTGGGTATCGAATCCACAGGGAATGTTTTATAGAATTTAATTGATTTATTACTTCTAAAATAAAAGTGAAAAAGATGATGATGGTTGACAAGGGGAAATAAGTTGGAACAAATTTATAAAACTAATTAAAATGAATGAGGAAATAAGTTGGAATACAATCCCCCAATCCCCAGTAATTACCCATTAGAATACTAGAATTGTAAATTATAAATTTGAATGAATCCAGTCTTTATAGATCCTAAGCATTACATATATGAGGTTCAAGCCCGCATCATATGAAATCAAAGATAAATATAAAGCGGTGCTAAATAATTACACGCACATCATATTCTTAAATATCCCAAGTACCTAGGGCAAGAGAGATTAAAAGATCTAGGATGATTGTGAACTTCTCTTACACGAATCTTTCAAATTTAAATTTAAATTCTATTTCCTACATAGATAAATTACATCGGGATGGGTTCATGCATCCCAACCCTTAAAAATTAGCTAAACATGATGAAAACAAAAGAAAACTCTAACAAACATTGTTAACAATTTGCAAAACAATTGAGAATTGAATGGAAAAATAAAATAGAGAATAGAAATTGATACTTGTATTTAGCAAGAGGAGAAAGAGATGAATTTGAATCCAGCAAAACTTCTTCTTCAAACTTACAACTAGGGTTTATGAAAACTTCTAACAAAGAAAACTACAATCTAACTTTCTCTCTCTAATCCTACTCCTACCCTCTAGAATTTGACTCCCTCTCTCTAGAATTCAACTCCTATTGAAAATGAGGTAGGGCTTGGTCTTTTATAGCACCAAGTTGCACGAATTTGGCATCAAATTTCGCTTGTGGCACAAGTTTTCCAAGAGTTGCACTGCATTAAATGCATAATTAATGACAGAAATTCGCACATCCAGACTCTTCATTATCGCGCAACTTCAAAACATCGTAACTTCTTCACCGTAGCTCGGATTGAGGTGTCGTTTTTTCCAGTATTCTTGTAATTTAGAGCTCTTCAACTTTCTAGTTGGCCCCACCTCCGGACTAAGGCTGAAAAATTACGATAATTCCCTTCAACTCTCCATTTCTAGGTTTCTTTCACTGTTTTGAGTTCTCCTTAGCACTAACTTGCATGAAATACTTGTAAAACACATGAGAAATACACAAAACAAGAAATACTTGCCAAAAGGGGTTAGTAGAATACATTTGAGACAAATCCAAGCTACTTATACTGCACGGGATCATAAAAATACTGAAATTAAGGGGATAAATGTGAAGAATATGTGCCTAAACACACGGGACCAATGTAACTTGTAGGAACTGACCGTGTAGTCCCGGGTCTCCCAGTTTGAGAATACGACGATAATTTGCAAAAATCACACTTAGACTTAAAAACAGGCCGTTAAAGGGTGAAAACCTAAACCAGCCACCAAACGCCCCCGTAGGAGGCACTAACACCTCGCACGGGACCAATTTTACATGTAGCAACTGATCGCGTAGTCCCGGGTCTCCCCATTTGAGAACATGACAATAATTTACAAAAATCAACACATAAACTTAAAAACGGGCCGTTAAAGTGTGAAATCTCAACCCGCCACCAAACGAACTCGTAAGAGGCATGAACACCTCCCACGGGACCAATGTAACTTCTAGGAACTAACCGCGTAGTTTCGGGTCTCCCGGTTTGAAAATAAAAATCAACACTTAAAATTAAAAAAAAAGCCGTTAGAGGGTGAAAACCCAAACCAGCCCCCAAATGATCCCGTAGAGGCATGAACACCTCGCACGGGACCAATGTAACTTGTAGTAAGTGATTGCGTAGTCCCGGGTCTCCCGGTTTGAGAATATGATGATAATTTTTAAAAATCAACAGTTAAACTTAAAAACAAGCCGTTAAAGGGTGAAAACCAAAAATAACCCCCAAACGACCCCGTAGGAGGCACGAATACCTCGCACAGGACCAATGTAACTTCTAGGAACTGACTGCGTAGTCCCGGGTCTCCGGGTTTGAGAATATGACAATAATTTGTAAAAATCAACACTTAAACTTAAAAACATGCCGTTAAAGGGTGAAAACCCAAACCATCACCCAAACGACTCTAAAGAAGGCACGAGCACCTCGCACGGGACCAATGTAACTTGTAGAAACTGACCGCATAATCCCGGGTCTCCCGATTTGAGAATACGACAATAATTAGCAAAAATCACACTTAGACTTAAAAATAGGTCGTTAAAGGGTGAAAACTTTAACCAGCCACCAAACGCCCCCGTAGGAGTCTTAAAAACCTCGCACGGGACCAATGTAACTTGAGGAACTGACCGCGTAGTCCCGGGTCTCCCCGTTTGAGAATATGACGATAATTTACAAAAATCAACACTTAAACTTAAAAACAGGCCGTTAAAGGGTGAAAACCTAAACCAGCCTCCAAACGAACTCGTAAGAGGCACGAACACCTCGCACGGGACCAATGTAACTTGGAGGAGCTGATCGCGTAGTCCCGGGGTCTCCCGGTTTGAAAATAAAAATCAACACTAAACTTAAAAACAAGTCGTTAGAGGGTGAAAACCCAAACCAGCCCCCAAACGACCCCGTACGAGGCACGAACACCTCGCACGGGACTAATGTAACTTATAGGAACTGACCGCGTAGTCTCGGGTCTCCCGGATTGAGAATATGAAGTTAATTTGCAAAAATCACACTTAGACTTAAAAATAATCTGTTAAAGGGTGAAAACCCAAACCAACCCCCAAACGACCACGTAGGAGGCATGAACACCTCGCACGGGGCCAATGTAACTTGTAGGAACTGACCGCGTAGTCCCAGGTCTCCCGATTTGGTAATATGACGATAATTTGCAAAAATCACACTTAGACTTAAAAACAAGCCGTTAAAGGGTGAAATCCCAAACTAGCGCCCAAACGACACCATTGGAGGCACGAACACCTCGTACGGAACCAATGTAACTTGTAGGAACTGACCACGTAGTCCCGGATCTCTCGGTTTGAGAATATGATGATAATTTGCTGAAATCAATAATTAAACTTAAAAACAAGCCGTTAAAGGGTGAAAACACAAACCAACCCCCAAATGACCCCATAAGAGTCACGAACACCTCGCACGGGAGCAATGTAAATTGTAAGAACTCATCGCGTAGTCCTGTGTCTCCCGGTTTTAGAATATGATGCTAATTTGTAAAAATCATACTTAGACATAAAAACAAGCCGTTAAAAGGTGAAAAACCAAACCAGCGCCCAAAAGACCTCATAGGAGGCACAAACACCTCGCACGGGACCAATGTAACTTGTAGGAATTGACCGCGTAGTCCCGGGTCTCCCGTTTTGAGAATATGATGATAATTTACTAAAATTAACACATAAACTTAAAAACAAGCCGTTAAAGGGTGAAAACTCAAACTAGCCCCCAAACGATCGCGTAAGAGTCACGAACACCTCGCACGGGACCAATGTAACTTATAGGAACTGATCGCGTAGTCCCGGGTCTCCCCGTTTGAGAATATGATGATAATTTGCAAAAATCAACACTTAAACTTAAAAATAGGCCGTTAAAGGGTGAAAACCTAAACCAGCCCCCAAACGAACTCGTAAGAGGCACAAACACCACACATAGGACAAATGTAACTTGTAGGAACTGACCGCGTAGTTCTGGATCTCCCGGTTTGAAAATAAAAATCAACACTTAAACTTAAAAACAAGCCGTTAAAGGGTGAAAACCCAAACCAGCCCCCAAACGACCCCGTAGGAGGCACGAAAACCTCCCACGTGACCAATGTAACTTGTAGGAACTGACTGTGTAGTCCCGAGTCTCTCAGCTTGAGAATATGGCGATAATTTATAAAAATTGACACTTAAACTTAAAAACAAGCCGTTAAAGGGTGAAAACCCAAACCAGCCCCCAAACGTCCCCCGAAGGAGGCACGAACACCTCGCACGGGACCAATGTAACTTGTAGGAACTGACCGCGTAGTCTTGGGTCTCCCGGATTGAGAATATGAAGATAATTTGCAAAAATCACACTTAGACTTAAAAACAAGCTGTTAAAGGGTGAAAACCCAAACCATCCCCCAAACGACCCCCATAGGAGGCACGAACAGCTCACACGGGACCAATGTCACTTGTAGGAACTGACCGCGTAGTCCCGGGTCTCTCAATTTTGGAATACGACAATAATTAGTAAAAATCACACTTAGACTTAAAAACAGGCCGTTAAAGGGTGAAAACTTAAACCAGCCACCAAATGCCCCCATAGGAGTCTCAAAAACCTCTCACGGGACCCATGTAACTTGTAGGAACTGACCGCGAGTCCTGGGTCTCCCCGTTTGAGAATATGACGATAATTTACAAAAATTAACACTTAAACTTAAAAATAGGCCGTTAAAGGGTGAAAATCTAAACCAGCCCCCAAACGATCTCGTAAGAGGCACGAACACCTCGCACGGGACCAATGTAACTTGTAGGAACTCATCGCGTAGTCCTGGGTCTCTCGATTTGAAAATAAAAATCAACACTTAAACTTAAAAACAAGCCGTTAAAGGGTGAAAACCCAAACCAGCCCCCAGACGACCCCGTAGGAGGCACGAACACCTCGCACGGGACCAATGTAACTTGTAGAAACTGACCGCGTAGTCCCGGGTCTCCCAGTTTGAGAATATGATGATAATATGTAAAAATCAACACTTAAACTTAAATACAAGCCGTTAAAGCGTAAAAAATCCAAACCAACCCCCAAACGACCACGTAGGGGGCACGAACACCTTGCATGAGACCAATGTAACTTATAGGAATTAACCGCGTAGTTCCAGGTCTTCCGGTTTGGGAATACGATAATAATTTACAAAAATCACACTTAGACTTAAAAACAGGTTGTTAAAGGGTGAAAACTTAAACCAGCCACCAAACGGCCACGTCGGAGTCTCGAACACCTCGCACGGGACAAATGTAACTTATAGGAACTGATCGCGTAGTCCCGGGTCTCCCCGTTTGAGAATATGATGATAATTTGCAAAAATCAACACTTAAACTTAAAAATCATCCGTTAAAGGGTGAAAACCTAAACTAACCCCCAAACGGACTCATAAGAGGCACGAACACCTCGCACGGGACCAATGTAACTTGTAGGAACTGACCGCGTAGTTCCGGGTCTCCCGGTTTGAAAATAAAAATCAACACTTAAACTTCAAAATAAGCCGTTAGAGGGTGAAAACCCAAACCAGTCCCCAAATTATCCCATAGAAGGCACGAACACCTCGCACGTGACCAATGTAACTTATAGGATTTGGCAGCGTAGTCCCGGGTCTTCCGGTTTGAGAATATGACGATAATTTGCAAAAATCACACTTAGACTTAAAAACAAGCCGTTAAAGGGTGAAAACCCAAACCAGTCCCCAACGGACCCTTAAGAGTCACGAACACCTCGTACGGGACCAATGTAACTTTTACGAACTGACCGCGTAGTCCCGAGTCTCTCGATTTTAGAATATGACAATAATTTTCAAAAATCAATACTTAAACTTAAAAACAGGTCGTTAAAGGGTGAAAACTCAAACCAACTCTCAAACAGGCCGTTGAGAATATAATAATAATTGTGACTCGGATATGCAATTTTTTTGCATGAAAATGATTTTTTTAAAAATGACTTCTTTACTAATATTGTATTTTTTTGTGTCTTATTTTTTTTAGTATGACTTTGGCCATCCCCGATCCCCGCCGCGGAGGGAGGAAGGGATCCTTCGGGCCCCGCGCGTCCCCTCTCGAGAGAGCGCTTCTATTTTACTCAATCGCGCGTCCCCGGCGTCGATTTGTGAGGTGTGAAGATGTAGAGACATTTAGAGTCGCCAATCTATTTTACTCAAAATAGACAAAAAAAAGGGGAAGCCACCCCGAAGGATGGCATCCGAAGACATACTGGTGCGTGCGAAACCAAATGATTCGAGAAGGGTTCGGAGGCTTAGTTACGAAATGGGAAGGTGTTAGGCACCCATTCCGCCATTTCGATTTCTCATGGATATTTGCTATTTTCCTTTATATTTCCCCCCGTGATATGTGTGCATGTGTATATATAGAATGGAGGTAGGAATCCTCGACTTGTATCATAGAAAAGACAAAGTGAGTCATCCGTAGGAATGTCAGATTAGTGTAGAAAATAAGATTTACGTGATTACCCCTACGTTCACCGTTATAAAGGAACGATAAGGCATATGGAATAATATGTTACTAAGAACAAGTATATAGAATATAATAGAAAATGAGATAAAGAGAAGATAAAAAATAAGAGAAAAAGTGAGAAAAGGACTCGAGTCTCGGGTTTTACCCCGAGACGCCTACGTAGCCTATAAAGGCATCAAAGTCAACGTAGTTCGCATACAAATGAGGGGGGGGGGGGGTTTAACCCATAAATCCAAATGGAGAAATCTCTTATTTTATAGTGTGTGTGTGTGTGTGTGTAGAAAAAGTGTTTTAGTTGTGAGAAAAGTGTGGAAAAGGTGTGAGAATCCCTATTTGGAATTTATGAGCAAACCCTCTTTTTCTTGTTTTTTGGGTTTTTATATATATGAAAATAGGAGATGTACAATACTACTAGATAAAAATTATTTTAGGATATGTGAACTATGATGATAAAAGTGCTAAGTAAGAAAACAAGTTATTGCAAATTTAAGAGAATTTAGGAGAGAGTTTGAGAAAGTTGGACCTTCTTGGAGACATTGAGCTTGATCTTGAATGTTGAAAGGAAGACCTTGAACTTGGATGATGATGGAGAGTGGTTAATTCATCAAGTTTGATGAAAGGGATGATGAAAAGTGGAAGTGAAAAAGGGATTTGAGAGTTGAAATCACGCTGCCTTCGAGAGAGGTTTCTGGGGGTTTTCTGAGAGTGATTTGCCTCTGATCCGAGCTCCCTTGCAAATGAGTCCAAGGCCTCCTTTTATAGCCCTAGGGGACTGCCAATCGTCTTAGATCCCTTCCTGCCTGCCGGCAGGAAGGTGCCGATAGGCAGGTTCTGGGACCTGTCGTTTGGTAGTGTGTTTCAGGCTTTTTCAGAAAATTGGCCGCCGAGGGCAAACCGTTGGTCAGAATCACGCACGGGGCATACCGTTGGAAAGGTATTTCAAAGACCTTAGAAAGTACATTGGACCGCTCCCGAGTTCGGGAGTTGACTTTGGGTCAAATGTGGCTTGGAACCATTTATCGGTCCGTTGGACGGGGAATCGTTCAGACGCAAATGGATCGTTCATCCGCATGGTAAGTCCGAATCGCACATGGGACGGACCGTTAGAAATGTTTGGAGGTGTACTTCGACATTCCAAAGAGTTTGGACCAGTTTGGGGAGTTGACTTTGGTCAACCGTGCTCGAGAAGCATTCGGTGACCTCTCGGAGTCAAACGGATAGTTCGTCCACATGGTAAGTCAGAATCGCATACGGGATGGACCGTTGGAAAGGGTATTCAGTGCCCTTCGAAGATTCATTCAGCCTCGGTCGAGCTGAAGGGTTGACTTGGGTCAACAAATCTCAGGAGCGCTCAGTGGCCTCTAGGTTGGGTTTCGAACGCAAACGGCGCGTTCGTCCGCATGGTAAGTCGGAATCACGCACGGGGTGGACCATTGGAAAGGGTATTCAGTGACCTTTGAAGATTCATTGAGTCTCGGTAGAGATGAAGAGTTTGACTTTTGGGTCAAACTGAGTCGGGGAGTGCTCGATGGCTTTTAGGTCAGTACCCGGGACATGACCAGGGTTTACAGTGATGAGTGGAGGTACTAGGGACCTAAGGAGAGTTAGGGGGTAATGGAATGACGTGTCTATAGATCCCCTCTGCGGGTGAATTTGGAACAAATGATAGCCGTCGATTAGACACCGCATGATGCTTCCGAGAGAGTGTGACCGATTCAGAGGGTCGAGGTCAATTCCGAGGACCTAAGGAAGCCAGGATGACAAATTCAGAGGGTCGAGGTCGATTCTGAGGACCTAAGGAAGTGAGGATGACCAATTCTGAGGGTCGAGGTCAATTCTGAGGACCTAAGAGTGGTGACGATCGAGGACCGCGGTCAATTCTGACCTAACTCAGGTGACGATCCAAGACCGAGGCCAATTCTGACCCAAGAGTGGTGATGACCGAGGACCGATGTCAATTCTGACCTAACTCAGGTGACGATCTAAGACCGGGGCCAATTCTAACCCAAGAGTGGTGATGACCGAGGACCGATGTCAATTCTGACCTAACTCAGGTGACGATCCAAGACCGGGGCCAATTCTAACCCAAGAGTGGTGACGACCGAGGACCGAGGTCAATTCTGACCTAACTGAGGTGACGATCCAAGACCGGGGCCAATTCTGACCCAAGAGTGGTGATGACCAAGGATCGAGGACTATTCTGACCTAACTCAGGTGACGATCCAAGATCGGGGCCAATTATAACCCAAGAGTGGTGACGACCGAGGACCGAGGTCAATTTTGACCTAACTCAGGTGACGATCCAAGACCGGGGCCAATTTTGACCTAAGAGTGGTGACGACCAAGGACCGAGGTTAATTCTGACCTAACTCAGGTGATGATCCAAGACCTGGGGTAATTCTGACCCAAGAGTGGTGACGATCGAGGATCGAGGTCAATTTTGACCTAACTCAGGTGACGATCCAAGACCGGGGCCAATTTTGACCCAAGAGTGGTGACGACCGAGGACCGAGGTCAATTCTGACCTAACTCAGGTGAACATCCAAGACCGGGGGCAATTCTAACCCAAGAGTGGTGACGACCGAGGACTGAGGTCAATTTTGACCTAACTCAGGTGATGATCCAAGACCGGGGCCAATTCTGACCCAAGAGTGGTGACGACTAAGGATCGAGGTCAATTCTAACCTAATATATGTGAAGATCCAAGACCGAGGCCAATTCTGTTCCAAGAGTGGTGACGACCGAGGACCGAGGTCAATTCTGACCTAACTCAAGTGACGATCCAAGATCGGGGCCAATTCTAACCCAAGAGTGGTGACGATCGAGGACCGAGGTCAATTCTGACCTAACTCGGGTGACGATCCAAGACCGGGGCCAATTCTGACCCAAGAGTGGTGACGACCGAGGACCGGGGTCAATTCTGACCTAACTCAGGTGATGATCCAAGACTGGGACCAATTCTGACCCGAAAGTGATTGCATTTATTTTGGGAAAAGAAACAGGGTTCCACTAGGGAATAAGAATTGAATTTGAGGTTCCGTTGGGGAATAAGAATTGGATTTAAGGTTTCGCTAGGGAATAAGAATTATATTTGAGGTTCCGCTGGGGACGATTTGGATCGTCCTTTGGGAGAGATCGCCTGGGGCGAGTGATTCTTCTGAATTCTGCTGGGAAAAATACCATGAGATATTATTTCGCATCAGGTATCCGATGGCTGGGGAGGCCTTTTTCCTTTTATTTGAGCGGAGGAGCTGATCGTTGGGGAGATAACCGGTTTGAGGTCGTAAACTCTGCTGAGGAGGTGATTAGTGGGTCTAGGCGCATTGCTCGAGTGGTCATTTGCTTGGATTTTGAGGGTTTCTCTAGGGAAAAAGAGGTTTCGCCTGAAGAAATGCGAAAATTTTCTTGATGAAAATGTTCAAAATCCATCCTCGAATTTTTGGGGATTTTTCGGGGATTTCGGGAATTTTTTGGGAATTTTTGTATGAAATTTTAAGGGGGGTGCCGATCGGCATAGACTGAGGGGTTCCATTCGGCAGTGGCACGGACTTTTGGGCTGCCTCGGGAAGGTGAGGAGATAGTGTCGATCGGTATGGCAGTGGTCTGTGCCAATCGGCATGGCGCTGGGCCTCCTATATAAAGGGGGCGAATTCCTTTCATTTTTCACAACTTCTTGCCTTCTCTCTTTCTGCGATTTCTCTCTGCTAATTGTTCTAACGTTCCGATCTTCAAGAAATGGCCACCTTTGTGAGCATCGCTGTCCACCGAGAGTGGCTGACCGTTGATGACTGGGCGAATGTGGATTGGAGGGACAGGGTGCCCCTTACTTTGGGGAATAAGAATGCCTTTGATGCATTCGAGTCAGTTGTGGATGAGAGGACCTTGCTGCGGGAGCCGTCGCGTCATCGCTCTTCGAGAATGATTCCCAGCGGTTATGTAAGTAACCTGGCCTTTGGCATTCCTTTCCTTTTAGGTGATTTTTCCTTTTTCTTAACCTTTGACTGAATTTTTCCTTTTGCCAGTCGGATATTTCTTTGAAGAACATGCGTGCCCGCGGGACGACGGGACTTAAGGATGTTTGGTAGCATCTTCCACCCGTGGTGTGCTGGATGGTATCATCAGCGGGTTTTGGGAGGTTGGCGGCTGCGCTGGATGAGACGCCTCGTTCGATAGCAGTTTTGTGTGCCTTGGGGGAGAGGTGGTGGGACACTACCCCCACCTTTCATTTTTGCTTCGGGGAGATGACGGTGACTCCCATAGATGTGCAACAACTGTTGGGGTTGGATTGTGACGGGGAGCAGATAGAGGTGGATCTCTCCTTGTGGGTGAGGCCGGAGGCGGTGCATGCGGCACTTGGTGATGTGAGGAGGATAGTTTCTCGAGATTCCATTCGACTGTCCTTGCTGAAGGATGTTTTGCTGAGCAGGGTGGTTGATGTGGAGGCCGGGCTGCGAGTGAGGCAGATGGCCCGGTTGTTCATCTTGTTGGTGCTGGGAGGTTTTATGGTGGCGTCGAGCGGCGACGTCGTCCATTTGTGGTTTTTGCCATACTTGAGGATGTTTTCGAACATCCTTTTCTATGATTGGGGGCGTATGACCTTGGCGACCCTTTACTCTTCTCTGGATGCATTCAGCCGGTGCTGCCGGCAAACTTTTACTGGAGCCACGTATCTCTTTGAGGTATTCTTTATTTTGCGCATTTTCATTTCATGGATTCACATTTTCCTTTCATGCGTTCACATTTTCCTTATGCGTCTCCTTTTGCTTGTGAATTCAGACGTGGTTCTATGAGGTGATTGGGTGCAACACCCCGCTAATTGCTCTGAAGGACGACACCATTGGGGACTTCTACCGACTGTACCGATGGCGTAAAGCCAACCGGCAGTCAAAGGGATCTCTATCCCTGGAGGCGGTGCGTCAGGTCTTGAATAACCTGGCCAGTGGTCGAGTAAGGTATTTCCTTTTCAGTCTTGGTTTTTTCACCTTCTGATCTTGTATCGACTCATGCTTGTCTTGTGGATTTTTAGGTGACGTTTTATCCCTGGGGGACAGCTATTCAGGACATGGGGATGATTGGGGTGAACGCGCAGATGAGGTGCTTGTAGGCGCATGAGTTTGGCCATTCCTGGTACCTCGGGGAGAGGGTAATTCGTCAGATCACTGAGGAAGAGGTGGTGGTTCCACCTGCGCAGTCTCCTACGTCAATGAGGCGGGAACGACAGCTGTTGGAGGATGAGAGGATCGCGGTGATGATCGGCGAGTCCTATGCTTTGTATACCGATACGGCTGCGCCGTATGACTATATGGACTTTGTGATGAGCTGGTTGATGGAGCCCAGCATTCATGATGCCTTGCGCTTCCCTCCTGCTAGTTCGAGTCGGTCGGTGGGGTCTTACAACAGTGGTGGTGGTCCCTCGGCACCTGCAGCGGCGGCGATATCGGAGGTCCCTTTCGTTCGGCTGCACACTCCTGCGTACAACATTCGGCGGGCTGATGAAGGGATAGTGTCGATGTTGCACCGTCCCCTTGCGATGGATCCGGAGGAGCTGGGCTTGACAGAGGGGGCCCTTCGTCCTGCGGTAAACCTTTCGGTCCTTTTCCTCTTTTTGATTTCTTTTGCCTCATACTGATTCTGCCTTTTCCTTGCAGCAAATTCGGGTGTCAACCACTTGGCTGAGAGACATCAGGGATTGGATATCATCGAAGACTGCCCACATTCAGGATGTTGTCCCTATTCCTTCTTGCTTGGTGCCATCAGCCTCGTCTAGGGAAGACTCTGGCTTGGTTAGCGGGGGTGCATCATCTCTCCATAGGGGGAAGAGAGCGCATCGCAGTGGTGGAAGCTCTTGAGAGAGAGAGAGAGAGAGAGAATGTGGGTTCGGGCTGAGTCCTGTTGTTTTTGGCTTTTTCTTTCTATTTGCTGCAAGATGATGTAACACAGAAAACACATATATGCAATGCAATGTAATTTTTTGACTATCTTTTATTTTAATGATGAATGAATGCATGCACATACGCTTTTTAATTTGCTACTGAGACCGTAAAACAGGAGTATTTTTGGAATTTTTCAATGGAAAGCTGTTTTATTTAAAACGGGGAATCCCATAAGGAGAAAACATGATTCTTGAAATTCTTTTGAGAATATCAATTTATTTTTATGGAGTTTTCTGATTTGACAAAAAAAGCAAAGTAGGAAATTTCCAAAAATGGGGGGTTGCGGATCGGCGAGCACCCTGGCCTGCCTATCGGCAATTCAGTCCAGTTCCATCAATTGAAAGCTTTGAATGGTACCCTCTTCAGCCTTTGGTACCTTGTGGGGTAGGATTCCCTCCGATTTCTGCAGGGATTATGGCTTTTGTGAGAGTTCTCAAGTATAAAAGGGGGTGAGGGTGGAGTGTTTTCATCACACCTTTGCATCCTTATCCACTTGCCTACTATTTCTTTGCCCTACAAGATGGCTCTCCCTGGTAGCACCGAGTTTGTCAACTACCTCAAAGCCTTGGAAGCTATGTGCTCTTATAATGTCGACTATGATGATTTCAACATGCGTCGAGTCTCTTTATGGAGCAATCGACCTATTGAGTGGAACATGCTGATGGCGGCGGTACAATTCTAGTACCCCGAAGACCGTGTATTCCGCTTTGGGTTGGAAGAAGATTGTCCTACCTACGAGGAATTTTCCGTCATACTAGGTGTGAATCCTAGTGTTGCTGCGACTTTACCCGAATTTTCTCGCTCCCATAGGGATTTGTTGGTCGGGCTTCTTCATATCTCGCCCTCGGCGGTCATGTCATTGGTTTCTGGAGGAATGATCTCCCTCCCGGCGGTGTTTCAGTCCGTGCATTTGCGGGAAGTAGGTGATGATGGCTATGCTGGAGCCGTTGTTCTGGCTCTGGTCTTAAAATTGTTGTTGGTGATCGGGGAGGTGCGAATGGACCCACAACTTGTAGCCATTACTTCATGGATGTCATATCGTCGTAATCCTACGGCGGTAATATTGACGGAGACTCTTAATGGCCTGGATGCCTGGAGAGAAGGTCGTTCTAACTTTTTGAGGGGTAGTCCTGTGATGTTGTTCATGTGGTTGTCTGAAAGATTCCGCTTGTCAACTACTTCAGAATATCCTTTGTTGGCTGTACCCAACTTCTTTTCACGCTACTTCATCCGCATTGGCCTGTATGTTGAGAACTGGGAGAATTGGCTTGTGGAGCATGGGGCTCGTGGGTTGTATTGCTCAGTGCCTTGGTGGGGGCAGTTGAAGCCAGTTCTGAAGATAGGAGAGTATTCATATGTGCGGCTGGTTGGTATCAGACAGACCTCTTTTTATTTTCCTTGGAGGCTTTTGCGCCAATTTGGCTGGGCGCATGTCGTGCCCCCTCGGACCTTAAACTTCTTTCGAGTAGAGGATTTGACTGAGCGCTTGCGTCTGCTGCTTGGGTCTCTGTGGGAAAATCGACGTCCGTTGACCCGTCCCTCTCAGTCTGTCGGGAAGGTTTTCCATATCCCCAAAGATTATATGAGGTGGTTGTGGAGGAATGTAGTCAACAAGATGTTGGCCGTAGAGACTGGTCAAAGATGGTTTGTTTTATCTGACTCCATGGAAGGGAGTGTTGTGGTCTTTTCGAAAATGGTTAAGGCTCATCAATCCATGGAATGTTTGCGGCACTCCATTCAGGCAGGAGAAACTTGGGGTCCTCAGGATGTAGATGATGAGGGTGCACGCTCTTCTGGTAGCTGTGGGTAGGACTCCTGGGAGTTTATTTATGTAACAGGCATGGGGGATTTTATCTGGTTTTTATGGTAGTGGGGGGAAGGGAGTTATTCGTTCCTTTTTCTGATGTAATCTGTACTGTAGTTTCTTATTAATGAAATAAACAAGTTTCTAATCATCCAGATGTTCCTTTCGATGAATTTTGTGTTTTGAATTATATGTACCAATCGCTAAGGCATACATAATCCTTTTGTTCAAGTAGATGTTTAGAATGAACTGTCGTTCTCGGAGATAAGAAAAGAATATATTTTTGTGAAAAATTAAGGGGCCGTGCTCATGTGGGATGTATGAGCTGCCTACGTACATCTGGGTTTTTTTTGAAAAGTTTAAAATAGTTTTATGTAGAGGATCAGGCCCACGTAGTTCTGGGTAGAGGGAAATGAAGAGTTATTTTATTTTTTTATTTTTTATTTATTTTTAGAATAGAAGGGGGATGAGAAGAGTCATAGTGCACCGAGATTTCGGACTAGGGGTAGAATTTCTTGAGACGGTCCAGATTGACTAGATGAGCCATATCTTCCCCATCCAGGTCAGTGAGCATGGCGATGCCGCCAGACAAGATCTTCTTCATAATGTAGGGGCCACTCCAATTGGGCTTGAATTTTCCTCTGGGGTCCCAGATGGGTTCTATTATCTCCTTGAGGGCTAAATCCCCCTCCTGGACACCACGGTCCTTAACTCTTTTGTTGAATGAACGCGTTATTCGGCGATGGTATCCCTATATGTGATAAAGAGCTTTTAATCTTCTTTCATCCAGAAGGGATAGATCATTAAGACGGCCTTGGCACCAGTCTTCTTCACTAACCTTGCTTTCGAGCATGACATGTAGTGAGGGTATTTCTAGCTCCACAGGTAGGACTGCCTCCATGCCGTAGACCAAGGAGTAAGGGGTAGCCCCAGTACAGGTTCAAATTGAGGTTCGATAGCCCCAAAGGGACTATGGGATCCGGTCGGCCCAGTCTCTGCAACTTTCGGTCATCTTGCTGATGATGGATGTAAGGTTTTTGTTGGCGGCTTCAACTGCACCATTGGTCTGAGGTCGGTAGGGAGAATATTCGTGTCTCTGAATCCCATACTCGTTGATAACTTCTGTGACTTCTGTGTTGAAGTGCAAACCGTTATCTGACACTAGCTCGTGCGGGACTCCATATCGGCAGATGATATTTTTCTTGATGAATTTGGCCACCTTCCTGGCATTTAATACTGCGTATAACTCAGCTTTGACCCATTTGGTGAAGTAATCGATGCCAACCAGGATGAACTCATGCCCGTTTGACGCTTTTGGCGTAACCTTCCCTATGATGTCGATATCCCAGGTGGAGAATGTCCAGGGAGAAGTCATGTTGTATAATTCCTATGGAGGCAAGAGTTGAACATTGGAGAACTATTGGCATTTAGGGCATCGCCGAACATAAGCGGTGCAATCCTGGGCTATGGTGGTCCAGTAGTAGCCCTGTCGGATGATCTTCTTGGCAAGCATGTGACCGTTCATGTGGGGCCCGCATTCCCCACTAAGGATTTTTTGCATTATCTTTTCAATGTCAGCCCCTGCGATACAGTGAAAATGAGTTCCATTGAAATTCCTCTTGAGTAGTGCTTTATGACAGATGATGTACTGAGTGGCCAGCCTTCGGAGGGTAGCTCGGTCGTTCTTGTTGGAACCCTCGGGATACCTACCATACCTGAGGAGGCACCATATATCATAGTTCCAGTAATCGGCTAGGTCGAGGTCTTCTGTGGAGATAAGATTAATATGATAACAATGGGTCGGTTTGTCCCGCTTCTGAACTAGGAAGGGGGTCATTGTTATTCCCTCGGGCATGTCGATCATGGAGGCCAAAAGTGGCGAGAGAATCGGCTAGGTTGTTCTTTGCTCGGAGCAGGTAATAGAAGGTGATATCTCGGAAGTGGGAGGCTAACTCTTCTAATTGGGCATGAAAGGGTTGGAGCTTTTCATCCTTGACCTTCCACTTTCTGAGCACTTGACCGATGATGAGGGCAGAATCCCCATATACATCAAGGTATTGAATACCTTTCTTGAGAGCGACCTTGAGGCCCACTGTGCATGCCTCATATTCTGTCATATTGTTGGTGCAAGGGAAATTCAATTTAATGGTGATAGGAGTGTGGGAGTCATTTGGGGAGACCATAAGTATCCCAATGCCATATCCCTTTTTGTTGGCAGCACCATCGAAGAACATTTTCCATTGGGGCAGTCATAAGCGGTGCAGAGGACATTTTCATCTGGGAATTCGAAGATCCAGACATCTATTTCTTCTATAGGGTAGTCAGCGAGGTAGTCAGAGATGGCTCTTCCTTTAACGGCTTTATGTGTGATGTACACGATATCGAACTCGGTTAGGTGCATCAACCATCGGGCCATTCGGCTAGATAAGGCGGGTTTTTCGAGAAGGTATTGATGGGATCCATTCGGGATACAAGCTTAATGGGGAAGGCGAGCATGTAGTGTCGCAACTTTTGGGTGACCCACACAAGTTCAATGCATGCTTTTTCTAAAGTAGTGTAATTGACCTCATACCCAGCCAATTTACGACTGGCATAATAGACGGCTCTTTATTTGTGGGAGTCTACAAGGTATTGGGCTAGCAAAGCCCCAGCTGTAGTGTCGGTTATGGTTAGGTATAGGAGCAAAGGGATACCAGGATGTGGTGGCATGAGAATTGGAGGTTGGGTCAGATATTTTTTGATTCAGTCAAAAGCTTCTTGGCAGGCCTCGTTCCAAATCTTGGTTGAATCCTTTCGGAGGAGCTTGAAGATTGATTCGTAGATGGAGGTTAGCTAGCTGATGAACCGGCTGATATATTATAATTTCCCAAGAAAACTTCGCGCTTCTTTCTCTGTTTGGGGTGGTGGCATCTCAAGTATGGCCTTTAGCTTGGCGGGATCTTCTTTTATCCCCTTCTCACTGACCATGAATCCTAAGAGTTTCCCCTTTGTAACGCCGAATATGCATTTCTGTGGATTAAGTCGCATTCGATACTGTCGCAGTCGTTCGAAGAACTTTCGTAGAGCAGGAGCATGGCCTTCTCTAGTTTTGGACTTGATAATCATATCATCCACGTAAACCTCAACCTCTTTGTGAATCAGGTCATGCAGGATGGTTGTGGCAGCCCTTTAGTAGGTAGCCCCAGCATTCTTGAGACCGAATGGCATAGCGGTGTAGCAAAAGGTTCCCCATGGGGTGATGAATGTAGTTTTATCTTAGTGGTCGGGGTGCATCTTGATTTGATTATATACGGTAAACCCATCGATGAATGAATTGAGAGCATGACTGGCTGTGTTGTCCACGATCATGTCGATATTGGGTAGCGGATAATCGTCCTTCGGAGAGGCTTTGTTTAAATCTTGGTAATCCACACACATTCGAACCTTTCCACCTGATTTCGGTACAGGTACAATATTGGCTAGCCATGTGGGATATTCGATCACTCGAATGAAACCCACGTTTAACTGTTTGATTACCTCTTCTTTGACCTTAAGCGACCATTCGGTGCGGAGCTTTCTCAATTTTTGTTTAACTGGCTTGTAATCTGGGAGAGTGGGGATCTCATGCTGAGCTACTTCAAGATCAATATCGGGCATATCTTCGTAGGACCATGCGAAGACATCCACGAACTCCTTTAGCAATTCTTCGAGTTATGCGCGCTCATGCTCGTCAAGGGTGGCCCCTATCCTAATCTCGCGCAGTTGGCTACTAGAACCAATATTAACAACAACAGTCTCTTCTTCATTAACTTGAATGCGGTTATGTTGTTTGTTATTAACCTTATTTAAATCAGTTAAGAATTGTTCATTTGCAAAATCATCATCATCAAAAGTTTGATTAGAATCTAAACAATTAATGTAAGGCACAACAAGATACTCAAAATCTTCGTTTATTTCATTGATAGGAAAAACAGCATTGAGAACCTCATCAAAAGAGGTCTCGATTACATTCGAGCCACGATAGACAACAGTAGAAGAAACAGGGTAAACATTGGGGTTAGGGGAGATTTTAAGAGGTAGAACTGGCGCAACATGCCAGTTGAGGAGAGGTGTATCAGCATCTTTGATCAGATGAGAAGGTTCTAGTGATGCAGTGCCCGAGTGAACCATGTAGAGTGCCAGCCCTAGTGTCTGCAAGTTTAAGGAATCTTTAAAATCACTTTACTCAGTCTCTGCGATATTTTTGATGAGCGGTTGTACGCGGTGTGGGAAACTTTCGGCCCATGGGTAGCTATCTTGGAAGAAGATCTCCATTCTAGGATTCATCTTCTTATCTGTATGGTCATACCACGGTTCTGGAAAGCCTCAAAAGGGGAAGTCTCCACCCTCTTTAATGAATCATCCATTTAAAGAATCTCCTGAGATAGTTCGAACGCAGTCTAACCCTTTCTTTGATCGAGACTGGCGGATCATTCTGAGCTCTAGTTATGATGGTTGATATCCTAAGCCACAAGGAGGGAAAGCTTTCTTCAGTTCGATGGGCTCCAGTATCCCTTGTTGTCTTTGTCCTAGCCCTATTCTGGGCATGAAGTGCATGTTTCTGAACATCTGAATAACATTGACATTGCCATGAGGGCCGTATTCTGGACAAACCCTTTCTTTGAAACCGTCCCCTGCCGGGAGTAGAGGTGGCTCAACTCGAAATCCTGATATGAGCATATCATTTGACCTATACTGTATCTCAAGAATTGGACTGTTGGTGCCTGCACCCTCGGCATTATCGTCGTCACCCAAGATGGTGATGACTCGCCCATCGGCGAAGAACTTCAATTTCTGATGGAATGAGGAAGATACACGCTTTATACTGTGGAGCCAGGGTCGTCCGAGAAATAGGTTGAAACAGGCCGGGATATCAATGAATTGGAATTCGACGACAGGTTTTATAGGTCCAACCCCCATTGCAAGTTTTATGGATCCTATCACCTCACGACGGGTATTATCGTAGGCACGCACGGCAGCGGAGGTTGGAGTGAGGTCACTTTCTTTTAAGCCTAGACATTTGAAGTTTCTCAGTGGGCAGCCATTCAAAGCGGATCCATTATCAATGAGTGAAAGCGGTACCACCTTCCCCATAACTTCGATGGAGATGTTGAGTGCATGATTGTGATTCACCCCGATTTTGGGGATTTCCTCTTCAGAAAATGACAACATTCGGGTGAAGGTCAAGGACCCGACCAAATTCACCGCTTCTTCTGGTGTAGTAGAAGGAGGAACTAGGGGTCCTGTGAGCAACTTGATTAAAGAATTTCTATGCTGCTGGGAAGACATGAAAATCCCCCATAGAGTGATGTTAGGTTGAGTTTTCTTCAATTGATCGAGGATCTTGCTCTCCTCGAGGGTCATTTCTGGCATAGGAAGGTCTTCAACTCCCTTCCCCTTATCATTTGCTGGTAGTGAGTTTGGAATTTGATAATGTCTCCCAGATCTGGTCATGTGATTTGCTAAAGAAGGGAAAACTTAAATCCAGTTTCCTCATCAATCTCAGGTTGTTCTGCCACCCTATCTATTTCTCCGAGGAGTTATTCAAATGATATCATCCCACATATGTCGGCTACTGGGCCACTTCCTCCTGAAGCTTTTTCTTCATTTGAAACTTCAAATTCTTCCCCCCATCCGGTGGCAACAATTCTATTTTCCCTCGTGAAATCAATGCATTCCACAACTTCAACGGCTTCCTCATATAGGTCTTCCTATTATGTGGGGATCTGTAAGGGTGAAGGGATCAGGCGCCCTTGTAGCTTCAAAGTGTCAAGTAACTCGGTGATACTGCAAATGTTGTTGGTTTGCCTGAATGCCTCCGCCATGATCTGGACAACATCATCTAAGCTGACTTCGTCGGTTGGTACCACCCACCTATCTGATTCTCGGTCCCATTTCTGTGCTTCCAAAAATAGCGCGCTGAACCCCTGACAATCGATAATCATTTTTTAGGGAAATTTCATCCCGAACTCTAGGAGTTTATTCAATACCTCTGACAATTCCATACTTCCACTTTCAGAACAGGTCCGGACAGTGCCTGATCAGCGGGGCTAATAGGGTGTAGGAGGAAATATGGGCAAATTTGAAGAGGTTTAGGAGGGTATAGGGTTGTGATTTGAGTTGATGGATCGAAATTCAAGTTTTCTTCCAAGAAGATGGCATTGGTGTGATTTGGGAGTGGGTTATGAGTAGTGTTTGTCTTAGGATTGGCTGGTGGGGCAATGGTACCCCGATCAATGAGATATTGGATTACGTTCCGAAGGTGAAAGCATTGGTCGGTGGTATGGCTAGCTGTTTGGTGAAAGGCGCAATGAGCATCGGTCTTGAAGTTTCTTGGGAGTGGGTTTGGTAACGGACGGGGATCCAAGGGTTTTATAAGGTTTCGGCTTAACAGGGCTTAGTAAACTTTGGAGAGGGGAACGTGAAGCTCAGTGTATTCCCTTCGGACGGGGGAAGGGCGGATTTCTGGTGCCCATGATGTGGTTGGTTGAGAGATGTTGTCGATGGTTGAGACTGTAGCGTTGGCAGGCTTATCATACTTTCTAGGGGTGAACTGTTCGGTAACCTTCTTCGGTTCAACTTCTGTTTTGGCAAGACCTTCCTCGATTTCTACTCCTGCTTCTCTGAGAGCTCGAAAGTGGGGGTAGTACTTTCCTCCCATGGTTGCTCGAACATGGGGCACGAAATTCTTCTTCACTATGTTGACTTGTTCTTCCTCAAACGGCCGATTAGTCATGGCAGCTGCTTTTTCCCTCCATCGGGCTATGAAGTTACTCACTGATTGTCTAGAGTTTTGTTTGAGCAACTCTAAATCACAGTGGGTGACCTCGATCTCTTCATTGTATTTGTACTGCGACATGAATTCTCGGGCTACATCCTCCCAGCTACGGATTCTGGATTCCTTAAGAGATAAAAACCATCGGAGAGCACTATCCTTCAAAGTTTGCTGAAACAGTTGGGCCATTACCTCTTCGGAAGCCCCTAGTAGAGTCATGGAACGATGATAACTCTAAAGATGAACAATTGGGGGGCCACTCCCTCTGAATTTCTCGATGTTTGGCATCTTGAACTTCTCGGGTAACCTTGCTTTAGGATAAGGAGACATATGGGTATAGTCCATGTAATTACCAGAGATTCGGACCTGGTCGAACTTCTTAGTGAGCATATTAAGATCTTCTTTGACTTTGTTCAACTCCTCCTCCTTTGGATCAGCGACCACAGGCACGTTAGCCACAGGCTGGGCAATGTTTGGCATTGGAAGCTTGGCAGGCGGCGGCCCATTAGCTGGAGGGGCACGTGGAGCGTGCTGATATTCCTTCGGGACCCAGATAGGCTCGGGTGGACCCATAGTACGAGGGAATAGGGCCTCGGGCTCTTGAGGCATAGGAACTTGGTTTCGTTGCATTTCTCGGACATTAGCTTGGAGGTTGTCAATCTTGGCCACGAGCTGAGCTAGGACAGTCGGCAGGTCCGGTTGTATGACTGGTGGTTGATCTGCATTCTCCATGGAAGATGGATGGATTCCGTATTCAGAAGAAGTAGTAGAGTAGCGGATAAAACTCCGAGGTGATTTGACTGAAGACCGAAGCCAATAAGGAGCCAGGCCAAAGGCGTGCGATCGACCTGAGAAGGCGGAGGATAAGATTTATTTTTGAGAAAAAAGGGAAGAAACTATTTTTGGATTT
Organism: Sambucus nigra; assembly: GCA_949130495.1. Taxonomy (NCBI): domain Eukaryota; kingdom Viridiplantae; phylum Streptophyta; class Magnoliopsida; order Dipsacales; family Adoxaceae; genus Sambucus; species Sambucus nigra. The sequence goes on along the minus strand of OX422210.1, from coordinate 515,105,666 downwards.
TTGATAAAGAAGGGAGAAATATTTTTGGATTTTTAATAAAGAAGGGAGAAATGTTTTTAGATTTTTAATAAAGAAGGGAGAAATGTTTTTGGATTTTCAATAAAGAAGGGAGAAATGTTTTTGGAGACGGAACTTAGCATGATTATTATGATTACTATGTTCTCACTTGTATTTAATTCTCCTAAATGCAATGCCAGACGGGACCTGAGCCTGGAAAAGTGGGGTTTTTAATATATGCAAGGCTATAGTTTGGACTTGTAACCAGGCTCGCGAACAGGGTCCCGTTTTTAAAAATGCAGGAAAATTGGGCGACAGGCTGACCCGAAATTTTGGCAGAGTTTCGGGTTGAAATCGAAAATCTAAAGTGCGTGTCCTAGGTTTGACACCTATATGAGGGTATGAAGTTGGTTGGGTGAATTGGCATGGGTTCCCCCCTTTGGCGTGACTTCCACGATATACGTCTTTCTCTTGCGGGCAATCGGTACGTGTGGACAAGCCATTTGATATACCTGAGTGTACGTGAATTGCCTCACCATATACCTCGTGGGGATGGTATGTGTGAAAACGAATTCGATATACTCGGCGTACGTGAATGAATTCCCTGCGATATACCTCTCGTCATGAATTCGATCAAGCGGTACGATGCGGGGGAACCGTTCGGTATACGTCGAAGGTACTTGGCCAATGGAAGGTGAGAGTCATATCGGTTAGGATAACTGCGACCTGCCAGACCAGCGCCCATCACGAAGTGACCCTCCAGTTACGGGGTAAAATTTGGTAAATATCAATGCTCTTTGGTGATATCGTGTGAATCATGCATGATTCTCTTATTATTATCTTATGATGATAATGCCTTTCTTGATTATGCCAAACAGGGAGTCAATGTACAAGTACCCCAAAAGGTACACCAAGCATGGATGGATGATGCATGCAACATGGGGATATACATGTGATCCTAGGTTCACGTGGTGTGAAGTGTACATGGAGAATTTTCTACAAGTGTGTGAATATAAGCATAAGCATGGGATATACATGTGAGAAATGGGGGATAGGCATATATTGGGGGGGGGGGGACATAAACAAATATAGCATCCATGTAAATAGAATCAAGCCCTCAAAATATAATAAAAAATCTGTCCCAGAAAAAGTCGCCATTGTGGCCATCCCCGATCCCCGCCGTGGAGGGAGGAAGGGATCCTTCGGGTCCCGCGCATCCCCTCTCGGGACAGAGCTTCGGTCGGCGTCGATTTGTGAGGTGTGAAGATGTAGAGAGATTTAGAGTCGCCATTCTATTTTACTCAAAATAGAGAAAAGAAAAAGGGGAAGCCACCCCGAAGGATTGCATTCGAAGACATACTAGTGCGTGCGAAACCAAATGATTCGAGAGGGGTTCGGAGGCTTAGTTACGAAGTGGGAAGGTGTTAGGCACCTATTCTGCCCTTTCGATTTCTCATGGATATTTGCTATTTTCCTTTATATTTCCCCCCGTGATATGTGTGCATGTGTATATATATAATGGAGGCAGGAATCCTCGACTTGTATCATAGAAAAGACAAAGCGAGTCATCCGTAGGAATGTGAGATTAGTGTAGAAAATAAGATTTACGTGATTACGCCTACGTTGACGGTTATAAAGGAACGATAACGCATATGGAATAATACGTTACTAAGAACAAGTATATAGAATATAATAGAAAATGAGATAAAGAGACGATAGAAAATAAGAGAAAAAGTGAGAAAAGGACTCGAGTCTCAGGTTTTACCCCGAGACGCCTACGTAGCCTATAAAGGCATCAAAGTCCACGTATTTCGCATACAAACGAGGGGTGGAGTTTAACCCATAAATCCAAATGGATAAATCTCTTATATGTAAGTGTGTGTGTGTGTGTGTGTGTGTGTGTGTGTGTGTGTGCAGAAAAAGTGTTTTAGTTGTGAGAAAAGTGTGGAAAGGGTGTGAGAATCCCTATTTGGAATTTATGAGCAAACCCTCTTTTTCTTATTTTTTGGGTTTTTATTTACATGAAAATAGGAGATGTGCAATACTACTAGATAAAAAGTATTTTAGGATATGTGAACTATGATGATAAAAGTGTTAAGTAAGAAAACAAGTTATTGCAAATTTAAGAGAATTTAGGAGAGAGTTTGAGAAAGTTGGACCTTCTTGGAGACCTTGAGATTGATCTTGAATGTTGAAAGGAAGCCCTTGCACTTGGATGATGATGGAAAGTGGTTAATTCATCAAGTTTGATGAAAGGGACGATGAAAAGTGGAAGTGAAAAAGGGATTTGAGAGTTGAAATCACGCTGCCTTCGAGAGAGGTTTCTAGGGGTTTTCTAAGAGTGATTTTCCTATGATCCGAGCTCCCTTGCAAATGAGGCCAAGGCCTCATTTTATATCCCCAGGGTACTGCCGATCGGCTTAGAGCCCTTCCTGCCTGCCGGAAGGAAGGTGCCGATAGGCAGGTTCTGGGACATGCCGTTTGGCAGTGTGTTTCAGGCTTTTTTGGAAAATTGGCCGCCGAGGGCAAACCGTTGGTCAGAATTGTGCACGAGGCATACCGTTGGAAAGGTATTTTAGAGACCTTCGAAAGTCCTTTGGACCTCTCTCGAGTTTGGGAGTTTACTTTGGGTCAAATGTGGATTGGAAACGTTTATCGGTCCGTTGGACGGGGAATCGTTTGGACGCATATGGATCGTTCGTACGCATGGTAAGTTCGAATATCACACAGGACGGACCATTAGAAAGGTTAGGAGGTTTACATAGACATTCCAAAGAGTTTGGTCGAGTTTGGGGAGTTGATTTGGTCAACCGTGCCCGAGAAGCATTCGGTGACCTCTCGGAGTCAAACGGATCGTTCGTCCGCATGGTAAGTCAGAATCACGCATGGGACGGACCGTTGGAAAGGGTATTCAATGACCTTCGACGATTCAGTCATCTTCGGTCGAGATGAAGGGTTGACTTGGGTCAACATAGCCCGGTAGCGCCCGATGGACTCTAGGTTGGGTTTCGGACGCAAACGGCGCGTTCGCTCGCACGGTAAGTCGGAATCGCGCATGGGGCGAACCGTTGGAAAGGGTATTCAGTGCCCTTCAAAGATTCATTGATTCTCGGTTGAGATGAAGAGTTTGACTTTTGGGTCAAACTGAGTCGGGGAGTACCCGATGGCTTTTAGGTCAGTACCCGGGACGTGACTAGGGTTTACAGTGATGAGTGGAGGTACTAGGGACCTAAGGAGAGTTAGGGGGTAACGGAATGAGGTGTCTACAATGACATTTGATCGCTATCTTTTATCCACTTGGAACGCACGAAGAAGTTGATGCTTTACAACAAGGGGATTATTTATTTAGTGTCGTTAATATTCAGGATTCTCTTTTTTGTGTTATGACCGAGCAGGCTTTAGTAGTTTTATTATTTACTTTTATGGCCGTACTGGCTATAGTAGTTTTATTGTCGACTTTTATGGCCGTGCGGGCTTTATATGGGCAGATTTTATGTTAGCAGGTTTTGGAATGCTAAAAAAATAGAGGAAACTCTGCCCAATTTTTTTTTGATCTGGGAACTATTAGCTCTTGTAATTTTTTGAAGTTTATATGCACATTAGTTTATCAATAACATGCGATATTTATAATTTGTGAATTTTCTTGATTTTTTTTTGCAAATAATAAATATTTATCCTATCAGATTTGGAATTTGCAGATTTTCCAGATTTGTTTCCTATTATTATTTTTTTTAATTAATTGAAAAATCTGGCACGGTTTTAAACCGTGCCGATTTATAAAAATGAGAACGCTTATAAAACAACCTGGCACGCTTTATAACCGTGCCAATAGCGTGCCAGAAAATATACAATTTGGCACCGTTTCGGCATGTGCCAAAAGCATGCCAGATTTAACATCTAGCACGGTTTAAAAGCGTGCCAGATTAAAAAACTGGCACAGTTTAAAAGCGTGCCATTTTGGGAAATCTGGCACGGTTTTAAACCGAGCCAGAAAATCTAGCACACCTAATTCTGGCACAGTTTAAAATAGTGCCAGATTGCATTTGACACTGTTTTAAACCGTGCCAGTTTCCTATTTTTGGTGTAGTGGTGACAAAATAAAATAGAGCATTCAAACCTCAAGAATTAAAATTTTCTATGCGTTGTTCGACCCATGGGATCTAAACACAACAACTTAGTGTTATAGCTCATATACCAATTTGAGATATTTTGTATGCTAAATGAATGCATACTCAACATAAAGATCACACGATAAATTAGTGCAACCTGCTCTAATACCAATTTGATAATGCAAGTCCCATACAATGTATGCTTAGGCAAAGATAGTCTGAATTAATAAAATTTCTTCTTTTGTACTTATAAAATTTTAAAGAATGAAACTTTAAACAAATATAACCCAATACAAACTTTGCATTGATTTTACATTTAGTTGTGAAAATTTGATTTACCCAATTTTTTCTTTTCATTGTAAAACATTCATCTAAGTGATAAGCAAATAAAATAACTAAATCCAACATAACATGCTAATGTAGAAGGAAAACCATAGAGAGAAAAACCTCGAACGACCCAGCCCAATAGATCACTATGATGCGGAATTACAAAAATTAACAGTAGACATACAAAATAACTTGATCCCTACAAGCCTTGAGGATCTTCATTCATCGACCTCTCCTCCACAGTGTAATGCAAGATTTTTCCCATGCAAGCTACCATAATGGACGAGTCCACTCACGTCTTGGTATCCACCGATCCATGCTCAACAACCGTTTATGGATTGGAACACAGAATCCATCACTTCTTCACCACAACACCACAAACACGGAGTCCACCACGTGTAAATAGTAAGTATGGAATCCATGAAACGAAATGTGTTCTCTTCAGATGTAGAGAATCAAACCTGGTGACCAAACTAAAGATCTCAAACCATATGAATGTGAAGAACTTGGATCTTTAAACACAAAGGGTGAAACATGGGTGTTAGAACATTCGTAAATAAATAGGAAAATATTTTTTGCGAACAATTCTTCTAAAATCTAAGTCCACCATGCCTTAAATAGCAGAAACATGAATTTTAAGGTAGCGAACTAGTTTGAACGAAAATATAAGGTCATTCTAATGAAAACATAAGTTTTGTTCTAACGACATAAAATATTGTTTACGATAACCTATTCTCGTTCGAACATGATTCTAACTACCTCCCAATGACTTTTATCCTTCTTGAAAGAGGATTCTCGTATGATGGCATTCGAAGCTCGTTACAATGAGATCTCAATGTCATTTTAACGAGACAAAGGTCTTTTTAATTAAAATACTATTTTTATTTGAACGAGACTTAAATTTCGTTTAATGAGATAAAAACTAAAAAATAGTTTTCTTTAAAAAACATTTAAAAACAGTTCCAAATGATTTTGAGTTAAAAAAACACGCACCCTCAAAAATATTTACAGCTCCATATTCAATATGTATTCATACCTGTGAGATCCTCGGTAATGTGAAGACGAACTTGGTATGATAAACACGACATAATGTATCTAATCTTTGACGCTTGGTTGCTATGTGTTCATAAAACACGTTATAGATTATGGGACCATCAACACTAAACCTAACCTATGACTCAAATGTTTTATCTGGAATTAATCCAATTACATACAAATTGACTTGATTGGTAATTTGTCCTTACAATTGTGACTTTCTTTCGATTTCAAACTTTGCACGTTCATAATTTCATTTTTCCTTGAAGGTGCGTATGGGACAGCTTCATGTTCAAATTGCTTCCAGACTTCGCCACTAGCATCATAAACCTTGTAAATACTCAAATAAACCTTGAACAAGTGATTACTGATGAATATTTAAGGTATACAAGAGTTGAGTATAAAATGTGAGTTTAACAAGCATGGGATTGCAATAATGCACAGTAAAAGGGTAATAAAATGCAATATTTGACACAAATCAACCCCGAACTAATGTGTTGCTAGTCCCTAGTGACATAGTAAAATATTTTTTCACATCAAATTCACTATTTTATTAAAAAAACTATAATAAAAGGGTAAATATCCACTTTCGCGGGATGATGCACAGTTGTATTTGGCATACGCAACAATTCGTTAAACCCCTAGTTTACCTTAATGGATGAGTTTTGTCTCGTGAGAGTTTATAGTGATGATACTCACAAACATCCGATTTTTTTCAAAATAATTTCCCATTTTACTAATACAAAATCTTATACATTATCTTGAGTTTTAACAAGTTAATATCAATGACAAGCAGATTTCTCCAATAGTTTATTTAGTATGATTATTATAATTATGTTAAAGTAAATAATGATATATATAAATAAATAAAGGAGGATGGAGTTTTACCACATCATATAACTTTGAATACAAAACTAGGTTTTGTATCTATACTACCCACGTGCCAAGTATAATTAGCCCCCCTACCTCATATTCCATTACTTTGAGCCTATCAAACGTCCGATATGTGACTTACACACCACTCCCTCGCCTTTTCATCAATCCCACATATGTGACTTGCACCTCGATTCTTTTCTCTTTGAAATGCATTTTGAAACCCTCTGCCTAAAAACAGGATTTTCTTAACAACTATAAGACTTTATGTTGGTCTGTGGTGTAGGTGAAGGAGGTGACGGGATTCGCGGGATCCATCTTCGTCGGAGTGTATGTGAAGGAGGTGAGGAGATCCATCTCCGTCAGACCCAGAACTGGTAAGTATACATCCTTCTTTCTCTCTCTAGATATTTTTGTGATATTGAAATCATTTTTTCGTGGGTAAAATAGAGACTCGGAACTGAGAAACCTCCATCTTTTGGGGAGAAAATACTCATCTCCTACTTTTGGGGTAAAATACTCATATCCTATTTGTCATCTCGGTTTGAAATCGGTTTTAAAACATAGCTTTCAGTCTCTTTTCATTTCAGTCTCTTTTATAAATTTTGGTTTCTTTGTTTTTATGCAGATGTGTTTCGTTTCAGTCTCTCTTCATTTTTTTGTTGTTTTCCCATTTCTAAACACGATTTCTAACGGGCCACATAATAGTTTTTTTTACATGTTCATCATCTATCATTGAAGGATTCAAACATGATTTGGGATTTTTTGTCTTTTTACTTCAAAACCCTTGAACACTAAGATGTTTACCCCCAACAACTTTTCTTCAAAACCCACAAACACTATAAAAAAGTTACACTCCACTCTCTAAAGATTTAAGCTTTTTTTTGTGTGTGTGTGTGTGTGGGGGGGGGGGGGGGGGGGGGGGGTATATTTCTCAACCGTATGAATTATTTTTCAGTTTTTGTATATGTTCATGTTTTTATTTGACTTTGTGTTTGTGTGTTTATTTTTTATTTCTCAGTGTTTGTATATACTCACACTCTCTATCTGTACACGTGATTTGCAAGTAGTGGCTCAAGTTTGGTGTTGTGAGTCTCCCCCCCCCCCCCCCCCCCCCCCCTATTCTTCCATCTTAGGTAATTATATAGATTGGTTCGATTTAGCATTGGGTTTTTAATGTTTGTGAATCTGAGTGGGTTTTTGGGTTTTTACATGTACTACAGAATCACACAGAGAACAAAAATCGTGAATCTGCAATAGTAATGTTCTGATTCTATATTCTCCTTTGTTTTTCATTTTATACCCAGAATTGTATATTTTAATGAGATTTTAGATCTATATATTTGAATCCATTTTGGTCCACATTTAGTTAAAATATTCCATGTTTTATTTGCTGGTGAAGAAATACACAGATAAAAAATATAGGATTTGGTTTCTTCGTCCCCTGTTCATGTTTTATTCAATTTATATGTTGTGTCTATTTACAGTTTGGTTTAAAATGTTAAGTTGGTTTTTACAGTTGTGATTTTTACAGTTTGTTTTTGGGTACTAGGTATGTGTATTACTGACTTATATTTTGGTAGGATTATTTTTTAAATAATATGTAACTTCAAGCTCACTTTTTTCGAGGCAGGTTTTTTCTAAAAGCTGGTATTGTTTTATTCCTATCTCTCTACAGTTTTTATGCCACTTCTCAACTGTGAAATGAAGATGGGTTGAAGAAATGGGCTAGAGAGAGATAAGAGAGTTTTGGTCATATCTCATGGTTGAAGAAATGGGTTTTTTCCTTTCCGAGGTTCGTCACATGAGAAATGCACTGTTTACGTTGAAGAAATTATTTTCTTTCCATGTACCGTTTACATTGAAGAAACTATTTTCTGCCCCTATATTTTTTCCTTTACTGAGTTTTTTTTCTCTTATGTTGGTAACAGGTGTTTATGCCTATTTTTAATTTTTTATTTTGCAAACACAAAACACCCCCATATAATGGGGGTTCAACTTTCGGGTTCCCAATATTAGAGGTTTTTTAGGGTTGGAAGGTTTGGAACCTGCAAAGATAATTAACTCTTCTCAAGTCTTTGGATTTGATAGTGTTTTGGAAGTTTTTTACAGGTTGTTTTAGAACTTTTATGAGTATTTGAAGTTTAAATATGAGTAAGTAGATTTATTTTGGTCATTTAAAGTGAATGTTTCAAATGGTTGTTCATCTAGACTTTTTATTTCTTTTTTGTACGTTTACTCTATGTTCTTTAAAATAACTGTGATTCAACTAAAAAGTTTCCATACTTTCTCACATTATGGAGATATGGTAAAGGAAGATGTGATATCTATTTTTTTGTCATGTGTTTCTGTATGGAGATATATTATTAGGGGAGCCGCTATTGGCTCCAGTAAAATCTAGAAGCACTCCACTTTTGGTCTAAAATGACAAATAAATCCTTACATCCACTCTTATTTTTAAATTGGTGCTTTAATAAATAATAATATAAAATAATATTTAAAATAAATAATAGTTCAAATTGGTGCCTAGTATCTTTAATTTTAAATAATAGTTTTAATAAAAAATATTTTAGATTACTTTTATTTTGTTCTTAGAAAAATTATTTACTTATTTTAAAATAAATTAAAATTATTATATTTAATGTTTAATTCACCTTATTTTCAATGTACCCCCATTTAAAAAAAAATTGCGATACCAATAGTTAATATATACACAAACCTATAACTAATATCCTAACCGAAACCTATTTAACCAATAGTTAATGTCAACCCATACAGGTAGAATCACTGTTAAAACAAAAGGTGGGGATGAAATCTACTAGGGGTAATTGGACGAAATAAGCTGGTAAAACACAAACCTATTTAACCAGTAATATAATCTGGTAAAACAAAAACCAATATAACTAATAAGTTGGTAATAGGACGAAATAGGCTACTCCTAAACCAAACTAGCATGAGTCTACTGCTAAAGGTCAGAGCAAGTGGAAGAAAAAAGCTCAGTGCTTTGGTGGGACTTTTGTCCTTTTGGCAGAAGAGTCCAATGCAATAACTCTTTGTCTTTTTGATAGAAGATGCAATCCTACCCGTGGCATACCTATCTTCAACTCTTTGCTATAAGTGGTGTGATTATTGTATTAGTTATGTGAATTTTAGTCCACTCAAGTTGGATGATTATTGTATTAGTTGTGTGAATTTCAATCCAGTTGGGGGAAAATTTGGAGTTTTTGCTTTGTTACTATTATTACACATTTTCTATGGAGTTTTAATTCTATATACATGGGGAGAAGAGTTTGAACATTTTAATATCATAAAAATCATATTCTTTATTATATTTGCACTATTAGTGAAACGTTTTAAATACAAAATATCATGAGAACAAATTTATAACGGGAACAAATTTATCTTCGTGCCGTTGGCACGAGTACAAAATATGCCGGGAAAAAAATTATCCCGTGTCGTCGGCACAAGTATAAAATATTACGGGAACAAATTTATCACCGTGCCATCGGCACGGGTACATCCTAGTGTATATATATATATATAGACTGAGTGCGTGGTGCGCATCATAAAATTTACAGGCAATATTATTTGAATCTTTTAATAACTCGCTGCATATAAATGAAGGGCACTAGTACAATTTTCACCGGGGATTACACTTAAAAGATGAAAACACTCTGAATTGGTATAAGTCACTCAAGACATGCAAGCATAATGAGTAATGTAATTGAAAACAAAGCCTAACACATGTCACTGATGAAAGAAGTTTATATATGAAATGACAAAATGTAATCTCATGATAGGATATTGTTTTCTAAAGAACGTCAATATGTAATCTTTTTAATGTTGAAAAAAATAATGTTAACCCTGTGACCAATTAAGGACTTTTCAGGACGAAAAATCTGAACATGGATGACAATGGTCAATACCTCAAAATGATTTTGTATATTTGAAAAGGGTGAACTTTTGAGGAGTAAATTGTTTTTCTTTTGTTTCATTTGGAATTTCTTACTCTTTTTGAATTCTTTTATTTCTATTTTTTTTTTCTTTTCTCTCTTTTCTTTTATTTTTTTATTTTTTTCAGTCCCTATTTCACTTTGAATTTCTTTTTTAATCTGTTTTCAAGGAGTTGGTGAAACGAATAAAATGATGAAATGGATCACCTTTGATTAAAAGTTAGGTTGAAACATAATTTTTTAACTTTGTTTCGAAAAAGATCATATCACAATTCTTTATTCGATAGTTAAAACAAGAATATTGAGATTACCAATGACTTAAATTATTTTTTAAATGAATAATGGATAAGTGTATACATCACTCAGAATAGGAAAGAGAAGACAAAGCTCGCATGGTAGTTGTACCTATACATCATTAAATTTACTCAGTCATTTGACTATTAACAATTACACAAGTATAATTCGTATTGTGCATAAGGAGTCAATACACGAATCATTTGAATTAATAAAAGATAATAGTGATGATAAATAATCTAGATAGATAGTTAGGCAGGTCAAACCCTAAATAAGTTTAATATTTTTTTTATTAAAAGAATGAGGTAAGTTAGAGAGTAAAATCTAAGAGAAATAATTTTTTTAGGCAAAACGCCTAGAGAGACGATATGAAATATTTTTGAATTTTTAGTTATTTTTTGTGTTTATTTATTTAAATGATTAGAGTTAATCACTTAACAAATAAATACAATCTTGGTGATAACATGTGAATATGGAGGATATATGAAATCACCCCCTAACTAAATCGAATGTTATCCTTAATGTTTAATTAAGAATAGTGACCATGTCAAAGTACGAGGGATAGGTTTATAAACTGAGAAGGGAGTGGTCCGTTGGATGATGGTATGATACTTTCTTGCAAAACGTATTAATTTTAAACAAGTAGATAACAAAATGAGATCAATAAAAAAATTCTCCCTTTATAATTGTTTTTTAAAGTAACCGATGACATTGCCATTAATAATGAGTTTGGGCAATGCTCAGATTATGTTTGAAAATAGGGAGTTTAAGGAATGACCAAGGTGGGACATGTATATGATTTGTCTAGTGTGATTTCTTCCAAGAGTGGGTTGAAACCTTCGAGAAACACTTTAAGTCATTGACCTTGACATTAGACATGGTCCTAATTCGTGGGTTATCGATATCAACTGCTCTGTGATAATAGACTCGATCGACTACATATTGTCCTTACCATCGATATTACAATTTCCTAGGGAAGAGGTTTAGGGAGAGTTATATAGTAAATTTGTTTTTCCTATTTTAAAGTTCTTGCACACTATCCTCTTATCATGAAAGGCCTTTGTCTTGGACTTGAAAATATGAGAGTTCTCTTATAATTCATTCCATAACTCATCCAGCTCAGTGAGTTAAATTTTAAAAATTTCCTCCATCTTGAATGTTAAAGTTGTGCTTTTTTATAGCCCAATATGTTCAGTGTTCATGCTTAACTTGTAATACTCGTGCCTAAGATTTTATTCATTTTTTTATGTAAATTGTATTTTCATAGAACCCTTGGGATTCGGATCTCTCTCTCTCTCTCTCACACACACACACACACACACACACACACACACACACACACACACACACACATATATATATATATATATAATGTTGTTGGTACTTGAATATTCTTGTGGCCCATGTGGAATTTGTATGAAATATATTAGGAAAATATAGAATTTAGAGATGTTTATGTCGTTTTAAGAAAGATAAGGGTCATTTGAATGAAATCCTTAGCTCATTCGAATAAAGTCCCTTTCTATTTAAATAAGAATACCCTCTCATTTGAACGAGATTCTAATGAATATATAACAAAATACAACTTTTTAGAATTTTACCCCTCGTTAGTATGTCATTCGAACATCGATGGAACGAAACTTGTAATCTCGTTTGAAAAAGATGTGATCTCATTCGAACGAACACACCTAAAATTTAATATTTCGAGTTGCCCTTATGGGTTGTTGAATTTTGGACCCTTGGATTGATGAGGTGTCGATCTCTGAATGAACTAAATGATAAAAAATGTGTATAACATGTAGGGATTTTTTTAAAAATTATTTGATGAATTATTTTAGGGATATAAGAAGAGAGAGAGGGTGGGTCTTCCCCCCACCATTTTCATCAGCCATATTTCCTCCTTCTCTCTAAGTTTTAAGAGTTCATCTTCTTCCCTAAGATTTTTCCACCATAGTTTCTCCTTGCCACCACCATAATACACCATCATACACCATTTCCAAGCTTTGTTCTTCATCTTCAACCTTCATCAAGGGTAGAAGTGGGTAGAGTCAAGCTAGTAAGGGAAGCTTTGGAGTATTTGGAGGAAGAAACTTCCATAGTCATCTTCTTTGCCTCCTCTTCAAACCATAAGGTAGGGCTTCCCTCTTCCTAAGATTTCAAGGTTTCTAGGTACGAAAAATGTGTAGGATCATGCTAGATAAGATTTAATGCCAAAAATGAAGTTATTTTTTAATATTTTCAAGGCTCGCAAAAACTGATTTTTAAAGAAGATAAACCCCAAATGGGTATTTTATGAATAAATGGCACTTTTTACCTTGAAATGTGAAAAAGAATGCACAAAAATGTAAACCCATGATTTATTCATTATTTAGTTCATTTTAAGAAATTTCTAGACTTGAAATCCTCCTTAACATGTGTAGAATCATGTAGTCTGATAGAAGATGACATTTCAGACTTGATAAATCATGTTGAAATGGGTTTTATGAGTTGATGATTAAGGGTAGAAAACCCCCCTAAATATGTGTCATAAATATTGTTAGAATGAAGAAAAATGATATTTAAACTCACATGGAATAATAGGGCTAAGTAGTGGACATTTGGCTAAAATTGTCTTTAAATGGTTGAATGTATTTTATGTAGAAAAAAATAAAATAATGAAGCATGATTTTGGAAAAAAATCATAAAAAAGATGTTTTGAAAGAAAATGTTGATTTTTAGTGCCATAATGAATTAAATATGTTTTTCACAAAGTTATGATTAAGAAAGTGGTAAAACATAAATTCTTGCTAAAATTGAGGGTCCTAGTGGTTGAACTTCCGTGTTAGACCTTATCGGTCGATTTTTGTGAAAAATGGATGAAGTGGATAAAATAGCATGTTAACAAGATGAAATAGTGATTTAAACGGTAGAGATGAAGAAAATTGGAAAAGGGTTGAAATAATATGGACATTAGCAAAAATGTTAAAACACATTAATATGAACTCGAATGACACCGGGAATAATTAAGAAGGGCCCGGAGCCCTTAGGTGAAAGACTCGAAATCATTAGCAAGAGCATATAATAGCATAGTCATGGGTGTGAAGCCCATTAAAGTATGCGGATATTGGAAGATTCCAAGAAAATATAATGAAAAAAGGAAATGATAACAGTTGTGCTCGAAAATATTTAAGTAAGACAACCTAATAAAATGTGACAAAAGAAGACTAATGAATAAAATATGACTAATAATATCTAGACCCAATAAAGGGTGGTATTTAACTGTTAAGTGTGAGCAAGAGCTCATCGCTCTGGTGCATTGCCTTGTAGTTGCATTAATACTAGCTAAATTGTCAAAGATTTTCAGAATTGATTAAAACACATGTTATATGTGTAGTATTTTTGTAGAAAATGTGTAGCTTAGTATTACCCACCGTGTCAAGCATTCGGTTACCTGTATTTTTTTATGTTAAAACCCCACCCCTCTACAGGTACTTTAAGTAGGGGCATTTGAATGAATGTAAGTAAGGCCTCAGAGGGCAATCAACATCGTTATTGGTTCTGTAATTTTGTGAAACTGTATTTTGGAACATTGGTAATTCGAGACTTTAAACATTTATTCCTGCCTTTGGCCATGGTTTTTAATAATACAAGGATGATTATGGTTTATTTATTAGTTAATTAGCATTGTGGATTAAATCAAATGTTTATAAATAAATCTTGTAAATTGACCTAATTACTTAAAGTGCCACCCCTTTTTCCAACTTAAAAATGGTAAATTAATCTTTAATAAATGGTGCATTTAAAAGGTTTTCTCTTAAATAATAAAATTGGGCTTTCCCTCTTCCCATTTAACTCCTTGATCCGAAGTGAGTTGACCTAATGGTGACCCAAACCCGGGTCAGAGACTTACAAATGGTATTAGAGCAATAGGATCCTCGGGTGTGATAGACTATTTATGCTTACTTAGTACGCTTTCCTTATACGTTTACGCTTAGTTAATGCTTTAGTTACTATTTAGTAAATTGCTTCCTCTACTGCTTTCAATTTGTATCATTGTGTACTGAGATCTCCTTTCTTATGTAGATACCTCCACGTCGTGATGTACCTAGTGCGTTGGGTAAAAGAGATATTAGATGCATGGAGAAAGACGTGCGCCAGCTTGCCGACTCCCTTTAGTAACATCATAGGGCCAACCGCAGTGGGACGATTGAGAGTACTACCTCCGCCTCCATCCTTAAGGAGTTCAAGAAGCTTCTCCCACTCACCTTTAACAGGGAACCTAGTCTCGATGAAGTCACTAAGGTAATGGATATTATTGACGTGCGAGCTGGTCACAAAGTCACGATCTCTACATTATATCTCACATAGAAATCGGAACGCTGGTGGAGAGCCTATTCCACCAGTACTGTTGAGACTATAGACTGGGGCAGCTATAGGGTTGCCTTTCTGGATAGGTAATTTTGCTAGGCATTTAAGGATGATAATAAGGATGAGTTCCACCAGCAGATACATGGGATGATTTCTATGAATGAGTACCTGGTGATGTTTGAAGGCTTCTGTATGTATGTAGACATTGTGCACAAAGATGAGACCGAGAAGACGAGTGATGATACCAGAAATGGTATCAGCGGGTCATAGATGTATGAAGCTCAAACAGGTATACAACGATGGAAACAATTACACATCAAATAAATAAAGAAGGAGATGAGGTGAAGAGGATGAACTCCTGGATATAAGTGGTTCGATTGGAGCCTATGTCAACTTTTTGTGAGTGAAAGAAATCCACTAGTAAATATGGCTCTAATAGCCTAGTTACAACACAAGCTTTCTCTCTCTTTCTCTCTCTCTCTCTCTCTCTCTCTCTCTCTCTCTCTCTATTCAGTACACAAATGGACAAAGTTTTAGCTATTAATTGATCTTTTACAATGAAGAAGATGAAAGGCATACATAGTGCTTAGGGGGTATAGTGTACCCCCCCAATCATGTTTTATGTATGAATGTATTTCTCTTAGCCAATCCAATGTGGACATCTGTCCCTGTCACATGTTGGTCATGATGACTAAATATTACCTCACGTGAGGGGATAATCTGGTAGTAAGGGTTTCGCCCACATGTGATATGTGTCCTACGCACAATACTCCACGCATTCCCCAAACCACGTGCTATGCTAATGTCACCCTCGGCCAGTATATATGAGCCAAGGTAGAGGCTGGTGATCCAGGGGTTGGCGATATCATTGATGCTATAAGGATAGGTAGGGTTAACCGTAGTCTTACATTCATAGTGGATAAGGACGAGACTTCAGACCAGGCCGAGGACCCACAGTTATCCATTATTGGGTAGATGGTGTTTGGCTTATTAGGGAGGCCAAGGCTGATGGTTGTCTAAAGTATAACCTAGGGGTGCGTAGGACCTAGCTTAACTGTTGTGTCATCGTAGGCCGACTATTCTGTCGACTGGGATGAGGGTATATTCTGTCATTTCAATCAGCCCTTAGCCATTGATGTTATGAGATAGCTGAAGGGTGGTATTTCTTCCTTGGAAGACAAGTGGATGAGGCTTCAAATTGACATTTTTCAATCATCGCGTTGCATCTTCCAACACTTAGGTAATAGTGCCCTAATGATGATATGGATAGGGAACTGTGCGCCCCTGGGTCAGTATGCTAAATCATTATGTGAAACTTAAATTTTGAGAAAATTTTATTTTCTCTTTCTTCTCCAAACACTTCACTCACTTCCATCTTTCTAATTTTTGCCATTTTCTTTACTTCACTTCTGTTTTCAGTCGAGATACTATGCTTATTCTAAGGTCTTAGTTTCTCTTCCACTTTCCACATAACTTTCCCTTGCCATACTTTGTCATTTTCCACCATTGTTATTTAGTGTTTGATAGTTTTCCCATTATTGGCAACTTTGAATTTTTTGGTGACCTTTAGTTCATTTAGCAACTACCCGTGGTGGCATTAGGGCTTGTTTTAGTGTGTCGATTGATGGTTATCTAGTTGTAGGAAGCCTTAGGGTTTTTCCCAAGATGTCTAAAGACTAGAAATTTTGTCTTTGTGATATTCGGCGAGTTATCTTGTCATCTTCTCCAGTGTTCTTGGCTGTGTTCAATAAAAACAATTCACTTCCTCCAATTTGATCTTGTGGTCAAACTGGTCAAACCCCCAAGTTATTTGTATTTTTCAAAGCTTTATTCTCAAAACTCTAAGTTTGAACTCGTCATTTGGATGATACAAAGGCTTTATACATTGGTCGAGGAGCTTCCCATACCGAGGGAGAGGTGTTTCTAAGAGATTCATAGGATAGAAGAAGAATTCGAGGAAAAATGTAGGGCCGACCCTATTTGGGTATGACCCATATTTCTCATTCTTTTGGCCACAATACCACCCTCGTCTTCAGAGGTCTTCGGGTTATCTCAGCCTCAACCCGAGTGTTAAAATTTTAAAGAGATGATGGAAAAACCATAGCCTCGAGAAGGAGGCAACACAATTAAGACATTTGTACAGGGCAACCCATCAATTCCCATTCATCCTGATCAAGCTGAGAAGACACTTCATCCGAATGTTGTTCCTATATCAGCTATGTCTCGTACTGAGTTTCAGGTAAGGTTCCTAGTAGGCCCCCTTCTACTAGGGAGGCCGAGGCCATTGCCACGAGGATGAAAATATGGAGGACGAGGGGCAGGTTGACACTTCATACACTTCATCTTTCGTCTCTTCCGTCAAAGAGCGTGACCTCCTTTTATAGAGGCATTCGTTCGGTATCAAGATCGATATCACAATGAAGGTCCCAAACGAGGATGAGAATTTTTTCCAGGGCTAAGATGGAGGAGTCACTATTTATGATCAAATGTTCAGGGACAAAATCATACTTCTCTTTCATCCTGCTATTAGGGTCATCTTGTTTACTCTTGGGATTTCTCCTACTGAATTACCCCCAACTCTTGGAGAATCATCCTGGGGTATATTTCCCTACGGACTCTTTCTAGCCTGCTATAATATCTCACATTCATCCAAGAAGCCATGATATTTTCATCTAGGTGCTAGAAAGTCAAATAAGAAGCTCATCCAAGTGACCAAAACTTCGAACCACTATTGGAAAGAGAGGTTTTTCTTTGTCTTTGGGGATTGCGAATTCTCGACTGAGGCCAACCCTAATGAGGACGAGCCAAGGGTTCCATGCATTTGGTTAAATCCTTCCATTACGGTAAGGATTGACCCTGGCCTCAGCTTTGAGGAAAGGGACGTGGCTGACTATTTGACACAACAGGGAGTAGAGGGTGTTCTTCCCAAATTTGAAGACCTCATGACCCCTGAATACCTTAAAGAGACTGGTTTGGGGGTTGACCCCCTAGAAGTTATATGTGAGTTATTTTTCCTTCAAGTATTGTACCATCTCATACATTAATTATAATAACATATTGTTTTCTCTTACAGATCGTCCTCCTAACATACTAGGCGATATTTGGGAAATGACGACACCAAGTCTATTGGTTGGATTGGGAAAGAAGAAGAGCAAACAACTTCCCCTAAAAAAGACCACTGCGGGGGGACCTACTATTGAGATATTTTATAAGAGTAAAGGGACCGAGGTCCCTATTGACATTGGTCCTGACCCAAATACAAGGCAGAGGGTGGGCATCACCGAGACTGCATCAGGCTCCGATGTTGGCTCATCGTCATCTCTCAGAGATTTTATGTTGTCCAACTTGGCCCTGCTGAAGGATGACCCTCCTTATTTGATCACCAATATCAAGGTTGTAAAGACTTCCATGTTCGCAGCTCCTTCAGTGGCCAACTACGTATTTTTTGTCAAGATTCCCCCTGCCAAAATTAACAATTTTAGCCTCCATTATATGGCATAGGTATCATCCTTGTACCTTTAATTCTTGTCCTATATTTATTGATATTTCATTTTTATCTAACTTTATCTTTATTTTTCCAGTCTATTTGTGCCCTGACCTCAACCACCAAATGGATGGCTGAGAAGCACCAAAAAATTTTGGACGCCGATAAGGCGATCCAAGATGAGGCCAACCTCAAAACTCAAGTGGTGGACCTTCAAACCAACCACAAAGGGCTATAGATGAGCTGAAACTTCAGTTGTAGACCAAAGACGACATCATCAAGGAGAGGGATGAAGCTTTGAAGAATTAACTCATAAATTTCAAGGCCTACCTTGCTGCAGCAGTCAAGAAGGTCGAGGTTGATACTGTTGAAGATTATAAGACCTAGGACGAGTTTCAGGGTTTCAGCCTGGAATACTTGGAGAGAGGGATAAAGATGACCTACAGATGGGTCATCCTAAAATTTGCTGATGAAATGTCTTCGATTCAGACATCGTTAGAAACTGCTGACCTTGAGGACCCCGTTATGGCAAAGGATTTGTCATACGTTGAGTCTCTTTCCATGACTGAAGGAGAGGGGACATAGGTTGACACTAATGTGGTAGAGGGAGGCAATGCTGATAGGCTAACAGTTACAGTTGATGGTGGGGCTGAGGCTGACATTCGTACTAAGTCGACACAATAAGGTGGTCATTTGTGGCCTATACCCTTCCTTTTGTAATACTTTTGTTTGTTATGTACATGAACTCTTTTGTCATCGCTGTACTTTTCATTTTATGAAATAAAATCTTTTATTTCCCTCTTATTTGTATTCTATCTTGCCTTTGATTGCATGCCTTAATTATGTTGTTGTGTTGCTTCCCAAATGTTTGAATGTTATAAATTAACCCTAAACTGCTCATAATAAAGTCCTCTATCATCTCATGCATGAGCTATCTTCCTAGCCGAGGGAGTAATTTAACTAAATCAATGACGTCTTTAAATACTAACCATGATTAGTGATTTATAATTTTCATCCACCAAATTATGATGTTTAGGCATAAGTCCTTCCTCGTCATTTTGAGAGTGTATGAAGGGTCGTCCCATCCATTCAGTGTTGTCTCGACCGAGGGAGTAAGTTCACCAAATTAATTATGTTTAATAACAACCATAACTAATTGAATTAAAAATTTGCATCCACCAAATTATGGTGTTTGGGCACAAGTCCTCCCTCTTCGTTTTACGAGTGTATGGAGGGTCGTCCAATCCACGCACTATCGTCTCGATCAAGGGAGTAAATTCATCAAATTAATGATGTTTAATAATAACCACAACTAAGTGATTTTAAAATTTTCATCCACCAAATTATGGGTTTGGGCACAAGTCCTCCCTCATCGTTTTGAGAGTGTATGGAGGGTCGTCCCATCCATGCACTGTCATCTCGGCCGAGGGAGTAAGTTCACCAAATTAATGATGTTTAATAACAACCACAACTAAGTGATTTTAAAAGTTCCATCCACCAAATTATGGTGTTTAATAATAAATGACCTTTGATATTGTTGGCAGTCCATGGATGAAGTTGACCCCATCTGGATTATTGTATCACCGAGGCAACTTAAGCTTACTTCACCACGAATGATGTTTTGAATCTTAAGATGAGTTGATACACACAAACAAAATATCTACATATATAATCATACGAGGTAACACTTTGGATTTCATTCATCTGAGTCTCATACGTGTGTATTACAATAGAATTGAAAAAAGACAATAGGACTATGATCTCATTGGTAATATTTCTTTACGTGGTCGGTATTCCATGAGTTGGAGAATGGCTCTCCTTCTAAATTTTCTAATCGGTATGTTCGTGACACCACCTCTTTGACTACTTTGTATGGTCCATGCCAATTTGGATGAAGTTTAGTGGAGAAGAATTGCTTGATGATGACCCTTTTGCAGTATTTTTCTAGGGATACGTTCTTAAATTATGTCCCATTATCATAAATCAGAGTGTTGGGTAGGCCATAACTACAGATGGAATTTTTCCCGATGAAAAGTAATTTATCGGCATAATCAAATAATGATAATTGTTCATAGCTCTGGGCAAGGGTCCTAACAAATCAATTCCCCATACCGCAAATGGAAAAGGAGAGGTGATGGAGGTAAGAGGTTGATGAGGCTGATAGGGGATGGTAACAAACCACTGGCACTTATTGCACTTCTTGACATATGCTGCATCGTCGTTGGCTAAGGTTAGCCACCAATACCCATGAGTAATAATACTATTAGCCAAAGATCTTCCCCCTATATACTAGAGTAGGAGCCTTCATGCACGTCCTTCAGGATGTATGCTACCTCAGATGGATTGACACATCTGAGCAGAGGAAGCAGAAACCCTTTCTTGTATAAAGTATCTACTATAATGGAGAACTTAACAGCTTTATATCTCAAATTCCTTTTCTCGAACTTCAATTTTGGTAATTCCCCATTCTTTATGTACTTGATGAGAGGATCCATCCAGGAGACTCCCAAGTTCAAATTCAGATAAGACTCCGGAGTGCTATCCTCCTCCTCCTCAATTATCGATCGATGTAAGATTTCTACAGGCATCCTCCTCCTTATCTTCGTTCTTGTAGTTGAGGCTAACATTACAAGGGCATCATCTCGGCCATTGTCCAGTTGATGTATCCTCTTTAACTTCACCTCTTTGAAATTCTTCATCACTGACCTCACTTTCTCTAATATTTGGCCATCCTGTCATCTTTTGCCTCATATGCTCTCAAAGATCTAATTCACCACCAATCTTGAATCACTATGAACTAGGAGTTAGTCGGTATTCAGAGCTCGAGCCAAGGAGATGCTTTCTAGGAGAGATTCATATTTGGACTCATTATTGGAGGCCTTTAAAATGAACCTCAATGTGTATTCAATATCTGTTCCGTCTGGTGCCGACACTATTAGGCCTGCACCACCTCCACTCTCATAAGATGATCCATCGACGAAGAGGCTCCACACTATATCATTCTCAAATTACCTTCTACCAAGGCTCTATTTTTGAAGCTATATAGTTCATCTTCATTCTCAAATACTTTCCCCTTCACTGAACTTGTCTCAGCGTTGTTCGGGGGAGAGCTTACACTTTTTCCTTGCTCACATCTTGTAATCTCAAAATTTTCACTATCGGCCTCGTCCCAGGTGAACTCAACCACAAAGTTTTCTAACATTTTCCCTTTTATGACCACTCTAGGCTGATAAATGATATTAAACTCTCCAAGCTTTATTTCCCAAGCCATTAGTCTACCGGACTTCTTAGGCTTGTAGATGACCTGTCGAAGTGGAGAGTCCATTAGGACGACCTTTGTATAGGCCTAGAAGTGTGGCTTTATATTCCTTGAAGATTGAATCAGAGTATATGCCATTTTCCATCCTAGGGTATCTCTGTTTGGCCCCTTGGAGAGCTTTACTATTGTAATAAATCGGATCATGTACTCCATCCTCATATCTTACGATGGCAGCGCTAATGGCCAACTATGAGACTACTAAATATACATAAAGTTTTCCCCCTGGACTGACCGTGATAATAATAAGGGAGAGACAAGGTAAGACTTCAACTCTTGGAAGGCCTTATCACATCCCTCATTCCATTCGAAAGATTTTCTAAGAAATTTGAAAAATTGATGACATTTGTCGCTAACTCTGGATACAAACCTGTTAAGTGCCGACACTGTCCCCATCAGCCTCTGCACATCCTTGATCAAAATTAGAGTCTTCATCTCCATCAAGGCCTTGATCTTTGCTAGATTGGCCTCTATCCCCATCTGGTTTACGAAAAAGCCCAAGAATTTTCCCTCTCTTACACCTAAAATGCACTTTGCAGGGTTAGGCTTCATCCTGTATCTATTCATCGCCTCAAAATTTTGCATGAGGTCGGCCACATGGATGTCGGACTTGATTCATTTATAGTAAGCATATCATCAACATAAACTTCCATAGTTTTCCCAATTTGATGTGACACCCCGCCTAATAAAATACCGGGTGATCGGTCCTATACCAAATTAAAACAGGAATCCCAGTTGGATCATCCTTAGCATCATTGTCGAAAACTTTTTTTTAAAACTTACTAACCACCTGTATTCCAAAAACTTGTGCCAATTATAACTTTTTAATTACACAAAAAAGTACATACGGAAATAAATATAAACCATTCACACAACGGAATAAAACTCAGCAAAATAATTAATTACACAACTTACCGAATAAACCATTGGCCACCAAAGTGAGATAATCCAATACAAATATCCAACACCGGAATAAAATGAATCTGAAACTGAACTGAAAGTCTGGGCGACATGCCCTAAATAAAAATTGAAACTGATAAATGATTCCTACTCTAGGAATGAATGAATGAATGATGCGTCTAATCCAAACTCCTGCTAGCTTCCACATATGCCGCAGCTCCGTTTCCCTGGAATAGAATATCAATCCTGACGTCCCTTGGGCTGGACACCTAAAAGGTTTTAAAAATAGTTTTATAGCAAGGGTTAGAACCCAAAACAATTTGAAAATATTTAGCAAGTGATTTAACTGCAGTAATTTAAAATGCATGAATGCGCTTCATATTTAAGTTAGTGTCTCACTCCCTTGTGGACATTCTCACCCCTCCACTATTGTGCACACCTAACGGTTACCTTAACCCCCACCTAGTTGTACTACCCCATCCAACTAGTCCTGGTATGACCTTCCCTTGCCATACTACTCTAATACAAGTATAATGATTCTTGAATTATAAGTTATCTCACAATTAACTTAATTAATTTCTCTTATATAGTAGCATATAACCGCGTCATAAGTTATATAAAGTAAATACATCACACACTGTATTATTACCCGCATATAATATTGAATACTATTATATACATACCTTTACTAAAACATCCACACATATAACACACGTATATCCATCCCTCCGTGTATACCCTCGCCGGATGATTCCCTCTAAGGTGCTATCTCACTAGGTGTGCTCGCATAACCTAGTTACCCAAGTTGGATTCGCACACCAACCTGGCCCAAAACATAAACGAAATGGAGGCGGTCATATTCCTTCCCTGAAAGTGAGAAAAGCCCCTCACCCATATACCGGACGCTATGACCTGGGGATATACTCGCCCTACTCCTCAAGCTAGGGGATTCACCCACATCGCGCAACCTCCCTTGATAGCATTAGAGTATATAAATTGAATAAATATCTAGTCACTGATATTTAATATCACACACAATATATACACGTATATATATATATATATATATATATATATATATATATATACTATCACTACAC
The DNA here is from genome assembly GCA_949130495.1 of Sambucus nigra. Lineage (NCBI taxonomy): Eukaryota > Viridiplantae > Streptophyta > Magnoliopsida > Dipsacales > Adoxaceae > Sambucus > Sambucus nigra. Next base: position 515,081,931 of record OX422210.1, on the reverse strand, counting down.
CGTATATATATAATATAAAGCCCGGCTTTACCGTGTACTCAGAATCCCGTACACTGCCTGTAATTTCCTGAGTCTGTGGCCCGACTCAACATATTTAATTTTCTCACTTAATAATTTATCATCTTCCCGAGTCTATGGTCCGACTCTAATATAATTAATTCACCCCTCAATTAATATAATACTTCTCCGAGTCTATCGTCCGACTCTAATTAAATTAATTAACAAACCTATTAATTTAATACCTCCCGGAGTCTATCGTCCGACTCTAATTAAATTAATTTACACACTTATTAATTAAATACCTCCCCGAGTCTATCGTCCGACTTTAATTAAATTTATCAACACACTTATTAATTTAATACCTCCCCGAGTTTATCGTCCGACTCTAAATAAATTTATTGACACACTTATTAATTCAATACCTCCCGAGCCTACAATCCGACTCTAATTAAATTAATTATCACACCTATTAATTTAATACCGACTCGAGTCTGCAATTCGACTCTAATTAAATTAATTATCACCCATTAATTTAATACCTACCCGAGTCTACAATCCGACTCTAATTAAAATAATTATTACACCCATTAATTTAATACCTACCCGAGTCTACAATCTGACTCTAATTAAATTAATTATTACACACATTAATTTAATACCTACCCGAGTCTACAATCCGACTCTAATTAAATTAATTATCACACCTATTAATTTAATAACTTGGTGTCACCCAACCATTATACCCGGACTCCCTCACTTGGCTCATACCTTAATATTTTCCGAGTCTATGTTCCGACTATAAATTAATTACTCTCTCAATAATTACTTTAATACTTTGGTGTCACTTAACCAACATACCCGGACTCACTCACTTGGTCCATTTTTACATCTCATAGTTTCATTCCCACATTTTCGCCCACAATGTGTCACACATTCATCTCCATAAATTCCCTAATTATATTTACCTATAATTACAAACACACCCGGACTCGCCCACTTGGTCCATAATTAAATATTTCACCTCAATTCCTTTAATAATGTAGCGTCACCCAAATAAAATACCCGAATATTATTCCTTGGCCCAATATCAATACTTATGAATTATTTTCCCAAATTCGTTCAACTCATGACATACCGTTAACACCCTCCTAAACCCAATTATATCACCCTATAATTGTTAAGGAATATATGCCTCACATGAATTTATCACTGAATAGAAGTAAGGAATTAAATCTTAAATAAATTTCTCTTTATAATCGAAATTGGCCGAGCTGCCAAGATTCCTGTACTATCGATCGATCGAACCCCCTGGGTCGATCGATCGATCGATCCAGACTCCATCTTCTCCAACCCACTGTTTGGCCATTGACGAAAAAGTAAGGTTCTTTTCTCCAATTTCCAAGCTCAACCCAGTCTGTTAATCATCTTATTATATTTCTCGTGAACTATAAACATCATCTAAACCTTTTTAATATCATTAACACTACGAATATCTACCCACTAAAGGACACAAATCTTTATGATAAAATCCCACTTTTAGATTCAAATTCCACCGTTTCCTGTCCCGGTTTTCTCATTCTAATCAGATAATCATACCCAGAATATATAACACAACTAATTCTTACTGTGAATCTCATTCAATAGTTCCGTGAACAAAAACCCCATTTTGTACCCATTTATCACCAAAACGGATTTTGATTTACACATCACTATGATATGAATTGATTATCATCAATTTAGAAATCACAACAGTTAACCACTTGCCTGAAATTGTTCGTAGTGTCTGATCTGTTGGTGTAGTCCCTTAATTTGGCTCAAAAATCCCCAAATTGGCTCTTGATTTGCTTTCCCCCAATTTCCTTCTCAAGCCCTAGGCTTAGAGCTGAGTTTACTACCGTTCCCTATTCTCTCAATAAGGTTAAAAACATCCAATCCCGTTTTTGGCCATGTGGGTCTAATTAAAAAGGCCCAACTCACCCCTTGTGGGCCCGGCTATGCCCAAAAATGTCCCGAGACCCAATTACCACCCTCGGGTACTCTTTTCTGACTATCTCGAACCATTCGAACGCAACCGCGCACTCAGAATTATCATCCGAAATACTTTTCGAAATTTCCAAGTTTCGACCTCAAAATGTGTCACACTAGATTTGAACCATTAAACTTAAAAGTCTCCATTATAAATAATTCGTCTCACTCAAATAAATTCTCCAACTCATGAATTTAAGTTTCTCCAATTTATATATTTTTATAACTCCCAAAAATAATTAAATATTAAATCCTCAAAATTACGGGGTGTTACATACTCCCCCCCCCCCCCCACAAAGGAATTTCGTCCTCGAAATTAAGATGAGCGCAATGTTCTAAGCTTCGCATATTACTCTCTAGTCATGTGCCTCCAAGCTCGCTATATCTATCCCATCGGCTTCTAACCATACGTTACACCAGTATGCATTTAAAATTGATCAGGGCGCCCATACACCCTATACCCGTGCTTAACCGCACAAAATTTTCCTTAATTAACCCGGGTGGCCATACACCCTATCCCCGTGCTTTACCGCACGAAAGTTACCCGACTATGCTAGTCGTAACCCGTAATATAACTTCGAACCCATAGTCATATCATGTATATATATATGTTTTTACTGTCCGGGTACCCAACCTACTAATGTCCCAACATATCCCCACAAAATACTTGTCTCTCAACACAAAAGTATATACGCTTACTCTCATGTTACCAAAGACGACATAAAGTACCACGCCCTTACCATCACTAGTCCTTGCACAAAATAAACACCGAGCTATCTCTCTTTGGTCGAACATAAATCTAACCACCCTGATTTACTTTAGTAAACACCCCTACTTACTGGGATTAAATGTGAGAACACAAAACCTCACTTTGTGTCTATCGCACCACATAATACAACATGTGCACACACATATACGTAGGCTAAACTCCCTCTCATGTGTTACCTAGTACCAATCATATCCTGGTGTCGCGAACACCAAAACTTACCCCACTATTCACAATAGTCCAAACCAGTCGCTATTTAGGAAATATTATCAACCCTACTCCCATACTCCTCGAAAGTAGTAACTCTTCGCATAATTCAAACCTTCACTCAGTGTACACCTCCACCCTCCCATGAAGAACACCAAGGAACTCCGCTACCTCACAGAAAGTTTATCCACATACTATGGCTGCTACAGTCAGTGCACCCACTAAATTCGACTCACCCGCGAACTCTAGTGAAAATAATTCTTATATTGTGACATCCTACTTGTCACTCAAAAATATACCCCATGACTATAGGGTAAAAATAATTACTTCCATACTCCAGCTGCAACGGCTGATCCTCGGGTTCCGGAGCATCTTCTCCCTGCTCAAATGCGCCCATGACTTGCTTTAGCGGCTGTAAATCCAGGACCTCATCCTGTAGTTGACCCCTGCCTCACTTAAGACAAACTCCCTTCATGTGTCTCGCTTTCCCCATAAACGAAACACCTTTTAATACATTCACCCTGCCACTGGTCCCTTCCATACCGACCTTGTTGGAATTCCTGGCCATCCTACCGATAGCCTCCAGTTCTAGATCGTTTGGCATGATTTCCCTGCCAAAAATTCTGCCCCTGATCTCCCTGGGATACCCCACTGGTATTGTTCCCTAATGCCTTATCCGACTGGCTAGTTCCCACTCCCCTCCCGCTTCCTTTCACGTGGAAGCGATATTCCTGACAGTGCCGGAGTGTTGCGTTAACGACATCAGTATAATCTACCAATGCAAAATTATCAATTAAATGTTGTCTGATTCTCCAGACTAACCCATCTATAAACCTTGCTTTCTTTTTCTTTTCCTCGCTTACCTCATCCGGTACAAAATTTGCCAACAAGTAAATTCTTCCCCTTAATAGGCCAAGGAACGATCCCCCTGAGTCACCTCTTTAAATGTTCTCCTCATTTCGGCCTCAGCCGCTGGAGGAAAATACATGCGGTCGAACCGCACCCAAAACTCTGCAATAGCTAGCGTATCCCTTTCCTCAACTGTAGTGATAAACTCTCACCACTGTAGCGCTGCTCCCACTAAACTAAAAGTGTTTAACATTTGCCTCCGCACCTCATCGTAATCTCCCATGCGTAGGCGACGCTGGATATCTCTCTCCCTTAACACGCTAGCACTACATCTGAACCCCCTCATAACTCTGGTGGATGCCCACTCTTTAAAAATCTCTCGTACTGGTTGCCACCCCTGACGGCCCCTCATGAGCCTTAACATCTGGTGCCACTAACACTTGTGGATGATTCCGTGGAAAGTACCCTGCCATTGCGACCACCGTCGCTTCAACTGACTACGCCACTCGTTCAGTTACCTGTGCTGCCAAAATCATCTCTGGCAGTTGCTGCGATAACTCTTGCTCCTGATAAGCCTCCCTAGTCTCATCTCCCCCTGCTGCCCTAGCTGCTCCCTCTCCTGGGTGGCATCTGGAATGAGAATCGAATCGTATGAGTTCACCCTCAAATATAAGTTTGGCAGAAGAACGTAAATGCGCATACGTATAAGAATACAACAATCCTATGATAGGGCTCCATATCAAAGATTGCTAAGCCAAAACGTGAAAAGCCGCACAGATCCTAAGGACACTAGAACCTGATGCTCTGATACCATCTGTGACATCCCGCCTAATAAAATACCGGGTGATCAGTCATATACCAAATTAAAACAGGAATCCCAGTTGGATCATCCTTAGCATCACTATCAGAAACTTTTTTTAAAACTTACTAACCACCTAGTATTCCAAAAATTGGTGCCAATTTTAACTTTTTAATTACACAAAATAGTACATGCGGAAATAAATATAAACCATTCACACAACGGAATAAAACTCAACTGAATAATTAATTACACAACTTGCCGAATAAACCATCGGCCACCAAAGTGAAACAATCCAATACAAATATCCAACACCGGAATAAAACGAATATGAAACTGAACTGAAAGTCTGGGCGACATGCCCTAAATAAAAACTAAAACTGATAAATGATTCCTACTCTAGGAATGAATGAATGATGCCTCTAATCCAAACTCCTGCTAGCATCCACATATGCCACAGCTCCGTGTCCCTGGAATAGAATATCAATCTTGACGTCCCTGTGGCTGGACACCTAAAAGGTTTTGAAAATAGTTTTATAGCAAGGGTTAGAACCCAAAACATTTTGAAAATATTTAGCAAGTGATTTAACTACAATAATTTAAAATGCATGAATGCGCTTCATATTTAAGTTAGTGTCGCACTCCCTTGTGGACATTCTCACCCCTCCACTATTGTGCACACCTAACGGTTACCTTAACCCCCACCTAGTTGTACTACCCTGTCCAACTAGTCCTGGTATGACCTTCCCTTGCCATACTACTCTAACCCGAGTATAATGATTCTTGAATGATAAGTTATCTCATAATTAACTTAATTAATTCCTCTTATATAGTAGCATATAACCGCGTCATAAGTTATATAAAGTAAATACATCACACACTGTATTATTACCCGCATATAATATTGAATACTATTACGTACGTACCTTTACTAAAACATCCACACATATAACACATGTATATCAATCCCTTCGAGTATACTCTCGCCGGATGATTCCCTCTAAAGTTCTATCTCACTAGGTGTGCTCACATAACCTATTTACCCAAGTTGGATTCGCACACCAACCTGGCTCAAAACATAAACGAAATGGAGGCAGTCATATTCCTTCCCTGAAAGTGAGAAAATCCCCTCACCCATATACCGGACGCTATGACCTGGGGATATACTCGCCCTACTCCTCAAGCTAGGGGATTCACCCACATCGCGCAACCTCCTTTGATAAAATTAGAGTATATAAATTGAATAAACATCTAGTCACTGATATTTAATATCACACCGAATATATACACGTGTGTGTATATATATATATATATATATATATATATATACTATTACTACACCGTATATATATAATATAAACTCCGGCTTTACCGTGTACTCACAATCCCGTACACTGCCTGTAATTTCCTGAGTCTGTGGCCCGACTCAACATAATTAATTTTCTCACTTAATAATTTATCATCTTCCCAAGTCTATGGTCTGACTCTAATATAATTAATTCACCCCTCAATTAATATAATACTTCTCTGAGTCTATCGTCCGACTATAATTAAATTAATTAACAAACCTATTAATTTAATACCTCCCCGAGTCTATCGTCCGACTCTAATTAAATTAATTTACACACTTATTAATTTAATACCTCCCCGAGTTTATCGTCCGACTCTAATTAAATTAATTTACACACTTATTCATTCAATACCTCCCGAGCCTACAATTCGACTCTAATTAAATTAATTATCACACCTATTAATTTAATACCTACCCGAGTATGCAATCCGACTCTAATTAAATTAATTATCACCTATTAATTTAATACCTACCCGAGTCTACAATCCGACTCTAATTAAAATAATTATTACACCCATTAATTTAATACCTACCCGAGTCTACAATCCGACTCTAATTAAATTAATTATTACACCCATTAATTTAATACCTACCCGAGTCTACAATCCGACTCTAATTAAATTAATTATCACACCTATTAATTTAATAACTTGGTGTCACCCAACCATTATCCTCGGACTCGCTCACATGGCCCGTACCTTAATATTTCCCAAGTCTATGTTCCGATTCTAAATTAATTACTCTCTCAATAATTAATTTAATACTTTGGTGTCACTTAACCAACATACCCGGACTCACTCACTTGGTCCATTTTTACATCTCATAATTTCATTCCCACATTTTCGCCCACAATGTGTCACACATTCATCTCCATAAATTCCCTAATTATATTTACCTATAATTACCAACACATCCGAACTCGCCCACTTGGTCCATAATTAAATATTTCACCTCAATTCCTATAATAATGTAGCGTCACCCAACTACAATACCCGAATATTATTCCTTGGCCCAATATCAATACTTATGAATTATTTTCCCAAATTCGTTCAACTCATGACATACCGTTCACACCCTCATAAACCCAATTATATCACCCTATAATTGTTAAGGAATATATGTCTCACATGAATTTATCACTAAATAAAAGTAAGGAATTAAATCTTAAATAAATTTCTCTTTATAATCGAAATTGGCCGAACTGCCAAGATTCCTGTACTATCGATCGATCGAACCCCGTGGGTCGATCGATCGATCGATCAAGACTTCGTCTTCTCCAGCCCACTGTTTGGCCATTGACGAAAAACTAAGGTTCTTTTCTCCAATTTCCAAGCTCAACCCAGTCTGTTAATCATCCTATTATATATCTCATGAACTATAAACATCATCTAAACCTTTTTAACATCATTAACACTACGAATCTCTACCCACTAAAGAACACAAATCTTTATTGTAAAATCCCAATTTCACATTCAAATGCCACCGTTTCCTGTCCCGGTTTTCTCATTCAAATCATATAATCATACCCAGAATATATAACACAACTAATTCTTACTGTGAATCTCATTCAATAGTTCCATGAACCAAAACCCCATTTTGTACCCATTTATCCCCAAAACGGATTTTGATTTACACATCACTATGATATGAATTGATTATCATCCATTTAGAAATCACAACAGTTAACCACTTGCCTGAAATTGTTCGTAGTGTCTGATCCGTTGGTGTAGTCCCTTAATTTGGCTCAAAAATCCCCAAAGTGGCTCTTGATTTGCTTTCCCCCAATTTCCCTCTCAAGCCCTAGGCTTAGAGCTGAGTTTACTGTCATTCCCTAATCTCTCAATTAGGTTAAAAACGTCCAATCCCGTTTTTGGCCATGTGGGTCTAATTAAAAAGGCCCAACTCACCCCGTGTGGGTTCGGCTATTCCCAAAAATGTCTCGAGACCCAATTACCACCCCGGGTACTCTTTTATGACTATCTCAACCCATCCGGATGCAACCGCGCACTCAGAATTTCCATCCAAAATACTTTTTAAAATTTCCAAGTTTTGACCTCAAAATGTGACACACTAGATTTGAACCATTAAACTTAAAAGTCGCCAATTATAAATAATTCGGCTCACTCAAATAAATTCTCCAACTCATGAATTTAAGTTTCTCCAATTTAAATATTTTTATAACTCCCAAAAATAATTAAATATTAAATCCTCAAAATTACGGGGTGTTACATTTGATCGTCAAACATCATATTGAGAATCCTTTGATAGGTAGCTCCAACATTCTTTAAACCCAAGGGCATAACCTTGTATCATTTGGTCCCTTTGTCGGTTATAAAGGCAGCCTTGTCCTCATTGATCGGGTGAATGATATCTGGTTGTAACTCGAGTGGGCATCCATGAAACTCATCAGCTCATGGCCTTCCGTAGCATCAACCATCTGATCGATTCTAGGACAAGGGAAGCTATCCTTGGGCCAAGCCTTGTTCAAATTGTTAAAGTCTGCACACATTCTCCACTTCCCATTTGCTTTGGGAATGATAATTGCATTAGCCAACCAATAAGGATATATCACCTCTCTTATGAAGTCATCTTTTTCCATCTTCTTTATTTCTTTTCGGATGACCCCATATGTCTCTCGGGAATATATTCTTCTTTTCTATCATATCGACTTAGCGTCGTCGACCACATTCAGTTTATAATAAAAAATTTCAGGATTTATGCCTGACATACTCTGCCTCTCTCTCAAGAGTTTGTTCAGTTAATCCTTGATATCTCCTCTCAGGGATTTTTCGACCTAGAGGTTTTTTTTCTCATCCTCATTAAGGATGATGGATTATACCTCTTTATTTTGTAAGTATGAGTGCATTTAGTTGTTGATGACTTTTGGAGTTTGGGGTTTTCTAGCTTGTGGAGTTAAGACATTGTTATCTTAGTTTGGTTATGAATCTTGAATGAATCTACTATACTTTTGGTAAGGATCTCTAAACACACCTTTTTACATGCAAAATTTATGTTGTAGCTTTTTTCTTTGATTTAGGGTTTGAATGACTTAAACAATTTTTTAAAATTTTTACAAACCCTAGTTTGGAAAAATCTATTAATATGTTATTATTATTATTATTATTATTATTATTATTATTATTATTATTATTATTATTATTATTATTATTATTATTATTATTATTATTATTATTATTATTATTATTATTATTATTATTATATCGTTGAAACTAAACCTTGTTGTACTAATCATATACATTCTATAAACTTGGTTTAGTTTTTTTTTTTGTAATCTCACACACAGAGTTTTTTTTCCACATGCTTGGAAAATCAATTCATAAAGCAAAAAATTCTTGTTCTTGGCTTTAGAATTGATCTCTCAAGCATCTATAAATTTCAAACTTATGAAACTCTATTTGTTACCTCTTCACTAAATACTCTGGATTTGAGTGTGAAGTTGTGTTGATTGGCTTGGCCACTATTTTGTTTGGTCTGATTCAGTAGTTTGTGGGGTTATTTAGATCTTACCTTGAAATACTAGGTGTATTGAGAATATTAGTTTATTTACACATTTGTAAACTGTAATCTGTACTAAAACGAATGTTATAGTGGACTTTTGGCGTGCGTGGTCTTAGAACTAAAAGATTTGGGCTCTACCATTATGTTAGGTTCCTTATTAACAAGTATTATGTTCATTCTCACTTCCCCTCATATCATCCTGTCTCTATTTTAATTTGTTTTATCTTGAACATCACACCAACCTAGATTATCACTTTGTGTGTGTGTGTGTGTGTGTGTGTGTGTGTGTGTGTGTGTGTGTGTGTGTGTGTGTGTGTTTGTGTGTATTTCAACTATTGCAGTTTAAAGGGTTTTTACCAAAGAGTTGAAATAAATTTTTAATCTTAAAACTTTTATGTCCATGGATTACTTTCGGCACCGACGAGGCTTATAGATTAAAGAATGGTTAAGTCCCAATGTTGGTCTATCCAACATAAGTATAAAATTCAAAATTGTGCTGATCATCAATCAAAATCATGAATGCCTTCTTACTTTGATTTTTACTCCACTGAGTTATGAGTGGATGTGGCAGAGTAAGCACATGAATCTCCATAGTACGGGGGGAATGTTTAGGAAACCTTGTGTAGAGAAACCCTATCAACAAAATTGTGTTAGAAAAATTTGACACGTCAAATCAGTAAACCAATCTCACCATGTCAAGATAGTACCTATCCATCCATGTTTACAAAGGGCCAAGCACTATGGAAGCCAAAGGGATGTTAACTCGACGAGCCAACCTCAAAGATATATTCACTAAGTCTCATTTGTGGCGAATCGTCAGGGTTATTGGCAATGAAGAATCGAGAAAGTGGGCAGAGGATATAAGAGGATAGTTCTAACTCACTGTCATAACTTCCACCAAAGTTCGCTTCAAATACTTCGACCTTTCTCTCCATGTGTGAGCTTGACATGGGGTTTAATTAAGTATTTAATGTATTGGCTAATAGTGGCCTTAGTGGAATCATCAACTCACTCTTGAGCAAGATGGTCATGTACGTTTTGTTCTTCCTCCTCTTCGGTATCAAGTGGCATGGGATTAAAAGGGATATGTCCATATGGTTCCAATCCAATTCACACCCATCTTCTAGTGCGATTGTGAAATCTCCCCAATCTACCACTAATGTATACATGGAAACACTCCATTATGAGACCAGGAGATGTAGAGCATGATTGTTTTTTAATAACGTGAAGTCTCCAAAAAAATTAGTTGCACGAGCGAGGCCAACAACTTTAAGGCTCTTCTTGTAGTTGTTGTAGATGTAGAGGTACTAGGCCTAAGAACCATCAGGAGAACCACCTGGTGCTTCAAAGTTAATGTGGGAATAGGGGATATCTCCACGGTGAAGCCTAAAATGAAGAACGAAGAAGGAGGTGACATAATTTCTAGTATTGGCATCCTTCAGTTCCTCAACCACCAAAGTAGTTTTATCAGCTCCCTCGATGGTGTTTTTAAAATTTTTGGCCACCATCACAAACTTATCATATTTCCTAAAGTAGGGAGCACGGTGTTAATTGTTGTAAAACCCTTTGTGCTAACCCAAGTTAGTGGCGGCATCCTGGTCCGAACTTTGGCCGACAGCTTGACTGGTTTTAGTTGAAGAATCTATTAAATGATTTGAGAAGAGTTTGACGGATGAAAACAGGTGAAAATGATCACTAAAAGTAGGTTTAAAATAATTTCTAGGTGAGTTTTTGGAAACAACAAAGACTTTGTATCTCTAGAACTTTAGGAAGCTCTAAGTTTAATGGTAGAAGGCATAAGAAGTTAGAGATAAAGAAGATAAAATGCTTTTAAAAATGTTGGGAAAATAGCCTTTCAGACTAATATGGTGGTTCGTTATCCCATATTTATTTTCGAAAATTGGGGGCAGGTGATGATTGCATGAAATGAGGAAGTGTGTGGTTCACCCGTGGAGCCAAGTGTCAAACAACGGTAGAAATTTCAGATGATTAAACTCAAGCATCAAATGCTAAGATATGTAAATATTTGTCCCACACTTACACATCCCACTTACAATAGTTTGAGTTGCTTCGGCCAAAGGTTCTTTCGAACCTTGCTTTGGCAATTCAAGATGTACTGAAGTATGGTCAGTTGGTTCAAGTTGTTTGGAATTATAATTTTCCTGCGAAAGGTCTTTTGTACATAAATTTATTGTTTACAAAAATAAATTCTCTACAAGGAGACAAATATAGTAGGGGCTTATAGATAAACCCCTTACTTAGAGACAAATCTCATCATTAAGAGATTAAATGAGAAACTAAATAATGATTCATCAAATATTAATGACATCACAAAGGAGTGTAAGGAGTTAACACAGCTGATTCAAGATCAAGGCAGAGTGGAGATTAATTTAATATTTAGGAAGACTCTCAAAGGAAACTAGTTGAAGACATATGTATTTTTGTTTATTTTACTGTGTAATTATGAGTTATGTTGTAATAATGATGAGGTCACTCGATACCAATGATGGACCAGATCTGGTAGGACCTGGGAGAACTTTCATGTTCTATTCAGGAACCTCGCTTTGGTAACCATTGAGGGAACTGGTTTGGAGGATTGAAGATCAAGGAAAGGTTAAGGGATGACTTAACCATTTTAGATACACCGATTAAAACACCCAGCTTTTCTTAAGAGAGCACATTCGAGCAACCTTGAGCTACCAACCATGAGCTTACTCTGCTATAGAGTTTTGGCGACAAAAATAGTATCTTTCTCTATTAGATTTGAGTTACGTCATGCCATACCTAATACATGTCAAATAAGACTTAGCTCAAAAAATGACGGTTTGGTGAGCACCTAGTTGGTTTGGCACTGACTGTGGCACTTCCCTCCAGATGTTGGGGCATGGTGGGACAACTTATCATATAATTCACCTGAGGTTCCTCGGGTGTATTTTGAGACTATGAGAAAAATGGTTATTATGGACGGTAAAAATTCATACCTAAAAGCATTTTGACCGTCCTAAACGAATATTGAGGACGAATTTTGCAACGGTTAAAAATCATCGTTTATACTCTGCATCACAAATTTTTTTAGGGTCAGATTTTGCCGTATTAAATTCTAATTCATGGACGCTTTGCATTTGGCATTAAGGACGAAAAAATCATCCCAAAAGGTTTTCCTGTGAAACAATTTCCACACCCGCACAAAGAAGAATGACGGTTTATTTGTCCAAAATAGTCCTCAGATTAGGAAAACAATTAGGACAGTTTTTAACCGTCCCAATTGATAAACCAAATAAGATAGAAAAATCAACGTGAAAAACTTCCCTCTTCCAGATAAAGACAAAGTATGGTTTATCCTTCTCAAATAGTCCTCAGATCTGTAAAAACAAATGAACGATTTATAACCGTCCCAAATGGTAAAAAAAACTGGCATAAAAAACTATATTAGTATATGTTGTGTGGTGCAATTTTAATTGACAAGTAATTTGTATTATAACTCAAGTCATCCAATCACAAACCTTGTATATTAACTTCATCCATTAAAGCACGTATCCAATAATAAATTCTTCCATTAAACTATATCCAATAACCCAAAATAAACAATTAAATTAATAAGTACATATAATTGTCGCATCCAAGTTGAAATACTTAAATGATTACAAAAGCATACTAATTAAAAAGAAATAAAATTTTCAGAATAAAAGTCATCCCAAAATTAAGATGATAAATATAGTAGCCATGGTTAAAAACTTCTTTCAATGTCATACATATTATAAACTCACCTAAAAACTTGTTTCTTTAACTCCTTGTACATAAACTGCAATCAATAAATAATCATTTATCAAAATAAGATTATAGTAAAATAAAATTTGTATTGTAAAATAAGATTATAATAAAATAAACTATCTAACTATATCAGTTAATCATATTGACAACTCTTTATAATTTTAAAGAAATTTCAGCAGAGTCTCCTTTGTCTATACATGAAAACTGACATGTATAATCATACAAAATCCCGCACAGTAACAACACATTAAAAACAAAAATCTCAAATGTCAACAAAAATAATAAATAAACAATTTTTCTGGTGCAAATCGTTGCCTTTTTCATGAGTTCCACGTGGACAAAAGGTAACGTTGAAATGTTATTTGGAAAAAAAGATAAGACACAAAACAAAGAAGATATCAGTACTCAAATACTATTTAAAATTTTGTATTTAAGTAGAAAAATAGCGTATACTTATCGTTATATTAACATCAAAGTATTGAGATTTTCATATTATCATCATATTCTAAAACCATGAGTCCCGTGCGGTCAGTTCCTATGAGTTATATTGGTCCCGTGCAAGGTGTTCATGTCTTTTATGGGGTCATTTGGGGGTTGTTTTGGGTTTTCTACTTTAACGTCATGTTTTCAAGCCAAAGTCTAGATATGTACAAATTTTTATCATATTTTCAAATTGGGAGTCCCGTGACTATGTGGTCAGTTCTTACCAGTTATATTATCCCATCCTAGGTGTTCGCGTCTTTTACGGGAGTGTTTGGGGGCCCTCTTGGGTTTCAAACCTATAAAGATATATTTTTAAGTCTAAATCTAGATATTTGAAAACTATTGTTAAATTCTCAAATCGTGAGTCATGTGACTACGTAGTCAGTTCCTACAAGTTACATTGGTCTCATACGAGGTATTCGTGTCTCTTAAGTGATCGTTTGGTGGTTGTTTTGTATTTTCTTCCTTTAAGGAAATGTTTTTAATAATAATTTTAGATATTTGAAAATTATTATCTTATTCTCAAATTGGGAGTCTTGTGACTATACGATGAAGTAATACAAGTTACATTGGTCTTGTGTGAGGTGTTCGTGGGAGCAATTTTAAATTATAAAATTAGAATATTCAATTACGGCCCCTATAAGTATAGGGACTTGTATTTATACCAATGAGGAAATCATTGGGGGACCAAATTACCCTTATGGTCAATTACATAAATAATATACAAATAACATAACACATTCCAACACTCCACCTCAAGCTAGCAAGTAGATATCGACCAAGCCAAGCTTGCCAACAGAAGTATGAAGAAGATAAGGACTAGCAAGTTTGGTAAGAACATCTGTAATATGTTCTCTTGAAGAAACTGACAAACCTTATTTCTGAGAAAATGAACATATATCTCAATGTGCTTGGTCCTCTCATAAAGAATCAAATTATAAGTAAGTTGAATAGCTGACTTATTGTCACGGTGCAGAACTGAAGAGTCTTCTTAGGAAATCCCAATACCTTAAGAATAGAATGAAACCATATAATCTCACATGTGTCTAAGCCCATGGCCTTATATTTCACTTCTATAGAGGAATATGAAACGCAAGTTTGATTTTTACTTTTCCATGAGATGAGATGACTACTACGAAAGTTATAAAAACTAGTAGTAGAGTGATCATCACATGCTCCTTCATAATCTGAATCAGTGGAGCTCAATAATATTTTTAGGCTGAGGGCCTGCTATATAAAATAACCCAAGTTTGGGAGAAGACTTAAAATACCGCAAAAAGTGATGTATTGTATCCAAGTGAGTTAGATAGGGTTTGTGCACAAACTGACTATCTCTCACCATATAAAATGATATATCCAGTCTGGTATTATCTAAATAAATTAGATCACCCACCAAACTCTAACACATAGACGAATCTTTAAAAGGTTCACGACTGTCAGCCACAAGCTTTAAATTAGGAATCATGGGAGATAAAAGATTGTTTATAATTAATCATCCCTACATACTCAAGAAGATCCAAAACATACTTTCCCCATGAGAGAGAAATTCCATGGAGAGACCTAGCTACTTCAATGCCTGAGAAATATCAAACTTGATCGATGTCTTTCACATTCAACTCCTTTTTCAAACCAGTCTTAACTTGTGTAATTCCGACAGAGTCATCTCCAGTAATAATAATATCATCAACATACACAAGTAAGATCACACTCTTCACATATGAGTTCCATATTATGAAACAAGTATGGTGAGAATGGCACCGAGTAAATATGAATCTAAGGAGAGCCTCACTGAATCTAAAGAACCCGGATCGTGGTGACTATTTCAGTCCATATAGAGATTTCCTGAGGCGAGAAATTTTCCCAGCATCCTCCCCTCACCACAAAAGTCGAGCGGAGGTTCCATGCGGATAACCTCATCAAGGTATCCATGAAGAAAAGTATTTGTGAGATTAAACTGGTGAAGCATCTAAGAGGAAGAAGAAGCAAAGGAGATCAATAAGGGGATATTGTTGAGTTTAGCAATGGGAGTAAAAATATCACCAAAATATTTTCTCAGAATCTGAGTAAATCCCTTCGCAACAAGGTGGGCCTTATATCAATCTACTATCCCGTCAGCTAAGAACTTTAGTATATAGACCCACTTACTACCAACTGTCTTAGACCATTTATCCCAAGTATGATTATGTTGTAAAGCATCCATCTCAAAATGCATAGCTTCAACCCAATGTTAATCCTGGAGACCTTCATAAATAATCCTCGGGATTCGAGTGGAGGAAGTTTCCCTAAAAAAGCATAATAAAAACCTGATAAAACCTTAAAAATGAACTATGAGATAGGATGTTTTGTAGAATAAGCACGACCATATCAAATGGGCTATATATGCTCCCAAGGGGGGTACAGAGGCTTAGGGTCTGGAGAAACAAGGTCATCATCTACAAGCTCATCAAGAGTCTCAACAATAGGCTTAACAACCTGTTCATAAGAAGTGTTATATGGGGAGGACCGGATAATGATAGCAAATATATGTGAGTGAGGGCGAAGGGAACATACCTAGAAACGTTGATTAGATGGAGGAACATAATCAGTATAATCAAACATGGGTACAAGGTAAATGATATGTGATTCTTCAGGAGGGGAGTAGAAGAATGCACAGAAGTAGAGTCACCAAAGAATGGCGTATTTTCATGAAATGTGACATCTAAAGTATTATGCATGTGACGTGTGAATGGATCATAACAACGATACCCCTTGGACATATTAGATATCCTATAAAAATGCATAGAATAACTCATTCATCAAGCTTAATGAGAGTATGATATTTATTATGAACAAAGCAAGTGCAGCCAAACACGCACAGCATTATCAAAAAAGGAATCTTATAAGGATAAATATGTTTTAATGGGGCCTTGTTATAAATGAACCAACATGGAGTACAATTCAAAAGATAAGCACCCGTTAAAATAGCTAAGTGATAATAACATTGAGGAACCTGCATCCACCTTAAAAGACATTGAAACACTCCCATGAGACTTCTATTTTTCCTTTGTTCAGGAGTATACGGGAAAGTGAGTTGTTTAATAATACCCTATTAGTTAAGATGAGAAATAAATTCATTTGAGATGTACTCTTTAGCATTATCAGATCGAATCCCGTTACAATAACATTTAATTGAGTTTTGACAAGTTGTAGAAAGGGGTATCACATCAGATTTTTTAAGAAGAAAATAAACCAGGGAATATCTCGAGTAGTCATCAATATGAGTGACATAATATCGATGCCTAGAAAAAGATATAATAGGTAAGGGGACCTAAACGTCAGAGTCTTTTCTAGACACCCCATCTTAGTTACCTCCAAATACCTCCCTAGGTCCCTAGCACTTCTCCTCCCACTAACCCAGGCCCATCTCCAAACCTTAATTTGGAGACCGCAGGGCACTATCAAACTTCGTTTGACTTTGGTTAACTCTCCAACTTGAGCGAATCTCATTGAACTTTCATAGAGATTTGAATACTCTTATCAACGGTCCATAACGTGCACGAATTGGACTCAAGTTTAGCATATACTCAACTTTTTACTCTAAATCTTGATCCAAAGGCCACCGAGCACTACCAAGCCCTATTTGACTTTGGTAAAATCTAAAATATGAATGAAGCTCATTGCACCATCATAAGATTTTGATACCCTTTCCAACATCCCATACCACGTAAAAATCAGCCTCACGGTTCGCGCATACTCTCCTTTTTATTTCGAGAATCCCGGTCTAGAGGCCATCGGGTGCTCTCGAGGTATATATGCCATTATTCAACTCTCTAACCCTCGAGTGGAACATCTGAATCCCTTTTCCAATGGGCCCGGTTCTGCGTGATTCAGAATTACGATTTGCATTTTATGCTCATTTTTTCAAAAAAGTCCTTTGTGAACTGCCTATAGGCACCCCAGACCCCCGCCTATTGGCAGGGGTATACTTTACTTCGCCACCAAGCCAAGGGTATGCCAATATGAAAGCAAGGTCCTATGATGATTAGAAGACCCCTGACCCCTAAATTTTACTAGTTAAGGAGGTCATGACCTCATTCCCAAGTACACTTCTTTCACCAATCAAAACATTCCTTCCTCGAAATTAGTGCACGACCACTCCAAAAAATCCTAGTTTCCAACACTGTTTTCACCTTTCTTACCTCACTTTCATCCCAGCTTTTTCCACTTATGGCATACCTACTTGACCATCATCCCACCACCATAAAATCAACCTACTCCACTTTAAAAATCAGTAACACAATTTTCTAGGAGGTCTACTGTCACTATTTTCTATTTCATTTAATTAGTTATGTTGATTTACACCATTTTTGGTATCTTTTAGTTTTGTTCTATTATCTCATATCAACTAATATCCTTTTTTATTACTATTATTCACATAACATATTTTTCATAAACACAAAAAGACAAAAAAAAAAGTTTACTTATAAACCCCAAAGTAGGATTTCCTCGTTTTTTCTACACTTCTACACTTGAGCACATTTTATTCAAAATCAACTAAAGACGAGTCCTAAATTTGGGTTTATGGGTTAAACCCCACCCTTATGATATACAGAACTACGTTGACTTTGATGCCTATTTTGGGTACGTACGTATCACAAATCATTATCGGTATTCGAGTCATATTTTAATCATTGTGTTATTTTTATTTATATCTCATATTTAGTAGTATTGCACGTATGCCCACGCCTACATATTAATGATCCCATCTGAAATGCCCATTCTCTTTCTCGTAGTGAATCGTGATTTGGTGCTCACTAATATCATATTTTTCTACTATTCTCTTTCTTTCATATACTCCTTTGGATAACTCCTCTTTGTCCTTCCCATTACGTTAGTTGGATAATTCCTTCTTCTCACTTATTTTCACATTGCACACATTGTACATATGAGTCATATCTTTGGGATAACATTATCATTTCCCATGAGAGATCTAAAGGGAGGAATGGGTGCCTAACACCTTCCCATTATGTAATCTAGTCCCCGAGCCCTCGATTCATTTGGTTTCGTAGGCATAAGTTTGTCTTTTGATGTCGTTCTTTCGAGGATGACTACATTATTTTGATTGTTTGAGAAAAATAGGTTGATGACTCCATTTTCTACATTTTCCTTCCCCTTTGATGATGGTAAATTTCTATTTGTGGAAGCCCGCAAAAACCTCATGAGTGGTAAAAAGAGGATTCCAATCCTCGAATACCCACACACGCCGAGAGTGATTTCTCCACATTTTCTCTTTCCTTTCATGGCCAGCCCGCACCGGAGTAATACTGGATGGCCACAGGGGTGACTCCACTGGGTACTTATTTTTTAGAGGACTAGACTCTATTTCACATGGGTTTGTTTCCATTTCTCTCTATTTTTTGACATATGTATATGTGCCTCCACTTGTATATTCATCTTACTCTCATACTTGCATGTTGTATATATGCCTTGTTCACATCATGATGTTTATATCCTTAGCTCTACTATGCTCTTTTCTCATCACATGTATATACCATCTTTTTATCACATGCTTCACGCTTTACTCACTTGTATATAGTCACCATGTTTCACTTCACTTACTCACACTTGTACGCAATTCACATTCTTCCTAAATATTCATGCTTAGTCTCACTAGCACACACTCTCACTTGTACATATCCACATGTTGCTTATAAGTTTCATAAACCATATGTAGATATCCATGCTTAGTCTCACTAGCACACACTTTCACATTTCTCCCAGTTGTATATGTCAATATTTTTCTCCACTCACACATATTCACATGTCACCCTCAATTTGCACATACTTCTCACTCAATTGTGTATATCCACATTCCTCACACATTGTATATATCGTATCCTTTCTACATGTACACATTCTCTAGTTCTTCTCCCCACGCTACTAGTATATTCTTTGCTCTCCATAATAGTAGTAGTGTTTCTCTTGCTTAGTACACATAAGACTCCCCATAAAATACTAATTAAAATGCATTCTTGCACACTACATCATTTAAGCATTAAAATATTGACAAAAAATTTTGTCCCATATAAGGGGGTCACTTACCGGTCCTACGGGACGCAGTTAACCTAAGCGATATGATTTCCACCTTCCATTGGCCTCATACCTTTTACGTATATCCAAAGTTCCCCCCCCCCCCATCGTACTGCTTGACCGAACTCATGACGGGAGGTATATAGAAGGGAACTTTTTTACATACGTCGAGTATATTAAATTCGCTCTCACACATACCATCTCCATGAGGTATATTGTGAGGCAATTCACGTACGCTCAGTTATATCAAATGGCTTTTGCATACGTACTGATGAATGATTGCCCTTATAAGTAAGAGGTATATCATGGAATTCATGCCAGAGGGAAGAACCTTTCCACTAACCCACAAATGCATCAACCTCATATAGGCGTTTACCATAGGAAAATCACACCTATCTTACCGGTTTCAACGCGAAACTCTATCGACATTTTAGATCACCTTACGGCCTAAATTTTTTCTCTATTTCGCCCATTTTTAAAACAGGACCCTATTAACGATTCTAGAAACAAGTCAAACCGTGTCATGTATCGTGCAACCTATCATTTTCCCAGACTCGAGACCTATCCGGCATTTTATTTTCACCCTGGGTGGAACATAATATAAGTGGAATCTAATAATAAAACCAACGCTAAGGATTTTTCTTTTTCCCACTCTTCAAAAATACCAAAAATTTATTCTCCCACTTTCAAAAAAAAGAGGAAAAACGTATATACCAAAAACATTCTTTTTTTCCTTCAAATGGAAACAAAGTCATTTTTCGTCTCAGGTGCGATCGCATACCCCAATATTGAACTGACTCCCTATTAGCTCAGGTCTTCCATCAAGCCACCCCAGAGCTCCACTACTTCCTCTGTTGCTTCTACCGAATTCGAACAATCCCTTTGAAGATTACTCTTAGAGAATATTGGTCAGACTACAAATGTCCAGCCAAATGTAATGGCAGTTCTTGCTTAGCTCTATGCCAATATTGACATCCTTTAAGCCGAAGTTCAGGAAATTTAATGACATCGAGCTTAGACTCTCGAGGCTCCCAAGACCTAAATACTCTTTCCATATGCTATGGGTTTTCAAGCTCAATAATGAGTATGGGTTCCTAAAGAGTACCATCATGTCCCATATGCTCCACCTTCCAATGGGCTACCACCATCTCAACTTTAAATACTGAAGTTGGCCGAGCCAGGGGTAATCTGTGAGTACTTATTGATCCCAAATAAGAAGATTTGAACAAGTTTAAGAAAGACCTTAAGTTGATGTTTAATAGGTTATACCAAGTCAAAATCTCAGGGAAGTATGTGGATTACATCCACTTGCTTCCCTATCCTAAAGCTCGACTACCAAAAAAGTTTAAAATCCAAATATCTAGGAGTACGGAGACAGGGAACCTCTAATTATGAGCCTATGCAGCAAACATTGCACCATGACTCTCCTTGGAGCATAAGAAGAGATAATGGATCAAATGTTACATACAACATACTCTCAAAGAAGGAAGTTACCCATCGATACCTGGATTTGCACTAGCAAAACTCGCATGAATCGATTAACAGTTTTAACCGACAACGGAGAGAGCTACTACTATGATAAATCATCCATAAAAAAAAGAGCAGATAAGCATTACGAAGAACAATTTCTTTCCCTATATCAAAACTTTAATGGGAGGATAGTACTACCCTCATTTTAGACCCTCTAGGAGGCAGGGGTAGATATCAAATAAGGGGTCACAAGTTAGAAAATTGAATCTGAATCGATGAGACTGACTGGGAAGTTCACACATCAAAAGTATGATTAGCCAGCCAATACCTTAGTTTCAACCATTAATAATATCTCCCATCCTATTACCTCGTGGACACCTAAAAATTCGGCCCAATCCAGTCAAAAAGGAATATATCGAACCTCATTCCCCTTTATTAATGAGGTATCAAGCCCTTCTAGCTAGAAATCTCATCAATCCTCTAGAACCCCAACCATTGCCAGATCTTCTTCCCCAAAACCTCTAGCATGATCCCCGCTGTAACTTCCACCAAAT
Source organism: Sambucus nigra (assembly GCA_949130495.1). Taxonomy (NCBI): domain Eukaryota; kingdom Viridiplantae; phylum Streptophyta; class Magnoliopsida; order Dipsacales; family Adoxaceae; genus Sambucus; species Sambucus nigra. The sequence continues at coordinate 515,060,068 of OX422210.1, read as the reverse complement.
CCCTGAGTACACCATAGATCAGTGTTTTCATCTAATGTTATCCAAAGCCTTATAGACAGGGGAATAATTGCCATACGAGCCAATTTAAAACCCAATACCACTCAGAAAACCTCTCCCAAAGCAACGAACCCGGGTGGATTCAATCCCCTCATAAAAAAACCTAAAATTTGACCCTTACACCAAAATTAATCCGATCGAACATCTGATTCATCCACCAGTTCTCCTAAACACCTAAAAGTCTGTTCTTCCTTCCTCCAACACCCTAGGAATCCTATAGACCAAAATATGTCTCTCCTTAGTAGGACCTGTATTGACATTCATACATTTTAGACCAGCTTCAAGAATTTAGGCTAAAATTTCCCTCAGAGGTGACCATCAGTTGCGATAAGTCCAGCACTATGTTCATGAAATCCCAAAAGTGGGCTCGATAATCTAATGAATGATTTATGCACTCAGTAGAATTCAGTCTAGATGACATTGTGCAAGTAATTTCTAATGTGTTTATTAAAAAGTAGGAAATATGCACTATCTTCAAGCTTCTTGCGATTTTAAAACCCCAAGAGCGTCTAGTCCCTTCCTCCCAACACTTCCTTACAAAAGGGGAAGACTTCTATGACGAAGTAATGGAGGTTGTGGAATGCATTGAATTTTCATAGAAATATGACATCGTTTCCACTGGATGGGGTGATGGCTTTCACAGCTCAAGCAATGAACCAGAGGGTGAAGACTTCCCCTTCTATGGGTTCCTCGAGCCATGGTATGATCCTATAAAGAAAAATATGAAACAGGGGTTAGAGATCTTATCTGAAGATGAGGTTACTTGGGATGGAGACTAGAAGCATGAGGTGGAACCCTTAACCATCAAAGTTGTGGAAAGAACCAAAACATTTTAGGAAGGTGAAGCTGATAATCCATTTGACCAGCATACACTGGGGCTAGATCTCTTCATGATCCACTTGGAAGCTGAGTCATCTGACCTGTCCAAAAAGATCACCATTCTTAATGAACCACTACTCAATTGGAAATCCATCCCTATTAAGCCTACCTAAGTTAATTTGAACATTGTATTTATCCCCTCAATGAAACACCTGAATCTACTATTTTTTCTTTTATTTCTGATGTAATTGTTAATGAGGCCTCCTTTGATGACATCATCACCACTGTATCTTTTGAATATGTTTTTAATAAAATAAATGATAATTTCGAGTATCTTGTTGTGCCTTACATTAATTGCCTTGATTATAATCAAACAATTGACGAAGATGATCTAATGAGTCAAAAGTTATTAACTAATCTCAAGAAGGAAAAAGCTAAACAATGTAATTCAAACAAATGATGATGAGACTATTATGATCAATTTCCATTTTAGTAAGCATCCACGTGAGATTAGGATAGGGTCCACCTCAATGAGGATGAGTAGTTGCAATTTGAAGAACTTGTGAAAGAATTCGTGCACGTCTTCGCGTGGTCTTATAATGACATTCCCGACATTGACCCAAAAATAGCACAACATGAGATTCCTAACTTTCCAAAAGACAACCTTTCAAGAAGAAACTAAGATAGATCCGAATAGAATGATCTATTAAAGTAAAAAATGAAGTGGAGAAACAATTAAACATCGGCTTCATTTGCATGGTTGAAGAACCAACATGGCTTTTAAACATCGTTCCTATGCTGAAATCAGGAGTAAAAGTATGTATGTGTGTCGACTATCGAGATTTAAATAAGGCATCCCCGAAGGATGACTATTATTTACCTAACATCGATATCATCATTGATAAAACTTCCATTCATGCCCTCAAATAATTTTACCGACAGTTTTATCGGGTATAATCAGATTAAGACGCATCCTACCCATCAATAAAAGATTTCCTTCATTACCCCATGGGAAATGTTTTGCTACATGGTCATATTGTCCAGTCTTAAAAATGCCAAGGCTACCTACCAAAAGGACTGCTAAACCCATTCTTAATGATCTTGTCCACAAGGAGGTTAAATAGTATGTTGATGACATGATCATCAAGTCCAAAACTTGGGATGGTCACATTATTTCCCTGAGATAATTCTTCGAACAGTTACGATAATACCAGATGCAACTCAACCTAAACAAATGCATCTTTGGTGTCACGAAGGGTAAATTCCTCAGCTTCAAGGTTAGAAAAAAAAGGATCGAGGTAAACCCTGGAAAACTAAAAGCAATACTCGAGATGACACCAACCTGAACAGATAAAGAAGTGCATGGATTTCTGTGTATACTCCAATACATCAGTCTCTTCATCACCCAATTAACCTCTATCTGCAAACCCGTTTTTAATCTTCTCTAAAAATGTTCAACCAAAGTATAGAACAATGCATGTCAATAAGCCTTCAATCAGATTAAATAATACATCACCCGATCGTCGGTTCTCATGCCTCTTAAGCAAAGTCTCCCCTTCCTCTTTTACCTCATCGTCACTAACACCGTAGTAGGGGTTATGCTAGCCCAATACATCGATGAATCCTATAAATAAAGAGCCATCTCATATGCTAGTTGAAAGATAGATGGGTATGAGGGAATTAGAAAAGGCATGTGTCGCCTTAATTTGGGTCACACAGAAGCTCCGGCACTACATGATCACATTCCCTATCAAACTGGTGCCTTAGATCTATCTAATGAAAAACTTATTAGAGAAGATTGCCTGGTCTATCAGCATGGCCTGATGGTTGATGTTACTAGATGAATTTAACATCTCACATGTCATGCAGAAATCCATAAAGGGCCGACAATAACATTGGGGGAGATGAGGTTCGAATCTTTGAATTCCCAAGTGAGGACATTCTCTACATTTCCCATGAAGAGCTCAAATGGCCGATGTTCTTCGGCGATGCTTCTAATAAGAAAGGATGAGGTACTGGTATATTCTTGATCGCTCTCGATGATTCTTACACTCCCATCACCATCAAATTAGACTTACCTTGCACCAATAACATGAAGAAATAAGAGACATGTACCATAGGGATGAAAATTACGCTAAAAAAAGGAATCAAGCGCATTGATGTCTATAGAGATTCAACCCTTAATGTGGGATAGATCCACAAAAAATAAAAAATCAAATACGATAAACTCCTCCCCTTTCATGCTCACTTAAAATATCTCGCCTCCTAATTAGACATCACCTTCCATTACCTTCCTCGCTCAAGAAACATCCTAGTCAATGCACTCACAACCTCGGCCTTTATGGTCGACATGCGTGCTAGGATAATGGCCCCCTTTATAGTCCAAAAATAGACAGCACCCACTCACAACTATCACATCGTGCTTCTTACAGATGAAGATTGGGACACATCATGATTGTGGTATTATGACATTTAGTGCCTCCTCAAGCATGGTAGGTATCCTTAAAACACTAAAAAAACACTATGTGGCCCTTCACAGGTTGGTTGCTCAGTACATTATTTGTGACAAGGAACTCTTTAAAAGAAATTTCGATAGAACCCACTTGTATTGCATTACACGGGATAGGGTAGAAGATGTGATACAGAAGATCCATAAGGGGGAATATGGACCCAACATGAATGGTCATATGCTTGCCAAGAAAATCATGCATCAAGGATATTACTGGACCACTATGGTTCGAGACTGCGCTACTTATGTTTGAAGGCGCCTTAATTGCCAACAATTTTCCAACCTTCAGACATTGCCTCCTAGAGAGTTGTATAACATGAATTCTTCGTGGCCCTTCTCCACTTGAGGCATAGACATCATAAGTAAAATCACTCCTAAGGCATCAAATAGGCATGAGTTCATCCTTATTTCTATTAATTACTTCACGAAATGGGTTGAAGTCGAGTAATACGCGATATTGAATGAAAACAAAGTATTTAAATTCATTAGAAAGAACTTTATATGCCGTTATATAGTTTCCCATGATTTGGTGTAACAACCCGCGTAATTTTGGGCTATTTAAATAATTTTTGGAAAATGGAGGAAAATAAAGTTTTAGATAAAATTATTTTTATTGCTCAAATATGTTGAATATTATTTTTAAAGGCGAGAATTTCAAACGGTTTTGAAAACGGAGTTAAAACGGATTTTAAAATGATTTTTAAATGTTTTTAACTCTTAGAGTTGTTTTGGCTTCCAACTCTTCATTTATTTGCCTTATTTAAAGGAGTCTTTTGGATTCCAACTCTTCATTTCTTTGCATTATAAAAGGAAGTCATGGGTAACCTGTTTAACATACTTTTGGCACAAATTTTGGCAGCAAATATATTTTATATTCCTCTTCTTTTTATATACACGTTGGCCCTTGAGATTTGTGAGTTCCAACCTTAGATTAGAGGTGTTCTTTGTGCTATTTTGTTAGAGGTTCTTGGAGGAGATTTTGTAGATCTTTTGTGTTGATCTTGAGGATGTGATCATTGGTTTCTCATCATGGTTTGAGGTATGGGGTTTTACACAATATGCTCCTTAAATCTGGCGAGTGTCATTCTCTTTGATTTCTCATTAATTGAACTCATATTTGAATTGATAAATTCATTGAAATCTGGAAAATAATTGTTGAAATTATTTTGATTCATGTGATATCATTATATTGTTGATGAGCACGTTGTCATGAGATTTTAATATGGCACGGATGTTGGGCACCAGCCAAAATTCCTGTTTCCCGGGCTATGGCTTGATAAAGCATATACGGATGTGGTGAGGCCTGGTGACCCGATTAAAGTGTTGTTGAGAAATTATATTGATAAATGCTTTGAGATTTGAATTTTGATTTGAATATTCGTACTCGTGTTGTTACGCTTTATTCATCGTTAATATATTTGTTGAGCATCTTTCTTGTCGTATTGTGTACTTCCCCATATTTTCTTTTAGTGGCAGGTTAGCGCGAATTTTGGGGCGCTATGGAGATTAATTTTAGCGAGGATTGTTTGGGAAAGATTTGTATTATTTATTTTGTTGTATAGAGAATTGGAGATTTGTATTTTATTTTCTAGTTAGTTGTTGTATGTAATTCGAGAGATTTGGTATTTAATTTGAAAAGATTGAGATTTGTAGTTTGATCTTTTGTTGTTGTGGGACTTAGATGCTCTATACCTTGTCACTTGTGAATTTGGATTTATTTTATCGCATTAGCGCTCCGTTCGCTCTCCCCGGGCGGGCGGGGTGTTACAGTTGGTATCAGATAATGGGATCCATTTCAAGGCTTAGGTTATAAAAGTAGTTGACGAGCATGGAATCCAAAGGCACAAGTCCTCTTCTTATCGAACGTAAACCAATGGGGTTGTCGAAGCCGTCAACAAAAGCCTCTAGACCATAATCAGTAAGATGGAAAAAGTTGCAAAGACTAGGCCGACCGGATCCCATACGACCTCTGATGCTACCATACCTACATCAGAATACCCATTAGGGCTACTCCTTATTCTCTGCTATATGGCATGGAGGAGATTCTACCAATCTCACTCGAAATACCTTCCCTATAAGTTATGCTCAAAAGTCAGGTTGATGAAAAATATTGGTAGTAAAACTATTACAACAAACTTGTGCCTTTATATAAAAGGAGGTTGAAAGCCCTATATCATATACAAGGGTACATTCGACGTATTGTACAACCATTCAATAGAAAGGTCAAGTACCGCCATGTCCAAGAAGAAGATATTTCCCTCAAGGAAATTATTAAAATCATCTAGGATTCGAGAGGAAAGTTCAAACCCATCTAGAGCGGCTTCTACATCATAAAAAAGCACTTATTAGTAGGTTTCGATATATTCACGGACCTCGATGGAGTGGAAATGGAGCGTTCAGTCAATCTGGACTGTCTTAAAAAATTCAACCCCTAATTAGAACTCTCGTCACACCAAGACTCTTCTCACCTCCTTGATATTCTAAAAAAATTACCCCTCTACTCAGATCTATGCGGAACCTGATCCTCTAAAAAATTGCCTTTTTAAAATAGAAACTCACAAGTTTCAATCCCCACAAAGGTAGATAGGCAACCCATAAGGCACTTTGGTCGCAATCTTCTCTCTTTCATAAAATGTTGTATTTTCTCCCTCCGAGAACATTAGTCTATCTCTCATCATTTAAATGAACAAAAGGATTATGTATGCCTTAGAGATTGGTATAAATCGTTCAAACAAAATAAATTCATCGAAAGGCATGATAAAATACATCTAAATCATCATAATCTTTTATTAAAAAATGTAATATATAAGTTACATGTCACATTATCAATAAGAACGAAAAACAACCAACACTCTTACAAACACTTCATAAACCAAACACCTCAAACTTAACCTACACAACAAACCCATATATTACTAACACCATCCACATATTCAAGACCTGGTTCAACTCCCAGATGGACCCTTTTCATTATCATCTCCAGTCCGTGAAGGACCTTAAGAATTCCCATCCTAATTATGATTTCGTATCTGATCCATGCGACGATATACCTTGATTATCTTGGATGACACCATGATTCCCTCCTCTAAAGTGGCAAACATCACAATCCACCTTTGTCCAGTCTCCTCAGTAAAAAAAATTCATAACCACCATCTTCCATGGCCACTTTAAATATTCCCCGAATACAAGCCCAACCTCCCTAACAGACTGAAATGGATGGGTAGACGATCGACGGCACTGCCACAAAGGCCCCATAATTATTCTTAGTGATTCAGTTGGATACTCCATAGGAAAGAAGATGGTTATACGAGTAGGAACGATCTTTTCACAACCCACTTAATGCAGAAGTCATCATGGAAATTAGAAAGAAGTCTTGAGAAGGCCCACCAATCGCACATGCTTAGAGTTGTCCAATTGTAGAACAGGCTAAGATTGTCTCACCAAGGCACGGATTAGCAAAGATTCCTTGCCTCATGCTCCATAAGCCAATTCTTTCAGTTCTCTATACATGGGACAAAACTAAATAAATATCCGGAAAAATTAGGATAGCCTGCCAAAGGGTACTCAATAGGAGCTTCTAGACACAGTCTCTTCGACAACCACATAAACAACATCAAAGATCTCCTTTAAAAAATTAGCATGACCTTTTATTTAGGGTTTCAATCCATTTAGAGTCTCTACCAGTATCACAGCTATAGGATTATAATTATGAGACATGCACGATATTATCATGGCCACCTGCGGGTCCTCCGTCATGTTACAGGTCACTAAAAGCATCCTGGCAAGTAACCCCGGGGCCATAGTACTAGCAAAACCATTATCAATATAATCTCTTTCGCACACCAAATTCAATAATATTGGGTGAACAATGCTTCCTCTATGCACCAATGGTTGGTAAGCCAAAGAGAAATGTGGAGTGACTCAGCTAATGACACCTGAGGGGAATGAGACAGGTTCGGTATAGCTATAGCAACACCTGAGTAAATGCCCAATATTGCAGAAAAATACTCAAAAGTAAGGCATACTTCATCCAGGACAAAGTGAAATACATGTTCTTCGAGGTACCTAAGAGATTCCAATCTAGAGGATGGCTACTCCACAAAGAGACAGGGCATAGGTTAAAAGCTTTATAGTTAACATTGTAGAGGGACATGGCCTCCAAACCCTTAAGATAAGCCGCGAATGTTTCGATCATAGAAAGAACTATTTTAGGAAAATAAGAAGATTCAAAAAGAGAGAATATTGAGGTGTGGTGATGGAACCCCCTCTAAGCCTATTTTTATACCCATGAACACCCATAAAAAATAAAAGGCATGACATGTTGTTGTGACTATTATTTCTAATTACTCCTAAGCATTGAAGAAGTGCAGTAAAAACTAGAAAAGTGATTTGGACTTGATCGATATGCCGATAGGCATCCGCCATTTTTATAAATTTTCTACCTTCCCCTCTTCTATTAAGAGACTTTTCGGTCAAAAATAACCTGTATGTAAAAAAAATTCTGATTATTTCTTTTCTCTTTTCTACTTACCTTTGTGACAAATAAAACCTCAGTAGAAAATTAAAATTCATGTAAACTAGGTCATTTAATCCAAGATAAATCGGAAATGATGAAAAATGCCACTTGTATATATTTGTGGGTATTCTTAAATTTTTTAGATATAGAGGGAATAACAAAAAGCCAGAAAGAAAAAAAAATCATTATAAACTAGGATATACTCTGAATTTCACAAAAAAAAACCATCAACTAAAAACCATTGCCTCGGGCACGTCGGCAAACGTGATTTCCCCGATGACGAGCAGTAGATCCCCCGCTCCTAGAACCGAAGATCTCCTCAGAATTAGTCGGTGGCACAATAAAATACTTGGCCATTTTCCTCACATGGTCGAACACCAAAGCCATCCAGTATCGAATGTCCCATGGCCATGATGTCGATACATGAAAAGTCTGCAGAAGAATGAGTCCATCAAAAGCAAGCAAGTCAGAAAATAAAAGGAGGAAAATCATAAGAAGAAGCATGAAACAGAAAAGGAAGTCATATATATCTCCAGATAACCTCCTCAGGAAGACCTGTAAAACTATTTATCTCTTCCTGAGGACGATGAGGCACCGAGAAAACATCCCCACCACCCATTCAAATATTATAAGAAGGAGTGCAAAGACACTAAACTAGAACATATTCTACCACCGATACGCAACCCCCGAGCTATGAGCTGAAGACATCGGCGCATTAATATTTATCCTTGATACTACTCTCAAGTGAGGAATACCCTCCACATAGTAGATGACGGAATCAACCAACTGATCGCAAAGTTTAAGTAAATGTATCCCACCATAGTGTCCGTATAAAGCATATAAAGTTCTCCCTCCATTGCCATTATTTTTTCCTCGTCTAACATCTCCTTCACCCGCCTCATGAACTCAGGGGTTGTTAAAAATTGTACCTCCACCTCATTTTCCATCACTTTCCTCACCAACCTTTCCCCCAGGTACCAGACGTGCCCGAACTAATGCGCTAGCAACCTTCGTATCTGAGCATGCATACTCGTAACCCCTGCAGTCCTCGAGGAGAAACACCAAGGTTAGAATGTCAGATGTTTACTAAAAAAAAGGTCAGTCTTCTACCAAGTGAAAAAAAAGTGTGAAATCCATAGAAAAAACAAAAACCAATGCCTAACCTGGTCGTTCTTCAAGGCGTTCAATTCCACTCGTATATCCTTCAAAACCAAGGACTGGTTTGAATTATTGTTTGACTTCCTCCACTTATACATCCTCCAGAAGTTCCCATCTCACTCACCTTCAGGGATATTAATCTAACGTTGTGCCCAATAACCTCATAGATACATGTCTACAAAAAGCGATGCAAAATGTTAAAAAGGAAAAACAGGAAGGATAATAAAAAATAAGAGAAATCTTACCTCCAGAAGGTACGTGGGCCCCGTGAAAGTTTATCGACAACACATACAGAAATCATCAAGAGAAGCATAAAGGAACACCAGTGTAAAGTTCCCCCAATAATATGGATGAATTTCTGAGATGTTTACAAGTAAGGAAGAAACCATAAATGGACGATATCATCAATCGTAGCCATAACAAACCCTTCCAGCAAAAAATAAATAAACAGATGAGATACTTGCCTTACTTATCTCCGGCCAGTCCCATCGATTTGCCTAGATGAAAAGGTGTCCTTTAACACTGGTATACGAAAAGACTCCTAAATATTATCCACCTAATTTGTCTTAGGGTAGCCCAAACTGTGACCTCACTTACACGCAAATTCTTGTCTACCACGATCTGGTGATCCTCGTACTCTAGCTCAGTCAATTGCTTAACATTCAAGGGTATGATGTTATCTTCTCGACACCCAAGTGAAAATTATGGGTGGGATCCCACCATCTTTCACCGAGAGCACACAGCACTGCAGAAGAATGTCGTTTCTTATCTAAAGCCCCAGCCAGAGGGCTAAATCTAGCAGTCTCCACCATCAACTACACTGTCTAAGGGAGTTCATCCCACACTTTCTTTATCATGCTGATCCACGAAAATGAATACTCGACAACGAGATACTCACATGTGCATAATACAAACCCCCTTTAGCATCCCAAGGATAAAAGAGATGGAAAACTAAAAAAATGACAACAAAAACCAACCACTTACATAGCCATTGGGATTCTTCCCCCTCGCAGAATAATGATTCTTCAGCTTTGACAATCGAATTCTTTCATTAAGAACAAGCTCAAAACTATCATAGGTATTCTAACTCCCTAATATCAGTGCTCAGCATCACGCCACCCCAAGATGACCCAGTCATCAGTAGCCATGTAAGCATTTCTCGCTACACCCTTTATAGTACCCATTTAAAGCAACACGCTCGAAATTGATTACTAGAGAGATAAAGTAAAAGATTCACTCGAATAAAGGTCTAAAAAGTGAATAGGGTTGCATCTTTTTTACAAGGAACTAGGGGGTATGTCAATCGGTAGTACCCTAGTCATGAATGCTGGTAGAATCCCAGGAGTCCGTTCCCTATGCCGATAGATAGCCTTTGATTATGCTTGTCGGTGACCCCTCAAATTTCTTCATAAAAATTCTTCAAAAATTAAAAAAAAAAAAAACAATTTGAAAAAATCCCTAAAAAATCCTCATAGGATCGAATACATAACATCCCGGGGAAAATTCATTAAATAAAGTGCAAAAGCACTCGTACAACCCCCACTAGAGTACACCTCAGCGAAATCAAAATCAATGTATGACAGCATTCATATTACCAGCACACACCCTAGTGGAATCAAAATTGAAGAACGTCCCACATCATCAAACTCTATTAATCCACAAAATTGACTTAGGTCCGCAGAATCGAGATTGACCCTCTAAAGCGGTCACTTTCACTCTTTGGGCTCTAACAATTAAATCGGTCACCTTAACTCTTTAGTCCCTCAGAATTGACCTCGGCATTCTGAATCGGTCATCTTAACTCTTTAGATCCCCATAAGCGACCTCGGCCTCTGAATCGATCATTTTAACTCTTTAAGAGTTCAGAATCGATCTCGTCCCTCTGAATCAGTAACTCTTAACTCTTTAGGTTCATAGAATTGACCTCATCCCTTTGAATCCATCAATCTCAACTCTTTAGGTCTGCGTAATTGACTTTGACCCTATGAATCGGTCACTCTCAACTCTTTAGGTTCATAAAATCAACCTTGACCCTCTAATAAGTCACTCTTAACTATTTAGGTCTGTAAAATTGACCTTGATCCTTTGAATCGATCACCTCAACTCTTTAAGTTCGGAGAATTAACCTAGGTCAGCAAAATCGACCTCGACCCTCTGAATCAATCACCTCAACTCTTTAGGTACACAAAATTGACATAGGCCTATAGAATCAATCCCGACCCTCTAAATCGGTCACCTTAACTCCTTAGGTTTGAAAAATCTACCTCGACCCTCTGAGTTGGTCACCTTAACTCTTTGTGTCCGGAGAATCGATCCCAACCCAATAACCTCAACTTTTTGGGTTCGTAGAATTGATCAAGGTTTGGAGGATAGACCTCTACTCTTTGAATCAATCACCTCAACTCTTTAGGTCTATAGAATTCACCTAAGTCCGCATAATTGGCCTTAGCCCTTTGAATCTATCAAACTCACTCTCTTAAATCCCCAGTAGGGGCATCAACTCTTCAAAACTCTTAAGAATTAATGAGGTGTGTATCTTTCAACGAACTCCACTTGTGCCAATCTCACGCATAGAGGGGCTCTGTAGAAATCCTATCTTAGCACCGTTCATATACCTCCTTAGGTCCTAAGCATTTCTCTTCCCACTAACCTAGACCCTTCTGTAAATGTTGATCTGAAGACCACTGAGCGCTTTCGAGCCCCATTTAACTTTGGTAAACTCTCCAAATTGATCGAAGATCATTTTTCCTTCATAGGACTCTAAACACCCTTTCCAACGGTCCATACCGTGCACGAATAAGCCTCGTGGTTCGTGCGTACTCACCTATTTACTCTAAACCTTGATCTAGAGAACATCAAGAACTCCCGAGCCCCATTTTACTTTGGCTAACTTTCCAACCGAATCCATGTTCATTTCACCCTCATAGGTCTCTGAATTCTCTTTCTAACGGTTCATACTATGCACAAATCGGCCTCATAGTTCGCGCGTACTCAGCTTTTCACCTTGAGAACCCCTATCTAGAGGCCATCAGGCGTTACCAAGCCCTATTTGACTTTAGTCAAATTTCAAACCTAATAGTGGCCCATATATTTTCATAGGAATAGGATTCCCCTTTATAATGGTCCCGATCAAGCATGATTCAGACATACGATTTGCATTTTATGCCCGTTTTTCAAAAAAAGTCCTTTCTAGACTGCCTATAGCCACCATAAACCCCCTACTTAAAGTAGGAGTGTACTTTATTTTTCTAATAAGCCAGGGGTATGCCAATCGGCATTCTAGGGCCTATGTCGATCGGCATCCCCCTGAACCCTATATTTTACTATTTAAAGAGGCCATGACCTCATTCCCGAGGACACCTCTTTCAGCAATCAAAACATTCCTTCCTTGAAATCAGTGCGCCACTATGCCAAAAAAATCCAAATTTTCAACATTCCTTTCACCTTTCTTGCCTCACTTTCATACCACCTTTTGCCACTTACCTCACCCCTCCCAACCATAAAATTAACCTAACCCTCTTCAAACATCAGTAGCAAAATCTTTTAGGAGGCTTACTCTCACTCTTTTCTACTTCATTTAATTAGTGTTGTTGATTTACACTTCTTCCATTTTTGGTATCTTTGAGTTTTGTTCTATTATATCAAATCAACTAATGTCTTTGTTTATTACTAGAATTAGCACAATATATTTTGATAAAACCAAAAGGAGAACAAGAAGGGTTTTACTTATAAAACCCAAAGTAGGATTTCCTCACTTTTTCTAAACTTATACACTTGAGCACTTTTTCTTCAAAACCAATTAAAGAGGAATCTTAAATTTGGGTTTATGGGTTAAACCCCACCCTTATGATATTTCGAACTATGTGAACTTTGATGCCTATTTTGGGTATGTAGGTGTCTCGGGTCATTATTGGGATTCGAGTCTTATTTTACTCATTGTGATACTTTTATTTATATCTCATATTTAGTTGCATTGGGCGTATGGCAACGCCTACATATTAGTGTTCCCATCCGACATGCACATTCAATTTCTCATTGTGAATCGTGATTCAGTGGTCCCTAACGTCATATTTTCCCATTATTCTCTTTCTTTTGTGTACTCCTTAGGATGACTCCTCTTTGTCCTTTCCATGACGTTAGTAGAATAATTCCTACTTCTCACTTATTTTGATATTGCACACATTGTACACATGAGTTACATCTTGGAGAAAGGGAGCACATTATAATAGCCCATGAGAGACCGAAAGGGCGTAATGAGTTCCTAACACCTTCCTATTCTATAACTTAGTCCCAGGTGCCTCGATTCATTTGGTTTCGTATGCATCAGTTTGTCTTTTGATGTCGTTCTTTCGAGGGCCTCTATATTCTTTTGCCTGTTTTGAGCAAAATGGATTGGTGACTTTCAACATGTTCCTCCCCTTTTGATGATTGATGATTTATATCTACGGCATCTCGTGAAGACCGATCAAGTGGCAGAAAGAGAATTCCTATCCTCGAATCCCCACACATGCTAAGAGAGATTTCCCCACATTTTCTCTCTCCTTTTGGGTCTAGCCCGCACTGGAGGAATCCTAGAAGACCACAGTATTAGATCAAAAACACAAAGGTTCGACGCATGCGAGGGATATAATTAGTTATATTATGCTTAGATAATGAATAGACAACACTTTCAAATTTTAAACAACTACAATCTTTAATTAAGTCGGGGAACAACATACAAAGATATTGAAAATTGATATATCCTAAATGATTTTGCATCAACTATAATGTCTGAAATGAACAAACATAACGGCATGAATAAGGCAACACATTATCATGAAAAATGAATGCGAAAGGTGGAACTGGTGTAGGACCCCCAAAGTAGTAGCACCCGTCGTGCATATCCCCTGCTAAGAATCCTCCCCATACACCGGTCCTGTAGATAACACCAATCAAACAAGAAAATAATATTCACAGTTAAAACTTCTAGCTAAATGATTAATAAATAACAAGTTCATATCAAGATTCAGTTCATGTAAAACTGAGTGTAAAGTAATGTCTGTATAGAGACATATATAGCCTTCATTAAGAGTTGGAGTAAAAGTCCCATCAGCAAGGTGAGCCTGTTTATAGATAGGTAGGGTAGATTAAATAAAAAGATCTTTCTCATCCATCATCTAATCACTAGCACCAAAATCCATAACCCTAGTACAAGGAGTGTCAGTTGTGTGAGAATGATATGATTAGGAGTACCTGAGGAGGATGCAATCATAAAAATTGGCCTACTAGCAGGATCTTAGCGATTACTCAACAAATGGGTAATCCGATTCACATCCCTGCCATGGACTAAACAATGCATATAAAGAATTTTGGTTCAAAAATATTTAACCAAGCATATTCAATTGATTATAAACATCAAACATAAACAAACTTAATTCCAAGATGAAAGATCAAACTTTCGCTCGAATATGGTCACAAGTGGATTAATTTGGAATATCGCTATAAACACTAACGTTCCTTGACAAAGAAAGTTAAAAGCCTAATATTCCAACTTTAATACACGAGGTTTGAATTAATTGTTTTTCTACTGAAAACCTAACTTTCAAAGCACAATGCCCATGAATGGTGAAAATATGATCCCAACCCTTGAACTAGCTCCTTAACATCATGATGTTAACAACCCAAGAATCGATTAATAAGCATGAAAAAATACGAAAAGAATAATAAAAGTGAGGGAATTTAAGGTTACTAAGGTTTAAGAACACAAACATGCAAGAAGAAATTAAAGCTTGAAGAAGAACCGAAGAAACTATTGAATTGAAGGTGTAAAACTTGTAAATTATTCTCCTAGATGTTCCGCCTTCTTTAGGAGCTTTTCCATGAATGAAATCTATGTTAAAAGAACCCTAATGATTAAATATATAGGTTAGAAGTCGTTTAGAAGATTCCATGTGGGATATTCTTCCCGTTTATTATTTAGATTCATTGAACTTGATCACATGTTTGTTCCAAGTGTATTTTTTAAGAAAATTTCGTAAATTTCCAAAAAAAATTGAAAATTTTTTAAAAGCAAAAAAACATTTGTCTTCAATATAATTAAAAATTGGAATTTAAAATCTTCAAAAATGTCACAAAATTTTATTCAAAGTCCCAAATTGTAAAAATCAAATGCACAAAGCCGAAATTGACCATAGATGAAAACTGAGTGAAATTGATGACTTTGTGAATAAGTGTGGAGATTAATTAGCCCAATGAGATTTCGAGCCCATCATTTTTACAAGTTTTTAAATCAATCTGAGTCAATGATTAACTCAACGTACATTTCAACATTTAAAAAAGTCGTTGTGGATCTCTATTCCTTTGTTTTGATCGATTAGTAAAAACGAGCGAGAAGTTGTCTTAAAAAATGCGCTAAAAATATCTCTAAGCTAAATTAATGTCGAGACGCATATGGTAAATTAATGAGTCATTCGGATAATGTTGTTAGGCCATCGTTTGTTTACCCAAAAAAAATTAGCCAGAAAAAGTTGTGAAAAATCATCCTTTCGCTAACCCAATTGGGCCTAATAAAAAAAATCCTTTTCATTTGTAACCCAAAAAAAAAAAAATTGGCCTGGAATTGAGAAAATTGAACATTCATCAATTACATCTGAAAAGGTGCATAAAAAGGGTAAGAAAAAATATAAAAGAACGATGCTCAACAAAATAAGCAAGAAAAGAAAAATGTGAAAAACAAAAAAAATATAGAAAAAAATGAGTAAAAGCCCGAAAAAGCACTAACGGGCATCATAAGAACATTTTACAATTCCAAAATTTCCTACCATTCTCCATATTACCCATTCCACCATAAACTTGAAAAAGTCCAAACCGAGTCCGAATAACGAAATTAATTACCGCGTGGAGAGCCTAAGACATGAAAAAGATAATAAAAGAGATTAATTGGTGTGGATAAGAGGCAGTGTTTCCCATTTTCCAATGATTGTATTCCGTTGAAGAGATCTTTTCACCTCAAATAATTCCGTCATTCAAATTTGTTTGCGTGAAATTGTGTTCCATTATATTTACTCTTAAAAATCACGTTTATCAAGAGAAATGAGCCACAATTTGAGTGATTTTATTTGTGAGAGCATCCGTGAGAAATTGAATCAAAACGAATTTTTGAAAAGTAACGTAATGATCAATCGGTGGAAATTAACAGTTTAATTCTCGGCTTCGCACACACATACACACTACAAATTGAGACTCTTGAATATAAATTTACGGTGACTATTTTTAAGGAGTTTAAATTATACAATTTTTAAGTATTTTGATTTTTTTTCTTTGAGTCGAAAAATGAATTTTGTGGGTATATTCACTGCAAACCCTCATGAGACACCACTCGTCCTACTAGGGTAGCCTAAGGGTTTATTGGCTTAATGTATACGCTAAATGCAATTGCTTTTCCGCGAAAGAGGTATTCTATCCCAATAAATTTTTTGAAGGGTCCTTAACTATTACTCTCATTCTGTTACATTTCTCGAGATGCGAAACGTTCTAAGTTAGGGGGACACATAAATATGAAAGAAACGAGAAGAATATACCACACCACCTAACTTAAATGATGCATTGTCCTCAATGCGAATCAATAACACATCATAAAGAGAGAAAAAGAAAGATATTACCCAAATGGAGTGATCCTCGATAAGTACGAGTCCATTGAATCTACAAAACATGTTAGAATCAAGCATAACAAAAAGAATAACAAAAACTTAAAATAATTACTCTAAGCTATAATTAAAAAAGAAAAAGGAAAGAAAGAAGATAACTATGTACAACCTACGATTTGAATTTCTAATAAGTTATACATTAGAAGTCGAAAAATTTTAGGGTCCACCCAAAATACAATACGACTTTGAGGGATAATCGGTGTACCCTCATTTTCATGCATGCCTCCCGAAAAATAAGAATTTCTTTTGAACAATGGAAGGCATGTGTAAGGTGGAAAAAATGAACCATCACCAATAAAAAAAAAATTAAGGGATGATGGGGGATTTAGATGCTAGGGGGACAAGTACAATTGGGATCCAAGAAAAATAGAATCACCTCTCAAAGATTTTTCAAGTAGTATGGGAGGCAGGGCACACAAAAAGGAAAAATCCATCTTGGAAAACAATTCAAGCAAAGAGTCATCATCGGTAAAAGGTTTAAAAGTTTAAAAGTTTCAACCGACTCATAGGAATGTAATAATTTTTTAATGGTGAAAACGACGAGAGGACCCCCAATTTTAAATTTTACAAAAAGTAATTTCCTTTTAGATGTGGAATAAAGATGGTTTAACTAAACAAGTACATAAACCAAATTTTAATTTCTTTTAAATTAAAATAAAAACTAAACTCAAAGTGACATAAAGTTAAACAACAAATTAATTCAACCCAAGTCCTAGAATTTGCCTAACAAATAATTAATTTAATTTCCAATTTAGGCCAAACCAAATTTTATCCAATAAAATTAATGACTAGAATTAAATTAACATTTATCCAAATTAAATAGTGCCAAATTAACTATACCAATTTTATCTTTTTAACCTAAGCATGCATCTAATGTGATATGCAAAAGATTAAATACGTAAAGAATAACTACGCCACGATGTATGAGGAAAAACCTCACAACGGAAGACGCCCCTAACCTTAAATCCATTAAGTACGGTTTTACAAGTAAAAGACAAAAAGACTTATAACATTCGACTTGACTCCGTCCAAGTCCCGACGCTCCTTGTACACACCTCTACCTAGGGAATAACCACAGAGGTCTACCGCGGTCTCGAAATCCACCGATCGAACTTTTTCGATCACCGCCACCCGAACAAGGATCCTTTCTCCAAGTGGGTATGTCATAGCAAACAATCTTCTTCTTTGTGGGATGTAGAAGCAAACCCAAACTTCTCTTCCTTGAGGTGTAGAAAAAAACCCGGTGCCAAATACTCCTAGTATGGATATCTATTAAGGAACTTGGAATAAACTATTATGGGTGTAAACCAAAAGTGTTTAAGGATGATTTTCCTGGAAAACAAAACACTCAAAACTTGAACCTTTTCATCAAAAAATTAAACTCTCAAAAACTCTCTCTGGGAGATGGAAGCATATGAAAAAGTTGATTTGAAAAAGTCGATTTTCGCACTTGATAATTCTGTCAAAAAGTAGTGGGAAAAATATAGTGGGAACATGGTGAAAACTGCCAAAAACACCAAAAAAATTATTCTCGCCAAACTCGTTCGAACGACTATACTAACAACGTTCCTGTGCGGAAAAAAAATCTCGTTCGAATGACCTGGCAATCTCGTTCGAACAAGATGCCAGTTCATTTGAACGACGTGTCAGAAAAAGCACTATTCATTTTAAGTCCAAAACTTTTATGAAAAGTTCTAAAAAAATATTTTTTGAGTAAAACAAAGTCATTAAAACTATTTATAAAAAATTTATAAAATACACCCAATAAATTTCCAAGCTCCTATATATATAATGCATTCATTCCTTACGAGCATTGGAACAATGTTGTTGACGTAGAAACGAGGCACACTAAAACCGGCATATGATGAAGCTTTTATAATCATGAACGCTATGTCTTCAACTAACACGTCGTAGGCTTTGATGGATACACTTGAACACTATCCTATGACTCAAATGTTTTTGTCCAAAAGTGAGACAACACTACATTAAGACTCAATCGGAGACTTGTGTCCTTACAAATCTCCCCCTTTGGCTATTTCGAGATAAAAACCAATCAAAAATCCTAAAGGGTCGTCAAGCTCTACTAGACTTAAAAAAATATCCCACCCAAAATAAAAATTACATAGCTTGACTCAAAAACCTAAGGATCAATATCTTTGTCGATGAAAGTTGCCATTTAGAAGAATTCCTGCACACTTAATCAAACTATCAAACGCATCGCATGAGGAATCTCAAGAATTTTAAATGCATGTAAAATAAATATTCCCCCTAAAATAATTCTCCCATTTATCAACTATGATCAACCTAAGAAGGTAGCGACTTCCCCTAAGTTAAATCTACAAAACTAAGATATGATTATAATAGGATTATATACCATTTCTCCCCCTATCATTCTCCTCCTTTTTATTCAGGAATAAACAAAGGCTAAGAACTAATTTAAACATGATGAAGCTTAGAGTGATAAGAACATGAAAGCATATGGGAAACAAAATCATAACTAATCCATACAAATAATAACGGATACCAAGGAAGATGCAAAAATAATGATACCAATTTGATACATGAGATACTAAGAATGCGATATCAACAACAATATGCAACACGATAGATACCAATTATGAATTTGAAGCATAGATGGACTAGAAAGCGAGGCAAAGAAAAAATATACCATATTTATGTAGACATAATGACTATCACTAACGCACACGCACATATATATGTATAGACACCACACTTGACACAAAATACAATAAGCTTTTCACACTCGTATGGCAAAAATGTGTCATATGGAAACGGAAGTGTAGGGGTGTGAACTACTAACAATTAAATTTAGACCCAATCACTTAAAACATGTTCATGGAGTTATAATTTGATTGAAAACTTTATCACATTTGAATATAACCTCATGTGACAATATATATTGAACTCAATGAACAAACATAAACAATGCATACAAGCCAAGAATTTTAATGATTCTACAAACCTTATGACACTTAAATGACAACTAGGATAAATGGACATTGTGCAAACCGTTGATATACTAGCCAATCTCCCTCAAAATAAGCATATATATTTTAATCTTTAGAATGAATAAATCAACTACACAAAATAGGCCTTGGCAAATATTTTCTTTTAATGTCATTATTCTTTTAGGCCTTTGGATCACATATTTCTTTTAGGTCCAAGCAAACGGTGGCTTACTCACAAAGGATGATATTTCCTTTCGGAGCCCTTCCCCGTGCACACTTGTATAAATCATTTTTATATCTCACACAAAGCTCACGTGCAACGAATTTTAACATCCACTAGTCCTCCTAGGTTATATAACATGTAGATGACAAGATTGGTAGGAGAACACCTCACAAAGCTCAAATATACATAAGAAGTTGTAATTTCAAGTGAGTTCGTGCATGTGTTAATTGAGGCATATAAAAATAGAATCCATTATAGCAACACAAAATCCAACTACTCCATGTAAGCAGGGTAAAGAACATTTTAAGGATTGGCAATCTAAACCAAAAGTTCTAGCCACATGGGAGCGAAAAAGAAGGGATCCAAACACATGTATATGCCACATAGTCAAACTAAAATACACACAAAACAAAAATCTTTTTGAGTTTTTGAAAAAAAATTAATAAAAAAAATATTTACTCAAAAGACAAACAAAAATCATTTGTATTTTTCATTAATCTTAAATTACTAAAAAGATAAAACACAAATGATAAACAATAATATTTTTGTATTTTTCATTTAATGAAAACTAAAATGAAAGAACTATAATACAGAAGATAAACAAACATCATAATGCTAGCATGTGATATGTGATAAAGCAATGACTAGAAAATGATTAAGAAGCATACAATTAGCATGATAAATATAGCATGAAGCACAAAATCTAAAGTATGCAAACAACTAACACATTCAACCTTTATATTTAGCAAGGGAGGAAGCATGTGAAAGTAAATGAGAGTCAAAAATCCTATTTTGTAAAGATATTAAGTCGGATCTCCTAACCCAAACTAATGACATATGACTATCTCGGGGTGTAGGAATCTTGGCTACCTCGATTGCCTTACGTTGGGATTTTCTAAGACCTCGTTTAATATCAAAACAAAATTTCCTAAGATGACCTTTTCGACCACAATGTGAGCACCTAAAGATTCGACGAAAAGACTTTCCTAAGGAATGATCTATAATATTGTTCCTATAAGATTCTCCTAAAACATTGGTTTTGGATTTATGAGTGGACTCATTACAAGTATCGAAGCCTAAACCACAAGTGTCATTTTCTATTTCAATAGTTCCTAATATTTTTTCTAATTTCTCCGAACGACACTCCAAATCAAATTTGACTTTACTAGAGTCTTTTAATTTATTTTCTAAATCTACAATGTGAGACTCTAATAAATCATTCTGCTCTTCAAACTCAAGAATCTCCTTTTTCAAGGATTCCATTAAACCTTTAAGGCTATCTCTCTCGCCTTCTACATATTCAAGCTTCTCACTAAGAGCTCTCTCACATGTCCTAAGGACTTCCACTAAAACACTCTCATTAATGACCTCGACAAGCTCTTTCAAACTAGCTTCTAACTTCAAATTTGTTCTTTTTAATTTTATAGATTCTTCATATAATTCTTGAAAAGCAAATTGAAGTTCACTCACATCAACATCCTCATCACTTTGACTCTTTCTCTCTCTTCTCCACTCGCACTACCATCATCTTTTTTAGCTTCACAAACAAAGGCCTTGAAAGTGTCATGTTTTAAGGTGTCATCGTCGGACCATATCTCACACTCACTAACATGACTAGCCATGAACGCGGTAAAGTTGCACTCAATGGGGGAAGGGGTCCCTCTTCCTTATCACTATCACTAAGGGTTGCATTGAAGGAAATTGGTTACTTACCCTCTCTCCTTAGTTTAGAGGGGAACTCTTTTGCCCTATGGACATACCCTTCACAACCATAACACCTATTTGACTCATCCCTATTTAAATTTTCATTAAAAGATTTAGGGATCTTTTCGGCTTTGTCATGCTTAGAATTCTCGAATTTCTTAAAATCAATTTTAAATTTATCTTTGTTAAATTTTAAGAAATTTTCGAAACTTCCAAGCAAACATAGCCTTATCTTCCGAGTTACTCTCACTTTCAAACTCTACTACTTGTTTTTCCTCCTTTTGAGCTTTCAAATCAACATCCTTTTCTATTTTCTTTTTAGTTTTGGAGGGAAACTTGTCTAGTTCATAGGTTTGTAAATCACCTACGAGTTCTTCTAATTTCGTAGGGGCTAAAGTGGGTAAAGAATTCAACACGATCACCTTAGGAATAAATCTATCGGGTAGGGACCTTAAAATTTTCTTTACTACATGGTTGTCGGGTATTTTCTCTCCCAAATTAAAAGATGAATTAACTATATCGAAAAGTCTAGCATAAAATTCATCAAAAGTTTCTTTTTCATTCATTTTGATGGCTTCAATTTGAGTGGTGAGGTTTTAGAGTTTCGAAGCCTTCACGACACTAGTTCCTTTTTGAGTGAGTTGTAAAATATCTCGACATTATTTAGCGGTTTCACACGTCATAATGCAACGGAATTCATCCGGTGTGATCGTGATAAACAAGGCATTTAAACTTCGGGAATTAAAATTTGCAAGTTTAAATTCATTCTCACTCCATCTATTGATGGGTTTGGGAACACGATCATTTTTAACTAAATATGTAGGTGGGGAACAACCAAACCCTCTCATCTAGAGACCTAAGTGCCGAACGCATACGTGCTTTCCAATATGCGTAATTAGAACCACCGAAAATAGGAAATTTTGAAAACGGGAAAAATTCTATTTTAGTCAAAAATATTTAATAGGATCTTAAACGCAATAATTTAGTGATCCCGCTCTGATACCAATTTGAAAACTACGAGAGGACCCCCAATTTTAAATTTTACAAAAAGTAATTTCCTTTTAGATGCGGAATAAAGATGGTTCAACTAAACAAGTACATAAACCAAATTTTAATTTTTTTTAAATTAAAATAAAAACTAAACTCAAAGTGACATTAAGTTAAACAACAAATTAACTTTCACTTAAACAAATTAATTCAACCCAAGTCCTAGAATTTTCCAAACAAATAATTAATTCAATTTGCAATTTAGGCCAAACCAAATTTTATCCAATAAAATTAATGGCTTGAGTTAAATTAACATTTACCCAAATTAAATATATCAATTTATCTTTTTAACCTAAGCATGCATCTAATGTGATATGAAAAAGATAAAATAAGTAAACAACCGCTACACCGCGATGTACGAGGAAAAACCCACAACGAGAAAAACCTCGGACGGCCCTAGCCTCAAATTCACTAAGTACAGTTTTACAACTATAAGACAAAAAGACTTACAACACTCGACTTGAATCCGTCCAAGCCCCGACGCTCCTTCTTGTACACACCTCTGCCTAGCGAATAACCACGGAGGTCTACCGTGGTCTCAGAATCCACCGATCGGACTTTTTCGATCACTGCCACCAGAACAAGGAGCCTTTCTCCAAGTGGGTATGTCACAGCAAATAATCTTCTTCTTTATGGGATGTATAAGCAAACCCAAACTTCTCTTGTTTGAGGTGTAGAGAAAACCCGTTGCCAACCACTCCAATCAAGGATATATATTAAGGAAATTGGAATAAACTATTATGGGTGTAAACCAAAGTGTTTAAGGATGATTTTCTTGAAAAACAAAACAGTCAAAACTTGAACCTTTTTATAAAAAAATTAAACTCTCAAAAACTCTCTCTAGGAGATGGAAGAATATGAAAAAGTTGGTTTTCGCACTTGACAATTCTATCAAAAAGTGGTGGGGAAAACATAGTGGGAACAGGTGAAAACTGCCAAAAATGCCAAGAAACTGTTCCCGCCAAACTCGTTCGAACGAATTTTTTGTCCGAACAACTTTACTAACGATGTTCGAGTGCGAAAAAAAGAATCTCGTTAGAAGTCTCGTTCGAATGACCTGGCAATCTCGTTCGAACGAGATGCCAGTTCGTTCGAATTACGTGTCACAAAAAGCACTATTCATTAAGTCCAAAATTTTTATGAAAAGTTTTAAAAAATATTTTCTTAATAAAACAAAGTTGTTAAAATAATTTATAAAATACACCCATTAAATTTCCAAGCTCATATATATATATAAAATGCATTCATACCTTAGGAACATTGGAACAATGTTGTTGATGTAGAAATGAGGCACACTAAACTCGGCATATGATGAAGCTTTATAATCTTAGCCGCTACATCTTTAACTAAAACGTCATAGGCTTGGATGGATACAGTTAAACACTATCCTATGACTCAAATATTTTTGTCCAAAATTGAGCCAACACTACATTAAGACTCAATCGGAGACTTGTGTCCTTACAAATGGTTTAATAACGGAGAATGAAAATGGTGATGAAATAAATTCAATCTCAAGTGATTTGTCGTCACTTAGAGATTGAATTTCAAGGGAGCAAGACTCATTTTCAACGAGACGTTCTTCAAAAATTTGAGGCGAAACACAAGTCTCAACGTCCTTATTGTTTTTCAAAGAAGAACTAGTCTCCTTGCAAAGTGTTTCAATTCCCTAATCATCACGAAGGATATCCTTCACTCTTTGCATGTAAAGAAGTGGGTTTCTTCAAAAGTAAGGTTCCATGGCTCTAGCACCATGGATTCCTTATTTGGTCAAAAACTTTCTTCAATTTCAAAAATATCGAAAGAAAAATCACCATTCGGTTTGCATAATGCATCCAACTCTTCCTCCCAAAAATGATTTTCTTCTCGATATTCATTTTCACTCCTTTCATTTTGAAGAATACGAAGGCCCTCACCAATGGTAATTGGTCGAGCCGCTGCTTCTTGCACATAAAAAGCTAGAGAACTACTCCCATACAAACATGAGTTTTTAATCCTTTACTTCTCAATAATTCAAAAACCCTCACCAATGGTAATAGGTCGAGCCGGATATTCTTGCAAACAAAAAGCTATAGAACTACTCCCAAATAAAGAACCATTATAATTATCAAAATTATTATAAGAAAACATGATTACCGAATAGTTTGTAGATGGACAATCCACGTAAAGAGGTGTAGGCCTGAGGATTCAATGTTTCTTGGTGCTCAATTTTGCAATCTTGCAAAAAAATATAAAATAAAAATATTTACAAATTAGTAAATCAATTCTATTCTATCACAAAATACTCCTCGATAATGGTGCCATTTTGATCGAGGCGAAAACCGAGCGTCGGTGTAATATGGTAATCATTGTTATCGGCTTTTGACTGCAATATGATCGAGAGTGAACCATGAATCTTGTAATAAGCAAATCGTTGTTATCGGTTCGGCGACTTAATGCAAAGAAATCTAAACTACAACTACACTTGACAAACAAGCACAGCGGTAAGTCGGGTATCCTAAGAATTCGTAAGGAGTGATTGAATTTTAGATTTTAATTATTTTTCTACTTCAAAAATAAAAGTATAAAAGGTGATAAAGGGTTATAAAGAAAAGGGGAAAAATAAGAAGTTACACTATAAAAAAGTAAAGCGAGGATCAGGATTGCATTCGCACCACACGAGCTAAACAACTACTAATTAGAATTCCGGTTCGAAAGCATTTAGCCGAGTATTTCCAATTAAGCATAAATATCACATAAGAAGGAACTCAATCCAAAGTTGTGATATTAAACATTTAATCAAAAATGGTTACACGCGGATTAAATTAGGATTATATCTACAAACACTAACGTTGCGTGACAAAGAAAGTTAAACGCATAACAATCCGACTTTGATACGTGAGATTTCAATTAAACGCAATTTTACGTGAAACCTAACTTTCATAGCTCGACGCCCGTTAATGGCGGAACACAAACCCTGACCCTATTTATCGAAGGGAAATACATAAATTAAACTACTTCAACACTAGAAAAGCAATAAATAAATGAAATACTAGTTAATCTAGGCAAGAAAAGTAAATGACAACAATGGAAATAATCAAGAAATACACAAACTATATTAAGGAAGAAAATGAAGTAAACTTACATACATAAAAATGGGCAAAACACCTAAAAGAAATGGAGTAGAGCAAATCACCCAGTAACCAAACCATAAAACCTAATGTGAAATGTAAGATCTTTCCAAAAATAAACCAAAGGGTCTATTTATAGTAAGTTACAAAAAAACAAGAAAAAGAAAATAGAAAATTGCCAAATATCTACATCAACCGGTCGGCCGCGAGGTCATGACCGGTCGATCGGTCCCCTAGGCAAAATCACACTGTCTTCGGCCAAAGGAAAAATCATAAACACCGTTCGACCAGTGGCCAGGGTTTGATCGACTGGTACTCTATTTTCCAGCCAAGTCTGCTCAAGAATGGGGAGAAAAGGTGCAAACGGAATTGGCCATATTTTCTTCATTTGGACTCCAAACGATGCACCGTTCACGGTCACGCGAAGCCAACTCGATTAACTATGCTTTCGTGGAATCCCGCTGAGTTGAAAATGAAGAGGGAAATGTCTAACATTCCCTTGAAGTAGCATCCGATGATGAAACTTCTCCTAAATACAATCAATCCTCACTTTAAGCATTCCAATACCTATAAAAGCATAATTAACCTCTACAAAACACGTATATGTCCAAATCCAAGGTTGTCTGGTTAACAGGCATATATATAGGTATTGAGGACCGAAAAAGTGCTAGAAAGCATAAGATAAAGGGAAAAAATATGCAATATGTATGTCGTATCACAATATAAAAAAACTGAACTTTAACTACACTCTTATAGAGTATAGTGGCTAGTCTGGGTATCGAATCCATAGGGAATGTTTGATAGACTTTAATTAATTTATTACTTCTAAAATAAAGTGTAAACGATGATGATGAGGTGTGAAAGGGAAAAATAAAAAAGTTAACTAAAAAATATTAAGCAAAGAATAAGAAAACGGGATTAGTACCACATCCATGCCATGGGCTAAATAACGTGTATAAAGGATTTTGATTCAAAAAAATTTAATAGGGCATATTCAATTGATTATAAACACCAAACATGAAGAAATTTAATTCAACAATGAAAGATTAAATTTTCGCTTAAATATAGTCACAAGTGGATTAATTTCGGAATATCTCTATAAACACTAACTTTGCATAACAAAGAAAGCTAAATGATAAATATTCCAACTCTAATACACGAGGTTTCAATTAATTGTATTTCTACCCAAAACCTAACTTTCAAAGTTCAATGCCCATCAATGGAGGAAATATGATCCCAAGCCTCGAACTAGCTCCTAAACATGATGGTGTTAACAACCCAAGAATCCATTAATAAGCTTGTGAAAATAAGGAAAGAATAATAAAAGTTCTGGAATTTAAGTTTCCAATATTGAAGAACACACACATGCAAGAAGAAATCAAAGCTTGAAGAAGAACCGAAGAAACTATTTAATTGAAGGTGTAAAACTTTTAAATTATTCGCCTAGATGTTCCTCCTTATTTAGGAGATTTTCCACGAATGAAATCTCTATTAAAAGAACCTTAATGATTAAATATATAGGTTAGAAGTCGTTTAGAAGAGTCCCCAAAATTTCAAACTCTTTTCTCTAAAAGATAAGACCAAAATAAAAATCCCGCTTCTCGCAATTTGTCACGCTTCTAAAGCGTGAATAATTTTGTCACACATCGGGAGCGTCATTAAATGGAAAAATAGTTTGGAGGTACACCCGAACCGATTCAGTGTGCGGTTCAATTTTTCTTGTTGCCTTGGTTTGCTTCTTCTCTTTTACTTTGGATTTATTTCTCAACTTTATAAGCACATAACTTCTTCACCGTAACTCGGATTAGGGTGCCATTTTTTCTAGTATACTTTTGATTTCAAGCTCTTCAGCTCTCTAGTTGGCCCCACTTCCAGACTAAGGCTAAAAATTATGAAAATTCCCTTCAACTCTCTTTTTCTTGGTTCATTTGCTTGTCCTGAGTTCTCTTTCGCACTAACTTACAAGAAATACCTATAAAACTCATAAGAAATACACAAAACAAGAAATACTTGCCAAAAAGAGTTACTAGAATAAATATGAGATATAACTAAGTCAATTACGATGCGCGGGATCATTAAAAAATGAAATTAAGGGTATAAATATCAAATATTTATGCCTAATCACCGATACATATTTGAACTATTAAATTGCTCAATCCCAGAACCAAATCATTCGAAATAGAGAAATGAGAATCAGTGGTACCTTCAGCAACGATAGTTATATAAGTTTTACCCTTCTTATTTCTCAACTCTAGATAAAATTTGAAACATTTGGGCTTTGCATTACCCTTTATACTACAAAGCTCACATACCATAATCTTCTTTTTAGGTTGTGTACCCCAAGACTCAGCAAAAGAAGAACACAAAAATCGATTCCATGTATTAGCTATAAAATCCATTTGATCAGCAACAAAAGGAGACTCGGAAACCACCACAGATGGTGATATAAGCTTAAGGCAACACTCATGATTCTCACAAATAGCATACACTTCACCCAGTGGAGTAAGGGGTGAAGTCTTCAAAATATGTGTCCGAGGAAGCTCAAAATCATCCTTAAGAACCATTAAGAACCGTTAAACCTTTTGCTTTTATTCTTGAGCTATAAGTTATTTGGCATCCTGCACGGTAATACCCACTACGTCATATTAAATATGATACAAAGCATACTCCTCCTATCACTGAATGGGATAGCTACAAAACATTAAACCAAATTATTGCCTTGACAGACATGCGATATCTCTGTACACAAATTAAATAACCAAATATCATTGTGTGAATGAGAGTACATAGCAGTCATACCCTTCCGTAGGAGAGGAATAGACTCATAAAATTAAAAAAAAATCTCATAAACACTAGGTTCCAAAGAGTTGGGCATCCGTCCTAAAATAGTGCAATTAGTAACAAACCTCTTACTTAAGGTTGGATCAAATTCCTTCAGCGTTGGGATATTTCCAAGAACCAATAAAAAAATTTCTTTTGTACCCCAGGATAAATGAAATGATCTAGCTCATGCAGAAAAATTCAAGCCATTAAGTAATTGAGTCGTGACTTTCTGTAAGGGTGAATGGTGAGTGGTCATTAAATCAAATATTCTCCTGTTAGACATTGTGCACCAAATTAGCAACAACACTAATAATTATGAACTGACAAGTAATAATAATTACTCAAAGAAATTCACAAATAGGAGACCACTAAAAATAGCTGGAAAAAAACCTATCACATAGCCACCATAAATTAATTGAGCAGCAATAAATAAATCTCTAGATCAGAAGAGGTGAAAATGAGTTAAGTATACCTTCACTTGCATACAATAAATGAAGAAAGAACTTCAAATACCCATAAAAGGTTGTTTCTACAAATGATAAAAAAAATGTATCAATAATCTATCACAGCATAGGTAGATAATAAGAATCTCTTTAGACAAGAGAAATGAGTCCCAAAAAATGAAAAAATACGCTCAAAAAATCAAACCATAGGCAGCTTGAACGTCAAACCCAAACCCTAGGGGAAGGAAGAGGGGTCTCACCCTTAAAGAGGCCCATAGGGGGGCTGAGAAACCCTAGGGTTGGTCACCTGGGGTTTGCACCACTTGGGTTGGTGTCCGGTGGTGAGGGTGGATAGGGTAGTTGGATGAGGTTTAATGAAGAATGTGGAGGTTACGGGCAGTGCCTTTTTTTTCAACTCATATATCAACTAGAATTAGATAATTCTATTATGGCCCCTACAAGTATAGGGGATTTTATTTATACCATGGTGGAAATACATTGCATGACCAAACTAACCTTACGGTCAATTACATAAATAACACACAAATAACATAGCACATTGCAACAGAATTTTCTCATGTATCGGCATGTTTCTAAGCCTAAGTCTAGATATTGAAAAATTATCATCATATTCTCAAATCGGGAGTCCCGTGACTATGCAGTTAATTCCTATGAGTTACATTAGTCCCATGTGAGGTGTTCGTGTCTCTTATGGGGCTGTTTGGAGGTTGTTTTTGGTTTTTTCCTTCTAACGGAATGTTTCCAATACTAAGTTTAAATGTTCAAAAATTATCATCATATTCTCAAACCAGGAGTCTTGTGACTACGCAGCCAGTTCATATAAGTTAGATTGGTCACGTGTAACTTGTTCGCGCCTCTTACGGGATCGTTTGGTGGATGTTTTATGTTTTTTCCTTTAACAGCATGTTTTTAAACTTAGGTATAGTTATTGACAAATTATCCTCTTATTCTCAAATCGAGAGTCATGTAACTATGAGGTCAGTTCCTACGAGTTACATTATCCCGTGTGATGTGTTTGCGTCCCTTACGGAGCCTTTTGGGGGCTTTTCCTTTAACGACATATTTTTAAGCCCAAGTCTAGATATTTTCAAATAATCATCATATTCTTAAATCGGGAGTCCCGTCCCAATACAGTCGGTTCCTACGAGTCACAATGGCCCTGTGCGAGGGTTCATGTCTTTTACGGGTCATTTGGGGGATTTTTGAGTTTTTGCCCTCTAACGGCACGTTTTTAAGACACGATCTAGATATTTACAAATTATCATTATATTCTCAAATCGAGAGTCCCGTGAAAATACGGTCAGTTCATACTAGTTATATTGGTCCCGTGCTATATGTTCATTCTCTTATGAGGTTTTTTGGAGGCTATTTTTGCTTTTAAATCTCAAACTACATGTTTTTTAGCCTTAGTCTATATATTTGAAAATTTTCATCATATTCTCAAATCAAAAGTTCCATGACTATGCGATCAGTTTCAACAAGTTATATTGGTCCCTTGCGAGGTGTCCGTGCCTCTTACGGGGATGTTTGGTGGTTTCTTTTCATTTTCACCCATTAACGACGTGTTTTGAATCCTAAGTCAAGATATTTGTAAATTATCATCATATTCTCAAACTGAAGTCCCGTGAATGCGCGGTTAGTTTTTACATGTTAGGTTAGTCATGTTTGCGGTGTTCATGTCTCTTAAAGGGCTATTTGGGGGTTATTTTTTATTTCTCCATTTTACAATATGTATTTAAGTCTAAGTCTAGATATTTTCAAATTGTCTTCATATTCTCAAATCGGAAGTCTCATGGCCCATGCAGGGTGTCATGTCTCTTACGGGGTCGTTTAGGGGTTATTTTGGGTTTTAAACCTCTAAAGACATGTTTCTAAGACTAGGTCTAGAGATTTGCAAATTATTTTCATATTATCAAATCGAGAGTCTTAAGACTACACGGTCAATTTCTATGAGTTAGAATGGTACCGTGCAAGTTGTTCGGGACTCTAACAGGGCTATTTGTTGGTTATTTTGCATTTTTTCCTCTTAACTGCATGTTTTTATGACTAATTATAGATATTTCCAAATTATTATCACATTATCAGACCTATAGTTCCGTGATTATGCAGTCAGTTCCTGTATATTACATTAGCCCCCTGCTAGGGGTTCATTCTCTTACGGAGTTGTTATAATTTTTTTTCCTTTAACGGCATGTTCTTAAGCCTAAATAAAGATATTTAAAAATTATCATCATATTCTCAAACCAGTAGTCACAAGACTATGCAGTTAGTTCCTACGAGTTAAATTGATCATGTGTGAGGTGTTTGTATCTCTTACAGCACTATTTGGGGGGTGTTTTGGGTTTTAAACCTCTAACGGTATGTTTTAAATCCTGAGTCTTAAGATTTGAAAATTATCATCATATTATCACACCGGGGATCATGTTATGTTGTGGTAAGTTCCTACAAGTTACAATGATCCCGACCATATTCGAACGAACTGTATATTATCCTTCGAACGAATAAGGGTTCTTGTTTAGACTCGAATTTGTAAAGAACTTTTGGTAAAAATTAATTCCTTACCTATTTACCAAAGTTCCAAAACTCTAGTTTCACCCTTTGAGTTTAAAGATCCAAGTTCTTCATATTCATGTGCCTTGAGGTCTTTTGTTAGGGAAACAAGGTTTGTTTCTCTACATCTTGAGAGAACGTGTTTCGTACAGTGGACTTCGTACTTGTTGTTTACACACAGTGGACTCCGTGCTTGTGGTGTTACTGTGAAGAAGTAGTGGATTTCATGTTCTAATTCGCATATTGTTACTCAGCCTCATCGGTGGATATCGAGGCATTCGTGGACTCGCACGCTATGGCAGCTGCCATGGGTGTACTCCTCCATTGCACTGTGGAAAAGAGGTAGAGGATAGAAGAGCGTCAAGGTGTGTTTTTTCCTTATAAAAAAATCTTATCATAGTGAACTATTTGGTTGGATGTTCGAGTTTTTTCCCTTGTTCATTTTCCTCGTACATCGACGTGTTATGTTGGATTTATTTATTATATCTTCTTAACACCTAGATGCATGTTTTAGGTTAAAAAATATAAAATTGGGTAAATCGGTTTTTCACAACAAAACGGTTTAAATTAGTGAATAAGATTTTATATGGTTAATTTGTTTAAAGTTTTGTTCTTTAAAATTAAAAAATTAAAAAGAAGACTTTTTTTGTGTCTGGACCATCCCTGCCTAAGCACACACCGTTTAGCATAGCGTTTTTAAATTGATATCAGAGCGGGTTACGCTAAATTATCGTGTTTTGATACCGTGTTGTTAGGCTTGAATTTTGGTGGTTTTGATGGCATTAAAGCCCCGATGTTTGATGGGTTGCACTAGGCATACTGGAAAATGACTATGAAGTCAACACTTAAGGCTATAGATAAGCGGGCATGGCAAGTAGTTTTAAATGGTTGGTCCCCACCTATAACCTTAGCTAGAAAGAATATGATTCCCAAATTCGTAGAATCATGGAGTTAGTCTAAAATAGGTTAGAAAACAATAATTCACGAGGTTTAAATTCTCTTTTATGTTCTATAACCCCAAAGGATTTCTACCATATAATGATATGTGAGACATCTAAAGAGGCTTGGTACATACTCCAACTCACTCATAAAGAAACTAGTGTTGTGAAATCTTCCAAACTCCAAAACCTCACCAATCAGTTTGAAATGATTAAGATGTTAAAAAGCGAGACCTTTAAGGAGTTCTACACTAGAATGGCTGACATAGTTAACTCGTCTTTTAACTTGGGAGCAAAGATTCCCTAAAATTGAGCAATAAAGAAAATCTTAAGGTCGTTGCCTGAAAGATTTAATTCAAAAGTATCGATTTTTAATTCTTTGGGTACTTTTGATTCTATAAAACTTGAAGAGTTTTTAGGTGACATACAAACTTATGAGCTTGACCTGTATTCCTCCAAGAATGAGAAGAAAAAAGAAAAGGGCATCAATTTAAATGCCCAAAATAAGGAAACACCAATTTTGGATGATGAATTGGACATTGAGTCCGTGGATGTGGCCTTGATAGCAAAGAAATTCAAGAAATTTCACAAGTTTAAAAATCAATAGAAAGAAACAAAAAAGTTTGGGAAAAACATGATTAATAACGGCGATCACTTCCCTTAGAATCTAACTGAGAACTTCAAGAGGGATAGGTCAAAAAGATGTTACAGTTGTGAAGGATATCACCATACAGTATCTTAGTGACCCATAAAACTAAGGAAGGGGGGAAAGAAACTGAAGGTGTACAATCCCACCCTTAATAATAGTGATCTGAAAGTTGGATCTGATTCCCCCATTGAGCATAACTACACCACGTTCATGGCTAGTCATGTGAGCACTACACCATACTAGGTGAATCGTCACGAAAAAAGTCCATGATCAGTACTGTGGGTAACGATCATGGGTCGTGACCATTTCGGGTGCAACCATTTTTGTGGGTTAAGGCCCAAATCACTAACCAAATGAAGGGTTATGGACCTTGGGGGTCATAAAAGATGATCGCAAACTTTAGGTGTGCATTGTGGCCTTGGTCATGTCCCTTGTCTGTAACCCTATTATGACAAAACTTGGAGGAAAATTTGGCACAAATTTGGCGCCATGATGGTCACGACCTGGTCACGGTCTAAGGTCGTAACCCATACTGGTCAGGGATTTGGTCCGTGACCATTTCCAAGAGCATCCATGGCCACACTGGGTCATGTATACGGTCACGCCAAATTTTATGTGGTAATGACTTTGAGACATGACTAGATGGTCAGGGCTTTGGGCTGTGACCCCCTGGGGGTGACCATTCATAGGATTTGGTGTAGTGGAGCTTTTATGATAAATCTTCCCATAAAGATATTCCTATCTCTGACACTTTTGAGGCCATAGTTTGTGGATCCTAAGTGAATGATGGTCGAGAGAGTAGAGATGAGAGTGAGGATGTTAAAGAGGATGAGGATAGTGAACTCCAAGTTGCCTTCCGTGAGTTTTATACTAAAACGTTAAAAGCTAGGTAGGAAGAACATGCCATAGGAAATAATGATAATATTTTGATTAAGGATTTTATGGCACGTGAGAGGACTCTTTGAGATAAGCTAGAGTACATTGAAGGTGAGAAAATTAGTTTTCATGGCATGATGGAGGCTATGAAGAAAGAGCTTCTAGAGTTTGAGGAGTCTAGATGTTTACTTGAGTCGAGGATAGTTGAGATAGAGGGATTCGAGTAGGGTCAAATTTGATTTGGAATCTAGGTTAAAAAAATTGGATAAGATGTTATGCACCGTCCAAATCAAAATAGCAAGTGTGGAATTAGCTTCGATGATCAAAATACTTCCACTACCCAAGCCATGACCATGTGTTTGAGACAGTCTATTAGAAATGTTAGGAAAGGTCAAACTGTGAATGCACAATGTGATACCAATTTGAGAGTTCATAATATTTAAATGGAGTTAACTTATTTAACTAGATGTTAATATCACAAATTCTAATTTTATTTAAATCGTAAACACCCATAATGTAATTAAAAGCATTAAATCATATAAGCATGAAAACAAACAATTTACAAACTTACTTATAAGTGAAACACTACAATGAATATAGACCGCAACATACAAAACCTCTTATTTCACTAATAAAATATAGACCGCAACTTACAAACTTACAAGTGAACACTACAATGAATTCCCCTAAGAACCCACAAAGCTAGCAGCCTTGAATTGGAAATGACTCCCTTGAGAATCATAAGAACTGCAGGTCCTCCGTCAGAGTTGAATACCCTCGAGTATCCCCAATATCAGCAGTAGAGACAGCACTCCACAAGAATAAACTTTGTTACCGAATTATTTGGGTTCCAAAGATGATTCACAAAAGTAATTGGGATTGATTTGTGTGAAGCAAAAACAAATTTTGTCCTAAAAGCTGAAGACTATTATGCAGTTGTTCTGCAAATTGTCTAAAGCAAAAGCCTTAATGAAAAAGCTTCACGAAACAGGTTTTTATAGGCAAGAAAAAAAGTTGAGGCAGTGAAAAGTTGTTCAAACGATATCTTCATGTGGTTAGAATGAGATTGACATCTCGTTAAAAGTGACTTCGAATGACCTATCAAACGACCTTTAAAACATGAAACAATACGGGTTTGTTTGATCCATATGACAACATGGGCTTCAAATGACCTTTCAAATGACCTTTCAAATGACATGTCAATGTGGTTAGAACGACACACCAATGTGGTTCAAACGACATGCCAATGAGGTTTGGACGACATAAAAGCGAAAAAAATATTTTTTAAGTTTAAAAACACTATTCGAAAAACATTTTTGTAAAACCCCTCGTTTTGATTAAAAAAAAACAGTTTAGAAAATATCCCAATATTGAGTAAAAAATCTTAGTAACAAAAAACAAAATCCATACCAAAGTATACCTCATGTCGCATAGATGTTAGAGAGGCTTGATATTCGGATCCATCTTCTTGAACGTTTGAACATGAAAACCTTGATGGTTGGAACTGGATACGCCAAACACGATGTAAACTAGGAACTATGGATAATGACGAAATATATGTCCTTACAAATCTCCCTCGATGGATATTTTGGTACAAAGTAAAAACATCTGAATTATCAAAAAATATCCTATACAAATCTAATACCCTCCCATGAATTAAAAGAGGAAAGATACTAAATATGTAAGTCTTCAAAAATCTTCAACTTTCAAATCTTCAAATCTCCTTGATTTTGATCTTCTTTTTTGTGATTTTCAATTGCTCATCAAAGTCCTACACACAATAAACAAAGAAAATACCTTTGTGACGTATTGAGTTTGAAATGAGATAATAAATCATAAATCAGATCAAATTTAAATCAAGTCAAATCTCCCCCATAATTCAAACTCACACTTCCCCATAATTCATAATCCCCCTTTTATTTGTCCGAAATAAACAAGGAAAAGAACAAAACAATAAAAATATTGGAGTGGGTCACAACAAGAAAAGAAAATCATCACAAGCATATATCAAATAAGCTCATGCGAACAAACTCTTTTTATTATTCAAATATTTTTCAAAAAAAATACAAAAATAACACACCGTGAACTAACATTATGATAACCAAATCATGGAAACGGAATGAATGGATGTTAAAAATTCGATAGAAAAATCAACTCAAACAATCATAACATATGTGCACGATGAATTTTGGATACTCCTAACGAATGAACTCAGAATCATCCTTAGGTGTAAAAATATTAATTCAAATGATATCCACTCAATATAATCAACAAATCAAATTCTATAATGATTTCCACGCCAATAATGTCTAAATTGATGTAATGTTTTTTCAAGACTTTGTAAGGACATACAAACCCATTGATTTCCAACCAAACTCCCTCGAAAGATAAACATGATCTTATTATTTATTTTTTATTTTGAAAGATCAATCAAACTAAACTATTTGTCCCATTTTTGGCATATTTTCTTTTTATTGCCTTAATCTTTTCTTGGACTCTTTTCAAACGGTGGATTTCATGACGAGTTAACTTGCCTCACGCAGCCCTTTCCCGTATTCACTCATATTTTTTCAATATGAAATAAACTCTCACGAACAACATTTCTTACATGCACTACTTTCATTATCTCGGTTCATCGCATTTAGATCGTTTTAAAGATAGGATTGAGATGAAAACACTTTGACCAACATGTAATAGATAAGTACTATAATCAAATAAATTCGTGCATGTGTGCATCAAAGGAAATCATGAGTCAAACATGCAGGAAGTAATCTTTAATCACATCTTAATTACTCCAAACATTATAAAGCATATGGACGAAATGATTTTGTGTCTCAAAACACTATCAAAAAGTCACATGGATAATGGTATGATATTGTGACTTGGTCATCCTCAAAGTTCATCCATATATGGTGTAAGAAGAAATACAATTTTTTTGTGCATTTTTCAAAACAAATTATCAAATAAAATCCTTTTGGATTTTTTACTTTTTCCAAAAAATAGCAAATCTTTTCGTATTTTTCCAAAAAAATTTAAGAAAAACAAAACACTTTTTGGATTTTTGAAAAATATATCAAAATGGAGAAAAACTAAATACAATAATAGTACACACTAGAAATTGGCATAAAGATATAAACACGAAAATCATCTTATGCTAACAAACAAGTATAAACCTCATTCATTAGGTCCGAAGGTGTTTTCTAAATGTGGTGACATCCTATGAAAAACATCCGTTAAATCGTGTGAAGTCTTGACTAAATTCTCAACTTGCTCTCGAAAACTCTCAAAATCTCTCATGTGATGTGTGGGAGAAAGTGGAGTAACATGTGTGGGAGTGCATGCGGGAACACGTGTAGCAGCATAACGAGATAAATTCCTATGAGACACACTACCCAACTTAAATCAAAATTCCCTAAGGTGTCCTCTTTTCTTGCAATGGTAACAAACATAAATGGACCTAGGAACACTTCTCTCAAATTGTCTAGGATGCGCTCTCCTATGTGGGTTAGGTTGAGAGCCATATGGATCTATCACAAACTCGAGAACCGAATCGGGTGTAACATGGGAAGTGGACACACCGTCATAACCTATTTCTAGTCTCCCTACATTACCCAAAGAGGGACCGAGGATCATCTTTCCAACCTTCTTAAATGTGTCTTCTATAGTGACCTTGACCTCCCGGGCATGATCGAGATCTCTCTCGAGTTGGGTTACACGGGCTTCAAGTTTCTCACAAATCCAATGTAGATTGAAGATCTCCCATAAGAATAACCACAATTTTGGCCAATTGATTCTTTTACGGTCTAAGACGATCAACTACTTAAATAAAGAAACTCTCACATTCTCAAGTTAACTCGCCGACGCCTCACACACTCTCAAAACTTTTATGTCTCTCTAAAAATCTAATACCTTAAGACCTATCTCTTTATTCAACTTTTTAGTTTTCAATGTCTCGATGTACAAATGTCTAAATGCCTTTTGGATATCCCCTCCACCCTCACTTCTAGTCTCATCCCCACACTCATTATCTCCCGAATGGCTCAAAACATCATCGAGGCTCTCACGTATAAAAGTGTCCTCATCATCATGGGCCAAAATAGATGATCTCACATGACTAGCCATTAAAGCAACGCACTTTTCATATGGTGATTCATTTTCTATATCATCCAAATCGATATCACTATCTCTAAGAGTGGTCGTATTATCAATTATCTTGCCCTTTCTCCTTAGCATAGTGGGACATTCAAAATCTTTATGTCCTTTGCCCTCGCACTAATAACTCCTTATATCTTCCTCTTTGTCACCGCTCTCTTTCACCTCATCTTTGTTTTTGTTTTTCTCAAAATTCTTTTTTATTGGAAGATTTATCTTTAAAAATTTTGAGAAACTTTTTAAAAGATTTCGCAAATTTGGCCAAGTCATCTAAATGAACCTCACCCTTAGAATCATACTCACAAACTCTCTATTTTTTCTTATTCTTAACCTGAGTCTTTAAATCTATCCCTCTATCCTTAATCTTAACAGTTTTGGAAAACATGTCGATCTCATTATTTTGAAGATCTCCTATGAGTTCTTCTAACCTAAGTGAATCTACCCAAAGAATTTAAAACAGTGACATTAGGAATAAATAGGGGTGGGAGTGACCACAAAATATTTTTCACGACTCTCGAATCATCAATTTTTCTCATTGAAATTAAAACTCGTGTTAACTATGTTCGGCAACCTAGAATAAAACTCGTCAAAACAATCGGACTCTAACATAGTGATAGTCTCAAATTGGGTGGTCAAATTTTTCAATTTAGAAGACTTAATCGCAGTTGTTCCCTCAAGTGTCAACTGGAGGATATCCCATGCCTCTTTTGACGCGGTGCATGTCATAATATGTCAAAACAAGTCAGGTGTGACTGCTCCAAAAATAGCATTATGGTCTCGGGAGTTATAGCTAATCCACTTAAACTCATCATTAGTCTAATCCGACACAAATTTGGTATTAATGACATTATAAACGGTAACAGTGGGAAGATTCCACCCTCTTTCTCCTATGATCCGAACTCCTTCATCAATTGCTTTTAAACAAGATTTCTTCCGCGCTTTCCAATAGGCATAATTCGTGCCATCAAAGACGGGCATCCGATTATATAAGTAATCCATAAAAAATTTGCAATTTTTTAAAATCAATTTTCAAAACGATTGATATCACAAAAAATTTTGCAAAAAAAGGATTTCACGATATTTTGGTGAAACCTACTCTGATACCAATTTGTGGAAACAAAGGTATCAGACTAAAAAACTTTTTGAAAAATTCGGATTACTTGATAACGCGTAGAAACCGACTCTTATACCAATTTGTGAATGCGCAATCCGCTGCCAATTTGAGAGTTCGCAATATTTCAATGGAGTTAACTTATTTAACTAGATGTCAATCTCACAAATTCCAATTTAAATTAAACCCTAAACATGCATCTAAATGATTGAAAGAATTAAATCATATAAGCATGAAAACAAACAATTTAAAAAACAATTCCCGTAGGGCAAAACCTTTTATTTCACTAATAAAATGTAGACAGCAAGTTACAAACTTACAAGTGAAACACTACAATGAATTCCTACAAGAACCCACAAAGATCGCAGTCTTGAATCAGCAATGACTCCCTTGAGAATCACAAGAATCGCAGTTCCTCCTTCAGTAGTGAATACCCTTGAATATCCCTAAGATCAACAATAAAACAAGTACTCCACAAGAATAAACTTCGTTACAGAAGTGTTTGGGTTCTAAATATGATTCACAAAAGTAATTGGGATTGATTTGTGTCAATGAAAAATAATTTTTTCCCTAAAAGCTGAATACTATTTTGTAGTTGTTTTACAGATTTTGTAAAGTAAAATTCTTAATGAAAAAGCTTCACGAAAAAGGTTTTTATAGGTAACCAAAAAAGTTAAGGCGGTCGAAAGTCGTTCAAACGAGATCTTGGTGTTGTTAGAATGAGATTGACATCTTGTTAGAAGTGTCTTCGAACAACCTATCAAACGACCATTAAAACATGAAAAAGTACTGGTTCATTTGATCCATATGAGAACTTGGGCATCAAATGACATGTCAATGTGGTTTGAACAACATGTCAATGTGGTTAGAATGATATGGAAATGCGGTTTGAATGAGATCAAAGAAAAAAATATTTTTTTTAAGTTTAAAAGCACTCTTCAAAAAATCGATTTGTAAAACGCCTCGCTTTGATAAAAAACAGTTTAGAAAATATCCCAATACTTAGTAAAAAATCTAAGTAATACAAAACAAATTCCATACCAAAGTATACCTCATGTCATGTAAATGTTGAGGATGCTTGATATTCGAATCCGTCTTCTTGAACGTGTTAACGTGAATACCTTAATGGTTGGAATGGGATACGTCATACACGATGTTAACTAGGAACTAGGGACAATGATACAAAATATGTCCTTACAGAACCCTTAGGTAACTAACACTCCTCATCATGTTTACACTTACATCCATTGCGCTAGGAAAGGTCATCTTAGGAGGTTCTTCTATGATCTTAAGAACGATCCTAGGAAGTCTAAGAATAGAGTCATCAAGGTTCCCAAAACCCGAGAGCGTCACGTTATACCTACATGGGTTAGAAAATTTTATTTGGAGGCTTTACATATTAGAATTGTTGATTCTCATTTTCATGCACATGATACTTCTCAAGCTATATAATGGTTGATTATGTTCACATGTTT
Organism: Sambucus nigra; assembly: GCA_949130495.1. Classification (NCBI taxonomy): domain Eukaryota; kingdom Viridiplantae; phylum Streptophyta; class Magnoliopsida; order Dipsacales; family Adoxaceae; genus Sambucus; species Sambucus nigra. The sequence continues at coordinate 515,019,236 of OX422210.1, read as the reverse complement.
ACATACACTGGTTGTGCATCATGATATATGTTTGCTGGTTGTATGTTGTGTGTTGTGTGTACCTTTGTATTTTGATTTTTCTTTTATTGAGTCATATTGAAAAACACAAAAAGATTTTATTTATCTTTTGACTTAGTTTTGTTTTCAAATTAGTATTTTTTTGAAAATTTATAAAAACCTTAAATAGATTTTTGGTTTCTGTGTATTTTAGTTTTATACATTTTGTGGGTCATATTGGTGTAATTGAATCCAATTTATTTTGTGTTATCTATGTGACTACGACATTTGGTTATGATTGTTAATACTTAGATTGTTATTAATCATTCTTTCACGGAGTTATTTCAAATTTGATTTGCTTAATGGATTCACTTTGTATATGCCTCCACACACACATGCATAAGCTCTCTGGATTTTAACTTCTCAAGTATATTTGAGCTAAGTGAATTTTTTTCCCATTAATCTTGTTATCTACACATTTTGTGACTTTGGGGAATTTGTGCATGTAAGAGCCGTTGCCGGTGACAATGCTTGATTTTATTAAAAAATATATAAGGCTCCACATAAAAGAGCTACGAAAGGAGAAAATCTCCTTTGTGGGAAAGCCACCATTGACAAGAGCCTAATGAAATAATTAAAGGTAATAAAAATAGAAAAATTGTTAAACGGACAATATGTTTAGTTTATTTGATCTTTCAAAAGTGATAGCTTCAAAAGAACAAAGAGAAAATATCATATGATATATGTCTATCTTTTGAGGGTGTTTAGTTGAAGATCAACGGGTTTGCACAATGAAACCTAGTTACGCTTATTTTGTCATGGTGCTATTAATTTGTAGAACCATCAATATTCTAGGTTTGTGTGCATTGTGTTTGTTTGTTCATAGAGTTCAAATTATATTGTCACTTGAGGCTAAATCTTAGTTTGATAAAGTTTTACAATCTATTAGAACTACTTGAACAAATTTGAGTGTTTGGATCATAATTCATTTGTTTATCGTTCACACACATTCATTCCATTCCACATGATTAGACACATCGATATTATGCTAGTATGTAAAGCTTAGGTGTCTTGTGTCGAGTTTTTTGTGATTATTTATACCCATATATATGTGTGTCGGAATTTCATGGGTATATTTTGCATATTTTATATAGGGTATCATTTTGAGTCTTTGCGGTTTGCAATTAGTACATGTTTGCCATATACTCTATATTTAAATTTTTTTTGGCATGTTATATGATCATATTAGTATCTCTCGTTGAGTACAATGAAATTCCTTATCTCATATTAGTAATTTCAAATTAATATCATTCATTATTGCTTATTCATATTAGTATCTTTTTTTCATCGACATTGATATTAGTTGACCATTGGGTGGATTATTTGTGCTTGAATTGCCATGTTGCGTGTTGCTACTCTTTACATTGTTACATGACTTTATTCCCCCCTCCCAATTTTAAAATTAGTATCTCATGTTAACACATTTAGGGTGAGATTTTGTTTTTAGAGGAGTAATTATTTTATGTTTTATTTCTTTATCTATTCTTGAACAAAAAGGGGGATAAACGGTATCTTTACTTTCGTGATTAGGATATATTTATCTTGGGGGCGACGTCTTACCTACGTTGAGATTGTTTTAGACATATTTAAAATTTTATTCTTATGCAGATTTATACTTGTTATACTCTTTTTGCATTTGAATATGTGTTTAAGTGTGCAGGTTTACAACATGCAGTCAGAGTTTGTTTCAGTCAAGCATCTGTACTTTTTTCTTTTGGGGTTGGGAAATGAGTCTTTTTAGAGAGCTTGATGGCCCATGGGTTTTTTTGGGGGTGGGTTCCTAGAAAAGTCGAAGGTGGAGATTTGTGAGGACAAGTTTCCAATCGAGTCAATTTCTTTGTAATTGACGTAATTCTGGGCAAAATATTTAAGTAATAGGTTAGGCTTTGTATTATCGAACTCGTAAGCCTATGACTAGTTTGATGAAGACACAAAAACTAAGCTTTAAAGTTGGATACACATTGTTCCATGTTTATTGTGCCAAGTTTGTCTTCATGTTTACCGAGGATATCGTACGTATGGATGCATTTTAAATATGGTTCTTGAATATTTTTTTATGGATGTTTGTTTTTAAGAAAAATTATTTGGAACAAGTTTTAAAATATTTTTTGAAGCAAAATTTTTTTTGTTCAGATCTCGTTAGAACGAGTTTTGAACCTCGTTAGAACAAGTTTTGAAACTTGTTAGAGCGGAATGGATATCTCTTCTATTGAAACATGCATCTAACGAACATTTAACGATGACTCTCAATTTAACAATGGATAACTCATTGGAAGTTCATTAAAAGTTGGTTAGAATAAAAAAGGTTCTCGTTCGAACGAACTTGGTTCTCGTTAATGAAAACTCATTGTCATTCAAACAAACTGTGTATTCTCGTTTGAATAAGTTTGCTACCTCAAAATTCATGTTTTACTGTTTAAAGGAATGTTGGACTCAAATTTTTTAAGAACTTTTCACGAAAATTAATTCTTTACCAATTTACCAAAGTTCCAAAACTGTAGTCTCACCCTTTGAGTTTAAAGATCCAACTTATTCATATTTATATTCCTTCAGATGTTTTGTTCGGGCACCTAAGTTTGTTTCTATACATCTTGAAAGAACGTGTTTCATGAGGTGGACTCCATACTCACTGTTAACACACGGTGGACTCTGTGCTTGTGGTGTTGCAGTGAAAAATAGGTGGATTCCATATTCCAATCCGTAGACGGTTACTGAGCCTCAATGGTGGATACTGAGGTGTAAGTGGACTCGTGCATTGTGACAGCGAGCGTGGGTCGACTCATTTGTTACACTGAGGAGGAAAGGTAGAAGATAGAAAAGCGTCAAGGCTTAGGAAGAGGATGAGTAATTGAGTAAGTCTAATATGTATCTTTGTAAAACTATATCATAGATAACTATTTGGCAGGGTCATCCAAGTTTTTTCCCCTTTGTGGTTTTCCTCATACATCGGTGTGTTGTGTTGAGTGTATTTATTTTATCTTCTTATCACCTGGATGCGTGTTTTAGGTTTTAAAAAATAAAACTAGGTAAATTTATTTTTAATAACAAAACGGTTTGATTTGGTGAATAAGTTTTTATTGGGTAAATTTGTTTCAAGTTTTGTTCTTTAAAATTGAAAGTTTGAAAAACAGACTTTTTGTATGTTGGGACCATCCCTGCCTAAGCACACATCGTTTAGCGCAATATTTATATTTCAAAATACTTGAAGGAATGAAGTTGCAAGAAGAGAATTAGGTTATAATATGTTACTCAACTAGCATTCAAGATAGGTAGTAGGCTCCTCTTATATTGATATTATCTAAAATGAAAAGTTAAATGGATGGGTGTTCTCAAAAACAAATGTCGAGTAGATACTTGTATACTAAAAATAGGGTGTTCTGAAAAACAAATGCTCAGTAGATACCTATATACTAAAAATACATAAGAGTACTTGAAAATGGAAAGGTGAAAAATCAATTATTCGAGCACAAAATAAATGCACATTATTTCAAAACGGAAGAGAATGTATAATTAAAATACCAATGATAAAAATTTACCCTGATTTAAAGTAGACATGCATAATATGTGGTCCTATACCGAGATATCATGTCTAAGGGCTTTTGTATGCTCACCAACCCCTAATATGGTAAAAACAAATCTACAAAAAAACCTAAAATATAAATCTACATTTTGATATGGCATAAACGTAAATTAATAAGTATCTTTAAACATAATATCTTTCTTTGAATAGAAGAAAAGGATCACAACTTCCGTGCATCTCATATTTTCTACACATGCAAAATGTAAAACAAATTTTGAAAAACTTATACAACTACTCGTGTTTGTTTTCTAAAATGTAAGTGTTGGTGCACGTTGTTTATATGCACTCTTTGAACAATATATAAATGCATCATTTTTTTCATTTAATCTCATACATAAGATATTGTTCACGACGCAGTAGTTATCTTTTCATGCCCAAACTAGAATTCCTATGACTATGAGGTCAGTTCCTACAAGTTACATTGGTCTTATGCGAGATGTTCGTGACTCTTACGTGGCCATTTGGAGGTTTTTTGGGGTTTTCTCCCTTTATCGGAATGTTTTAAAGCTTAAGTCTAGATATCAAAAAATTATCATCATATTCTCAAACATTGAGTTTTGTGACTATGCGACTAGTCTCTACAAGTTAGGTTGGTCTCGCGTGAGGTGTTCGTGTCTCTTACGGGGCCATTTGTGGGTTGTTTTACGTTTTACCCTTTAACGGCTAAGTCTAGATATTTTCAAACTATCATCATATTCTCAAACCGGGAGTCTCGTGACTTTGCGGTCAGTTTGTACGAGTTATATTGGTCCCGCGAGGGGTATTCTGTCTTTTAAGGGGTAGTTTTAGGTTTTTGCACTTTATTGGTGTGTTTTTAAGCCTAAGTCTAGATATTTGCAAATTATTTTCATATCCTCAAAGTGAGAGTCCCAAAACTGTGCAATTAGTTCCTACAAGTTTTGTTGGTCACATATGAGGTGTCTGTGTCTCTTACGGGGTCATTTGGGGTTTGTTTAGGGTTTTAAACCTCTAATGGCAAGTTTTTAAGACTGAGTCATGAGATTTTCAAATTATCATCATATTTTCAACCCGGGAGTCCCGTGACTACGCGATCAATTCCTATAAGTTACATTGGTCCTGTACGAGGTGTTTGTGCCTCTTACGAGGTCGTTTGGTGGTCGTTTTGCTTTTGCGCTCTTAATGGCATGTTTTTAAGCCCAAATCTAGATATATTTGAATTATTGTCTTCTTTTCTAATCGGGGATTACGTGACTATGTGGTCAGTTTCTGACAGTTACATTGGTCTCGTGTGAGGTGTTCGTGTCTTTTACGGGACTGTTTGGTAGCTATTTTGGGTTTTTGCCCTTTATCGGCATGTTTTTCTATATATTTCCAAGTTATTGTCCTATTGTCAAATCGGGGGTCCCATGACTATGCGGTTAGTTTCTATGAGTTGTGTTTGTCCCGTGTGAGGTGTTGGTGTCTCTTACGGGGCCATTTGCGGTAGTATTGGGTTTTCACCCTTTAAAAGCATGTTTTTAAGCCTAAGTCTAGATATTTTCAAATTATTTTTATATTCTGAAACTGGGAGTCCCGTAACTATGTGGTCATTTCCAATATGTTATGTTGGTCATGTGCGAGATGTATGTGTCCCTTACAGAGCCGTTTGGGGGTTATTTTGGATTTTGAACAACATGTTATTTAGCCCAATAGTGTAAAGATTTTTAAATTATCATCGTATTCTTAAATCGGGAGTCCCGTGACTATGAAGTCAGTTCCTACAAGGTACATTGGTCTTATGTGAGGTGTTAGTGCCTCTTACGGAGGCATTTAGTGGTTATTTTGCGTTTAAGCCCTTAACGACATGTTTTTAAGCCTAAGTCTAGATATTTTCTAGTTATCATGTTATTTATATATCGAGAATTACGTGACGATGCGATCAGTTTCTTCTAGTTACATTGGTCCCGTGCGAGGTGTATGTGTCTTTTACGAGGTCATTTAGTGGTTGTTTTGGATTTTCTCCCTTTATCAGCATGTTTCTAAGCCAAGTCTAGATATTTTTAATTTATCGTCCTATTCTCAAATCGGGAGTCTTGTGGCAATGCGATCAGTTCCTACGAGTTATATTGATCACGTGCGAGCTGTCCATGTCTCTCACGGGGCCATTTGGGACCGTTTTGGATTTTTTTTCCTTTAACGACATGTTTTCAAGCCTAAGTTTAGATATTTGTAAATTATTTTCATATTCTCAAACTGGTAGTCCCGTAACTACGCGGTCATGTGTGAGGTGTTTGTGTCTCTTATAGGGTTGTTTGGGGGATTTTTTAGGCTTCCAAACGTCCCACAGTAAGTTTTTAAGCCTAAGTCGAGAGATTTGTAAATTATCATCATATTCTCTAACTAGGAGTCCCATCACTACATGGTTAGTTCCTATAAGTTACATCGATCATATGTGACGTGTTCATGCCTCTACAGGGACCGTTTGATGGTTGTTTTGCATTTTCGCCCTTAAAGGCATGTTTTTAAGCCTAAATCTAGAGATTTGTAAATTATCATCATACTCTAAAACTAGGAGTCCCATGACTATGTGGTCAGCTCCTATGAGTTACATTTGTCTCGTGCGATATATTTCTTTCTCTTACGAGGCCGTTTGGTGGTTTTTTTGCATTTTTGAATTTTGACTGCATGTTTTAAAGCCTAAGTCTAGACATTTCCCAATTATCATTATATTCTCAAACCAGGAGTACTGTGACTACACGATTAGTTCCTACATGTTACATTGGTCCTGTGTGAGGTGTTCGTGTCTCTTAGGGGGCGTTTGGGGGTTGTCTTCGTTTTTTGCAATTTAACGACATGTTTTTAAGCTTATGCCTAGAGATTTATAAATTATCATCATATTCTCAAATCGAGAGTCCCGTGACTATGCAGTCACTTCCTAGAAGTTATATTGGTCCCGTACGAGGTGTTCGTGTCTCTTAGGGGCCGTTTGGGGGTTATTTTGGGTTTTAAACCTCGAACGATATGTTTTTAAGCCAAAGTCTTGAGATTTTAAAATTTTTATCATATTCTCAAATTGGGAGTCTCGTTACTAGACGGTCAGTTTTTACGAGTTACATTGGTCCCGTGCAAGGTGTTAGTGTCTCTTACAGGGCCTTTTGGTGGATTTTTGTGTTTTTACCCTTTAACGACCTATTTCTAACGCTTAATCTAGATATTTAAAAATTATCATCATATTCTCAAACTGGGAGTTCCATGGCTATGCAGTCAGTTCTTACGAGTTCCATTGGTCCCATGCGAGATGTTCGTATCTCTTATGGGGCCATTTGGGAGCTATTTTGGGTTTTTGCCCTCTAACGATATATTTTTAAGCCTAAGTCTAGGTGTTTAAAAATTATGATCATTTTCTTAAAATAGGAGTCTCGAGATTATGCGAGAAGTTCCTACGAGTTACATTGGTCATGTGCGAGGTCTTTATTCTTTTATGGGGCCATTTGGGGGTTGTTTTGGGTTTTATCCCTATAATAGCATTTTTTTAGCCCAAGTCTAGATAATTATAAATTATCATCATATTCTCAAACTAAGAGTCTCGTGACTATGCGGTTAATCCATACAAGTTACATTGGTCCCGAGCAAGGTATTCATATGTCTTAGAGGACGCTTGGGTTTTAAACCTCTAATGGCATGTTTTTAAGCTCAAGTCTAGAGATTTGAAAATTATCGTCGTATTGTAAAGTCGAGAGTCCCGTTACTATGCGGTAAGTTCTTACAAGTTACATTTGTTTCATGCAAGGAGTGCATGACTCTTATAGGGCCATTTGGTACCTGTTTTACGTTTTTGCCCATTAACGACATGTTTTTAAGGCTAAGTATAAATACTTGTAAATTATTGTCTTATTTTTAAATCGAGAATATCGTGACTACCGGTCAGGTCCTCTGAGTAACATTGGTTCTGTACGAGGTGTGTCTTTTACGAGTCCATTCAGTGACTGCATTGGATTTTCACCCTTTATCAGCATGTTTTAAGCCTGGGTCTAGATATTTGGAAATTATCATCACATTCACAAGTCGGGATCATGGTGACTATGCCATCGTTCCTACGAGTGAAATTGGTCCCGTACGAGGTATTTGTGTCTTTTAGGGGGTTGTTTTGCATTTTTTCCCTTTAAGGGCACGTTTTTAATCCTAATTCTAAATATTTATAAATTATTGTCATGTTCTTAAACCAGGAGTCCCGTGACTATGCGGTCATTTCCTATAAGTTATATCGGTTTCGTGTGAGGTGTTTGTGTCTCTTACGCGGCCATTTGGGGGTTATTTTTTATTTTGAACCTCTAACGGTATGTTTTTAGGCCTAAGTTTTTATATTTGGAAATTATTGTCTTATCCTCAAACTGGGAGTTCCGTGACTATGTGGTGAGTTCCTATGAGTTACATTGGTCCCGTGTGAAGTGTTCGCTCCCCGTACAGTGTTGATTGGTGATTCTTTTGTGTATTTTCCCTTTAACGACATGTATTAAAGCCGATGTCTAGTTATTTAAGAATATCATTATATTCTCAAACTGAGAGTCTCTTGACCACATAGTTATTACTGCATGTTACATGGTCTATTATGAGATGTGATTGTCTCTTATGAGGCCGTTAAGGGGCTATTTTAGGTTTTCACCCTTTAATGGCGTGTTTTAAACCCTAAGTCTAGATATTTACATATTATCATCATATTCTCAAACCCGAAGTCCTGTGACTATGCGTTCAGTTCTTATGAGTTACATTGGTTTCGTGCGAGGTATCCGTGTCTTTTACGGGTCCGTTTGGGGGTAATGTTGGGTTTTCATCCTTTGACGACATGTTTTTAAGCTTAAGTCTAGATATTTATAAATTATCATCATATTCTCAAATCGGTCTTCCCGTACTATACAATCAAAACCTATGAGGTACATTGGTCCCGTGCGAGGTGTTCGTATATCTTACGGAGGTAGTTTGGTGGTTGTTTTGGGTTTTCGTCTTTTATCGGCATGTTTTTAAGCCTAAATCTAGAGATTTTCAACTTATGATCATATTCTCAAACTGGGAGTCTCGTGACTACGTGGTCAGTTCCTACAAGTTATATTGGTACAATGAGTAGTGTTTGTGCCTCTTATGGGGTCGTTTGGTAGTTGTTTTGCGCTTTCTCCCTAAAACGGTATGTTTATAAGAATAAGTCTAGATATTTGCAAATTATCGTCATACTTTTACACCGGGAATCCTGTGACTACGCAGTCAGTTCTTACCGATCACATTGTTCCCATAGGAGGTGCTTGTATGTCTTTAGAGGCCATTTAGGGCCTATTTTGGGTTTTCGCCCTTTAACGACATATTTTTAAGCCTAAGTCTAGATATTTGCAAATTATCATCATATTCTCAAACTGGGAGTCCCGTGACTATGCGTTCAATTCATAGGAGTTATATTGGTCTCGTGAGAGGTGTTCTTCTCTTTTACGGGGTTATTTGGGAGTAGTCTTGTGTTTTCTCCCTTAAGTGGTTTTTTTTAAGCTTAAGTCTAAATAGTTGCAAATTGTTATCATATTCTCAAATCGGGAGTTTCGTGACTATGAAGTCAGTTCCTAGGGGTTACATTGATCCCATGCGAGGTGTCCGTGTCTCTTACGGGGCCATTTGGGGGTAGTTTTGAGTTTTAAACCTCTAACGACATATTTTTTAGCCCAAGTTTATATGTTTGCAAATTATCATCATATTCTCAAACCCAGAGTCCCGTGACTACGCAGTCAGTTCATACGAGTTACATTTTTCCCATGAGAGGTGTTTGTGCCTCTTACTGGGCCATTTGGTGGCTATTTTGTATTTTCTCCCTTTAACTACATGTTTTTAAGACTAAATCTAGATATTTTTAAATTATTGTCTTGTTCTCAAATCGAGATTCTCGTAACTACGCGGTCAATTCTTACGTGTTACATTGGTACCATGTGAGGTGTTCATGTCTCTTACGAGTTACATAGTTCACTATATCCATATCTGTTGTTGAGAGGAAGGGGACTAGAGTTTGCCCCCATTATTTGTTTGATGTTGACTTTTCCCCCAATATTTTCACTTCTTGGGGTTTGACCAAATATATTTCCAAAAAGATGAAATGAAAATTACGAGGGGGGCCAAATCCCAATATCTAGAAAAATCACAAAATAATTATCCAAATGACGAGAATTTGTATTGTTCAAATACTTGAAGGAAAGTAGTTGCAAGAAGACAATTAGGTTACAATATGTTACTCAGCTAGCATTCAAAATATGCAGTAGGCTCCTCTTATAATGATATTATCCAATATGAAAAGCTAAATGGATGGGTGTCCTGAAAAATACATGCCCTAAAAATACTTGTATACTAAAAATACATAAGAGTTCATCAAAATGGAGTGGTGACGAATCAATTCTTCGAGCGCAAAATATATGCACATTATTTCAACATGGAAGAGAATGTACAATTATAATATCAAACATGAAAATTTACCTTGCTTTAAATTAGACATGTATAACCTTTGATCATGTTCCTAAATATCATGTACGAAGGCTTTTGCAGGTCCACGAAACCATGATATGGCAAAACAAATCTACAAAACAACCTAAAATACAAATCTACGTTTCAATATGGTAAAAACATAAATTAATAGGTATTTGTAAAAATAATATTTTTCTTTTAACATAAGAAAAGGATCACAATCTCCTAATAATTTACTATGATATTTTCTATGGCTTCTAGTGAGAGAAGCTCCATCTTCTCTCTAAAATATTTTTAGCGATTTTAATATTGTCCTCTCTCTATATGGATTCAAATCCAACTTTTTGTTTGGATTACGATCCAAAGCCTTTTGACTACCTTTCATTTCATTCATATCATGATTCAGCTATTAGCCTTAGTCCTCCATCTTTTGCTGATGTTCTAAAAAAGAATAATGAGCATGGAACAAAAGGAACTCCCTGTTTTCCTCCTCTTTCTCCTCCATATGTAAGAGGTGATTCAACTGCTGTTAGGCTACTAGAAGAAGCCTATCAAGAAGTTCTTCAGGACTGTGGTTCATCAACTATCATAGGTCGTATTGTCCTTACAAAAGGATGTAAACCTTGGAAGATTGCTGAACTAAAAAAAGAACTGTCTTCAATTTGGAAGCCTATGCAGAATTGGTTTCTCACACCCATTGGTAAAGGATATTTCAATATTTGATTTTCTTGTTCTACTGATATGAGCATGGTCCTGTCCTCCCGTAATTTTAAACTCTCCATCGAATTGTTTAAATTAATTCCTTGGGTCCCTGACTTCAAACCTGAACTGCACACTATCACCAGTGCTAATATTTGGGTTAGATTTATGGGATTGTGTCAAGATTACTGGGACCCGAGATTACTTCTTCAAACAGCTAGAGGAGTTGGTCTTCAATTGATAATTGTACACCGGATAGGTGAGTTGGTAATTATGCAAGGGTTCTTGTTGAAATGGACCTTACAGTTAATCCTCATGATCGTATATTAGTTGAAAGAAACGATGGCTCTTTTTTTGTCAAAGTTACGTATGAGTCTCTTCCATTATTTTGCCAATTTTGTAAAAATGTGGGACACTCTATGAGTAAGTGTAGAAACATTCAACAAAAAATGGATCGTCAATCTTCCACAGCTGTTAAAAAAGGCAATTTGGATTTCACTCGCCATCTTCCCAAAAACTCGCAGAACAACAGACCTATTCTTGCCAAAGAAAGTGAAAAATCAGAGGCACAGATGGTTCTTTTTACTGCTGCAGATTCAAAAAAAACAAATCTTCCATCTGATATCTCAGTAGATAGGACATATCTGTCTACTCACAACGATATAACTATTGCAGCTAGGGACATTAGTTCGGCTGCAGGTGCTTCCAAAGCTCATATCTGTGGGTCGAAAAACTCAGCATCGATCGTACCTCCAAATCGAGTAAGATTCTTGAAAAAGAATGGGTTCAAAGATCTTGATGGAGCCGAGGTAGCCGGTGACACAAAGTTCGGTAGTTGTTCTCAAAATGATATCGAAATCCCAACTAATCAGGATGTTCAGCAGATAACTAATTTGGTTACTGACTCAGATTTGTCGACTTCTAAAGTTTTACCAAAAAATTTGGAGCTTACACCAAACAATCCAGTTGAAACCGTCTGTGTTCAACATGTTAGAAATAAATCAAAGGAAAGCACACCCTCGTTGACCGTAACTAATGCTCATGGCATAACCTGTAAACAGGTTGATATCTCAGCCGAAGTTTGTGGAGATCCAATTATATCGGGCAACAGAAATCCTCAAGAGGAGGTTTTTGAAAAAAGTCTATCTAAGACCTTTAAATCAGGGAGATCAACTATTCCGATTCCTATAGTGGACGAAGTATCTCCAATTATTTTGGACTCTAAAGGAGTGGAGTATTGTGATAGGACAATACTGAGACTGATGACACAAATTCTGAAGATAAAATGACCCTTTTAGAGGACATTCCAACTTTAATCAGTCCTCAAGTGAATTTATATGTCGAGATCTCAAAATTTGATTTAGGAATGAGTCCTAATTCAGCTAAAGTTAGAGCTTTTATTGAAGATTCGATCATTAAAAAATATGGAAGCATACATTTTCAAACTCATTTAAGCTATTCATTCGATATCCTAGGCAACTTTGAAGATGATTCGGTGGACGACAATTCTCAAAAGCGAAGAGACAAGAATTATCAAGTGGAGTTTCCAATCTTATCTCGTGAGGAAAAATCGGCGCTTAAATATAATTTAAGATCTACTTTTTCTCGTTCAAAATCTCATAAATTTTAGTGTTAGTTTTTCCATTAGCGCTTGTAAGAGCCACTAGGAGAGGCTTTTTCTCCTATTTGGTCATTAATAATATTTCTTTTCTTGAAAAAAAAAAGATCACAATCTCCTTGCATTTGATCTGTTCTACTCATGCAAAATGTAAAACCAATTTTGAAAAACTTATTCAACTTATCGTCTCGATTTTTTAAAATGTAAGTGTTGGTGCACATGGTTCATATTCACCCTTTGAATAAAAAAAATGCACCAATTCTTCAAAACTAATCTCATACATAAGACACTGTACATGATGCAGTAGTTACCCTGTCGTGCCTAAACAAATCATACTCGGATGTCTAGTTTTGTACATTCTGAACTAATCTACTCTTGTAGTCATGCAAAAGTAGTTTCATACTCGTTTGGGTTACCTAAAATGTAAATTTTGGCTCGCGTGGTTCACAATCACTTCATAGGACTATACAAAAACATAACATATAAGGCTTGGAAAAAAAACAACTTCATCAAAATGAACAATTAGACGTCAGCAAATAACAGTGAATGACTAAATTGAAACACAAACGGTCAATCGCAGACCCATAACGAGAATTCAAAGTATTTATATCCAGTAAAATAAACAAAAGTGTTCATCGCAGAGAAATTAAAATAGGTCACGACGAGTCGGGGACACATATACAAATAAATATTTTTTATAAAATTTCGTATGTAGTTCAATCTATGACAAAATTCTGCTCCCGCGCAAAGAAGAGGGACAATTTATCTGTCCCAGATAGTCCTTAAATTTTGTAAAAAAAGTAGTATTGTTTATAACTGTCCCAGTTGATAAAAAAATTGGCATACAAAATTATTTTACTATATGTTGTATACTGAAATGATAAATGATATATAATTACTGCTATAAGTCAACTCATCTAACCAAAAACCTAATATATCAACTTTATTCATTCAGACATGTATCCAATAACAAATTTGTCCATTAAATTACATCCAACAACCATTTAAATCAATAAGTACAAACAATTGTCGCATCGAAGTCAAAAATATTAATGATGCAAAATCATACTAATTAATAAGAAACCAAATTGTTAAAATAAAATTCGTACCAAAATCAAGATGGTAAATATAGTAGCCATGCTAAAAAACTTCTCCCAATGCCATACATATAGTAGACATGCTCAAGCACATGTTTCTTCAAATGCTTGTAAATATCCTGCAATCAATAAATAATCATGTATCAAAATAAGATTATAGTAAAATAAAATTTGTATTGTAAACAAAGATTATAGTATAATAAAATATCTAAATATATTAGTTAATCGTATTAACAACATTTTACAACTTTTAAAAAATTATGGCAAAGTATCCTTTGTTTATACATGAAAACCAACATGTTTAATCATCACCAAAGTCCGCACAACCATAACACATCAAAAACAACAATCTCGAATGTCAAAAACAGTAATAAATAAACAATCTACCAGGTGTAAACTAATGACTTATTCGTGTATTCCATGTGGATAAAAGCTAATGCTGAAATGTCATCCTTTTAAAGAGATAAGATACAAAACACAGAAGATATCAATAATCAAATACTGTTTAAAAAATTGTATTCAAGTAGAAAATTGGCTATATTTATCGTCATATTAAAGTCAAAATCTTGAGATTTATAAATTATCATCATATTTTAAAGACGAGTGCCCCGTGGCTACACAGTCGGTTCCTACGAGTTACATTGGTGCCATGCCAGTTGTTCATGTCTTTTACAGAGCCATTTTGGGGTTTCTTTGTGTTTTCACCCTTTAACAACATATTTTCAAGCTGAAATATGGATATTTATAAATTTTCATCATATTATTAAATCGGAAGTCTCGTGACTATGCGATGAGTTCCTATGAGTTATATTGGTCCCGTCCAATGTGTTTGTGTCTTCTATGGGGTTGTTTGGGGGACTCTTAGGTTTTAAACCTCTAACAACATATTTTTAAGGCTAAGTCTGTATATTTATAAATTATCATCATATTCTCAAACTGGGAGTCCCGTGAAAATGTGGTTAGCTCCTACGAGTTACATTAGTCCGGTGAAAGGTGTTTGTGCCTCCTACAGGATCGTTGTTGGTTATTTTGAGTTTTTATCCTTGAATGGTATATTTTTAAGCCTAATTTTATATATTTATAAATTATCATCTTATTCTCAAATCGGGTGTCTCATGACTATGCGATTAGTTCCGACAAGTTACATTGGTCCCGTGCGAGGTGTTTGTGCATTTTTTGGCTGTTTGGGGGCTATTTTGGATTTTTTCCCTTTATCGGCAGGTAATTAAGCCTAAGTTTAAATATTGTAAAAATATTGTCACATTCTCAAAGTGGGAGTTTCGTAAACGCGCGGTTAGTTCCTACGAGTTTGGTTGGTCCCGTGTGAGCTATTCATGTGTCTTACAAAGCCATTTGGGGGTTATTTTGGGTTTTCGCCCTTTAACAACATCTTTTTAAGCCTAAGTCCAGATATTTATAAATTATCGTCATATTCTCAAACTGGGAGTCCTGTGACTACGCGGTCAGTTATTAAGAGTTGGGTTGGTCAAATGCGAGTTGTCCGTGCCTCTTACGGAATCGTTTTATATTTCTTTTGCATTTTGGCCCTCTAAGGGAATCTTTTTATGCCTAAGTCTAAATATATACATCTTATCAGCATATTCTCAAACCGGGAGTCCGGTGACTTTGTAATCACTTCTTACAATTTACATTCATCCCATGCGAGGTGTTTGTAGCTCTTACGGGGCCTTTTGGTGTGTTTTTTTCGCCCTTTAATCGTGCGCTTTAAGTCTAAGTTTAGATATTTGAGAATTATCATCATATTCATAAACCAGGAGTCCCATGACTATGTAGTCAGTTCCTATAACTTACATTGATCACGTGCGAGGTGTTCATGTCTCTTATAGAGCCGTTTAGGAGTTATTTTTGATTTTGTAGGAGGGTAGTATAACAGGGTCTGTGAATAACTAGAATGGATGTGGCGCGAACCACTCAAATAGACTCCATCTTCAAGGTCCGCAAAGTCTCACGGTCAGCTCTAGTAGAAAACCTTCCTATTTTAGTAAACATGGAGTAAATGTTATGACCTCTTCCTGCAATAGGACAAACTTTACAAACAATAATGGTAACTTGGAGAGAGAGAGATATCCTGAGAATAATGGATGTAATGATGGGAGTGAAGAGACAAGCACTTGGCACTTAGAGAGAAAGAAGGGAGATAATACTAGGTCTAGTGTGATTTTGGTAGAGTAACGACTTAAACTTGAGTTTCTGATCTGACTTGACCATACCAGAGGGTCCAATTTATAGGTGAATACTAGGGCTAATTTGATCCTTTTGGGGTGCCAAAAATGAGATCGAATCTTAGGGACAAGGTCTACAATGTACCTTCTGACCTATATATCTGCAGTTGTCTGTCCCCTCTGACAGGCGACACCTGGGTGCAAACCAAAGTCAAAAAGCAAATGTGTCTCCTAATGGTGACAAAATATGTGATTTGGTAAATATCATTTCAAATGGTAACTTATTGTACAAACTTTGTAAAACTTGAGAGTGACCTTGAGGGATACCCTCTCTAAAATAATTTTGTAAAAGTTCTTTTTCTTGTGAGCAACCTCTTGGCTACTCACTTCAGTTATAACTAAGTGTGGTTTATTTAAGGGCTTGGGTGACTCTTATAGTCCCTCTACTAGTATTCTCTCTATCTTAAAGTGCCAAATGGTTGATCTTGCTCAATAAATCTTATCTCTCAGCCACCAAACCAAAACTCTCAGGAGATTCCAACTGGCCTGCTTGAGCCCTGCTTGCTCAACTAGGCTACTTGTGCAAGAAAATAGACATTAGTACTTTATTTCTTAAAAACAAAATAATTCTTGGGATGAGGGACCACTCGTGGTGGATACCCCCATTCTCAGTTATTTCTCTTTGTAATATTTCTTTTGGGAAGAGCCGCCACTCAAGGTGAGTCCCCTCACCCTAATACATTTTATCTTATTTCACAGTGTATGCAGTGCAAGAAGCCACTATAGGTGAACCCTCTCGTTTTTATATCTATCTTTGGAAGAGGGGTCATTTTTCTTGGGCTCCCTCGCCATAAATATTTTTAAACACTGATTGTGGTTGAGGGGCCACTCATGGTGCACCCCCTACCACCAGTTCTTCTTGTTTGCCTTCCTCTTGGTCGAGGGGCCACTTGTAGTGGACTCCCTCGTCGCCAGTTGTAATTATTTTCCCTGCTCTTGGTCGAGGGGCTACTCTTGGTGGACTCCTTCTCCATAAAAGTATTGATGTTGAATATCTTAGCTGAGGGGCCATCTGTGGTGGACCCCCTCACTCTCAATCTTTTTTTGCATTGGTCTAGGCTGAGGGGGCACACAAAGTAGACCCCCTCGCCACAAGCTACATCTTGTAATAAGTTTAGCATAAGGGGCCACTCGTGGTGGATACCCTCACCCTTGAGGTGGTGGTTCTTACTACAGGTAATTCCCCTATACATTATTCCCCCTGTGCAAAGTCCTTTGTGTCGGGTAAATCAAAGGGTTTTGTACGAAATGTTCACTTGATCTTGGAATACGAAAAGTTTCAATTCATTACACTATTGGCATTAAATGATCATGTCACTTCATCCCATATTTATAGTCTCGAAGAGACAAGTGTCAACCTATGAATAGATTTACCATCATTTGGGTAATCATATATCCTCCCTTCTGTCACCAAAATGTGTGGGTCTTTTCTGATATAAAAGGCACGTTAAAAGTAAGAATTCATGTTTACTTCTAATATTTCAAATCCATTGTGAGAGAGAGAGAGTGAGTGAGAGAGAGAGAGAGAGAGAGAGAGAGATATGGGGAGGGAGAGAGAATGTGAGATAAATCCTCCATTGTTGTCCCTTACCAAAAATTCAAAAACTTATTCCCATGGCATTTTCATCAAACGTTTCTTCCTACGTAGTCGTAATTGCCACTGGCGAGCTGCTAGTGGGGTTTTTCCCTATTTTTGTCACTGTTTCAACTGTGATAGCCATCGGAGTTACCACCGTAGCTACCACCATCATTGGTTCCATCTCTTTTTTCACAGGTGGTTCATTTTCAATGGGGGTTTTCTCGAGGGGTCCCTCGTTTAAGTCCACTTGCTCAAAATTCCAAAAGGATTACTTCGTCAATTACGTAAAAAGGGATTTCAGATTTTACCGCCTAGGCCCCTAATTTGGGGAAAAGAACTTTTTTATGGAGGGTCTCTAAAGGTTTGAGGAGGAGTTCATGGCTTAGGTAAACGAGCAACCCCTCTTAGGTTTTATTGAATCTGTTGAACCAGAGATTATTTTAGCTGACAGCATTTTGAGAGTGCAGTGGATAGGGGTGATTTCCCTTATTCCAACTCAAACATGGATGTCTGTGGTGGATATCCTAACGAGTGGTTCTGTTAGGTAGAATATATTCTAGCTGAGCCTACCCATAAGGTTGTCATCGAGCAACTAGGCTTGATGAAGACCCTTGACAGCTTCAAGGCTTGTACTATTATCAAGCACTCAACCACCTTCAATCTCCTGGCCTCTCACTGGAGTATTAATTCACACACTTTCTTTAACAGCTGGGGTGAATTTTCTCTTACTTTGTAAGATATTTGAGAGTTAACTGCCCTTCCCCTTTTGGGAGATCATGTGTTCACAAACGTCCATGAAGACAATGTGGAGAAGGAAATATGCGAGGAGCTCTATCAAGCATCATATAATTTCCCTCGCTACGTTGTTATTAGTTAAACAGTGGACACTAATCTCTCCTTTGCAAACTGGCAAATATATTGATTTGGGGATTTTGAGACTACTCCAAGAGAAGGCAGTTCGAGCATGTCCCCCTTAAGCCAAGATGGCCCTAAAATCAGGCCCTCTTCTTATTTAGCATCTTTCTTTGTTACTTTATTGAGTAGATTTTTATTTCATGGGAGGTCAATCGTCTCCCCTCACGAGTTATTATTTCACCTCGCAGTCAGGCTTGCTCAATGGAGAGTTGTTCCCCTTGCATCATTTACATTGGGTTCTCTCTATACTTGGATAGATCGTATTCATGTGAATATGGAATGATCTTATGGTCATTATGATGTGATCAACTTTAAAAATTCCTTTATTTTAATGCCCTTTTTATTTGAGAGTTTCCCTAACTTTTCCCCAGAGGCTCGTCAGTTACGCAACGAAACGACTCGTATTACTAGACGGTACAAGAAAAATCCCAAGCAAGCTTTGAGTCCCCTAATTGACAATATTAATAATTTTCATTTTGCCCCTATTGAAAGCGAGTGAGGCGCACCTGCTCATGGGTTTTTTTCACTAATGTCGACACCTTCTATCG
Source organism: Sambucus nigra (assembly GCA_949130495.1). Taxonomy (NCBI): domain Eukaryota; kingdom Viridiplantae; phylum Streptophyta; class Magnoliopsida; order Dipsacales; family Adoxaceae; genus Sambucus; species Sambucus nigra. Next base: position 515,000,474 of record OX422210.1, on the reverse strand, counting down.
TCCTTCCAACATGGAGTCAGTGGCAGGCTTCCCTCATATTTCTATCATAAGTATAGTCCTTGCTTGATTACTCCCCTCTCTTACTGAACTTGGACAGGTAGTTGAATTATATCATTCAGATAGGGTGAGAAGATAATTTGGGTATGACCATGGAGTTTACACCCCTATTTACCCCTCGAGCACTGATCCCACTAAGTTATAGTTGGAGGCATATTCAGATTTTACTTTTAAGAGGATGCTCTAGAGAACTCATCAATTTGGTGGCATATATATACCTTCTCATTACTATCTCCCCTCATTCACTCACTCATGGTTTTCCTTGTGGTAGTGCCAGATTTTTCTTATCAAAAATTGCATCCAGGATGTGCCCCAGGAAACCATCCCTACCAAAATTCCAAATACTGATAAATATTTGGGGAAAAGGACCCAAAAAGAATTATGGTTTCGTAGTTCAGTTACAAAGACCCCTCTCGAGTAGATTATTCCCATCTTAGTGAGACCTTTGCATGAGGAATCTATTTATGCGAAGCATCCTAAGCCCCTGCCAACCAAAGCCAAAAGAAAGGAGAAGGAAGGCCCCCCCAAAGAGAAAATAACCAGATACAGATGTGTCATATTTTGTTCCCGTTTCTATTATTGCATCTACCTCCGCTTCTTCCCCTATAGGAATTAGGGAAAGAAAAAAAGTGTGAGTTCAAGATGCTACTCCTTCTTCTGCTCCAGATCAAGCGTTAGACTCTAATGGTCTTGAGGTTGAGTAGACCTATAGAACCATTCACGAGAAAGGCTATGAAGCCTTGGGCATGTCTACTGAGGAGCCATCAATTTCATCTGCCCATATTGCTGAAGGTACTCTAGTTAACTCATCTTTACTTAGAGAAACTGATAGACATGAGGTTTCACTTATTGGTTCTCCTTCTCCCTCACATAAAGAGGAACTTGTTGATTATGGAAGCACTCTATCCTATAATGGCACCAATTCTTCTTCAATTGACATGGGTGTCATTGATCCTCATAATGGACATGGACCTGACCCTTATGCTTCATTACCATTTTTAAGGGAGTTTGGTAGGGAGGAGGATGACATAATACACTCCTCTTCCACCACGAGCCCTACGATTGGGCATCTTCCATATGAATAAGCTCCTCGCCCTTCTGCTGAAAGTATTTCTAATACAAGCACCTTTCCTCTTTTGTGACTTCAGATTTCTATATTCTTCACTTGTTTTCCTTTATATCTTCTTTCTTTGGAACAAGTTGCCTCTTCAGGTACATGTTGTTTTTCAGGGGTAAGGACTTCCTTCTCATCCTCCCCTACCCTTATTCGCAGGCCTCCTTTCTTGCCTGTGAGGAACACCATGGTGGTTTTTACTCTGGGATTAGCGAGAGAGATTTGGCGTATCACTTCTAATAATACTTTTTCTCTCTACTTTTATAATATTTTTACTTACATGGCTAGTTTTCATTGACACTACATCTTTTTTTGTGTTCCCCACTAGCAGAAGGGCCTCTTCAATATCCTCTCGCACAGTTCAGGTAATAGTTAATATTTCTGAACTTTATTTTTTTGATTTGTAGCCTCTAAGTTTTATTCTATTTATATTAATTTTAGTCCTTGTAGAGGACTATTTCTCTCAGCCGTATGGCTCCACTTCTTGTTTCTTCCCCGGTAGGTGTTTTTGCAGCTTGACCCTCTGCCACTTCTTGCTTTATCTTTGACAAGCTAGCGTAGTGCCTCTAGGAGGATCTTCTCGCTTTGGTGGTAGCATACTCACCCCCATAGGCTTTGGGGTAATCTTTTTGCTAATTATTCTCTTCCGACTAAAGTTATTGAAACTATTTGTATTTCCTCCATTGACTTAGTATTTCGATAATTTTTATTTTTAGGATCCGGTGAATGATCCGGCTAAGGCAACTGATGCGAGGCCACTCACTCGGACAGTGTCGCTAGTTTCGGTGAAAATTCCTCCCTCCCTCTTTCTAAGCTTGAGTCCCGAAATGCGGATTACGATAATATTAAGGTAAAGGCACCCGGGGTTTTCATTAGCACTTTATGGAGAGAGGAGCTGCCAGCGAGGTCCAAGACCTATGAGCGTGATGTGCTAGAGATGATCCTTGAGCATCATCCTGATACTTTCACGTCCCATAATTTTCTCAACATTGATAGCTTCACGATCTCCGACCTAAAGGCCCTCGCCTAAATAATTTCCAGTCATCTCCATGATTTCTTGTTTATTCCTCCAGTTGATCTGACTAGTGTACAGACTTCACTATTCCTGTAGGCTCTCCATGACCTTCATTGGTTCTACCACTTCCACTTAAACTCGCTTGATGCTGAAGTTTGTCACTTTCTGAGTGATCCCTTGAGGAAGATGACGAGGTTGCATGCTTCTAGACATATAGAGTTCAGCAGCTCTAGACTGAGGTTGCATAGATTAGAGGCTAGATTCAGTTACTAGAGGCCAAGTTGGCTAAGCATGAAGCTGGTGACACGAATGATGAGGCCAAGATGTCCATCCTGGAAGAGCAGTTCGTACAGGAGGCAAGCCCCTCTTTCAGTGACACATGCTCATGGGAAAGCCTCTTTTTATATTTTATATGTTTGATGTACTTTTGAGATCTATGCTTCTTATTTTTCTTCTGTGTACTTTACATTATTTTTTGTACACGTAAAAATCTACTGGTATATTAGTGAAAACAGCCATTTTGTCTTCGATTATTTCTATTCTTTCTGTCTTTATGTATCTTGGCATCTTTTTACTATGAGTTGCTCTGTTTTCTATGAGAACTTAAACATTTCACTACCCTTTAGTCTATGGAGTATTTGCTTATGATCTGAGTAAGTTATCATTTTAAATCTGCCCCTCTAACTGTCAGGTACTTGCATATGAGCATAGCAAGTTATCTTTATAAAGCTTTCCCTTTAACTACAAGGTAATTGCGTGTATATACATTTTTAGGGAGTAACTTGGAGGAGGGTGACCCCATTCTCCTTCCCAAATATATAAAGGACCATCATAAAAATGGAACTAAGAAAAGAGAATAACTATTTCTTTTTTTTTTTGTAAACTACCCCTAGTATGTGGGGTCCTTGTTCCAAACATTAACTTGGGAAATTTTACTCTTTTATTTTTTTTCTGGAAATCTCGCCCTTAGAGAGGGGGTAGACCATCTTCTACACATTTTCATGTAAACTAGAAAGTAAAAATAACTTTCTTGAAAAAAGAGGTTAAGATTTGTTCTCCGGGTTATAAATATGTAGGAAATACGTTCTTTAAAAAAATTATTATTACTTAGAGAAAAATCTCTTGTTAGCCTGTGGAAATAGCTAAATTGTTGTGTCTGTAGGGACTTTACTCACTATACTTTGCCTATGGGATGGATGTACCCACGAAGTATAATGAGGAAAGTACATTTTGCCATGGACCCTCTTCTAATCTAGTAGAGAGTTTTACTATTCTTATTTTTTAAGAAAGAGAAAAAATTAAGCTGGTATACCCACCTCATAAAGCAGGTAAATAAATAATGCACAAATTATCAATTGATGATCAAAATAACTAGTATTCATTTCTTTTGTACTGTGAACTATTTATAAATCTGTGCTTGTGGCTATCTTTACAAAAAAATATTTTTGTATAAGAGCAGGCTATTCAAACTTTCAAAAGAAATGAAACTTGACAAGAACTAGGCGTAGTACTTTTTCAACCACTTAAAGTTGATAGATTGGAGGCAGTCACTCTCAAGTTCAGATGTCTAGGAGTAACCTGAATTACCTACCCCTCGCACCATAAAGGGGCCGTCCTAATTAGGATTGAACGTAGATATTGACATGCTTCGAAGGTGGTGAGTGGATGCACGTAGGACCAAATCCCCCACTTAAAACTCGTTTGGCTTGATAAAGCTCTCGTAAGCCCCGAAAAGCTACTGGGTGTAGACTTTGAAATTTTCCTTGGCCTTCTCTATTCCTATCCAACGCCTCGAACTATACATGTTGAGGATCTAGTATAAGGACATTACTTAGATCAACCTTAGATGATGGTACTTCCAACTCCACCGGTAGGACAACTTCGATCCCATAGACCAATGAGAATGGAGTAAACCCCGTCGACTTCCTCTTCGAAGTTTTATATGCCCAAAGCACCATAGATAGTATTGCATCCCAAGCTCTCTACATGTCCTCAAGCATCTTCTTCAGAATATTAATCAGTATCTTATTTGCAGCCTTCGCCTGGCCATTCCCCTTCAGGTATGAGATCAATGAACAGTTGTGCACAATTTTATACTAATCCATCAGGAGCCCAATATCCTTACACAAAAATTGCTTCCCATTATCTGTTAGGATAACTTTAGGGATACCAAACCTGCATATGATATATTCCTTAATGAATTGGGTCACCACTTATGCAGTCACTCTCCTTAAAGGGATTGATTCTACTCACTTAGTGTACAGCTCTGTGATAATAATGTTGAAGACCTTACCATGAAAGGTTGGGCTGATATTTTCCACCATATAAAATGCCCTAATGTGGAAGGAATAAGGAGCTATTGAGTTTTATATACTTACTGATGGGGCATACACCATGTTGCCATGCACTTCGCATTCCATGTATTTATTTACATAGCTAATAGAGTCAGCCTTCATCGTGGGCCAGTAGTACCCCAGCGTCACTAGTTGGTCATATAAATTGGCACCTCCCACATGAGAGGGTTCATGGGCCCCCTTCAAAACTCTTTCTATGTCTCTCTTAGCCACACACTTTAGGAACTTATCATTATATCCTTTTTTTATAGAATTCCCCTTCCACCAGATAGAGAGAAGCCACTATCTTCTTGGCAGCTCTCCATCCTTCAGAAATTTTATGTAAGGTGTCCTCTAATCTTTAAACACTTCTAAAAAATTAGCCTCGGATGGTTGATCAAACTGGGTCTGGCACTTCAAGAAGCCATATTGCAGATGAGAGGCCTTCGTCTTCATGGTGGGCCAATAGTATCCCCCCCCCCCCATTGCAATTGATGATGAAGGTGGATGTTTGTATCCCTATAATGCTTTTTAGACATTGGTGCCAGCCTCTCCTTGGCCTTTTCTTCTCCCACACATCTGGACAAAAATCCTCCGGGACTCTTAAAATAGAGCATCCCTTTGAGTAGATAGTAGTTTGCTAATTCTGGCATTTTCATCGTTCCTTCCTTAGTTTCCAACTTCTTCACCACCGGGCACCTCCAATCCTCTGGTTCTTCACTGTGAAATAAAGACTTAACTATAGTGGGCACTGTTCTTCATCATACCATTATAGTTGCTTCTGGCTCATCCATTTCAACTTCTGGGCAATAGTGGCTAGTCCATCTGGATTTATGTTCATCATTCGGGCGTGCCTCTATGACACCCCGCTTAAATAAGTACCGGGTGATCAGTCCTTTATTAATTAATTCATAATATCTATTTGGTCCAGCTTATGCATCACTGTCGAAAATTATATTATTAAAACTGACCACTTAATATTTAAGAAAAGTTGATGTCAAAATTTTATCTAATTTAACTAATTATAGAACCATAAGAAAAATAACTAAACATTCACCATTTAATCCAATCACATAAGAAACGAAATACTGAGATAATAAAAGGGACTGGAGTAAACACATCCAACCCAAAGTCATATAAAATAGTCTAACTAAATAAATCCAACAACTGATCGGTAAATAACTAAGTTCATAATCTCTGAATAACTGAATAGAAACGCGCAACAGGTCCTAAATGAAGAAATGGCTCAAAGGAAGTCAATCAGAGTCATGAAGGAGACTACTACCAATGCGCTATAGCTTCCACAGCATCTACAGCTCGTCGAATGAGTGAACCTCCTATGCTTGGTGTCCCTGTGGATGGGCACCTGAAAGTGGTTTGACAAGAAAAGAGGCTATGCAGAAAATGGGTCAGAGCCCGAGTTGAAAATAGTTTAGAAATCAACAAGTGCTTAAAATGATTTATTAGCAAATATATTTATCATGTTAAATTATCGAACTCACTAGGGAATACTCACCTCTCATCTAGTGTGCACGCCTAGCGAATATTCAAACCCCACTAGTTCTATTCACATACTAACTAGTTCTTCATGTCTAAACCCATCACAGGCCGATAACATCCCCTGAATATTTCCCTCGTAAAGTATAATATATATATATATATATATATATATATATATATATATATATATATATATATATATATATATATATAATTAATCCCACTTTAGCATAAATAAGCATTTTCAATTTTTATCCAATTATGTGACCGCTACTTAATTCATTTCGGATTTCATTATAAATTTTCCCTACTAAATTCACACAGCAGATATCAACACAACTGTATGCATATATTCACTCTATCTCATATATATATATATATACAATGCTTCACCTCGAGACACAGCTGCGGTGCCTGCATACTCTGCTATCATGTCTTGTGACATCGCTCATTTGCATAAAGGACTAAAGGTTCAGTCTCTCGCGAATCATCAAAACAAAACACATATATTGGAGGCGGACATAGTCCCAAGACGATGGGCTATGCACCCATACGACCGTCATCACTATCGTTCTCACAGACATTCCGTACCTAGGTTCTATGCTCTAGTGATACCAAATAATATCCCACTCGAAGGCTCCTCAAGGCATGATTGTCCACAATGTGAAACCTCCGCTCGATAGCAAGCAGCGTAGGTATGTTATACACATAATAATCAAATTAATAAGTATGCACACAACTTATTATATTCATTAGGTATTCACGCAACCTAAGTCCCTGAAATTATAAATAGTATCATCGTCTCTACTATTCACTTTATTGCATCACTTCGACTTATTTCTCTAACATATACCTTTATCTAAGGTTCTATTAATCCTCTATATCCCAATTAATAGTCTCTCTCTCTCAACTCATTACTAACTAGGAATTTAAGTCATTCGATGATAGTTTAGGTTAATTTCTCTCACTTGGACCAAACTAGAAAGGTTCTAACCTATCCGGGCCAAAACTAAGTGTTCTGAAATCTCGTTAGAAGTCTATGATTCTCGTTCGAATGATGTCATTCGAACGAACTTCTCACTTCCAACGGACTCAAAAATCCCGTTGGAATTCTCGTTCGAATGAGGTCGTTTGAATGACCCGGGCGTGTTTTCGAACAAAAATTCCGAGGCTTCCCCTGTTCATCCCAAGTTCGTTTTTCCAATCTTTTCCTCATTCAAATTCATCTAAAATTTATTCCAACTCCCAATCAATGATTCTAAACCCTTCCTAATCATAATAGGGTACTTTCTAACATAATTTAAGTGATAAATCCTTACATAATCATAAGGAATCTAGACTAATGTCTTCATTCTCTAAGAGTCCATTAATAATAAACCCATCCTGAACAATCATTCAAAAAAAACCCATTGTTTCGTGATTATAAAGTAAAATTTCCAGATTTATCATTCATATAATAATGTTATTCATCTACATGTAACCCTATCTTCCAATTTCATAATTTTATGGCTATTCAGTCTCAAATTCATAGCATCAATGGTTATCTCATAATCTAGGTTAACATGAATCATTTATGTTCAGAATTTTAGCAAGATAAACACTTGCCTTTTTGTGATCCTCTGAATTGTTGAATGAAATTGGTATGTAGGTGCTCCTCTCTTCACGATCTACGCGTTGGTGTAATTTTCGGTGGAAGAACTTGAATCTTTAGCCTAAATCACCTATGTGTTCTTCTCCCTCTTTGGTTCTCTCCTTCTCTCTCTCGAAAGTTGGAAACTGAGAACCTATTCTAACCCACGTACAACCCTTATTTAATTCCTAATTTTCGTCCATTTCATTCCCTAAAAATCCCAAAAGACCAAAATACCCCTCTGGGGTGTCATCTTGGTCTAAAATTCCCCGGACTCCAAATAAAACATCCAAGTAGTGTTTTATGACTATTTCGACCCTTTCGAACACACTTGCGCGCTCAGAATGGCAATACGAGTTAATTAAAAAAATAAATTATCCTTTTTAGCTCACTAAAGTAATGTTGACACGACTCCCACGCGCATCCCAACTAATTGTATTGTAACTGCCGTATATTTCACGCCCGGCCAAAATAATAATCTCATATTTATATATTACTTTACTCGCTAAGTAATATTCCACGTAATTGTTTCCGATAAATACTATGTCTCGTCACGCTAGTAATTATTACAATTTAATCAGGATTAATTATAAATTAATTTTTTTCTCCATTTAAATCAATTAATCCAAATTCCCTAATTACAATAAAATTCTACAAAAATACGGGATATTACATACTTCCCCCCTAATAACAGAATTACGTCCCGAAATTCGAAAAAAGGCTAAATCAAAGTATACCTGATGGAAACAACTCCGGATACTTTTCCCGTATGTTATCCTCACGCTCCCAGGTAGACTCCTCTACATTATGATGTCGCCACTGCACTCGTAATAACGGCACTACCTTTTATCTCAGTTTTCTCTCACTACGGTCAAGAATATCTACTGGTCCCAACTCGTGGGAACTATCAGGCTGAAGATCAATTTCCTCCAAAGCAATGTGGGTGTGGGCCAAATCATCCTGAAGATATCTCATCAGCGAGGAAATGTGGTACACATCTTGAATCCTATGCAAGTGCTCCGGTAATCTAAGTTGATAAGCTACTGGCCCAATTCTCTTAATAATAGGGAATGGCCCCACATACCTCAGCGCCAACTTTCCTTTCTTCCCGAATCGCATTACCCCTTTCATAGGAGATACTCGCAATAGCACTTGGTCCCCAACGCTAAACTTTCTGAAAAATCTTTTGGCATCGACGTAGCTCTTTTGCCGGTCCTGAGCAACCCTAATGCGACTTCGTATCAACTCAACTTTGGCCAATGTGTCCTGAATCACCTCTGACCCAAGTAACTTGTTGTCTCCCACTTCAAGCCAACATGTTGGAGAACAACAAAGTCTTCCATACAATGCCTCAAATGGAGCCATGCCAATCGTAAACTGGTAGGAGTTATTATAAGCAAAATCCACCAGTTGAAGGTATTGTTCCCATCCCCCTCCAAAATCTAAGACACACATCCGCAATATGTCTTCCAACATCTGATTTGTCTTCTTTGTTTGCTCGTCTGTCTGTGGGTGATAGGCCGAACTCAACCGTAACTCCATACCCATGGCCCGCTCGAAGCTCTGCCAAAATTTGGACACAGAAATCGTATCCCGATTGGACACAATATCAAGGGGCACCCAGTGGAGTCTCACTATCTCGGTAATGAAAATCTGAGCATACTACCCTGTAGTATAGTCTGTCTGAACTGGAAGAAAGTGATCCACCTTGGTCAACCGATCCATAATCACCCATATGAAATCGTGACCTCTTTGTGATGTAGGTATCCCTATAATGAAATCCATGGAAATGCTCTCCCATTTCCACTTAGGGATCTCTAATGGTTGTAGTAGTCCTCCCGGTCTCTGATGGTCTTTCTTGACTAACTGACAAGTGGCATACCTCGAAACAAACTCGATGATGTCCTTCTTCATTCTGCTCCACCAATATTGCTGCCTCGTATCCTGGTACATCATATCCCCTCTGGGATGTATCGCAAATCGTGAACCGTGTGACTCTGTCATCACCGCATGCCACAACTCCTCCCCCTCTGGGACTACTAGTCTACCATTAAAGCATAAACCCCCATCTGACATAAGAACTGAACCTCCTCCAGCCAGAATCCTCATTTTTCATACTTTGCATACAACTCGTGCTCACACAGTGTCTGTAAAAATATCCTCAAATGCTCGGAATGCTCCTCCTCAGTCCATGAATAAATCAAGATGTCATTAATGAAGAGAATGATAAATTAATCTAGGAACTCTCTGAACACCCTATTCATTAAGTATATAAAAATAGTTGGGGTATTCATTAGTCCGAATAGCATCACCCGAAATTCATAAGACCCATATCTCATCAAGAATGTGGTATTTGATACGTCATGCTCCCGAATTCGTGGTTGGTGATAGCTCGACCTCAAATATATCTTTGAGAAGAAAGCAGCCCCTCTCAATTGGTCGAACAAGTCTTCGATTCGGGGCAATGAATACTTATTCTGTATCTTGACTTTGTTTAACTCCCTGTAATCTACACACAACCTCAACGACCCATCTCTCTTCTTCACAAATAATACTGGAGCACCCCAAGGTGAGGTACTGCCACAAATGAAGCCCTATCCCAACAACTACTCAATCTGGCTCCGTAACTCTCTCATCTCAGCTAGGGCCATATGGTAGGGTGCTCGAGCTATCGGCCGAGTGCCCGGCATCAAATCTATGACGAAATCATTCTCTCGGCTAGGCGGTAGTCCCGGTATATCCTGGAACACATCATTAAAATTCTGGACTACGGGAATTGAATCAATAGGAATCACTATCTCCCTAGAGATCTCCTCCTCTATGTAATATAAATAGGTGGAAGATCCTCCCTCAGAACGAGGCATTGCCACTAGGAACATCTCCTCTCCCGGTATAGAAAAGATGATTCTCCTACTAAAACAGTCTATCATGGCTCTATAAGAATCAATCCAACCCATGCCAATAATGGTGTCATGCACGTTCATATCTTAGACTAGCATATATGCTCGTAAAATCAAACTCCTAATCTCTATACCTACTCCCCGGCATATAAAGAAGATTAACGACCCATTCCCCAGCGGTGAGTCTACATAAGTCACTGTACTCTCTGCTGTGTCTAACAACCCTGTGGCTCGTGAAAAAATAGTAGCTATAAAGTTGTGTGATGCCCCCATGTCAAATAAAATGGGCCCCATGGTATCATGGATAGGAAGCGTACCCTCAACAGTGGGTGGCGCCTGATGGACTAGGGCCTGGTGGAAGTTGTAGACACACCAGTACTACAACTGACCCTGCTGTACCGGAGCTGCTAAAATAACTGGAAAGGCTGGAACCTGGGGTGGTGCGGGGAGGGAGACTGGAAATAACGATCGCTGGGGTTCCTGACGAACGCCCTGCGGCTGCTGTTGCTGTGGGGCTCTACCCCTCTGGGGACAGTCCTGACATTTGTGGCTAGTATTTCCACAAGTAAAACACCTCCATGAAAAGTTTCCTACCCTCTGTCATGGCTTCCCTCAGCCCTGATGGTCATTACCTCCCCTCCCTTGGCCCTGCTGAAATCACTATTGACCCCGTTGGTCCTGCTGACTCGGCTGGCCCTGATGGCCCTGCCTAAAACCTCTCTGTCCCTGCCTAAATCTCTAGAAAGGAATCTTTTAGTAGGATCTCACAGATGGAAACCCTTCTCACCCGGACGGACCTACCCCTGAGCAGTGGATGTCCCACCGGTACCACTACCTCATGTCCAGCCCATCTGACTGGACTCCTGTAACACCTCGCCCGCCCAGGGAGAGCGAACGGAGCGCTAATGCGATAAAATAAATCAAAATCCACAAGTGACAAGGTATAAAGCATCTAAATAAACCCACAATAATATAAATCCACTAATCTCAATTCTTCAAATACAACAAGTCTCTCGAATAAATACAACATCTAACTCGAAAAATAAAATACAAATCCCAATGCTCTATACATCAAAATAATACAAATCTTTCCCAGACAATCCTCGCTAAAATCAATCTCCATAGCGCCCAAAAATCCGCGCTGACCTGCCACTAAAAGAAAATATGGGAAAGTACACAATACGACAAGAAAGATGCTCAACAAATATATGTTTGCGATGAATAAAACGTAACAACACAAGTACGAATATTCAAATCAAAATGAAAATCTCAAAGCATTTATCAATATAATTTCTCAACAACACTTTAACCGGGTCACCAGGCCTCACCACATCCGTATATGCTTTATCAAGCTATAGCCTGGGAAACAGGAATTTTGGCGGGTGCCCAACATCCGTGCCATATTAAAATCTCATGACAACGTGCTCATCAACAATATAATGATACCACATGAATCAAAATAATTTCAACAATTATTTTCGAGATTTCAATGAATTTAACAATTCAAATATGAGTTCAATTAACAAGAATTCAAAGAGAATGACACTCGCGAGATTTAAGGAGCATATTGTGTAAAACCCCATACCTCAAAATATGATGAGAAACCAACGATAACATCCTCAAGATCAACACAAAAAATCTACAAAAGCTCCTCCAAGAACCTCCAACAAAATAGCCCCAAGAACACCTCTAATCTAAGGTTGGAACTCACAAATCTCAAGGGCCAAAATATATATAAAAAGAAGAGGAATATAAAATATATTTGCTACCAAAATTTTTGCCAAACGTAGGTTAAAAGGCTTGCCCACAACTTCCTTTTATAATGCAAAGAAATGAAGAGTTGGAATCCAAAAGACTCCTTTAAATAAGGAAAATAAATGAAGAGTTGGAAGTCAAAACAACTCCAAGAGTTAAAAACATTTAAAAATAATTTAAAATCCGTTAACTCCGATTTCGAAACCGTTTGAAATTCTTGCCTTTAAAAATAATAACCAACATATTTGAGCAATAAACATAATTTTATCAAAAACTTTATTTTCCTCCATTTTCTAAAAATTAATTAAAATAGTCCAAAATTATGCGGGTTATTACAACTCCCCTACTGATGGAAGCGGTGGTATTGACAATATAGTAGGGCAGTATTAACCACCACAGAATAAGTGGCCAATGAAAGATTCCCTAACAAGTGCTGGTGAATCTTCCAAGTCAGACTATCCTTGAATCTCTGAATCTTTTTCTGTTATGTCGGTATCTCATCAGGAACTAGATTCAGAAGGTTTGTAAACTCCTCTTCATATTCAGTTACTGTCTTTCCTTCCTGCTTAAGGTTCACTAGCTTCCGCCTCATCTCAGTCTACACGGTGGAAGGGAAGTACTTGCGGTCAAAACGCACCCAGAAATCCCTGATAGTCAAGCTGTCTCTCTCCTCTGCAGTGGTGATGGACTCCCACTAGTTTAATGCTACCCCTACTAACTTAAAGGTAGCTATAATCTTCTTTTGTACCTCGGTGCACTCATAGATATCAAGTGCTACTGGCTAGCATTCACTACATCTGAACACCCATCAAACTCTGGAGGCTATGCCTTCTGAAAGGCATCTCTAACGCGCTCCCAAGCAGAAGGGAAGGCGTGAACTGGTGCTAGAGCCACTACTGGTGCATGTGGTGGAGCCTATAGCACCACGGCTAATGCTGCGTTCACCGCCTGTGCAACAATAGCGGCAACTTCCACAGCATTCATCGTACCCTAGATCGGAGCTGGCTGGGGCTCGGGCTGGGCATCCCTATTGGCTCGTTGTGCACGTGTGCGAGGCATCTTAAATAAGAGAGAAGATTTATAAGTCCACATTAAATATATTAAATAGCTGAAGACATAAAAGTGTAAATAATGAATGCAATAGTCCTAAATATAGGGCTCTACATCAAAGATAGATACGCGAATAACATAATAAGCCGTACAGATCCTAAGGACTCTAGATATCGATGCTCTAATACCACCTGTGACACCCCGCCTAAATCAATACTGGGTGATCAGTCCTTTATTAATTAATTCAGAATATCTAGTTGGTTCAGATTATGCATCACTATCGAAAATTATATTATTAAAATTGACCACCTAATATTTAAGAAAAGTTTATGTCAAAATTTTATCTAATTTAACTAATTATAGAACCATAAGAAAAGTAACCAAACATTCACCATTTAATCCAATCGCATAAGAAAAGAAATACTGAGATGATAAAAGGGACTGGAGTAAATGCATCCAACCAAAAGTCGAATATAATAGTCTAACTAAATAAATCCAACAACTGAAGGGTAAATAACTTGGTTCATAATCTCTGAATAACTGAATAAAAATGGGAAACGGGCCCTAAATGATGAAATAGCTCAAAGGAAGTCAATGAGAGTCATGAGGGCGGATACTACCAATGCCCTTAGCTTCCATAGCAGCTACAGCTCGTCGAATGAGTGAATCTCTTATGCTTGGTGTCCCTGTGGATAGCACCTTAAAGTGGTTTGACAAGAAAAGAGGTTTTGCAGAAATAAGGTCAGAGCCCGAGTTGAAAACAGTTTAGAAATCAACAAGTGATTAAAATGATTTATTAGCACATATATTTATCATGTTAAATTATCGAACTCACTTTGGAATGCTCACCTCTCATCTAGTGTGCACGCTTAGCTAATATTCAAACCCTACTAGTTCTATTCACATACTAACTAGCTCTTCCTGTCTAACCCCATCACAGATCAATAATATCCCCTGAATATTTCCCTCATAAAGTACAATATATATATATATATATATATATATATATATATATGTATGTATAATTAATCCCACTTTATCATTAATAAGCGTTTTCAGTTTTTATCCAATTATGTGACCGCTACTTAATTCATTTAGGATTTCATTATAAATTTTTCCTACTAAATTCACACAGCAGATATCAACACAAGTGTATGCATATATTCACTCTATCTCATATATATATATATATATATATATATATACACACACACAATACTGCACCCCGAGACACAACTGTGGTGCCTGCATAGTCAGCTATCATATCCTGTTGCATCACTCATTTGCATAAAGGACTAAAGGTTCAGTCTCTCGCGAACCATCAAAACAAAACACATATATTGGAGGCGAACATAGTCCCAAGCCGATGGGCTACGCACATACCTACGCACCCATACGATCGTCATAACTATCATGCTCACATATATTCCGTACCTAGGTTCTATGCTCTAGTGATACCAAAAAATATCCCACCCGAAGGCTCCTCAAGGCATGATTGTCCACAACGTGAAACCTTCGCTAGATAGCAAGTAGTGTAGGTATGTTATACACAAAATAATCAAATCAATAAATATGCACACAACTTATTATATTCATTAGGTATTCACGCAACCTAAGTTCCTGAAATTATAGATAGTATCATCGTCTCTACTATTCACTTTATCGCATCACATCGACTTATTTCTCTAACATATACATGTCTCTAAGGTTCTATTAATCCACTATATCCCAATGAATAGTCTCTCTCTCAACTCATTACTAACTAGGAATTTAAGTCATTCGATGATAGTTTAGGTTAATTCCTATCACTTGGACCAACCTAGAAAGGTTCTAACCTATCTGGGACAAAACTAAGTGTTCTGAAATCTCATTATAAGTCTAGGATTCTCGTTCAAACGATGTCGTTCAAACGAACTTCTCACTTCCAACGGACTCAAAAATCTCGTTGGAATTCTCGTTCGAACGAAAATTCCGAGGCTTCCCCTGTTCATCCCAAGTTCGTTTTTCCAATCTTTTCCTCTTTCAAATTCATCTAAAATTTATTCCAATTCCCAATCAATGATTCTAAACCCTTCCTAATCATAATAGGATACTTTCTAACATAATTTAAATGACAAATCCTTACATAATCATAGGGAATATAGACTAATGTCTTCAATCTCTAAGAGTCCATTAATAATAAACCCACCATTAACAATCATTCAAAAAAAACCCAATTATTTCGTGATTATAAAGTAAAATTTCTAGATTTATCATTCCTGTAATAACGTTAGTCATCTACATGAAACCTTATCTTCCAATTTCACAATTTTATTGCTATTCAGTCTCAAATTCATAGCATCAATGGTTATCTCATAATCTAGGTTAACATGAATCATTTACGCTCAGAATTTTAGCAAGATAAACACTTGCCTTTTCGTGATCCTCTGAATTGTTGAACAAAATTGGTATGTAGGTGCTCCTCTCTTTGCGATCTACGCGTTGGTGTAATTTTTGGTGGAAGAACTTGAATCTTTGGACCAAATGACCTATGTGTTATTCTCCCTCTTTGGTTATATCCTTCTCTCTCATGTAAGTTGGAAACTGATAACCTCTTCTTACCCACGGCGAGGTCGTTCGATAGAGCATGAAAGCTCTCCCAGGCCCTGCCAAGCCTGGTCTCTCGCGAGTACCATTCTACCTCACACTAAAAATCATTATAATCAATGCAACTCATGGTCAATATAAATAAAGAGATGTAAAAAGACTAAGTTAAATAAATAGGACTAAAGGGTGAGTTCTCTCGATCAGCTTCTTCACCGAAAGATCCCTCTAGGCTACCACGCTGAACTACCTCGCTTGAGCGACTTTACTGAGTTGTGTCGCTTTGGTCTACATCGCTACCTTATTGAGCTGCATTGTTTGAGCTGCATAGTTTCCTTAATCCCAAACAAACACTGTTATTAATGAGGGGATTATTTATAATCTCCGGATTACCTTCAAGCCACCTATATTTTTTCCTTCGTGTAGAGATTTATTATGGAA
Organism: Sambucus nigra; assembly: GCA_949130495.1. Lineage (NCBI taxonomy): Eukaryota > Viridiplantae > Streptophyta > Magnoliopsida > Dipsacales > Adoxaceae > Sambucus > Sambucus nigra. The sequence continues at coordinate 514,984,096 of OX422210.1, read as the reverse complement.
ACAAGAAATGTCTACACGAAAACTTCTCAATCCGATGTACCTTCTCTGTGTGAACAAATTCTGGCATCTTTTCCTTCATTACAACTATTGCGGTTAACACCACCAGGAAAAAGTAAAATTCTCCCCGACGTACCTGAGTCAAAGAGCTGTGTCTTATTGATGCTTTGGTGAAGGGACATCTTAACTTTTTCCTATTACTGAGCTTCAACCATTCTGGCTTTACTACTTAAAATTCTCTCCATAGACCTGTTGACTTTCTCAAATACCCGTTTTGACTCTGGGGAAGTGCAATTCTCCCTTAGAAACTTCTTCATAGGAAATTCTCCCTATTTGAAGGTACTACTTCGTTTGGGCTCTTCTTTGTTGTTATTTCATCATGTTTAAAAAAGTAGAAAAATTCTCCCCGATGTAGCTTAGTCATAATTAGACAACGTTTAGACTTGTGGTGAGGGGACATCCTAGCTTTTTTTAACCGTTAGGACAGCTTCTTCGTTAGGAGTTATTGGATATGTCTAACAAATATTCTGGCACCAAAACTCAAATTTTATAAAGAAAACCCTTTTTATTCTCCATGTGTCACTTCATTAATGACGTGGTGCTGTCTTTTTAACTATCATGACACTTCCCGAAGTGCCACGTGTTTATTTGAAATGATTATAGGCGGCTTTGCATGTGTGGTGGCGGGAAACTCAAAAGGCGAACCCAAAAATTCCAAACGGCCATTATTCAAATACTTAACCATTTTTCCCTTAATTTGCCTTCGTCGTCTTCAACTCCCAGCATTCTTAGAGAGAGAAAATCCTCAGAGCGCCATTGTTTCTAATCTTTTACCTGGTTTCCTTCTTCTCATCGTCACTTACACCACAATTTGTGGCTGTACTCCTCCATTTTCATCCATAGCTCTTCCTTACCAAGATGTTTCTTTCATCGCCACTTATTATGGCTTCTTCCAGTGTCCCCAAGGCTACTATTGCCGCTGCTCAACCAGCTCTACCTCTACCACTTCTGCTGCCACTGCTAGCGCCACCACCTTGGATGTTGCTCATCAAGAGCAACTATATTTTTATCGTCTCCCATCTTTGGCAAGGGTGATCACTTCTATGGTTTCTGCAAGACCTGTACTTTTAGTGATAAGTATGATTCTTTAATTCTTGGGGATGAGGATGAGGATTCAGCTGAATGGGGCTTCCTCCCCTTAGAGGGAACTCTGCGTTTTCATCTCGAACGAGGTGACTTCCTTTGGTCCCATATCGATTTCGAGGGACCTGTAGGCTCCCCTGCTAATTTCGCTACCTGGAATGCTCATATGCAGAGTTCTCATGCCATGACTCTCACCAAGGTAGGGTTACATCGGGTTAAATGGTTTGGTAAGTTCACTCTGTCAAAAAACAATATTGCTCTATCAGTCTTGGTTTCTTGTTGGAACGTTAAGACTCATACCTTTATAGCTACGTGGGGAGAGTTTACCGTAACACTAAAAGATGTTTTTAAACTTTTAGGTCTTGAGCTTATAGGGGACGTGCCTTATACCTATGAAGCACTAGATGCCGAAGATGCTGCTAACCGTGCGGAATTGGATCGTATATGCTAAAGGTGCATAGGTACTTCCAACAAAGAAACTTTCACTCCCCTCATCAACTACTTCTTCTAAGATTCTTCTAAAGATGGTTCTTCTCGAGATGCCCCAAGACAAGGTACATCCCTGGAATTGGCAGCTTATATTCTTGTAGTCCTTTCTCGCTTTGTTTTGCCTAGGAAACCAAAAGATCAGCCCCGGAGGGATCTTATCAACATATCAATCCATTTAGCCTGGGGTGTCAGGCTTTCGCTAGTGGAAATGTCCTTGGGATCTCTCTATACCTATCTTGACAGAACCCACTAGGGCATGAAATTGTCCCTTGGCCGTTATAACTTAGCTAATTTTGCGAATGCCATAATTTTGACAATCTTCATCTATGTTCATTTCCCTGCGATAGCGGACAAAACTAATCATCCTCCTTCTGGGGAAATCATTTTTCTCCTCGCTCATATGTTTTCCATAAGAAACAGAGTCGTAAGGAGTTAATTCTATTATTTATCAACTTGGGAGTTTTTTGATGAGGCCTTATGAAGAAGAGGTCTTCCTCCATATACTTTGGGTTTTTTCAAATATGAAGCAAGGGTAGTCTAGCCAACTACTTTGAACCTCATCATTGAATACCCTTCGCTAGCTGTGGTCCTTCTGTTCTCACCGAGGTACCCGCCTTCCTATACCGATTGGGGATACACCAGTGTGCATTACAATCCCAATCGATGCAGCCGTCAATTCGGTTTTGATCAGGGGGATCCTCACCCAGTTTTCCAGTCATCTCACCCCAAAGTCTCTTTTAGCGAGGCATGTTCCTTGTTCTCATTTACTGTTGCATGGGGAGTATGTTCTACAATGGCTGGGTGAGTCACCATTCCAAGCATCACCAGGAAAGGGGAAGAGACCCCTCTATTTCTAACGAAGTACTAGCCGAGACAGCTGGCCCAAATTTTTGAGTTCATTTTGGGTCTCCCATGTATCCCCCAATTCTTTCGTTTTCTTCCCTTGAGATAGGGATGAAAGGTAACTCCATTCTTGGGATCGACTACCCTCTAAGAAAAATTCCTAAGGATCCTCCTACTGAGCTTCCTCCACATTGCTCCCTGATTCTCATAACTACCCCAAAGTCCAAAAAAGCCCCAACACCCAAATAGCCTGCCACTTTTGGAGGTATTTCTGGTGAAGGGGTTTTAACCAAAGTAGCCTATGGCGAAGGATATTCCCAACCGTCAGCTAAAAAAACTAGGAGGTCCAAATCTGAGACTTCCTCAAAGACTAAGTCCCAAACTCAGTCTCAAACTCTTTTGGAGGCGTTCTCCATCGCCTCTGTTCCTCCTCCCATGCCTGTAAAAGTGAGAGAGGAGTTGAGAAGGAAAATTTAGGCTGAGGTGGAGCGAATAAATGCTGAGTTTTAATGACATGCTCCTGTCGTTCCTCCTGCTAATGCCTTCCCTACTATCTTAGTTGATCCAACGGAACCAAGGTCAAAGAGGAAAAAGATCTCAAGGGTTCCTCAAAGTGCTGGTGATGTGGGTGCAAGGAAAAAGACTCTCTGTACTAAGTCCTAGAAGAAACGAGCTCTTGAGTGACATCTTACATCGGCACCCTCTGTCGTTGTGTCCCCTCCTTCTTCGTCAATGGTGATACCCTCCCATTCTCCCTCTGGATCATAGGTATACATATGTTTCTTTTTTTTCATCATCATTCATCATCATTTTTTTAATAACATGCATATGTCTAACTCTTAACAACTTTGGTGCAGGAGACTGAAGAAGAAAGGTCTAGCCCCCCTATGAGTCCTTTCATGGGGGAACATTTTGGTTCCTCTTAGATCGATGTAACTCCTCCCCATGCCCCCATGATCGGGTTGACTTACTCTCGTCATTTATCCTCCCAACGTGCGAAGGATGCTGCTACAGGGGTGGTTCCGTTGAGTCTATGGGAATCTCTTTTCAACCAGAGACAACTCCCCCAGCTTCTTCTGAATTATCACCTCAACCCGAGGTTCTTCTGCCCATCGTTCCAGCTACAGAATGTTCCCCCGAGGTAACACATTCTAAATCACTGTTAGGTCTGACGTCCTTTCTCTCTTCCACCCTTTTTTCCTGTTCACCACGCTGAATTCTAATCTGTTGGGATGATTTAGGTCGAAATGGTGTCTTTATTAGCAAACATTCTTCTTCTCACCGTGTTGACGAGACCCATAATTGCAGTTCCCCTCTTCAGTACCATAATTGAGGTAAGTAAAACTTGGGTATATTTATCCTTTCTTCTGTACTTATTCCCCATTTCTAAAACTTAAATTCATTTTTTATAGTTTTCTCTAGATCTTGTCCCACCAACTTCTCTTGGTAGTCTGCCCCTTCCCAAGGCCAGCCTTGATTTTTCTGCCCAGCATGGTGATTCTTTTGCATCCACCGATATTGGGTCATTACTTGGAGCTCAAACGTCCTCCATAAGTGAGACTCCTCTATTATCCTTAATACCTTTTATTGGCGAAGGAGTATCAGCCGACATTGAGCTGCCCACCGTTAAGGCTTCTGTGGGGGCTTCCGAGAAGACATATTTGCCTTCAACAGTTTCCCCCATTGTAGGTTCCAAGGTGGCTCCCGTTATTGCTCCAGCCATTGTTGAGGTACTTCCCTAGTTTCTCTTCATTTCTCATTGTTTGTCCTTTATTCTTGACATTGTACAAAATCTAGAAGAGCCTCATTTCTCAAACTTTCAAACTCCACTGGTAACGGTGACTTAACAAATGAAAACACTTGTTAATATTTTTTGCCAACTCCACCTATAACGGTGACTTAACAATGAAAACACTTGTTAAGATTTTTAGTAAACTCCACCTATAAAGGTGACATAACAATGAAAAACTTGTTAAGATTTTTCGTAAACTCCACCTATAACGGTGACTTAACAATGAAATCAGTTGTTAAGATTTTTCATAAACTCCACCTATAACAGTGACTTAACAATAAAAAACACTAGCTAAGATTTTTCGTAAACTCCGCCTATAATAGTGACTTAACAATGAAAACACTTGTTAAGATTTTTCCTAAACTCCACCTATAACGGTGACTCAATAATGAAAACACTTGTTAAGATTTTTCATAAACTCCACCTATAACTGTGACTTAACAATGAAAACACTTGTTAAGATTTTTCATAAACTCCACCTATAACGGTGACTTAAGAATGAAGACACTTGTTTAAGATTTTTTATAAACTCCACCTATAATGGTGACTTAACAATGAAAACACTTGTTAAAATTTTTCATAAACTCCACCTATAACGGTGACTTAACAATGAAAACACTTGTTCAGATTTTTCGTATACTCCTCCAATAATGGTGACTTAATAATGAAAACACTTATTAAGATTTTTCGTAAACTCCACCTATAACGGTGACTTAACAACTAAAACACTTGTTAAGATTTTTTCACTTAACTCATTATTTCTTCTACCTGTTCTCAGGTCGCCCATGAATCCTTTCCTACGGAAGAGAAATCTCCACCAGTTGTGTCGCCCATCTCTTCGCCCCATCTGGAACCCGCTATTTCAGAAGAATCTAGTCACAACGAACAAGGTTCCATGACCGGTGCTGCTACTAATAGCGAATCTAGTTGTGAGCTTCCTCTGCCCAACCTATCTCCTCACGACTTTTTCCTCATGGTCCTATAGCGCTCTCTTCAAATGTCTGCCAGCCATTGTTTGGTAATTGAGCAGCTTGCAAACAACCATCCTGAGACTTTTACTGTGGATTGTCTGCATTCCAACATCCCCATAATGAGCCATAGGCTTCAAGGCTTGGCGATCTTTGTTGCTGATATCGTCAGCACTCCGACCACGAACATTACCAGATCTCTCCTCAATTAATTCTTGGGCTATTTGAGGGAGTTAGACCGAGATGGCTTACATTTTGACTGACTGATTGGGCACTTAAAGACTTTGAAGAGATAATGATTAGAGAGCCGAAGGGAACTGCTATAGAAACATCAGGAGGATCAGTTAGCTGAGGAAGCTAGGTTGACCGACCTAGCACCTCTACTTGAGGCTGCCAATAAGAAGATAGAGGACAATGAAGAAGCTATGCATCCGAAGAAGCTAAGACGAGAGAAACTCCTTATGGAGATTACACAAACTCAAACGAGGTTTGAGATTTCAATTAATGCCCAACGGTCTTGCCTAGCAGCTTCTTCGAGCCTTCCTGGAGAATTTTTCTTTGCTCCTAACTTTTGGTTCCTCTTAGGCCAATGAACTCTTTTGCTTTTGCATACATTTTATTTTTTTCTTTTTTCTTCTTATGTAATTCTTGGGCAATATCTCCCAATCTTGTAATGCCCCAAAGTTTATGAATGAAAGAAAAAATGTATGTTTTCCTATGCCACTTCTTTGTGTTGTAACTGCTTACGTATATTACAATATTCTACAGTTCTTTCATCTCCACTCAAGTTGCAATAATAGACATCAAAAATAACTTATATATTCATAACAACAATAATAACAGCTAGATACAACGATGGTCTAAAACTTGATTGCTCATACATGATAGACTTTCAACTATTTATTGTTAATCTTAAATGACTTGTCTTCTTCCATCTTAGAAATTAAGCAATAACCTAAATTATGAGCTTCTTTTACAATGAAAGGCCCCTCCCAATTCGCTGCAAACTTAGGTAGAGGAAGCCCTCTGATGTGCTTCACTACTGTCTTCAAAACAAGGTCTACCTCCACGAACTTCCTTGGTCTCACCAATTTATCATAGCCCCTAGAGAGTTGCTTCGTGTACATTTGAAAGTGCTTCATCGCATTATCTATGTGTTCGTCCAATGCTTCAAACTGCACATGTATGTTCTTAGGAAGTATGCTACTTCGCAATGCATATCGGGCCGAGGGAACTTCTAACTCTATCAGTAGAATCTCGTCAGCTCCGTAAATAAGGGAAAATGGAGTATATCCTGTGGGCTTACTTTTAGTCGTACAATAGGCCCACAATACAACTGGTATTTTGTCATCCCACGATCTTGGAAAATCCTCCATCATCTTGACCAAAATGTTAATCAAAGTTTTGTTAGTTGCTTCGGCTTGACCGTTTCCCTTAGGGTATGCCACCGTTGAGGTATGATGAACAATGGAGTACTTATCTGTGAGCATTATTCCCTCTGAATTGACGAAGGGGGTTCCATTATCAGAGAGAATAACCTTTGGAATCCTAAAATGGCAAATGATGTATTCTCTGATGAAGTTTCTCACTACTCCTGCTATTACCCTTCTTAGTGGTATTGCTTCAGCCCACTTAGTAAAGCACTCTGTTGCCACTAGTATCCAAATCTTCCCCCCCGAAGAAGGATGTATTGTCCCCACGAGGTCAAATGCCCAAGTGTGAAAAGGATAAGGCATCGCTAGGGAGTGTAAATCCATCGATGGAGTATGGATCATATTTCCATGTAGTTGGCAAGACTTATATTTTCGAACGAACTCAACAGAGTCCTTTTCCATCATTGGCCAATAATAACCCAACATCATCAACTAGTCATACAACTTGGACCCTCCTATGTGAGCTAGATCGTGCGCTTATTTGAGGACTTCGGTTGCTTCTTCCTTTATGATGCAATGCAATGGTCTGTTGAAGTACCCCCTTTGGTAAAGCTTCCCCTCCTGAACGTAGAACCTCGAGGCCCTTAACTTGAGTGCCATCGCATCAATTTTCTCTATTGTGATAACTCCATCTTTAATGAAGTAAATATAGGCCGGCCTCCAGTCTGATTGAGCTTCAACGTAATAAAATTCAGATGCATCGAAGAATAGTTAGCATTTATCGCACTTCCGTTGTAGCTCAGCTACGTCCTATTTCATTCTGGGCCAGAAATACCCCTCCCTTTGAATTTTCCTGTAAAGGAGTATCTCAGGTGTTTCGCAGTGCTCTTCGTGTGTTTTCTTTAACCTCCGCTCTGCTTGTTCTGGGTCGATGCATCTTGACAACCACCCTCCTGCATTTCTGAAATAAAGGTTTCCCTAGTTTGTAAAGTATTAGGCTAATTCCCTCAGTTCCATCGCTCCTTCCCCAGACTCCAGTTATTTTCTAGTCTCTCCCCTTTAATCAAAGTTATAATCCATCGATAGAATTGACTATACCACTGAATGAGTTGTTCTTCGTTGAATCACAATAGTAGTTGTATCGTTCCTCATGACCATCTTCTAAGCGATGTTGGCATAGGCATTTGGATGGCAGTTCATCATTCAGGGATGTCTCTTAATCTTGGTCCGATGGAACTGGTTGATAAGCCTCTGAATAATTGTTCTGTAGGGTGCCATACTTATATGTTTCAATGCATATTCTCCATTCACTTGCTGAATCACCAAATTCGAATCACCCTTGATGCAAAGTGAACGAATTCCCTTTCGAAGGGCCTCCAGTAACCCCAGTACCAATGCTCCATACTCTGCTTCATTATTAGAACAAGGGAAATATAACTTATAGGAAAGACAAATCTTCTCCATTCCTCTTGAAAGAATAACCCCTGCTCCTCCTTTTCTTTCTGCTGAAGATCCATCGAACAACATGGTCCATTCTTCATCACTTGCATCTAAGTGATTGGCCTACAAGTCGTCTCCTCGAATACTTTCTCTAGGTGGCTGAAACATCCCAGAAGGGAAGATTGCCAAGAGATCTGCATATGCTTGGCTTTTAATTACGTCAGGGACTACACAATTCAAATCATATTCTAAGAGGATGAGGGACCACATAGCTTCCCTACCAATCAATATAGTACTTGCCAGCAAAAACTTAATAGGATCACATCTTGTTATAATATAAATTATAAAAAATAGCATATAATGTCTAAGTTTTTGCTCTACAAAGACAAAGGCAAAATAGTGCCTCTCTAAGCAACTATACCTAACCTCTGGACCATGTATGATTCTACTGAGGTAGTAGACTGGTCATTCCAGCCCATCAATCTCTTGTGCCAACAGAGCTCCAACGAACCTTGTGGTGGATGTGATGTATAGCTGCAACGGTATTCCTTCCCTTGGGAGAACCATGGTCTGTGGTGAAACGAGAAACTTCTTCAACCCAGTGATAGACTCTTGGTGAACCTCCTCGCACTTGAATTTTATGTTCTTTTGAAAAAGTTACATCAATGGGTGCATTATTTTGGCCAATCCACACACAAATCTCCTAAGGTAGGAGACTTTATCGAGGAAACTCTTCATCTCCTTCGACGTTCTTGGACTTGGCATCTTCAAGATCGCTCGATGTTTGTCTTAGTCCATCTGCACTCCTTATCGATCAACCACAAAACCTAAAAACTTTCCACTAGTTACTCCGAAGATGCATTTCAGTGGGTTCATCTTTAACTTATACTTTTCGCATCTGGCAAACACCTTCCTCAAATCGCTCAGATGTGACTCCTCCTTCCTCAATTTAATGACCAAATCATCCACATAAAATTCCATAAATTTATGAAAGAAGTCATAGAAGATGTCCATCATTGTTCTTTGATAAGTAGCCCCAGCGTTCTTGAGTCCAAACGGCATTACCTTGTACATGAAATTACCTAACGAGATTCTAAATGTCATCTTCTATGTGTCTGTGGGGTCCATCTTGATCTCGTTGTACCCTACATACCCATCCATGAAGATGTACATCTTATGACCAGTCATTGCATCTATCAAGCTATCGATAGAGGGTAGAGGGAACTCATCCTTGGGGCAAGGCATGTTCAAGTTTTTGAAATCCACATAGATCCTTATTTAATTTTGTCTTTCTTTCCCACCGGGACAATGCTGGACAGCCAGAGTGGGTGATGTATCGGCTTGATTAACCCTGCTGCCAACAAGCATTGGACCTCTTACTTGAGCTTCAAGTCCAGCTCAGGCTTATACGTCCTCATTGCTTACTTCACCGGAATGGCAGAAGGCATCACGTTAAACTTGTAGATGCTCACTTTCTCATCCAGCCCTTCCATCTCTGTGTACTTCCACGTAAAAACATCTATGAACTCTCAACTCAACTCAACCAAGGCCTCTCGTTTCTCCTTATTGAGATCTTTCGAGATAAAGATGGGCTTTGAATCCTCCCCTTCTTTCGCCAGGTTCAACTTCTCTAACTCTTGTGCCTATGGCTTCAGTTAATCTGCCATGTAATTTGGTTCTTCAGTGATATCCTCCACAAACTCTTGTATATTAGAGTTTTCTATCACCATACATTTCCCCCGTTGATCCACCAAAAACACTCATATATCAGTTCAGCCTCGTTATTAATTTCTTCGGTCGTCCGTTCACACCATTATAACCGATACAGCACCTTTCCCTCTTCGATAATAACCTTCTTGCACCATCTGCTAGCAGTTGCAACTGCCTTCCTCTTCTTTTCTCTGGAATCCCCAGTAATTCTTTCTCCTGAAAATCGACTCAGCACACTTTGTCATTGAACCTCATGCTCCGTTGGATCCATTCTAGGCCTCATTCTATCTTTGAGCTGCTTTGAGATGTTTCGAGGACGAGGGACCACTTGGTGGGCTTCTTCTTCCATCACTCCTTTATCGCTTGAAACTTTGTTATTCTTCCCATTTATAGGCCCCATCCTTTCCCTAATCGAGGGAACTCATGCTCCCTCCATTCTTCTCATTAGTACTCTGACGTCGTCCTCTAACACTGTGTAAAACGTTGCATCTATCAGGTGAGCTTCTTCGACATCAAAGGGCATCTTTGTATCTCTAATGGTGATCTATATTCCTTTAATGTTAGACTTGGGGCATTGGTGATACGCGAGTAACTAGCCCTTGGTTGTGCATCCACACTCTTTCTATCAAAAGATGGTAGGAAGTTTCACTCTCTATTACGTAGAATTTGATGTGGGAACTTAGATTTCCCATCACGATCCCAACGTTCACATAACCAATGGACTTGGAAGACTGGTTGTCATAACCTGAGATTACCAAAGGCATGGGGACTAACCTTTCCTCTAGGATATTAGCTGCGTGGAAAGAATTAATTGGCATGATGTTGATGGAGGCTCCCCCCGTCCATAAGAGCCCTTCCAAATCTAACTCCATTAATGCTAGCAGTCACATATAATGGCGTATTGTGAGGGAATCTTACAGCCCTATCCACATCGCTGAAAGTTATTTCTGGCAGAACTATCTTCACTAATTTGTCCATAGGTCCCTTTCATCTCAGCAAAGGGACTGCGTTCTTCCTCACGATATCAAGGATTTCCTGGGTTATCTCCAACCTACTTTCCTTTGGCATCCCCACCTGGTCGAAGAACTAGGCAAACTTTGGAGACTTTGAAATCGCACAGTATTCCATAGTTTGATCAACTTCCTCTCCTTTAACGTTGTATACGTCCTCCATATCTTTAGCACTTGCTTTATCATAAACTAACACTACGTTAGTAATTCCCCTAGTGCAATCTTTTAAAGACTCTTCAAACTCCTTTTGCTTTACCGTTAGCTCCCTTGTTTCTCTTTCTTCCTCATCATCGTAGGCCACCACCAGATTGGCCCCATGTGCTGGGAGTGGGTTGTTGTTAACATTTTGCACTGTTCTAAAAAACCCGCCTAGGCTCCGCCTAGGCACGCCTAGGCTTGAGGCTTGGGAGAAACGCCTCGCCTTACACTTTTCACGCCTTATTCTTTGTAAAACCCTTAAGACGCACTTTTTTCTAAAAACAACAATGATTTAGTGAAACGATGTCGCCTTTTAAAGAATTTGTTTACAAATCGGACCATTATCTCATCCAAAATAATCAAATAGTATTTTAATTTGCATATATTTAGACATATTTTTATTATATGTGCAATTTTTGTATTTTAATAGCCTTGTTATGGTTAAAAAATATTAAAATATATTAAGAAGGCCTAAACGCCTTTTCACGCCTTTTTACGCTTAGGCCCGCCTAGGCTTATAAGGCTTAAGGCTTGGCCTCCACGCCTCAATCACGCCCCGCGTTTTTTAGAACCTTGACATTTTGTGGAGGGATTTGCAACGTTCCTGCCTTCACATGTTTATCAATGATTCTTCTTAGTGTGAAATAACTTTCCGTTGGATGTTGGATCTTTTGATGAATCTGGTAATATTTGGGATCCTCTCTAGTTACGATGTCTGGTTCCCCGACGGGGATACCCTTTGGTTCATACATCGTTCCTCCTTTAACCATGGTGTTGTAATAGCTGATAGCCTCCTCTACTGTATAAGGCAACGGTGGTGGATCCTCCCTATCTCTCCCAAACTTTCTCTTGTTTTCCTTCTTCGTTAGTTTGCCCCTATCTGTTCCTTTGGTATATCCTACCTGTGGGGGATGAGACATCCCTCCCACAGGTTGTATCAACTTTCTAAACATTATGGCAACAACCATTGGATTTGGTCATACTACCAATGAGATATTTCTTGCTGCTTTTAGGAACGCCGCAAAAGTCCCCTCACGCGTCTAATTAATAAGATGGCAAATGTACTCAGGAAACAGTCCTTCCGCACAGATCAGTAGTATTTTGGATTTTTTGTCTTCCTCCCTCACATCGAGGTACCTTTCCCTGAACCTTCGAACGTATGCCACCACATCTTCCCCTGGTCGTTGCTTATCTCTCCCTAGTTGGGTTAAAGTGAACCCATATTTCCCTAGAAAGAACTTCTGGATGAACAAAATGTGCATCTCCTCCCACTTAGAAACACTCTTAGGAGCTAAGTGAGAATACCAGGTATACGCTTTATCGGTTAAGGATTTGGAAAACTCCCTTAACCTGAGTTTTTTATTGTTGCAATGAGCCCCCAAATGTCCAACGAAGTGTTTAATGTGCTCCTTTGAGTTCCCACCCTTTCCTGTATATTTTTCAAATATAGGAGAAATATAAACCTTTGGGTAGGGCTCATCATTATACTCCTGAGGATAAGGCGTCCAAAAGCCTCCATAGATCGAAGCTAACTCGGCAGCAGATTGCGAGGAAGATAGCATGAATTTAAGATCTCTCTCTGCACCTCTTTTCTCATCTCTTCCATAGCTGATACCGTTGAAGGAACGACCTAAGGAACCATAGGTTCGGTGCCCATTGTACCTGGAGAAATCATCACGATTGGAATGGTTGATACTCCTGGAGTTCCCACAGCTGGATTTACAACAGGGGGTATACTTGTTGGGACCGTTCCTGTTAGAACTGTACTTGGTGGGGCCATTGGGGTTGCCTTTAGTGTCACAAAGGAGTTGGATTCAAATCCCCCACAACACCGTTGAAGCTACGGTAGTTTGCAAAAACTCATAAAATTTATTCATGAGGAGTGCCACTTCGGCTGGTCCCAACCCAACGCTCTTTAATACCCCGTATTTTTACGCATATTTATTTTTATTAAATTATGGAAAATGGGGATTAATTAATTTAAAGGGAGAAAATTTAATTTGTAATTAATCTGATTTAATGGTAATAATTACTAGCGTGACGAGAGTCAGTAGTTATCGAAGTAATATTATGGTCGGGATGAGATACACGGAAGTCATGTTATAATTATTTGGGACGCGCGTATGAATCGCGTCATCGGTATGTATTTGGGGTTTAATAAGGTAAATTATTTTTATATAACTCAAATGACTATTTTGAGTGAGCCAGAGTGTCCGAAAGGGTCGAAATAGTCAAAAAATACTACTCGAGTATTTTATTTGGAGTCCGGGGCATTTTAGCCCAAAACGACACCCCGGAGGGGTATTTTGGTCTTTTGGGATTTTTGGGTAATTAAATGGACGAAAATTGGGTTTAATTAAAAGCATTGAGGGTTAGTGGTCTGTTAGTTTCAACTTACGTGAGAGAGAGAGAGAGAGAGAGAGAGAGAGAGAGAGAAGAGGAAGAAGAAGACTCCATTGGAGCCCTAAGCAAAAAACTCGAGCTTTCGCACCAAAAATTACACCGACGTGTAGATCGTGTCAAGAGGATCATTCCCATAGCAATTTCAGCCTAAGAATCATAAGTTCATTCTGAGGCAAGTGTTTATCTTGCTCCTTTTTTAGCATATATTGTTCCTATTAATTTTGGTTTGATGATATAAACTTGGTACAATGAAAACTTAGGTTTAATTAGACCAAATTGTGAAGAAACCTTATAAATTGGAGATGGGTATGCATGTAGAGGTTTTGCCCTTGATTGGACTACTAAAATCTGGGAATTTTATATTGTAATCACGAATTATAATAAGAGTTTTGGACAATTAAAAATTTGGGTTCATATTTAAGAGACTTATTGGATAAAGAGATTGTTGAATTACAATTGATTTTATAAGGATTTGACCTTTAATTTGTGTTAGAAAGTATCTTGGGGTGATTGGTATTAGTGTAGGAACATTTAATTTGGATTGGTTTGAGTATTTGTATGTTTTTGAAGATTGAAAGTTGAGAAAAATTGAAGTTGGGGAAGAACTGGGTCTCTCCGGAATTTTCGTTAAAAGACCTGCCTAGGTTGTTCGAACGAACCTTCCAAAAAGATTTCCAAAGACATTTCTAACGAGTTACTGAGTTCGTTCGAAGTGGAAACTTCGTTCGAACGAACTCATTCGAACATCCTCGTTCGAACGAGAATCCTGGAAGTTCTAACGAGATTCCAGATTGAGTTTTTAGGGTTCGTTCAAGTTAAAAACCATCCTAGGGTTATCCGAGTGAGTGTATTAACCTATGTGAGTAACGAGTGGCTTAATTTCCACAGTGTTAGGGAATTAAGGGTGTAATGGTCCTTGAGGTATCAAATTTGTGTGAAAACCTAAGAAAGAATGTAAGTCCTAGAGAGGCTACATATGCGGATATAGTGGAGAGTAATGGCATTAATATTACTTACGGATTATAGTATTTGGGTTATGTGATTACCTATTAATGTATATAAGTTGTGTGCGAGCTTATTACTTGGAATATCATATGTATGACGTACCTATATATTGGTTATCGAACGGGGATTAACGCGTTGTGGATGACCATATCTTGTGTGCCTTCAGGGGATTTCGAGTCGTACCACTAGAGCATGGAACCTAGGTACGGGCTATTTGTGAGAACGATAGTGTTGACGGACATATGGGTGCGAAGGTATGTGCGTAGCCTATCGGCTTGGGACTATGTTCGCCTCCAATATGTGTATATGTTTTATTTGGTTCTTGAGAGATTGAACCTGTTGTCCTTTATGCGTGAGCGTTGCAATGGGACGAGATAGTCGAGTATGCCTAGCATCAGGGGTTTCTTAACCATGGGTGCTGTATAGATATATTTGTATGTATTCATAGTGAGATTTTATATATGTATACTGAGTTCCTACTCTGTGTTTCTTGTTGGCTACTTTATTAAAGTATATACTTATTGAGTCACCAGTTGGGCATAAAGATTTCTATGAGAATGAGTTACAAAATCCTTAAACCTATTCCTAAATAATAGTAGTATATTGATTTCGGGTTATTTAGATATTGTATCCGGCATAGTGATTATCCTACAAATAGTCAGGTAGAGTGACGAGACTATTATGGGTAGTTAGACTCGCTAGGTGTGCACATTAGATGATAGGCGAGCTTCTCAAGTGCGTAAGCTAAGTTAACATGGATAATATATGTGCTATTTAAAACAATTTGAGCACTTTCTATATTTAAACTGTTTTTTACTCGGGCTCTGAACCGTTTTTCTGTAAATCTCTTTTCTTGTTATATTATTTTAGGTGCTCAGCCACAGAGATACCAGACTTAGGAGATTTCATTTAGTTACCGAGATGTAGTTGTTGTGGAGGCTACGGGATATTTCTAGTAGACGTTTCTGAGTCTATTGCTCCTTATCCATCAGTCATTGCATTTCAGTTGGACATGTCATCTCTCCTATTTTACATTTAGATATTTCGAGTTGTTTTATTCTATCATTAGAATTTGATGTCATGTTATTAGATTATTCTATGGGATTTTGACTGGATGTGTTTATTCCAGTTCTTTATTTAAATTCAGTTAGTTCTTACCTTATGCTATTGTGATGTATGGTGATGGTTAGATATTTCCCTTTATTGTTGATGGTTAATAACAAGATAAAATTTTGACACCAACCTTTTTAAAAATTAGGTGGTTAGTTTTTATTAAATTAAAATTTGAGTTTTCGACAGTGATGCATTATCTGAACCAACTTGATATTTTGAAATTAATTAATTAAGGACTCATCATCCGGTAATTAATTAGGCGGGGTGTCACTGGTGGTATCAGACCATCAGGTTCTAGTGTCCTTAAGATCTATACGGCTTATTTTGTTTCCGCGTAGTTTCCTTTGATATAGAGCCCTATATTTTAGGATTGTTATACTCTTTTTGCATTTCACGTTCTTCAGCTACTTTGAGATAATAATAGTATACTTATGAAACTTTTCTCTCCTTTAAGATACCTCCTAGAGGTGCACAGAGAGTTCCCATGGATGCCCAGCCTGAGCCTTAGCCTACTCCAGCTCAGGGTATGATGAATTCCACTAAAGTTGCCGCCATTGTAGCTCACGTGGTGAATGATGCATTAGCACTTGTGCTACAGGAACCACCTCAGGCATCGATGGTGGCTCCAGTTCAGGCCCAGGCCTTCCCGTCTTCTTGGGAACGTGTTAGGGATGCCTTCCAAAAGGCGCATCCTCTGGAGTTTACAGGGAGCTCCGATGTGGTGGTAGCGAGCCAATTGAAGAATGATATCCAGAGGAACATAAGGATACATTAGTGCACGGAGGCACAGAGTCAGATACTGGCCAAATTCAAGTTAGTGGGAGCATCACTGCTGTGGTGGGAGTATATTACCACCGCTGAGGAGAGAGACACACTCACTATACGAGACTTTTGGGTGAGGTTCAACCGCAAGTATTTTCCCTAGGCCTTCTTGATAGAGATGAGACGGAAATTTGTGAACTTGAAATAGGAGGGAAAGATCATGGAAGAATATGAGGCAGAGTTTATCAACCTTCTGAACATTGTACCAAATGAGATCCCAACTGAGGAGAAGAAGATTTAGCATTTTATGGATGGGTTGATATGAAGGATCCGCCAACACTAGATAGGAAATCTTCCTTTGGCCACCTATTCGGAAGTGGTTAATGCAGCACTAATCCACTGCCAGGACTGATGATGCTGGAAATATCACTACCCTTCAAGGTGTTTATAAGCTCAAATCAGTGATAACAATGGCATCTCAAGTACATGCAAAATATAAGAGATTGAGATGAGGAGAAGAGGATGAACACCAGTATATAAGTGGTTCAGCCAATTAGGCCTACATCAACTGTGCAAGGGAGTGAATACGATCACTAAAATAAGGCATTAATGGTCATGGATACAATCTCTCAAGCTTTCTCTCTCTACTGTCTAATTTGACAGAGTTTCAGCTAGGGTAGTAATTTTGGATCCTTCTCAAGGTAGGAAAATACAAGTATATATAGTGTTTGGGGGGTGTAATGTAAGCCCCATGCATACAATAAGCATGTGTGTATTGATCTAGGCAATCTAATGAAGACAACTGTCACTGTTACATATAAACAATGATGATGAAATATTCCCCCACGTGAGGGGATTGATTCGGTTACAACTGATTTTATCCACGTGTTCCTATCCTTGCATATGCTTCTAAATGCTCGGCCCTGTTCCTGACTGGTGCAACCTCGGCCTGAAAAAGTACAAGGTTGGTGAAGTCTCACTGTTGCTTTATCTGAGGTTATTCATGATGATCTCGACCAGGTAGGCCAGTCGAGGTAAGATAGGAGGAGTTGAAATATCGGCCTGGGCCAGGGTTAGGCAAGTATAGTTGGAACGTCAGCATGGGCCGATGATGACGATAAAGTGTGGTTGAACCCATGAGTCCTTGCTGGCCTCGGATTATTCCCATCTGAGGTTGATATAAGAGGTAGATGTGATGTCGACTATGAAAGACCTGGTGGATAGCTGACCCCATGAGTTATGAGGACCTCGGTTGATGCCTGATGGTGGGTAACTTGTAATTTCGGCCGCAGCCGACCTTATGTTGGACGAGATCACTGGTCGTCAGTCTTGAGCCCTTGTTACCTCGGACGTCCTGCTGGCCGAGGTTGGTGCCTCCGAGATGTCAGGTACACTTTGGGCATATCAATCACCCCTAGCCCTTAGTTACCTATGTGAAATAGGTGACTAAGGTGTATGCAACTCCGAGGTTGTTCTTCCTTTTGTGCCAACCTTTCTTTAATAAGTGTCAACTTCTGAAGTGAATTGCGTGCTAGGCAAGTGCAATGATGATGGCCTTTTGGGCTCCCAAGGCAATGATGGGCATTGGGATTTATGCCAGCGTGGTTAGGGTGTTTAAACCCCTTCTCTTTCTCTTTCCTCTTCATTTCTTTCTATTTTCCTGCCTTGGTTATCTCTGTAACTCTCTCTCTCTCTACAAGAGCTTGGTTATTGCTTTTCAGAGGTTTCCTTATTTCCATTCCTCTTCTCCTGCATTTCACACTTTAACAGGTATTGTCTCCACTCTACTTTGCCATTTTCAACCTTTAATTCTTATTTCTTCATTTTTCGGTGAGTTTTTTTGGTTTTTCAACCACTGTTTTGCATATTTTGGTGACTGTTTGAGTTTTCCCGTGGCTATTGTTCTTGCTCAAAATACCAATTTGATCCTTCGTTAGGTTGAGTCAAGTTGTTTATTTTTGGTTTAGGGTCCAAGTGTAAGGTCGTCTTTCAATGCTCAGACCTCTTTATAAACTTATTGAGTATTTCCCTTCTCTTAGAGAGATAACTTTGGCAAAAATTAGGCATATAGAGCTAGCCCAAGAGGAAGCTCATAGGGCTGAGGCCTTTCCCCTCAGACCTATCTTTCCCCCACCTCTGAAGGTAATATACCCTGAGCCAGTCGAGCCTGCTGAGCCAGCAGAGGATCTAATAGACCCTTATCCAATGTCTGAGTTTGAGTCATCAACCTCAGACCCTATGTCTATAGATTCATTCCAGGAGGTAATAGATTTCTCCATTAGGCAAGATTAGGTCCCTGATCAGGTCGAGGTCGAAAGTCGCGCCTCGTCCCACAATGGTTCCAGCACTTCAGGGACTTCTTCTGATGTTAAAGTTGTGGGGTCGACTGTAGTTATTCCCCCAATCATTGATTATATTCCCCTGTCGGCCGCCACAGGGGCTGAGTTCACTCAGAGGTTCCCCGGAGGTGTTCTTACACCTTCCCAGGCCGATGTTACTAGGGATAAGGATGACAGTTATGAGAGTGGCATTGATACCTCGGAGGCTAGTGAGATAGAGAGTACTATCACTGAGTTCTACATGTTAGCCTTTAGGCACCTTTATTCCATAGGTCCTTCTATCAAACTTAGGAGACCTCTGAGGGAAGAGAGGGCCTTCGGTGGTCGAGATGCGAAAATCTGCGTATATGAGCAGATGTTCAAGTTAGGATTTCATCTCTCCATCCATCCAAAAATTAGAGCCATATTATCCCATATTGACTTGGCCCCTTCCTAATTATCTCCCAATGCCTAGAGGGTGATGATTGGAGCTATCATCCTATAGAGGGCAGTCCATCATTCAGACCTTCCTGTCAGGGTCTTCACAGGGTGCTATGTGCCATCCTCTGCCAGAAACCATATGACTTACTATCACTTCTTGGCTAGAAAGTCTGATAAGAAGATGTTATTGGTTACCTAAACCTCATATCATAACTGGAAACCGCGATACTTCTTCGTCTCAGGGGCATGGGAATTTGGTACTTATGCCCCCTCTTCATCACTAGAGCCGAGGACCCCTCTGAGGTGGGGAAAATTGTCATTGACTGCCAAAGACGACCCTGGGTTAATTTAGGATATCCTTCGAAAGGTTAAAGACCTTTAAGATCAGGGGGAGCTTGGCTGGCTAGTCAAGTACGAGCATCTGATGACCCCCTACTACCTCTCTAAGACGAGCTTGGGGGAAGTCCTTTAGCCAAGCTTAATAAGTTTTTATTTTGCTAAGTTGTACTTATGATATTCAATGTCTCTGATTTACTAACTCAGACCATGGTCATTTGCAGAACGCCCAGAAGGTATATCAGACGACCTGTGGGAGATATCTTCACCAAGCCTGATCAAGTTGGTGAAGAAAGTTGGGATCAATGCACCTCTTCCCCAACCAAAGCAGAATGTCGGCACTTATAATGCCGACGCTACAAAGAAAAGGAAATCCACCGCTGCTACCGCTGAGGATCAGAGACAGAGCAAAGCCCAATAGGGGGATCGCGTCATCCCCATCTCGGTCGATGATACACCCGCTGCTCGTCTATAGCAGTTGAAGATCAGTGACAGCCTAATTGGTCATGGTCTGAAGGTGATGGATGCCATTGGCTCTACGATGACCGATGCTGATAAGTGCTTTTTATGCTCTATAGATACCCCTCTACTGGCCGAGTTTTGCCTTCATAGGTTGATCCAGGTAAAGATTTTAACTTTTTTTAGCTCCAAGTGTAACCTCATCCTTGATTTTGGTTGTCTTGATCTCATACATCTGATTTTGTATTGCAGGGTATCCTGTCCATGCACCGGTTTATTAACTGGACTCCAAGGAAACTGCCCCTTATTGAAAAGGGAAGAGAGGCCCAGAAGGTGGAGGTCTCTCTAAATGCTGAGGTTGAACGTCTGAAGACAGCCTTAGCTGAATCTGAGAATAAAGTGAAGCAGAGGGACAAGGACATTGCTAAGCTCCAGAAGGACCATACCTCTGCCCTGAAGGCCAAGGACGACGTTCTTCAACCAAAGGTCGACGCTGCAGTGAAAGATGCCCTTGAGGACGCCTCTGAGAAGATCTTGGCCGACTACAAGGTCTCTGACAAATTTATAAGTTTCGGCTTTAAATACCTTGAAAGAGGTGTTAAATCTACTAGTAAATGGGCGGCCATCAAAGAAAAGGAGTCAGGGAGTTTGACAGCCTCGGACTTCATTAGTTTCGACTACGGTAACCCTCAGTTTGCTCAGGCCTTGCAAGAGGTTAAAGAGAATGGAGAATGTGTTGCACCTTTAGAGACTGCACAACTGGAATCCATAGAGACTGAGGATGTCAACCCTCAAGATGATGGGGTTGAGGTTACCAACGTCAGCCAAGGTGATGGGACTGAGGTTACTAACCTTTTGGTTGTAGACACTTAGACCATAATTTGTGAAGCTTCACTTATAATTTTTTCTTTTCATCTGTAATTGTTTGTAACCTCTGATAACATTCTCTTGCACAATTTGACCTGTAATTCTAACTTCTTCATGTTATACCATCCTCTTCAGAGGAATTTGCTTCTTTCTCCTTTGAATAGTTTTATATGTCATGCAATGGTGTTTGTATTAAGGTCTGAAGTCTCAATATAATGGTGTCTTCATCACTAAACTATGATGTTATTAAGGTCTGAAGTCATCTAACTAAGATGTTTCAACTCAGACCTTATCACTAAATTATGATGTTTTAAGGTCTGAGGTCATCTAACTAAGATGTTACCCTCATATATTCCACTAAATTAATGATGTTTGAGGTCTGAGGTCATCCAAATATGATGTTTCCCTCATAAATTCCACCAAATTAATGATTATTAAGGTCTGAGGTCATCCAAATATGATGTTTCACCTCAGACCCTGTCACCAAATTATGATGTTTTAAGGTCTGAGGTCATCAAACTAAGATGTTACCCTCATAAATTCCACCAAATTAATAATGTATAAGGTCTAAGGCCATCCAAATATGATGTTGCCCTCATAAATATCACCAAATTAATGACGTTTAAGGTCTGAGGTCATCTAACTAAGATGTTTCACCTCAGACTTTGTCACCAAATTATGATGTTTAAGGTCTGAGGTCATCTAACTAAGATGTTTCACCTCAGACCTCGTCACCAAATTATGATGTTACCCTCATAAATTTAACCAAATTAATTATGTTTAAGGTCTGAGGTCATCCAACTAAGATGTTACCCTCATAAATTTCACCAAATTAATGATGTTTAAGGTCTGAGGTCATCCAATTATGATGTTTCACCTCAGAGACTGTCACCAAATTGTGATGTTTTAAGGTATGAGTTCATCAAACTAAGATGTTACCCTCATAAATTTCACCAAATTAATGATGTTTAAGGTCTGAGGTCATCCAATTATGATGTTTCACCTCAGACCCTGTCACTAAATTGTGATGTTTTAAGGTCTGAGCTCATCAAACTAAGATGTTACCCTCATAAATTTATCATACAAGTAATCCAAATAAAGCATTGACACAAGAACTCCTCTTCTCATTAATATTCTCTTCATCACATGATACATTTACATAAAAATAATTGCAACATCATATGTAATATTTCTTCAGGTGATCAGCATTCCAATGATTGGAGAAAGGTTCCCCCTCGAGATTTTCTAGCTGGTAGGTACCGGGTACAACCTCATCAACAACTTTATAGGGACCATGCCAATTCGAGTGAAGCTTGTTTATCTTCTTCAAAGTCTTCTTCAGCACCAGGTCTCCTACAGCTATAGGTCTTGATTTCACCCTCTGATGATAGAACTTTGTTGTTCTCTGCTGGTAGGCTGTCTGTCTGATCTCAACATCTTCCCTCCTTTCCTAAATCAAATTTAGGTCGAGTCTTATCTCTTCTCCATTCCTCTCGGGGTCATAGGCCTGAACTCTATGAATGAGGAGTCCTACTTCTGTAGGTATGATGGCTTCTGAGCCATGTGCTAACATAAATGGGGTCTCCCCCGTTGGTGTCCTCGTCATTGTTCTGTAGGCCCATAACACTGCATAAACCTCTTTCGTCCATCTCCCCTTGGCCTCTTCCAACCTCTTCTTAATCCCATCAAGGATTGTTCGGTTCGTGACTTCAGTCTACCCATTTGCCTGGGGTCGGCCTGGAGAAGAGAAAAATTTCTTGATCCCGACTCTCTTGCAGTATTTCTCTAAGGAAGAATTCTTGAACTGGGTTCCATTGTCTGAGATGAGAGTGTTCGGAGGACCATGCCTGTATATGATGCTCTTCCAGATAAACTGGAAGGTCTTTTGCTCTATAATCGTGATCATCGGCTCAGCCTCTACCCACTTGGAGAAGTAATCAATCGCTACTATCAGAAATCGATAATTGTTCGCAGCCCTTGGCAATGGTCCCACCAAGTCAATCCCCCATACTGTAAATGGCTAAGGGGAACTGATTGACGTTATAGGTTGATGAGGTTGATGAAGGATAAAGGAGAATCTCTGGCACTTTTCACACCTCTTCACATAGGCTGCAGCATTCTTAGCGAAGGTCGGCCCCCAATATCTATGTGTAATTATCCTCTTAGCTAAAGGTCTTCCTCATATGTGACTGGAGCAAGAACCCTTGTGTATATCCTCTAGGACGCAGGGGACCTCTATGGAATGGACACATCTGATAAGATGTATTAGAAATCCTTTCTTATATAAGACATCTCCTATTATTGAGAACTTTGCACTTCTATACCTCAATTTCCTCCTTTCTAGCTTCGATTCTGGCAGCTTTCCCTCTCTGATATATCTGATGAGGGGGTCCATCCATGAGTCTACTAGGTTCAAGTTAAGGCAAGAGTTGGCAACCTCTTCATCCTCAATGGTCGGTTTGAGTAGGATTTCGACTGGTATTGTCCTTCTGATACCTGTCCTTATTGCCGAAACCAGCCATACGAATGCATCTGCATGACTGTTGTCCTGTCGAGGGACCCTCTTCATCTTTACCTCTTCGAAGCCTTTTAGCATCATTCTTACCCTTTTCAGGTATTTCTCCATCCTATCGTCCTTGGCCTCATACACTCCAAATATTTGGTTGATACCCAACCTCGAGTCGATGTGAAGTAAGAGTCGGCCAACTCTAAAGGCTTTTGTTAAAGAGTGGCCTGCTATCAAGACCTCATATTCTGACTTGTTGTTCGATGCTTTAAAGTTGAACCTTAATGCATATTCAACGTTGGTACCATTCGGAGCTGAGAGTATCAGCCCTGCACCGCTTCCACTTTCGAAAGAATACCCGTCAACGAAGAGGTTCCAAACGTCTTCATTCGAAGAGAAGTTCCCCTTTGACGGGGCTCCTTGCTTAAAAAGGTACATGTCTTCCTTATTCTAAGCCACTCCTCTTATGGCTCTACGGTACACAACCTCTTTCGGGTCCCAAAAGACGTTACTGTTTGATTCCTCTACTATCTCTGGATTATTCTCAACCTCAGCCTCTTCCCATGTGAATTCAGCAACGAAATCTGCGATATTTATTGCGATAAATTACTTGCTAAATATTTTCAAAATGTTTTGTGTACTAACACTTGCTATACAATATTTTTAAAACCTTTTAGGTGTCCAGCCACAGGGATGCCAAGCGTGACTTCATTCCAAGGATTTCGGAGCTGCAACATAGGTGGGTGTTACAGGGCATTGACTAGACGCTTACTTTAACCTTTTCGGATCTAGTGTAGGATCTCATTTTTTAGCACTCTCATTTTGGGACGTGTTGTCCACTCATTACATTTGCAGTTATTCTATTGTGTTGGATTTTGAGTTGGTTTTATTTCAGCCGTAGTTTTCGGCAAGACTTTATTTCATTCAGTTATTTATGATGGTTGGTTTAAGTACTGCTTAATTTATATTATTTCGCTTGAGTTGTATCTGTTTAATAAAGATAAAATTTGGCACTAACTTAATTTCACTTAGGTGGTTAGTAATAAAAAGGTTTTCGACAGTGATGCTAAGAATGAACCATTTAAGAAACCTGTTTCAAATTAAATTAAGGCTTGATCACCCAAGGTTTAATTAGGCAAGGTGTCACAAGCTGTTTAAAGGCCTTGTCACACTCTTCATCCCACTCGAAGTCCTTTCTGAGAACCTTAAAAAATGGAAGACACTTGTCTGTAGCTCTGGAAACAAACCTGTTGAGCATTGTAACTCTTCCAGTAAGCCTCTGAACGTCTTTTATACTTCTCGGTGTCTTTATTTCAAGTAAAGCCTTGATTTTTTGGGGGTTGGACTTTATTCCCCTCTAATTGACTATGAATCCAAGAAACTTTCTAACTCCTACTTCGAAGACACACTTGGCAGGATTGAGCTTCATCCTGTATAAGTCCTTGGTGTCAAAAGTTCTCTTCAGGTCGGCTACATGAGTACAGGCCCTCAAGCTCTTCGGCAACATATCATCTACATATTCCTCCATTTTCTTGCCAATTTGATCTTCAAACATCTTATTTACAAGACGTTGATTCATGGCCCCTGCATTTTTCAAGCCGAAGGGCATGACCTTATAGCAATAGGTCCCATTATCTATGATGAATGTTGTCTTTTCTGAGTCATAAGAATCCATGAAGATCTGATTGTAGCCTGAATACGCGTCCATGAAGCTCATAAGTTTGTGCCCCGCCATGGCATCAACCATCTGATCGATCTGAGGTAAGGGATATCTATCTTCAGGGAAAGACTTATTCAGGTCAGTGAAGTCTATGCACATCCTCTATTTTCCATTGGCTTTGGGCACAATGACGGCGTTTGATAACCACTCTGAATATATGACCTCCCTGATGAATTATACCTCTTCCAACTTTCTGACCTCTTCCCTCATGACATCATACTTTTCCCTGGAGTAAACTCTTTATCTTTGTTTGATTGTCTTAGCATCCTCTACCACTTTTAGTTTGTGGCACATTACCTCCGGGTCGATGGCAGGCATGTCTGGGTGGCTCCAAGCAAAGACACTCTGCCTCTTCTTCAAAAATCTTATCAGCTCTTCTTCGATCTCAGGTTTTAAGGCCTTGCCGATTTTGACTATTTTTTCTGGTCCATCTTCATTGAGGACTATGGATTCTACCTCATCCGCGGCATCTCCTTTCTTTAATTTTATTTCATACCTGGGATTAAGTGAATCAATGTTATATGTGGTAGTTTCCCTCTTATGGGCCTCTCTATCTTCAGCCGAGTTTAAGTAGCATTTGTGTACCGAGGTCTGATCACCTTGCACTTCCCCTACCCCATAGGGGGTCGGGAATTTCAGCATTTGGTGGACCGTCGACGGCACGGCCTCAAACTCCTTAAGGGTTAATCGTCCTATGATGAGGTTATAGGCTGAGAAGACGTTTTCATCCATAATAAAAAAAATTGATCTTCCTGGTTAACCTCTTAGGCCACTTGTCTCCCATTCGTACAACCATCTCATACATGCCCGATGGATGGACCTTTTCACCACTGAAGCCCATCAATGGATGATGATAAGGTACCAGTCTTGCTCTGCTGAGGACTAGGCTCTTACAACATGGCCAAAACATTACGTCCCTTGAACTTCCTCCATCTACGAGGATTCTATGTACCTCACATCCATGCACTCTTGTTGTAACCATCTCATACACTGCCTTAGCCTCTGCCACATGAGCTTTATGATCGGTTACTTCAGATCCACCCCCTCCTAGTCCTCTACATATAGTGTTAACACCGAAGGAGATCATTCCAACACTCTTCACAGGGGCATATTCCTCCTTTGGTGGGAGGTCTGGGTCGTCCTCATCATCACCATCGGAGTCCTCGTCTCTTCTCGCTGGGGTTTCATCTCAACATCTATCGCTTCTCTTCTTTTTAGGGTCATCTCTTCCCCTCTTTGGAGCCTTACCATCGATATACTTCCTCAGCTTTCCGAACTTCAACATCTTTTCGATTTTATCCCTCAAAGCGAACTCACACCACAGGTTCTTATTCCTCTTATGCGGAGGGGCCTTCAACTTCTCCTGCCATCTCACAGAATGGTCATTCTTGATCTCGTTGAGGATGTGTTCGCAGCTCACAGTTAGAGGAGTATAATGTGCAAACTTGTCATCTGTAGACCTCTTTTTTCCATCTTTCTTTATTTGGAACTTCCCCCTGCCACTTTCGTTCTCATCCTCATACTTTGCATCCATGGCCACTTCAGCGTTCATGACCTTCCCTGTAGTTTCCAATAGCTCTGCCATGGACTTGGGAGGGTCTTCAGCAAGCTTCCACAATAACTTTCCCTTTTGGAGTCCCCCAATGAGGGCTGTCATGGCTATATTGTCTTCATAATCTTCAACCTCTAATTTTTCTTTGTTGAATCTAGCAATGTAGTCTCTTAGGCTCTCATTCTTGCCTTGCTTGACATGCAGCAGATGAGTGGTCTTCTTTTGAGGTCTTACCCCAAAGCAAAAATTATGAATGAAACGTTCAGCCAAGCCCTTAAAGTTCTCAATTGAGTTCTTTAGAAGAGAGGTAAACCAGATGTGTGTAGCTCCTGTCAAAGTCCCGGAGAAGGCCCGACACTTCATCTCATTTTGGATTGAATAAATGTCCGTCGTAGACTGGTACATCTCAATTTGCTGCACAGGGTTAGTACTACCATCATAATTGGGAGACACCGTAGGTGGCTTGAACCTGGCAGGGGTTGGGAAGCTCACTATCCTGGCCACGAATGGGGAGCCCTCTGAGAAACCTCTTTATAGTGGGTCTCGGCTTTTGATGAGGTCCCCTATCTTCTCTTCGAGACGTTAAATGGAATCATTCCATGACTTTGGAACGTCGGCCTGGCCAAGGTTATCCCAATCTTCCTCCAAGGGGTGGACTGAGGGTTCCTCGTCCACCGCACAACGTCTATTATTTACCTCCTCTTGATCCCTGTCTCGACCCTGATGAGGTCAGCCATGATGAGGCTGTTGTTCCCCATCTTCCCTTAGTGACCCTGCTGCACTTCTTGACCTGGATAACCTCTGCCTCAGGTCATTGATTGGGCCGAGATTTTCAAAGGCTAACCCTCTGCTCAAGCGATCAAAAGCTGATCCTCTCCGTTGGTCACCACCATCTCTTCTGCCCTCACAACCTCGGTTTTGCTGGATAGGACATACAGTGTTATTCGAAACCTCATACGGATCCCAGCAGCCCTCTAGAGCATCTTCTGCCTCCATATCGACATACCTATCCTCAGGGAAAGGGTGTCCTTGCCTCCCCAGACATAAATCCCTAAGGTCATAAATGTCCCTCCTCCGTTGAGGTGTAGGTTGGTCTTTTCACGGTGCCTGGGGTGGTCCCATGGCTTCAGGATGAGGCTGAGAAGTTGCCGGAGTAATCATCTCCGATGAGACCCCGGGTAGCCTCATCATATTTTGACTGAGTTATGCAAATTTCTCCTACATCGCTTGTTGAGTTATAGCCAAGGACTTCAAGGCTGCCGCCACCTCATCCATCTCGGACTGGGATGGTGCCTGGCTGGAACTAGGCCCTCCAGCACCAGGTGGTGGTAACTCCAGTGCCATATGTTAAAACTAAATATATTTTACAAAAGGTGAGCTTAATACCTTAAGGGACCTCTTTCAATGGTGAAGCAGCTCCACGCAAGAAATGAGGCCTGGTTCACCACCAGAGTCTCCGGTGAGGGTAAGCAGAAAAATAGGAAGAGACAACTTCAAATTTCCCATAGACGGTGCCAAAATGATGATGTTGGAAATAGCACCACCCTTCAAGGTGTTTATAAGCTCAAATCAGTGATAACAATGGCATCTGAAGTATATGCAAAATATAGAGATTGAGATGAGGAGAAGAGGATGAACACCAGTATATAAGTAGTTCAACCAATTAGGCCTACATCCACTGTGCAAGTGAGTGAATAAGATCACTAAAATAAGGCACTAATGGCCATGGATACAATCTCTCAAGCTTTCTCTCTCTACTGTCTAATTTGATAGAGTTTCAGCTAGGGTTGTAATTTCAGATCCATTTCAAGGTAGGAGAAGACAAGTATATATAGTGTTTGGGGGGTGTAATGTACCCCTCATGCATACAATGAGGATGTGTGTGTTGATCTAGCCAATCTAATAAAGACATTTGTCACTGTTACATATAAACAATGATGATGAAATATTCCCCCACGTGAGGGGATTGATTCGGTTACAACTGATTTTATCCACGTGTTCCTATCCTTGCATATGCTTATAAATGCTCGGCCCTGTTCCTGACTGGTAAAACCTCGGCCTGGAAAAGTACAAGGTTGGTGAAGTCTGACTGTTGCTTTATCTGAGGTTATTCATGATGATCTCGACCAGGTAGGCCAGTCGAGGTAAGACAGGAGGAGTTGAAATTTCGGCCTGGGCCAGGGTTAGGCAAGTATAGTTGGAATGTCGGCATGGGCCGATGATGACGATAAGTGTGGTTGAACCCATGAGTCCTTACTGGCCTCGGTTTATTCCCAGTCGAGGTTGATATAAGAGGTAGATGTGATGTCGACTGTGGACGACTTGATGGATAGCTGACCCCATGAGTTATGAGGACCTCGACTGATGCCTGATGGTGGGTAACTAGTAATATCGGCCGTAATCGACCTTATGTTGGACGAGATCACTGGTCATCAGTCTTGAGCCCTTGTTACCTCGATCGTTGTGTTGGCCGAGGTTGGTGACTCCGAGCTGTCAGGTACACTTTGGGCATATCAAGGACCACCGTTTTCATCTGACAAAGGTTAAGCGAGTAGAAGAGTTCAGCCAGCAGGGCAGGACAGGAGGAAATAGTGTCAGTGGGGCACAGGTAGTTCAGGGTCAGCATAGGCACGGTGACTGGGGTTCCCAGCAGGGGGATCCTAAGAGTTTTAGATCGGTAGATTTTAGACATGGGCAAGGAGGCTTCCGACATGGCCAGCAGGGTCATCACAGCCAGCAGGGCCAGTCGGGCCAGCAGCAGGTTCGGCAGGGCCAGAATAGCCAAGGGAGGAGTGGTAACGACCATCAGGGCCGTGGACAGAGGGGAGGAACCTTCCCTAGGAAATGTTTCACTTGTGGTAATACTGGCCACAAGCGTCAAGACTTCCCTCAGAAAGGTAGAGGCCAGCAGCAGCAGGGCGCCCGCCAGGATCCCCAGAGACCATTATTTCCCGCAGTTCTCCCAGCACCCCCACAGATGCCATCACTGCCGCCCATTCCAGCCATCCCGGTTCATCAGGGACAACTTTAGTACGGATGAGTCTACAATCTTCACCAGGCCACAGTCCCGTAGGACCCACCCGTGATTGAGGGTATATTTTTTATTTAGGGGACTTTGGGGCGCATTTATTTGACACGGGGGCCACACACTGTTTTATTGCCATGGAGTTTACACGTACTATGAGGTTATTTGATATAGCAAAGAGTATGGTCACTTGTGTGGATTCACCGTTGAGTAGAGGTTTCCTTATTTTTTTTATTTATCGGGGAGTGGATATAGATATTAAGAGGTTTATCTTACCTGTTGACTTACTCGTATTGGATATGTCCGAGTATGATGCGATTATAGGTATGGATTGGCTTGTCAAGTATAGGGCCATGATTGATTGTTTTAGTAAGAGTATAGTTTTTGCCATACTCGGTCAGGATATGTTCCTGGTGGTGATGCCTCGCTCTGAGGGAGGATCATCCACTCAATTATACTATATAGAGGACGAGACCTCTATGGAGGTGGTGGTACCGTTTGATTCGATTCCTGTGGTTCAATAGTTTTTCGATGTGTTTCAGGAGATTCTGGGGTTACCACCGAGTAGATAGATAAACTTCGTCATTCATTTAGATCCAGGCACTCGACCAATAGACCGTGAACCTTATCACATGGCTCCAGCAGAGATGAGGGAGTTACATGAACAGATTGAGTAGTTGTTGGGGCAGGGGTTTATCCGTAGGAGTACTACGTCATGGGGTTCCCCCGTATTGTTCATCAAGAATAAGGATGGATCGTTGAGGTTATGTGTTGATTATCGGTAGTTAAACAAAGTCACGATACGGAACAAATATCCGCTACCTCGAATTGATGACTTATTCGACCAGTTGAGAGTAGCGGCCTTCTTCTCGAAGATCGACTTAAGATCGGGATACCATCAGTTGCGTATCAAGGAGTAGGATGTTTCGAAGACTGCCTTCTTGATGAGATATAGTTCCTATGAATTCAGGATTATGTCATTCGGGCTAACTAATGCCCCAGTTGTGTTTATGGACTTGATGAAAAGGGTGTTCAGAGAGTTTCTGGACCAGTTCGCCATCGTCTTTATAGATGACATTCTGGTTTATTCACAGATCGAGGAAGATCATGCCGAGCACTTGAGGTAGGTTTTGCAGACATTTTGTCAGCATGAGTTGTACGCAAAATACGAGAAATGTGGGTTTTGGCTGAAGGAGGCCCAGTTTTTGGGGCATATCATCTCTGACAGAGGGATATCAGTGGATCCGGGGAAGGTGTCCACGATGAGGGAGTGGGGACAGCCCACCACACCAACCAAGATACGTAGTTTCTTGGGCTTAGCCGGATACTACAGTAGGTTCATTCGAGGGTTTTCAAAGATAGTGGGTCCGTTGACACACCTGACTCGCAAAGGGGTGTCGTTTATCTGGAGTGACTCCTGTCAGTTAACCTTTGATGAGTTGAAAGATAAATTAACCTCAGCACCAGTGTTAGCATTACCCAGGCCGAGAATGGAGTATCTAGTCTACACTAATGTGTCCTTATTAGGACTTGCAGGTGTACTTCAGCAGGAGGATCAGGCTATAGCTTATGCTTCCCATAAGCTTAAGCCTCACAAGAGGAATTACCCCACCCACGATTTAGAGTTGGCGGTTGTGGTGTTTGCACTTCGGATTTGGAGACATTACCCCATAGGGGACAAATTTCACTTGTTCACGAATCACAAGCCATTACAATATCTCTTCACACAGAAGGAGTTGAATATATGTCAACGCCGGTGGCTTGAGTTTGTGAAGGATTATCATTTCGATATCCAATACCACCCGGAAAAGGCTAACGTGGTAGCAGACGCGTTGAGCCATAAATCGGTAGGGGAGGTGGCCGAAATGTGGAAAGAAAAATGGAAGGAGTTAGGGCACCAGGATGTGGTGGCTTGATCATTCATGTCTGTGATGATGGTTACGCCCCAATTAATTACGAGAGTAGTATAGGCTCAGGCAGCTGATCCGTTCTGCCAAAGTCAGATAGTGCATCTTCTAGCAGAGGGGGGCCGAGTCTTATACCGTGGGTTCAGACGGGGGTCTACATTTCAATGAAATATTGGTTGTTCCTGAGGGTGAAGACTTGCAACATGAGGTGATGACAGAGTCGCACGGTTCATGATTTGCGGTACATCCCGGTGGGGATAAGATATACCGGGATATGTGTAGACAGTACTGGTGGAGCGGGATGAAGAAGGATATTATCGAGTTAGTCTCGAAATGTGCCACTTGTCAGTTGGTAAAGGTGAACCATCGAAGACCAGCGGGACTTCTACAACTATTAGAGGTTTCTATGTGTAAATGGGAGAGCATTTCCATGGACTTTATCACAGGTTAACCTACATTGTAGAGGGGTCACGATTCGATATGGGTGATAGTGGATCGGCTGACTAAGGTAGCCCACTTTCTGCTAGCCAGAACAGATTACACCACGGGACAGTACGTCCAGATATTCATAGAAGAGATAGTGAGACTCCATGGAGTGCCTCTCAATATCGTGTTTGACGGAGATAAGGTGTTTGTGTCTCAATTTTGGGAGAGTTTTCAAGAGGCGATGGGTACGGAGTTACGACTGAGCACAGCCATCACCCACAGATGGATGGTCAGACCGAGTGAACAAATCAGATGTTAGATTACATGTTGCGAATTTGTATCATTGATTTTGGCGGATGCTGGGAGTAGTACCTTCCACTGGTGGAGTTTGCCTATAACAACTCCTACCAGTTTACTATTGGTATGGATCCATTCGAGGCAATATACGGAAGGCCTTGTCGTTCCCCAGCATATTGGTTAGAGGTGGGGGATAACAAGCTACTTGGTCCGAAGGTGATTCAGGACACCTAGGCAAAAATAGAGTTGATACAGAGCGGTATTCGGGTTGCTCAGGATCGACAGAAGAGCTACGCTGACGCTAAGCGGTATTTTCGAGAGTTCAACATTGTGGATTAGGTGTTACTTCGGGTGTCTCCTATGAATGGAGTTATGTGCTTTGGGAAGAAAATAAAGTTGGCGCCTTGGTATGTAGGGCCATTCCCCATTATCTATAGGATTGGGCCAGTTGCATATAGATGTGGGTTACCGGAGCACTTGTATAGAGTCCATGACATGCTCCATATCTCTTTGCTAAGGAGATTTCTTCAAGATGATTTGGCCCATACTCACATTGCGTTGAAGGATATCGACTTACAACCTAATAACTCCTATGAGGAGGGGGCGGTTGCTATCCTAGACCGTAACGAGAGGAAGTTGAGGTCGAAGATAGTACCACCAGTCCGTGTTCGGTGGTGACACCATAATATTGAGGAATCAACCTGGGAGCGCGAGGATGACATGCGTGAACGTTATCAGAGTTATTCTTGCCAGGTATATTACCATTTCTGAATTTGGGGATGCAATTATGTTATTAGGGGGAAGTATGTAATACCCCGTATTTTTACGCATATTTATTTTTATGAAATTATGGAAAATGGGGATTAATTAATTTAAAGGGAAAAAATTTAATTTGTAATTAATTCGATTTAAAGGTAATAATTACTAGCATGATGAGAGTTAGTAGTTATCGAAGTAATAGTATGGCCGGGATGAGATACACGGCAGTCATGTTATAATTATTTGGGACGCGCGTATGAGTGGCGTCACCGGTATGTATTTGGGGGTTGAATAAGGTAAATTATTTTTACATAACTCGAATGACTATTTTCATTGCGCCAGAGTGTCCGAAAGGGTGGAAATAGTCAGAAAACACTACTCGAGTATTTTATTTAGAGTCCGGGGCATTTTAGCCCAAAACGACACCCCGGAGGGGTATTTTGGTCTTTTGGGATTTTTGGGTAATTAAATGGACGAAAATTGATTTTAATTAAAAGCATTGAGGTTTAGTGGTCTGTCAGTTTCAACTTACGTGAGAAAGAGATAAAAAGAGAGAGAGAACCAAGGAAGAAGAAGAAGACTCCATTGGAGCCCTAAGCCAAGAACTCGGGCTTTCGCACCAAAAATTACATCGGCATGTAGATCGTGTCAAGAGGATCGTTCCCATAGCAATTTCAGCCTAAGAATCAGAAGTTCATTCTGAGGCAAGTGTTTATCTTGCCCCTCTTTTAGCATATATTCTTCCTATTAATTTAGGTTTGATGATATAAACTTGGTACAATGAAAACTTAGGTTTCATTAGACTAAATTGTGAAGAAACCTTATGAATTGGAGATGGGTATGCATGTAGAGGTTTTTCCCTTGATTGGACTACTAAAATTTGGGAATTTATGTTGTAATAACGAATTATAATAAGAGTTTTGGACAATTAAAATTATGGATTCATACTTAAGAGACTTATTGGAAATTAAAGAGATTATTGAATTCCAAATGATTTTATAAGGATTTGACCTTTAATTCGTGTTAGAATGTATCTTAGGGTGATTAGTATTAGTGTAGGAACATTTAATTTGGATTGGGTTGAGTATTTGTATATTTTTTAAGATTAAAAGTTGAGAAAAATCGAAGTTGGGGAAGAACTGGGTTTGTTTGGAATTTCGTTAGAAGACCTACCCAGGTCGTTCGAACGAACCTTCTAACGAGATTTCCAACAACCTTTCTAATGATTTATTGAGTTTGTTTGAAGTGGAAACTTCGTTCGAACGACCTCGTTCGAACGAGAATCCTGGAAGTTCTAACGAGATTCCAGATTGAGTTTTTAGGGTTCATTCAAGTTAAAAACCATCCTAGGGTTATCCAAACGAGTGTATTAACCCACGTGAGTAATGGGTGTCTTAAATTCCAAAGTGTTAGGGAATTAAGGGTGTAATGGTCCTCGGGGTATCAAATTTGTGTGAAAACCTAAGAGAGAATGTAAGTCCTAGAGAGGCTATATATACGGATATCGTGGAGAGTAATGGCATTAATATTACTTACGGATTATAGTATTTGGGCTATGTGATTATCTATTAATGTATATAAGTTGTGTGCAAGCTTATTACTTGGAATATCATGTGTATGACATACCTAACTACTGGCTATCGAATGGGGATTAACGCATTGTGAACGACCATATCTTGTGTGCCTTAAGGGGATTTCGAGTCGTACCACTAGAGCATGGAACCTAAGTACGGGTTATCTGTGAGAACGATAGTGTTGACGGACGTATGGTTGCGTAGGTATGTGCGTAGCCTATCGTCCTGGGACTATGTTCCCCTTCAATATGTGTATATATTTTATTTGGTTCTTGAGAGATTGAACATGTTGTCCTTTATGCATGAGCGTTGCAATGGGACTAGATAGCCGAGTATGCCTAGCACCAGGGGTTTCTTAACCATGGGTGTTGTATAGATATACTTGTATGTATACATAGTGAGATTTTATATATGTATATTGAGTTCCTACTATGTGTTTCTTGTTGGCTACTTTATTAAAGTATATACTTATTGGGTCACCAGTAGGGAATAAAGAATGCTATGAGATTGAGTTACAAAATCCTTAAACCTATTCCTAAATAATAGTAATATATAGATTTTGGGTTATTTAGATATTGTATCTGGCATAGTGATTATCCTACATATAGTCAGGTAGAATGACGAGACTAGTATGGGTAGGTAGACTTGCTAGGTGTGCACATTATATGAGAGGTGTGCATCTCAAGTGAGTACGCTAAGTTAACATGGATAATATAAGTGTTATTTAAATCAATTTAAGCACTTGTTATATTTAAACTGTTTTCTACTCGGGTCCTGACCCGTTTTTTTACAAATCTCTTTTATTGTTCTATTATTTTAGGTGCTCAGCCACAGGGACACCAGACTTAGGATATTTCATTCAGTTATCGATATGTAGTTGTTGTGGAGGCTACAGGATATTGCTAGTAGACGTTTCTGAGTTTATTGCTCCTTATCCATCAGTCATTTCATTTCAGTTGGACATGTCGTCCCTCCTATTTTACATTTAGCGATTTCGAGTTGTTTTATTCTATCATTAGACTTTGATGTCATGTTATTGGATTATTGTATGGGATTTTGACTGAATGTGTTTATTCTAGTTCTTTATTTAAATTCAGTTAGTTCTTACCTTATGATATTTTGATGTATGGTGATGGTTAGATATTTCCCTTTATTGTTGATGGTTAATAATAAGATAAAATTTGACACCGACCTTTTTAAAAATTAGGTGGTTAGTTTTATTAAATTAAAATTTGAGTTTTTGACAGTGATGTATTATCTGAACCTACTTGATATGCTGAAATAAATTAATTAAGGACTGATCACTCGGTAATTAATTAGGCGGGGTGTCACACGCTCGTGCAAGCTTGTGTCACCCCTGGAACGTCTGTCGTCGTTTGAACTGGAGGCACCTTTAGTCGAGGGGTTCCATCCCTTGAAGCCTCCAGCTCTCTCGCCGCATGTTCTTCATTGTGTTGGATGTCATCAAAGTTAAGTCTTCAATTAACGTTATCTTGCGCCATACTCCTTGCTTAGAAGAATGCCTCCCCAGCAGAGTCGCCAAATGTAAGAGGGTAGTTTAGATTAGATGGAGGCGTAAACCCTTTTGAGTACAGTAATGATAAGCTAACTAATCACGCTATTGATTAGCTACAAGACACGCAAACACAACTTAGTGAGGACAAACTCAGTTTGAACTCACAAATCTCTCGTGTATAACTCAGAAGTAACTCCTTTAGAGGGAGAGAGAAGTAAGCATCCTAGATACACCTTGGCAGGCAGCCAAACACCCAAACCACCCTCAAAGATCTCTGTCAAGTATTTGAAGCTTCGTAATAAATGACAATGGTGGGTGAGTAAACTCTCTGGTTTGTAATAAATCTATTTTTTGATGTATATTCTCTCTAGTAATAACTTATGAACTCTCAAAAAGAACATTTCTTCCTTAGAGGTGGTTGGGGTTCTTAAATAGACCCCACATCACTCCCGAGGTAACTCAGTCATTAATAACTGTGAAAGACACCCCTCAAACTTTATGTCATAAACATTAAATGCCTGATGCACTAGTTAGCTCCACGTCATAAACATTAAATGTCAAGGCATTCCTTTTGCCTAACCACTGTGTGTCAGGGGGTTGTCGTCACAGGGGTGGCTTACCAACCATCTGGCAGCCCCAAATACCACAAAGGTTTACTCAAGTGCAGATTTGACATTACCTAGCCGGTTAGTGACATCATATAAAGTAGATGTGACATTAAGTAGAGGGTTGTTTAGTTCACAACTCAACGCCCGATGGAACTCAAGGTTGCTCCGCTCGAGGTTCCACATCCCCAACGGTGACTCACTTCTCAATACTCCAAACCAAGTCCCTCTAAAGTTCTCACGGCGACGTCGTTCGATAGAGAATGAAAGCTCTCCCAGGCCCTGCCAAGCCTGGTTTCTCGCGAGTACCATTCGACCTCACACTAAAAATCATTATGATCATTACAACTCATGGTCAATATAAATAAAGAGATGCAATAAGACTAAGTTAAAGCAATAGGGCTCAAGGGTGAGCTATCTCGGCCAGCTTCTTCATCGGAATATCCCTCTAGGCTGCCACGCTGAACTACCTCGCTTGAGCTAATTTGCTGAACTGCATCGCTTTGGGCTACATTGTTGCCTTATTGAGCTACATAGATTGAGCTGCGTTGTTTGAGCTACATCGCTTCCTTAATCCCAAACAATCATTGTTGTTAATAAGGGGATTATTTTTAATCTCCAGATTACCTTCAAGCTCCCCCTACACTCATATCCATATATTACTTTAGTCGCTAAGTAATATTCCACGTAATTGTTTCCGATAAATACTAACTCTCGTCACGCTAGTAATTATTACAATTAAATCGGGATTAATTATAAATTAATTTTTTTCTCCATTTAATTGTAATAATTACTAGCGTGATGAGAGTTAGTATTTATTGGAAACAATTACGTGGAATATTACTTAGTGACATAAATTAATTTTTTCTCCATTTAAATCAATTAATCCAAATTCCCTAATTAAAATAAATTTCTACAAAAATGCGGGGTATTACAGCCTCTCAATGGTGATCTTTAAGAACTGTCTCAGCAATCTCTGGATGATGAACCTGTATGGTGCTAAGTTGGCATGCTTGAGGGCGAACTCCCTGTTATCCTGTTTCACTACTAGGTTGGATTCCCCTCGTATGCATAGCACTCTAATGCCTCTTTTCAGTGCCTCCAGCAATCCTAGAATCAAAGCTTCATACTCAGCCTCATTGTTTGAACAGTTGAAATCGAGCTTGATGGAAAGGGTGCTATTTTCCTTCCCATCTGAGAGAAAAATTCCTGTTCCACCCATCCCCTGGTGCAAGACCCATCAAATTCCATCTTCATTCTTCCATTTCCTTTGTTAGGAAGGCTTGGAAGTTTTCCCCTAGAAGTTCCTTACTAGGATGCTCAAAATTCTGGCTTGGGAAGTGGGCTAGCAAGTCTGCTACTTCCCGGCTCATGATAACCTTTGGGACTATGCACTTCAAATCATACTCTGAAAAGATGAAGAACCGCATTGATGCTCTTTTTACCAAGACTATTCATGCCAGAAGGTACTTGATAGGATCACACTTGGTGATAATATGGATTGTAAATGCCAGCAGGTAATGCCTTAACTTTTGGGCAACAAACACTAAAGTCAAATAGTGCCTTTCTACATTGGTGTATCTATATTTAGTATTCAAGATTACGCATGACAGGTAGTAAATGAGACTCTCAAACCCTGCTCTTTCTTAGGCAAGTAAAGCTCCTATAGTCCTCTCCGTCAAAGTCAGTTAGAGCAGCAGCGATATGCCCACCTTTGGAGGTACCATAGATGAGGGTGATGCTACTATCTCTTTGATTTTCTCAAAAGATTCTTTTGTGCATCTCCCCAAATCAACTTAGATCTTTCCTTCATCAATGGAGAGAATGGGTGGGTCACCTCTACTAGTGCTGGTATAAATCTCCTTAGGTAAGAAACCTTCCTTAAGAAGCTTTGGGGTTGCCTCTGACTCTTCGGTGGTGGCATCAGTAGGATGGCCTTCTTTTTTTC
This sequence comes from Sambucus nigra, assembly GCA_949130495.1. Taxonomy (NCBI): domain Eukaryota; kingdom Viridiplantae; phylum Streptophyta; class Magnoliopsida; order Dipsacales; family Adoxaceae; genus Sambucus; species Sambucus nigra. Next base: position 514,945,594 of record OX422210.1, on the reverse strand, counting down.
CTCATATACTTACACCCCCTCTGATTCACTAAAAATCCCGTGAACTTTCCATCTATTACTCGAAGAGCACACTTTGATGGGTTCATTTTCATCTTATACTTGCGGCACCTTTCAAACACCCGCCTCAGGTCTTGGATGTGCTTTCTTTCCTTCTTTGATTTCACAAATAAATCATCCATGTAAAACTCCAATATGTCATAAATAAATAATGGAATATTATCGTCATAGTACGCTGGTATATGGCACTTGCATTCTTCAGCCCGAATGGCATGACCGTGTAGTGAAAGTTTTTCAATGGTGTGCGAAAGGCAGTCTTTATCTGATTGACTGGATCCATTTTTATTTGATTGTAGCCAACGTTCCCGTCCATGAAACTATACATTTTATGACCCACGGTAGCGTCTACTAAACTATCAATATTAGCCAATGAGAACTCATCCTTTGCGCTAGCTTAGTTCAAATCACAGAAATCCACGTAAATTTATATTTGACTCTTATCTTTTTTGCCACTGGTACAATGCTGGAAAGCTATATTAGATGCTAGATGGGTTTGATGAACTCTGCTGCTAATAACTTTTCCACCTCTGCCATAATCCTGAGGTCTACCTCTGCTTTATACGTGCGGGTGGCTTGCCTCACAGGTAAAGCATTGGGAAGAACATTTGGTTTATGAGAGCTCACCTCCAGATCTATCCCAGGCGTCTCCGTGTACTTCCAAGAAAACACATCAGTAAATTCTTTAAGCATAGAAATGATATCCTATCTTTTCTTTGGGTTTAACCCTTGGAAATTAGAATGGGTCTACTTTCTTCCCTTTTTAAACCCAGGTTTATCTGTTTCAGCTCCTGCAGTTTCTCTATTGAACCGTCATGCATGCATTCGGGCGCTTCCTCAGGTTCCTCTACATGCTCTATAATATATGACTCATAGAACAAAAAACATTTTGGGGTCTGGTCGATGCTCTCATCCCAGAACACCGCATGTACAGACCATTATAAGCGGTAGTCCGAAAGGACGACCTTCTTACATGTTCAAGGGGGCTTGGATACCTCCTTCACCTTCCTTTTTCCTTTTTTGATTTGGGGGATCAATCTTTGGCCCAAGCGATCATGGACAGATGTCCTTGGCTGGGTATCTCCTCTAACCACTTGCATCCCCTCGAAGTTTCTCATCGAGCTCTTTCTCTCTTCGTCAAGCTCACTATAGAATGGCGCATCCACCAGATGGTCTTCCTCAAAAGAAAATGGTTTTTTAGTTGCTTTGATAATAATCTTAGTTTATCAAATATTTTCTTTGGCACGTTGATGATATATGTAGGGTACTATCCCATGAATGTGTATCCACACTCGCCCTATGAGAAGCTGGATTGATGACATGAAATTTAATATGAGAAGTGAAGTTCCCTAGCTTTTTCCCACATTCACATAGCAAAGTGACTGCATGCCTGCGCTATCAAAGCTTGAAATCACCAAGGGCACAAGCACTATCCTGTCTTGAGAGATCCCCATATCATATAGCATGCTGATGGGCATGATGTTACTAAAGAAGATGTTTACTCACATTATACTTGCTTTATCTTTGACAAGCTAGCGTAGTGCCTCTAGAAGGATCTTCTCATTTTGGTGGTAGAATACTCACCCCCATAGGCTTTGGGGTAATGTTTTTGCTAATTATTCTCTTCCGACTAAAGTTATTGAAACTATTTGTATTTCCTCCATTGACATAGTATTTCGATAATTTTTATTTTTAGGATCCGGTGAATGATCCGGCTAAGGCAGTTGATGCGAGGCCACTCACTCGGACAGTGTCGCTAGTTTCGGTGAAAATTCCTCCCTCCCTCTTTCTAAGCTTGAGTCCCGAAATGCGGACTACGATAATATTAAGGTAAAGGCACCCGGGGTTTTCATTAGCGCTTTATGGCGAGAGGAGCTGCCAGCGAGGTCCAAGACCTATGAGCGTGATGTGCTAGAGATGATCCTTGAACATCATCCTGATACTTTCATGTCCCATAATTTTCTCAACATTGATAGCTTCACGATCTCCGACCTGAAGGCCCTCGCCTAAATAATTTCCAGTCATCTCCATGATTTCTTGTTTATTCCTCCAGTTGATCTGACTAGTGTAAAGGCTTCACTATTCCTGTAGGCTCTCCATGACCTTCAATGGTTCTACCACTTCCACTTAAACTCGCTTGATGCTGTAGTTTGTCACTTTCTGAGTGATCCCTTGAGGAAGATGACGAGGTTGCATGCTTCTAGACATATAGAGTTCAGCAGCTCTAGACTAAGGTTGCATAGATTAGAGGCTAGATTCAGTTACTAGAGGCCAAGTTGGATAAGCATGAAGCTGGTGACACGAATTATGAGTCCAAGATGTCCATCCTGGAAGAGCAGTTCGTACAGGAGGCAAGCCCCTCTTTCAGTGACACATGCTCATAGGAAAGCTTCTATTTTTATTTTATATGTTTGATGTACTTTTGAGATCTATACTTCTTATTTTTCTTCTGTGTACTTTACATTATTTTTTGTGCACGTAAAAATCTACTGGTATATTAGTGAAAATAAACATTTTGTCTTTGATTATTTCTATTCTTTCTGTCTCTATGTATCTTGGCATCTTTTTACTATGAGTTGCTCTGTTTTCTATGAGAACTTCAACATTTCACTACCCTTTAGTCTATGGAGTATTTGCTTATGATATGAGTAAGTTATCATTTTAAATCTGCCCCTGTAACTTCCAGGTACTTGCATATGAGCATAGCAAGTTATCTTTATAAAGCTTCCCCTCTAACTACGAGGTACTTGCGTGTATATACATTTTTAGGGAGTAACTTGGAGGAGGGTGACCCCATTCTCCTTCCCAAATATATAAAGGACCATCATAAAAATGGAACTAAGCAAAGAGAATAACTATTTCTTTTTTTGTAAACTACCCCTAGTATGTGGGGTCCTTGTTCCAAACATTAACTTGGGAAATTTTACTCTTTTCTTTTTTTCTGGAAATCTCGCCCTTAGAGAGGAGGTAGACCATCTTCTACGCATTTTCATGTAAACTAGAAAGTAAAAATTACTTTCTTGAAAAAAGAGGTTAAGATTTGTTCTCCGGGTTATAAATATGTAGGAAATACTTTCTTTAAAAAAATTATTATTACTTAGAGAACAATCTCTTATTAGTCTATGGAAATAGCTAAATTGTTGTGTCTGTAGGGACTTTGCTCACTATACTTTGCCTATGGGATGGATGTACCCCCGAAGTATAATGAGGAAAGTACATTTTGCCATGGACCCTCTTCTAATCTAGTAGAGAGTTTTACTATTCTTATTTTTTAAGAAAGAGAAAAAATTAAGCTGGTATACCCACCTCATAAAGCAGGTAAATAAATAATGCACAAATTATCAATTGATGATCAAAATAACTAGTATTCACTTCTTTTGTACTGTGAACTATTTATAAATCTGTGCTTGTGGCTATCTTTACAAAAAAAATGTTTTTGTATAAGAGCAGGCTATTCAAACTTTCAAAAGAAATGAAACTTGACAAGAACTAGGCGTAGTACTTTTTCAACCACCTAGAGTTGATAGATTGGAGGCAGTCACTCTCAAGTTCAGATGTCTAGGAGTAACCTGACTTACCTACCCCTCGCACCATGAAGGGGCCTTCCTAATTAGGATTGAATGTACATGTTGACATGCTTCGAAGGTGGTGAGTGGATGCACGTAGGATCAAATCCCCCACTTAAACCTCTTTTGACTTGATAAAGTTCTCGTAAGCCCCGAAAAGCTACTGGGTGTAGACTTTGAAATTTTCTTTGTCCTTCTCTATTCCCATCCAACGCCTCGAACTATACATGTTGAGGATCTAGTATAAGGACATTACTTAGAGCAACCCTAGATGATGGTACTTCTAACTCCACCGGTAGGACAACTTCGATCCCATAGACCAATGAGAATGGAGTAAACCCCGTCGACTTCCTCTTCGAAGTTTTATAGTCCCAAAGCACCATAGATAGTATTGCATCCAAAGCTCTCTACATGTCCTCAAGAATCTTCTTCAGAATATTAATCAGTATCTTATTTGCAGCCTCCGCCTGGCCATTCCCCTTCAGGTATGAGATCAATGAACAGTTGTGCACAATTTTATACTAATCCGTCAGGAGCCCCATATCCTTACACAAAAATTACTTCCCATTATCTGTAAGGATAACTTTAGGGATACCAAACCTGCATATGATATATTCCTTAATGAATTGGGTCACCACTTATGCAGTCACTCTCCTTAAAGGGATTGCTTCTACTCATTTGGTGTACAGCTCTGTGATAATAATGTTGAAGACCTTACCATGAAAGGTTGGGCTGATATTTTCCACCATATCAAATTCCCTAATGTGGAAGGGATAAGGAGCTATTGAGTTTTATATACTTACTGATGGAGCATACACCATGTTGCCATGCACTTCGCATTCCATGTATTTCTTTACATAGCTAATAGAGTCGGCCTTCATCGTGGACCAGTAGTACCCCAGCGTCACTAGTTGGTCATATAAATTGGCACCTCCGACATGAGAGGTTTCATGTGGCCCATTCAAAACTCTTTTTATGTCTCTCTTAGCCACACACTTTAGGAACTTATCATTATATCCTTTCCTATAGAATTCCCCTTCCACCAGATAGAGAGAAGCCACTATCTTCTTGGCAGCTCTCCATCCTTCAGAAATTTTATGTAAGGTGTCCTCTAATCTTTAAACACTTCTAAAAAATTAGCCTCGGATGGTTGATCGAACTGGGTCTGGCACTTCAAGCATCCATACTACAGATGAGAGGCCTTCGTCTTCATGGTGGGCCAATAGTATCCCCCCCATTGCAATTGATGATGAAGGTGGATGTTTGTATCCCTATAATTCTTTTCAGACATTGGTGCCAGCCTCTCCTTGGCCTTTTCTTCTCCCACACATCTGGACAAAGATCCTCCGGGACTCTTAAAATAGAGCGTCCCTTTGAGTAGATAGTAGTTTGCTAATTCTGGCATTTTCATCGTGCCTTCCTTAGTTTCCAACTTCTTCACTACCGGGCACCTCCAATCCTCTGGTTCTTCACTGTGAAATAAAGACTTAACTATAGTGGGCACTGTTCTTCATCATACCGTTATAGTTGCTTCTGGCTCATCCATTTCAACTTATGGGTAATAGTGGCTAGTCCATCTGGATTTATGTTCATCATTCGGGCGTGCCTCTATGACACCCCGCTTAAATAACTACCCGGTGATCATTCCTTTATTAATTAATTCATAATATCTATTTGGTTCAGATTATGCATCACTGTCGAAAATTATATTTTTAAAACTGACCACATAATATTTAAGAAAAGTTAATGTCAAAATTTTATCTAATTTAACTAACTATAGACTCATAAGAAAAATAACTAAACATTCACCATTTAATCCAATCACATAAGAAACGAAATACTAAGATAATAAAAGTGACTGGAGTAAACACATCCAACCCAAAGTCAAATAAAATAGTCTAACTAAATAAATCCAACAACTGATGGGTAAATAACTAAGTTCATAATCTCTGAATAACTAATTAGAAACGGGAAACAGGCCCTAAATGAAGAAATGGCTCAAAGGAAGTCAATGAGAGTCATGAAGGAGACTACTACCAATGCGCTATAGCTTCCACAGCAGCTACAGCTCGTCGAATGAGTGAATCTCCTATGCTTGGTGTAACTGTGGATGGGCACCTGAAAGTGGTTTGACAAGAAAAGAGGCTATGCAGAAAACGGGTCAGAGCCCGAGTTGAAAATAGTTTAGAAATCAACAAGTGCTTAAAATGATTTACTAGCACATATATTTATCATGTTAAATTATCGAACTCACTTGGGAATACTCACCTCTCATCTAGTGTGCACGCCTAGCGAATATTGAAACCCCACTAGTTATATTCACATACTAACTAGTTCTTCATGTCTAAACCCATCACAGACCGATAACATCCCCTGAATATTTTCCTCGTAAAGTATAATATATATAATTAATCCCACTTTAGCATAAATAAGCATTTTCAGTTTTTATCCAATTATGTGACCGCTACTTAATTCATTTCGGATTTCATTATAAATTTTCCCTACTAAATTAACACAGCAGATTTCAACACAACTGTATGCATATATTCACTCTATCTCATATATATATATATATATATATATATATACAATGCTTCACCTCGAGACACAGTTGCGGTGCCTGCATACTCTGCTATCATGTCTTGTGACATCGCTCATTTGCATAAAGGACTAAAGGTTCAGTCTCTCGCGAATCATCAAAACAAAACACATATATTGGAGGCGAACATAGTCCCAAGACGATGGGATATGCACCCATACGACCGTCATCACTATCGTTCTCACAGATATTCTGTACCTAGGTTCTATGCTCTAGTGATACCAAACAATATCCCACTCGAAGGCTCCTCAAGGCATGATTGTCCACAATGTGAAACCTCCGCTCGATAGCAAGCAGCGTAGGTATATTATACACATAATAATCAAATCATTAAGTATGCACACAACTTATTATATTCATTAGGTATTCACTCAACCTAAGTCCCTGAAATTATAAATAGTATCATCGTCTCTACTATTCACTTTATTGCATCACTTCGACTTATTTCTCTAACATATACCTTTATCTAAGGTTCTACTAATCCTCTATATCCCAATTACTAGTCTCTCTCTCAACTCATTACTAACTAGGAATTTAAGTCATTCGATGATAGTTTAGGTTAATTTCTCTCACTTGGACCAAACTAGAAAGGTTCTAACCTATCCGGGCCAAAACTAAGTGTTCTGAAATCTCGTTAGAAGTCTATGATTCTCGTTCGGATGAGGTCATTCGAACGAACTTCTCACTTCCAACGGACTCAAAAATCTCGTTGGAATTCTCGTTCGAATGAGGTCGTTTGAATGACCCGGGCATTTTTTCGAACAAAAATTCTGAGGCTTCCCCTGTTCATCCCAAGTTCATTTTTCCAATCTTTTCCTCATTCAAATTCATGTAAAATTTATTCCAACTCCCAATCAATGATTCTAAACCCTTCCTAATCATAATAAGGTACTTTCTAACATAATTTAAGTGACAAATCCTTACATAATCATAAGGAATCTAGACTAATGTCTTCAATATCTAAGAGTCCATTAATAATAAACCCACCCTGAACAATCATTCAAAAAAAACCCAATTGTTTCGTGATTATAAAGTAAAATTTCCAGATTTATCATTCATATAATAATGTTATTCATCTACATGTAACCCTATCTTCCAATTTCATAATTTTATTGCTATTCAGTCTCAAATTCATAGCATCAATGGTTATCTCATAATCTAGGTTAACATGAATCATTTATGCTCAGAATTTTAGCAAGATAAACACTTGCCTTTTTGTGATCCTCTGAATTGTTGAATGAAATTGGTATGTAGGTGCTCCTCTCTTCACGATCTACGCGTTGGTGTAATTTCCGGTGGAAGCACTTGAATCTTTAGCCTAAATCACCTATGTGTTCTTCTCCCTCTTTTGTTCTCTCCTTCTCTCTCACGAAAGTTGGAAACTGAGAACCTATTCTAACCCACGTACAACCCTTATTTAATTCCAAATTTTCTTCCATTTCATTCCCTAAAAATCCCAAAAGATCAAAATACCCCTCTGGGGTGTCGTCTTGGTCTAAAATGCCCTGGACTCCAAATAAAACATCCAAGTAGTGTTTTATGACTATTTCGACCCTTTCGAACACACTTGCGCGCTCAGAATGGCAATACGAGTTACTTAAAAAAATAAATTATCCTTTTTAGCTCACTAAAGTAATATTGACACGACTCACACGCGCATCCCAACTAATTGTATTGTAACTACCGTATATTTCACGCCCGGCCAAAATAATAATCTCATATTTATATATTACTTTACTCGCTAAGTAATATTCCACGTAATTGTTTCCGATAAATACTATGTCTCGTCACGCTAGTAATTATTACAATTTAATCAGGATTAATTATAAATTAATTTTTTTCTCCATTTAAATCAATTAATCCAAATTCCCTAATTACAATAAAATTCTACAAAAATACGGGATATTACATACTTCCCCCCTAATAACAGAATTTCATCCCGAAATTCGAAAAAAGGATAAATCAAAATATACATGCTGGAAACAACTCTGGATACTTTTCCCGTATGTTATCCTCACGCTCCCAGGTAGACTCCTCTACATTATGATGTCGCCACTGGACTCGTAATAACGGCACTACCTTTGATCTCAGTTTTCTCTCACTACGGTCAAGAATAGCTACTGGTCCCTACTCGTGGGAACTATCAGGCTGAAGATCAATTTCCTCCAAAGCAATGTGGGTGTGGGCCAAATCATCCCGAAGATATCTCATCAGCGAGGAAATGTGGTACACATCTTGAATCCTATGCAAGTGCTCCGGTAATCTAAGTTGATAAGTTACTGGCCCAATTCTCTCAATAATAGGGAATGGCCCCACATACCTCAGCGCCAACTTTCCTTTCTTCCCGAATCGCATTACCCCTTTCATAGGAGATACTCGCAATAGCACCTGGTCCCCAATGCTGAACTTTCTGAAAAATCTTTTGGCATCGACGTAGCTCTTCTGCCGGTCCTGAGCAACCCTTATGCGACTTCGTATCAACTCAACTTTAGCCAATGTGTCCTGAATCACCTCTGACCCAAGTAACTTGTTGTCTCCCACTTCAAGACAACATGTTGGAGAACAACAAAGTCTTCCATACAATGCCTCAAATGGATCCATGCCAATCGTAAACTGGTAGGAGTTATTATAAGCAAAATCCACCAGTTGAAGATATTGTTCCCATCCCCCTCCAAAATCTAAGACACGCATCCGCAATATGTCTTCCAACATCTGATTTATCTTCTCTGTTTGCCCGTCTGTCTGTGGGTGATAGGCCAAACTCAACCGTAACTCCGTACCCATGGCCCACTCGAAGATCTCCCAAAATTTGGACACAAAAATCTTATCCCTATTGGACACAATATCAAGGGGCACCCCGTGGAGTCTCACTATCTCGGTAATGAAAATTTGAGCATACTGCCCCGTAGTATAGTCTGTACGAACTGGAAGAAAGTGAGCCACCTTGGTCAACTGATCCATAATCACCTATATAAAATTATGACCTCTTTGGGATGTAGGTATCCCTATAATGAAATCCATGGAAATGCTCTCCTATTTCCACTTAGGGATCTCTAATGGTTGTAGTAGTCCTCCCGGTCTCTGATGGTCTGTCTTGACCAACTGACAAGTGGCATACCTCGAAACAAACTCGATGATGTCCTTCTTCATTCTGCTCCACCAATATTGTTGCCTCATATCCTGGTACATCATATCCCCTCTGGGATGTATCGCAAATCGTGAACCGTGTGACTCTGTCATCACCGCATGCCACAACTCCTCCCCCTCTGCGACTACTAGTCTACAATTAAAGCATAAACCCCCATCTGACATAAGAACTGAACCTCCTCCAGCCAGAATCCTCATTTTTCATACTTTGCATACAACTCGTGCTCACACAGTGTCTATAAAAATATCCTCAAATTCTCGGAATGCTCCTCCTCAGTCCATGAATAAATCAAGATGTCATTAATGAAGAGGATGATAAATTAATCTAGGAACTCTCTGAACACTCTGTTCATTAAATCTATAAAAATAGTTGGGGTATTCATTAGTCCGAATAGCATCACCCGAAATTCATAAGACCCATATCTCATCAAGAATGTGGTCTTTGATACGTCCTGCTCTCGAATTCCTGGTTGGAGATAGCCCGACCTCAAATCTATCATTGAGAAGAAAGCAGCCCCTCTCAATTGGTCGAACAAGTCTTCGATTCGGGGCAACGAATACTTATTCCGTATCTTGACTTTGTTTAACTCCTTGTAATCTACACACAACCTCAATGACCCGTCTCTCTTCTTCACAAATAATACTGGAGCACCCTAAGGTGAGGTACTGCCACGAATGAAGCCCTATCCCAACAACTACTCAATCTGGCCCCGTAACTCTCTCATCTCAGCTGGGGCCATATGGTAGGGTGCTCGAGCTATCGACCGAGTGCCATGCATCAAATCTATGACGAAATCATTCTCTCGGCTAGGCGGTAGTCCCGGTATATCCTAGAACACATCACTAAAATTCTGGACTATGGGAATTGAATCAATAGGAATCACTATCTCCCTAGAGATCTCCTCCTCTATGTAATATAAATGGGTGGAATATCCTCCCTCAGAACGAGGCATCGCCACTAGGAACATCTCCTCTCCCGGTATAGCAAAGATGATTCTCCTACTAAAATAGTTTGTCATGGCTCTATAAGAATCAATCCAACCCATGCCAATAATGGTGTCATGCACGTGCATATCTTAGACTAGCATATATGCTCGTAAAATCAAACTCCTAATCTCTATACCTACTCCCCGGCATATAAAGAAGATTAACGACCCATTCCCCAGCGGTGAGTCTACATAAGTCACTGTACTCTCTGTTGTGTCTAACAACCCTGTGGCTCGTGCAAAAATAGTAGCTATAAAGTAGTGTGATGCCCCCATGTCAAATAAAATGGGCCCCATGGTATCATGGATAGGAAGCGTACCCTCAACAGCAGGTGGCGCCTGATGGACTAGGGCCTGGTGGAAGTTGTAGACACACCAGTACTACAACTGACCCTGCTGTACCGAAGATACTAAAATAACTGGAAAGGCTGGAACCTGGGGTGGTGCTGGGAGGGAGACAGGAAATAACGATCGATGGGGTTCCCGACGAACGCCCTGCGGCTGCTGTTGCTGCGAGGCTCTACCCCTCTGGGGACAGTCCTGACATTTGTGGCTAGTATTTCCACAAGTAAAACACCTCCATGAAAAGTGTCCTCCCCTCTGTCATGGCTGCCCTCAGCCCTAAAGGTCATTACCTCCCCTCCCTTGGCCCTGCTGAAATCGCTGTTGACCCCGTTGGTCCTGCTGACTCGGCTAGCCCTGATGGCCCTGCCTAAAACCTCCCTGTCCCTGCCTAAATCTCCAGAAAGGAATCTCTTAGTAGGATCTCCCAGATGGAAACCCTTCTCACCCTGACGGAACTACCCCTGAGCAGTGGATGTCCCACCGGTACCACTACCTCCTGTCCAGCCCTGCTGACTGGACTCCTGTAACACCCCGCCCACCCGGGGAGAGAGAACGGAGCGCTAATGCGATAAAATAAATCCAAATCCACAAGTGACAAGGTATAAAGCATCTAAATAAACCCACAATAATATAAATCCACTAATCTCAATTCTTCAAATACAACAAGTCTCTCGAATAAATACAACATCTAACTCGAAAAATAAAATACAAATTCCAATGCTCTATACATCAAAATAATACAAATCTTTCCCAAACAATCCTCGCTAAAATCAATCTCCATAGCATCCCAAAATCCGCGCTGACCTGCCACTAAAAGAAAATATGGGAAAGTACACAATACGACAAGAAATATGCTCAAAAAATATATGTTAGCGATGAATAAAACGTAACAACATGAGTACGAATATTCAAATCAAAATGCAAATCTCAAAGCATTTATCAATATAATTTCTCAACAACACTTTAACCGGGTCACCAGGCCTCACCACATCCATATATGCTTTATCAAGCCATAGCCCGGGAAACAGGAATTTTGGCGGGTGCCCAACATCCGTGCCATATTAAAATCTCATGACAACGTGCTCATCAATAATATAATGATACCACATGAATCAAAATAATTTCAACAATTATTTTCCAGATTTCAATGAATTTAACAATTCAAATATGAGTTCAATTAACAAGAATTCAAAGAGAATGACACTCGCGAGATTTAAGGAGCATATTGTGTAAAACCCCATACCTCAAAATACGATGAGAAACCAACGATAACATCCTCAAGATCAACACAAAAGATCTGCAAAAGCTCCTCCAAGAATTTCCAACAAAATAGCCCCAAGAACACCTCTAATCTAAGGTTGGAACTCACAAATCTCAAGGGCCAAAATATATATAAAAAGAAGAGGAATATAAAATATATTTGCTGCCAAAATTTGTGCCAAACGTAGGTTAAAAGGCTTGCCCACAACTTCCTTTTATAATGCAAAGAAATGAAGAGTTGGAATCCAAAAGACTCCTTTAAATAAGGCAAAGAAATGAAGAATTGGAAGTCAAAATAACTTCAAGAGTTAAAAACATTTAAAAATAATTTTAAAATTCGTTTTAACTCCCTAAGTCATTTGCTTCCCTACTGATGGAAGCGGTGGTATTGACAATATAGTAGGGCAGTATTAACCACCACAGAATAAGTGGCCAATGAAATATTCCCTAACAAGTGCTGGCGAATCTTCCAAGTCAGACTATCCTTGAATCTCTGAATCTTTTTCTCTTCTGTCGGTATCTCATCAGGAACTAAATTCAGAAGGTTTGTAAACTCCTCTTCATATTCAGTTACTGTCTTTCCTTCCTGCTTAAGGTTCACTAGCTTTCGCCTCATCTCAGTCTACACGGTGGAAGGGAAGTACTTGCGATCAAAACGTACTTAGAAATCCCTGATTGTCAAGTTGTCTCTCTCCTCTACAGTGGTGATGGACTCCCACCAGTTTAATGCTACCCCTACTAACTTAAAGGTAGCTATAATCTGCTTTTGTACCTCGGTGCACTCATAGATATCAGGTGCCTCTGTATATATTTCCTCCACTGGCTCGCATTCACTACATCTGAAATCCCATCAAACTCTGGAGGCTATGCCTTCGGAAAGACATCTCTAACGCGCTCCCAAGAAGAAGGGAAGGCGTGAACTGGTGCTAGAGCCACTACTGGTGCATGTGGTGGAGCCTATAGCACCACGGCTAATGCTGCGTTCACCGCCTGTACAACAATAGCGGCAACTTCCACAGCATTCATCGTACCTTGGGTCGGAGCTGGCTGGGGCTCGGGCTGGGCAACCTATTGCCTCGTTGTGCACGTCTGCGAGGCATCTTAAATAAGAGAGAAGATTTATAAGTCCACAGTAAATATATTAAATAGTTGAAGACATAAAAGCGTAAATAATGAATGCAATAGTCCTAAATATAGGGCTCTACATCAAAGATAGCTACGCGAAGAACATAATAAGCCGTACAGATCCTAAGGAATCTAGATACCGATGCTCTAACACCACCTGTGACACCCCGCCTAAATGAATACTGGGTGATCAGTCCTTTATTAATTAATTCAGAATATCTAGTTGGTTCAGATTATGCATCACTATCGAAAATTATATTATTAAAATTGACCACCTAATATTTAAGAAAAGCTGATGTCAAAATTTTATCTAATTTAACTAATTATAGAACCATAAGAAAAGTAACCAAACATTCACCATTCAATCCAATCATATAAGAAAAGAAATACTGAGATAATAAAAGGGACTGGAGTAAATGCATCCAACCAAAAGTCGAATATAATAAATCCAACAACTGAAGGGTAAATAACTAAGTTCATAATCTCTGAATAACTGGATAAAAATGGGAAACGGGCCTTAAATGATGAAATAGCTCAAAGGAAGTCAATGAGAGTCATGAGGACGGATACTACCAATGCCCTGTAGCTTCCATAGCAGCTACAGCTCGTCGAATGAGTGAATCTCTTATGCTTGGTGTCCCTGTGGATGGCACCTGAAAGTGGTTTGACAAGAAAAGAGGTTTTGCATAAATAAGGTCAGAGCCCGAGTTGAAAACAGTTTAGAAATCAACAAGTGATTAAAATGATTTATTAGCACATATATTTATCATGTTAAATTATCGAACTCACTTGGGAATGCTCACCTCTCATGTAGTGTGCACGCCTAGCTAATATTCAAACCCTACTAGTTCTATTCACATACTAACTAGCTCTTCCTGTCTAAACCCATCACAGATCAATAATATCCCCTGAATATTTCCCTCATAAAGTATAATATATATATATATATATAATTAATCCCACTTTAGCATTAATAAGCATTTTCAGTTTTTATCCAATTATGTGACCGCTACTTAATTCATTTCGGATTTCATTATAAATTTTTCCTACTAAATTCACACAGCAGATATCAACACAAGTGTATGCATATATTCACTCTATCTCATATATATATATATATACACACACAATACTGCACCCCGAGACACAACTGTGGTGCCTGCATAGTCTGCTATCATGTCCTGTTGCATCACTCATTTTCGTAAAGGACTAAAGGTTCAGTCTCTCGCGAACCATCAAAAACAAAAAACATATATTGGAGGCGAACATAGTCCCAAGCCGATGGGCTACGCACCCATACGATCGTCATAACTATCGTGCTCACATATATTCCGTACCTAGGTTCTATGCTCTAGTGATACCAAACAATATCCCACTCGAAGGCTCCTCAAGGCATGATTTTCCACAACGTGAAACCTTCGCTAGATAGCAAGCAGTGTAGGTATGTTATACACAAAATAATCAAATCAAATAAATATGCATACAACTTATTATATTCATTAGGTATTCACGCAACCTAAGTTCCTGAAATTATAGATAGTATCATCGTCTCTACTATTCACTTTATCGCATCACATCGACTTATTTCTCTAACATATACTTGTCTCTAAGGTTCTATTAATCCTCTATATCCCAATGAATAGTCTCTCTCTCAACTCATTACTAACTAGGAATTTAAGTCATTCGATGATAGTTTAGGTTAATTTCTCTCACTTGGACCAACTTAGAAAGGTTCTAACCTATCTGGGACAAAACTAAGTGTTCTGAAATCTCATTATAAATCTAGAATTCTCGTTCGAACGATGTCATTCGAACGAACTTCTCACTTCGAACGGACTCAAAAATCCCGTTGGAATTATCGTTCGAACGAAAATTCCGAGGCTTCCCCTGTTCATCCCAAGTTCATTTTTCCAATCTTTTCCTCATTCAAATTCATCTAAAATTTATTCCAATTACCAATCAATGATTCTAAACCCTTCCTAATTATAATAGGGTACTTTCTAACATAATTTAAATGACAAATCCTTACATAATCATAGGGAATCTAGACTAATGTCTTCAATCTCTAAGAGTCCATTAATAATAAACCCACCATGAACAATCATTCAAAAAATCCCCAATTATTTCGTGATTATAAAGTAAAATTTCCAGATTTATCATTCCTATAATAACGTTAGTCATCTACATGAAACCTTATCTTCCAATTTCACAATTTTATGGCTATTCAGTCTCAAATTCATAGCATCAATGGTTATCTCATAATCTAGGTTAACATGAATCATTTATGCTCAGAATTTTAGCAAGATAAACACTTGCCTTTTCGTGATCCTCTGAATTGTTGAACAAAATTGGTATGTAGGTGCTCCTCTCTTTGCGATCTACGCATTGGTGTAATTTTCGGTGGAAGAACTTGAATCTTTGGACCAAATGACCTATGTGTTATTCTCCCTCTTTGGTTCTCTCCTTCTCTCTCACGTAAGTTGGAAACTGATAACCTCTTCTTACCCACGGCGAGGTCGTTTGATAGAGCATGAAAGCTCTCCCAGGCAGTGCCAAGCCTGGTCTCTCGCGAGTACTGTTCTACCTCACACTAAAAATCATTTTAATCATTACAACTCATGGTCAATATAAATAAAGAGATGTAAAAAGACTAAGTTAAAGGAATAGGACTAAAGGGTGAGTTCTCTCGATCAGCTTCTTCATCGAAAGATCCCTCTAGGCTACCACGCTGAACTACCTCGCTTGAGCGACTTTACTGAGTTGTGTCGCTTTGGTCTACATCGCTACCTTATTGAGCTGCATCGCTTGAGCTGCATAGTTTCCTTAATCCCAAACAAACACTGTTATTAATGAGGGGATTATTTATAATCTCCGAATTACCTTCAAGCCACCTATATTTTTCCCTTCGTGCAGAAATTTATTATGGAAACAAGAAATGTCTACACGAAAACTGCTCAATCCGATGAACCTTCTCTGTGTGAAAAAATTTTGGCATCTTTTCCTTCATTACAACTATTGCGGTTAACACCACCAGGAAAAAGTAAAATTCTCCCCGATGTACCTGAGTCAAAGCGCTGTGTCTTATTGATGCTTTGGTAAAGGGACATCTTAACTTTTTCCTATTACTGAGCTTCAACCGTTCTGGCTTTACTGCTTAAAATTCTCTCCATAGACCTGTTGACTTTCTCAAATACCCGTTTTGACTCTGGGGAAGTGCAATTCTCCCGTAGAAACTTCTTCATAGGAAATTCTCCCTATTTGAAGGTACTACTTCGTTTGGGCTCTGCTTTGTCGTCATTTCATCATGTTCAAAAAAGTAGAAAAATTCTCCCCGATGTAGCTTAGTCATAATTAGACAATGTTTAGACTTGTGGTGAGGGGACATCCTAGCTTTTTTTAACCGTTAGGACAACTTCTTCGTTAGGAGTTATTAGATATGTCTAACAAAAATTCTGGCACCAAAACTCAAATTTTATAAAGAAAACCCTTTTTATTCGCCATGTGTCACTTCATTAATGACGTGGTGCTATCTTTTTAACTATCATGACACTTCCCGAAGTGCCACGTGTTTGTTTGAAATGATTATAGGCAGCTTTGCATGTGTGGTGGTGGGAAACTCAAAAGGCGAACCCAAAAATTCCAAACGGCCATTATTCAAATACTTAACCATTTTTCCCTTAATTTGCCTTCGTCGTCTTCAACTCCCAGCATTCTTAGAGAGAGAAAACCCTCAGAGCGCCATTGTTACTAAGCTTTTACCTGGTTTCCTTCTTCTCATCGTCACTTACACCACCACTTGTGGTTGTACTCCTCCATTTTCATCCATAGCTCTTCCTTACCAAGATGTTTCTTTCATCGCCACTTATTATGGCTTCTTCCAGTGTCCCCAAGGCTACCATCGCCGCTGCTCAACCAAGCTCTACCTCTACCACTTCTGCTGCCACTGCCACTGCCACTGCCACTGCTAGCGCCACCACCTTGGATGTTGCTCATCAAGAGCAACTATATTTTTATCGTCGGTCTCCCATCTTTGGCAAGGGTGATCACTTCTATGGTTTCTGCAAGACCTGTACTTTTAGTGATAAGTATGATTCTTTAATTCTTGGGGATGAGGATGAGGATTCAGCTGAATGGGGCTTCCTCCCCTTAGAGGGAACTCTGCGTTTTCATCTCGAACGAGGTGACTTCCTTTGGTCCCATATCCCTGGAATTGGCATCTTATATTCTTGTAGTCCTTTCTCGCTTTGTTTTGCCTAGGAAACCAAATGATCAGCCCCGGAGGGATCTTATCAACATATCAATCCATTTGTCCTGGGGTGTCAGGCTTTCGCTAGCGGCAATGGCCTTGGGATCTCTCTATACCTATCTTGACAGAACCCACTTGGGTATGGAATGGTCCCTTGGCCGTTATAACATAGTTAATTTTGTGAATGCCATAATTTTGACAATCTTCATCTATGTTCATTTCCATGCGGTAGCGGACAAAACTAATCATCCTCCTTCCGGGGAAATCATTTTTCTCCTCGCTCATATGTTTTCCATAAGAAACAGAGTCGTACGGAGTTAATTCTATTATTTATCAACTTGGGAGTTTTTTGATGAGGCCTTATGAAGAAGAGGTCTTCCTCCATATACTTTGGGTTTTTTCAAATATGAAGCAAGGGTAGTCTAGCCAACTACTTTGAACCTCATCATTGAATACCCTTCACTAGCTGTGGTCCTTCTGTTCTCACCGAGGTACCCGCCATCCTATACCGATTGGGGATACACCAGTGTGCATTACAATCCCAATCAATGCAGTCATC
The DNA here is from genome assembly GCA_949130495.1 of Sambucus nigra. Classification (NCBI taxonomy): domain Eukaryota; kingdom Viridiplantae; phylum Streptophyta; class Magnoliopsida; order Dipsacales; family Adoxaceae; genus Sambucus; species Sambucus nigra. The sequence goes on along the minus strand of OX422210.1, from coordinate 514,927,707 downwards.
AATTCGGTTTTGATCAGGGGGATCCTCACCCAATTTTCCAGCTATCTCACCCTAAAGTCTCTTTTAGCGAGGCATGTTCCTTGTTCTCATTTACTGTTGCGTGGGGAGTATGTTCTACAATGGCTGGGTGAGTCACCATTCCAAGCATCACCAGGAAAGGGGAAGAGACCCCTCTATTTATAACGAAGTACTAGCCGAGACAGCTAGCCCAAATTTTTGAGTTCATTTTGGGTCTCCCATGTATCCCCCAATTCTTTCGTTTTCTTCCCTTGAGATAGGGATGAAAGGTAATTCCATTCTTGGGATCGACTACCCTCTAAGAAACATTCCTAAGGATCCTCCTACTGAGCTTCCTCCACATTGCTCCCTGATTCTCATTACTACCCCAAAGTCCAAAAAAGCCCCAACACCCAAATAGCCTGCCACTTTTGGAGGTATTTCTGGTGAAGGGGTTTTAACCAAAGTAGCCTATGGCGAAGGATATTCCCAACCGTCAGCTAAAAAAACTAGGAGGTCCAAATCTGAGACTTCCTCAAAGACTAAGTCCCAAACCCAGTCTCAAACTCCTTTGGAGGCGTTCTCCATCGCCTCCGTTCCTCCTCCCATGCCTGTAAAAGTGAGAGAGGAGTTGAGAAGGAAAATTTAGGCTGAGGTGGAGCGAATAAATGCTGAGTTTTAATGACATGCTCCTGTCGTTCCTCCTGCTAATGCCTTCCCTACTATCTTAGTTGATCCAACGGAACCAAGGTCAAAGAGGAAAAAGATCTCAAGGGTTCCTCAAAGTGCTGGTGATGTGGGTGCAGGGAAAAAGACTCTCTGTACTAAGTCCTAGAAGAAACGAGCTCCTGAGTGACATCCTACTTCGGCACCCTCTGTCGTTGTGTCCCCTCCTTCTTCGTCAATGGTGATACCCTTCCATTCTCCCTCTGGATCATAGGTATACATATGTTTCTTTTTTTTCGTCATCATTCATCATCATTTTTTTAATAACATGCATCTGTCTAACTCTTAACAACTTTGGTGCAGGAGACTGAAGAAGAAAGGTCTAGCCCCCCTATGAGTCCTTTCATGAGGGAACATTTTGGTTCCTCTCAGATCGATGTAACTCCTCCCCATGCCCCCATGATCGGGTTGACTTACTCTCGTCATTTATCCTCCCAACGTGCGAAGGATGCTGCTACAGGGGTGGTTCCGTTGAGTCTATGGGAATCTCTTTTCAACCAGAGACAACTCCCCCAGCTTCTTCTGAATTATCACCTCAACCCGAGGTTCTTCTGCCCATCGTTCCAGCTACAGAATGTTCCCCCGAGGTAACACATTCTAAATCACTGTTAGGCCTGACGTCCTTTCTCTCTTCCACCCCTTTTTCCTGTTCACCACGCTGAATTCTAATCTGTTGGGATGATTTAGGTCGAAATGGCGTCTTTATTAGCTAACATTCTTCTTCTCACCGTGTTGACGAGACCCATAATTGCAGTTCCCCTCTTCAGTACCATAATTGAGGTAAGTAAAACTTAGGTATATTTATCCTTTCTTCTGTACTTATTCCCCATTTCTAAAACTTAAATTCATTTTTTATAGTTTTCTCTAGATCTTGTCCCACCAACTTCTCTTGGTAGTCTGCCCCTTCCCAAGGCCAGCCTTGATTTTTCTGCCCAGCATGGTGATTCTTTTGCATCCACCGATATTGGGGAATTACTTGGAGGTCAAACGTCCTCCATAAGTGAGACTCCTCTATTATCCTTAATACCTTTTATTGGCGAAGGAGTATCAGCCGACATTGAGCTGCCCACCGTTAAGGCTTCCGTGGGGGCTTCCGAGAAGACATATTTGCCTTCAACAGTTTCCCCCATTGTAGGTTCCAAGGTGGCTCCCGTTATTGCTCCAACCATTGTTGAGGTACTTCCCTAGTTTCTCTTCATTTCTCATTGTTTGTCCTTTATTCTTGACATTGTACAAAATCTAGAAGAGCCTCATTTCTCAAACTTTCAAACTCCACTGGTAACGGTGACTTAACAAATGAAAACACTTGTTAATATTTTTTGCCAACTCCACCTATAACGGTGACTTAACAATGAAAACACTTGTTAAGATTTTTAGTAAACTCCACCTATAAAGGTGACATAACAATGAAAAACTTGTTAAGATTTTTCGTAAACTCCACCTATAACGGTGACTTAACAATGAAATCAGTTGTTAAGATTTTTCATAAACTCCACCTATAACAGTGACTTAACAATAAAAAACACTTGCTAAGATTTTTCGTAAACTCCGCCTATAATGGTGACTTAACAATGAAAACACTTGTTAAGATTTTTCCTAAACTCCACCTATAACGGTGACTCAATAATGAAAACACTTGTTAAGATTTTTCGTAAACTCCACCTATAACTGTGACTTAACAATGAAAACACTTGTTAAGATTTTTCGTAAACTCCACCTATAACGGTGACTTAAGAATGAAGACACTTGTTTAAGATTTTTTATAAACTCCACCTATAATGGTGACTTAACAATGAAAACACTTGTTAAAATTTTTCATAAACTCCACCTATAACGGTGACTTAACAATGAAAACACTTGTTCAGATTTTTCGTATACTCCTCCAATAATGGTGACTTAATAATGAAAACACTTATTAAGATTTTTCGTAAACTCCACCTATAACGGTGACTTAACAACTAAAACACTTGTTAAGATTTTTTCACTTAACTCATTATTTCTTCTACCTGTTCTCAGGTCGCCCATGAATCCTTTCCTACGGAAGAGAAATCTTCACCAGTTGTGTCGCCCATCTCTTCGCCCCATCTGGAACCCGCTATTTCAGAAGAATCTAGTCACAACGAACAAGGTTCCACGACCGGTGCTACTACTAATAGCGAATCTAGTTGTGAGCTTCCTCTGCCCAACTTATCTCCTCACGACTTTTTCTTCATGGTCCTATAGCGTTCTCTTCAAATGTCTGCCAGCCATTGTTTGGTAATTGAGCAGCTTGCAAACAACCATCCTGAGAATTTTACTGTGGATTGTCTGCATTCCAACATCCCCATAATGAGCCATAGGCTTCAGGGCTTGGCGATCTTTGTTGCTGATATCGTCAGCACTCCGACCACGAACATTACCAGATCTCTCCTCAATTAATTCTTGGGCTATTTGAGGGAGTTAGACCGAGATGGCTTACATTTTGACTGACTGATTGGGCACTTAAAGACTTTGAAGAGATAATGATTAGAGAGCCGGAGGGAACTGCTATAGAAACATCAGGAGGATCAGTTAGCTGAGGAAGCTAGGTTGACCGACCTAGCACCTCTACTTGAGGCTGCCAATAAGAAGGTAGAGGACAATGAAGAAGCTATGCATCCGAAGAAGCTAAGACGAGAGAAACTCCTTATGGAGATTACACAAACTCAAACGAGGTTTGAGATTTCAATTAATGCCCAACAGTCTTGCCTAGCAGCTTCTTCGAGCCTTCCTGGAGAATTTTTCTTTGCTCCTAACTTTTGGTTCCTCTTAGGCCAATGAACTCTTTTTCTTTTGCATACATTTTCTTTTTTTCTTTTTTCTTCTTATGTAATTCTTGGGCAATATCTCCCAATCTTGTAATGCCCCAAAGTTTATGAATGAAAGAAAAAATGTATGTTTTCCTATGCCACTTCTTTGTGTTGTAACTGCTTACGTATATTACAATATTCTACAGTTCTTTCATCTCCACTCAAGTTGCAATAATAGACATCAAAAATAACTTATATATTCATAACAACAATAATAACAGCTAGATACAACGATGGTCTAAAACTTGATTGCTCATACATGATAGACTTTCAACTATTTATTGTTAATCTTAAAGGACTTGTCTTCTTCCATCTTAGAAATTAAGCAATAACCTGAATTATGAGCTTCTTTTACAATGAAAGGCCCCTCCCAATTCGCTGCAAACTTAGGTAGAGGAAGCCCTCTGATGTGCTTCACTACTGTCTTCAAAACAAGGTCTACCTCCACGAACTTCCTTGGTCTCACCAATTTATCATAGCCCCTAGAGAGTTGCTTCGTGTACATTTGAAAGTGCTTCATCGCATTATCTATGTGTTCCTCCAATGCTTCAAACTGCACATGTATGTTCTTAGGAAGTATGCTACTTCGCAATGCATATCGGGCCGAGGGAACTTCTAACTCTATCAGTAGAATCTCGTCAGCTCCGTAAATAAGGGAAAATGGAGTATATCCTATGGGCTTACTTTTAGTCGTACAATAGGCCCACAATACAACTTGTATTTTGTCATCCCACTATTTTGGAAAATCCTCCATCATCTTGACCAAAATGTTAATCAAAGTTTTGTTAGTTGCTTCGGCTTGACCGTTTCCCTTAGGGTATGCCACCGTTGAGGTATGATGAACAATGGAGTACTTATCTGTGAGCATTATTCCCTCTGAATTGACGAAGGGGGTTCCATTATCAGAGAGAATAACCTTTGGAATCCTAAAATGGCAAATGATGTATTCTCTGATGAAGTTTCTCACTACTCCTGCTATTACCCTTCTTAGTGGTATTGCTTCAGCCCACTTAGTAAAGCACTCTGTTGCCACTAGTATCCAAATCTTCCCCCTCGAAGAAGGATGTATTGTCCCCACGAGGTCAAATGCCCAAGTGTGAAAAGGATAAGGCATCGCTAGGGAGTGTAAATCCATCGATGGAGTATGGATCATATTTCCATGTAGTTGGCAAGACTTATATTTTCGAATGAACTCAACAGAGTCCTTTTCCATCATTGGCCAATAATAACCCAACATCATCAACTAGTCATACAACTTGGACCCTCCTATGTGAGATAGATCGTGCGCTTATTTGAGGACTTCGGTTGCTTCTTCCTTTATGATGCAATGCAATGGTCTGTTGAAGTACCCACTTTGGTAAAGCTTCCCCTCCTGAACGTAGAACCTCGAGGCCCTTAACTTGAGTGCCATCGCATCAATTTTCTCTATTGTGATAACTCCATCTTTAATGAAGTAAATATAGGCCGGCCTCCAGTCTGATTGAGCTTCAACGTAATAAAATTCAGATGCATCGAAGAATAGTTAGCATTTATCGCACTTCCGTTGTAGCTCAGCTACGTCCTATTTCATTCTGGGCCAGAAATACCCCTCCCTTTGAATTTTCCAGTAAAGGGGTATCTCAGGTGTTTCGCAGTGCTCTTCGTGTGTTTTCTTTAACCTCCGCTCTGCTTGTTCTGGGTCGATGCATCTTGACAACCATCCTCCTGCATTTCTGAAATAAAGGTTTCCCTAGTTTGTAAAGTATTAGGCTAATTCCCTCAGTTCCATCGCTCCTTCCCCAGACTCCAGTTATTTTCTAATATCTCCCCTTTAATCAAAGTTATAATCCATCGATAGAATTGACTATACCACTGAATGAGTTGTTCTTCGTTGAATCACAATAGTAGTTGTATCGTTCCTCATGACCATCTTCATTGAAGCAAGGGTAGTCTAGCCAACTACTTTGAACCTCATCATTGAAAACCCTTCGCTAGCTGTGGTCCTTCTATTCTCACCGAGGTACCCGCCTTCCTATACCGATTGGGGATACACCACTGAGCATTACAATCCCAATCGATGCAGCCGTCAATTCAGTTTTGATCAGGGGGATCCTTACCCAGTTTTCCAATTATCTCACCCCAAAGTCTCTTTTAGCGAGGCATGTTCCTTGTTCTCATTTACTGTTGCATGGGGAGTATGTTCTATAATGGCTGGGTGAGTCACCATTCCAAGCATCACAAGGCAAGGGGAAGAGACCCCTCTATTTGTAACGAAGTACTAGCCGAGACAGCTGGCCCAAATTTTTGAGTTCATTTAGGGTCTCCCATGTATCCCCCAATTCTTTCGTTTTCTTACCTTAAGATAGGGATGAAAGGTAATTCTATTCTTGGGATCGATTACCCTCTAAGAAAAATTCCTAAGGATCCTCCCACTGAGCTTCCTCCACATTTCTCCCTGATTCCCGTTACTACCCTAATGTCCAAAAAAGCCCCAACACCCAAATAGCCTGCCACTTTTGGAGGTATTTCTGGTGAAGTGGTTTCAACCAAAGTAGCCTATGGCGAAGGATATTCCCAACCGTCAGCCAAAAAAACTAGGAGGTCGAAATCTGAGACTTCCTCAAAGACTAAGTCCCAAACTCAGCCTCAAACTCCTTTGGAGGCGTTCTCCATCGCCTCCGTTCCTCCTCCCATGCCTGCAAAAGTGAGAGAGGAGTTGAGAAGGAAAATTTAGGCTGAGGTGGAGCGAATAAATGCTGAGTTTTGACGACATGCTCTCGTCGTTCCTCCTGCTAATGCCTTACCTACTATCTTAGTTGATCCAACGGAACCAAGGTCAAGGAGGAAAAAGATCTCAAGGGTTCCTCAAAGTGCTGGTGATGCGGGTGCAAGGAAAAAGACACTGTGTACTAAGTCCTAGAAGAAACGAGCTCTTGAGTGACATCTTACTTCGGCACCCTCTGTCGTTGCGTCCCCTCCTTCTTCGCCAATGGTGATACCCTCCCATTCTACCTCTGGATCATAGGTATACATATGTTTCTTTTTTTCATCATCATTTTTTTAATAACCTGCATATGTCCAACTCTTAACAACTTTGGTGCAGGAGGCTGAAGAAGTAAGGTCTAGCCCCCTTATGAGTCCTTTTATGGGGGAACATTTTGGTTCCTCTCGGACCGATGTAACTCCTCCCCATGCCCCCATGATCGGGCTGACTTACTCTCGTCATTTATCCTCCCAATGAGTGAAGGATGCTGCTACAGGGGCTGGTTCCGTTGAGTCTATGGGAATCTCTTTTAAACTAGAGACAACTCCCCCAGCTTCTTCTGAATTATCACCTTAACCCGAGGTTCTTCTGCCCATCGTTCCAGCTACAGAATGTTCCCCCGAGGTAACACATTCTAAATCACTGTTAGGTCTGACGTCCTTTCTCTCTTCCACCCCTTTTTCCTGTTCACCACGCTGAATTCTAATCTGTTGGGATGATTTAGGTCGAAATGGCGTCTTTATTAGCTAACATTCTTCTTCTCACCGTGTTAACAAGACCCATAATTGCAGTTCCCCTCTTCAGTACCATAATTGAGGTAAGTAAAACTTAGGGATATTTATCCTTTCTTCTGTACTTATTCCCCATTTCTAAAACTTAAATTCATTTTTTATTATTTTCTCTAGATCTTGTCCCACCAACTTCTCTTGGTAGTCTGCCCCTTCCCAAGTCCAGCCTTGATTTTTCTGCCCAGCATGGTGATTCTTTTGCATCCACCGATGTTGGGGCATTACTTGGAGGTCAAACGTCCTCCATAAGTGAGACTCCTCTATTGGCCTTAATACCTTTTATTGGCGAAGGAGTATCAGCCGACATTGAGCTGCCCACCGTTAAGGCTTCCGTGGGGGCTTCCGAGAACACATATTTGCCTTCAACAGTTTTCCCCATTGTAGGTTCCAAGGTGGCTCCCGTTTCCCCCACACTTGTTAATATTTTTTGCTAACTCCACCTATAACGGTGACTTAACAATGAAAACACTTGTTAAGATTTTTAGTAAACTCCACCTATAAAGGGGACATAACAATGAAAAACTGTTAAGATTTTTCGTAAACTCAACCTATAACGGTGACTTAACAATGAAAACACTTGTTAAGATTTTTCATAAACTCCACCTATAACGGTGACTTAACAATAAAAAACACTTGCTAAGATTTTTCGTATACTCCACCTATAATGGTGACTTAACAACTAAAACACTTGTTAAGATTTTTTCACTTAACTCATTATTTCTTCTACCTGTTCTCGGGTCGCCCACGAATCCTTTCCTACGGAAGATAAATCTTCACCAGTTGTGTCGCCCATCTCTTCGCCCCATCTGGAACCCGCTATTTCAGAAGAATCTAGTCACAACGAACAAGGCTCCATGACCGGTGCTGCTGCTAATAGTGAATCTAGTTATGAGCTTCCTCTTCCCAACCTATCTCCTCACGACTTTTTCCTCATGGTCCTTTAGCGTTCTCTTCAAATGTCTGCCAGCCATCATTTGGTAATTGAGCAGCTTGCAAACAACCATCCTGAGACTTTAACCGTGGATTGTCTGCATTCCAACATCCCCATAATGAGCCATAGGCTTCAGGGCTTGGCGATCTTTGTTGCTGATATCGTCAGCACTCCGACCACGAACATTACCAGATCTCTCCTCAATTAATTCTTGGGCTATTTGAGGGAGTTAGGCCGAGATGGCTTACATTTTGACTGACTGATTGGGCACTTAAAGACTTTGAAGAGATAATGATTAGAGAGCCAGAGGGAACTGCTATAGAAACATCAGGAGGATCAGTTAGCTGAGGAAGCTAGGTTGACCGACCTAGCACCTCTACTTGAGGCTGCCAATAAGAAGGTAGAGGACAATGAAGAACCTATGCATCTGGAGAAGCTAAGACGAGAGAAACTCCTTATGGAGAGTACACAAACTCAAACGAGGTTTGAGATTTCAATTAATGGTTGATACTCCTGGAGTTCCCACAGCTGGATTTACAACAGGGGGTATACTTGTTGGGACCGTTCCTGTTAGAACTGTACTTGGTGGGGCCATTGGGGTTGCCCCTAGTGTCACAAAGGAGTTGGATTCAAATCCCCCACAACACCGTTGAAGCTACGGTAGTTTGCAAAAACTCATAAAATTTATTCATGAGGAGTGCCACTTCGGCTGGTCCCAACCCAACGCTCTATAATACCCCGTATTTTTACGCATATTTATTTTTATAAAATTATGGAAAATGGGGATTAATTAATTTAAAGGGAGAAAATTTAATTTGTAATTAATCTGATTTAATGGTAATAATTACTAGCGTGACGAGAGTCAGTAGTTATCTAAGTAATATTATGGTCGGGATGAGATACACGGCAGTCATGTTATAATTATTTGGGACGCGCGTATGAATCGCGTCATCGGTATGTATTTGGGGTTTAATAAGGTAAATTATTTTTATATAACTCAAATGACTATTTTGAGTGCGCCAGAGTGTCCGAAAGGGTCGAAATAGTCAAAAAATACTACTCGAGTATTTTATTTGGAGTCCGGGGCATTTTAGCCCAAAACGATACCCCGGAGGGGTATTTTGGTCTTTTGGGATTTTTGGGTAATTAAATGGACGAAAATTGGGTTTAATTAAAAGCATTGAGGGTTAGTGGTCTGTGAGTTTCAACTTACGTGTGTGTGTGAGAGAGAGAGAGAGAGAGAGAGAGAGAGAGAGAGAGAGAAGAAGAAGAAGAAGAAGAAGAAGAAGAAGAAGAAGAAGAAGAAGAAGAAGAAGACTCCATTGGAGCCCTAAGCAAAAAACTCGAGCTTTCGCACCAAAAATTACACCGACGTGTAGATCGTGTCAAGAGGATCATTCCCATAGCAATTTCAGCCTAAGAATCATAAGTTCATTCCGAGGCAAGTGTTTATCTTGCTCCTTTTTTAGCATATATTGTTCCTATTAATTTAGGTTTGATGATATAAACTTGGTACAATGAAAACTTAGGCTTAATTAGACCAAATTGTGAAGAAACCTTATGAATTGGAGATGGGTATGCATGTAGAGGTTTTGCCCTTGATTGGACTACTAAAATCTGGGAATTTTATGTTGTAATCACGAATTATAATAAGAGTTTTGGACAATTAAAAATTTGGGTTCATATTTAAGAGACTTATTGGATAAAGAGATTGTTGAATTCCAATTGATTTTATAAGGATTTGACCTTTAATTTGTGTTAGAAAGTATCCTTGGGTGATTGGTATTAGTGTAGGAACATTTAATTTGGATTGGTTTGAGTATTTGTATGTTTTTGAAGATTGAAAGTTGAGAAAAATTGAAGTTGGGGAAGAACTGGGTCTCTCCGGAATTTTCATTAAAAGACATGCCTAGGTCGTTCCAACGAACCTTCCAACAAGATTTCCAATGACATTTCTAAGGAGTTACTGAGTTCGTTCGAAGTGGAAACTTCGTTCGAACGAACTCATTCGAACATCCTCGTTTGAACGAGAATCTTGGAAGTTCTAACGAGATTCTAGATTGAGTTTTTAGGGTTCGTTCAAGTTAAAAACCATCCTAGGGTTATCCAAGTGAGTGTATTAACCTATGTGAGTAACGAGTGTCTTAAATTCCACAGTGTTAGGGAATTAAGGGTGTAATGGTTCTCGAGGTATCAAATTTTTGTGAAAACCTAAGAGAGAATGTAAGTCCTAGAGAGGCTACATATACGGATATAGTGGAGAGTAATGGCATTAATATTACTTACGGATTATAGTATTTGGGTTATGTGATTACCTATTAATGTATATAAGTTGTGTGCGAGCTTATTACTTGGATTATCATATGTATGACGTACCTAGATATTGGTTACTGAACGGGGATTAACACGTTGTGGACAACCATATCTTGTGTGCCTTCAGGGGTTTCGAGTCGTACCACTAGAGCATGGAACCTAGGTACGGGCTATTTGTGAGAACGATAGTGTTGACGGACATATGGGTGCGAAGGTATGTGCGTAGCCTATCGGCTTGGGACTATGTTCGCCTCCAATATGTGTATATGTTTTATTTAGTTCTTGAGAGATTGAACCTGTTGTCCTTTATGCGTGAGCGTTGCAATGGGACGAGATAGTCGAGTATGCCTAGCATCAGGGGTTTCTTAACCATGGGTGCTGTATAGATATATTTGTATGTATACATAATGAGATTTTATATATGTATACTGAGTTCCTACTCTGTGTTTCTTGTTGGCTACTTTATTAAAGTATATACTTATTGAGTCACCAGTTGGGAATAAAGATTGCTATGAGAATGAGTTACAAAATCCTTAAACCTATTCCTAAATAATAGTAGTATATTGATTTCGGGTTATTTAGATATTGTATCCGGCATAGTGATTATCCTACAAATAGTCAGGTAGAGTGACGAGACTATTATGGGTAGTTATACTCGCTATGTGTGCACATTAGATGATAGGCGAGCATCTCAAGTGAGTAAGCTAAGTTAACATGGATAATATATGTGCTATTTAAAACAATTTGAGCACTTTCTATATTTAAACTGTTTTTTACTCGGGCTCTTAACCGTTTTTCTGTAAATCTCTTTTCTTGTTCTATTATTTTAGGTGCTCAGCCACAGGGATACCAGACTTAGGAGATTTCATTCAGTTACCGAGATGTAGTTGTTGTGGAGGCTACGGGATATTGCTAGTAGACGTTTTTTAGTCTATTGCTCCTTATCCATCAGTCATTTCATTTCAGTTGGACATGTCATCTCTCCTATTTTACATTTAGATATTTCGAGTTGTTTTATTCTATCATTAGAATTTGATGTCATGTTATTAGATTATTGTATGGGATTTTGACTGGATGTGTTTATTCCAGTTCTTTATTTAAATTCAGTTAGTTCTTACCTTATGCTATTGTGATGTATGGTGATGGTTAGTTATTTCCCTTTATTGTTGATGGTTAATAACAAGATAAAATTTTGACACCAACCTTTTTAAACATTAGGTGGTTAGTTTTTATTAAATTAAAATTTGAGTTTTCGACAGTGATGCATTATCTGAACCAACTTGATATGTTGAAATTAATTAATTAAGGACTCATCATCTGGTAATTAATTAGGCGGGGTGTCACTGGTGGTATCAGACCATCAGGTTCTAGTGTCCTTAAGATCTATACGGCTTATTTTGTTTCCGCGTAGCTTCCTTTGATATAGAGCCCTATATTTTAGGATTGTTATACTCTTTATGCATTTTACGTTCTTCAGCTACTTTGAGATAATAATAATAGTATACTTATGAAACTTTTATCTCCTTTAAGATACCTCCTAGAGGTGCACAGAGAGTTCCCATGGATGCCCAGCCTGAGCCTTAGCCTGCTCCATCTCAGGGTATGATGAATTCCACTAAAGTTACCGCCATTGTAGCTCAGGTGGTGAATGATGCATTAGCACTTGTGCTACAGGAACCACCTCAGGCACCGATGGTGGCTCCAGTTCAGGCCCAGTCCTTCCCGTCTGCTTGGGAACGGGTTAGGGATGCCTTCCAAAAGGCGCATCCTCTGGAGTTTACAGGGAGCTCCGATGTGGTGGTAGCGAGCAAATTGAAGAATGATATCCAGAGGCACTTAAGGATACATTAGTGCACGGAGGCACAGAGTCAGATACTGGCCACATTCAAGTTAGTGGAAGCATCACAGCAGTGGTGGGAGTATATTACCACCGCTGAGGAGAGAGACACACTCACTATTCGAGACTTTTGGGTGAGGTTCAACCGCAAGTATTTTCCCTAGGCCTTCTTGATAGAGATGAGACGGAAATTTGTGAACTTGAAATAGGAGGGAAAGATCGTGGCAGAATATGAGGCAGAGTTTATCAACCTTCTGAACATTGTACCAGGTGAGATCCCAACTGAGGAGAAGAAGATTTAGCATTTTATGGATGGATTGATATGAAGGATCCGCCAACACTTGATAGGAAATCGTCCTTTGGCCACCTATTCGGATGTGGTTGATGCAGCACTAATCCACTGTCAGGACTGATGATGCTGGAAATATCACTACCCTTCAAGGTGTTTGTAAGCTCAAATCAGTGAAAATAATGGCATCTCAAGTACATGCAAAATATAAGAGATTGAGATGAGGAGAAGAGGATGAACACCAGTATATAAGTGGTTCAGCCAATTAGGCCTACATCCACTGTGCAAGGGAGTGAATACGATCACTAAAATAAGGCATTAATGGTCATGGATACATTCTCTCAAGCTTTCTCTCTCTACTGTCTAATTTGACAGAGTTTCAGCTAGGGTTGTAATTTTGGATCCTTCTCAAGGTAGGAGAATACAAGTATATATAGTGTTTGGGGGGTGTAATGTACCCCCCATGCATACAATAAGCATGTGTGTATTGATCTATGAAATCTATAGAAGACATCTGTCACTGTTACATATAAACAATGATGATGAAATATTCCCCCACGTTAGGGGATTGATTCGGTTACAACTGATTTTATCCACGTGTTCCTATCCTTGCATATGCTTATAAATGCTCGGCCCTGTTCCTGACTGGTGCAACCTCAGCCTGGAAAAGTACAAGGTTGGTGAAGTCTGACTGTTGCTTTATCTGAGGTTATTCATGATGATCTCGACCAGGTAGGCCAGTCGAGGTAAGACAGGAGGAGTTGAAATGTCGGCCTAGGCCAGGGTTAGGCAAGTATAGTTGGAACGTCGGCATGGGCCGATGATGACGATGAAGTGTGGTTGAACCCATGAGTCCTTGCTGGCCTCGGCTTATTCCCAGCTGAGGTTGATATAAGAGGTAGATGTGATGTCGACTATGGATGACCTGGTGGATAGCTGACCCCATGAGTTATGAGGACCTCGGTTGATGCATGATGGTGGGTAACTAGTAATTTCGGCCGCAACCGACCTTATGTTGGACGAGATCACTGGTCGTCAGTCTTGAGCCCTTGTTATCTCGGACGTCCTGCTGGCCGAGGTCGGTGCCTCCGAGATGTCAGGTACACTTTGGGCATATCAATCACCCCCTAGCCCTTAGTTACCTATGTGAAATAGGTGACTAAGGGGTATGCAACTCCGAGGCTATTCTTCCTTTTGTGCCAACCTTTCTTTAATAAGTGTCAACCACTGAAGTGAATTGCGTGCTAGGCAAGTGCAATAATGATGGCCTTTTGGGCTCCCAAGGCAATGATGGGCCTTGGGATTTGTGCCAGCGTGGTTAGGGTGTTTAAACCCCTTCTCTTTCTCTTTCCTCTTCATTTCTTTCTATGTTCCTGCCTTGGTTATCTCTGCAACTCTCTCTCTCTCTACAAGAGCTTGGCTATTGCTTTTCAGAGGTTTTCTTATTTACATTCCTCTTCTCCTGCATTTCGCACTTTAACAGGTATTGTCTCCACTCTACTTTGCCATTTTCAACCTTTAATTCTTATTTCTTCATTTTTCGGTGAGTGTTTTTGGTTTTTCGACCACTGTTTTGCATATTTCGGTGACTGTTTAAGTTTTCCCGTGGCTATTGTTCTTGCTCAAAATACTAATTTAATCCTTCATTAGGTTGAGTCAAGTTGTTTATTTTTGGTTTAGGGTCCAAGTGTAAGGTCGTCTTCCTATGCTCAGACCTCTTTATAAACTTATTGAGGATTTACCTTCTCTTAGAGAGATAACTTTGGCAAAAATTAGGCAGATAGAGCTAGCCCAAGAGGAAGCTCGTAGGGCTGAGGCCTTTCCCCTCAGACCTATCTTTCCCCCAACTCTGAAGGTAATATACCCTGAGCCAGTCGAGCCTGCTGAGCCAGCAGAGGATCTAATAGACCCTTATCCAATGTCTGAGTTTGAGCCGTCTACCTCAGACCCTATGTCTATAGATTCATTCCAGGAGGTAATAGATTTCTCCATTAGGCAAGATTAGGTCCCTGATCAGGTCGAGGTCGAAAGTCGCGCCTCGTCCCATAATAGTTCCAGCACTTCAGGGACTTCTTCTGATGTTAAAGTTGTGGGGTCGAGTGTAGTTGTTCCCCCAATCATTGATGTTATTCCCCTGTCGGCCGCCACAGGGGCTGAGTTCACTCAGAGGTTCCCCGGAGGTGTTCCTACACCTTCCCAGGCCGATGTTACTAGGGATAAGGATGACAGTTATGAGAGTGGCGTTTATACCTCGGAGGCTAGTGAGATAGAGAGTACTGTCACTGAGTTCTACATGTTAGCCTTTAGGCACCTTTATTCCATAGGTCCTTCTATCAAACTTAGGAGACCTCTGAGGGCAGAGAAGGCCTTCGGTGGTCGAGATGCGAAAATCTGCGTATATGAGCAGATGTTCAAGTTAGGATTTCGTCTCTCCATCCATCCAACAATTAGACCCATATTCTCCCATATTGACTTGGCCCCTTCCCAATTATCTCCCAATGCCTAGAGGGTGATGATTGGAGATATCATCCTATGGAGGGCAGTCCATCATTCAGACCTTCCTGTCAGGGTCTTCACTGGGTCCTATGTGCCATCCTCTGCCAGAAACCATCTGAGTTACTATCACTTCTTGGCTAGAAAGTCATATAAGAAGATGTTATTGGTTACCCAAACCTCAAATCATAACTGTAAACCGTGATACTTCTTCATCTCAGGGGCATGGGAATTTGGTACTTATGCCCCCTCTTCCTCACTAGCGTCGAGGACCCCTCTGAGGTGGAGAAAAT
Organism: Sambucus nigra; assembly: GCA_949130495.1. NCBI lineage: Eukaryota > Viridiplantae > Streptophyta > Magnoliopsida > Dipsacales > Adoxaceae > Sambucus > Sambucus nigra. Next base: position 514,912,469 of record OX422210.1, on the reverse strand, counting down.
TGTCATTGACTGCCAAAGCCAACCCTGGGTTAATCTGGGATATCCTTCAAAAGGTTAAAGACCTTTAACATCAGGGGGAGCTTGGATGGCTAGTCAAGTACGAGCATCTGATGACCCCCTACTACCTCTCTAAGACGAACTTGGGGGGAAGTCCTTTGGCCAAGCTTAATAAGTTTTTATTTTGCTAAGTTGTACTTCTGATATTCAATGTCTCTGATTTACTAACTCAGACCTTGGTCATTTGCAGAACGCCCAGAAGGTATATCTGACGACCTGTGGGAGATATCTTCACCAAGCCTGATCAAGTTGGTGAAGAAAGCTGGGATCAATGCACCTCCTCCCCAACCAAAGTAGAATGTCAGCACTTCTAATGCCAACACTACAAAGAAGAGGAAATCCACCGTTGCTACCGCTGAGGATCAGAGACAGAGCAAAGCCCAACAGGGGGATCGCGTCATCCCCATCTCCTCCTATGATACATTGGTTGCTCGTCTATAGCAGTTGAAGATCAGTGACAGCCTAATTGGTCATGGTCTGAAGGCGATGGATGACGTTGGCTCTGCGATGACCGATGTTGATAAGTGCTTTTTATGCTCTATAGATACCCCTCTACTGGCCGAGTTTTGCCTTCATAGGTCGATCCAGGTAGAGATTTTAACTTTTTTTAGCCCCAAGTGTAACCTCGTCCTTGATTTTGGTTGTCTTGATCTCATACATCTGATTTTCTATTGCAGGGTATCCTGTCCATGCATCGGTTTATTAACTGGACTCCAAGGAAACTGCCCCTTATTGAAAAGGGAAGAGAGGCCCAGAAGGTGGAGGTCTCTCTAAATGCTGAGGTTGAACGTCTGAAGACAGCCTTAGCTGAATCTGAGAATAAAGTGAAGCAGAGGGACAGGGACATTGCTAAGCTCCAGAAGGACCATACCTCTGCCCTGAAGGCCAAGGACGACGTTCTTCAACAAAAGGTCGATGCTGCAGTGAAAGCTGTCCTTGAGGATGCCTTTGAGAAGATCTTGGCCGACTACAAGGTCTCTGATAAATTTATAAGTTTCGACTTTAAATACCTTGAAAGAGGTGTTAAATCTACTAGTAAATGGGCGGCCATCAAAGAAAGGAGTCAGGGAGTTTGATAGCCTCGGACTTCATTAGTTTCGACTACGATAACCCTCAGTTTGCTCAGGCCTTGCAAGAGGTTAAAGAGGATGGAGAATGTGTTGCCCCTGTAGAGACTGCACAACTGGAATCTACAAAGACTGAGGATGTCAACCCTCAAGATGATGGGGTTGAGGTTACCAACGTCAGCCAAGGTGATGGGACTGAGGTTACTAACCTTGTGGCTGCAGACACTTAGACCATAATTTGTGAAGCTTCACTTATAATTTTTTCTTTTCATCTGTAATTGTTTGTAACCTCTGATAACATTCTCTTGCACAATTTGACTTGTAATTCTAACTTCTTCATGTTATATCATCCTCTTCAGAGGAATTTGCTTCTTGCTCCTTTGAATAGTTTTATATGTCATGCAATGGTGTTTGTATTAAGGTCTAAAGTCTCAATATAATGGTGTCTTCATCACTAAACTATGATGTTATTAAGGTCTGAAGTCATCTAACTAAGATGTTTCAACTCAGACCTTATCACTAAATTATGATGTTTTAAGGTCTGAGGTCATCTAACTAAGATGTTACCCTCATATATTCCACCAAATTAATGATGTTTGAGGTCTGAGGTCATCCAAATATGATGTTTCCCTCATAAATTCCACCAAATTAATGATTATTAAGGTCTGAGGTCATCCAAATATGATGTTTCACCTCAGACCCTGTCACCAAATTATGATGTTTTAAGGTCTGAGGTCATCAAACTAAGATGTTACCATCATAAATTCCACCAAATTAATAATGTATAAGGTCTAAGGTCATCCAAATATGATGTTGCCCTCATAAATTTCACCAAATTAATGACGTTTAAGGTCTGAGGTCATCTAACTAAGATGTTTCACCTCAGACTTTGTCACCAAATTATGATGTTTAAGGTCTGAGGTCATCTAACTAAGATGTTTCACCTCAGACCTCGTCACCAAATTATGATGTTACCCTCATAAATTTAACCAGATTAATTATGTTTAAGGTCTGAGGTCATCCAACTAAGATGTTACCCTCATAAATTTCACCAAATTAATGATGTTTAAGGTCTGAGGTCATCCAATTATGATGTTTCACCTCAGAGACTGTCACCAAATTGTGATGTTTTAAGGTATATGTTCATCAAACTAAGATGTTACCCTCATAAATTTCATCAAATTAATGATGTTTAAGGTCTGAGGTCATCCAATTATGATGTTTCACCTCAGACCGTGTCACTAAATTGTGATGTTTTAAGGTCTGAGGTCATCAAACTAAGATGTTACCCTCATAAATTTATCATACAAGTAATCCAAATAAAGCATTGACACAAGAACTGCTCTTCTCATTAATATTCTCTTCATCACATGATACATTTACATAAAAATAATTTCAACATCATATGTAATATTTCTTTAGGTGATCAGCATTCCAATGATTGGAGAAAGGTTCCCCCTTGAGATTTTCTAGCTGGTAGGTACCGGGTACAACCTCATCAACAACTTTATAGGGACCATGCCAATTCGAGTGAAGCTTGTTTATCTTCTTCAAAGTCATCTTCAGCACCAGGTCTCCTACAGCTATAGGTCTTGATTTCACCCTCTGATGATAGAACTTTGTTGTTCTCTGCTGGTAGGTTGTCTGTCTGATCTCAACATCTTCCCTCCTTTCCTCAATCAAATTTAGGTCGAGTCTTATCTCTTCTCCATTCCTCTCGGGGTCATAGGCCTGAACTCTATGAATGAGGAGTCCTACTTCTGTAGGTATGATGGCTTCTGAGCCATGTGCTAACATAAATGGGGTCTCCCCCGTTGGTGTCCTCGTCATTGTTCTGTAGGCCCATAACACTGCAAAAACTTCTTTCGTCCATCTCCCCTTAGCCTCTTCCAACCTCTTCTTAATCCCATTAAGGATTGTTCGGTTCGTGACTTCAGTCTACCCATTTGCCTGGGGTCGGCCCGAAGAAGAGAAAATTTTCTTGATCCCCACTCTCTTGCAGTATTTCTCTAAGGAAGAATTCTTGAACTGGGTTCCATTGTCTGAGATGAGAGTGTTCGGAAGACCATGCCTGTATATGATGCTCTTCCAGATAAACTGGAAGGTCTTTTGCTCTATAATCGTGATCATCGGCTCAGCCTCTACCCACTTGGAGAAGTAATCAATCGCTACTATCAAAAATCGATAATTGTTCGCAGCCCTTGGCAATGGTCCCACCAAGTCAATCCCCCATACTGTAAATGGCTAAGGGGAACTGATTAACGTTATAGGTTGATGAGGTTGATGAAGGATAAAGGAGAATCTCTGGCACTTGTCACACCTCTTCACGTGGGTTGCAGCATCCTTAGCCAAGGTCGGCCCCCAATATCTATGCGTAATTATCCTCTTAGCTAAAGGTCTTCCTCATATGTGACTGGAGCAAGAACCCTTGTGTATATCCTCTAGGACGCGGGGGACCTCTATGGAATGGACACATCTGAGAAGATGCATTCGAAATCCTTTCTTATATAAGACATCTCCTATTATTGAGAACTTTGCAGCTCTATACCTCAATTTCCTCCTTTCCAGCTTCGATTCTGGCAGCTTTCCCTCTCTGATATATCTGATGAGGGGGTCCATCCATGAGTCTCCTAGGTTCAAGTTGAGGCAAGAGTTGGCAACCTCTTCATCCTCAATGGTCAGTTTGAGCAGGATTTCGACTGGTACTGTCCTTCTGATACCTGTCCTTATTATCGAAACTAGCCTTACTAATGCATCTGCATGACTGTTGTCCTATCGAGGGACCCTCTTCACCTTTACCTCTTCGAAGCCTTTTAGCATCATTCTTACCCTTTTCAGGTATTTCTCCATCCTATCGTCTTTGGCCTCATACACTCCAAATATTTGGTTGATACCCAACCTCGAGTCGATGGGAAGTAAGAGTCGGCCAACTCTAAAGGATTTTGCTAAAGAGAGGCCTTCTATCAAGACCTCATATTCTGACTTATTGTTCGATGCTTTAAAGTTGAACCTTAATGCATATTCAACGTTGGTACCATTCGGAGCTGAGAGTATCAGCCCTGCACCGCTTCCACTTTCGAAAGAATACCCGTCAACGAAGAGGTTCCAAACGTCTTCATTCGAAGAGAAGTTCCCCTTTGACGGGGCTCCTTTCTTAAAAAGGTACATGTCTTCCTTATTCTCAGCCACTCCTCTTATGGATCTACCGTACACAACCTCTTTCGGGTCCCAAAAGACGTTACTGTTTGATTCCTCTACTATCTCTGGATTATTCTCAACCTCAGCCTCTTCCTATGTGAATTCAGCAACGAAATCTGCGATCGCTTGCCCTTTAATGGCCACCCTGGGTTGATAAATAAGGTCATACTCTCCCAACTCAATGGGCCAAGTCATCAATCTGCCCGACTTCTCAAGCTTATGGAGGACTTGCCTTAATGGGGAGTCAGTGAGGATGATCATAGAGTAGGCTTGGAAATAAGGTTTCATATTCTCGGAAGCGTGTATCAAAGCGTAGGCCAACATCTCCATCCTAGGATAGTTCTGTTCAGACCCTTGAAGGGCCTTACTATTGAAGTATACAGGCCTTTATACCCCAACATCTTCCCGTACTATGTCTACACTTATAGCTGACTCTAAGACTGCTCGATAAACGTATAACTTCTCCCCCAGAATGGGCCGAGATAAGAGTAGTGGGGATCCGAGGTAGGACTTGAGTTGTGTAACACCCCGTAATTTTGAGTATTTAATATTTAATTATTTTGGGAGTTATAAAAATATTTAAATTGGAGAAACTTAAATTTATGATCTGGAGAAATTATTTGAGTGGAAAGAATTAATTATTTTGGCAACTTTTAAGTTTAATTGTCCGAATTAAATGTGTGTCGCATTTTGAGGTCGAAATTTGGAAATATCAAAAAGTATTTCGGATGTCAATTCTGAGTGCGCGGTTGAGTCTGGATAGGTCGAGATAGTCATAAAAGAGTACCCGGGGTAGTAATTGGGTCTCGGGGCATTTTTGGGATAAACCGGGCCCATACGAGGGCATTCTGGCCTTTTTATATTTTAGGGTGAGGATACCCACGAATTTTAGAACTCTAAGTCAGATTATAAGAGTTGGAGGCTAGGTTTAGGGAGAAGAAAAACACACCATAGCCATTAGAGAGAAGAGAGAAACAATTCCAAGGCAAAAAGGAAGAAGTGGGAAGGATTCAAAGGAGACTTTCACCACAAACTCATTGGGAAGAAAGATTGAAGGAGAAAGATCATCGAACACCAACTACAATCACGAAATCAGACCTACTGGATATAAGGCAAGTGTTTATTTCGAATAAAATTCAAGTTATAATACCCATGTGTAGGGAGTTCTAAGAATTGATTGATTCTATTGAAAAACGTTGAATTAAATGTTTGAATTGATCACATGTTTGGGTAGGATTGCATGTAGAATGAATCAAGAAGTAAAGATAAAATGAAATTTGAATATATTTGATTATTAACATGGAATCTTTATGAGTTCTTGGATCAAGAACATGAATCTTGAATGACTTAGGGTTTAATTGATGAACACAAGATGTCAATCTGCTAGAATTTTTAACATAACTTTAAATGTATGCCATTTGAGTTGTAATTCAAATTAGAGTGTTAACCATACATTCCCGGAAAGGTATTTCTCTTATCTATCCAATTAACTTGTAATCAGGTCAATCGGAGTTCTGTAGATGTAGTAATCAACATTTTACTACAAGGTGTTTGATCTGTTAACATAGTAATCTCCTAGATTTTTTATGCGACTTTAAACGTGTACGATTTGAATTTTACTTCGAATTAGAGTGTGAATCATATATGTATGTAAAGGTATTTCTCTTAGCATTCCAATGAACTTGGAATCAGGTCAATCGGAGTTCTGTAGAGGGAGAAATCGAAATTTTACTAGAGGGTGTTTATTCTGCCAGAAAATTTGAGATTTTTCTTTTTAAGCCTCAAATGTCTAAAATTTTATTGGGGAAGTGTTTGGGACCCTGATGAAATATATTGATGGAATAATGATATGGCAGTAGGTCTATGATTGAATGTTGGACTTTAATTTTGTGAGAGAGTTAAAGTGGAGATTCATAGGCTTGATTGTAACAGACTCTAATTCGACATAATAAGAATATAATTACGAAAAAGTGTGAGCGAGTTTAAATTCGTTAGGTCAGTGGGTTAACAAGTGTAACTACTGAATTGATATAACAAGGGGTAACTAGGACCCTTAGAGTTGTGTGAATACTCGAATTAATACTAAAGTGAAATAAATTCGTAAAGCAAACAAGTACGGTGAATATTAGAGAGAAATATATTATGTACAAGTATGAATAATTGGTTTGTGTGAATAACGACTATTTTATAGGATTACGTGGGTTGTGAATGCTTATTTCGTGTTTCCTTGTGATAGGATTAGTAAGTTCGATGAGACATTCCGAACTATGCTCGATGAGATATTCCGAGCCAGGTTCGAGGGGACATTCCAAACCATGTTCAAGGAGACATTCCGGACATTACTTGAGGAGACATTCCGAGCAAGGTTTGAGGAGACATTCAGAATCATTTGTCCTTAATGTGTGAAATAGGACCGATAATAGGATATGATGTACTGGGTATAGGTGTGTGTGAAAGATATACCATCTAAATAATCTAATTATGTGTGATAGTAGTAAGATTAGGTGGGGTATACCTAAGTATTATTTTCAATATATACTCAGGCGTGATAGTAGTGAAAACTATTAGTGCATAACTAAAATTGTATAAACTACATATGGGCAAGAGTGGCTGGAACATAAGTGGACAGCTAGAATATATATATAAAATCTACTTGAGTGTAATTATTAGAAAAGGTAGGTAGTATGTACCTAAGATTTGATTAAGTATGAGAACTTAATTTTAAAGTATTGATATTAAGGTAAGAGTAATGATAATTACTAAATGTTCGGGCACGTACTGTATGGGCGGTATGGGAAAGTTAAAGTAAAACTTAACTAATGACTTAATGTAAATTAAGGGTAGTATGTAGCGTACTGTATGGGAGGTACTGATGAGTTAGATTGTCTGAGGTATGTAGATGTTGGAGACCTAGTTAAGATGGGTAGCGAGACTAGGTAGGAACGTTAGATGCGCACGATAGACGAGAGGTGAGGAAACTCAAGAGAGTGTGCGTGAGCCTAGCATGTGTAATCAATAACTGATATTTATTTCGATAAATTACTTACTAAATATTTTCAAAATGTTTTGTGTACTAACACTTGCTATACAATATTTTTAAAACCTTTTAGGTGTCCAGCCACAGGAACGCCAAGCGTGACTTCATTCCAGGGATTTTGGAGTTGCAACATAGGTGGGTGTTACAGGGCATTGACTAGACGCTTCCTTTAACCTTTTCGGATCTAGTGTAGGATCTCATTTTTTAGTACTCTAATTTTGGGACGTGTTGTCCACTCATTACATTTGCAGTTATTCTATTGTGTTGGATTTTGAGTTGGTTTTATTTCAGCCGTAGTTTTCGGCAAGACTTTATTTCATTCAATTATTTATGATGGTTGGTTTTAGTACTGCTTAATTTATATTGTTCCGCTTGAGTTGTATCTGTTTAATAAAGATAAAATTTGGCACTAGCTTAATTTCACTTAGGTGGTTAGTAATAAAAAGGTTTTCGACAGTGATGCTAAGAATGAACCATTTAAGAAACCTGTTTTAAATTAAATTAAGGTTTGATCACCCAAGGTTTAATTAGGCAAGGTGTCACAAGTTGTTTAAAGGCCTTGTCACACTCTTCATCCCACTCGAAGTCCTTTCTGAGAACCTTAAAAAATGGAAGACACTTGTCTATAGCTATGGAAACAAACCTGTTGAGCGCTTCAACTCTTCCAGTGAGCCTCTGAACGTCTTTTATACTTCTCGGTGTCTTTATTTCAAGTAATGTCTTGATTTTTTGGGGGTTGGCCTTTATTCCCCTCTAATTGACTATGAATCCAAGAAACTTTCTAACTCCTACTCCGAAGACACACTTGGCAGGATTGAGCTTCATCCTGTATAAGTCCTTAGTGTCAAAAGTTCTCTTCAGGTCGGCTACATGAGTACAGGACCTCAAGCTCTTCGTCAACATATCATCTACATATACCTCCATGGTCTTGCCAATTTTATCTTCAAACATATTATTTACAAGACGTTGATTCATGGCCCCTGCATTTTTCAAGCCGAAGGGCATGACCTTATAGCAATAGGTCCCATTATCTATGATGAATGTTGTCTTTTCTGAGTCTTCAGAATCCATAAAGATATGATTGTAGCCTGAATACGCGTCCATGAAGCTCATAAGTTTGTGCCCCACCATGGCATCTACCATCTGATCGATATGAGGTAAGGGATAGCTATCTTTAGGGAAAGATTTATTCAGGTCAGTGAAGTCTACGCACATCCTCCAGTTTCCATTGGCTTTGGGCACAATGATGGCGTTTGATAACCACTCTGGGTATATGACCTCCCTGATGAATTATACCTCTTCCAACTTTCTGACCTCTTCCCTCGTGACATTATACTTTTCCCTGGAGTAAACTCTTTATCTTTGTTTGATTGGCTTAGCATCCTCTACCACTTTGATTTTGTGGCACATAACCTCCGGGTCGATGCCAGGCATATCTGGGTGGCTCCAAGCAAAGACACTCTGCCTCTTCTTCAAAAATCTTATCAGCTCTTCCTCGATCTCAGGTTTTAAGGCCTTGTCGATTTTGACTAATTTTTCCGGTCCATCCTCATTGAGGACGATGGATTCTACCTCATCCGCGGCATCTCCTTTCTTTAATTTTATTTCATCCCTGGGATCAAGTGAATCAATGCTATATGTGGTAGTTGCCCTCTTATGGGCCTCTCTATCTTCAGCCGAGTTTAAGTAGCATTTGTGTACCGAGGTCTGATCACCTTGCACTTCCCCTACCCCATAGGGGGTCGGGAATTTTAGCATTTGGTGGACCGTCGACGGCACGGCCTCAAACTCCTTAAGGGTTAATCGTCCTACGATGAGGTTATAGGCCGAGAAGACGTTTTCATCCATAATAAAAAAAAATTATTTTCCTGGTCAACCTCTTAGGCCACTCGTCTCCCATTCGTACAACCATCTCATACATGCCCGATGGATGGACCTTTTCACCACTGAAGCCCATCAACAGATGATGATAGGGTACCAGTCTTGCTCTGCTGAGGACTAGGCTCTTAAAACATGGCCAAAACATTACGTCCCTTGAACTTCCTCCATCTACGAGGATTCTATGTACCTCACATCCATGCACTCTTGTTGTAATTATCAAAAGGTCATCATTCGTAGCTAGGATACCTTTGAAGTGGAGTCGGGAGAATCCAACTATAAGAGTATCCATATCTACCTTCTTCCTCTTCTGCTTGTCCTCTGAAGATGCCAGATTTATAACCTCCACTTTGGCCACTACCTTAGCCTCTGCCAAATGAGCTTTATGATCGGTTACTTCAGAGCCACCCCCTACTAGTCCTCTACATATAGTGTTAACATCGAAGGAGGTCATTCCAACACTCTTCACAGGGGCATTATCATCCTTTGGTGGGAGGTCTGGATCTTCCTCGTCATCACCATCGGAGTCCTCGTCTCTTCTCGCTGGGGTTTCATCTCGACATCTATGGCTTCTCTTCTTTTTAGGGTCATCTCTTCCCCTCTTTGGAGCCTTACCATCGATATACTTCCTCAGCTTTTCGAACTTCAACATCTTCTCGATTTTATCCCTCAAAGCGAACTCACACCACAGGTTCTTATTCCTCTTATGCGGAGGGGCCTTCAACTTCTCTGGCCATCTCACAGAATGGTCATTCTTAATCTCGTTGAGGATGTGTTCGCGGCTCACAGTTAGAGGAGTATAATGTGCAAACTTGTCATCTGTAGACCTATTTTTTCCATCTTTCTTTCTTTGGAACTTCCCCTTGCCACTTTCGTTCTCATCCTCATACTTTGCGTCCATGGCCTCTTCAGCGTTCATGACCTTCCCTGTAGTTTCCAATAGCTCTGCCATGGATTGGAGGGTCTTCAGCAAGCTTCCACAACAACTTTCCCTTTTGGAGTCCCCCAATGAGGGTTGTCATGGCTATATTGTCTTCATAATCTTCAACCTCCAATTTTTCTTTGTTGAATCTAGCAATGTAGTCTCTTAGGCTCTCATTCTTGCCTTGCTTGACATGCAGCAGATGAGTGGTATTCTTTTGAGGTCTTACCCCAAAGCAAAAATTATGAATGAAACGTTCAGCCAAGCCCTTAAAGTTCTCAATTGAGTTCTTTAGAAGAGAGGTAAACCAGATGTGTGCAGCTCCTGTCAAAGTCCCGGAGAAGGCCCGACACTTTATCTCATTTAGGATTGAATAAATGTCCGTCGTAGACTGGTACATCTCAATATGCTGCACAGGGTTGGTACTACCATCATAATTGGGAGACACCGTAGGTGGCTTGAACCTGTCAGGGGTTGGGAAGCTCACTATCCTGGCCACGAATGGGGAGACCTCTGAGAAACCTCTTTGTAGTGGGTCTCGGCTTTTGATGAGGTCCCCTATCTTCTCTTCGAGACGTTAAATGGAATCATTCCATGACTTTGGAACGTCGGCCTGGCCAAGGTTATCCCCATCTACCTCCAAGGGGTGGACTGAAGGTTCCTCGTCCATCGCACAACGTCTGTTATTGACCTCCTCTTGATCCCTGTCTTGACCCTGATGCGGTCAGCCATGATGAGGCTGTTGTTCCCCATCTTCCTTTTATGACCCTACTGTACTTCTTGACCTGGATAACCTCTGCCTCAGGTCATTGATTGGGCCGAGCCTTTCAAAGGCTAACCTTCTGCTCAAGCGATCAAAAGCTGATCCTCTTCGTTGGTCACCACCATCTCTTCTGCCCTCACAACCTCGGTTTTGCTGGATAGGACATACGGTGTTATTCAAAACCTCATACGGCTCCCAACAACCCTCTAGAGCATCTTCTGCCTCCATATCGCCATACCTATCCTAAGGGCAAGGCTGTCCTTGCCTCCCCAGACATAAATCCCTAAGGTCATAAATGTCCCTCCTCCGTTGAGGTGTAGGTTGGTCTTTTCGCGGTGCCTGGGGTGGTCCCATGGCTTCAGGATGAGGCTGAGAAGCTGTCGGAGTAATCATCTCCGATGAGACCCCAGGTAGCCTCATCATATTTTGACTGAGTTATGCAAATTTCTCCTCCATCGCTTGTTGCGTTATATCCAAGGACTTCAAGGCTGCCGCCACCTCATCCATCTCGGACTGGGATGGTGCCTGGCTGGAACTAGGCCCTCCAGCACCAGGTGGTGGTAACTCCAGTGCCATATGTTAAAACTAAAGAGCTTTTACAAAAGGTGAGCTTAATACCTAAAGGGACCTCTTTCAATGGTGAAGCAGCTCCACGCAAGGGATGAGGCCTGGTTCACTACCAGAGTCTCCGGTGAGGTTAAGCAAAAAAATAGGAAGAGACAACTTCAAATTTCCCATAGACGGTGCCAAAATGATGATATTGGAAATAGCACCACCCTTCAAGGTGTTTATAAGCTCAAATCAGTGATAACAATGGCATCTGAAGTATATGCAAAATATAGAGATTGAGATGAGGAGAAGAGGATGAACACCAGTATATAAGTAGTTCAACCAATTAGGCCTACATCTACTGTGCAAGTGAGTGAATAAGATCACTAAAATAAGGCACTAATGGCCATGGATACAATCTCTCAAGCTTTCTCTCTCTACTGTCTAATTTGATAGAGTTTCAGTTAGGGTTGTAATTTCAGATCCTTCTCGGGGTAGGAGAAGACAAGTATATATAGTGTTTGGGGGGTGTAATGTACCCCCCATGCATACAATGAGGATGTGTGTGTTGATCTAGCCAATCTAATAAAGACATCTGTCACTGTTACATATAAACAATGATGATGAAATATTCCCCCACGTGAGGGGATTGATTCGGTTACAACTGATTTTATCCACGTGTTCCTATCCTTGCATATGCTTATAAATGCTCGGCCCTGTTCCTGACTGGTGAAACCTCGGCCTGGAAAAGTACAAGGTTGGTGAAGTCTGACTGTTGCTTTATCTGAGGTTATTCATGATGATCTCGACCAGGTAGGCCAGTCTAGGTAAGATAGGAGGAGTTGAAATTTCGGCCTGGGCCAGGGTTAGGCAAGTATAGTTGGAACGTCGGCATGGGCCGATGATGACGATGATGACGATGAAGTGTGGTTGAACCCATGAGTCCTTGCTGGCCTCGGTTTATTCCCAGTCGAGGTTGATATAAGAGGTAGATGTGATGTCGACTGTGGACGACCTGATGGATAGCTAACCCCATGAGTTATGAGGACCTCGACTGATGCCTAATGGTGGGTAACTAGTAATATCGGTCGTAATCGACCTTATGTTGGACGAGATCACTGGTCATCAGTCTTGAGCCCTTGTTACCTCGATCGTTGTGTTGGCCGAGGTTGGTGCCTCCGAGCTGTCAGGTACACTTTGGGCATATCAAGGACCACCGTTTTCATCTGACAAAGGTTAAGCGAGTAGAAGATTTCAGCCAGCAGGGCAAGACAGGAGGAAATAGTGTCAGTGGGGCACAGGCAGTTCAGGGTCAGCATAGGCACAGTGACTGGGGTTCCCAGCAGGGGGATCCTAAGAGGTTTAGATTGGTAGATTTTAGACATGGGCAGGGAGGCTTTCGACATGGCCAGCAGGGTCATCACAGCCAGCAGGGCCAGTCGGGCCAGCAGCAAGTTCAGCAGGGCCAGAATAGCCAAGGGAGGGGTGGTAACGGCCATCAGGGTCCTGGACAGAGGGGAGGAACCTTCCCTAGGAAATGTTTCACTTATGGCAATACTGGCCACAAGCGTCAAGACTTCCCTCAGAAAGGTAGAGGCCAGCAGTAGCAGGGCACTCGCCAGGAGCCCCAGAGACCATTATTTCCCGCAGTTCTCCCAGCACCCCCACAGATGCCATCCCTGCCGACCATTCCAGCCATCCCGGTTCATCAGGGACAACTTTAGTACGGATGAGTCTATAATCTTCACCAGGCCACAGTCCCATAGGACCCACCCGTGATTGAGGGTATATTTTTTATTCAGGGGACTTTGGGGCGCATTTTTTTGACACGGGGTCCACACACTGTTTTATTGCCATGGAGTTTACACGTACTACGAGATTATTTGATATAGCAAAGAGTATGGTCACTTGTGTGGGTTCACCGTTGAGTAGAGGTTTCCTTATTTTTTTTATTTATCGGGGAGTGGATATAGATATTAAGAGGTTTATCTTACTTGTTGACTTACTCGTATTGGATATGTCCGAGTATGATGCCATTGTAGGTATGGATTGGCTTGTCAAGTATGATGCCATTTTTCCATACTCGGTCAGGAGATGTTCCTGGTGGTGATGCCTCGCTTTGGGGGAGGATCATCCACTCATTTATACTATACAGAGGAGGAGACCTCTACGGAGGTGGTGTTATCGCTTGATTCGATTCCTGTGGTTCAAGAGTTTTCCGATGTGTTTCAGGAGATTCTGGGGTTACCACCGAGTAGATAGATAAACTTCGTCATTGATTTAGATCCAGGCACTCGACCAATAGACCGTGCACCTTATCACATGGCTCCAGCAGAGATGAGGGAGTTACATGAACAGATTGAGTAGTTGTTGGGGCAGGGGTTTATCCGTAGGAGTACTACGTCATGGGGTGCCCCCGTATTGTTCATCAAGAATAAGGATGGATCGTTGAGGTTATGTGTTGATTACCGGGAGTTGAACAAAGTCACGATACGGAACAAATATCCGCTGCCTCGAATTGATGACTTATTCGACCAGTTAAGAGTAGCGGCCTTCTTCTCGAAGATCAACTTAAGATCGGGATACCATCAGTTGCGTATCAAGGAGTATGATGTGTCGAAGACTGCCTTCTTGACGAGATATGGTTCCGATGAATTCAGGATTATGCCATTCGGGCTAACCAATGCCCCAGTTGTGTTTATGGACTTGATGAAAAGGGTGTTCAGAGAGTTTCTGGACCAGTTCGCCATCGTCTTTATAGATGACATTCTGGTTTATTCAAAGATCGAGGAAGATCATGCCGAGCACTTGAGGTAGGTTTTGCAGACATTTTGTCAGCATGAGTTGTACGCAAAATATGAGAAATGTGGGTTTTGGCTGAAGGAGGCCCAGTTTTTGGGGCATATCATCTCTGACAGAGGGATATCAGTGGATCCGGGGAAGGTGTCCACGATGAGGGAGTGGGGACATCCCACCACACCGACCAAGATACGTAGTTTCTTGGGCTTAGCCGGATACTACAGGAGGTTCATTCGAGGGTTTTCGAAGATAGTGGGTCCGTTGACACACCTGACTCGCAAAGGGGTGTCGTTTATCTGGAGTAACTCCTGTCAGTTAACCTTTGATGAGTTGAAATATAAATTACCCTCAGCACCAATGTTAGCATTACCCAGGCCGGGAATGGAGTATCTAGTCTACACTAATGTGTCCTTATTAGAACTTGCAGGTGTACTTCAGCAGGAGGATCAGGCTATAGCTTATGCTTCCCATAAGCTTAAGCCTCACAAGAGGAATTACCCCACCCACGATTTAGAGTTGGCGGCTGTGGTGTTTTCACTTCGGATTTGGAGACATTACCTCCTGGGGGACAAATTTCGCTTGTTCACGAATCACAAGCCATTACAATATCTCTTCACACAGAAGGAGTTGAATATATGTCAACGCCGGTGGCTTGAGTTTGTGAAGGATTATCATTTTGATATCCAATACCACCCGAAAAAGGCTAACGTGGTAGCAGACGCGTTGAACCATAAGCCGGTAGGGGAGGTGGCCGAAATGTGGAAAGAAAAATGGAAGGAGTTAGGGCACCAGGATGTGGTGGATCGATCGTTCATGTCTGTGAAGATGGTTACGCCCCAATTAATTACGGGAGTAGTATAGGCTCAGGCAGCTGATCCGTTCTGCCAAAGTCAGATAGTGCAGCTTCTAGCAGAGGGGGGCCAAGTCTTATACCGTGGGTTCAAACAGGGGTCTACATTTCAATAAAAGATTGGTTGTTCCTGAGGGTGAAGACTTGCAACATGAGGTGATGACAGAGTCGCACGGTTAATGATTTGCGATACATCCCGATGGGGATAAGATATACCGGGATATGTGTAGACAGTACTGGTGGAGAGGGATGAAGAAGGATATTACCGAGTTCATCTCGAAATGTGCCACTTGTCAGTTGGTAAAGGTGGACCATCGAAGACCAGTGGGACTTCTACAACTATTAGAGGTTTTTATGTGTAAATGAAAAGCATTTCCATGGACTTTATCACAGGTTTACCTACATTGTAGAGGGGTCATGATTCAATATGGGTGATAGTGGATCGGCTGACTGAGGTAGCCCACTTTCTGCCAACTAGAACAGACTACACCACAGAACAGTACGTCCAGATATTCATAGCAGAGATAGTGAGACTCCATGAGTGCCTCTCAATATCGTGTTTGGCGGAGATAAGGTGTTTGTGTCTCAATTTTGGGAGAGTTTTTAAGAGGCGATGGGTACGGAGTTACGACTGAGCACAGCCATCACTCATAGATGGATGGTCAGACCGAGTGAACAAATCAAATGTTAGAGTACATGTTGCGTATTTGTATCATTAATTTTGGCGGATGCTGGGAGCAGTACCTTCCGCTGGTGGAGTTTGCCTATAACAACTCCTACCAGTTTACTATTGGTATGGATCCATTCGAGGCAATATACGGAAGGCCTTGTCGTTCCCCAGCATATTGGTTATAGGTGGGGGACAACAAGCTACTTGGTCCGAAGGTGATTCAGGACACCTAGGCAAGGATAGAGTTGATACAGAGCCGTATTCGGGTTGCTCAGGATCGACAGAAGAGCTACGCTGACGCTAAGCGGTATTTTCGAGAGTTCAACATTGTGGATCAGGTGTTACTTCGGGTGTATCCTATGAAGGGAGTTATGTGTTTTGGAAAGAAAAGAAAGTTGGCACCTAGGTATGTATGGCCATTCCCCATTATCGATAGGATTGGGCCAGTTGCTTATAGATGTGGGTTACCAGAGCACTTGTATAGAGTCCATGACATGTTCCATATCTCTTTGCTAAGGAGATTTCCTCAAGATGATTTGGCCCATACTCACATTGGGTTGAAGGAGATCGACTTACAACCTAATAGCTCCTATGAGGAGGGGCCGGTTGCTATCCTAGACTGTAACGAGAGGAAGTTGAGGTCGAAGATAGTACCACTAGTCCGTGTTCGGTGGTGACACCATAATATTGAGGAATCAACCTGGGAGAGCGAGGATGACATGCGTGAACGTTATCAGAGTTATTCTTGCCAGGTATATTACCATTTCTGAATTTTGGGATGAAATTCTGTTATTAGGGGGAAGTATGTAATACCCCGTATTTTTACGCATATTTATTTTTATGAAATTATGGAAAATGGGGATTAATTAATTTAAAGGGAAAAAATTTCATTTGTAATTAATTCGATTTAAAGGTAATAATTACTAGCATGATGAGAGTTAGTAGTTATCGAAGTAATAGTATGGCCGGGATGAGATACACGGCAGTCATGTTATAATTATTTGGGACGCGCGTATGAGTGGCATCACCGGTATGTAATTGGGGGTTGAATAAGGTAAATTGTTTTTATATAACTCGAATGACTATTTTCAGTGTGCCAGAGTGTCCGAAAGGGTCGAAATAGTCAGAAAACACTACTCGAGTATTTTATTTGGAGTCCGGGGAATTTTAGCCCAAAAACGACACCCCGGAGGGGTATTTTGGTCTTTTGGGATTTTTGGGTAATTAAATGGACAAAAATTGATTTTAATTAAAAACATTGAGGGTTAGTGGTCTGTCAATTTCAACTTACGTGAGACAGAGATAAAAAGAGAGAGAGAACCAAGGAAGAAGAAGAAGACTCCATTGGAGCCCTAAGCCAAGAACTCGAGCTTTCGCACCAAAAATTACATCGACATGTAGATCGTGTCAAGAGGATCGTTCCCATAGCAATTTCAGCCTAAAAATCAGAAGTTCATTCCGAGGCAAGTGTTTATCTTGCCTCTCTTTTAGCATATATTGTTCCTATTAATTTAGGTTTGATGATATAAACTTGGTACAATGAAAACTTAGGTTTCATTAGACTAAATTGTGAAGAAACCTTATGAATTGGAGATGGGTATGCATGTAGAGATTTTTCCCTTGATTGGACTACTAAAATTTGGGAATTTTATGTTGTAATCACGAATTATAATAAGAGTTTTGGACAATTAAAATTCTGGGTTCATACTTAAGATACTTATTGGAAATTAAAGAGATTGTTGAATTCCAAATGATTATATAAGGATTTGACCTTTAATTCGTGTTAGAATGTATCTTAGGGTGATTAGTATTAGTGTAGGAACATTTAATTTGGATTGGGTTGAGTATTTGTATATTTTTTAAGATTAAAAGTTGAGAAAAATCGAAGTTGGGGAAGAACTGGGTCTGTTTGGTATTTTCGTTAGAAGACCTACCCAGGTCGTTCGAACGAACCTTCTAACGAGATTTCCAACGACCTTTCTAATGAGCTATTGAGTTCGTTTGAAGTGGAAACTTCGTTCGAACGACCTCATTCGAACGAGAATCCTGGAAGTTCTAACGAGATTCCAGATTGAGTTTTTAGGGTTCATTCAAGTTAAAAACCATCCTAGGGTAATCCAAATGAGTGTATTAACCCACGTGATTAATGGGTGTCTTAAATTCCAAAGTGTTAGGGAATTAAGGGTGTAATGGTCCTCGGGGTATCAAATTTGTGTGAAAACCTAAGAGAGAATGTAAGTCCTAGAGAGGCTATATATACGGATATCGTGGAGAGTAATGGCATTAATATTACTTACGGATTATAGTATTTGGGCTATGTGATTACCTATTAATGTATATAAGTTGTGTGCAAGCTTATTACTTGGAATATCATGTGTATGACATACCTAACTACTGGCTATCGAATGGGGATTAACGCGTTGTGAACGACCATATCTTGTGTGCCTTTGGGGGATTTCGAGTCGTACCACTAGAGCATGGAACCTAAGTACGGGTTATCTGTGAGAACGATAGTGTTGACGGACGTATGGTTGCGTAGGTATGTGCGTAGCCTATCGTCCTGGGACTATGTTCCCCTTCAATATGTGTATATATTTTATTTGGTTCTTAAGAGATTGAACCTGTTGTCCTTTATGCATGAGCGTTGCAATGGGACTAGATAGCCGAGTATGCCTAGAACCAGGGGTTTCTTAACCATGGGTGTTGTATAGATATACTTGAATGTATACATAGTGAGATTTTATATATGTATATTGAGTTCCTACTCTGAGTTTCTTGTTGGCTACTTTATTAAAGTATATACTTATTGGGTCACCAGTAGGGAATAAAGAATGCTATGAGATTGAGTTACAAAATCCTTAAACCTATTCCTAAATAATAGTAATATATAGATTTTGGGTTATTTAGATATTGTATCTGGCATAGTGATTATGCTACATATAGTCAGGTAGAATGACAAGACTAGTATGGGTAGGTAGACTTGCTAGGTGTGCACATTATATGAGAGGTGTGCATCTCAAGTGAGTACGCTAAGTTAACATGGATAATATAAGTGGTATTTAAATCAATTTAAGCACTTGCTATATTTAAACTATTTTCTACTCGGGCCCTGACTCGTTTTTTTACAAATCTCTTTTATTGTTCTATTATTTTAGGTGCTCAGCCACAGGGACACCAGACTTAGGATATTTCATTCAGTTGTCGATATGTAGTTGCTGTGGAGGCTACAGGATATTGCTAGTAGACGTTTCTGAGTTTATTGCTCCATATCCATCAGTCATTTCATTTCAGTTGGACATGTCGTCCCTCCTATTTTACATTTAGCGATTTCGAGTTGTTTTATTCTATCATTAGACTTTGATGTCATGTTATTGGATTATTGTATGGAATTTTGACTGAATGTGTTTATTCTATTTCTTTATTTAAATTCAGTTAGTTCTTACCTTATGATATTGTGATGTATAGTGATGGTTAGATATTTCCCTTTATTGTTGATGGTTAATAATAAGATAAAATTTGACACCGACCTTTTTAAAAATTAGGTGGTTAGTTTTATTAAATTAAAATTTGAGTTTTTGACAGTGATGCATTATCTGAACCTACTTGATATGCTGAAATTAATTAATTAAGGACTGATCACTCGGTAATTAATTAGGCGGGGTGTCACACGCTCGTGCAAGCTTGTGTCACCCCTGGAACGCCTGTCGTCGTTTGAACTGGAGGCACCTTTAGTCGAGGGGCTCCACCCCTTGAAGCCTCCAGCTCTCTCGCCGCATGTTCTTCATTGTGTTGGATGTCATCAAAGTTAAGTCTTCAATTAACGTTATCCTGCGCCATACTCCTTGCTTAGAAGAATGCCTCCCCAGCAGAGTCGTCAAATGTAAGAGGGTAGTTTAGATTAGATAGAGGCGTAAACCCTTTTGAGTACAGTAATGATAAGCTAACTAATCACGCTATTGATTAGCTACAAGACACGCAAACACAACTTAGTGAGGATAAACTTAGTTTGAACTCACAAATCTCTCGTGTGTAACTCAGAAGTAACTCCTTTAGAGGGAGGGAGAGAAGTAAGCATCCTAGATACACCTTGGCAGGCAGCCAAACACCCAAACCACCCTCAAAGATCTCTGTCAAGTATTTAAAGCTTCGTAATAAATGACAATGGTGGGTGAGTAAACTCTCTGATTTTTAATAAATCTCTTTTTTGATGTATATTCTCTCTAGTAATAACTTATGAACTCTCAAAAAGAACATTTCTTCCTCAGAGGTGGTTGGGGCTCTTAAATAGACCCCACATCACTCCCGAGGTAACTCAGTCATTAATAACTGTGAAAGACACCCCTCAAACTTTATGTCATAAACATTAAATGCCTGATGCACTAGTTAGCTCCACGTCATAAACATTAAATGTCAAGGCATGCCTTTTGCCTAACCACTGTGTGTCAGGGGGTTGTCGTCACAGGGGTGGCTTACCAACCATCTGGCAGCCCCAAATACCACAGTGGTTTACTCAAGTGCATATTTGACATTACCTAGCCGGTTAGTGACATCATATAAAGTAGATGTGACATTAAGTAGAGGGTTGTTTGGTTCACAACTCAACGCTCGATGGAACTCAAGGCTGCTCCGCTCGAGGTTCCACGTCCCCAACGGTGACTCACTTCTCAATACTCCAAACCAAGTCCCTCTAAAGTTCTCACGGCGAGGTCGTTCGATAGAGAATGAAAGCTCTCCCAGGCCCTGCCAAGCCTGGTTTCTCGCGAGTACCGTTCGACCTCACACTAAAAATCATTATAATCATTACAACTCATAGTCAATATAAATAAAAAGATGCAATAAGACTAAGTTAAAGCAATAGGGCTCAAGGGTGAGCTATCTCGGCCAGCTTCTTCATCGAAATATCACTCTAGGCTGCCACGCTGAACTACCTCGCTTGAGCTAATTTGCTGAACTGCATCGCTTTGGGCTACATTGCTGCCTTATTGAGCTACATAGATTGAGCTGCGTTGTTTGAGCTACATCGCTTCCTTAATCCCAAACAATCATTGTTGTTAATAAGGGGATTATTTTTAATCTCCAGATTACCTTCAAGCTCCCCCTACACTCATATTCATATATTACTTTACTCGCTAAGTAATATTCCACGTAATTTTTTCCGATAAATACTAACTCTCGTCACGCTAGTAATTATTACAATTAAATCGGGATTAATTATAAATTAATTTTTTTCTCCATTTAAATCAATTAATCCAAATTCCCTAATTAAAATAAATTTCTACAAAAATGCGGGGTATTACAGCCTCTCAATGGTGATCTTTAAGAACTGTCTCAGCAATCTCTGGATGATGAACCTGTATGGTGCTAAGTTGGCATGCTTGAGGGCGAACTCCCTGTTAACCTGTTTCACTACTAGGTTGGATTCCCCTCGTATGCATAGCACTCTAATGCCTCTTTTCAGTGCCTCCAACAATCCTAGAATCAAAGCTTCATACTCAGCCTCATTTTTGAACAGTTGAAATCGAGCTTGATAGAGAGGGTGATATTTTCCTTCCCATCTGAGAGAAAAATTCCTGTTCCACCCATCCCCTGGTGCAAGACCCATCAAATTCCATCTTTCATTCTTCCATTTCCTTTGTTAGGAAGGCTTGGAATTTTTCCCCTAGAAGTTCCTTACTAGGATGCTCAAAATTCTGGCTTGGTAAGTGGGCTAGTAAGTCTGCTACTTCCCGGCTCATGATAACCTTTGGGACTATGCACTTCAAATCATACTCTGAAAACATGAAGAACCGCATTGATTCTCTTCTTACCAAGACTATTCATGCCAGAAGGTACTTGATAGGATCACACTTGGTGATAATATGGATTGTAAATGCCAGCAGGTAATGCCTTAACTTTTGGGCAACAAACACTAAAGTCAAACAGTGCCTTTCTACATTGGTGTATCTAGATTTAGTATTCAAGATTACTCATGACAATTAGTAAACGAGACTCTAAAACCCTGCTCGTTCTTGGGCAAGTAAAGCTCCTATGGACCTCTCCGTCGAAGTCAGTTAGAGCAGCAGCGATATGCCCACCTTTGGAGGTACCATAGTTGAGGGTGATGCTAGTATCTCTTTGATTTTCTCAAAAGCTTTTTCTGTGCATCTCCCCAAATCAACTTAGATCTTTCCTTTATCAATGGAGAGAATGGGTGGGTCACCTCTACTAGTGCTGGTATAAATCCCCTTAGGTAAGAAACTCCAATATGTCATAAATAAATAATGGAATATTGTCGTCATAGTACGCTGGTATATGGCACTTGCATTCTTCAGCCCGAATGGCATGACCGTGTAGTGAAAGTTTTCCAATGGTGTGCGAAAGGCAGTCTTTTTCTGATCGACTGGATCTATTTTTATTTGATTGTAGCCAACGTACCCGTCCATGAAACTATACATTTTATGACCCACGGTAGCGTCTACTAAACTATCAATATTAGCCAATGAGAACTCATCCTTTGCGCTAGCCTAGTTCAAATCACAGAAATCCACGTAAATTTATATTTGACTCTTATCTTTTTTGCCACTGGTACAATGCTGGAAAGCTATATTAGATGCTATATGGGTTTGATGAACTCTACTGCTAATAACTTTTCCACCTCTGCCATAATCTTGAGGTCTACCTTTGCTTTATACGTGCGGGTGGCTTGCCTCACAGGTAAAACATTGGGAAGAACATTTGGTTTATGAGAGCTCACCTCCAGATCTATCCCAGGCGTCTCCGTGTACTTCCAAGAAAACACATCAGTAAATTCTTTAAGCATAGAAATGATATCCTATCTTTTCTTTGGGTTTAACCCTTGGAAATTAGAATGGGTCTACTTTCTTCCCTTTTTAAACCCATGTTTATCTGCTTCAGCTCCTGCAGTTTCTCTCTTGAACCGTCATGCATGCATTCGGGCGCTTCCTCAGGTTCCTCTACATGCTCTATAATATATGACTCATAGAACAAAAAACATTTTGGGGTCTGGTCGATGCTCTCATCCCAGAACACCGCCTGTACAGACCATTACAAGCGGTAGTCCAAAAGGACGACCTTCTTACATGTTCAAGGGGGCTTGGATACCTCCTTCACCTTCCTTTTTCCTTTTTTGATTTGGGGGATCACTCTTTGGCCCAAGCGATCATGGACAGATGTCCTTGGCTGGATATCTCCTCTAACCACTTGCATCCCCTCGAAGTTTCTCATCGAGCTCTTTCTCTCTTCGTCAAGCTCACTATAGAATGACGCATCCACCAGATGGTCTTCCTCAAAAGAAAATGGTTTTTTAGTTTCTTTGATAACAATCTCAGTTTATCAAATATTTTCTTTGGCACGTTGATGATATATGTAGGGTACTATCCCATGAATGTGTATCCACACTCTCCCTATGAGAAGCTGGATTGATGACATGAAATTTAATATGAGAAGTGAAGTTCCCTAGCTTGATTCCCACATTCACGTAGCTAAGTGACTGCATGCCTGCGCTATCAAAGCTTGAAATCTCCAAGGGCACAAGCACTATCTTGTCTTGAGAGATCCCCATATCATATAGCATGCTCATGGGCATGATGTTGATGGACGCTCCTCCATCCACCAATACCCTTGGGAAAATAATCCCATTAATCAAAGTTGTCACATAGAGTGGGCGGTTGTGAAAATATAGTGCGTGTCTATCTGCCTAGAAAAAGAGCACCTCTGAAGTATATCTTTTGAACAAACGCCCAATTGGTACCTGTCAATTTTGAGAGGGATCCCCTCGTTGTCGCACTAATTCTAGAATCTTTTTTGTAATAACCACCCGAGTGTCATACTTTACACCTATTTGGTCGAAAAACCATTTGAACTTGGGACTCCTTGCTATGACTTCGCACTCAGAGTCTAACTCTACTTCATAAGTTTGAGCATTACAGAAGTACTCTTCCTCAGACGTTCCTCCTTCATCTAAAGTAAGGACTACATCTTCTTTACCTTCTAGGGGGTTCACTTGCTCAACACCCTCACATCCAACTTCTTCTTGATCGGGGTTGAAAAAACATTCTTCACGCATCCTCTCATTTGCATCTCTCTATACTCCATTAAAGATCAACCCCCTCATCTCTTCATATATCCTCTCGTTGCCCCACTATTCCTTTAGGTCTCGAGCATCTTCTTCATCATATTTTAGCACTATGTTGGCAATGCCATAATGATGTGTTGGGAGTGTGTTTTCATTGACATCCACAAGTGGCATATGCAAAGTACCATTGTCCACTTGCTCACCAATGATCCTCCGTAGGTAGAAATAATCTTTGGTGGCATGATGCACTCTCTGGTGCAACTCACAATATTTTTCATCTACTTTGCCTTCTATTGTTGGTATTTTCCCATTAGAGTGGGGTGGACCTGCTACCCCCTCTCGCACCAAAGTGTGATAATAATCCATGGCCTCCGCCACACTTCAAGGTAGAAGTGGTGGGGTATCATCTTCAAACTTCCTTTTATTTGTCGAGATACCTCCTTTGAACCTTGAGCCTCTCTTCTCGTCCTTTAAGTTCCCATCTACATAGTTAACAACTTGTCTCCTAGAGATATGGAACCTCCCTGAGGTCAGAAGCACTTATGTCCTCCAATTTGACTGTTTAGGCTTTATAATCATAGCCATATTACTAGTTTCTCTAGTGAACTCTCTGAATGTTTCGTGTCTAGTTTCATTGACTAGATGAAGTTTGTACTCCTCTAGGATCCCCTCAATATAGATCTACAGCAACCTCGCTTCAGCCACATCTTCGTGAACATCCAACTCCCTCTCACGAAAACATTTGATGTAATGCTTTAATTCTTCACCGGACTTCTGTACTTCCACCACGAAGGGGTATTGGAGGAACTGCTTGTGCATCTCCTCTTATGTGGGAATGCTATTGGGTGCAAGGTGGGAATACCACGTATACACCTTTCCACTGAGAGTCTTGTAGAACTCTTTCAGCTTCAAGTCCTTATCATTTCCATGCACACCTAAATATTGCACAAACCTCTTTACATGCTCTCTGGGATTTTCTCCTTTGCCATTGAACTTTATGAACATCGGTGGAACATAACCCTCAGGGTAGGGATTCTCATTGATACTCTCAAGGTAGGGATTTTGCAACTCTTCATACAAGTGAGAGGACGCCCTTTGAGCGGAAAACAACTTCTTCACTTCCTCTATAGTAACGGATTTGGAGGGAGACTCCTCCAAACCCACTTCCTTCATTACTGGTGAACTTACTAGTGTTTCTACTTGCTCCACTACCACCTCTGCGGTGAAGCCACTTCTTTGGTTGATACTGCTGCGGTTATTACTCCTCCTATAGAGTGGTGTTAAATGAATTAACTCCCAACAGTCTAATAAATTACCCCACATATTTAATCAAATATTGATGTGTGATTTATCAAGTTTTACTACAAACAAGACCCTACACGGGCTTGAATATTATTATGCGCAAATTAATATATTGCGTATACTCCGCATTTGATGATATACACTAGACAATGCTCTAGTAATGATTTAATTACTTATTTGATATGCCACCACATATATTGTGACAAGTGGCACCATAAATATTGGAGACTTGATTCCATAGAGAACATGACATGTGTCAAGCCCACTTGGGGCACTTTTGCTATAAAAGAGGGTATCCCCCCTCATTTTATGGATGATGGTCTTGGGGGCAAAGTAAGGAGAGTAAATATAGCTCTCCTCCCCCACGCACCTTTGGAGCTCCGTCACGGGTTTGATAGTGACGAGCGGATTTTTATTGTTTCATTATACGGTATATGGGTGTTTGAGAGGCGGTTCTTCGAATTTGGCACCCCGCACGCATCGAAACTACTAAGATCGGGCGTTCGAGAGGCGACTCGCCAGATTAGGCACCCCCATGCACCAAAACAACCAAAATCGAGCTCTCTCCGACATATCGTACGGACCCACGAATTATGTAGACTTTGATTCTTCAAAGACGGATACGTAGGCGCAACCACGTTGCTCAAGTCTAAAACACGCTCGACGCGGTGCTTCCTCAAATCTGCACTCACGTCTTACATTTGGCGACTCTGCTGGGGAAGTATTCGTGATTTCGATTGCGTAACGCCTCGTGCGCACACACGGAGAACTCGGTGGCAGTGGAACACTTTTCTTCAACAAAGATAAGTATTATTACTTTTATTCTATCGTTTTCTTTGTTGAGATATCCCATATATCCTTTTTATGATGTATATCACAAATCTTATTTATTAGAATACAGATAAAATTTGTTAACATTTATCTTCAATCATATTCCTTGAAATATTCAAATGAATTAGTTTGGTTAAAAGGTTTTGTTAGCCATAATTATGATCACACAAATAAAGATATTAATTGTTTATGTGTAGTCCACCAATAAATTTGGGCTGATTTTAATAAAATACAATATTTATTTGCGTGTGTCAGCAATGCTAAGTTGAGACTATCAGACACAAACTGATTTTTGCATATAAAAGATCTGATTTTGCGTGTAAAAGATATCTGATACAATTGATTTAAAGATGCACACTATCCTTCCACAAGCATGGTTTTAAAGTTGTATAAATGCAGGCCTGTAAACGGATCGGATTCGGATCGGATCAGGAAAATTCAAATTCATATCCGTTTATGTTAAACAGATTCGGATCTGATCCGTTAATTAATCGGATCGGATCAAGAAAATCCAAATCCATATCCGTTTATCTTAAGCGAATTCGGATCCGATCCGATTATCCGTTTAGGTTAAACTTGATTTGCAACATTTTTTATTTTTAACTCTTATTTCATAAATTTATTTTGTAAATGTTCCAAAAAAATTGATAATGAAATAAAAAAACTATTATAATATATATTTAAAATATTATTAAATATAATATATATTAATTAAAAATATTATATATATATATATGAAAAATATTAATCGGATCATAGTATATGAATCCAAATCCGCTCCATTTAATAAATGGATAATCGAATAATCGGATAATCGAATTTTAGACATGATCAATATCCACTTAAATGGATCAAATTCATATTCGAATTCGAATTCATATAAATTCGATCCATTGAGAGGTGTATGTAAATGTACTTTGTAATATTTTAAATACATTAGAGATCTTTCTAAAGATCACGATTACAATTTATGTAGAAAATATTGATAAAGGGCTGCGCACTTTACACGCCATTTACCCACGCGCTTTACATACTCTTCTATACAGAATATTTATTTTCTGACTGCAACTTCCCCACGGGATGTCCTCTAGTCAAATTACCTACACCAGCACCGGCTGGATCCCTCCTGGTGTAACGGTCTGGTGAAGGCCGAAGTACAAACCTCATATTCAGGGTCAGATCATTTTAATGCCATTATTTGAACTGATTCGCCATGGGAGATGAACCCAGTAGAATTTAAAATCAACAACACAATTTTGAAAACGACCTTGTTCTGTAAAATAGAGGTCGGAATAATGAGAAACCAAGCGACCCACTTTGGGAGACTTTAAAAACTGACTGATCATGGTGACCTCCGGCGAACCTCCGGAGTAAAATCGACCCATCTCAGACTGTGGGAGGGAACCGACTCAATTAAGAAATCAACACAACAGTTTGAAACCTGTTCAAATAACAAACCCCAACGGACTTTGAAATCCGAACAAACTCTCTCCGAGAACCTGAACTTCGAACAGGAATTCCGAACAAGAAACCTCCGACCTCCGATCCAGCTGACCTCCGAGGTGGGACCTCCGAGCAGTCTCCAAAAACTTCCTCGCACACTGAACGTGCGAGATGCCACAAAATGAGTTTTAAACTTGTGAACAATGTTTTTTTTGTTGTTATGATTTATTTATACGGACCATTTGGGTACTCCAAGTCCCACGTCATTGGTATGTGATATCATCTCGCCTATTTACATATAGGTTTTATTTATCAAGTCAATATTTTTATAAGTTTTATTAACTTTTCAATATTTTTATAGGGTCTATTTTAATTTTTTAGAGAATTTTTTATCATTTTATCATTTTATAACTAATCATCCGTAATTTCCTTTAGGAAGTTACATAAGTGGTTGGACTTTTTTTTTTAATCTTTAAATGATCATAACTTTTGATTCACAAATCCGTTTTTCGTAAAATTACTATTTTTGAAATCTGCTCGACGAGATTTATCAAACAAAATCCATGAGGGCTATAAAATTCAAAAAAAAAATAGTGGTTTGGATCTACCGTGTGTGTGTGTGTGTGTGTGTGTGTGTGTATATATATATTATGTAATACTAACTCAGTAAATGTTACTATTTGTGAAAATGTTATTGTTGATACCAAAATTAATATGCTGATGTGGACGAATAATACAAAGACACGTGTCAATCTACGTGGCACAATAGTAGAGAGGAAGTTCATTTCCCGACCAACCATGATTCTTTCCGAGCAACGAGGATACACCGAGGAACTCTTGCGCACCGAGGAACTCTAGCACTCCGAGGTACTCTCTGCTCCGAGGTACTCTAGTGCTCCGAGGAACTCCTGATCAGCAAGCAACTATGGCGGTCCGAGCTGCACCTCGGTCATATCATTAATTGCCAGATAATCAACAGCTCAACTATTCATTGAATGTTTATATTCTTGACGCGCACGCTGCATTAAAAGTATTACCCTTTCACATGTATATCATTTAATGTATCGAACCTTTCATGTACAGCCTCAAGGCTATAAATACCTTGTATCAAACTCATTCAAGGGGACCGGAATTTCTTGAGAGAATTTGTAATCAAGAATTCTGCAAACACTCAGCAATAACATAACAGTGGACGTAGGCTTTATTCCTAGCCGAACCACTTTAAAAATCTTTGTCTTATTTATTTATCTGTAATTGAATAATTAGAGCAATCTAGTTTTTTACATCAACAGATTGGCGTCGTCTGTGGGAAACGACTGTTACTATCGTTTTTCACAAAAATCATTTGTTATCAATGGCAGATAATCCAGAATCCAGTAATCGAAATGCTGGAAATGCTGGAAATCCTCCAAATCCATCTGCAACTCCAGATCTGGCTGGAATTATGACAAATCTGGCTCAAGGACAAACCGCCATGCAAGAATCTATGAGGCAACTCATTCAAACTCTTCAAGGCGGTGCACCTACCTATTCAGGACAACGGAGTGATCGTGGGCAATCACAATCCAGACGTACTACGTCATATCGCAATGGGGAGTCTAATGATTCTTCTTATCAACCTGGGCGAACTTCATCAATACAGGCTACGGATACAGATCAACGTATCACTCTCTCTCCAGAGAGGACTAGCGCTTTAGAAAGATTAAGCAGGGGGTCTCCTTTCAGTCGATTAGGACCAAGGAGGAATATGAGTCCACCTAGAGCTCCATCGAGAAGTTTACGGCCACCATCAGGTTTAAGAGAAGGATCAGCACAGTCACGACCAGCTACTCGTCGAGATAAATCTCAGGAAGCTATGTCAGAACAATCAATTGTTCGGACTAGGCGGCCTGAGGAAGGGAATGAAGCATGGAAAGGTTCCATTCAACGGTTGGAGGATAGATTGGGAGAAATGGCTAAGGCGAGGAACCCCTTACAGAGAACTTTTGTTCAAGGGACACCTTTTGTGCAAGCCATTGTGGATTTCCCTACACCATCGAAATTCAAAGCACCTGTAGTGACCCCTAAGTACGATGGAAAGACAGATCCTGTACTTCATATAGAACAATACCAAGCTGCTGCCGACATATATGTTGTCCCCGACGAGATGAGGTGTAGAGCATTCTCGGGAACTCTTACCGGATCTGCACAGATATGGTATAACAATCTTCCTCGGGGTAAGATTTCAACTTTTATTCAATTAGCCGAGTTGTTCATTGGAAATTTTTGTTTTTGGGCGAAGCCGGTAAAGCGAGTAGCACATTTGTTAAGCGTTAGACAAAAATCAGGTGAAAGTACTAGAGATTACATAACTCGTTTTAATAACGAAAAGTTGGAAGTCGTAGATTACGAAGAAAAGACAGCAATCACTGCTTTGATGAGTGGTTTGCTTCCTAATAAGCTGTACTACACCTTGGCCAAAGATCCACCTAAAACTATGTCCGAGTTGATAGCAAAAGCAGCCAAAATTATGAATGCCGAGGAGGCTATGGCTGCAAAGAAGAATATGGATAAAGAAGTAAAAGTGGAGGTCAACAAGTCTAAGAAGAGAGATCAGAAAGGAAATGGTGGTGACAAGCATTACAGGAATAATAGGACAACGTTGGAAGTCCTAAAGAAGTACGATAATTATACCCCATTGAAGATGGGTATTAATCATGTTTTGGAAGAAATCAAGAATAGCGAGGAAATCAAGTGGCCAGAGAAACTGAAGACAAATCCCGATCTGAGGAATAAGGCCAAATATTGCGAGTTTCACAGAGATCATGGCCATATGACCAAAAATTGCATAGCCCTTCAGAACGAGATTGAAACACTCATCCGAAGAGGAAAGTTGTCAAAGTATGTAGATCGTAGAGGTGAAAGGAAGAATGATGACAGAACTAGAGAGATATCTAGATCTCCTCGTCGTGCAAAGGAGAAAAAGAAGAGGGAATATGAAGATGATCCAGATGATGACCCTGATCTTCCCAAAAAGCCAAGGCAGCCAGAACGAGAGGTATTTTCCATACGTTTTGGGTCATTTGATTGTAATGTTATTACAGGAGGAGATGCAGGAGGAGGAGACCTTACTTCAGAAAGAAAAGCTTACCTCGGAGAGGCTCAAGCTTGTTCATATATTCAGCGAATAAACCTGGCCGAGGATGATCGTCCGAGGAAGGTAAACAAAGAGAAGCTAGTGATTGGTTTTTCAAAAAACGACCTGGCAGGTGTTCTTTATCCCCATGATGATCCTTTGGTGATCAAAATGAGGATGAAGGATGTGGTCATTTCAAGGGTGTTAGTAGACAATGGTAGTTCGGCAGACATCATGTATTATTCATGCTTTGATAGCTTGAATTTGAAATTATCTCAATTGGAACCTTATCACAGACCCCTTCTGGGTTTTGCTGGCGAGAAAGTTTTTCCACTTGGGACGATCAAGTTGGATATACTTATTGGAACTTGGCCTGCTTGTCGAACAGAAAGAATACACTTCTTTGTGATGGATAAGAATGTGCAGTCAGCCTACAACATCATCATGGGAAGAGTTGGATTGAAGAAGTTCGAAGCAGTTCCATCTACAGTACATCAGTGTTTGAAATTCCCAACGAATTTTGGAGTCGGAATTATGAAAGGTGATCAAAAAGTAGCTCGGGAATGCTATTATTCGTCTGCCGAGCAAGAAGAACTTGAAGAATCAAGGAAAAAGACTACTATTTATCAAGTGGAGGAGGGTACAGAAATTGAAACTCTTGACCCTAGGGATGAATCTCAACTTGTAAAAGGACAAGTGGTGGAATCTACAGAAAGTGTTATTCTGGACGACGAGCATCCTGAACGAGTAACCCAGATAGGAGCGTCTTTGGATGTTTCAATAAAACAAGAGTTGATAACTTTCTTGAAGAACAGGAAGAATACTTTTGCTTGGAGTCATGAAGACATGCCAGGAATAGATCCAAACTTCTTATGTCATGAACTCAATGTGAATAAGGAGATCAAGCCTGTGAAGCAGAGAAGAAGAGTGTTTAGTCCCGAGAAGAACCAGGCCATACAAGAGGAGGTCGAGAAACTTCAGAAAGCCCAATTCATTGAAGATGTGAAATATCCGGATTGGTTGGCAAATGTGGTGATGGTAAAGAAGAAGAACAACAAATGGAGAATGTGTGTTGATTTCACTGATCTCAACAAGGCATGCCCAAAAGATCATTTTCCATTGCCCAGAATTGATCAACTAGTGGATGCTACCTCGGGACATGAGCTACTCAGTTTTATGGATGCTTATTCTGGCTACAATCAGATCAAAATGAAGCCGGAAGATAGGGAAAGTACTTCTTTTATCACCCCAAGGGGAACTTATTGTTATAATGTTATGCCTTTTGGTTTAAAAAATGCAGGTGCAACATATCAGCGGCTGATGAACAAGGTTTTTGCCGAACAAATCAGTTGCAATATGGAAGTCTATGTCGACGACATGCTCACCAAAAGCAAGAGAGCTACTAATCATCTAGTTGACTTAGGCCAGACCTTTGATCAACTGGATAAATACCAAATGAAGCTCAACCCAACGAAGTGTACCTTTGGAGTACGAGAAGGAATGTTCCTCGGATACATCGTCAATCAACGAGGTATTGAGGCAAATCCAGAAAAGATCAAAGCTCTTTTAGGGCTGCGATCCCCAACGACGAGGAAAGAAGTACAAAGTCTTACCGGACGAGTTGCAGCGCTCAACAGATTTGTATCCCGAGCAACTGATAAATGCCTCCCATTCTTCAAAACACTGCGAAAAAGTTTTGAGTGGACTGATGAATGTGAGAAGGCCTTTCAAGATTTGAAGAAGTATTTGGGAGCCCCACCATTGTTGTCTAGGCCAATAACTGGAGAGAAGCTGTACTTGTATTTGGCAGTATCAGAGAATGCAGTTAGTTCAGCATTGATAAGATTGGAGAATGGAGTCCAGAAACCTATCTATTACACAAGTAAAGCTTTCCGAGGTGCATAAATCAGATACCCAAAGCTAGAAAAATTGGCATTGGCATTAATTGAAGCAAGTAGAAGAATGAGGCCATACTTCCAGGCCCATACAATCATTGTGTATACCGACATGCCATTAAGACAAGCCCTTCACAAGCTAGAAAAGTCAGGAAGATTGATGTATTGGGCAATAGAACTCGGTGAATATGACATTGTGTATGAACCCAGATCATCATTGAAGGGGCAAGTTGTGGCAGATTTTATAGCAGAGTTCACATACCCTGATACCCCCGAGGAACAAAAGGTACTTGCTGACCTACCTGTGGATGATACAGGATCAATAAAAACAGGTCCAGACCAACCAAGGTTGGTAAAAGGACTTATGGATGTAGAAAAATCATCATATTCAAACCCAGACCAACTAAGGTTGGTAAAAGGGTGCGAACAGATGATCGACGAGGAGCAAAAGATACCAGGGGATGATGGAAGAAAACAGCAGATATTTTACCGAGGAACTCTGACAGATAAGAAATTTGAAGATGAAGTACCTACATGGAGATTATATGTAGATGGATCATCTTGCACAACTGGTTGTGGAGCAGGGATTATTTTAAATACCCCTGATGATATTGACATGGAGTATGCCTTGAGATTCCAATTCAAAGCTTCCAATAATGGGGCTGAATATGAGGCTATGATAGCAGGTTTTCATTTGGCAAAAGTCATGGAGGCCCGGCAAGTAATTGTTTTCAGTGATTCTCAATTAATTGTGAATCAAATGATGGGAATATATGCAGTGAAGGGAGAGTTAATGGTGAAGTACCATGCAAAGGTGATGGAGTTATTGATAGAATTTGATGCTATTCAATTGGTGAGGATACCAAGAATGGAGAATGCTAGAGCAGACGCATTGGTCCGATTAGCGTCAGCTACGCGCACCGAGCTGCGAAGAACAATACCAATTGAAGTATTAGAAAGTCAGAGCATAGAAGAAAATCTGACGGTGAAGATTATTACCCTTGATTTAGGACCATCTTGGATGGATCCTATCAGGGCATACATTGAAGAAGGAGAATTACCGGAGGACAAACTAGTTGCCAAGAAATTGAAGTATAAAGTTGCTCGATATGTGTTAACTAATGGTGTTTTATATAGACGAGGAATTATGGCAGGTTTACAGAGATGTGTGCATCCATCAGAAGTCAAAGAATTGATTGAAGAAATCCATGAAGGATCTTGTGGAGCTCATGTAGCGGGTCGGACACTTTTGCAAAGGATAATGACACAGGGATATTACTGGCCGACGATGAGGGCTGATTGTATAGCCTATGCTAAGAAGTGTGACAAGTGCCAATGTTTCTCCTCCATCCGAAGAACTCCACAAGCATTGTTGACACCCATAACTTCACCTTGGCCATTTGCCATGTGGGGGGTTGATCTGGTTGGACCACTACCGACGACCCGAGGAAGATTCAAGTATCTCGTCGTGGCAGTAGATTATTTTACTAAGTGGGTGGAAGCTGAACCACTAATTGATATGACGTATGAGAAAGTATATCAGTTCATTTGGAAAAACATCATTTGTCGATATGGTCTCCCCCATGCTTTCATTACAGACCATGGAACACAATTCGATAATGAAGAATTTGCTGCTTATTGTCATCAGTCAAACATTTTGAAGTATCATTCAGCACCAGGCCATCCCCAGAGCAATGGACAGACTAAAGTGACGAACAGAACATTACTAAATGGTTTGAAGAAGAGGTTAAGTGAAGCTAAAGCAAATTGGATTAATGAGCTCCAATCCGTACTATGGGCTTACCGAACAACTCCCCGAGTAGCAACTGGAGAATCACCCTATATGCTAGCATTTGGAAGTGAGGCTGTGATACCTGCCGAGTTGGGTCTCCCAACGCATAGAGTACTGAATTTTAATTCCCCGGTCAGCGATTTGATGAGAAGATTGGATTTGGATATGCTCGAGGAGGTTAGAGAAGAGGCAGCCATTAGGAATGCTGCTTACCAACAACGTACAGCTCTGTTTTACAATAAAAGGGTGAAGAAATGTGACTTAAAAGAAGGGGATTATGTGCTAAAGAGAGTCATTCAGAAGCAAAATAAGTTGGAAGCAAACTGGCATGGACCTTACCGAGTTACAGAGGTTGTTCGTCCAGGAACTTACAGAATAGCAACTCTAGAAGGAGAAGAATTTAAGAATGCGTGGAATGCTGAACACCTACGCAAGTATTATCAGTAATGTAAAATGTAAAGCATTCCCTTCATTATGAATAAAGCGAGGATGTTTCGCCATTTTCTTTCTGGTTGAAAGTTTTTCGTGGAATACTAGTGTAATACACTATGCACACAAAAAGTGCTCTAAGGAGCCAAAAGTGCTCTAAGGAGCCAAAAAGTGCTCTAACCAAAAGTGCTCTAAGGAGCCAAAAAGTGCTCTAAGGAGCCAAAAGTGCTCTAAGGAGCCAAAAAATGCTCTAAGGAGCCAAAAGCTCTAAGGAGCCAAAAACTACTCCTTTGGTTAGGAAAAACAAAATATTCCAAAATACACCAAGTATAGTTGGTCGGGGATAAAAATCCATCAACTGTAGTTGGTCGACAAACATTATTTATCCACCTTGGTTGGTTGGAAACAGTTTGAACAATTTATACTCATTACTTTATTATTAAGTGATTGAACAACCTTGATACTTGTAAATTTTTATTATTAAGTTGATGGACAGCACAATATCGTTATCTTTTTAACAGATACATAGATACATATGCACAAATATAAAGGTGTTTGATAAACACAAGACAATAGCAAAATTGGCAAACAGAAAATGAAAATCTTTTCATTAAAAATCCAGAATAAATTACAAGTTACATGAATGTACTAACTGTTACATTGAAAACCTATTCTATTGTTTTCTTTCCTTTATTCTTTGAAACAGGCTCCTCGCCAGCAGGAGGATCCTCTAGGCAAAGAGGAGAATTAATGAAATTAACATCTCTGAGCATTCTGACGTTCATCACAGAAGGTGTATCCAAAAGATGCTCAGGACGAGATAATTCAACTTGGGAATGAAGGCTATAATCACCGAGGTATTTTGAAATTAAGCTGCGAGGAATGGAACGAGCTGGGATCCAGTCCATGTCCAATTTGAAAGGTGGCACAGGCAAGTCAAGTAACCTAGGAGCATGATAATCCTATAAGAAATGCCCTTGCTCCAATTTTAACACACCCAGTGCGTTCAACCATCCCTGCTTGTAACCTTCATTATTGGCATGTTCAATACGAGCATCCAGATGAACAAGAGCTTCATTATATCCTGCCATCCAGAATTCCCTGGGTTGTTTATGAAATTGAAAGGTTAATCTATCCAATTGCTCGAGAGGGTTTTTGGCAAAAAGATCCTTAGTATGAAGAGCAGACTTTGTCGCAGCCAGTTGATCTTCTAAAAATAAGTTTTTCTCAAACAATTCAGACAGAGCACGATCCTTAGCCTTTAGTTGGAACGCTTGAGTTTCCAGAGTAGATTGGGTACGAGTTTCTTCAACATTGCGGCTAAGAACTCTTGATCGGCTCCGAGAAGCAACTCGAGAACTTTGCTCCTCGACAATTCTTCCTCGTCCCTGAGAACCTCTTCCTCGTCCCCGAACAGTTCCAGAAATGGCAGATCTTCTTAAGTCATCCAGTTCTTGCCTTAATTTGGCGTTTTCGACTTCTAAGAACGATAAACCTTCATCAGTAACTGGAACTAATGCAGTGGAAGATGAGGCAGCAGATTCATATTGAGCCAACTTTTTCTGCAGATTATTATTTTCTTGTTCCAGGATCTCGACAATCTGCCTACAAGCTTCAACTTCACCTTTTAGGGTCCTTTCCCTAATATCATATCCAGCAATGATTTTCTTATGGCCTGTTTCAGAAGAGAGCTGCTGATATCTATTTTCATAATCCTTATGCAACGAAGCCATTGATTCATTGTGTTGATTTTGAAGATCCTCTATGGAACCATGAAGCTCTTCAATCAAGTCATAGTAAGCGACATTATTGGCCACTGCTCGGTCGAGTAAATCTTTCAAGTACTGATAAGCCTCAATTGCCTGTTCTGAGGCACCATGGCCAAGGATATCAGCAATTTCTAATGTACTAAGGACTGTATGACCAGCCTTATAGTATTGGTGACATTGCTGCATCAGCTCGGTATCAGTTGAAGAGATCAATTCCATTCTAGCAACAAACTAAGGACGAGAAAAAGACAACAATCAACAAAAACAAATCATCAACAACAGAGATGAGCAAAGATGTATTTTATTAGATCACAAAAGGATTACAGTGTTCGATTACAAGTAATGAAATATAGAAATGATACCGAACAACTTCACACCTTTTCCTTGTCCCCCAAGACTTTCTCGGGAGGCTGGGACGAGGAGCTCGGTTGCTCGGTGGTAACAACAGTTTGATCAGCAGGAATCTTCTCGGCAGGAGGCATAGAAGAAACGTCCTCGACGACAGAGGGTTGAGAAGCAGAGACTGGGTCACCCATAGCCATAGAAGACTCATCTGAGGCAGGCTCATCTTCTTCTTCTTCCACAATTGCTGGAGGAGGACCAGGGAGATGTCGTTGGAATAGATCAGAATCGTTTTTGACCTTCAACTCTTGCAGAGCAGCTACCCAACCATCATGGAAGTATTTCAACTTCCCATATTGGACTTGGGATGTCATGGCAGCAATCCCTTTATCCCATCCTTTCTCCCAACCAGCACTGAAATGCTTCTTGATTGCGACCTTTCTCCTCAATTTCTCCGAGGAGAGCTTCACATCCAATTCCTCTTTTTTGACCTTGATATCTCGCAGGGTAGATAACTCTTCCTCTGCCTTTTTCAGCTGGCCATCATATTCCTGATGTTTAACCTCTAAACCTTTTACTTTCTCCTCCAAATTCTTGGAGGTTTCGGCCATTTTCACTTTCTCAGCTTCAGCCACAGCTAATTTCTTCTCCCAAACAGCTTTTTCATCAACATACTGTTGACGAGATTCCTTTAAAGACTGGGTCAAACCCAACAGAGCATCCTCTACACCTGACAAGGAGCTTGAAGCTTTAATAGCTTCATCCTTCTTCACAATATTGTTAAAACAGTTCACCAACTGAAAGATGAGAAAAATAGCAAAGTCAATACAAAATGCAAGCTTTCAGAGAAAGAAAGAAAAACTCGAAGTATGAGAAACTTACTGAAGCAAGGTGACGAGCAGCTAGGGATGTCAGCGTATCCTTAGGAATTCTTTCATCAATACCATGGACCTCGGGTACGACCGAGCTCATTGCAGAACTTGGAAGAATGATGTTTGGAACATCAGTACCACCAGCAGGTAGGGAGGAGGCAGTTTCAGCCGGAGTAACTAAGGATGATTTCCTCAATCTCTTCAACGGGCGGTCAGAACCTTCAACCAAAGAGGTCTTGGTCGAAGAGATTGTAATTACATCTACAGGAGCATTTTTCTTGCTCGGAACCATTGGGGGCTTCTCGGTAGTTTTAGAAGACCCAGCATCCGCTTTTTTAGTCCCCTCTGGGGCATCAGTTTTGCTTTTCTTGGTTCCAGCAATAGAAGTAACATCATCAAAGAGAGCAGGAGGAGCTCTTTTCTTACCCATCCTCTGACTTAAAGGAAGATGAGAATCTGAAGATGAACCTTCTGGAGTTGAAGCTGGTTCAACAGGGCGAGCAGTATAAGAGGTTGTGTAACTCTTATACTGTAGCAGATATGAGGCAGACCTGATGTGTTCGTCTGCAATGTTCTTGTGCAAACCCCAGATAAGTTTCAGATGCTTGATATTAACTTCTGATTCTTTTGGAGTTCTTCTTTTGCTATCAACTGCCAATAAATACGTAATGAGATATCAGTCATACATTTTGTCAAACATGATGAAATCATAATTTTATAAGTAAATTAAAATGAAAAATAAACCTATCCCATTGCCATATGGGGGGCATCTGGGACCGTTGTACACTTCATCTCCAGTTAAAGGGGCATATTGCCAATTTTCTATAACCAACCCATGTTCAAAATAATCTCTATTTGAGTCAGGGAGGTTAACTACAAGAGCCCTATTCAGAAACCTAGTTTTTAAGTAATAAATATTATCTAGAGTGGCCCATTTATAGCAGTACATGATCTCAGGGATCCCAATACGAGTCCCATGAGTTAGATTTAATTTGTACACCCCGTTAATTATTCTCCATGAATTGGGGGCTATTCTTGCAGGGACAAGATCAAAATATTGACAAAATTCGAGACTCAATGGATTTGGTGGAAAGGAAAAACCACATTCAGCAATAAAAAAACTGGGGAACCAATGTCCCTCAGCCAAATGAAAGTAATCTTGAGTTCCAGAAAACTCTTCCAAAATTACCCAAGATGGGATGGAAAAATCAGAACGGAATTTTTCAACAGATTCAATAACATAAACCATGGTGAGTAAAATAAGAAGGAAGAAAAAGCTTACAGGAAGAAGGGAGAGCTGTCAA
The DNA here is from genome assembly GCA_949130495.1 of Sambucus nigra. NCBI lineage: Eukaryota > Viridiplantae > Streptophyta > Magnoliopsida > Dipsacales > Adoxaceae > Sambucus > Sambucus nigra. The sequence continues at coordinate 514,873,511 of OX422210.1, read as the reverse complement.
CAACGAACAGAAACAAGGATGAACGCACAAGAGAGAAGAAGAGAATAGAAAGTTTGAATGCAGAAAATTGGAAAAACGTGGACGACGGTATGGTTACCAAAGAAGTTTAAATACTTTGCATTGGAAAGCGGCGAAAGAAATGATTACCAAAAAGAAACTACTGAACTTCCGGCGGCTAAAAGGACAAAAATTGCATGAAGATCGAAGCGCTTATAAAAAAGGCGGAAACTACGAAATGAGAAGGAAATTTGAATACAATGTTCCTGAAACCCGGGAAGGTCATTTAATATTGCCATATACCGAGAAAGAATGTTCCATACTCCTCAAAATTCGAAATATGAAACATTGAGGGCTTCTGTTGATACCAAAATTAATATGCTGATGTGGACGAATAATACAAAGACACGTGTCAATCTACGTGGCACAATAGCAGAGAGGAAGTTCATTTCCCGACCAACCATGATTCTTTCTGAGCAACGAGGATACACCGAGGAACTCTTGCGCACCGAGGAACTCTAGCACTCCGAGGTACTCTCTGCTCCGAGGTACTCTAGTGCTCCGAGGAACTCCTGATCAGCAAGCAACTATGGCGGTCCGAGCTGCACCTCGGTCATATCATTAATTGCCAGATAATCAACAGCTCAACTATTCATTGAATGTTTATATTCTTGACGCGCACGCTGCATTAAAAGTATTACCCTTTCACATGTATATCATTTAATGTATCGAACCTTTCATGTACAGCCTCAAGGCTATAAATACCTTGTATCAAACCCATTCAAGGGGACCGGAATTTCTTAAGAGAATTTGTAATCAAGAATTCTGTAAACACTCAGCAATAACATAACAGTGGACGTAGGCTTTATTCCTAGCCGAACCACTTTAAAAATCTTTGTCTTATTTATTTATCTGTGATTGAATAATTAGAGCAATCTAGTTTTTTACATCAACAGTTATATATATATATTGTGTAATATTAACTCCGTAAATGTTACTGTTTGTGAAAATGTTATATATATAAAACTATTTCATAAATATATTAACACAGTAAATGTTATTGTTTGTGAAAATGTCACAGATATAAAACTATTTCATTTTTTGGTGTATACAAAAAAGTTTAATATTTATGACATTTTTACAAATAATAGCATTTACTGTGTTATCACATTATATATATATATATTGTTGATGTAAAAAATTAGATCGCTCTAATTATTCAATCACAGATAAATAAAATGAGACAAAGATTTTTAAAGTGGTTCAGCCTTATATGAATGGCCTACGTCCACTGTTATGTTATTGCTGAGTGTTTGGGAATTCTCGAGTACAAGTTCTCTCTAGAAATTCTGGTCCCTTTGAATGAGGGTGATACAAGGTATTTATAACCCTTAGGTTGTACATGAAAGGGTTGATACATTAAATGATATACATATGAAAGGGTAATACATTTAATGCAGCGTGTGCGTCAAGATGATAAACATTCAATGAATAGTTGAACTGTTGATTATCTGGCAATTAATGTTACGGCCGAGATGCAGCTCGGACCGCCTTAGTTGCTCGTTGCTCAGGAGTTCCTCGGTGCGCTAGAGTAACTCGGAGTGCTAAAGTTCCTCCGTGTATCCTCGTTGCTCGGAGAGAACATGAGTTGGTCGGGGAAATGAACTTCCTCGTTGCTATTGTGCCATGTAGATTGACACGTGTCTTCGTATTATTCGTCCATATCAGCATATTAATTTTGGTATCAACAGAAGCCCCCAATGTTTCATATTTCGAACTTTGAGGAGTATGGAACATTCTTTCTCGGTATATGGCGATATTAAATGTCTTTCCTGGGTTTTAGGAGCCTTTTCTTCATATTTGAATTTCCTTCCAAATTCGCAGAATCCACCATTTTGCATTTTTATAGGCGCTTCGGTCTTCGAGCCCTTTTTGTCCTTTTAGCTGCGAGTAGCGTAACAATTTCTTTTTTGTAATTATTTCTTTCGCCATTTTCCAAGGCAAGGTATTTAAGCTTCAGAGACAATCCCATCGTCTCCTACCTTTTCAATTTCTACTTTCGAGTTTTCTATAGCCTTTCTCTCTCCTGTGCGTCCATCTTTTTCTTCGTTTGTTTGTCAACAGATCTCCTTTTTCCCTGTAAGCTCTTCTTCCTTCTTCTTTTATTCACCATGGTTTACATTATTGAATCTATTGAAAAATTCCGTTCTGATTATTCCATTCCGTCTTGGGTAACTCTGGAGAATCTTCCTGAGCCCTTTGATTATTTTCGTTTGGCTGAGGGACATTGGTTCCCCAGCCTCTTTATTGCTGAGTGTGGATTTTCTTTTCCACCCAACTCTTTATGCTTAGAATTCTGCCAACATTTCGATGTTGTTCCTGCAAAAGTAGCCCCCAATACATGGAGAATAGTAAATGGGGTGCATAAATTAAATCAAACTCATGGAACTCGCATAGGAATTCCTGAGATTATGTATTGCTATAGATGGGCTGTTTTAGATAACGTTTATTATTTAAAAACCAGATTTTTGAATAGAGCTTTAGTAGTCAACCTCCCTGATGCTAACAGGGATTATTTTGAACATGGGTTAGTTTTCAAAAATTGGCAACATGCTCCTTTAGTCGGAGACGGAGTGTATGAAGGTCCCAGATGCCCCCCATATGGCAATGGGATAGGTCTTTTTCATCTTATTTTGTTTTTGAAATTATGATTTCATGGTATTTGATAAAATGTATGACTGATATTTCAATATGTTTTTGTTTGCAGTTAACAGCAAGAGAAAAACTCCTAAAGAATCAGAAGTTAATATAAGGCAATTGAAACATATCTGGAGCTTGCATCAGAAGATTGCAGACGAGCACATCAGGTCTGCCTCATACTTGTTGTAGTACAGGAGTTATACGTCGTCTTTTACTGCTCGCCCTGTGGTCAGCTCCAGTGATCCAGTGCAAATTCCTGAAGACTCTGATCCGGAATCTCATATTCCTTTGAGCCAAAAAACGGGCAAGAGAAGAGTTCCTACTCTCTTCGAGGAGAGTTCCTCTGCTGGCGATGGGAAGAAAACCAAGGTTAATGTCCCAAAGGGGACAAAGAAAATTGATGATGCTCCTTCTGTTGCTGTTCAGAAGGTTGCCGAGAAGCCCCCAGTAGCTCCTGTGCAGAAGGATGCACCTGTTGAGATAATCACTTTCTCACCAACCAAAAGTTCCTCTTTGGTTGAGGTTGCTGAAAAGGCTCCGAGGAGATTGAGGAAATCCTCCTCGGTCAGTATTTCTGGAGCCATTCCCCAGCTCCCAGCTGGTGGAGATGGTGTTCCAATTATTGTTCCTCCGAGCTCTACAATGAGTTTGGCAAAATTTTTACCCATCCCCGAGGTGCAAGGTACTGAAGAAGACCTTACTCGGGATGTGGTTACTGCTCTGGCTTCTCGTCATTTGGCTTCAGTAAGTATCTCTACTCCGAGCTTTTTATATTTTCCTTGGTTGTTTCCCATGTTTGTTTCTGATTTCATTTTCCTCTTTTGATTGCAGTTGACGAGCTGTTTCAATTTAATCCTTAAAAAGGATGAAGCAATCAAAGCTTCTTGCTCCTCGTCCACTGTGGAGGGAGTGATTGAGTGCGAAAAGTGTGCGCGTGTAAAGTGCACAATCGTTGTTTTCGTTTCGCCTACTCAATACAAAAACCTAAGTTACTACTACACTTGCGAGGCAAGCACAGCGGTAAGTCGGGTATCGAGAATCCACAGGGACAAGTTGTTAGAATTTAAGTGGTTTAATATTCTGAAATAAAAGTGTAAAAGATGATTACAAACTAAAAGAAAAGATGCATAAAGGTAAATGATTAACTAGGCAATGGTATTGAAACTAAATTATGAAAGCGAGTAAAACTATAGGTTGCGTCGAATATCCCTCACCCGAGTTAATTAGTATAAAATGGTTACGTGGGTCGACGAGTTATTACAAATGCGTCTCGTTTCGACAGTTAATTAAATCAAGGGTTGTTACGCCCTAAATCGTCATAAAAGCCTAATAAGATTTTGGCGTCAACAAATATCCCGGAAATTACGCGCGAAAAGGTCGTAAGCACGGGACATACATGATATGCCCCGTCAAATCTCCTAGGCGTAATAACTAGGACAACGCACCCGAAATAGACCCGTAAACTCCATCACCAAAGCAAAGCAACGCGTCACCCCGAGTGAGTTCAATTCAAACACAACCTAATTTAAGTTACCTAGAAAGCATGTTAAAAACGCGATAAATGGAAAGCGGTAAATAAACGCGATAAATCTATACTAGAAAGCGTGTAAATCAAAGCATGTAAATAAAGCAAGAAAACCTAAATTAGAAAGCTTGTAAATTAACTAGAAAGCAAGAAATGAAGAAATACAACTATATTCAAATGGTAGGGGAGATGAATAGTCAACTTACAATCCAAATGGGGTGTCAAACCAAAGAGAAATAAAGAAGAACCAAGCAAAAACCCCAAACCCTAAGCTAAACTAACCTAAAATCGTGTATATTTGATATTAAAACCTAAAATGGGTTTATATAGTAAGTGGGAAAAGATAAGGGAAAAAGGAAAGAAAGAGGAAAGAGCCCAAAATATCTGGCACTACCGGTCGACCGGTCGCAGGGGCGCGGTCGACTGGTCCCTTAAACCAAAGCATACTGTCTCCTTCCTACGGAAAAAGTTGAAACCGCGGTCGACCGGTCCCGTGTACGCGGTCGACCGCTACTCTGTTTTCAGGCTGCATTTGGTCCATGATGAGGGGGAAAAGGTCCATTACGGAAACGAGCCTAGCTTCTTCGTTCGAACTCCAAACGACGCACCGTTTGCGGCCACGCGATGCTAACTCAATGAACTACGCATCCGTGGAATTTCCAAGAGCCGAATAAGGAATGTGAATTGACTAAAAAGCCCTTGAAGTAGCGTACATTGACGAAACTTCTCCGAAATGCAACGGATCCTCACTTTTAGCGTTCCAATACCTACAAAAGCACAAATAACCCCTGCAAAACATGTATCTATCCAACTCCAAGGTTGTCTGGTTAATGAGAATAATTATAGGCATTTAGGACCGTAAAAGCGCTAGAATGCATAAGGATAACAGGTGGAAATATACAATAATCGATACGAATCACACCCCCTAACTTACACATTGCTAGTCCCTAGTAATGAAACAAAGAAAAGCAAACCACAGAGGGCGGTACAAAATGTATATATGCATCGAAATATAATTGCCACTTTCGTAGGGAACACGATTGCATTTAGCATATGCAATAAGCCGTTAAACCCCTAGGTTACCCTAGTGGACGAGTGTCGTCTCGTGAGGATTTTCAGGGATGATACCCACAAACATCACATGGTTTCCTCAAAATATGCCCAACCCAACATGCGACAAGCCCAACAATGGCGAAAAGGATTTCATACTCATTATTAGCAAAGTGAATGAATTCAAACAAAAGTCCAAAACATTAACATTATAGAATGCACCTCATCGAATTGAAACCTTAAAATGTGGGAGGGGAGCGAGCACATGCAAAGTATGATTTGGCAAAAAACTTAAATAAATCGAGTACTAAATTAACACAAGCATATATTCAATACTCACGGGCATTACGCTCATCATGCGAATTCACTCGAAATAGGGAGGTAACACACGGGACATGCGGGCTAAAGAGTAAATGTAAATGGAAACTAAGCCGCACACATGTCACAAATGAAGAACGCTATATATAAACTGAAAAATGTAATCTCAATGAAAGGATACCGCACACTAAAAGAGGCAAAATGCATTTTCACAGATTATCACAACTATTATGACTTTTAAATTACATCAACCTAAGATCACATAGGACTTTAATAGGGTTATAATGTAGGTATGGCTAAGGTACGAAACGAAGGAATATATGTACGAATTCAAAGTGTTCGGAATGAAAACTCGGGATAATGGGATAATGCGGGCAATATCAAAATCGGAAAACAAGTTCCAAAACGGCATTAAATATATCATCGGGGAGAGTAATCAAAGCTTATTGAACACTATACACAATATTTACAACTTTCTCTTTCTTTTCTTTTCTTCTTTTTCTCATTTTTCTTTTCTTTTCTTTTGCTTTTTGCTTTCTCTTTTTCTTCACTTTTTTCACATCACTTTTCTTTACTTGTCAAACTCTCATATGCCTAAATTGCAACCGACATCATAACAACATCATTCAATCCCAAGTAACATTCCAAACAAAGGTATGGAAAGTGTATGTATGTTTTATAACTCCAATGTAGAGTTGGTTATGGGAATAGGGTATGAAATGAAAGGTTATATTTAGGCTCAAAGAGGTTAACGAGGGTAAACATATAAGGGTGAGGTCAAGGCTAATATGGGTGATATAATAAAGAATGCCTATGATCATTTCACAAAGTTTACGCAATTCTCGAGTCAAAACAATATATGAAAATCATGCTCAAGTAACACATTTCAAGTATGAACTCAATTAATGGACGGTCAAATGCAAGATTAGAGAGATTACCAACGAATTCAACGTTTTCAATGAGAAATGAATAGTGTATACACTCACAAACGACGAAAGGTACAAAGCTTACTCAGTGTAAGTATATACAATGCAACAAAAGATTACCGAGTTATAAAAATCTTAAACCAAATCAATAAAACCATAAAAGTGCATGTGCTCATGGGATTAAAGTTCAATTCATGAAGTTATTCACAATATCAATAATCGAGACTAAAGTCTAATAACTTCTAAAATCGAGAACATGCATCATTGGGTTGTCAATTGGATCGGGCAATTATTGAAATTTATCATCGGAAACAAAGGTAAAATGCCCAAAAAGGATAAAAAAGAAAGAAAATCTTTTTGAAATTTTTGAATTTTTCTAAGAAAAGCATACAAAGTAACTAACATGTGAGCAAAAACATGGACTAAAATAAGAAATGGATAGAATATCCCACACCCCCTAACTGAAAACTTGACATTGTCCTCAATGTAAATTAAGAACCAAGTCAAAGAGAGGAAAAGAGCGATATTACCCAAAAGTGGAGCGATCCCCATAAGAACAAGTCCAAAGAATCTACAAAACAAGTTAGTACCGAGCATAGCAAAAACAAATAATAAAAAGTTAACTAATTACATTAGACTAAATTAAAAATAAAGAAAGAATAAAAAGCTAACTATATACAACCTACTATTTAGACTCCACACTAACTGTACACTAGAAATCTAAATAGCTGAGGGTCCACCGTGAAAATGATTTGACTTTGGAGGATAACCGGTGTACCCTCACATACAAGCATGCCCTCCGAAAAATATGAATTCCGTTTTAATAACGGAAGGCATGTGTAAGGCGGAATAAATGAACCATCGCCAATTAAAAGTTTTGGAGGGACGATGGGGGGTTTGGATTGAATGGGTGACAAAAACAAGTGGGGACCAAGAAAAGCCGAAAATCCTCCCAAGGATTTTGAAGTTGGAATGGGGGGCGGCGCACACAAAGGCAAAGATGCGATCGTGGAGGGCGACTCGAGCAAGTACTCCTCATCGGCGATAGGGTTTAAAACATTAAAGTTCGAAACCGAATCATCGGGTACTTGTTCCGGTGGGGTAATAGAGAATGAAAAAGGGGATGAAAGAAATTCAAACTCATGAGATGAATCATCATCGCATGAAGTTGGAATTTCAAAGGAAATAATATCATTTTCAATGAAATGTTCTTCTTTGGGGTCCAAAGAAGAAATCATTTCATTGCAAATAGATATTACGTCATTATCATCCTCACTTTCAATATCTATTACGCAATGGGCAAAGTCTAGAATGGATTGTTCCAAAGTAGGCACAAGTACCTCATTTGGTTCAAAACATTCGTCGACCTCGAAAGTCTCGGAAGCAAAATCATCGTCGGACTCAAATAATAAATCCAACTCATGTTCCCACGAACGATTTTCTTCCCGATAACGATTTTCAATTTTCTCATTTTCATACATACGCAACCCCTCACCGAAAGTCATAGGTCGAGGTGCGGATGCATTAGAATGGGAACTTTGAAAATTACCATCGGACTTAAACGAAAACTCATTATTATAGGAATTTTGAAAACTATTGCAATTCGTTTCAAAATTCCTATTATAAGGAGGTAAAGGCCCAAAATCATTATCATCATCATCAAAATTCCAATAACCTAAATTTTGACTTTCGTTATACTCGCCCAAGGTAATATTTGAATTTGCAAATTTTTGGGACTCTAAGTATTCACCGAAAGTCATAGGTTTGCGAGAATTTTGAGAATTATAATAAGGATTACCGAAAGAATTGGAATAAGACATGCTTACCCCAAAAATGGCTCAAGTGGCGAATTCCACAAAGTAGGTGCGCGCGGAAAGAATTCGAGCGTTTCTAAGTGCTCAAATGTGGAAGTCCTACAAAAAGTTAGCAAATAATACAAATAGAAAGAAAATACTATGAAATACTAAATCAAATAAAGTCTAAAACAAACTCATCCCCGGCAACGGTGCCATTTTGATTGAGTGCGAAAAGTGTGCGCGTGTAAAGTGCACAATCGTTGTTTTCGTTTCGCCTACTCAATACAAAAACCTAAGTTACTACTACACTTGCGAGGCAAGCACAGCGGTAAGTCGGGTATCGAGAATCCACAGGGACAAGTTGTTAGAATTTAAGTGGTTTAATATTCCGAAATAAAAGTGTAAAAGATGATTACAAACTAAAAGAAAAGATGCATAAAGGTAAATGATTAACTAGGCAATGGTATTGAAACTAGATTATGAAAGCGAGTAAAACTATAGGTTGCGTCGAATATCCCTCACCCGAGTTAATTAGTATAAAATGGTTACATGGGTCGACGAGTTATTACAAATGCGTCTCGTTTTGACAGTTAATTAAATCAAGGGTTGTTACGCCCTAAATCGTCATAAAAGCCTAATAAGATTTTGGCGTCAACAAATATCCCGGAAATTACGCGCGAAAAGGTCGTAAGCACGGGACATACATGATATGCCCCGTCAAATCTCCTAGGCGTAATAACTAGGACAACGCACCCGAAATAGACCCGTAAACTCCATCACCAAAGCAAAGCAACGCGTCAACCCGAGTGAGTCCATCACCAACGGCGCCATTTTGATTGAGTGCGAAAAGTGTGCGCGTGTAAAGCGCACAATCGTTGTTTTCGTTCGCCTACTCAATACAAAAACCTAAGTTACTACTACACTTGCGAGGCAAGCACAGCGGTAAGTCGGGTATCGAGAATCCACAGAGACGAGATGTTAGAATTTAAGTGGTTTAATATTCCGAAATAAAAGTGTAAAAGATGATTACAAACTAAAAGAAAAGATGCATAAAGGTAAATGATTAACTAGGCAATGGTATTGAAACTAGATTATGAAAGCGAGTAAAACTATAGGTTGCGTCGAATATCCCTCACCCGAGTTAATTAGTATAAAATGGTTACATGGGTCGACGAGTTATTACAAATGCATCTTGTTTCGACAGTTAATTAAATCAAGGGTTGTTACGCCCTAAATCATCATAAAAGCTTAATAAGATTTTGGCGTCAACAAATATCCCGGAAATTACGCGCGAAAGGTCGTAAGCACGGGACATACATGATATGCCCCGTCAAATCTCCTAGGCGTAATAACTAGGACAACGCACCCGAAATAGACCCGTAAACTCCATCACCAAAGCAAAGCAACACGTCAACCCGAGTGAGTCCAATTCAATCACAACCTAATTTAAGTTACCTAGAAAGCATGTTAAAAACGCGATAAATGGAAAGCGGTAAATCTATACTAGAAAGCGTGTAAATCAAAGCATGTAAATAAAGCAAGAAAACCTAAATTAGAAAGCTTGTAAATTAACTAGAAAGCAAGAAATGAAGAAATACAACTATATTCAAATGGTAGGGGAGATGAATAGTCAACTTACAATCCAAATGGGGTGTCAAACCAAAGAGAAATGAAGAAGAACCAAGCAAAAACCCCAAACCCTAAGCTAAACTAACCTAAAATCGTGTATATTTGATATTAAAACCTAAAATGGGTTTATATAGTAAGTGGGAAAAGATAAGGGAAAAAGGAAAGAAAGAGGAAAGAGCCCAAAATATCTGGCACTACCGGTCGACCGGTCGCAGGGGCGCGGTCGACCGGTCCCTTAAACCAAAGCATACTGTCTCCTTCCTACGGCAAAAGTTGAAACCACGGTCGACCGGTCCCGTGTACGCGGTCGACCGCTACTCTGTTTTCAGGCTGCATTTGGTCCATGATGAGGGGGAAAAGGTCCATTACGGAAACGAGCCTAGCTTCTTCGTCCGAACTCTAAACGACGCACCGTTTGCGGCCACGCGATGCTAACTCAATGAACTACGCATCCGTGGAATTTCCAAGAGCCGAATAAGGAATGTGAATTGACTAAAAAGCCCTTGAAGTAGCGTACATTGACGAAACTTCTCTGAAATGCAACGGATCCTCACTTTTAGCGTTCCAATACCTACAAAAGCACAAATAACCCCTGCAAAACATGTATCTATCCAACTCCAAGGTTGTCTGGTTAATGAGCATAATTATAGGCATTTAGGACCGTAAAAGCGCTAGAATGCATAAGGATAACAGGTGGAAATATACAATAATCGATACGAATCAGGGAGCACTGGAGAAAGCTATTAAATCTGTGAGTGAGTCCCGTCAGAAGTATGACGATGATAAAACTGAATGGGAGAAAAAATTGGCTGCGTCTGATGCAAAGAAGGTACAACTGGGTAATAAGGTGAAGGACTTGGAGAGAGAAAATAAAGATTATGCCGAGAAACTTTCAGGCTTTGGGGAGCTTGAGAATAAATTGAAATCGGCTGAAGAAGAGCTGACCCTCCTGTGAGAAGTAAATCGCCAGAAGGAGGAGGTGGAGACCAAATTGAAGGCCACCGAGAATCTTATGTCCGAGAAGCTATCCTTGGAAAAAATGAAGAGAAAAACAGCTGTGAAGACGTCCTTTAAAACTGGTTGGGACAAAGGATGGGACAGGGGGGTGGCAGCTATGACGACCCAGGTGAAATATGGAAGTCTGAAATATTTTCATGATGGTTGGGTTGCAGCACTGCAGGAGTTGAAGGTGAGTGAGGACTCAGAGTTATTTCAACAACATCTCCCTGGTCCTCCTCTAGTTATTGAAGATGAGTCTTCAGACGAAGCTGCATCTGAAGAATCTTCAATGACAGTGGGTGATCAAGTCCTTGTTCCACCATCCAACCAAACAGCCACCGAGGAGATTTCGTCATTGCCTGCTCCTCCAGAACAAATCCCAGCTTCTACTAATCAGACCATTGTTCCTACCGAGCAACCAAGCTCCTCGTCCCAGCCTCCCGAGAAAGTCTTGGGAGACAAGGAAAAGGTGTGAAGTTGTTCGGTACTCTTTTTCTGTTCTTCTTTTACTTATCCTTTGTATTCCAAATGATGTAATCTTGTTGATGATGTAATAAAATCACATCTTTTTGTTCCTATTCATTGTTGATGCTCTGTCTGTTTTTATTTATTAACTCTTGCCTTCTCTTCTTTATTAGTTTGTGGCTAGAATGGAACTGATATCTGCACATGATACAAAGCTGATGCAGCAATGCCATGAATATTATGAGGCTGGTCATACAAATTTGAGTGTATCAGAAATTGCTAACATCCTTGGCCATGATGCTTCAGAACAAGCAATTGAGGCTTATCAGTACCTGAAGGATTTACTTGACCGAGCTGTGACCAATAACGTGGCCTACTATGACTTGATCGAGGAGCTTCATTGTACCTTAGAAGATCTTCAGAATCAGCACAATGAATCAACTGCCTTGTTGCACAAGGAATATGAGAATAGGTATCAACAGCTTTCTTCCGAGACAGGCCACAAAAAGATCATTGCTGGATACGATGTCAGGGAGAGAACCCTAAAAGGTGAAGTTGAGGCCTGCAGACAGATCGCCGAGTTGCTGGAACAAGAAAATAATAATTTGCAGAAAAAATTGGCACAGTATGAGTCTGCAGCTTCATCCTCTGCTGCCTTAGTACCGATCATCGATGAAGGATTCTCATTCTTAGAGGTTGAGAATGCCAAATTAAGGCAAGAATTAGATACTCTGAGAAGGTCTGGTATCTCTACTACTGCTCGGGGGTGAGGAAGAGGTTCTCGTGGGCGAGGAAGAGCTATTCAAAATGTTGTCGAGGAGCAAAGTTCTCCACCTGCTCGGAGTCGATCAAGAGTTCTCATCCGTAATGTTGAAGAAGCTCGCACTCAGTCTACTTTGGAAACTCAAGCGTTCCAATTGAATGCAAAAGATCGTGCTTTGTCTGAAATGTCCAAGAAAAACCTATCTTTGGAAGATCAACTTACTGCGACGAAGTCTGCTTTGAATAATAAAGATGTTTTTGCCAGGAGTCTTCTCGAGCAACTAGAGAGAATAACTTTCCAATTCCATAAACAACCTCGTGAGTTTTGGATGGCAAGATACAATGAAGCCCTTTGTCACTTGGATGCTCGCCTTGAAAATTCCAATAATAAAGGTTATAAACAGGGATGGTTGAACGCACTGGGTGTGTTAAAGCTAGAGCAGGGCCATTATTTATGGGATTATCATGCTCCTGGGCTACTAGACTTGCCTGTACCGCCTTATAAATTGGACGTGGAATGGATCCCAGCTCGTGCCATTCCTCGGAGCTTAATTTCAAAATATCTTGGTGACTATAGTCTTCATTCTCAGATTGAATTATCTCGTCCCGAGCATCTCTTGGATACTCCTTCAGTAATGAATGTCAGAATGTTGAGGGACTTGAATTTTATCAATTCTCCCCAAACATTAAATGATCCTCCTGCTGGCGAGGAACCTGTATCGAAGGCTGAGGGGAAAAAACCAATAGAATAGGATTTTCAACGTAATAGTTAGCACACATATGTAACTTGTAATTTATTTTGAATTTTAATGAAAGACTTTCATTTTCTGTTTGCAAATCTGTATTGCTATTCTTTTGTACTTGTCTAACACTTTTACATCTGTGCATATGTATCTGTTAAAAAGATAACAATTTTGTGCTGTTCATCAACCAACTTAGTAATAAACAGTTACAAGTATAAAAAATGTTGTTCGATCACTTAATGATAAAGTAATGAGTATAAAAATGTTTAAAATTTTTCCAACCAACTAAGGTTGTAAAATTGTACTCGTCGACCAAGTATAATTAGCGAGAGTTTTCATAAAATGTGTTCGACCAACCAGGTTGATGGACCCTCCTTGTCAATAAGTTCTCCTCGTTGACCAACTACAATTAGTGGGTTTTTATCCCCGACCAACTATACTTGGCTCAGTTTGGAATATTTTGTATTTTCTGGAATGGTTTTACCTTCCGACCAACTTGTTGGCAAATTTTGTTTCTTAACCAGCCGAAATTGGCATTTTAAGAATGTTGTTCTTGCCCTTTTACCAATCAAAGTTGGTTGTGGGTTTGAACTATTACCTCCTAACCAAATGATTATAAGTTGTTCTCGCTATTTTACCAACCGAAGTTGATCACGCTCGAACTATCAGGTTCTTTCGAACTATCTTGTCCACAAGCTCTTTTACCAACCGAAGTTGATCACGCAAGTGTACGCCTCCTAACCAAAGGAGTATAATTTGTTCTCGCTATTTTACCAACCGAAATTGATCACGCTCGAACTATCAGGTTCTTTCGAACTATCTTGTCCACAAGCTCTTTTACCAACCGAAGTTGATCACGCAAGTGTACGCCTCCTAACCAAAGGAGTATAATTTGTTCTCGCTATTTTACCAACCGAAGTTGATCACGCTCGAACTATCAGGTTCTTTCGAACTATCTTATCCACAAGATCTTTTACCAACCGAAGTTGATCACGCAAGTGTACGCCTCCTAACCAAAGGAGTATAATTTGTTCTCGCCCTTTTACCAATCGAAGTTGGTCGTGGGTCTGAACTATCGTCTTCTTTTTTCTGTTGAACAGCGTAGTGTACAACACTAGTATTCCCCGAAAAACTTTCAAACAAAGGAGAGAAAAATTTTGAAACATCATTGTTTTATTCATGTTGATGGAACTGCTGTACATTTTACATTACTGATAATACTTGCGAAGGTGTTCAGCATTCCAAGCATTCTTGAATTCCTCTCCTTCTAGAGTTGCTATTCGGTAAGTTCCTGGTCGAACAACTTCTGTAACTCGGTAAGGTCCATGCCAGTTTGCTTCCAATTTATTGTGCTTCTGAATGACCTTCTTTAGAACATAATCTCCTTCTTTTAAATCTCATTTCTTCACCCTCTTGTTGTAGAACAGAGCTATTCGTTGTTGATAAGCAGCATTCCTAATGGCTGCCTCTTCTCTAACCTCCTCGATCATGTCCAAATCTAATCTTCTCATCAAGTCACTGACTGGGGAATTGAAATTCAGCACTCTGTGTGTTGGGAGACCCAACTCAGCAGGTATTACAGCCTCACTTCCAAATGCCAGCATGTATGGTGATTCTCTAGTTCCTGCTCGGGGAGTTATTCGGTAAGCCCATAATACTGACTGTAGCTCATTAATCCAATTAGCTTTAGCCTCACTTAGCCTCTTCTTCAAACCATTTAGCAGTGTTCTGTTCGTTACCTCTGTCTGCCCATTGCTTTGAGGATGACCTGGTGCTGAATGGGTCTTCAGGATGTTTGATTGTTGACAATAGGCAGCAAACTCCTCGTTGTCAAATTGTGTTCCATGGTCTGTGATGAAGGCATGAGGGAGACCATATCGACAGATGATATTCTTCCAAACAAACTGGTATACCTTCTCGTACGTCATATCGATAAGGGGTTCAACTTCTACCCACTTAGTAAAATAATCTACTGCGACGACGAGGTACTTGAATCTTCCTCGGGTGGTTGGCAGTGGTCCAACCAAATCAATTCCCCACATGGAAAATGGCCAAGGGGAAGTTATGGGTATCAACAATGCTTGTGGAGTTCGTCGGATGGAGGAAAAACGTTGACACTTGTCACATTTCTTAGCATAGGCTATACAATCACCCCTCATCGTCGGCCAGTAGTATCCTTGAGTCATCACCCTTTGCAAAAGTGTTCGACCTGCTACATGAGCTCCACAGGACCCTTCATGGATTTCTTCAATTAATTCTTTCACCTCAGAAGGATGTACACATCTTTGCAAACCTACCATAATTCCTCGTCTATACAAAACGCCATTAGTTAGTACATACCGAGCAGCTTTAAACTTCAATTTCTTTGCAGCGAGTTTATCCTCTGGCAATTCTCCCTCTTCAATATATGCCCTGATGGGATCCATCCAAGATGGTCCTAGATCAAGGGTGACAATGTTCATCGTCAGGTTTTCATTTATGCTTCGACTTTCTAGTACTTCAATTGGTATTGTTCTTCGCTGCTCGGTACGAGTAGCTGATGCTAGTCGGGCCAGTGCGTCTGCTCGTGCATTCTCTATTCTTGGTATTCTGATTAACTGAATTGCATCAAATTCTGCCAATAACTCCATTACCTTGGTGTGATACTTGACCATTAATTCTCCTTTAACTGCATATGCTCCCATCATTTGATTCACAATTAATTGAGAATCACTGAATACCATCACTTGTTGCACTTCCATAATCTTTGCTAAATTAAGACCTGCTATCATGGCCTCATACTCAGCCTCATTATTGGAGGCTTTGAATTGGAATCGTAAGGCATATTCCATGTCAATCTCGTCTGAGGTGTTCAAAACAATTCCTGCCCCATAACATGCTGTGCAAGATGAGCCATCTACATATAATCTCCATATGGGTAACCCGTCTTCAAATTCCTTATCTGATAGAGTTCCTCGGTGAAATATTTGTTGCTTCCTTTCATCCTCCGCTGGCATTTTTCGCTCCTCGTCGACCATCTCTTCTCGCTCTTTTACCAACCGGAGCTGGTCTGAGTTCGAAGTTGATGATCCTTCTACATCCACAAGTTCTTTTACCAACCGGAGTTGGTCTGAACTTGTGTTTGTTAATCCTGTAACATCCACAGGTTGATCAGCGAGTAATTTTTGCTCCTCGGGGATATCAGGATAAGTAAATTCTGCTATAAAATCTGCTACAGCCTACCCTTTTAGTGATGATCTGGGTTCATATACAATATCATATTCACCGAGCTCTATTGCCCAATACATTAGTCTCCCTGATTTCTCTGGTTTATGAAGGGCTTGTCGTAACGGCATGTCGGTATACACGACGATGGTATGGGCCTGGAAATATGGCCTCATTCTTCTACTTGCTTCAATTAATGCCAATGCCAATTTTTCTAACTTTGGGTACCTAATCTCTGCACCTCGGAAAGCCTTACTTGTGTAATAAATTGGCTTCTGGACTCCATTCTCCAATCTGATCAATGCCGAGCTGACTGCATGCTCTGATACTGCTAGGTATAAGTATAACTTTTCTCCCGTTATTGGCCTTGACAACAGTGGAGGTGTTCCCAGATATTTTTTCAAGTCTTGAAAGGCTTTTTCACATTCATCATTCCACTCGAAAATTTTTCGAAGTGTTTTGAAGAATGGTAAGCATCTATCTGTTGCTCGAGATACAAATCTGTTGAGCACTGTAACTCGTCTTGTAAGACTCTGCACTTCTTTCTTTGTTGTTGGAGATCGCAACCCTAAAAGAGCTTTGATCTTTTCTGGATTTGCCTCAATGCCTCGCTGGTTGACAATGTACCCGAGAAACTTTCCTTCTCGTACTCCAAATGTGCACTTCGTCAGGTTGAGCTTCATCTGGTATTTATCGAGTTGATCAAAAGTCCGACTTAAATCAACTAGATGATCAACAGCTTTCTTGCTTTTTGTCAGCATATCATCGACATAGACTTCCATATTGCAACTGATTTGTTCGGCAAAAACCTTGTTCATCAGCCGCTGGTATGTCGCTCCTACATTTTTTAAACCAAAAGGCATAACATTATAACAATAAGTACCCCTAGGGGTAATAAAAGAAGTACTCTCCCTGTCTTTAGGTTTCATCTTGATCTGGTTGTAGCCTGAATAAGCGTCCATGAAGCTGAGCAGCTCGTGCCCAGAGGTAGCATCCACTAACTGATCAATTCTGGGTAATGGAAAGTGATCCTTTGGGCAGGCCTTGTTGAGATCAGTGAAATCAACACACATTCTCCATTTATTATTTTTCTTCTTTACCATCACCACATTCGCCAACCAGTCCGGGTATTTCACATCTTCAATGAATTGAGCTTTCTGGAGCTTTTCGACCTCCTCTTGAATAGCTTGATTCTTCTCGGGGCTAAATACCCTTCTTCTCTGCTTTACAGGCTTGATCTCCTTATTCACATTAAGATCATGACATAGGAAGTTTGGATCTATTCCTGGCATGTCTTCATGACTCCATGCAAAAGTTTTCTTCCTATTTCTCAAGAAAGTTATCAACTCCTGTTTTATTGAAGCATCCAACGATGAACCTATCTGGGTTACTCGTTTAGGGTGCTCGTCGTCCAGAATAACATTTTCTGTAGATTCCACCACCTGTCCTTTTACAAGTTGGGATTCATCTCTGGGATCGAGAGTTTCAATCTCTATATCTTCTTCCACCTGGTAGGTAGTAGTCTTTTTCCTTGATTCCTCAAGCTCCTCTTGCTCGGCAGATGAATAATAGCATTCCCGAGCTACTTTTTGATCACCTTTCACAACTCCTACTCCAAAGTTTGTTGGGAATTTTAAGCATTGATGCACTGTAGATGGAACTGCTTCGAACTTCTTCAAACCAACTCTTCCCATGATGATGTTGTAGGCTGACTGCACATTCTTATCCATCACAAAGAAACGTATTCTTTCTGTTAGACAAGCAGGACAAGTTCCAATGAATATATCCAACTTGATCGTCCCAAGTGGAAAAACTTTCTCGCCAGCAAAACCCAGGAGGGGTCTGTGATACGGTTCCAATTGAGATAATTTCAGATTCAAGCTGTCAAAGCATGAATAGTACATGATGTCTGTCGAACTTCCATTGTCTACCAACACCCTTGAAATCACTACTTCCTTCATCCTCATTTTGATCACCAGAGGATCGTCGTGAGGATAAAGAACACCTGCTAGGTCGTTTTTTGAAAAGCCAATGACCAGCTTCTCTTTGTTTACCTTCCTCGGACGATCGTCCTCGGCCAGATTTATTCGCTGAATATATGAACAAGCTTGAGCCTCTCCAAGGTAAGCCTTTCTTTCTGCAGTAAGGTCTCCTCCTCCTGCATCTCCTCCTGTAATGACATTACAATCAAATGACCCAAAACGTATAGAAAATACCTCTCGTTCTGGCTGTCTTGGTTTCTTGGGAAGGTCGGGGTCATCATCTGGATCATCTTCATGGTTTCTCTTCTTTTTCTCCTCTGCTCGACGAGGAGATCTAGACCTCTCTCTAGCTCGGTCGTTATTTTTTCTTTCACCTCCCCGACCAACATATTTTGCTAGCTTTCCTCTTAGGATGAGTGTTTCAATCTCGTTCTGAAGAGCTATGCAATTTTTGGTCATGTGACCATGATCTTTATGAAACTCGCAATATTTATCCTTACTCCTCGAATCAGGGTCTGACCTCAGTTTCTTTGGCCATTTTACCTCCTCGTTGTTCTTGATTTCTTCCAAGACATGATGAATACCCATTTTCAAAGGAGTATAATTATCGTATTTCTTCAGGACTTCCCATGATGATTTATTATTTCTGGAACGTTTGTCACCGCCATTGCCCTTATGCTCTTTATTTTTAGACTTGTCGACGTCCACCTTGGTGTCTTTATCCATATTCTTCTTTGCAACCATAGCTTCCTCGACATTCATGATTTTGGCCGCTTTTGCCATCAACTCTGTCATAGTTTTAGGTGGATCTTTTGCCAAGGTGTAATACAATTTATTAGGCAACAACCCACTCATCAAGGCGGTGATTGTTGTCTTTTCTTCGTAATCTATGACTTCCAGCTTCTCGTTATTGAAACGAGTTATGTAATCTCTAGTACTCTCACCAGATTTTTGTCTAACACTTAACAAGTGTGCTACTCGTTTTACTGGCTTTGCTCCAAAACAGAAATTGCCAATAAACAACTCGGCCAACTGAAAGAAAGTTGAAATCTTACCCCGAGGAAGATTGTTGTACCATATCTGGGCAGCTCCAGTAAGAGTTCCTGAGAACGCTCTGCATCTCATCTCGTCGGGGACGACATAGATGTCGACAGCAGCTTGATATTGCTCTATGTGAAGAACATGATCTGTCTTTCCATCATATTTGGGGGTCACTACAGGTGCTTGGAACTTTGACGGTGTAGGAAAATTCACAATGGCCTGTACAAAAGGTGTTCCTCGAACAAAAGTTCATTGTAGGGGGTTCTTTGCCTTGGCCATTTCTCCCAATCTATCCTCCAACCGTTGGATGGAACCTTTTCATGCATCATTTCCTTCATCGAGCTTGTTAGTTCGAGCAATAAATCGTTCTGAAGTAGCCTCCTGAGATTTATCTTGACGAGCAACTAGTCGTGATTGTGCTGATCCTTCTCTTAGATCTGATGGTTGTCGAAAACTCCTCGACATGGTCTTAGGTGGACTCCTATTCCTCCTAGGGCCTAATCGACTGAAAAAAGACACCCTACTCAGTCTTTCTAAAGCACTGGGTCTTTCTGGAGAGAGGGTGATATGTTGATCAGTATTCGTAGCCCTTATTGACGAAGTTCGCCCAGGTTGATAAGAGAAATCATCAGACTCCTCATTACGACGTGACTCAGTACGCCTGGATCGTGAAGAAAGTAAATAAGTTTACCTCTGACCACTTTGCTGTCCTGAACGTGCAGGTGCATCGCCATGAAGGGTTTGTATGAGTTGCCTCATTATTTCTTGCATGGCGGTTTGTCCTTGAGCCAGATTCATCATAATCCCGGCTAGATCTGGAGGTGCAGAGGGATTCGGAGGATTTCCAGTATTTCCAGCGTTTCGATTGCTAGATTCTGGATTATCCGCCATTGATGATGAATGATTTTTGGTGAAAAACGATAGTAACAATCGATTCCCACAGACGGCGCCAATCTGTTGATGTAAAAAATTAGATCGCTCTAATTATTCAATCACAGATAAATAAAATGAGACAAAGATTGTTAAAGTGGTTCAGCTATATGAATGGCCTACGTCCACTGTTATGTTATTGCTGAGTGTTTGGGAATTCTCGAGTACAAGTTCTCTCTAGAAATTCCGGTCCCTTTGAATGAGGGTGATACAAGGTATTTATAGCCCTTAGGCTGTACATGAAAGGGTTGATACATTAAATGATATACATATGAAAGGGTAATACATTTAATGCAGCGTGTACGTCAAGATGATAAACATTCAATGAATAGTTGAACTGTTGATTATCTGGCAATTAATGTTACGGCCGAGATGCAGCTCGGACCGCCTTAGTTGCTCGTTGCTCAGGAGTTCCTCGGAGCGCTAAAGTACCTCGGAGTGCTAAAGTTCCTCGGTGTATCCTCGTTTCTCGGAGAGAACATGAGTTGGTCGGGGAAATGAACTTCCTCGTTGCTATTGTGCCATGTAGATTGACACGTGTCTTCGTATTATTCGTCCTTATCAGCATATTAATTTTGGTATCAACATATATATATATATATATATATATATATATATATATATATTCAATATGTTTTTATTTTTAAAGCTCTGCGTCACCGGCACCTAATGCCACTCCTACTCATCCCAAATCGGTGCTCAAGAGTATCCAGATCCCATTTATCCAATCTTATTTTCAACGGTCCGCGCCAGCGGCACCCCATGACACTCCGATCGATCCAAAACCCATTTATTCAAAAGTCTCTTATTTTCAAAGGTCCGCGCCAGCGGCACCACATGCCACCCTTACCCAACCCAAATCAGAGCTCTGACGAAAGTCGTTGAAGCTCCAACAATGGTGGTAAGGATTGGATGCCGTTAGCGCGAACCTTTAAATATAAGGTATTTTTGAAAAAAGAGGGTTTGGATCCACCGGATATATATATATATATATATATATACTGTGTAGTATTACCACAGTAAATGTTACTATCTGTTTGTGAAAATGTCACATATATAAAATTATTTCATATTCTAGTGCATACAGTAAAGTTTACTGTTTGTGTAAATTTTTTTCTTTGGAATTTTATAGCCTTCATGGATCTTGTTTGATAGATCTCGTCGAGCAGGTTTCAAAAATAGTAATTTTGTGAAAAACGGATTTGTGAATCAAAAGTTATGATCATTTAAAGATTAAAAAAAAAGTCCAACCACTTATGTAACTTCCTAAAGGAAGTTACGGATGATTAGTTATAAAAGGGTAAAATGGTAAAAAAAATTCCCTAAAAAATTGGAATAGGACCTATGGGATTATTGAAAAGTCAATAGGACTTATAAGAATGTTGACCCGATAAATGGGACCTAAATATAATTATCCCTTTTATTAATTGTAGAAGCTATGATATTATTTGTGCGTATTTTGTTTATACATTCGAAAAATAATATTCAAAATATTTTGTACCCTCACACGAATTTAAGTTGCTCGAGTAGAAAAAATATTTATTTCTGAAAAAAATCAAATTCCTCGAAATTATGAATATTTTATGTTATCCTACGAGGGACCTTTTTTTTAAAGACTTAGTACGAATAGGTACTCGAGAAATATAGTCAGAATATAATTTTTTAGCAACCATATGAAAAATTATATTTTTTCGAGTGACCTTGACAAAACAATATTTTTGCGAAAATTTGCTCAAGTCCTAGTACCTCGGGGCAACCCCCTCGAGCACCCTCTTCAAGCAGCCTCGAAGGGACTTCCTTGAGTAGCCTCGGGGGAACCCCCTCGAGCAGCCTCTTTGAGCAGCCTTTGAGGGACCTCCTCGAGCAGCCTCTTTGAGCAGCCTCGGAGCAGCTCACAAAATAAAAATATTTTTTTTCGAACTTAGCATTTTTTCTCAAGTCAAGGTGCCTCGAGTACGTACCTCATATGACCTCACCCGCGGTACCTTGAGCAACCTCCTCCTAGGTACCTCGAGCGGCCTCAGTCATGGAGCAGACTAATATTTTTGATAAAACATAGAATCTTTTGCTCAAATCATAGTACCTCGAGCGATCTCATTCTAGCGACTCAAGCGACCTCGTCCTAATGACTTGAGCTGCCTCATGCTAGTAACTCGAGCAACCTCATCCATGGTCGCCTTGAACAACTTTTTGTGCTATCTTCTATTCAATTTATGTTAAACTATGATTTATTCACATGATGACCACTACACCAAAATGGGTAAATTAGCACCCTTCCAGCGCTTAGCCTTGTCACGGTCAATGACCGTGACAAAAAACACGCATTTTGTGTTACGATCAATGACCGTGACAAGGCCGTGATAAATTATTGTCACGGTCATTGACCGTGATAATACTTATAAATGTTATCACGATCAATGACTGTGACACGACCGTGACAAATGTGGTAGTAAAAAAACCCTTTCCCTTCTTTTTCCCCCTCCGTTTCTTCCCTCCTTTTCTCTCTCTCTCTCTCTCTACACTGCGTTCTCTCTCTCTCTCTCACTTTCAGGTTACTCTCTCTCTCTCTTCCATTTATATATATATATATATATATATATATATATATATATATGATTGTGTGTATATATGTGTGTGTGTACATATGCGCATGTGTGTGTTTGTGTGTGTGTGGTGGGGCAGGGTAGGGTAGGGTAAGGTAGGGGGCTGAGCGTGTGTGTGTGTGTATGTGTGTGTGTGTGTGTGCGTGTGAGTGGGGCAGGGTGGGGGTGGGGGTGGGGCAGGGTGAGGGTGGGGCATGGGGCAGGGGAGGGGGTGGGGAGGGGTGGGTGGTGTTTATATATATATACTAGCATGGCGTGGCCGGATTTAACTAAATTATATTATTTTGTTGTTCTGACCTATTTAACACAATATATTCTACGAATGAAATTGCAAAATTTGATGATTAATTAATCGTAACAAATAAAATTCATGCATGTCAAAAAGAATCCCTAAAACATAATAACAAAAAATCATATACGCATTTATCTATGTATATATTAAACTGTTGGAATAAAATGTCTGCATATATTAACTTGGAATAGAATCAAATGTAAGAGGTATCTTGCCTTGGAATCAAATGTAAGAGGTACATTACCTCATCAGCAATGAAGAGGCTGGCTTTTTTGTGTGGTACATTACCTCTACAGTTTTTATATAGTTATATAGATTATTTTGTGTGTGGGGGGGGGGGGGTGTTTATACATCCAACTCTCGAGTGTGTTTTACCATTGAGTCATGATGAGATAGTTGATCGATTACTTGGCATAAAATTGAGGCATACTAGAGTTCATGAGGAACCAAAGACAACTATATAAGACACACACACACATCCAATAATAATACACACCGGCTTGGATTTGGACTACCGTTGGGTAAAACCGGAGTCTAGGTGTTAAGAATAATAAGGTAATTAACAAATTTGAAGCATTTTATAAGAAATATAAGGTAATTAACAAATTTTCATTTATGGAAAAGACTTTCACTTTAAGGAAATTAATTAATTAGCAATATTTACTTAGAAAAAATTCCATTAAATCTAACAATGCTAATAATAAGGAAATATACCACGCAATTCCTATATTATTACAATAAATGGGCCACGGCCCGAATAAATTTTTTTTCAAATGCCATAAATTTTGTGTGTGGTGGGTGGGGTGGGGGTAGGGGGTGGCACGGTCATTGACCGTGACAATACTTGTAAATGTTGCGTGTGTGTGTGTGTGTGTGTGTGTGTGCATGTGTGGGGGGTGGGGGTGGGGGTGGGGGTGGGGCATGGGGTAGGGTAGGGGTGGGTAGGGGTGGGGGGTGTTTATATGTTCTCAAACACAATTTTTAAAATATGTGTGTGCGTATGTGGTGGGTGGGGGTGTGGGGGGTGGGAAGGGGGTGGGGCAGTGGGGGCTTGTTTGTAGTGGGTGGGGGATGGGGAGGGGGATGTTTCACTCTTGTACATATTAACAATAACAATTCATTTTTATTTGTAGTAATTTTACATATTTGCATGTCTTCTTTTAATTCATTTTGATATGTACTAATAACATTTTTTTACAGCAAATGTTTCCTTCAGGTATTAAGGCGAGGATGATGATGCTGGTTATGATGATGTCGTCTGGGCTCGGTGGTAGTGGAGGCGACGAGGGCTACTCAGCCCCTAGTGTCCCCAAATATGATAAATTGGGGATGCTCATCGAGAACAAGTCGGGGTTATTAGCGAGATCCCTCGAGCTGGTAAAGACGATCATCGACAGGGGGTACATTAGTTGGAAGGAGGTGCCATATGAGCTCAAGTTAGCTATTTGGGTGGCACTAAAGGTAATATATTTATATTTATATTTCAATTTCAATTTCAATTTTAATTTCAATTTCATTTCATTTTATATTTATATTTATTTGCAACTAACATTGTATTTGTTGGATAAGAACAATTCAACCTGGATCCAAAGCTACGTGATTCCGTCTTGGAGCAGTTGAGGGAGCAACACAAGACGTGGAAGAAAAATATGCGTACCCGGTACTTTGGAAAGACGCGAGAGTCCATTATCCAATGGTATGAATCTGTCCCGTCGAAGGGGCCGATCTCATTGGCAGAATGGCAAGGTTCATTGACAATGAGATCGGGGAGCGACAATTGGCATCTTGCCAATTGGGAAGGGAAAATCGGACAAAAAAGACAAAAATGCACTACTCTGGCCGGATGTCTTACGTCGAGGTGGAGCATAGGATGATGGTAAGATTTAATTTTTCTATAACTACATAAAATATATTATTCTGCATTATTTTACTTTACGGGGCCGATACTAATTTTACTTTATTTTATTTCAGGGGACAGGGAGTGGCCTTGGAGGTAGGCCACATAGGCTCGATACTTATGTGGTTCTTCGGACGAAGAAGGGGAAGGACAATGAGGTGTCCCCAAGCGTCGCGGCCACGATTGTAAGTAATCCGACAGTTTACTTTTTGTTAATTACGTTATAATTTTTTAATTTAATTATTTTACTAATCATGTGCTTTTTGTCGTTTCAGGCAAAGCTTAAGGAAGTGCATGAGTCGTAGTCTGATGCCGATAAGGCATCTTTGTCCACAGACGCACTCAGACAAGTGATTGTCTCTGATCGCAAGGGGAGGACAACGGGGGTGAGCTCGCGGGTGGCCAATTCTAGGATCATCGAATTGGAGACGAGCGATACTGGGTTGGCTCGAATGGTGGATTCACATGATGCGAAGCTGTCTCGTTTGGAGGAGATGGTCCAGGATATGTACTCATTCGTGAAGTGTGCGTTGGGCAGAAACCGTAAGGGTAAAGGGAAGGAGAATGCAGTGCGGGAGAAAGGGGTGTGGTAGGATGAGGACGAGGATGTGGACCTCGCTGCTTCATCGCCGAGACGTGCGGACTTTGATGATCCACTTCCCTATTTGGCTCCCTTCAACAGACCGATGTCGACACTTAGTTGGTCGAGCGTATGTATACTGGACATATTTGATGGCCAGCGGATAGGGCGGGGGTTGAGGGACCCGAATATCGTCCAGGGTGCACTAGTTCATGGACGTGAGCTTCAAGACATTGAGTCCAGGGTGCTCGTCACGCATGTGATGCCCGGGAAGGATAACTCCCAATTGTGGTTGCACAAACAATGCGTCACGGCGTATATTAGTGGATGTGTTAATTCGTATATCGTGTGGCCTACTCACCTCCCCAGCGTTAACCATACCCCAGACATTTAATGACATTTATTTAAGTTTGTATTGAATTGTTTTAAATTATTACATTTGAATGATATTTGGATTATATGGTGATGCATATTCTCTCTATTTTGAATATATATTTGCATTATCTCTATTTTATTTGGATATATGATGTTTGAACAGGTACAACGTTACTATAACATGCACAAATATACTGCTGGGGTGTGACACCCCGCCTAATTAATCCCGGGTGATCAGTCCTAAATCAAGTTAGAAAAGGTTTCTCAGTTGGTCTATTCTTAGCATCACTGACGTCTTTTTAATTACTAACCACCTAAGTGAGAAAAGTAGACTGGTGCCAATTTTTATCTTTCAATTAATTAAATAAAATTCATGCGGAACAAAAATAGAACACATTCACAGTTAACTAAAATAACCATCCACAATTAAGATACTTAACCGAATAAACCATCGGTCCAATTATCCAATACAAATAAAGATAATAAGAAATCTCAACAAGTCTAATACTGATAAATGAACTGTGAACGACAAGCTCAGATAACTACTAGAGAGTCTCTACATGAATGAAAGAAGGAGGCGTCTATCAAAGACCCCGCAACATCCACAGGTGCTGCAGCAACGGATACCTGGAATAGAGTCAAGTCTGGCGCCCTTGTGGTTGGACACCTAAAAGGTTTTTAAATTTTTTTATAGCAAGGGTTAGTACCCAAAAACATTTGAAAATATTTAACAAATGATTAACTTGCAGTAATAAATAAACATGCATGCTCTTCATATTTTAGTTAGTGCCGCACTCTCTCTTGAAAATTTCCTCACCCCTTCTATAATGTGCACTATTAACGCTTTCATTTAATTTACTAGGTCCTACGCTCCTAACCCAATACTTGTTTTAACCCTTGAAATTTATCTACTCTAACCGAGTATACTTTGACTTGTGATTTTTAAGTTATTATAAACGACAACTTAATTAAATCATTACCCTTTTTAATTTCATATAACATTCACACCCGTCATGCACATAATACATTTTACTCTATGTATTAATCATCCCATATATAATTATTTACCTAATTATATATTTAATCATATTACAGTATTCACAAACATACTGAAATAATATTTAATACAAACTTTCGACCGAGTAACAATACTCACAAAATATAAGTTTTTCCCTAGTGCTATCCCACTAGGTGTATTCACATAACCTAGTTATCTAAGTTAGGTTCGCTCACCAACTTAGTTTAACATACGAATTGGAGGTGGTCATATTCCTTTCCTGAAAGTGAGATGCCCCTCACCCATATAACGGATGCTATGACCTGTGATTATACTCGCCCTACTCCTCAAGCTAGGGGATTCATCCACTACGCGCAACCTCCCCCTATAGCACTAGAGTATATACTAATAATATTCAATCACTGATATTAATGCACACACTCTATATATATATACTGTCACACTCCGTATATATATAAATGTAAAATGTCCCGGCTACACCATGTACAAAATCCGTAACATAAGCCTATTTAATTTATTAAGAGTTTATGGTCCAACTCTAATTATTAATTAATTCGCACATTAATTAATTAAGTCGCCTTTGGTGGCGCCCCCACCATAAAATTGGACCTGCTCTCGTAGTCCGAATTAACCTCACCCGAGTCTAAATTCCCGACTCCCAAATTATTTAGCCTTCACCTAAATAAGATTTATCTCTCGGTATTCCTCGACCGTTATCCCGAGACTTGTTCTCTACATCTATATTTAATCCTTTCGAGCCCTTTCCAAAAATTCAACCTTAGTGTGTCACACCTAATTTCTCCAAAACCAAACAAGTTTAAATTATGATTGCCACACTAAGTCGTCTCTAAATTCTAATTAACTTTATTCACTATTAATTAGATTTAAAACCCATGTATAAATTTCTCACCAAATTAATTCATGGAAAAAGATTAAATTTAATTTTCTTCATATAAAAGAAAACTGGGCGAATTGTCAAAATCTGACGACCCTCGATCGATCGACCCCAGACCTTCGATCGATCGATCGATCGAACAGGTCTTCGTCTTCTTCGCGAAGACAGATTCTACCATGGACGAGTTTCATAAAACCCTAACTCCTTCTATCAGCAATCTCAAGCCTTCTTAACAATAATACAAGTTAGGAACCTTATTAGGGACCTCCAGAATGTCCTCCAACGTTATCAATTCGTCCATTAACTACAATTTCTGAATTTGAAAAATTATTCATCTTTAATTCCTTACCCATTTACATTCCAAATTCCTTCACCAAATTCGTTTCTAAATATCCAGATATCATCCTACCAGATTTGTATCAATTTATAATATCAGATTTCTACAAGAATTATCATTCAAATTCGTAAATCAGATTATTATTTTCAAAACCTCATGTTTATGCCATGAACACCCAAAACGAATTTTGATCAAACACGTCACATGAATATGAATTGAAATACAGATTCAATACTATTGCAAGTTATCCACTTGCCTTGTGTTTCGTAGTGTCTGATTCGGAGATGAATTTCAAGGTTGAAGATGATCCTTGTTGGCTCTCTAGTGATCCCAAAACTGCCTTTAACTGCTATTAGGGTTCCTTAATATACTTAGCCTTTTTCTAAAACTCTATCAGCCATTTTCTTATTCCTTCCAATTCCTTAATTTACCTAAATCCCGTTTTTTTCCTAATGGGGCAAGCCCAAGTGACCCAAATGCTCCCGTGTGGGCCCGGCTATGTCTAAAAATGCCCCGTGACCCGTTTACTACCCCGGGTACACTTTTCCGACTATCTCGGCCCATCCGGACTCAACTGTACACTCAGAATTGGCATCCGAATTAATTTATAAAAATACTTATCCCCCCACCCCTTTAGTCTATACCGACTCCCGGTTGAGATAAGTGCATATCCTGTCATTAATACTCGAAATGACTTAAATAAATGATTACTATTCACCTAGTAAATAAATTCCCATAAATATTAACCATTCACTTCCCGATTAATATTTAAATAAAATTTCCCTAATTAATTCAATTCAAATTACGGCTCATAAGAAATTTTAAATTCCCGAATTAATCACATATTTAATGCATAAAAATGCGGGGTGTTACAAGTGGCAGTGGCCATACTGCCTAGCAAATTTTTTTTCAATTCTGCCCAGAATTGTCACGGTCATTGACCGTGACAATTTTTAAAGAATGTCACGGTCCTTGACCATGACAAATCTTGTCGCGGTCAAGGACCGTGACACGACCCTGACAATTCTAATGAACTTGTCACGGTCAATGATCGGGACAAAAAAAGTTGTCTCACCCGGAATTATCACGATCATTGACCTTGACAAGCTGAAGTTGTCAAGGTCAATGACCGTAACAATTAGGCAGATTTGGTGTGGTGGATGTTAGCTGCATGAAATTTGAAATTGTTGTTTATTACTCACCTCGAGGTGACCGAGCATGCTTATTGGCTAAATTATCCTATAAATGATTTAATGGATCAGTTATGAGTTTTCTCAGCTTTGATAAAATAGTGGTGGCATGAGATAAATAACTCACTGCATGATATATCCACACTCTATCAACTGAATATTGTAACATGTCAAACTCTCATCAGGAAATTGCACAGAACAATATGTCTATGATTCCTCGAATCATGTTTTTGAGTTTATTTTATTCTACTGAGATAAAATAAAATAAAGGGGGAATATATACCCCGCATGATTATATATGGAATTTTAATATTCCTTATGAGTTACTAATGATTTTTGTGTTAGAATCCAAGTCGATTTCTTATCCTTGCAGATATTGAACGCACATGATCAAATCGAGCTCCAGCAATTACATCAGGTCTTAGAGATGTCAAGGCCAAATGCTCAAGAGATTTATTTTTTAATTGGGGGCAAACACCCAGTGAAATGTATTTAAAATGCTTTCAACTCTTAGATGGTGTTGAAAACCAATTATTTATTTTTCTTTACTTTACTTTATCTTGAGATAAAATACAAAGCAAAGTAAAGAGGGGCAAAAGTACTGTATAGTATACCACTTGTAGTTAGATGTAAACACAGGTGACAAGCATGCTCAGATTCGGTCCCAAAATGGCCAGCATTGATGAAGCATCCCCAAAAAGAAACATCACAGTTGCTCAGCATAGCCACCGGATGGCTCATATATAGCACCGGCTACATTACATTATTTCCAGCAAAGCGACAGGGGGAAAACAAAATTGCTAGCAAAACCTGGAGCATAGATACAAAGTTTGCATACAAAATTTACCAGTTTCGAGGTAAGTCACCCACAGAGATGTATTATATTTCTCACAAAAACTCACCAGTTTCGAGGTAAGTCACCCACAGAGGTGTATTATATTTCTCACAAAACCTTACCAGTTTTGAGGTAAGTCACCCACGGAGGTGCATCGTAGTTTTCACAAAACCTTACCAGTTTCGAGGTAAGTCGCCCACAGAGGTGCATTATAGTTTTCACAAAACCTTACCAATTTTGAGGCAATTCGCCCACAGAGGTGCATTATATTTCTCACAAACCTTACTAACTTCGAGGTAAGTCGCCCACAGAGGTGAATTATAGTTTTCACAAAACCTTACCAATTTTGAGGTAAGTTTCCCACAGAGGTGCATTATACTTCTCACAAACCTTACCAACTTCGAGGTAAGTCACCCACAGAGGTGCATTATAGTTTTCACAAAACCTTACCAGTTTTAAGGTAAGTCTCCCACAGAGGTGCATTATATTTTTTGCAAACCTTACCAGTTTCGAGGTAAGTCGCCCATAGAGGTGCATTATAGTTCATACAAACCTTACCAGTATTGCGGTAAGTCTCCCAAAGTGGTGCATTACAGTTCTCAGAAAGTTCTACATTACTAGGCCCACCTAACTCTCGGATATGGGATATTTTATGTCAATAAGACTTGGCCCGCCTGACCCTCGGTTATGGGAGATTTTATGCCTATAAGACTAGGTCCGCCTGACCCTCGATTATGGGAGATTTTTATTTTAATGTCCTACATTACTAGGCCCGCCTGACCCTCGATTATGGGAGATTATGCCTATAAGACTAGGACCGCCTAACCCTCAGTTATGGGAGATTATGCCAATAAGACTAGGTCCGTCTCCACCCTCGGTTATGGGAGATTTAAGTCAAATATGACTTGGCCTGCCTCCACCCTTGGTTATGGGAGATTCAAGTCCAATATAACTTAGCGCGCCTGACCCTCGCTCATGGGATATTCAAAGTCCTTCATTACGAGGCACCAAAGCCCAATATTACTTGGCACGCATGACCCTCTTAAGGGAGATTTAAAAGCCCCACATTACTAGGCATAAGTCTGATTTATGAGAGACTAAAGTCCTACATTACTAGGCACGCTTAACACACTTACAAAATATTTTGGTTTAAAACCCCAGTTCATTCGAGGCACTGATGGTTGCTCGACCGAGTACACTCAAATAGGTTTTTGATCTTATAATCGCAAAATATCCACTATACTTATATGAGCACTAATTGGTTGCTCGGGCCAGTACATCTGGCAAGTTTGTTATGCGAAATGTCAAAAGCCACAATAAAATTATGGAGACATGCTCAGTCGAGAGGAATGGGGTCAAGCCCCCGAAATACTCCTCCAAAATGAAAAATAAAGGAAGAAAAGATATCTCTCAAAACTACATAGAGATGATATATTCATTTCCGTGCATGATAAACAGACCAAACATGGTTATGTGATGATTTTCTAGCCGAACAGGCTAAATGATTTATTTCGTACAAATAGTTGTTATGTCTCAGTCGAGGCCTCAACACACCAACTATGTCTATGAGGGGGCAAATGTAGAGTGGTATTAAATGAATTAACCGCTAACACTGTAATAAATTACCCCACATATTTAATTAAATATTGATTTATGATTTATCAAGTTTTACTACAAACAAGACCCTACACGGACTGGAATATTATTATGCGCAAATTAATATATTGCGTATACTCCGCATGTGATGATATACACTAGACAATGCTCTAGTAATGATTTAATTAATTATTTGATATGCCACCACATATATTGTGACAAGTGGCACCATAAATATTGAACACTTGGTTCCATAGAGAACATGACATGTGTCAAGCCCACTTGGGGAACTTTTGCTATAAAATAGGGTCTACCCCCTCATTTGATAAATGATGGTCTTGGGGGCAAAGTAAGGAGAGAAAATATAGCTCTCCTCCCCCACGCACCTTTGGAGATCCATCATGGGTTTCATAGTGAAGAGCAGATTTTTATTATTTCATTATACGGTATATGGGAATTTGAGAGGCGGTTCATAGGATTTGGCACTCCCCACATACTAAAACTACCAAGACTGGGTATTTGAGAGGCGGCTCGCCTTGGCACCCCACACGCACTAAAACCAAGCTCTCTCCGATGTATCGTACGAACCCATGAACTACGTAGACTTTGATTCTGGAAAGATGGATATGTAGGCTCAACCACATTGCTCAAGTCTAAAATATGCTCGACCCAGTGCCTCCTCAAATATGCACTCACATCTTACACCTCCAATGGCGGTTACTGTCGGTGTCATGCATGATTGGCTCAACCTTGCCAGATCAACATTGTTTTTCTTCAAAAACTCAAAAACATACTCATAAAATTCGTAACTGCTAACGGCGTAGCTCTTGCCACACTATTCTATCCTACTTGAGGAGTATGTGCTCTAACTCCTGTCACCACCGCCTCTTCTTGTGTGGTATGTTCGCTCTGAACTCCATTACCGGTCGGAGTATCTTAAAAAATTAGCTACTTAGAAACATTATAACCATTTATGTCCATGATATTAAGGATACCTCCCTAGCAGAGTCAGCTAAATATAGGAGGATAGTATAACTGGGGTCTGTGAAGAACTGGAATGTGTGATGCGTGATCCACTCTAATAGGCTTTGTCTTCAATGTCCTCAAAGTCTCAGGAGCAGCTATAGTAGAAAACCTTTCGCTTCTGGTAAAATTGGAGTATATGCTATGACCTCTTTCTACAAGAAGACGAACTTCAAAAATAATAATAGTAACTTCGAAAAAGAGATCTCCTGAGAATAATGGCTGCAATGATAGGAGTGAAGAGACAATCACTTATCACTTAGAGATAGATCAGGGAGAGAATACTAGGTCTGGTGTGATTTTGGTAAAGTAACGATGTAAACTTGAGTTTTTGATCCGACTTGACCTTACCAAAGGGTACTATTTATAGGTGAATACTAGGGTTGATTTGGGTCTTTTGGGGCACCAAAAATGAGAGGGAATCTAAGGGACAAGGTCTGAAATGTACCTTTTACCCCTATATGTCTGCAGTTGCCTGTCACCTCTAACAGGAAACATCTTGGGTGCAAACCAAAGTCAAAAAGCAAATGTGTCTCCTAATGGTGACAAGATATGTAATTTGGTAAATATCATTTCAAACGGTAACTTATTGTATAAACTTTGTAAAACTTGAGAGTGACCTTGAGGTCTACCCTCTCTAAAATCATTTTGTAAAAGTGTTTTTTCTTGTGAAAAGCATCTTAGCTACTCAATTCAGTTATAACTAAGTGTGGGTTCTATGAGAGCTTGAGTGTTTCCTAGAGTCCCTCTACTAGTATTCTCTTTATCTTAAAGTGCCAAATGATTGAGCTTGCTCAATAAATCCTGTCTCTTAGTCACAAAATCAAAACTCTCAAGAGATCCCAACTGGCCTGCTTGAGCCTTGCTTACTCAGCTAGGCTACCTGTGCAAGGAAATAGACATTAGTGCTTTATTTATTAAAAAGCAAACAATTTTTAGGATGAGGGGCCACTCGTGGTGGTCCCTCTCGTCCTCGGTTATTTCTCTTTGTAATATTACTTTTAGGCAGAAGGGCCACTCAAGGTAAGTCCCCTTGCCCTGATACATTTTACCCTGTTTCACAGTTTATGTAGTGCAAGGGAGCCACTAGAGGTGAACCCTCTCGATTCAATATTTGTCTTTGGCATATGGGTTATTTTTCTTAGACTCCCTCACCATAAATCTCTTTCAACAATGATTATGGTTGAGGGGCCACTAGTGGTGACTCCATCGCCACCAACTCTTCTTGTTTGCCTTACTCTTGGTTGAGAGGCCACTCGTGATGGACTCCCTCTCCACTAGCTAGTATTATTTGCCTTGCTCTTAGTCGGGGGGCTACTTATGGTGGAGTCCCTCGCCATAAACTATTAATGTTGAATTTATTGGCTGAGGGGCCATCTGTGGTGGACCCCCTCAGCCTCAAGCTTTTATTTGAACTGGTCTAGGTTGAGGGGCTACTCGAAGTGGACCCCCTCTGCACAAGCTACCTATTATACTAATTTTAGTGGAAGGGGCCACTCGTGGTGGATCCCCTCGCCCTTGAGGTGTTGGTTATTGTTGTTGGTGATACCCCTCTATAGGTTTTAAATCTCCAACGACATATTTATAATCATAAGTGTAAATATTCACAAATTATAATCATGTTCTCAAACCAAAAGTCTCGTGACTACGCGGTTAGTTCCTATGAGTTATAATGGTCATGTGCGAGGTGTCCGTGCCTTTTACGGAGCAGTTTGTTAGTAGTTTTGCATTTTTGCCCATTAATGGCATGTTTTTAGGCTTAAGTCTTGATATTTGGAAATTATCATCTTATTCTCAAACTGGGAGTCCCGTGACTATGCATTGAGTTTCTATGAGTTACATTGGTCCCGTGCGAAGTGTTTGTTCCTCGCACGATGTTATTTGGTGGTTATTTTATGTATTTGCCCTTTAATGGCATGTTTTAAAGCCTATGCCTAGATATTTAAAAATTATCATCATATTCTTAAATCAGGAGTCCCGACTACACAGTTATTCCTACGTGTTACATTAGTCTCCTGTGAGATGTTCTTGTCTCTTACAAGGCCGCTAGGGGGCTGTTTTGGATTTTTCACCCTTTAACGGCATGATTTTAATCCTAAGTCTATATATTTACAAATTATCATCATATTCTCAAACCCAAAGTCCCGGGACTATGCGGTCAGTTTTTACGAGCTATATTAGTTTCGTGTGAGGTGTTCGTATATTTTACGGGTTCGTTTGGAGGTTGTGTTGGGTTTTCGTCCTTTGACGACATGTTTTTAATCTTAAGTCTAGTTGTATACAAATTATCATCATATTATCAAATGGGGAGTTCCTTGATTGTGCAATCAATTCCTATGAGTTACATTGGTCCCGTGCGAGCTGTTCGAATATCTTACAAGGCAGTTCGGTGGTTATTTTGGATTTTCGCCCTTTAGTGGCATATTTTTAAGCCTAAATCTAGAGATTTGAAAATTATCATCATATTTTCAAACTAGGAGTCTCATGACTACGTGGTCAGTTTCTATAAGTTACATTGGTCCCATGGCAGTGTTTGTGTCTCTTACGGGGTCGTTTGGTAGTTTTTTGGCGCTTTCGCCCTAAATCAGTATGTTTTTAAGCTTAAGTCCAGATATTTACAAATTATCATCATATTATTAAACCGAAAATCCCGTGACTACGCAGTTAGTTCCTACAGGTTAAATTGGCCCCATGGGAGGTGCTTGTATCTCTTTTGGGTTCATTTGGGGGTTGTTTTGGGTTTTCACCCTTTAACAATATATTTTTAAGCCTAAATCTAAATGTTTGCAAATTATCATCATATTCTCAAACTGGGAGTTCCGTGACTATGAAATTTTTTTTGATCGCGTGCAAAGAAGAGGGACAATTTATCCATCCTAAATACTCCTCAAATTCTGTAAAATAATATAAAACGATTTATAATCGCCCCAATTGATAAAAAAAATTGGCATACAAAATTATATTATTCTATGTTGTATGCTTCAATGATAAATGATATGTAATTTGTATTATAAGTCAATTCATCCAACTACAAACCTAATATATCAACTTCATTCATTGAAACAGGTATCCAACAACAAATTCGTCTATTAAATTACATCAAACAGCTCAAAATAAACATTCAAACCGATAAATACAAACAATTATCGCATCAAAGTCGAAATTCTTAAATGATTGCAAAATCATACTAATTAATATGAAATCAAATTGTTAAAACAAAAGTCATCCCTAAATTAAGATGATAAATATAGTAGTCATGCTAAAAAACTTCTCTCAATGCCATACGTATAGTAGACACGCTCAAACACTTGTTTCTTTAACTGCTTGTAAATATCCTGCAATTAATAAATAATTATTTACCAAAATAAGATTATAGTAAAATAAGATAATAGTAAAATAAAATATCTAAATATATTAGTTAATCATATCGACAACACTTACAACTTTTAAAAAATTCTGGCAAAGTCTCCTTTGTTTATACATGAAAACCAACCTTTTTAATCATCACAAAAGTCCGCACGACCATAACACATCAAAAACAACAATCTCGAATGTCAACAATAGTAATAAATAAACAATCTACCTAGTGTAAACTAATGACTTATTCATGTGTTTCACGTGAATAAAAGCTAACGCTGAAATGTTATCCTTCAAAAAAGATAAGATACAAAACACAGATGATATCAATAATTAAATATTGTTTAAAAAGTTGTATTCAAGTAGAAAATTACCTATATTTATCATCATATTAAACTCAAAGTCTTGAGATTTAAATTATCATCATATTTTAAAGCCAAGTGTCTCGTGGCTACACGATCAGTTCCTATGAGTTACATTGGTCCCATGCGAGGAACATCGTCTTTTATGGGGTCATTTGGGGGTTATTTTGTATTTTTGTCCTTTAACGACATGTTTTCAAGCCAAAGTATAGATATTTATAAATTTTCATCATATTATCAAACCGGGAGTCCCGTGACTATGCGATCAGTTCCTATGAGTTACATTGGTCCCGTCCAAGGTGGTCGTGTCTTTTACGGGGCTGTTTGGGGGTCTCTTAGATTTTAAACCTCTAATGATATATTTTTAAGGCTAAGTCTGGATATCTATAAATTAGCATCATATTCTCAAACCAGGAGTCACGTGATAACGTGGTTAGTTCGTACGAGTTACATTAGTCCCATGCGAGGTATTCGTGCCTCTTACGGGATCGTTTGTTGGTTATTTTGCATTTTCACCCTTTAACCACATATTTTGAAGCATAAGTGTATATATTTACAAATTATCATCTTATTCTCAAATCAGGAGTCCCGTGACTAGTCGACCAGTTCTTACAAGTTACATTGGCCCCGTGCGAGGTGTTTGTGCCACTTACATGGTCGTTTGGGGACTATTTTTAGTTTTTGCTATTTTTCAACATCTTTTAAGCGTAAGTCTAGATATTGGAAAATTATCATCACATTCTCAAACTGGGGATTTCGTAACTACGCGGTCAGTTCCTACGAGTTAGATTGATTCCGTGTGAGGTGTTCATGTCTCTTACATAGCAGCTTGGGGGTTATTTAGCATTTTGACCCTTTAAGGGCATGTTTTTAAGCCGAAGTCTAGATATATACAAATTATCATCATATTCTCAAATCGGGGGTTTCGTGACTTTGCAGTCAGTTTTTACAAGTTACATTGGTTCAGTGCGAGGTGTTTGTGCCTCTTACAAGGCCTTTTGGTGGTTGTTTTCATTTTCGCCCCTTTGACCGTGCGATTTAAGCCTAAGTCTAGATATTTGAGAATTATCATCATATTTTCAAACCAGGAGTCATGTGACTATGCAGTCAGTTCCTACGAGTTACATTGGTCCCATGTGAGGTGTTCGTGTCTCTCACGGGGCCGTTTGGGAGGTGTTTGGTGTTTTAAATCTCTAACGACATGTTTTTAAGCCCGAGTTTAAAGATTTATAAATTATCATTATATTCTCAAATCGAAAGTCCCATGACTACGCAATTAGTTCCTATGAGTTACAGTGGTCACGTATGAGGTGTGCGTGCCTCTTACGAAGACATTTGTTAGATGTTTTGCATTTTCGCCCATTAATGGCATGTTCCAAGTCTTGATATTTGGAAATTATCATCTTATTTTCAAACTGGGAATTCCGTGACTACGCGATCAGTTCCTGCGAGTTACATTAGTTCCATATGAGGTGTTCGTGTCTTTTACAGGGTTGTTTGGTTATTGTTTGGGGTTTTTGCCTTTTATTAGAATATATTTAATCCTAAGTCTATATATTTGAAAGTTATTAACAAATTCTAAAATCGAAGTCCTGTGACTATGTGGTCAGTTCTTATGATATACATTAGTCCCATCCAAGGTGTTCGTGTCTTTTACGGGCCCGTTTGGTGGTTGTTTTGTGTTTTCGCCCTTTAACGACATATTTTTAACTCTATGTCTAGATTTTTACGAATTATCATCATATTTTCAAACTGGGAGTCCCATGACTATGCGGTCAGTTCCTATGAGTTACATTGCTCCAATGCGAGGTGTTCGTGTCTTTTACGGGGTCATTTGGGGGTTGTTTTGGGTTTTAAACCACAAACGTCATGTTTTTAAAGCCAAGTCCAGAGATTTATAAATTATCATCATATTCTCAAATCGAGTGTCTCGTGGCTATGCAGTTAATTCGTAAGAGTTATATTTATCCCGTGCGAGGTGTTTGTGGCTCTTACGGTGTCATTTGGTGGTTGTTTTGCACTTTTTTCCCTTTAATGACATGTTTTAAAGTCAAAAACTAGATATTTGCAAATTAGCATCATATTCTCAAACTGAGAGTCCCGTGACTATATGGCTAATTCTTACGTTTTACATTGTTCTGGGGTGAGGCGTTCGTGTCTTTTACAAGGCCATTTGGGGGTGGTTTTGGATTTTCTCCCTTTAACGGCATGTTTTTAAGATTAATTCTAGATATTTGTAAATTTTTATCATATTCCAAAATTGGGAGTCATGTGACTATGCAGTCAGTTCTTATGAGTTAAATGGGTCCCGAGCTAGGTGTTTGTGTCTTTTACGGAGCCGTTTGAGGGTTATTTTGGGTTTTCGCCCTTAAACGGTATGTCTTAATCCCAAGTCTATATATTTACAAATTATCATCATACTCTGAAATTGAGAGTCCCATAACTTTGTGGTCAGATCCTACGAGCTACAATAGTCCCGTACGAGGTGTCCATATCTCTTACGGTGCCGTTTGTGTGTTGTTTTGTCTTTTAAACTTCTAACGTCGTGTTTTTAAGTCTATGTCTAGAGATTTGAAAATTATCATCATATTCTCAAATCGAGAGTCCCATGACTATCGATCAGTTCCTACAAGTTACATTGGTCCCATGTGAGGTGTTCGTGCCTCTTGCAGGGCCGTTTGGTGGTTGTTCTATTTTCTACCTTTAACGACATGTTTTTAAGACTAAGTCTAGATGTTTGCAAATTATAGTCATATTTTCAAACTGGGAACCTCGTGACTATATGGTTAGTTCCTATAAGTTACATTGGTCCCGTCCAACGTGTTCGTGTCTCTTACGGTGCCATTTGGAGACTATTTTAGTTTTCCGCCTTTTAACGGCATGTTTTTAAGCCTAAGTCTTTATATTTATAAATTAAAGTCATATTCTCAAACCAGGAGTCCCCTAACTATTTGGTCAGTCATTACGAGTTACATTGGTCCCGTGGAGGTGTTCGTATCTTTTACGGGGCCATTTGGGGATTGTTTTTTATTTTCACACTTCAACGACATATTTTAAGCCTAAGTCATGATATTTTCAAACCAGGAATCCCGTGACTATGCGTCCAGTTCCTACGAGTTACATTGGTCCCGTACGAGGTGTTTGTATCTCTTACGGGTCCGTTAGGTGGTTGTCTTGCATTTTTTTACCTTTAACGACATGTTTTTAAGCCTAAGAGTAAATATTTTCAAATTATCGTCATATTCTCAAATTAGGAGTCCCTTGACTAGATGATCAGTTCTTATGAGTTACTTTGGTACCGTGTGAGGTATTCATATCTCTTACGAGTTACATAGTTCACTGTATCTATATCTGCTATTGAGAGGGGGTTATTTGGAGTTTGCCGCCCATTATTTATTTAATATTGACTTATCCCCCAACATTTTCACGTCATGGATTTTGACCAAACGTGTTGCAAAAAAGAAGAAATGAAAGTTATGACGGTGATTAAACTCCAATACCCAAAAAAAGGGCAAGACAATTATTTAATTGATGAGAATTTGTATAATTTAAATACCTGAAGGAAGGAAGTTGTAAAAATAGCATTAGGCTACAATATGTTACTCAGCTAGCATTCAAAATAGGGAGCAGGATCCTCTTATATTGATATTATCTAAAATGAAAATTTAAATGGATGGGTGTCCTAAAAACATGTCTTGTAGATATTTGTGTACTAAAAATACATAAGAGTACTTCAAAATGGAGCGGTGAAAAATCAATTCTTTGAGCTCAAAATATATGCACATTATTTCAACACGGAAGAGAATGTATAATTAGAATCTCAATTATGAAATTTTACCTTGCTTTAGTAGACATGCATAACATGTGGTCATGTTCCTAGTTTTCATATGTAAAGGATTTCACATGTCCACCAACCCTGATATGGTAAAAAAAATCTACAAAACAAACTAAAATACAAATCTACGTTTTGATATGGTAAAAACATAAATTAATAGGTATTTGTAAACATAATATTTTTCTTTTAACTAAAGAAAAGGATCATAACTTCCTTGCATCTCATATGTTCTACTCATGCAAAAATGTATAACCAATTCAGAAAAACTTACACAAGTACTCGTTCCGATTTCCTAAAATGTAAGTTCGGTACATGTGGTTCATATGCATCCTTTGAATAAAAAAATAAAGGCATAAATTCTTTAAAACTAAGCTCATACGCAAGAAACTATGCATGATGTAGTAGTTATCTTGTCATGCCCAAACAAATCATACTCATATGTCTAAGTTTGTACATTATGAACTAATCTGCTCTTGTAGTCATGAAAAAGTAGTTTCATACTCTTGTGGGTTAACTAAATTGTAAATATTGGCTCGCGTGGTTTATAATCAATTCATAGGCCTGTATAGA
This sequence comes from Sambucus nigra, assembly GCA_949130495.1. NCBI lineage: Eukaryota > Viridiplantae > Streptophyta > Magnoliopsida > Dipsacales > Adoxaceae > Sambucus > Sambucus nigra. The sequence goes on along the minus strand of OX422210.1, from coordinate 514,832,679 downwards.
AACATAACATATAAGGTTTGGAAAAAAAACAACTTCATTGAAAAGAACAATTAGACCTCAGCAAAATAACAGTGAATGATTAAATTAAAACACAAATGATCACACGTAGACCCATAATAAGAATTCAAAGTGTTCTAATCCAACATAAAAAATGAATGTGTTCATCGTAGAGCAATTCAAATAGGACGCGACAAGCCGGGGACACGAATACAAATAAATATATTTTTATAAAATTCCATATATACTTCAATCTACACAGAAATGTGTAATCTACACAACAAATAAACAAAAAAACTAATTTGTAAAAAAAAACGTCAATAACCTAATATACATAACAAACAAACAAACTAATCTTAATCTAACGTCAATTTAAAAAATAATCTCTAATTTATAAAAACTAACATTTATTAAAAAAAAACTAATCTTCTACAAATAAATAAAAAAATTGTAATATGTAATCTACAAAACAAATCTAACCAAACTAATTTACAAAACTAACATCAATTAAAAAAAACTAATATGTAAATTAACAAATTTACTACTTAAACTAACATCGGATTAACAAACTAATGGAGATGAGGCAGAAGAGTTATCGGCGGTGGGGCAAGGGTGGAGAAGACGACAGGCATTGGCTGGGAAGGGCCTAAGGAGATAGGGACAAGAGAAGGGCAGGGCGGGACAGGGGGGAGTTGCCTGTCGGGGAGATTGTCGAGCAGAGAGATAAAGATGAGGTAGAGAAAAGAGATTTTTTAGATTGTGCCTAGTTTATTAAATGGCTCTCTTAGAATAGAATGAAAATAAAACGAGAGGTAAAAGACCTAGTTTATCAAGGGGCCGGTTTTTCTTCCGTCCCTTTTACAATTTATCAAATGAGATGGTTTTCCTTACGTCCCTTTTATAACTTATCAAATGGGATGATTTTTCGTGGATAAAATGGGACATTTTTCCTTCCTTTCCTTTTACAACTTATCAACTGGAATGATTTTCCTTCCGTCCCTTTTACAATTTATCAAATGGGACGGTTTTCCTTTCGGCCCTTTTACAATTTATCAAATGGGATGATTTTATGTGGTATAAAATGATCTAAATGGGACGGTTTTTAAATTGTGTCTCTTTTGCAATTTATCAAATGAGATATTTTTATAAATTCATAGTATAAAACTCAAATGGGACGGTTATTAAAATTCGTGGTTTATATTTGCCCATAAAAATAAGCGCTAAAAATTCACTCACGTAAAGGACAGTAAATAAAAAATGCCCCAAATAAAAAAATAATATACCTACTTTAAGGGTCAGTAATTAAAAATCATCACAATGGTCCTTTTAAAGGACAATTGACACGGTCATCCTAAATACTCCTATCCCTAATAACTATTTTTATTGTAGTGAGCCTGTATATATCTTAGCTATCCTTTGAGAAAAATATCAAAAATAGTTGAGAGAGATTTCTAACAAGATTATTGAGAGAGTTATTGCAGACCGGAGCTTTTATCCTTCATTATTAATGATTTTGTCTAAGTTTTTGCCAAGAACCTAAATATTCATTGAGCTTTGACCATTATTCCTTTATACTTTGGCATTTGAATTGCCTACCAGAGGTGTATCTAGAGTGCTTGATTCTCTCTCCCTCTAGCTAGCTCCTTTAGAGGTTCATTTATTATCTTTTCAATGAGTTATATACGTGAGTTTATGCTTAGTCATTAAAAAAGTGCATTTACTGTTGTGTTATCATCATTAATACGCGTTATGCCTCTGTTTATCCTTAAACACCCTCGCAAAGAGAAGTACTCTCTCACAGATCCGGTTTGAAATTATTTTCTATAAATTAGTCCTATTGACAATTCAACCATCGAATAGGTCTTATCCTTAGTTTATAGGGATTTTATATGACAAATATACCATTTTTTAATCACCCATCCATAGTTTCTTGGAGGATATATAAAACAATTGAACTATTTTTCTTTTTCCTCTACAAACTTTAAAATGCTATAACTTTTTACTTACAAATCCATTTTTTTTAAGTTACTTTTTTTGAAACATACTCAGTCAAACCTATCAAACAAGATCTATTAACACTATATAAATCGAAATATAAAAAATTATGCATACAGTAAATATTTATTGTTTGAACAAATTAACTCATACATGAAGTATTATTTATGAAGTACATATTTACTGTAGAAAAAGAGAAAACACGAAAAAGTCAAGAAGAATAAGAATTAGATAGCAAACTAAATATTTACTATTAAAACAATACACAAACAAAAATAATATCTACATTATTGGTAAATATTTACTATTGAAAATACAAAATATGAAGAAGAAAATTAAACTTATTTACTGTTAGATCGGTATATACAGTAAATTATTACTATTTAAGAAAAAAACATAATAATATGGAGGTTTCTACAAACAATAAATATTTACTGTTTGGACAAAACCCATGTGAACTATTTACCGTCATTAAAAAATATTTACTTTATAGTATAAAATAAAAAACGATATGAAAAGAATATAAAATGATCTCTGATAACAAATATTTATTGTGACAGTAAATATTTATGCCATTAGTAATATTTATATATCAAAATATATAATTACTCTACTATAAGTAAATAGAGAGGAAGAAAACAGAAAAAATATGAAATTGAAAAGAAATATTTATGATAATACTCCTTAACAAACTAATAATAAATTTATCGTGATAGCTGTTTAATGTGTCTAACAATTTTTATCATGAATAAAAAATACACAAATAGTAAACAATTTATTGTCCATGTAATAATTTATCAGTAAAAAAAAATGAGCAAACAATAAACATTAACTATCTGAAAACATAGCAGATTACCAAGAACAAGACACTGATCCGACCTCTCAAAACCATAAACCTTAATAAAAGGATCATAAACCCACAAACCAAAACCAAAACCTTTACCTTCGTCATCATCATCCAATCGCCTACTCACAACCATCGATTAACCCACCATACCATCTTATAATCGAATCAAATCGCCGAAATAAACACCAAGAAAACCTAAAAACATATGGAGATGGAGACATAGAAAGACATGTGAGAAAAATCACACTGCGACATCAGAACTGTCGGTTGTGTGTTGTTGTGGGTAAGAGAGAGAGAGAGAGACGATTTGTGCAGTGCGGTTTTGGGAGATAGAGAGAGAAAGTGAGAAAAATGAGGAAAGATCTTCAAATGGGATAGGTTTGGGAGTATTTTAGTACATCTAAGAGCAAATATATTAAATGTAGGACTTAATTAGTAGTTGACTAGTCAATGAGATTTATATAAGGACAATCTTTTCGAATAGGACCCCTTCATAATAAACCCTAAAAAAAATTAATAATTTTATAGTGTGAATGTGTGTTTGTGTGCAATGAATCAATGAGACATAAAATAGTTGAAGGCCAAGGGTAAATTCATTCCATTTTTAAATAAATGGGAGTTTTAAATTTAACAAAAAGAAGTGGAGTTTAAGGTCTGGATAATTTCCATTCAAACTGAACATTAATAAATGGGTCAAGTACCAAATGAACTCTTTTTTAGGGGTTTGTAAATTTATGATCTATTGTAATATGTATTTTGGAAATAGGACAACAAATATTTTATTTATAATTTTAGTCCCCATTTTTTAATAAAGCCGCTGGCGCGTACCCATATTCATAAAACGTCAACCAATCACAGCATGCCATGTGTCCCTTTAATTTGAAAATAGAGACTAAAAATGAAAACGAAGTGTTTGTTATCCTATATCCATAATCAATATTATTTTAAGTCCTAAAAATACATAATCTAATTTTTTTTTTACAGTTTTTCATCTTTTTCTTTTCAAATATGATAGATAATAATACAAGGGACTGAAAACAATTTAATGTCACTTTCACAATTTCGTGAATATTTAATTGAAAAAGGAAGTTCAATTCCTAAGACTTCTTATATAAAATAATATATAAATTTTGTATCTTTCATTTCGTGATTATTTATCCAACCAATAAAAAGATATACACTTTCTCTTGGGTCACTTCATATCCTCATTGGTCATCTCCTTTTTGCCAATTCAATGGGGGAATTGTAAACATTTTAACAGCAAGATTTATTGAAGGTCACATGCAGATGCAGTCACCATGATTTATAAGAACTGAAAGCATATTTAGGGCGCACGTGGGTTACAGTGGAACCAGCCAAAAGCCCAACTTGCTCTTGGTGTGCTTACTACTTAATATTCACCAGAGAGCACCATCACCCCCATGACCTTGTCTCCAACTCTCTCTCCCTCACATACAAACACACACACACATACCGTACTTTTTTTTTGCCAACATACACTGTACTTAAATTACATATATAGTTAACAATAGCCCGATTTTCGATCGAATAATGTGTTGACTTGATATTAGTTGATTTGTAGGGTTTGCATCAGCGGAACATCATAATTAATCAATACTAAGCCGATACGTCAGTGTGCAGGCTAAAATTTGATAAAAAAATCGCGCCCTATAGAAGTGCTCTTTAGTTCAAGCCAAATCAAATCAATGATAGAGCACTGTCGGAAAGCATCAACAGACGGTCATTATGCTCCCACGTTGTGTCTTTCCATTGACTTGCTTGTGAGTGTTGTTCCAGCAATTTAAATAATTAAATGCAGAATTAAAATCAGGAACTAAATTACCCAATTTTTGGAGCAAATAAGTCTGGGCAGAAAAGTATAAGAATTCCGGAACTAGACAGTCAAGAACACGGCTGAGTCGCGGACTAGGTCGCTCTCTTTAAGGTGTTTCGCGGCTCTGCCTCCAATTGTGCCGACAGTGTACAGCCCCGTCACCCCCAGGATAAAACAGCCTCGAAAATAATACGAATCAGCAGCACGAATCTGATTCGCTCAACAAACACCCATTCTGTAATACATATACTGCTCGATCAATATAAATATAAATAATCTGGGAAAGATTATATATTTCTATGTAGTTATAATTATTCAGGGAATGAATAATTATTTCTGTAAAAAATTCGGAGGTTGGGAGAACTGTTTGCAGAAAAATTTTTGGGAGATAACTCTGTATTAAAAAACGGAGGCTACCCACCTCTTTTATGGGGCAAAAAGAAAAGAGACGTTGGTAAACAACGTGGAGAAAATTCTGGAAATAGTGGGCAACTCGGTTGAAGAAATCAACACGGAATAAAACACGTTTTAATTTTTCGGAATTAATTACCGTTAAAAAATAATTTTTAAAGCCCAAAAAACGTTAATTTATTTGTCCAAAAAATTAATTCTTAATGAGCCCAAGCCCAAGACCCAGGACCCGAACACGGGCAAGGCCGGGCCGGACGGACGGCTGCGGCGGCGCGCGCGCGCGTGTGACTTGGCCCATTGGGTCTGCCCCACATACACACAAAAACTTGAATGCCCAAAGGGCTGAACCTTTGTTCCCAAAAAATTGTATATTAACACACTCCTTTTGTTTGATCTCACCGATGTGGGACAAACAACAAAAGCCATTTTCAAAGTTTTCACTTATAACAGCTTTGACAGCTGTATCCCAACAATCCCCCACTTGCAAAATTTAAAAACATTTTATCGAGCAATAATTTATAGAATTGTGCATAAGCAAAGGTGTCTTTCGACTTGAACCTTTACGTAGTAAAGATGATTCAGAATATACTAGAGTAACCGTAGTTTTGAACTCTATCTCTGACAACATCCCACACACAATCCTACTTGGGTGTAAGTCTAATAACTAGCACGTTACGGCCATGTGCTTCTATCCCAGTATAGTGAACGCTTTAGGAATTTGCCCAAAATATCCATAGGAAGCGGCCACACTTCCACATTCACATAGGTGAGTCTATCAAGAATACTCCTGTATCTAAGTACCCCACTCAAAATAGAGTTATAGATCTCATTAAGAGTTATCATAACTCATCCTTAACTCGCTTCAGGATATCATGCTCCATAGGGATGGACTCGGAGTAAAACCCCGTTCTATATTAATTAATAATCGCATGATTCAACCCATATCACTTGTGACTTGTTGTTACCCTTTGAACATATTTCTTGGGATCTCCAGTCTATATGTTGGGTTACCATCACAAATGACTCATTTATCCAAGGGCTTTAGTCCCATCCCTTTCGTGGTGTTCCACACCTTCTCCCTAGCTAGTCCTTTCGTCAAAGGATCAGCTAAGTTATGTTCAGACCGTATATGATCCACCCTCACAGCACCCGTAGAGATAAATTCTCTAACAGTACTGTGCTTACGACGTATTTGTCATTTCTTACCGTTATAATAACGGTTCTCAACTTTTGCAATAGCCGCGGTACTATCACAATGAATCAAAACGGCTGGAATCGGTCTTTCCCATAATGGGATATCTGACAGGAGGTTTCTTAACCAACCCGCCTCTTCACTATCAGCAGCTAGCGCTATCATCTCAGACTCCATAGTGGATTGAGCCAAAATAGTTTGTTTCTTAGATTTCCAAGAAACTGCACCACCAACGATGCTAAATATATATCCACTAGTAGCCTTAGAATCATCAGATAGGGTGTTCCAATCTGCATCACTAAATCCTTCAAGGACAACGGGATGCTTATTATAGTGTAATCCGAGGTTCATCATCCTTTTAAGGTACCGCATGACCCTCTCAATAGCATGCCAATGCTCCATACTAAGTCTACTAGTAAATCTACATAGTACTCCCACAGCATAAGCTATGTCAGGTCTAGTGCAATCTGTAGCATAACGTAAGCTACCAATAATGCTTGCATAAGCATTTTGGTTTACACTGTCGCCAGTGTTCTTAAATAACTTTACACTAGGGCCAAATGGAGTACTAGCAGGTTTATAGTCAAAGTAATTATATTTCTTTAGAACTTTCTCAATGTAATGAGATTGATCCAAAAAAGTCCCTTTTCTGACCTAGTAATATTAATTCCTAATATTACACTAGCTTCACCCAAATCCTTCATATCAAAGTTGGCACATAATAATGATTTAACATTTTCTACTGCATGAATATTAGAACCAAATATAAGCAAGTCATCAACATAAAGACATATGATAGTGCAAATGTTCTCAACATATTTATAATAAATGCATTTGTCACTTTCATTTATTTTAAACCCATTAGAGATGACTAGGCTATCAAATTTATCATGCCATTGTTTAGGTGCCTGTTTGAGTCCATAAAGAGATTTATCTAATTTACATACTTTATTTTCTTGACCGTGTACAATAAAACCTTCAGGTTGATCCATATAAATCTCTTCTTCTAATTCTCCATTTAAAAATGCAGTTTTAACATTCATTTGGTGTACAATTAAATCATTTAAGACAGCTATAGCAAATAGTACACGTATAGACGTTATTCTAGTCACGGGTGAAAATGTGTCAAAAAAGTCTACATTTTCTCTTTGTTTAAAACCTTTAGCAACAAGACGTGCCTTATATTTTTCAACAGTGCCATCAGGTTTTAATTTCTTTTTAAGAATCCATTTACACCCAATTCTTTTACATCCAGGAGGAAGGTCCACTAAATGCCAAGTTTTATTTGTTTCCAAAGAATCCATTTCATCATTAATAGCCTCTTGCCATAAATCGGCATCTAAAGAAGATAAGGCTTCTTGAATAGTGTTAGGATCCTCCTCTAAGGTGTACGCATAAAAGTCGGGACCAAAATCTTTTTCTACACGAGCCCTTTTACTTTTTCGAATTTCTAAAATGGATTCATTATTTTCTTTATTTTTATTTAAAGAAATATTAGTGGATGACTCGCCCCCACTATTCCTCAATTTAAAAGGAAATTTATCTTCATAAAAATCGGCGTCATTTGATTCAATAATTACTTGATTTTTCAAGTCATAAAATCGGTATGCTTTGCTATTAATAGCATAGCCTATAAAAACGCACTCATATGCTCTACTCGCCAATTTAGACCTTTTAGGGTCGGGTATACGTACATAGGCTAAGCACCCCCACGTTCTAAAGTATGACACGTTGGGCTTAATATCTTTCCAAATTTCATAAGGAGATATTTTCATTTTAGTCTTAGGAATTCTATTAAGCACGTGACACACAGTCAAAATAATTTCACCCCACCAGTGTGAGGCAGCCCCTGAATTTAATAAAATAGCAACAACTAATTCAGTTAATGTCCTATTTTTTCTTTCGGCTTTACCGTTCATTTCGGAAGAATAAGGGGCAGTTTTTTCGTGAATTATACCGTGGGTTTTATAAAATTCAATAAATGGTCCAGAATCATATTCGGTGCCTCTATCACTACGTAACCTTTTTATTTTTCGGTTAAATTGATTTTCAATTTCATTTAGGAAAATTTTAAACATGTCAAACGCTTCACTTTTATTTTTCATTAAATACACAAATGAATAATCGGAACAATCATCAACAAAAGTTATAAAATAACATTTGCCATTTCTAGTTGTGACACCATCCAATTCACAAATATCCGAATGAATTAAATCAAGTGGTTCAGATTCTCTAAAAATAGATTTATGTGGTGTCTTAGTGATTTTTGCTTGACTACACCATTCACATTTTTCAAAATCATTTAATGATAATTCGGGAATTAATCCTAAAGTGCTCATATTTTTAACAAGTCGTTTATTAACATGACAAAGCCTAGCATGCCAAATATTAAATGAACAAGCAATATAAGCAGAAGGAGAAATTTTATTCATTGCATCAACATTCAATTTAAACATCCCATCAGTGGCATAACCCTTGCCTACAAAAATTCCATTTTTGGTCAAAGTAAATAAATCAGCACCAATAGTTTGAGTAAAGCCAGCTTTGTTGAGAAGATAGCCCGAAATCAAATTTTTCCTTATCTCGGGAGTGTGAAGAACATCTTTGAGGATAACAGTCTTTCCCAAAGTCAACTTTAATTCCACATTTCTAGTACCAGCAACCTCAGTGGAGTGAGAATCACCCAACAACACCTTCTTATCTGCAGTCTCAGAATAAGTCTTAAACAGACTACGGTCATAACAGATATGGCGGGAAGCGCTAGTATCCAACCACCACCCTTCGGCACCGCTAACCATGTTGATTTCTGAAATCATAGCACATATGTCCTCTTCGGTCAAATTCGCTTGTGCTTGTGGCACATTGCGACATTTGCGAGCCATATGGCCAGGCTTGCCACACTTGAAACAGAGAAACTGTCCCGAGTTGCTAGACTGTCCATTTCCAGGGTTCTTATACTTATTCTGAGTCTGAGTCTGATTTTTAAAATTCTGGTTGTGGCTCTTTTTCTGATTTTTCATATTTTTTCCATTTGCCTTTAAAACAACTGGAGTGTGGTTCTTTTTCTGATTTTTGTTATTAGACACAACAAGAATTTCATCTTTATAGTCCTGTTTTCGGGATTCCTCCTCAATTCTCAATTTAGTAATTAATGACTCTAGTGAGAATTCTTTAGACTTATGCCTCAAAATATTTTTAAACTCTTTGAACAGTGGAGGCAATTTATCAATAATCACAGCCACCTGAAATTGCTCATCTAAGGCCATGCCCTCGGAAATAATTTCATGGGCAATCATTTGCAAATCATGGGTTTGAGCAACAACAGATTTGTCATCCGTCATTTGAAATTTCAAATAACGGCTGACGGCATATTTTTTAGCACCCGCCTCCTCCGTGTCATATTTTTTAAAAAGTGCAACCCAAACATCTTTCGCAGTTTTATAATTGGCATAATAGTCATAAAGTTCATCACTTAGAGCATTCAGAATATAGTTCTTGCACAAAAAATCATTTTCCTCCCAAGTTCTAATTGTTTTGCTTTCCTCAACAGTAGGTGGATTATTTACTACGGGTTTGTCAAATTGAACACATGATGCGACTTTTTTCGTAGTTAAATAAAATAGCAATTTTTTGCTCCAACGTTTAAAGTGAGTGCCTTCATATTTGAAAGGCTTATTTAGGTTACTGGAGTTAATTTCGTCCATGGCAGAATTTAGAACACCTTAAAATTGTTGTTCCAGCAATTTAAATAATTAAATGCAGAATTAAAATTAGGAACGAAATTACCCAATTTTTGGAGCAAATAAGTCTGGGCAGAAAAGTATAAGAATTCCGGAACTGGACAGTCAAGAACACGGCTGAGTCGCGGACTAGGTCACTCTCTTTAAGGTGTTTCGCGGCTCTGCCTCCAATTGTGCCGACAGTGTACAGCCCCGTCACCCCCAGGATAAAACAACCTCAAAAATAATACGAATCAGCAGCACGAATCTGATTCGCTCAACAAACACCCATTCTGTAATACATATACTGCTCGATCAATATAAATATAAATAATCTGGGAAAGATTATATATTTCTGTGTAGTTATAATTATTCAGGGAATGAATAATTATTTCTGTAAAAAATTCGGAGGTTGGGAGAACTGTTTGCAGAAAATTTTTTGGGAGATAACTATGTATTAAAAAACGGAGGCTACCCACCTCTTTTATGGGGCAAAAAGAAAAGAGATGTTGGTAAACAACGTGGAGAAAATTCTGGAAATAGTGGGCAACTCGGTTGAAGAAATCAACACGGAATAAAACACGTTTTAATTTTTCGGAATTAATTACCGTTAAAAAATAATTTTTAAAGCCCAAAAAACGTTAATTTATTTGTCCAAAAAATTAATTCTTAATGAGCCCAAGACCCCGGACCCGGACACGGGCCGGGCCGGACGGACGGCGGCGGCGGTGCGCGCGACTTGGCCCATTGGGTCTGCCCCACATACCCACAAAAACTTGAATGCCCAAAGGACTGAACCTTTGTTCTAAAAAAAATTGTATATTAACACACTCCTTTTGTTTGATCTCACCGATGTGGGACAAACAACAAAAGCCATTTTCAAAGTTTTCACTTATAACAGCTTTAACAGCTGTATCCCAACAGTGAGTTCAACAACCACAAACCTTATTTATTGCTCCACGTTGCAAATCCAAGATACTTTTACTTTATAATATATGTATGCAATCTTCATATGTATTTATTAAGATTAATTCACAGATTTTGTGGCACAAAATCATCCTGAGTAAGATCCACCCACTCAATTTTTTTTTAGGTTTTTAACCTTTTTTAGGAAGTAAGGCACATGTATTTTTGCTTCCAGTCATTTAAAATTATCAATATCTTATGAGATATTAAAGGCATTTTAAAATTGGTCTACACCATTACAGTGTAATTATTTAAATTTAACATATAATTATTTTTTGCCATGCATTGTTAGAAAATGATTTTTGTAGGTGCTTTGCCCTTTACTTACTCAAACATGATTGTGGTTGGCAAAGATTGCACCATATGGAAAAATATATCAAAAAAAGTAATGCAATTGAATTATTATTATTTAATAATAAAATAAAAAATGTTTAGGTGATGTCTCATTTACACGATAAATAGAGTGTGTCACATTTAGACATGATGTTAGACAACATTAAATTGTTGTTGCATTAATCAATTTAAAAAAAAAAGGTAATTCAAACATGGTTCAGCATAATATAAACTTGTTAAAAATGTTGAATATGATAGTTAAACACAATACAAACTTAAATATGATTTGGTTTACTGTATGTTTAATTGTTCAATTATATACCACGACGTGTCATTGAAACACTTAAGTGGGCTCATAATTTAGAACATCTTAACATCAATTGTTATACGATAATAGAGGGTTCAAATAAATTGTTGCACCGATTTTTAAGATTTCAAATGGTGTTGGTAGTTATCAGCAGTTAAGAGATTATATTGAGGAAAAATATAAATAAATCAATTAAAGGAAGAAAGTGAGAATCCAATTCAAAATATTAGAGTTATCCTATAACTTTATTACTTTATATTTAATTAGTTTTATCTTCTTTCTAGTTTTAGAAGATTTAATTCATTATATCCCCTTTCCAGATTTAAAAGATGTACTTTATTTCAAAGTTTTTATTTTCACATGTACTCTTTATTACATTCTTTACGATCCTCTAATACAAATTCATCTATTTCCATACCTTTCATTTCAATTTGTTGTGTAATATATTTAAAATGATAAAAAGTAGGGCTATCAATGGACTCGATCCAAACCCAAATCTAAATCCAATCCGGATCCGATCTGCTTACTTGGATTTGGATCATATTTTAAAATTTGATTACTCGATTATCCGAATATTAGATGGATCAGATATGAATCTAGTATAATCTAATCCTATTAAATATAACATATATAAATTTATATATTTATTAATACATCAGATCTAAATAATATGTAAGCATTATACACACACACACACATCAAAGTAATATATGTTTTATTTATACGAATCATACACTATAATAAATTATAAAATATTTTAATCTAAGATTAAAAAATGAAGAATTGTGATTAAATAACAATTAAAAATAAATGTATATATATTGTTAGACCCGGATCTGGATCTGGATGCAATATTCTAGATCCGATTAAGACCCGATCTGAATCCGATTATGTTCTTGTTAAATGGATCTGGATTACCTAGTTCGAACTCGACCCGTTGAGGCATAGTAAAAAGTCCTCTTTTCTAAGGTAGTATGAATATAATAGTTCGTCTTTTAAAATCATTAGTTCTTTAACCCCAAATGAAATAATATCCAAAAAAGCAGATACAAAATTATTAATATTTAATTATGAATGATGTAAAAATAAGGAGTCAATCGTTGCGCACTATTAAGTATATAACCATGGGAAATATGGATCATTTTATGAAAAGTCTCTGGATAATTTATGATTGAAGAATAGTCTAAACTTTTTTATTTTATTTCAAAAAGTCCATCACAATTTAAAAGCACTCATAAACACTTTTTTTCTCTCTTATCCTAAACCTAAAAAAAATTATCAAAAGAACAAACAAGAGACTTTTAAAAAAATAAGGCGATGTAAGCACAAAATGTAATTGGCTTCTACCCTAAAATAAAATTGTAACAAAATTTTCTTTCTTATATCACTCAAAAAGGTTATCTAAAATAAATGTCTAAAAATGTACATAACCTAGTGAGAGGAAGAACAAATACTCCGTATATTGATTAAAATAAATAAATTTCCCCAAATTCCTTATTTAACATCAAATATGGCTCTCAAAATTAGGGCTTAAAAACTAACCAAGATACTCGAATTCGGCTCATGTTCGTTTGAAAAAAAATTCGTTCGAGAAATCGTTATAAAATAAACAAATTAAATTTAAACAAAATTTTAAATTCATTATTTTAAGGAGCTCGACTCGTATTGTAATCGGTCACCAATATCTATTTTAACAAGTATAAAATAACCAAACCATTAGAAGTTGATTCGTATTCATTTTCCTAAAAATTTAGTCAAACTCAAATAATAAAATAATAAAGAAAGCTCGAAGATATTTTCAAGCTCATTTATATTTATAAATCAAATTTGATTGAAATTCGACTCCATTCATTTTCACCCTAAGTCAAAAGACACCATAAGTAGAGAAAAATCTTAACGAGAGAGAGAGATAGAACAGCTTGAAATTAGGGGAAGTAGACACTTGTCGCCTCCAACAAACGTGAAACCAGGAAACGCCACGCTTCTCTCTCTAAAAGGGTATTTACGTCTCTCTATAAACTCTCCTCTTTCTATTCTCTCTCTCTTTGCTCATACGATTAATCATTAATTTCCCTCTACCAACTGTTGTTTGATTTTTATGAGGGACAACACTCGCTGTATTCTATTTTTTGGATCTTATTTTGATGACCTAAATATCTCTCAATGTTTTTTCTTTTTTTACACTTGATACTTGTATTAAAATATTATTTCAATTATGGATTAGGGTTTTAGCTTTTTTTTAAAGCTTAATTTAACCTTTTGAGGAATGAAGAGAAAATATCTTACTCTCCGCCTGTATATGCCTGTCTACATGTGTGTTTGAGTTTGGCTATCGGAAATGAAACATTAAAGTTGTGTTAGATTTGAGTAATTTGGGTTATTTTGGATCTGAGGTAGAAGAAAATTTACTAAGGCCCGCTATCTCATCTGCTTGAACTTGAAAATGGATTATCACTCCGCTAAATTTTACTTTTTCGTGTTTTGACTTATCTCAACAAATAATTTATCCTGAATGGAATCTCATTTGTTGCTAGTAACGGTTAAGTTTATCGGGTTTAATGTTTTCTTGTCATATGATGAATTGTGGTTGTCTCTGAATATTGGGTAGCACCACTGCCACTGCACCAGGTAGAAGATGACAAAATCATTATGTATGAGGTTTGATTGACTTATTACCATTTACTTGTAATGTGTGGGCATTATATATTTTTGACTGATTTACTCACCTTTTCTTCATTTGTTACTTTTTTTGCATTTGGGAATGAAGAAACAAAGTCAAAAGTCAACTGCAATTTCTGTTATATCTACTTGAGTTGAGTTCCAATGGGGATGTAAAGACTATTGGTTTGGGTGAGCTTATTAGATCTAGTTGGATTATTTGGTACCTCTACTTGGAAACTTGAATAATGAGTTCTTATATGAACTTCAAGAACTTTGCCGACGCATCACAGCCAGAAGGCAGTGGGGTCAAGCCAGCAGTAAATTTTCCCTTGGCCCGACAGTCTTCTGTATACTCATTGACATTTGATGAGTTGCAGAACACTTTGGGGGGAGTTGGAAAGGATTTTGGTTCCATGAATATGGATGAATTTTTAAAGAACATTTGGACAGCTGAGGAGAGTCAAGCTTTAGCATCGTTTACTGGTGTGGTGGGAGGAGGGTGTGTCCCTCCTGGTGGGAATTTGCAGAAACAGGGTTCATTGACGTTACCGCGGATCATCAGTCAGAAAACTGTAGATGAAGTTTGGAGAGACTTGTTTAAAGAAAATGGTGGTTATAAAGATGGGAGTGGGGGTGGGGCTGGGGGATTGAACCTGCAGCAGAGGGAACCAACTTTAGGAGAGATGACATTGGAGGACTTCTTGCAGAGAGCAGGGGTAGTGGGAGAAGCTTCTCAACCAATTGGAATGCCTAATAATGGTGGGTTTTATGGTGGGACATCACAGTCAAATAGTAATAACTCTGGCTTAACTTTTGCGTTTCAACAACCAGCTCAGAACAATGGACCAATGGCTAATCATATTGTAGAGAATAATAATGCAGTTCCTAATCTGTCTCCTAATTTAGCACTGAACTTGAGTGGCATCAGATCTTCTCAACAGCATTTGCAGCAGCAGCAGCAGCCGCTGTTCCCCAAGCAAGCAACTGTGGCTTTTGCCTCTCCTATGCATTCAGTAAACAATGGTCAGCTGGCTAGCCCGAGAACAAGGGGTCCAGTATCTGGAAGGACAGATCCTTCTGTAAACAGTACGCTAGTTCAAAGTGGTGTCATACAGGGTGGAGGGATGAGCATGGCTAGTGTAGGTACTGGGGCTACCACTAAAGTTGCAACAGGATCTCCCACAAACCAGTCGTCTACAAATGTGATCTCTAATAGTAGTTTGGATACATCGTCATTGTCTCCGTTACCTTATGCATTTGGTGAACCTGTACGTGGGAGGAAGAGCAGTGGTACAGTGGAGAAAGTGGTGGAGAGAAGGCGTAGGAGAATGATAAAAAATAGGGAGTCTGCTGCACGGTCACGAGCTCGAAAGCAGGTGAATTAATTGAAACAATCATTCTACACTTTCGAGCAGTTTAATATGATGAACTATAAAATACAATGACTTTTTTAGTTGGTTCGTTTTTGCAAATCTGAGGGTGTGGTTTTATGTTTTCAATGATAGGATAAAATGTTTGGGATGAGGTGTTAGAGATGGTACTTCTGGGGCTCATTCATTAAAACACGTACTATTGTGCATTATTGTACGAGAGCTTGTATCTAGAACTTTGATGCTTGTGGCTAAAACTTTGATCAACAATTAATATCAACCATGGCAATATAAATAAAGAAAATCAGAAGAATAAACAACACACCACAATGCAATAACCTCTCTCAAATAAGGGTCACCCTTGTGACTATCCAATCACCATAATGGGAAAATATTACAACTTGAAGAACGTTTTGTTTCTACGCTATTGAATGACTCGTCGGAATATGCAGTTGTCATAACCTTCATCTTCCGAATCACTTGATGTTGATGATGTTGACGCCTCTTGACCTTCTCTTTGCGTCAGTTTGGAACTACGTGTAATGATGGGCCCATTCTCGTGACAGTAGTAACACTCCTCCCCTTTGGACCAGTGGCGGACCCAGGTTTTAAGGTCAATGGGTGCGAATGTTGCAACAAAATTGGGGCTTCGGGGTGGGGAACCCCCGAGGCAAAATAAATATGGGGTTATAGTTAATTTTTTAACAAATTTTGATCCCGAAGGAATCCTCCACCTAATTACATCAATTAAAATTTCAACCGATATATTTTCAGCAATTAAAAATTAGTAAACAATGAAACAAATATTTCACCATATGAGTTTTCAGACGATACATATTATCAAATTAAAATTCAGTCAATATATTTCAGCAATTACTCAGCCCTCGCAAATGCTTCACCCAATGACAACAATTAAAACTAAAATTAAATATTTCAGCAAACATATATTTCAAACAATATATATTCAGCAATTAAAAAATAATAAACAATAAAATTCGTATCTCACGAAATAATTTTTCAGCGAATAAAATTTATTAAATCAATATTTCAGCCAATATGAGTGGCAAACAAGTTAAATGAGGAATATTTTTCACTTTTCAGAAAATAAAATTAATCAAATTTCAGCCAATATTCAATACTCAGTAGATCTATTCAAATAAATAAAAAAATATTATAACAATAAAATAAATAAGAAAACTTACAAACAAGGTAACTCTTTGTGAGTCTAAGTCATTGATTCCCATCCACAACACTAAACAATCAACAATCACATTCACACACATTTCATCAACCTCTTAACCAAACGAACAACAAAAAACAAATGACTCAGTCTGCCGAGTTTTGTACTGATGCAGAGAGATTTGGAGATACACCTCATTTGGGAATAATATACAAAGAGCCATGGTTGTATTGGGGCCTGGTTCTCACTTCCTCCAAGCGGATATTAACCGGGATGCCGGAGAGAAGAGAGAGAACGTCAGGGCGGGAGGGGTAGG
The DNA here is from genome assembly GCA_949130495.1 of Sambucus nigra. Taxonomy (NCBI): domain Eukaryota; kingdom Viridiplantae; phylum Streptophyta; class Magnoliopsida; order Dipsacales; family Adoxaceae; genus Sambucus; species Sambucus nigra. The sequence continues at coordinate 514,815,551 of OX422210.1, read as the reverse complement.
CGGGATTTGAGAACAGTCGAAGGAGAGAGACATAGCACCTTCCTTAGACCTAGGTTTTTTTCTTGAAATTTGAAAAGAGAGATATTTGAGAGGTGCGCGTGTTTTTAGACATATAAAAAAATTACGTTTTTTGCCACTTCACTTAAAAAAGCTCATATTTGCTTGCCTGTAACTTCAGAAACTAATAATTAGGCTCCTTTAAATATTTTTTACGTGATATTTGTAAATAAAAATCCCGAAAACCCCATGGGTGTGGACACCCCCGTTAGGGCCAAGGTAGGTCCTCCCCTGCTTTGGACCTCGATCATCTATCCTTTCTCTCGTGACTAAGCACATGGTTTCTTCGTCAACCCCCATCACTTTCCTCTTATTCTCGGTTAAGAGAATGATTGATGTGACCTCATCTTAAGACATCGTCTAGTCTTTTTCTTATACATCATGATATTTACCAAGTGGTATACCTTTCATGAAGTAACGACAAAAGAAATGAAACCTCCATGTTTCATAGTTTTAAGAAAAGTGTATTAAATTTGTTGAAGTGGTCTTGCATCGAAGTACTTACAGGGGGAAAGACTTCAAAATTTGGGGCATAGGAACACTTTATTAAGACACATGACGGTTTGGTGAGAACATTGTGCGGGTGTACGATATGTCTTGATTGAAGATGAGTCGTATGTGGGTGTGCTAGACTAAAAGCGTTACAGAGTTGCAACAGAAGGTGGAGCTATGAGGGGTTTGATGGTTCTCCTATGGTGCCAGGGGGGACCAATGTGAGCAATTTATATATTGTCTAAGGGAATATGGCAACCGGTGGAACTACTATTGGGTCTTCTACAATGAGCAAAAATATGTATTTAGCTCTTGGCAAAGGAGTAGGGAAGTTGGGCTTGTATTATGAGAGAAACAGCAATCTTAATTCTACACAAGAATGGAGTAGACCATGAGGACAGGACTTGCGGTAATCTTGGTCGCAATAAGATAGCCAATTGAGTGTCATGAAGATTTATGGCAAGCAAGACGGTGGTCAGTTGTCAGTTGGTAAAGGTTGTTAAAACGGTTGGTAAAAGATTATAATGATGATGTAGCGGAGTCCCTATAATCCAGATAGAAAATCACGTTGTGATGCTAGCAGATTTGTCCTGTGGATTTTGTTATGCTTGTCTCCCTCTCTCTGATCATGATAACTTGCAACTCCTACGTTAATCATTATGACATACCACTGCATAATAATTCATTATATGTTAACCTGTTTCTAGAAAATCTTAACGAAACTGCTACATCACAATTTATTTATACGTATACATGCATGCGTGAATGACAAAGAGATGAGATGATATCTTAGTAATTCAAACAAATTATTCGAGGACAAAACCAGGCAATGGATCATGCATCTGCTGTTGGGCATTGATGCATTCTATATTAGATTGGTCAATATCTTGATTGTTTGCTGGCTGTAAATGTTTTGTATTTCAAGGATTCCATGACCATATTTATCTTTGGATTTCTGAAAGGCCTATACTCTAGAATTGGAAGCAGAAGTTGCAAAGCTTAAAGAAGTTAACCAGGAGTTGCAGAAAAAACAGGTATAATTATAATTATAGACCAGGTTTAATGTCCCTAATATATCTCGGAGAAGCATGATCATGACGAATGTTTATCATTTTATTTTGGTTACTGCAGGAAGAATTCATGGAGATGCAAAAAAGTCAGGTATTACATCTTCTACTAGTACAATGACCCTGCCTTCTATGTTAATATTTAATTTATTCACAATTGGAGAGAGCAATAGACCCATGTACACAATTTTATAGCTGCCATTGTGTAAATGATGAACGTCTTTGAGATTGAATGAAACAGAAATCTTCTTACCATCATTAATATACCTCTTTGATGAGTAAGGTTCCCCATCACAGCTGGGCTCTCCAATATAACCTCATTTGACTGTAATTTGTTTTTTATCATTGTTTTGTCTGTTTCCAGAAGGCGGAGAAAATGAAGCTGCCATGGGGAGGTAAAGGACTATGCTTGAGAAGGACGCTCACAGGACCTTGGTAGTGTTTCGATAGACAAAGCACTAATTGGAGCAATGATGCTAAAAAGTACACAAAATTGGCCTTTGGGTCGGACAAAAAAAAGGATTTGAAGCATATGTATGTATGAAATTATTCAAATCCTGTTCTACGCATGGTATGTAGGTAGTTGTAGCCTGTATGTACAGAATCAATGGTGTCATGCTGTAAATTATGGGTGTGAATTTTTGTACGAATGCTGTAGATTATGATTGGGTTTCCACTTTGTGTGATCTATGTTTGCCTCTAGTTTAATCTTAATGTCAGGTAGGATACTGGTCCTGTCTAATTCATGTTAAAGTTTGCTGAGATTACTAGCCAACACGAAAACAGCTCACAAGCTAACTAAGCCGATAGAGATCAAGACCTAGTACCTCACAGGACAATTGGATCTTTGCTCCCTATTGCAGTTGTTTAAGTTGCTGCCTCAGATTTGTTACAGTTACCTACTCTTTTTCTTTTCTATTTTGAGAGAATATTCTTTTAGTAGTTGTCTCTCTTCAGCTTTTGTCTGATAAAATGATTATTTAATTTAGGCTATGTCATTGTCTTACGTATATATACTTGTTCCAAAAACTCTGCTTAGATCATTTAGTAGCGTTTTTCTGATGCCAGTGTTGGCTTTTGCAGATGGCTGTTCTTTTATGCAGTAAACTCTGTACTGAATAACTAATACGAGTCTGTAATGAACAATATTTAGATCGTACAATTATTAAAGACAGAATAACTAAGGGTCAGTTTGATAGTCGTATTTGTCATGGCAAATGGCAAATTAGTTGGTAAATAGAATATTTGCCTATAATTTGGTATTTAATACAATAGTTTGCTTATAAGCTATTTGTCAATATATACAACACTTCCAATGTATAAAATTGTTACAAATGTTGACAAATTTTGCTTTGATATTTGTATGAGAAATATTTGCCAAACAAATTTGCCACTTTGTGCAAGTTTTTATTTTTATTTTTTTATACTTAAATATTAAAAAAACTGTTTTAAATAAAAAAAAAATTGTTTTATAAAAAAATGTTTTAAAATTGTTTAAAAAACTGTTTTAAAAATAATTTAAAAACTGTTTTAAATAAAAAATGGTTTTATAAAAACTGTTTTAAAAGTGTTAAAAACAATGTTTTAAAAGGTTAAAAAACTGTTTTGAATAATTAAAAAACTGTTTTGAATATTGTAAAAATTGTTTTAAAAAATGTTTTAATAATGTTTTGTAAAAGCTGTTTTAGAAATGTTTTAAAAACTGTTTTATAAAAATGTTTTAATATGTTTAAAAATGTATTTGAATAAATTAATTGGATTGACTTTAATTTTGTCTAATTGGTTGTTTGATAGCGTCATGTGAGGCAAATTTTAGTCGTGAAAATTTTTGCTGTCGTATAAAACTTGATAATGAACATGGTCTACAACAAGACTCCTCTTACGCAGGGAGTCGGTTTTAATTAAAAACCGTTGTTACTGCTACATGCATTTACACTATTAGGGCTTGTTATAAGTTGGCAAATATATAATTTTTTGAATATGTCTTCTTTTATAGGAAAGTAGGAAAATTATTACGGTGGCAAATTTTGCAAGTATTTTCTAGGCTAAATTTTGCAGTGGCAATTTGGTGAATATGAAATGATGATGTTTGATAGTATTGTGTGAACAAACCAATCAATTGACATTATTCAAATTTAAACCTTGATTTGTTAAGCAATCATGGGCTTAAAACATAATTGAAAAAACAGGCAGAGCATCGCACATTAACTAAGCTTTGACAGTTTTCTTCTCTGCTTGAATCTAGCGAAATACATGAAGGAAGCCAAATAAAAATGCATCAAGATTACATCGCAACATGTTGTGAAAGCTAATAAAAATAAAGGAAAATAAGTATATTTTCAGACATGCGTGAATGTTTTGCCCTTGTATGACGTGTAATTCAAGGAATCCTTTTTTACACCGTTCAAATATGAAGGATGATTTTAAAGCAACAAATCGTTTGTTTCTTTAATGGAGATTTTGGGAAAAAGTCCTCCTAGTGCTCAAAGTGTATAAAAATAGGACATTTCATATAATTTTATAAATTTAGTCCCTGTACTAAAAATACAATGAAAAAAGGTGAAAAATAATGCCGCTGGCGCGGATCAAAAAAATAAAGGTATTGTACCACAGGAACTAAATTTATAAATGCTATTGTATCACAGGGACTAGATTTATAAACTTAAAAAACATTGTCCTAAAAATCTAAATATAGAAAGAAACATGACATTTACCTTAATTCTCTGTTCTTTTATTTGGTACAGTGTCAAAAGTAGAAACCCTCGTATCACTCCCTTTCCTCTGTAAGTAAAGGAAGTCATTTGAGCTCAAAACAATTACTACCAGAGTTCTATCAATCAATTATACGTGAGACAGTTGAGATTGCAGGTTTGATTTGTAGAAGAAGGCAATAACTGACTGACTAAATGCTTTATCTCCTATCAACAATATATTTGCTTTGAAAGTAAGCAAATACTAGTGACATTTTTCTTTGGGTTTCAGAGTGGCAAAGATTGTCAGGAAAAATGAGCGAAATCCCATCACGTGAGCAAAAGCGCATAAATTTTGTTAGGGTAAATACTGAGTATCAAACACAAATCAAATGGGCGCTTTGATAGGCTTCATTTGTCGTGACAAAATTTGTCAACTTACATTGAAGTATCGCGCACCAATGCAAATTTTGATTATTTTCTGTAACAAATTTTTCTTTGGGGGAATGCATGACAAGGTTTGCAAGGAAAATCTTGACATGATAACTTTTGCAAACTTTGTCACCCTATGTTATGAAATAGACCTTGAGTGCCGATCTCAAAGATTTGGCTCATCTCTAAAGCAAGCAAAATGCTCCAATGCTATTTTGTTTAGTCTTAACTTCATAGCAATGGGTGTTTCTGAAGACCTTCACGTCAATTGGGTCTCGGAGGGGTATCGCCCACTATTTGAGTTGTTATGAGATTAACTTCTATTTTGCCCACAAATTAGAACAAACGTCTAATATTACATTTATGTTGAGTTAGAAGTGTGATTTTCACTCACAACACAATAATAATAATAATAATAATAATAATAATAAAGTTTAACAGTATCACTAGAATGAATAAAAAGTAAAAGGGTTGGACACCAAATATACATGGTTCGACTGGATTGGCCTACGTCCACAGGGCAAAGGGGCGGGGGAGTATTCTTTATTGATTTGGAGGATTATAAAGAGTTTCTGCACATGAAAATTCATATATATGTTTCGATACTAAGTCTGAATTAACATAAACAACCTTACAAAGTTCCTCTTATAATCCTTCCCCACAACTCTGAGGGAGTGGGACACGTGTTCATCTCTAGCTGCTCCGTATGCTCCCGTGTTTCCTATTTGTTGTGATAGTGGTCTGCCTTCATAAGGAACGTGATGCCCATTTAAAATAGCAGCTAGTTGACTAAGTCTCAGGGATTCAAACGGTCAATCGCCCTTCGGGTGGCGAAGAGAGGTGTCTGGTTGTCCACTTGCTTGAGCCGTCACCAAATTTTCGATCGTCCATTCAGAAAACATATAAGGCGTTTTGTTAATTCATGCAATGATCCTGCTCGGACTCAACCTGATCAGAAATTCCCTCATCAATTAACCCCTAGACTCTTCGCACTTACGGATATGAGATGAAGAGTCTTGTTCGTAGCCAAATATGTATCACGCTATTTGTGTTGCTCCTATTCCTCGTGACGCTTTGCATACGTATCAGAAAAATTACCTTTGTCACATTGGCATGTGACAGACATGCACGCTGGCTATATTCTAATACAACATCATCTGCTTAGAATTTTGTGCTAACGTGTGATGATATTGTGTCCATCTCAAGATTGAAATGGAGAAAATTCGATCTGGGTTCACCCCGAAGGAAAAGGTCGTTAGCCTGCGAAGAATGGGGTCAAGGAAGAAAACTTCCTTTTCCACCACTCGTGCTGTATTCTGAGGCTCCCATAGACATAAATCGGCCGACGTCGAGGGATAAGAATATCAAGGATAAAGTCAACCTATTTTTCTCAAAACATGCAAAAGATATAGTCGTCCATGAAGAAACGACATCACAAGAAAAATTGATGCATACGAAACCAAGTAGATCATTGGTCGAGGGACTAAGTTACGAAATAGAAAGGTGTTAGACACCTATTCAACCCTTTCGGTCTCTCGTGGGCTATGATAATATTCTCCCTTTTCTCTAAAATTCAATTTGTGTATATAATGTGTGCCAAGTGAAATATGTGAGAAAAGAAATCGGCATACCCATGTCATGGAAAAGACGGAGATGAGTCATTTTAAGAAATAATAAAAAGAAATAAAATAATCTAAAAGGTAGCCAAAATACGAGGAGCACACCGGATCATAATCCATCGCAAAGAATGTAATACGTATGCTTGACGGGACCGCGAAAAATATAAGAAAGATTATATGCAATACATCGGATCATAATCCACTATGAGGAAATGGATATACATGTCTGACGGGATTGCGAAAATGAAAGAGAATAAAAATATGAAAATATAATATAATGTGAGCAACACACCGGATTATGATTCACTATGAAGAAGTGAATATTCACGTCTCATGGGGTTGCTAAGAACATATAAACTAGTGTGTACACACACACACACACACACACACACACACTAATAAAAGTGAGAATGAATAAAGTGAAAAAAATAAGAAAAGAGGACTCAAATCTCGAGAAAAACTCGAGACCCCTACGTAGCTAGAAATAGCATCAAAGTCCACGTAGATCGAAAACACGTAAGGGTGGGATTTAACCCATGAACCCAAAACTATAATTTTTTTATGTTGGTTTGTTGAAAAATGTGCACAAGTGACGTAAGTGTAGTAAAAGGGGAGGAAAACTCTAATTTTGTGTTTAAGGTTTAAACCGTCTTTTTATGTTTTTTGGGAATGTAGGGTACTATATTTTTGTTTATATAATTAATAAAAAAGGGATTATCAATTGTGATTAAAAACTAAAGCAAAAGATATGCTAAGAATAATAAAGTGCGATAAATGACGCTAGTTAAATGAGCTAAAAATGATAGAATTAGACCTTTTATGAAGCTTTGCTCTTGATTTTTGAAGTGACGTAGGCTGGTTTTTTATGGAGATGAAGTGGTGGTGAGATGGATGAAAAAGGTGGGGGGAAAGTGATGTAAGGAAATATGGATAGAATGTTTGGAAAATGATACTTTTGGAAGGCGGAGCACAGATTTCAAGGCAGGAGCTCTCTAGATTTCGAGAAAGTGTCTTTGAGAATGAGGCCATGGCCTCCTTAAATAGGAAAGTTTTAGGGTTAAGGAATCTGTCGATAGTCATAGATCTTGACATGCCTATCGACATACCTCATGGCTTGAGGACTAAGTAAAGTACCACTATGGCGATAGACAGAGGGCCAGGGGTGCCTATGGACAGTCCAAAATGGACTTTTTCAAAAAAATGGGCATAAAATGCAAACCGTAAGTTCAAATCGCGCACGATAGAGACCTTTGGAAAGGGTATTTAGATCCCTATAAAAGTGCATTGTGATACTCTCTATTCCCAGAGTTTACAAAGTCAAACGGAGCTTCAAAGTGCCCGGTAGACTCTAGGTCAAGGTTTGGAGTAAAAAGGCAATTACACGCGAACTGCGCGGCTAATTCGTGCATGGTATGGGCTGTTAAAAAGGTTATTCAGAGCCCTAGGAAAGTGCATTGACCTCAATTTCGAGAGCTGACTAAAGTCAAATAGAGCTTGAAAGCGCCTAGTGGCCTTTAGGTTAGGGTTTAGAGTATGACCGGGGTCCGGTGGTGAAAGGGGTGGTGTTAGGGGACCTAAGGAGGTGTTTACAGGGTATTAGAATGGTGTATCTACATATCCCCTCAGAGGACGATCTTACGATAAGCAAAGGTCATCAAAAGATAGACATCTTTATGGAAATTAAAAGCGTTGAGGGTAAAGGTCTGATTCTAAGGACCTAAGGAGCGTAAGCAACCAATTCAGCAGGTCGAGGCCTTTACTGAGAATTTAGGGTAACCTCGTGGGACTAAAGAGTTAAAAGTGATCGATTCGGTGACTCAAAATTAATTCTGAGGACCTAAATAATGAAAGCAACCTAATTCAGAGGGTCAAGGCCAATTCTGAAGGCATAGTTCAATTTCGCAGATCTGGAGAGTGAAAGCAACCTAATTCAAGGGGTCGAGGCCAATACTGTGAGCCTAAATGATTGACAATGATTTTTTTGGTGATGTGGGAAAGACAAAATTTTGAATTATTTTTGTGAAAAAGATTGTGATTTAGATGGATTTTAAGTTTTCAAACTTTTTTTCGAGAATTTTTTGCAAATATTTCGAGAAATATTTGGAAGTTGTGATAATAATTAGTAGGCAAGCCGATAGACATAGGCAGGGTTGTGCCTATCAGCACATGTCACATACTCGTGGACTTCTTGAGGAAGGTGAAAGGGTAGTATCAATAGGAATAACTAGGGGACTGTTGACCGGCATACCCACTGGTCCCTTATAAAAATGGGGGTGGGTTTATCATTTTTCACACTCCAAAAAATGAAATTCCCTCTTTCTCTACAAATCAGTCTTAAACATCTTTCCTTCAAAAGGACACATAGAAGGCATAGCCAATAACCCTTTTATGACCACCGATGACTTGGCTGAATTAGAGTTTCACAATTTGGAGGTACTATTTCTAGGGGGTGAGAATTCTTATGATAGTTTTAAGATCATGACTGACAAGAGGGTCTTAATGAGGGAGTCTGGTAATCACCGTTCCTCGAGGGTGAAGAAGCCAAGCGGTTATGTGAGTATTTGCACTTATTTTTTGAGTTTATTTTTATTTAATTTTTATTTTTATGGAGGATTTAAGGATTTTTGTGTGTATGTAGGTGGAAGTTTCTTTGTGGAGCTTCTGCTCTCGGGGTTTGAAAGGGATTAGGGTGGTGTGAATATCCTCCTTGGTGTGGTAAAGTTAAGGGCAAAGGTTTTCAGGTTTGGTCCTCTATCCGGGGCCTTAGATGAGACATCGCAGTCTTCAGCCATGTTGTGCACTTTGGGTTAGAGGCCATGGGACACTACTCACACATTCCATCTGGGCGTGGGAGAGATTACGGTTACTTCGATGGATTTACATCAGTTAATGGGGTTGGAATGCGAGGGTTAGCAGATCATAGTGGACTGGACACTGTGCATGTTGGAAGTTGCGATTCAGGTTGTTGTGGGGGATATCGGGCGAATTATGTATGGGGAATCAGACAAGATATCAATGTTGAAGAACACCTTAATGGCCAAACGAATTGATATTACCGATAGGAGGCAGGTGAGGTAGGCAAATCATTTTTTTATTTTGCTTTTGTTGGGGAGATTTGTGGTGGAGACAAGCGGTGACGTCATACATTATTGATTTTTTCCTTTCTATGGGTTATTTTTTAAATTCACTTGTATTACTGGGGGATCTTTATGCTGGAGTCCCTTTATGCTTCTTTGGATGCTTTCAGTAAGTGTTACCGATAGACTTTTATGGAGCCCACGTGCCTTCCGGAGATAACTTTTATATACCGCTCTTATTTTTTTTGCTTTTTTCTCATTCTTCAAGATTTGAGAAAATTTGGTGTTTATTTCTACAGACGTAGCTTTATGAGTTGATTGGGTACAATGTTGGGTTTATGTCTCTGAATGTGAGAGAGGCAGGGGAGTTCCTTAGCATGTAACGATGGAGGAGGTCGAATAAGAAGTTGTGACACCCCGCCTAATTAAATACCGGGTGATCAGTCCTTTATTAAATTAAAATCAAGGTGAACGGTTGGTTCATTCTCAGCATCACTGTCGCAAAATAAATATTTTCAATTTAAACACCCTAGATAATTAATCTAAGTGTCAAAACAATTGAAAGTCGTATTCCATTTATTAAATACCAACGTGAAAAAAACCTTTTTAAATGTAAATCAGTTTAAGAATCACATAAATGCTAAGGATGGCAATCAACCCAAAAGAATTAAACCAACTAGATTAACCAAACCAAGCCAAATAACCGTAAGTGAAATCATCATGCCAAGAAATAACTCCCAATGAGTACTGAATACTGAAAAACATAAATAAATACAAATCTCTAATAAGTCTAAGTTGAAATAGGAAATTGGGCGACACATGCCCTAACTATGAAGTACAAAATCAAGAGCTGAATCAAGGAAGAGGTCGTCTAGAGCAAGGGCCTACAACTCCCACATAAGCTGCAGCATGTCCAATCCAAAGAACCTACGCCTAACGCCCCTGTGGCTGGAAACCTATAATACATACATATATATACAAGAGAGAGAAAAATGACAGGAAACGGGTCAGAGCCCGAGTGTAAAATAGTTCTAAAAATAGTTTAGCAAGTATTTAAAATGCTTACTGAATAATATAACAACCATGTTAGTACACGACACTCTCTTAAGAATTCTCACCTCTCATCTAGTGTGCACTCCTACTATACTACTAAATGCCTCATAAGTCTATCTAACTTATCTCCCATAAATTTTACTTTGAGAATTCACGAGACTATGATTTTAGTTTAAGGATTATTCTCTTAACGATTACTTACGTCTATTATGTATTTCTCAATACTGTAGTAACGTTCCCGAACACTTACTATATTTATGGAGCATTTATACAATACTTATCTACTTACACGCAAAGTAGAAGAATTCCATATATGTGTATATATATTAATCACTCGTATAATATATATACTATCGGAACCCCACATAAAATCTATGGTGTTGGCATACTCTTCTATGAAGTCCCCGTATCTCTCGTACTAAGGGAAATACTAGTTTGGAATCACTCTCGAACTGTATTAACACAATACACACAAAATGGAGGCGAAACATAGTTCCAAGTCACTAAGAGGTCAGCACATACCCCTCACGTCTCTTAGGACCGTCTGATTATCATTCTGAGATAGGCTGTACGAAGGAATCCTATGTTCTAGGGTACAAGTCAATATCCCCCATAAAGGTCCGATCAAGATAAGACTGTCCCGACGCAGCAACCTCCGTGATAGCAAGTAGCGCGGATATGATTATACACAAATATAATATAAATACATACACATGAACTCGGTCATATATTTAAATATTCTCATTTTCCAATTAGGTTCGTCCACGACGCATAATAATATTTTAACCGTACGTAATAAGATTTTACCCAATCTTTACGCATAAAGAATTCATCTCATTTTATTCTCAATTATAATCATTTCGTAATTACTTCTCGTCCCTCGAAGTATTCTCTCTTCCTAAAGGTCAATTCAGTAGGTACACCCTCTCTAACATACTGGTCTAAGTCATTCACGAATCTCTCAATTTCCTTAGTTAACGTACGTATGATTTCTAATATGTGCCAAACCCCTGTTAACCCACGGTTACATCCCATATAAAGTTACATTCAACGGAATCTACTTAGACCTTACTGGTCATGACCCATTATGCTCTTCAAATAACATTCAGGGTTCCTACGCATTTTATCTGAATTAAACAAAAAGAGGAAAAACCTACAGTTTTCAAAAGGGGCGATCAATCGATGAAAGGGGTCGATCGATCGAGCAGTTCTTGCCCAAAATCTATTAATTCAACTGTAACAACTCGAATTTTTAGGGGTATTTTTAAATAAAAAAATTGGAATATTTGAGAAAAATAAATTTTTGAATTTTATAAATTTTATTGATTAAATATGATGGTTATGATTTTAGAAAAATAGAACTTCAAGCGGAATTAAAATTGGATTTAAAACGAATTTTTAATATTTTGCCTTATGGCATTTTTAAGGGAAACCGTTAGATTTTAGGCATGATCGATCGATCGATGATTTGCATAGATCGATCGACCATCCCATAATTTTTTTCTCCAGTTCGTCATTTTGACGAATTTTACCATTTATTTAGAACCCTTAAAGTTATATAAATACATGATTTCGGCGCTGAGTTTTTAACACTCATTCCCCACTCACCTAAGAGCAACCAACCTCTACTTTTCCCATCATCTTCAACCTCCATACCAAACCTCCATTAAAATAGGTTTTCAAGCTCAATTTTGGGGGTCTAAATGTAAATATTTCCAGGTGGTTCAAGAGGGGTTTTCGATCAATTTTTCAAGGAGAACCTGAATCTCTCGTCAATTTCTACATCTAAAAATCAGGCATGTTTTATCCTATTCTTTTCCTTAGTGTTATGTGTCTTGATTATAGCCTCCATTAAAACTCATGTGTTCTAAAATAAATTAAGAACATAATATTTTGAAGAAATTAATTTTGGGGATGTTTTGTGAAAATAATTAATACTATCAAAAACTTATAACTTTGTTGTTATTTGGATTGTATTTATGTAGTTGGTTATATTGTGTGTATATACATGTAGAGGAACCCTTATCAATTTAATTTGGATGTTTTAGGTAGAAATTTCTAAATTAATTAATTTACTTGTGCTAGAAAAATAATAGTTAATATTGAATTTGCGAGTAATAATGATTCAAAAAAATCATAATAATTATGTGTTCTTGATTTCCCCTATTTAGATTAAAAATCATTTATTTGGTAATTTAGTGTTGTTGAGAATATTATCATAAATTGTTAATTGTGTCACTTATGAAATATGTGTGTCAAACATGAATTTAGTATTCTCAATTCCGTAGCTAACGTGCGAACGATTTCTAATATGTGTCAAACCCCCCATTAATCCACGGTTACATCCCATATATAATTTCATTCAACGGAATCTACTTAGAACCTACTGTTCCTCTTCATGACCCATTATATTCTTTAAATGATTCAAGGGTTCCTACGCATTTTATCCGAATTAAACAAAAAGAGGAAAAACCTGCAGTTTCCAGGAAGGGTCGATCGATTGATGAAATGGGTCGATCGATTGATGAAATGGGTCGATTGAACATGTATTCCGAATTCTACCATTGTGAACTACGCGTTTCCTTCTTCAACCTCAACCAAAACTCCATAATTGAGTCCCAAACTCCCAACCAATTAAACTAATAGTCATATTAACCTACCTACATGATTTTCTACGTAAAGCATGTGAATTTCAACAAAAATATAGGATTAAAGGCCCAATTCATAATATTTATCAATAACCCTAGTTTCATCATAATTTCCAATCTTCTAATTCTTTTTCCAGATTTCTCTCTTCTAAGCCATTACAATTTCGTGGTTAATCCTCTACATATGCTGAGATTTCCAGAATATACTTATTTCTTCTAAAGCATGTGATTTAAATTCCCTAAATCATCAAATTCTTCCATAAAACATATATTTATCAATCCTATTCTAACATGGGTGAACTATCAACTAGAAAAATAGCAAGATAGATACTTACCTTAAGATCGAAGGTCTGATTTCACGAATTTGACAGGTATAGGCTTAATCCTCTCGCTCTGATCTACGTTTTGGTGGTGGTGGCGGTGGTGCAATTGGGTTGGTTCTTGGCCTTGGATTCTTGGAAGACTTTTCTCCTATCTTCCTCTCACTTCCGTTCTAGATTTTTGAGAATGTTAACCCCAGAGGACTCTCCTAATATCTGATAATAATTCTCAATTTTCGTCATTTAACTAAGGCCTAATTTGGAAATGACTAAATCGCCCTCCCAGGGTGCCGGTTAGGCCTAAAAATGCCCCGAGACCCAAACTAAACTCCCGGGTACACTTTTCTGACTATCTCGACCCTTTCGGATACGTTGATGCACTCAAAATAACCATACGAGCGACTTAGAATTTATTCACTTTTTTATGATAATAATATAGTCCCGACACGATACAGGCGCGTCCCGACTTAATTTCCACAATTGTCATATTATTCACTTGTAACAATTTTAATAAATTCAACTCTACATATTAATTTGCTCATTAAGTAATATTCAACAAATTTCCAATAATTATCAACTCTCTTCACGCTAGTAAATATTTAAATAATTTTTGAATTAATATTAAATTAATTTATCTCAATTACATTTAATAAATCCCCAATTTAAAAGCCATAAAAATATGGGGTGTTACAGAAGTCAAAGGAGTTCATAACCTTGAATAATATGAGGGTTGTGTTGAATGCCCTTACGAGTCATCAGGTTAGGCTCTGTTTTGTCTTTTTTATATTTTTGCATTTTTTAGATTTTCAATACTGACTTTTACTTGGGTACCGGTGACGTTTTACATGCGATCATGCCCAGATGCGAAGACTGATGGCGCACGTGTTTGGGTACGTCTAATACCCAAGAGAGAGGGTGGTGAGGCAAGTGATAGAGGGTGAGGTATAGGTTCCACCTCCAGTGCCTCCTGAGTACATGAGAAAGGTGGAGGAGATGTCAAGCAGGGCGGGGGAAGCAACGATGGAAGATGAGCCCTATATGCTCTTAATAGATGTCACAGGAGGGTATGATTATCTAGACTTTGTGAACAAGTTGTTGATGCCACCATTTATCAATGATATCGAGGGTGTGCCTCTACCATTAGCAGGACCTGGGAGGGGTAAAGTGTGTCAGTCTCTTTAGCGCATACCTCGGGGAGTGGCACGATTGCCGTGATAGAGGTCCCTTCTTACCACATCTAATTAGTTAGTGGACACGTTGTCTCGGTGCATCATCACCCTACAGCAATGATAGATAATTCCCCTCCTTTCTCTAAGGAGGTTCTTCGGGGGGAGGTGTGATTGTACCTTTTAGTTTTTCACCTTGATTCTGATTTCTTTTCTATCTTACTGACTTGGTTTCCTTTGCTTGATTCTCTCTTTCGCAGATTGTTCATGTGTCTTCATCTTGACTGTGGGATGTTCGATATTGGATGGCTTTTGTGTCAGATCACGTGAGGAAGATGACTAGATCTTGCATGGTGTCATCGACAACTTCTAAAGGATGCGAAAAAAGTTCAAGCTCTAGGAGCGGAGCATCCACTGTTTATCATCACGAGAAGTGCGTTTGCTGGGATCATTGAGGTGGTGGTTTATCTTGTACGCTTTTGGAATATTCGGGCCGCGTCCCGACAATTTTGGTCCTTTTTGCTTTTTTCTTCTTTATTCCTGAAAAATGTAAACGCAACGACAAATATATATATATATATATATATATATATATATATATATATATATATATATATATATATATATATATATATATATATATATATATATATATATATATGTGTGTGTGTGTGTGTGTGTGTGTGTGTGTGTGTGTGTGTGTGTGTGTAATGCATTTTTTATTTTCTTGATTTATATTGAATTAAGTGACCTAGTCTACATGCATTTTAATTTTCCATTGGGGGTTTCATTTATGAAAAAGTAAGAAAGATATTTAAAAATTAAAATATGTATTTTCTGAAGAAAAAAATTATAGGAAGAAATACCTGGGAAAACCTTTGTAAAAGGGTTGTTTTGATATAAAGGGGCTTATTTGAAAAATGAAAAACGAGAAAATGTAGGAAAAATCCTAAAATAGGGGATGTATCGATCGTTATACCCCTTGGGCCACCTATTGGCAAACTAGTCGGGTTAAAGTTGCTTTCTCATCCATGATTGTCCTTTTCCTGCATTTCTCGGTACTTAAATGCAGTTGTTGCAGCAACATAGTGATTTTTTTGTCTTTTGTGGAGAATTTTAAGTATAAAAGGGGAATTTGGGGTGGAGTTTTAAATCACACCTCAACTTCTTACTTTCTCTTTTTTCTACTAAGTTTCTTGATCTTCTGAGATAGCGATTCCCGTGACTGAGGTTTTTGTTGCCTATCTTAAGGGGTTAGAATCCATGTGTTTGTACAATGTTATTTACGAGGCATTCAACTTGCATTCGGTTACTTTGTGGTGTAATATTCCCATTAACTGGAATTTTTTGAAAGAAATTTTGCGGTTCGCCTATAGAAGATAAATTGAGAGAAAATCGACTTAGATAGTTTGGACACGTCAAGTGTAGACCAATGGATGTTCCTGTAAGGAAGAGGTATTTAGTTAGTATTGATGGTAACGCAAGGGTAGAGGTAGGCCTAAATTGAGTTGGTGGGATATTGTAAAAAAGAACATGATATCATGTGGTTTAATCGAAGATATTGCACTAAAAATGGAATGGAAAAATAAGATTCATGCAGATAACACCAAATAATTGGAATAAGGATTTATTGAGTTGAGTTGAGTTTATTTGAGTAGACTTTGATGTTCTAGTACCCTGAAGACCATATGTTCCGCTTTGACTTAGATGAGGTATGCTCCATCCATAAAGAATTTTTTGTAATGTTAGGCGTCGACCCCAATGTTCTTTCGACCATGCCTGACTTGTCCCATTATCCTTCGGTGTCTCTAGTTGAATTGTCGTATGTCTCTCCTTCTGCTACCCAACCATTTGTGTGCCAAACTTCGTTAGGTTGTCCTTTCATAGCTTCAGTCCCTCTGTAGAGAACTGGGTTAACAGGATCGTGGAGCACGGGGTTAGACCCTTTCATTCGCTACTACCGTTGTAGGGTGAACTGCAGCTTGTCTTACAACTTGGTGACCATTGTTATGTTCGGTTGATAGAACTTTATGAAACTTCCTTCTACTTTCCTTAGTGGTATATGCATCAAGTAGACTGTGAGAAAATTACTCCTCCATGCATAACTATCTTCTTTCTTGTAGAGGAATTGACTGAAACTTCAAGGATGACTTTGGGGGCTTTGTTGCAGCATCGCAAGCTGGTTACTGTTCTATCTCAATCTATTGAGGAACCTGGGTTTATATCTGGGGATTATTTGGGATGGTTATAGGGGGATGTGATCATGAAGATTTTTGGTGAGGAAACTAGACAAAGGTGGCTTGCAATGTTTGATGCTCAGGAAGATGTCGTTGTGGTTTCATCCAAGATGATCAGGGCATACTATCGCGTAAAGCGTATAAGGAAATATTATCGGGACTGAGATTGTTTGGATCCTTCGGGGACTATTGATGATTATTTTAATGATTAGGCAGGACCAACGTGTAGTTGAGGTAGGTTTTATGAAGGTACGGGGCAAGTTTAGTAGTAAGGGTACTTGTATTTAGGTAGGCTAAGTCGTAGGCTGGTATGGTTATGAAGGTATTTTGGGACGTCCTTGTCAGTGATGCTTTATGTAATTGATGTGTTTTGAATAAAAGAATGAAGTTATGATTTGACATATTTCATTGTGCCTTTTGAAGAATCTTCTTTTTGTTGAATTATCTATAGTGATCGCAAAGGCATACATAATCTTTTTATTCATTTAAATGATGAGAAAGACTAGTATTCTCGATAGGAGAAGATAATTACCTTTTTATAAAAAAAGAAACGACCGCACCCAAAGTGACTTTATGGGCTCCCTACATACCTCTGTGGGACTTAAAATTTATAGTAAGTTATCTATTTCGAAAAGGCAATTTTTAGAGGATCAGACCCTACGTAGTTCTGAAAAGAGAGGAGAGAGGAGTTTTTTATAATAAAAAGGAGGTGATAAGATTCGTAGCACGATGAGAGTTGGACTAAGGGAAGAATTTCTTAAGATGGTCCAAGTTGGATGGATGCACCATATCTTTTCCATCGAGGTCTGTGAGTATAGCGACGCCACCTAACAGAATCTTTTTCACAAGGTATGTCTAGCTCTAGTTAGGTTTGAATTTTCCTCTCGATCCCAGATGGTATCTATAATTTCTTTGAGAGCGAGATCTCCTTTATGTACACCGGGGTCTTTTACTTTGTATTAAATGATCTGCAATGTGACGGTGGTACCCTTGCATTTGTCATAGAGCTTTTAGTCTTCTTTTATCCAAAAGTGTTAGTTCATCATAGCAACTTTGCTGCCAATCAATTTCATCGACTTGACTTTTGAGCATAACTTGTAGAGAGGGTATTTAGAGTTCAACCGGTAGGAATTCTTCAATGTCGTCTATCAAGGACTAAGGGGTAGCTTTAGTGATATTCTGATAAAGTGTTGTAGCCTCGGATGGAATATGGGATTTGATCTGTCCAATCTTTATAACTTTCAGTCATTTTACTGATTATGGATTTGAGGCTTTTATTAAAAAAATCAATAACCCCATTAGTTAACAGTCGGTAGTAAGCAGACTTGTGTCTCTTACTCCCGTACTAGTCGACTACTTTTGTGACTTCAGCTTCAAAATGGAACCCATAATCTGATACGAATTCGTGGGGAACTCCGTAACGACCTATGATTCTTTTATGATGAAATTGGTCACTTTCTTCGCATTTAACACTGAATATGATTCGACTTCAACCCATTTGGTGAAATAATCAAACATGATCAGGATGAATTCATGCATGTTTGATGTTTTAATAGTGACTTTCCCAATGATTTCAATGCTCTAAGTTAAGAAGGCCAAAGGTGAAGTCATGGTGTACAGCTCTCGGGGAGGCAAGTGCTGCAGATTGGCATATTTTTGGCATATGAGGCACATTCTGACATAAGCAATGCAGTCCTGGACATCAGCCCCTGCTATGCATTAAAAATTGGTATCGTCAAAATTTCTCTTGAAAAGTGTTATTCGTAGATGATGTACTGGGTAACAAGCCTGCAAAGATTTGCATGGTCTTTCTTATTATCCTCTTGGGGATATTTACCATGCTTGAGGAGGCACTAAATATCATAATACCACAGTCCAACTATGTTTAGGTCTTATTCTGTTGTGAGATCGGTGTGGTAGTAGTGAGTGGGTGCAAATTTCTTTTGGACTAAAAAATGAGCCATTATTATTTCTTCGGGCATATCTACCATAGAGGCCAAGGTTTCCAATGTGTCGACAAAGCTATTTCTTAAGTTGGAAAGGTAGTGAAAGGTGATACACTCAAGTTGGGAGGTGAGCTCTTTAAGGTGAGCGTGAAAGGGTAGGAGTTTATCTTCTTTGACTTTCCACTTTCATAGGACTTCTCTTATAATGAAAGATGTGTCTCTATAGACATCGATGCATTTATTTCCTTTCTCGAGGGTAGTCTTACGATCTATATTACATGCTTAATAATTTGTCATATTATTAGTGCAGGGGAAATCTAACTTGATGGTGATGGGAGCATGAGAATCTTTAGAGGCGATTAAGAGTATCCCAATGCCATATCCATTTTTGTTAGCATCTCTGTCGAAGAACATATTTCATAGGAACTCTTCAAGAGAAGTATAAAGAATATCTTTATTCAACAACTCGAAAATACATACATCGACTTCTCTCATGGGATTGTTGGCAAGGTAGTCAGATATAGCTCTTCCTTTCATAACTTTCTGAGAGACATGTTCAATGTCGAATTCGGCTAGTAACATCAACAAAAAATCCATGCGACTAGATATGTCAAGATTTTTGAATAAATATTTCATGGGATCCATTCGGCACACCAACTTGATGGGGAATGCAAGCACGCAATTTCGGAGCTTCTGAGTGACCCAAACTAAGGTGACACGTGCCTGTCTAATGAAGAGTAGTTCACTTTATACACCATTAGCTTTCGACTAGCATAGTAAATGGATCTTTTTTTGTGCAACTCTTTGATGCATTAGGCTATCATACCTCCTATTGCAGTGTTAATGGCAATGATGTATAGAAGTAGGGGAGACAGTGTTGTGGTGGCTTGAGAACCATAGGTTTAGTAAGGCACCGCTTGATCCTGTCAAAGGCTTCTTGACATGCCACGTTCTACACTTTGGTCGAATCCTTCTAAAGAGTTTGAAGATAAGTTCACAAATGGAGGTCAGTTGGCCGATGAACTGATTGATGTACTGGAGCTTACCAAGGAAGTCGCAGACTTCTTTATCCATTCAAGGTAATGACATTTAGAGAATTGCTTTAAGTTTGGCAGGATATGCTTCTCTCACTTAAAATAAAAATAAGTAGTTTTCCTTTTGTAATGTCGAAGATGCATTTTTGTGGATTGAGAGACATACAATATTACCGCAGTCACTCAAAGAATTTCCTCAAGGCATGGATGTGACCTTTTCGAGTTTTGGACTTGATGATCATATCATCAACATAGACTTTGACCTCTTTATGGATAAGATTGTGAAAAATGTTTACAACTACCCTCTGGTATGTAGCTCCAGCAATTTTGAGATCGAAAGGCATGACAGTGTGGCAAAAGGTTCCCTATAGGGTGATAATGTCACTCTTCTTTTAGTGGTCGGTATGCATATTGATTAGGTTACACCCAATAAAACTGTCGATAAATAATATGAGTGCATGACTGGAAGTGTTATCAATAATCATGTCAATGTTGGGTAAAGATTAGTCATCTTTCGGAGATGCTTTGTACAGATCCTAATAGCTGATGCACATGTAGACTTTTCCCCTCAATTTTGGCACTAGAAAGATGTTTGACTATTTTATCTTTAACTCCTCACTCAGTTCGGAGCTTTATCAAATTTTGTTTGATAGACTAGCTTTCTGGATGAGTAGAAATTTCATGTTGCACGATCTCTGGGTTGATGCCTGGCATGTGTTTATATGACCGTGAGAATACGTCCATGAATTCTTTCAAGAGTTCTTTGAATTGCAATCACTCATGATCATTGAGGGTAGACCTTATGCTAATCTCCCGCAGATTGCTTCATTATTAGTTTGAACACGGTTATGTTGTTTCTTTTTTCTCCTTATTTGTGATTAATTAAGAATTATTCATTTATTAGATCATCTTCATCAATTATTTTATTAGAATAAATGCAATTAACATAAAGCACATCAAGATACTTAAAATCTTCAATCATTTCATTATGAACATTTTTTGGAAATACAAGATTGGAAACCTCATTAAAATAGGCCTCATTTAGATTGATATCAGTAATAGAAAAATGAGGAATGGATTTAGGTTTATTTTGTAGAGGGTAAACAATAGGTTCAGGCTGGCTAGAAATGGGTTGACAAGGACACTACGCCAATTGAGGAGCGATTGTCCATTAGGGATAATCTTTACAGACGGTTTAGATTTAGTGTGGATCATGCAGGGATCCATCCCTAGTGTGTGGAAAACAAATGACTCATTATTGTCACTATTCTCAAAACTTTCAGTGCTTTCAGAGCTTGAATTTGCAGATTTGATGGTTAGGGGTTTCACTTCATGCTTCGGGTATTCAATTCAGGTGATCTTGTCTTCGAACCTGAGAGGATCTTGTCTTACAATATGGGGCTGATGGCATGATCCTCTAAGGAAATCCAACATGTATTAATCTTAAAACCTGAGAGGATCATGTCATCCGCCCCATGTTGGATTTCCTAAATAGGGTTACTTGTGTCGATGCCACCAGAGTTAGCATCATCCGCGATGATAGTAATGACATGATTGTTGTCAAATAATTTCATCTTCTGATGGAGGGAGGACTAATACTATAAAGCAAGGATGACAAAAGAGCAAGTTCAAATAGAATGGTATATTAATGACCTGAAACTCGATTTGGGGGCATATAGGGACAACCCCTAGTGTGAAATTTATTGAACCCATAAACTATCGACGGGTGTTATCGTAGGCGCGTATAACGACAAAAGTGGGAGTCAGATCACTAACTTTTATCCATAGATAATTGAGTGTTTCTTAATGGACAAACATTCAAAGAAAACCCATTATCAATAATTGCCAATAAAACTGTCTTTCCTATGACTTCCACCGAGATGTTGAGAAATAATTATGGTAATTACTGATTTTAGGAATTTATTCATTTGCAAAGTATATGATCTTCATCACAGTCAAAGATCTAACCATGGGACCGATTCTTTAGGGGTAATAGTAGGAGGAATTATGGGTATTATGAGGAGCTTGATCAAAGAATTTTTATGCAACTGGGAGGACATGAAAAACTTCTAAAAAGTAATGTTGGATTGGGTATTCTTGAGTTGTTCAAAGATTTTACTTTCTTTGACCAACATCTTTAGCATCGAGAGTTCTTCAGTAAGTCCTTTCTCTTTATTTATACACATACTCGCTGATTGAAAAATCAAGTCTTTGTAGTATCACCCTGATTGGGTCATTTGATTTATGGATGTTGGGAAGGATAGAAACCATGTGTCATCATAAACTTCTGGAATGACGGATAGTTCATTAATTTTTTATAGCATCTCTTCGAAAGAAATCATCCCACATAAGTAGGCAACCGTGCTGAAATTCCTACTATATGGTTCATCATCTGATTTATCTGAAGGGTCTGAGTCATAACCCCACCTGGTGGAAACACTATTGTCTATCCATGAGAAAGCTATGCATTCTAAGACTTCAACTGCTTCATATTAAAAATATTCCCACTTAGCGGAGAAGTGTTAGAAAGAGGGAACCATGTATCCCTTGAGCCTTAGAATGGTTACGAGTCTTCTCCTTACCAAACTCATCAAACATGACCAGCAAAATACTGCCTAAGTTGAATTCGTTTGTTGACACAAACTACTCGTCTGATTGTAAGGACCATTCCCAGCTTCCAGGTTTACATCACTCATTCTTTCACAAATGTCATCTTTGAGGGAAATCTTTAATGTTAGTTTCATCCCAAAGTCTTTGATTTGATTTTAAATAGTTGGTATCTCCATACTCCTTGCTTCTAAGTGGGTTCGAACAGCGATGCAAGCCATTGTCATTAGAGATAAGACTCAGTATGGTGCATTTTTTGGGTGCAGAAGGAAAGAGGGGAAAATGTTGAGGGATTTAAGGGAATTGGTAGATAGAGAAGGTACATTGGTGAGTCAAATTATAGTGAAAGGATTAATATCTGGATACTCATCTAGAATAATGGCATTCACACTAGTCCGGTGTGGTATTATTGGGTTTAGGATTGGTTGGAGGAGAAATGATCACTTTGTCAATGAGTCGTTGAATGACATTCTCCAGGTGGAAACGTTGGTCAGTGGTGTGCCCGGTGATTTGATTGAAATTAAAACGAGCATCATAATTGAAGTTCTATGGAAGTGGATCTGGAAATGGATGAAGTTCCAATAGTTATATGGGGTTTTAAGATAGGAGGTTTTGGTAAACTTTAAGATGGAAGCATGGGGATCTTGGTGCATTCCATTTTAACTATTGCAGGACGATCTTCGGGAGACCATCGCCTAGCAGGTTAAGAAATGTTGTTATTGGTTGAGATAGTAGTGTTACTTGGCTTGTCATACTTTGAGGAATATAGTGTCATGTTGGACTCTTCGGCTTAGAATTGGCTTTTTAATTGATATCATCTTCTTCTATCTCAACCCTTGCCTCCCGGAGGGCTTCTAAATGAGGGTATTACTGGCTTCCCATAGAGGTTCGAATATACGACAAGAAATTTGTCTTTACGTTTCTCACTTATTTTTCCTCGGAAGGTCGATTTGTCATGGTAACAACATTTTCTATCCATCTACCAATAAAGCTACTGATCGATTCCTCGAGATTCTTTTTGAGTAGCTCAAGGTCATGACGAGAGACTTCTAACTCCTCATTGTATTTTTATTAGGTTATGAATTCTTGGACCACATTCTCCCAACTACAGAATTGGGATTCGTCTAGTGATAAGAACCATTTGAGAGCGATGTATATAATGGTATGCCAGAACATATGCGCTATTATTTCTTTGGACGCTCCAAGTAGAATCATATCACAATGAAATCTACGTAGGTATACAATGGGAGGTTCGCTACTCCAAATTTTTTGATGTCAGGTGTTTTAAACTTTTTCAGTAATCGGGCTTTCGGGTAGGTTGACATGGGTGTGATTCACAGAGTTCCCTAAGATCTTAACTTAGTTAAACTTCTTGGATAGAAATATGAGGTCTTACATGACCTTGTTCAATTATTCCACTTTAGGATCAATGGGAATGGGCATTAGAAAATTATCCCCTGGTTGGGCGAGGTTCATTATTGACAACTGAGTTGGTGGTGGCCGATTAGCAGGTGGGACACATGGGGAATGAGGGATTATTGATACTCTTATAGAACCCATATCTATTTTGATGCATGCGGACCGATGGTATAGGGGAAGACGATGTCAGACACGAGAATCTCGAGTGTCTGAACCTTATTTTACTATATCTGTTAGACATTTGCCTAGAGATTATCAATCTTAGTGCTAAGGTGAGCAAGGATTATTATCGTATCTGGTTGAACATTGGCATTCTAATAAAGGTTCTCCATGAAAAGTCTTCAGATGGACTCTTTAACTTATGTTGAGGTACCATAGAAGTGGTATACCTCTGAGGGGGCTTGGTAGTCTATCTGAGACAGTAGGGAGCCAAGCTAAAAATAGGGTATGCGATCACACCTGAGAAGAAGAAGGATATTTTTGGTATTTTTTTTAAAAAAGGAGGAAATATTTTTTGGTATTTTTGTTAAATGGGTAAAGGGAAATTCCCTAGTATAGTTGTTATTATTAGGTTTCACATGTATTATGTTCCACCCAGGGTGTAAGTGAAATGTTGTACAGGACTCAAGTTTGGGAAACGTTGGGGTACGTGATGTAAGACACGGTTTGACATGTTTTTAAACTTATAGATAAGGTCCTATTTTAAAAACGGGCGATATAATGTGAAATTTGGGTGGTAATATGACCTAAAATTTTGGTAGAGTTTTGCATTGAAACCGACAAACTAGGTATGAGTGTCCTGGGATAGATGCCTATATGAGGTTGATGCATTATGAGGTTAGTGGAAGGTTACCTCTTCTGTCACGACTTCCACGATATACCTATGGTCTTTAAGGGCAATCATTCATCGGTATGTGTTGATAAGCCATGGGATATACCTAGGTGTATTGCTTTATGATATACCTCATGAAAACGGCACGTGTGAGAGCGAATTTGATATACTCAATGTACATGAATGAGTTCCCAGCTATATACCTCCCGTCGTGAGTTCGGTCAAGAGGTATGATGCGATGGAACCGTTGATATGAATCAAAAGTACTAGGCCAATGGAAGGTGGGAATCATATTATTTTGGTTAACCACGTCTTGTCGAACCGGCACCCATCACGAAGTGATCCCCCATTACGAGATAAATTATGTCAAAACGTAATGCTCATATGACGTAGTGTGCAAATTTCATGAGTGTTAATTTGTTTTTTATGGAGAGTTTTATGTATGCTAAGAAGGGGGGGGATACTAATATTAAGCATGAGGTAGAGCATGGGACGTATATAAAGCATGATAGTATATACAAAGTGTGAGACATGTGAATATACGTAAGTGGGAGAAAGTTATGTGCAAAGTGAGAGTGACACGGTAATATGTGTGAGTGAGGAAAATATGTAGACATATACAAATGAGAGTAATGTGGAATTATGTATAAGTGAGAGTAATGGGAAAGTGTGTGCTAGTGAGACTGAGCATGGATATCTACAAGTGGAATGCATATCATATGGCTATATACAAGTGAGAATCAAAATGGATATCTATAAATGACATGGATCATGTGAAAATGTGAGTAAGTGGAGTGAAACATGGTAAGTTCATATAAGTGAGTGAAGAACGAAGCATGGGATAGAAAATATGACATATACATGTGATAAGAGAATGCGCATGATGGAGAGAAAAATATACAACATGTGATCATGAGAGTAGGAAGAATATAGAAGTGGAATTATATACACACATATGGAAAAATAGAGGAAAAAAACAAAAAACATGTACCTAGAGTTTGGTCCTCTAATATGAAATACGTTATCCCCAGTAGTGTCGCCACTATAGTCATCCCGGTATTGAAATGGAGGAAAATCCGATTTGGGTTCACCTCGAAGGAAGAGGTCTTGATAAGCACTCAAAAGTGTTTAAATAATACCCCGAATAGACCATTTTTAATTGCTAATTCTCGACAAATTGGATCTTATGCGTGTAATTGTCTATTGTGCAGGCTTGTTTGCGTTTGCGATTTTAAAAGCTCTATTTCAAGGCAATTTGTAGCAAGAAAAGTCTAAATAAACTCTTTCGTAACCCTAACCTTCCCCAGACCTAGCCTAAACCTATCCCGTGCCCTGTGTGTGTTGAGTTTGTAGTTTTATTATTTTTTTAAGAATTTTTATTTGAGTCGTTTTAAATTTTAGGATTTATTTTAGATTTATTTAGAATTTTTAGGATTTATTTTCTATTTTTTTTAATTTAGTGTAGTTTTATTTTGATTTTTAGTTTTTAGTCTTTATTTAATTTTATTTTATTAGGATAAGTTTTTAGAAATTTGCTTTTAGTTTTATTAGACTTTATATTTTTTAGGACTTTAGCTTTTATTTTTATTAGATTTTTAGTTTTTATATTTTTTATTTCTTTAGTTGAGTCTTTTATTAATTAGACGAGAACTTTTTTTTTAGTTTTCATTTTATCGTATTTTATTTTCATTAGGATAGGGTTATTAATTTTAATCCTTTTAAGGCTTTTTGTTTTTAGATCGGGAAATACTTTTTTATTGATTTTATATTTTAGACTTGTAAATATTTTTAGGAATTTATTTTTAGTTTAATAGATTTTATTTTTAGGTTCAAATATTTTATTTTTATTTCTATTATTACAAATTTAACACACACACAGAAACCCCTCAACCTTACTATCCTACACCCTCACCCACACCACTCCCATACACCTTACCACACATAAACATCCCTCCATCATCTTCATCCTCAAACACTTTCTCTCTCTCTCATCCATCATAACCACCATGACCATCCCACATCTACTCCAAATTTGGAACACGATTTAGCACCCCCCAAGCCAATCCCGCTTCTAAACCCAGCAGCTCCAGAGCCTTGACCCGAGCTCCCCAAACCAAAATCTGGTACCCTCATGACACCAACCAATGTCAACCAACCCGGACCTTCCACTCCAACAACCAAACCCATTAATCGAGAGCCCCAACCTGTCGGAGACAACCTTCAACCCGTCGGCATCTTCGGTCGGTTTCCTCCCAAGGCCATATACCTAATCCCTATATCTCAACCATCCGGACCTGCCCAAGCCACCTGCCATGAAACCCGACCTCCATAAGCCCCGATTTCAACCTCCCAAATTCGAAACACTACAAACCCGTACCCGCCAAGCCGGATTAGATCCAGCTCAATCCCTTGCCATACCCATTAACCACAAACACCATTTCCTTTCTTCCCACTTACACGATTTTTCCCTGTCAAATGACACCAATACCCAAATAAACATTTAACCCACATGTTCCTTAATTGTCCATTTACCCAAAAGCTATTTAACCCCTTTTTCCCAATATACCCCCAATTATCTCATTCTCCCATTTAACACCCTCACACCCACATCTCCCACATGCACACTAGTGTGTATTACCTTAAATGCCCCTATGTTACCTCACACACCCCATGCACATGTGCTAGCACCCTCTTGCATTTTAACCCATACTCAATATACCCCTAGCCATTTTCACAATATAAAAGGAAGAAGAAGACCCATTTAAAGTAGATCTCCAATTTAGTTTTTAAACTTTGTGTGATAAATTTCTCTCCACTCCTCTATAAAGAGTATTTATATTTTAAGCAAATATCTCAAAATAGAGGTGTGTGGTGAAATTTATTTCTAGGATGAATTCTACTCCACTCCTCTAAAGTGAGTATTTGCATTTTTAGCAAATATTTCAAAATGGATTGATGTGGTTGAATTCATCCCTCTTAGATGTAAATTCTAATTCATTTCTTTATGGTGATTATTTGCATTTTTAGCAAATTTCTCAACATAAAGTGATGATGTAGAATTTATATCCTTGGATGAGTTCTAATGTACAATTTTATAATGATAGGATTTGTATTTTTAGCAAATATCTTTCATTATTATAGTTTTGTATATATTATGGTTTTGTTTTATATATTATAGTTTTGTTTTATTTCCTTTTATTTGTAGTTTTTTATTTTAGAATCAATTAATACATTTGTTAGTGATTGTAATTGAGAGAATTTTGGGATTATAATTGAAGATTCCATTCCAATTCAAGGCTAATATGGTTTGATCTATTCCTCTTTAATTACTAATTTCATGTTATTAATTGCTTACTTTTATTTTTGGATGATGATTAATGAGGGAAGATGAATTTTTAAGCCCTCATGAGTCCAATTTAGTTAGTTTGTTTTTTAGTACAATTTTGTTTATCTCATTTTTTTAAATTAGCTTTTACATCTTAGTTAGTACTTTCAAAATTAGTATAGTTAGTTAATTAATATTCTCTTAAAAAATCCATTCAAAAAAAAATAGAGTTTTCTTTTGTCTTGAAAATAAAATAATAAAATAAAATACGGCCCGTGACTGGTGCTTATTCACTCTCACCCCTTTAGCCTTTATCCAACAAGGCTGATGCTTCAGTCTTGTTTGGGGGTTATTATCATCACCCTTTTTTTCTGTTGCTCGGCGCTATCATAAATCTTATCTTTAGGATGAGAATGGTTCGGTCTGGCTGAAGACATTAAACTTAGCTATACCGAGAGCCAGCCCGCGATTTCTGAGTATGAGTCTCATTCTGTTTAGGGGTGGTGTTTCATATCACCCAATGCTTTACCATGTTTATAGACTCGTACACATTTTTTTTCTCTTAACATTTATTCAGGTTCTTCTTGCATTCATCTCTCCACTTCATTAGCGGTTGATTCTGGTAATATCTTTCCTCCCTTCTGCTCTCAATTTTATAAATCATTTTACTTAACATTGAGGACGATGTTCCTTTTTGTTTGGGGGTGGTAAAATTTATCAAAATCGTACCTCTTTTGAAAAATTTTGATATCAAAACTTGATTTTTAAAAAAATTTGTGCAGTTTCTTTTATCTCATTCATTGATGTGAATTTTCTATCATCCATCTTTTAAGTCTAGGAATCAAGCTAGAGAATTTATTTTCTAAATAGATTATGTAATACATAACAAGGCATTTGTGCACCATGAAATTCTAGACTCGATAAAATTTGTGCACGTATCACGTCAATACGGTTTTGAGTTGAAGAGTACTATAATTCTCAAGAAAACCCTAAGGATCACTAGTAGAGACTTTATCTTGTGAGATTTGTGTCTTTCATACTTTTTGGAGAGTGTTACACAATCTCTGAGTCACAAGTTGATTCAACTTCGTTTGGGTCTGCACTTAATCATTGTATGATCTCATTATTCTTCACTAAATTTTTGGATTGATCATTGAGATTCACATCACTTTCGATTTGTAAGAAACATGTGTCCTGAAGTTTGTCCCGATCACCATACTTTCACCCATACACCAACCAAATTCCATTTTATCATACATCCATACAGCTTCCATTTTCTATATCATAACCATATATCACCCACCACGTTGAAAAGGTAAAAGTGTTGAAAGTAAAAGGAAAAGATCCGTCATAGAGACTGTTTGCATTTTTAGCGTATATCGCTCCCGAAGCCAATTTAGATGGATAAAAATTAAATAAAATTCTATGTTGGGGTTATTTGAATTTTTAGCACATTTATCTCATACATTGATGAGTATTTGGAAAAGGAGAAAAAGAGAAAGTTGCAGTCAAGAAATAAAAACATTTGTTCGTCAAAGTGTAATAAACTCTTCTCAAACATACACCATCCTTCCATCATATCATCCCATCCTTCTCATTTCATTTCCCCCTCTCCCACAAACATCCATATTTTCCCCTAGGTGTTCGGGCAAATGAAGATCAACGTGGTGAATAACTCGACATTCTCACTATAGTGAGTAACGTTCTTTCATGAGATCATTTTTCTTTCCAAATGTCCGTTCTTTATTATACGTGTGTGAGACGTTTGACCTTGCTTACATTTACTCACCTCCTCACACACAAGAGCGATGCACTTACCTAAATCTCGAGAGTTCATTTGAGAGATCTATATTCATGAAATTTTGAAGTTAAAACGTTGATTCTGAAAAGGCTATCTAGGAATTACTCTGATGATGCTCGATCCATTTTGATTGATTCACACTACACATATTGAGTTATAGGAAGGATGTGCCTTAAGTATTCACTTAGCTAAACTTTTTATGCACTTCTAGCTTGTATTCCTCAACATATTTATCTCGTGATGGATTGTGCGATTATTCTACGTCTAATAAGAGATTGACTACTATTTGCAAATAAAGAATTTTATGGGTATTTTCCTTGAAAATCCTCACGAGACAAAACTCGTCATATAGAGCAACTTATAGGTTTAAAGGCTTGTTGCACATGCTAAGTGCAATCGCAAGTGCCCGCGAAAGTGATACACTTTTGATTTCTTGTCTTTCTTTCTCTCTATCTTTTTGCTCGAGGACTAGAAACGTTATGTTTAGGGTTGTGTGATAAGCACCCAAAAGTGTTTAAATAACACCCCGAATAGACCGTTTTTAATCACTAGTCACACGGGTGGGAAACTCTCGCCTAGAAGCAAAAAAGACTTCTTCTTCCGAATCACTGTCACTAAGTGTGGAACCATGAGATGTCAATTTATTCAATCGCTTCTTTAAATTTATGGGAAACTCATCTATCGTGTCACCAATTCCCTCACATCCCGAACACCTCTCAGAATCGTTTTCAACAGAAGATATAAAACAGGAGTTCGTGTGAATTTTCCAATTAGACTTTTCAAAAAGTTGACATCGAAAATCATCAAAACCACCAAAAGCCATTTTAAGAAAACAGGTTCAAACACAATTTTTGGAAAAACAGGATCAAACGCGATAATTTAGTGATACCCGCTCTGATACCAATTTGACGATGTGAGTAGTCAAATTGTAACAGGGAAAAATTTTAAAAATCAGGATCACTCGATAATTTAGAGTAACCCGCTCTGATACCAATTTGACGACATGAGTAGTTAAATTATATCAAGTAAAAACTTTAAAAAATCAGGATAACTTGATAATTTAGAGTAACCCTCTCTGATACCAATTTGAAAGAGCCACTACAGCGGAATAAATGCGACTTATCAAATAAAACCAATTTTAATTGTGTGTCAACCAAACAAGTTTTAATGAAACCCAAGTTTTAATTCAATCCTGACGCAAGCATCTAAGTGATATGAAATCATAAAGCAATAAGCATGCAAAGGAAACCAAATAACAAGAAAAACCCCCACAGGGGCAGAACCTTTTCTTTCTAGAACTTTGAAAAATTTACAAGACCATTGACTTACATACAACTTTCCTCAAGTGTTACGCACGGTGCCTTCGTCAAACCTTCAAAGCGTCGGCTAGAAATCTGCAGTGGTTCATGCACAGCTATACCATAAGGACACGCAGTTTGATAAACCTAGGAATACCTAAAAGCACTCCCTATGACACGCAATCAAAAAGCTTTATAGATACTCCCTCCACAATAGGACGCAGCCCTCCGATTGTAGAGATCTCCCCACAAAGGATGAATAATAACAAAGTTGTAAGGACATATTTTTATCAGTCCGTTATCAATTTATTATGTCATATACCGCTACACCGTCGAAGAGCATTCAAGAACATTCCAGCATCAAAGACGGATCCGAATATCAAGTTCTTCATCAAAAAGACTCCGCAAAGTTTACTTTTGTAAGGTTTTGTTTTAAATACCTTGACTTTACACTAAGAGCTATTGGGATATTTTTACCAAATATTTTTTAAGTGTTGAAGCGGACTTTTTCGTCAAATTTAAGAATGAGTAATTTTTTCTAAGTGTTGGAGCGTACCTCGATTTTGATGCCCAGGTCGTTCAAGAGAGATACCCATCTCGTTCGAGCGACATTGGATGTCGCGAGATTCGTTGGAACGACATTTGTATGTCGTTCGCGTGAGACTGCTATCTCGTTCGAACGAGGACGTTTTTCGAGGCTGCGTGATTTTGTATAAATACTCATTAAATGGTTTTAATTTCATTAAGAAGACCCAACGTTTTGCAGAACAGAAAAACTGCGATTTGCAGAATCCTTTTTGACTTCTTCTTTTAGGGTTTAATCCCTTTTTATTTTCAATTCACCAAACTCCCATATGCTTTAGTGAATTATTTTGGGGTTCAAGAACATTACTTTATTTTTGTTCAACCTCTGTGGAGAAGGCATCTCCATATTTGATCGGTGGATAGCGAGGGTAGTTATTCTGCATGTGGACGAGCCGAAGACGACGAACCGACACCTGGAGGGTATTTCGTTGTCTCTCGTATCTTTGAAGGTTTGCTGAAGGCACCGTGCATTACACACTTATGGGCAATTGTAAGGTTGTATATAAGTCAAAGGTCTTGTGAATTCTTCAAAGTGTTTATAAAAGGTTTTACCCGAAAGGAGTTTTTTCCTGAATCGATCGTCTTTATTTTTCATGCATAGTTTGAATGATTTATGACATTTAGCTGCATGTTTAGGGGTTGAATTAGTTTGTTTAAAAATAGACTCTAATTAAATAAGGTTTACTTGGAAACTTACGAATTAATTTTAAATCGACATCACACACCGCATTTATTTGGTTTTACAAATTGGTATCAGGGCAGGTTACGCTAATTTATGGCGTGATCCTGATTTTTTCAAGGATTTATTTTTTTATGAAAAAATACTCAGTCATGTATAAAGTAGGATGCTCTTATCATCCTCAAACTAGTGGACAAGTTGAAGTGTCAAATAGGCAAATCAAGCTAATCATCAAGAAAATAGTGAATCCAAATCGAAAGGACTGGTCCTTACGATTATTAGATGCCCTGTGGCTTATCGCATTGCCTACAAAACCCCACTTGGTATCTCCCCATATAGTCTTCTCTACGGAAAAACCTGTCATCTTCCGGTATAGTTAGAGCATAAAGCCTATTGGGCCATTAAAACCTACAATTTTGCTAGTTTGTGTGCTTTGTTACGAAAGATTATCATTTATCCTTTGCGTTTAAGCCGCCGTTTAATTGGACCTAAAAAATTGAGGAATTTTATTATCCGGGGTCCAAAGAGGTTTAAAAGAGGCCAAAAAAAATTTAAAGGCAATAAAAAAAATTCATGCAAATTATGGGCCATTTAGGTTTTTGCACTAATTCTCTAAAGTTTGAGAATTTAGTTTAACACCTCTAAAAGAAAATATATACGAGGGAGTTTGGTTAGAGATTTTATAACGGATTTGTTTCCTTGAAAGTCTTGAAAAAACGCTAAATAATTTTGGACGTTATTGGTGTGGAAATCACTTTGACTTTGATTTGTTTATATGTATAAGACGATGTCATCTAAATTCAATAATTTTTACACCTAAGGATACTTTTGATGTTCATTCGTTAGTAGTACACGTATGCATCGTGCACATATGATTGATTGAGTTGATTTACCTATCGATTGTGTTCACACCCATTAATTCCATTTTGTTGTCTTGGTGTTTGAGTTTAAATCCATGGTGTGATTTTTGGTATCTTATTTTTATACAAAATAATTTGAAAAAATCAAAAATAGTTTGTGAAAGTTTTTTGGACATACCTTTGCATGCACGTAGTTTGATCCATGTTATGCATTTTATCGTGGCACTCCATGTTTTGATCTTTTCTTCTTATCTGTCTATTTGGGAACATCATAAAAAGGGGGAGAAAGAATTATCATGTTATGGGGGAGTTTTTGCATTATGGGGGAGATTTGATTTACTAATGATTTATTCTTATATCATTTCAAACTCGATGCATCACGAAGGTTTTTGCTTTATCTCATGTGTGTAGGTACAAAGACTGAAGATCATTATGTTGCACACCCTGATGAGAAAAGCTTTGAGATTTGACGAACATATTTGAAGAACAGTTTGACAAGTTGCAAATTTATTCATGGAAGGGTAGATTTGTATAGGAATTTTGATTTTTGATAATTCGGATTTTTTATGTATGTACCGGCATAGACATAGGGGGAGATTTGTAAGGACATACTTTTATAAGCCCATTATTAATTTATTATGTCATATACCGCTACACCGTCGAAGAGCATTCAAGAACATTCCAGCATCAAAGACAGATCCGAATATCAAGTTCTTCATCAAAAAGACTCTGGAAAGTTTACTTTGGTAAGGTTTTGTTTTAAATACCTTAACTTTCCACTTAGAGCTTTTGGGATTTTTTACAAAATATTTTCTAAGTGTTGTAACGGACTTTTTCGTCAAATTTAAGTATGAGTAATTTTTGTAAGTGTTGGAGCGTACCTCAATTTTGACACCCAGGTCGTTCAAGCGAGATAGCCATCTCGTTCGAGCGACATTGGATGTTGTGAGATGTCGTTTGAACGACATCTGTAAGTCGTTCGCGCGAGACTGCTATCTCGTTCGAACGACACATTTTTCGAGGCGACACGATTTTGTATAAATACTCATTAAATGGTTTCATTTTCATTAAGAAGTCCCAGCGTTTTAAAGAACAGAAAAACTGCGATTTGAAGAATCCTTTTTTATTTCTTCCTTTAGGGTTTAATCCTTTTTTGTTTTCAATTCACAAAACTCCCATATGCTTTAGTGAATTGTTTTGGGGTTCAAGAAACATACTTTGATTTTGTTCAACCTCTGTGGAGAAGGCATCTCCATATTTGATCGGTGGATACCGAGCATAGTCATTCTGCGTGTGGACGAGTCGAAGACGACGAACCGACACTTGGTGGGTATTTCGTTGCCTCTCGTACCTTTGAAGGTTATCTGAAGGCACCGTGCATTACACACTTGTGGTCGATTGTAAGGTTGTATGTAAGTCAAAGGTCTTGTGAATTCTTCAAAGTGTTTATAAAAGGTTTTACCCGAAAGGAGTTTTTTCCATAATCGGTCGTCTTTATTTTTCATGCATGGTTTGAATGATTTATGACATTTAGCCGCATGTTTAGGGGTTGAATTAGTTTGTTTAAAAATAGACTCTAATTAAATAAGGTTTACTTGGAAACTTGAGAAATTAATTTTAAATTGACATCAGACACCGCATTTATTTAGTTTTATAAATTGGTATCAGAGCAAGTTACGCTAATTTATCGCGTGATCCTGATTTTTTCAAGGATTTATTTTTTTATGAAAAAGTATTCAGTCGCGCATAAAGTAGGATGCTCTTATCATCCTCAAACCAGTGGACAAGTTGAAGTGTCCAATAGGCAAATCAAGCTAATCATAGAGAAAATAGTGAATCCAAATCGAAAGGACTGGTCCTTACGATTATTAGATGCACTGTGGGCTTATCGCACTGCCTACAAAACCCACTTGGTACGTCCCCATATAGGCTTGTCTACGAAAAAGCCATTCATCTTCCGGTAGAGTTAGATCATAAAGCCTACTGGGACATTAAAACCTACAATTTTGCCAGTTTATGTGCTTTGTTACAAAAGATTATCATTTATCCTTTGCGTTTAAGCCGCCGTTTAATTGGACCTAAAAAATTGAGGAATTTAATTATTCGGGGTCCAAAGAGGTTTAAAAGAGCCCGGAAAAAAAGTTAAAGGCAATAAAAAGAAATTCATGCAAATTATGGGCCAGTTATGTTTTTGGACCAATTCTTCAAAGTTTGAGAATTTAGTTTAACACCTCTAAAAGAAAATATATACGAGGGTGTTTGGTTGGAGATTTTATAACAGATTTGCACATCCTTGAAAGTCTTGAAAAAGCGCTAAATAGTTTTGGACGTTATTGGTATGGAAATCACTTTGACTTTGATTTGTTTATATGTATAAGACGCTGTCATCTAAATTCAATAATTTTTACACCTAAGGATACTTTTGATGTTCATTCATTAGGAGTACGTATGCATCATGCACATATGATTGATTGAGTTGATTTACCTATCGAATGTCTTCACACCCATTCATTCCATTTTTGTTGTCTTGGTTGTTTGAGTTTAAATCCATGGTGTGATTTTTGGTATCTTATTTTTATACAAAATAATTTGAAAAAATAAAAAATAGTGTGTGAAAGTTTTTTGGACATACCTTTGCATGCACGTAGTTTGATCCATGTTAGCTATGCATTTTATCATGACACTCCATGTTTTGATTTTTTCTTCTTATCTGTCTATTTAGGGACATCATAAAAAGGGGGAGAAAGAATTATCATGTTATGAGGAGTTTTTGCATTATGGGGGAGATTTGATTTACTAATGATTTATTCTTATATCACTTCAAACTCGATGCATCACGAAGGTTTTTTATTTATCTCATGTGTGTAGGTACAAAAATTGAAGATAATTATGTTGCACACCATGATGAGAAAAGCTTTGAGATTTGACGAAGATGTTTGAAGAACAGTTTGAGAACTTTCAAATTTATTCATGAGAGGGTAGATTTGTATAGGCATTTTGGTTTTTGATAATTCGGATTTTTTTAATGTATGTACCGGCATAGACATATGGGGAGATTTGTAAGGACATACTTTTATAAGAGCGTTATCAATTTATTATGTCATATACCACTACACCGTCGAAGAGCATTCAAGAACATTCCAGCGTCAAAGACGAATCTGAATATCAGGTTCTCATCAAAAAGACTCTGGAAAGTTTACTTTGGTAAGGTTTTGTTTTAAATACCTTAACTTTCCACTTAAGAGCGTTACAAAATATTTTCTAAGTTGTAGCGGATTTTTTCGTTAAATTTAAGAATGAGTAATTTTTTATAAGTGTTGGAGCGTACCTCGATTTTGATGCCCAGGTCATTCAAGCGAGATAGCCATCTCGTTCGAGCGACATTGGATGTCGCGAGAGGTCATTTGAATGACATCTGTAAGTCGTTCGCGCGAGACTGCTATCTCGTTCGAACGAGGACGTTTTTTGAGGCGACGCGATTTTGTATAAATACTCATTAAATTATTTTATTTTCATTAAGAAGTCCCAGCGTTTTATAGAACAGAAAAACTGCGATTTGCAGAATCCTTTTTTACTTCTTCTTTTAGGGTTTAATCCCTTTTTGTTTTCAATACACAAAACTCCTATATGCTTTAGTCAATTATTTTGGAGTTCAAGAACAATACTTTGATTTTGTTCAACCTCTGTCGAGAAGGCATCTCCATATTTGATCGGTGGATACCGAGCGTAGTCATTCTGCGTGTGAACGAGCCGAAGGCGAAGAACCGACACCTGGAGGGTATTTCGCTATCTCTCGTATCTTTGAAGGTTTGCTAAAAGCACCGTGCATTACACACTTGTGGGCGATTATCAGGTTATATGTAAGTCAAAGGTCTTGTGAATTCTTCAAAGTGTTTATAAAAGGTTTTATCCGAAAGGGATTTTTTCCTTAATCGTTCGTCTTTATTTTTCATGCATGGTTTGAATGATTTATGACATTATGATGCATGTTTAGGGGCTGAATTAATTTGTTTAAAAATATACTCTAATTAAATAAGGTTTACTTACAAACTTGTGAATTAATTTTAAATCGATATCACACACCGCATTTATTTAGTTTTACAAAAGTTCTCTTCTTCGGTTCCAAAACAATTCACACAAAAAGATATTGGGATTTTGTGAATTGTAAAACAAGAGATTGAACTCTTAAAAGGTTGGAGAATAAAGTAAAACACTCAAAATCGTATTATGTTTAAAACTAGTGTTTCTCCACACCAAATCCAGTAGTCTGACACCCTTTAAATACTAAAAATCAAGGCGGTGATGTGTCAAAAAATAAATCTTCTCGTTCAAACGACATACGATGTCGTTCGAACGAGATGCTTATCTCGTTCGAACGAGATCCTATCTTCTTTTAACTACCTATTATTTCAGGCCATAATTGTAGATAATTTCGATACGAACGCGTGGCCACCAGTTTCGTATTTTTCTGATTTTTTATGAATTAGTTATGATTTTTCTACGAAAAGATGTCCGAGAACAAAAACTTTAGATAGAATGAATTCAAAAAAAAATTAATAAAAACATTTAAAGCTCCAACACTTAGAAAATATTTTATGAAAAATAATCCCAATACTCTAAGTGCATTATTAAGGTACTCTAAAACATAACCTTACCAAAGTTAACCTTGTGGAGGCTGTTTGTTGAAGAACCTTGATTATTCGGATACGTCTTAATGTGAATGTGATCTTGAAATTCTTCGACGGTGTAGCGCTATACGACATACAAATTGATAATGGACAAAAATGTCCTTACAAATCTCTCCCTATGTCTATGCCGGTACAAAATAAAAACATCTGAATTATCAATCAAAATATGACTTATACAAATCTACCCTCTCATGAACCCAAGACTGAAAAGGTAAATGACAAGTTTTCTAACTTTTCAATCTTCAACAAACTTCAAACATTCTTTGTCATCATCAAGGTGTGCAATCTAAAAATCTTCAATTGTGCCTACACACATGAGACAAAACAAAAACCTCATGACGTATTGAGTTTGAAATGATATAAACATAAAACATGTAATCATAATCAAATCTCCCCCATATTTAAAGTCCTCCATAAAATCATAATTCGTTCTCTCGCTTTTTATTTTTCGGAAATAGACAAGAAAAAGAATAAACAAAGCTAAACATGGTGTGTCATACTACACAGCATAAATATGGATCAAACTACGCGCATGTAGAGAATATACTCAAAGGATCCACAAACTATTTTTCAATTTTTTCAAACAAAAACAATTTACAAAAATAAACACACCATGAATAACATTAAGACAACCAAATCATTGATATGGAATGAATGGGTATGAACAAATTCAATAGTTAATAAAACTCAATCAAGCATATGTGCATGATGTATAAGTGTACTCCTATCGACTGAACATCAAACATATCCTTAGGTGTAAAGTTGTTGAATTTAGATGATATCGACTAAATCAAATCAAAGCCTAAGTGATTTTCACACCAATAACGTTCAAAACTAATTAGTGCCATTTCGAAAACTTTTCAAAGGACGTGCAAATCCATTGATTACTTTCCAACCAAACTCCCTCATATAAAATAAAATAAATTTTATATCTAACGAGGTACTAAATTCTCAACTTAGATAAAATCTATTGGCCCAAATTTTGGCATATTTCATCTTTGTATTTCCTTAATTTTTTATGCGGGCTCTTTTCAAACGTTGGTTTTCACGACGTGATAGTTATTCACTCGCATCCCATTCTCGTGTCACTCATAATTTTTTTTAAATTTAAACAAATTCCTCACGGGCAATGGTTTTTACATGCACTACTTTTATTACTCTCGTATTATTGCACTTGGTTTCGTTTTAAGGACAGGATTGAGATGAAAACACTCGACCAACATGTGATAGACAAGTATAATAATCAAACAAATTCGTGCATGTGTGCAGTAAAGGACAAATGAGTTAATCATGTAGGAAGTATCAACTAATAACATCTCAATGACTCCAAAACATTGTAAAGCACATGGATGGCATGATATATTATCTCAAAACACTATCAAATAGTCACATGGACAAATGAAATGCAATTTTGACTTGGTCATCCTAAGTGTCAATTCATATAAGGTGCAAACAAAATACAAATTTTTTTTTATCTTTTTCAAAAAAAATTCAAAACCGAACATCTTTTTGATTTTTCAAAAAGATATATGGCAAATATAGTACAATCAGCAACAGGCATAATATCAGCATGAAAGTCGTCAAACATAAATCAAACAAATGAATCATTAGTCAAAGCAGGTGTGATTAAATGAACAATGCAGTATTAGAACTTAAGCATTACAACCAAGAATGACTGTATATAAACTGTCAGAGGCAACCCAGCAGTACCAGAAACCTAAGCATATGAACCCAGGGTACTATAAAGAGAGAGAGAAAAAAGTTCTCCAGAGGTCGCTCGAACGAGACAGACTGTCGTTTGAACGACAAGGCATCTCGCGAGAAATATCATTCGAATGAGATATCAAATTTTCACAGTTTTCCTAAAAAGTCATGCAGTGATGCCCAGTGAAAAATTTCCAGAAAAGGATGCCTGAAAGATGCTGACAGATTCGAAACAGAAGATATCATAAGAAATAACAATTTAAACTACAACAAAATGAGTCATAACACTAGTAAAAGTATATAAAGACACAACTAGTGTATGACAAAACTCAACACAATCATCCAAACGATCTCGCATGAGGTAAATCATGTGCAAGAAAACGAGAGTCGTGAACAATAAGGCCATAATCCTCTAAATCTGATTTCCTAACCCAAATTAATGTGTAATGGGGTGTGGGGGTTTTGGGAACCGGTGTGACTCTCTCTTTAAACTTCCTAGGTCCATTCAAAAGTTTGTAACATAAATGCATAAGATGACCTGGCTTACCGCAATGTGTGCAAGTGTAAATCGGGCGGTGAGTATTGCCTAAAGGTAGTCCTTTCCTCAAATTCTTAGGTAGTGCTCTCCTTAAATTCCTAGGTGCCTCTCGCACGATGTCCTAGGTGGGGCTCTCTTGACAACCCTCGGTGCCTCTTTCTTAATAATCCTAGGAGGCTCTCTTACACGTGTGGGAATGGGTGCAAAATGTTTCTAAAAATCAATCCCACCCCTATCCTTTTTTATCTCGACGGTGCCTAAAATCTTATCAAGTTTTACATATCTAGACTCCAAATCAAAATTCACTTTACTTGAATCTTTCAATTTCACCTCAAGTTCACCTATCCTAGATTCAAGCAAACGCCTAAAGTCTTCAAACTCTAAAAGTTCATTTTTCATAACTTCCATCACACCACAAAGATCATCTTTCTCACCCTCAACATATCCAAGTTTTTCTCTCAAAATTTTCTCTCATGCCCTAAGTTCTTCAACTAAATCATCATTATCATTTTTTAAGGCATGCTCTTGCAAATGGGCTTTTAATTTCAAAATTGTCTTTTTTTATTTTCAAAGATTCAGCATAAAGGTCATTGAAAGCAACTTGTAAGTCACACTCATCCTCACTTGTGGTCCTCACTCACCTCAATTTTATCACTAGTCACACGGGTGGGAAACTCTTGCCTAGAAGCAAAAAAGACTTCTTCTTCCGAATCACTATCACTAAGTGTGGAACCACGAGATGTCAATTTTTTCAATTGCTTCTTTAAATTTATGGGACACTCATCTATCGTGTCACCAATTCCCTCGCATCCCAAACACCTCTCAGAATCTTTTTCAACAGAAGATATAAAGAAGGAGTTCATGTGAATTTTCAAATTAGACTTTTCAAACAGTTGACATCGAAAATCATCAAAACCTCCAAAAGACACTTTTGAGAAAAATTGGTTCAAACACAATTTTTCGAAAAACAGGATCAAAAGCGATAATTTAGCGATACCCGCTCTGATACCAATTTCACGGCGTGAGTAGTCAAATTGTATCAGGGAAAAACTTTAAAAAATCAGGATCACTCGATAATTTATAGTAACCCGCTCTGATACCAATTTGACGACGTGAGTAGTCAAATTGTATCAGGAAAAAACTTTAAAAAATTAGGATCACTCGATAATTTAGAGTAACCCGCTCTGATACCAATTTGAAAGAGCCACTACATAGGAATAAATGCGACTTCTCAAATAAAACCAATTTTAATTGTGTCAACCTAACCAGTTTTAATGAAACCCAAGTTTTAATTCAGTCCTAATGCAATCATCTAAGTGATATGAAATCATAAAGCAATAAGTATGCAAAGGAAACCAGATAACAGGAAAACTCCCCCACATGGGAAAAACCTTTTATTTCTAGAACTTTGAAAATTTTACAAGACCATTTACTTACATACAACTTACCTCAAGTGTAAAGCACGGTGCCTTCGTCAAAACTTCAAAGCGTCAGCTAGAAATCTGTAGTGGTTCACGCAGAGCTATACCATCAGGACACGCAGTCTGATCAACCTAGGAATACCCGTAAGAACTCCCTATGACACACAATCAATAAGATTTATAGAGACTCTCTCTACAATAGCACGCATTCCTTCGGTTGTAGAGATCTCCCCACAAAGGATGAACAATAGAAAATTTATGTTCTTGGGTTCCAAAACAATTCACACAAAAAGATATTGGGATTTTATGAATTGTAAAACAAGAGATTGAACTCTCAAAAGGTTGGAGAATAAAGTAAAACACTCAAAATCGTATTCTGTTTAAAACCAGTGTTTCTCCACACCAAATCCAGTAATCTGACACCCTTTAAATACGAAAAATCAAAGCGGTGACGTGTCAGAAAATAACTCTTATCGTTCGAATGACATACGATGTCATTTGAACGAGATGCTTATGTCGTTCGAATGAGATCCTATCTTCTTTTAACGACCTATCATTTCAGGCCATAATTGTAGATAATTTCGATACGAACGCGTGGCCACCAGTTTCGTATTTTTCTAATTTTTTATGAATTAGTTATGATTTTTCTACGAAAAGATGTCCGAGAACAAAAACTTTAGATAGAATGAATTCAAAAAAAAATTAACAAAAACATTTAAAGCTCCAACACTTAGAAAATATTTTATGAAAAATAATCATAATACTCTAAGTGCATTATTAAGGTACTCTAAAGCATAACCTTACCAAAGTTAACCTTGCGGAAGCTATTCTTTGAAGAGCCTTGATTATTCGGATCCGTCTTGATGTGAATGTGATCTTGAAATTCTTCCACGGTGTAGCGGTATACGACATACAAATTGATAATGGGAAAAAATGTCCTTACAATTCTTAATAGTTCACACACAAAAAAAAAAATTGGGCAGAGTTTCCTTTATTTTATGGACATTCTAAAACCTGTTAATATAAAAATTGCGTAATGTAAAGCCCGCACGACCATAAAATATAACAATAAAATTACAAAAGCTCGCACGGCCCTAAAAGTTAACAATAAAACTACAAAAACCCACACGGCCATAACACATAAAAATAGAATCCTGAATGTCCATATAAATAATCCTACTTCTTAGTGTGTTCTATGTGGATAAAAGATAACGTTAAAATGTCATCCTGCAAAACAATATAATACAAAGATGAGATGAAATTAGTAACCAAGTAATTTAAAATATATATATTATTCAAGCCAAAAAATTGCATATACGAGTTACAATTATTATTATATTCTCAAACCGGAAGTCTTATGACTACGTGGTCAGCTCCTACGAGTTATATTAGTCCCAAATGAGGCGTTAGTTCTTCTTACGGGGCCGTTGAGGGATGATTTGAGTTTTCACCCTCAAACGACATGTTTTTAAGTATAATCTAAATATTTTCAAATTATCATCATATTCTCAAACCGGGTGACTCGTGACTACACGATCAATTCCTACAAGTTACATAGGTCCCGTGCGAGGTGGTCACACCTCTTACGCACTTTTTGCGTCAATAAATACCCCGAAAATTACGCACGCAAGATCGTAAGTAAGAAACATACATGATATGACCCGTCAAATACCCTAGGCGTAATAACTAGGACAACGCACCCGAAATAGACCCGTAAACTCCATCACCAAAGCAAAGCAACATCTCAACCCGGAATGAGTTCAATCCGGCACAACCTAGACTAAATTAGCTAGAAAGCATATTAAAAACGCGGTAAATAAACGCGATAAATCTACACTAGAAAACAAGGAAAGAAAGCATGTAAACCTAATTATAAAAGCATGTAAATTAACTACAAAGCAAGAATAAAGGAAATACAAACTAAACTAATTGGTAAGGAAGATGAATAGTGCACACTTACAAACCCAAATGGGTGTCAAACCAAGAGAGGAAGAAGAATGAGCTCTCCACCTCCAAACCCTAACCTAAACTATCTTTTAAAACTAAGTATATCAAAATAGAAAACCAAAATTGGTTTATATAGTAAGTTGGAATAAAAATAGAAAAGAAAAGGAAAAAGAAAAGAAAAGGAAAAGAGCACAAAATATCTGGTATACGCGGTCGACCGTGCCTTCCAGTTAAGGCACACTGTCTCCCTTCCACGGCAAAACTCAAAACCAAGGTCGACCGGGCCACAAACTGCAGTCGACCGGGCCTCTGTTTTTGGCAGCTCTTTGGTCCATGAAGAGGGGGGAAAAGTTGCAAATGGAAATGGCCATAACTTTTCAATCCGAACTCGGAATAGCGCACCGTTTATGGC
The DNA here is from genome assembly GCA_949130495.1 of Sambucus nigra. Taxonomy (NCBI): domain Eukaryota; kingdom Viridiplantae; phylum Streptophyta; class Magnoliopsida; order Dipsacales; family Adoxaceae; genus Sambucus; species Sambucus nigra. The sequence goes on along the minus strand of OX422210.1, from coordinate 514,771,597 downwards.
CATACGAAGCTTTCTCAATGAACTACGCATCCGTGGAATTTACATGAGCAGAAGATGAAATTTGAATTGACTAGAATGACCTTGAAGTAGCGTCCGGTGACGGAACTTCTCCACAATGCAACGGATCCTCACTTTTAGCGTTCCAAACAAGGGTAAGGAAGGTAATAAGTATGGGATAAAAAAACTCCAATTCGGAGTTGGTTATGGGAATTTTCGGTTATGAAACGAAATGCTAATATTTAGGCTTAAAGGGGTTGATGAGGGGAAACATATAAGGGTGAGGTCAAGGTCAATATGGGTGATATAACAAAGATGGCCTATGATCATTTCACAAAGTTTACGCAATTCTCGAGCCAAAACAATATAAGAAAATCATGATCAAGTAACACATTTCAAGATATAAACTCAATTAATGAACGATCAAATAAAATAATAGTGAGATTACCAACAAATTCAACATTTTCAATGAGAAAAGAATAGTGTATACACTCACAAACGACGAAACGTACAAAGCTTACTCGGCGTAAGTATATATAATGCAACAAAAGATTACCGAGTTATAAAAATCTTAAACCAAATCAATAAAACGATAAAAGTGCATGTGCTCAAGGGATTAAAGTTTAATTCATGAATTTATTCATAATATCAATAATTAGGACTAAAGTTTAATAACTTCTAAAATCGAGAACATGCACCATTGAGTTGTCTATTGAATTGGGCATTTATTAAAATTTATCATCGAAAACAAAGAAAAAATGCCCAACAAAGGAGAAAAAAGAAAGAAAATCTTTTTGAAATTTTTTTAATTTCTCTAAGAAAAGCATACTAAGTAACTAACATGTGAGCAAAAACATGGACTAACTAAAGACATGGATAGAATATCCCACACCACTTAACTTAAAACCTGACATTGTCCTCAATGTGAATTAAGAACGAGGTTAAAGAGAGAAAAAGAGCGATATTACCCCAAATTGGAGCGATCCCCATAATAACAAGTCCAAAGAATCTACAAAACAAGTTAGTACCGAGCATAGCAAAAATAAAGAACAAGGAGTTAACTAATTACACTAGACTAAATTAAAAAGGGAGTAAAATAAAAAGAAAGAAAGAATAAAAAGCTAACTATATACAACCTACTATTTAGGCTTCACACTAACTATACACTAGAAGTCTAAATAGTTGAGGGTCCACCGCAAAAATGATTTGACTTTGGAGGATAACTGGTGTACCCTCACTCTCAAGCATACCTTCCGAAAAATATGAATTCCGTTTGAACAATGGAAGTCATGTGTAAGGCGTAAGAAAGGAACCATCGTCAATTAAAAGTTTTGGAGGGACGATGGGGGATTTGGATGAAACGGGTGACAAAAACTTGTGGGGATCGAGAAAAGCAGAATATCCTCCCAAGGATTTAGCAAGCGGAATGGGAGGTGGCGCACACGAGGGCAAAGATGCCTTCATGGAAAGCAACTCGAGCAAATACTCCTCGTCGGTGAAAGGGTTGAACATTTTAAAGTTCGGTACCGATTCATCGGGTACTTGTGACGGTGTGATAACAGAAAATGAAAATGGGGAGGAAAGAAATTCAAACTCAAGAGATGAGTTATCATCACTCAAAGTTGGAATTTCAAAAGAGATAGGATCATTTTCAATGAAACTTTCTTCTTTGGGATCCAAAGAAGAAACCATCTCATTGCCAATGGATACTACATCTGTTTCATCCTCACTTTCATTCTCTATTAAAAGATGGGCCAAGTGACGAATGGTTTGTTCCAATTTAGGCACAAAGTCCTCAATTGACTTTTGTAATACTCGTCCAAAGTCATTTTAGATGTTGCAATTTTTTGGGACTCTAAGTATTGACCAAAAGTCAAAGGTTTGCAGAAATTTTGAGAATTATCATAATGATTACCGAAAGAATTGAAATAAGACATGCTTACCGCAAAAATGGCTCAAAGTGGCAAATTCCACAAAGTAGATGCGCGCGCGAGAAATTCGAGCGTTTCTAAGTGCTCAAATGTAGAAGTTCTGCAAAAATGTTAGCCAAAAAATACAAATAGAAAGAAAATACTATGAAATACTAAATCAAATAAATTCTAAAACAAACTCCTCCCCGGCAACGGCGCCATTTTGATCGAGGGTGAGAAGTAGCGTCGTGTCAGAACGCTAATCGTTGTTTTCGTTTCACCGCCTCAATACAAAAAACCTAAATTACGACTGCCCTTGCACGACAAGTGTAGCGGTAAGTCGGGTATCGAAAATCCACAAAGACGAGTTGCTAGAATTTATAGGATTTAATATTCCTAAATAAAAGTGTAAAAGATGATTATACACAAAAAGGAAAAATATGCATAAAAGGGAAATGATTAATCTAGGCAAGTGAAAATAAAGCTAGACTAATAAAACGAGTAAAAACTATAGGTTGCGTCGAATATCCCTCACCCGAGTTAATTAGTATAAAATGGTTACATGGGTCGACGAGTTATTACAAATGCGTCTCGTTTCGACAGTTAATTGAACCAAGGGTTATCACGCCCCTAAATTCGCATGAAAGCCTAATACGATTTTGGCGTAAACAAATACCCCGGAAATTACGCACGCAAGGTCGTAAGCAGGGAACATACATGATATGACCCGTCAAATCTCCTAGGCATAATAACTAGGACAACGCACCCGAAATAGACCCGTAAACTCCATCACCAAAGCAAAGCAACATGTCACCCCGAAATGATTTCAATCCGGCACAACCTAGACTAAATTAACTAGAAAGCATATTAAAAACGCGGTAAATAAACGCGATAAATCTACACTAGAAAGGAAGGAAAGAAAGCATGTAAACCTAATTATAAAAGCATGTAAATTAACTACAAAGCAAGAATAAAGGAAATACAAACTAAATTAATGGGTAGGGAAGATGAATAGTGCACACTTACAAACCCAAAAGGGTGTCAAACCAAGAGAGGAAGAAGAATGAGCTCTCTACCTCCAAACCCTAACCTAAACTATCTTCGAAAACTAAGTATATCAAAATAGAAAACCAAAATTGGTTTATATAGTAAGTTGGAATAAAAAAAGAAAAGAAAAGGAAAAGAGCACAAAATATCTGGTATACGCGGTCGACCGGTCGCAGGGGCGCGATCGACCGGTCGCAGGGGCGCGATCGACCGCGTCTTCAAGTTAAGGCACACTGTCTCCTTTCCATGGCAAAACTCAAAATCACGGTCGACCGGTACTCTGTTTTTGGCAGCTCTTTGGTCCATGAAGAGGGGGAAAAGGTTGCAAACGGAAATGGCCATAACTTCACCATCCGAACTCGGAATCGTGCACTGTTTGCGGCCACACGAAGCTTGCTCAATGAACTACGCATCCGTGGAATTTCCATAAGCAAAAGATGAAATGTGAATTGACTAGAATGACCTTGAAGTAGCGTCCGACGATGAAACTTTTCCGAAATGCAACGGATCCTCACGTTTAGCGTTCCAATACCTATAAAAGCACAATTAACCACTGCAAAGCACGTATATATCCAAATCCAAGGTTGTCTGGTTAATGAGCATAAATATAGGCATTAAGGACCGTAAAAGTGCTAGAATGCATAAAGATATAGGTCAGAAAAATGCAATATTTGATACGAATAACACTTCCTAACTTAGACATCGCTAGCCCCTAATGATGAAACAAACAAAACCAGTCCACAGAAGGTAGTACAAGACTTATATATGCATCGAAATATAAATGTCACTTTCGTAGGGAGCATGATTGCATTAGCATATGCAATAAGCCGTTAAACTCCTAGGTTATCCTAGTGGACGAGTGTCGTCTCGTGAGGGTTTTCAAGGATGATACCCACAAACATCATATGGTTTTCTCAAAATATGCCCAAACCAACATGCGACAAGCCCAAAAATAGCGAACAAGATTTCGTACGCATTATAAGCACATTGAACGAATTCAAACAAAAGTCCAAAATCATTAACATTATACAATGCACCTCAAAGAATTAAAACCTTAAAATGTGGGAGGGGAGCGAGCACATGCAAAGTGTGATTTGGAAAAAACTTATATAAACCGGATAAACATTAAAGCAGGCATATATTCAATCCTCACGGGCATTACACTCATCAAGTGAATTCACTCTAAACAGGGAGTTAACACACGAAACATGAGGTCATAAAGAGTAAATGTAAATGGAAACTAGGCCGCGCACATGTCACAAATGAAGAACTCTATATATAAAATGAAAAACTGTAATCTCAATGAAAGATACCACCCATTAAAAGAGGCGAAATTTATTTTCACAGATTATCAAAACTATTTAAACCTTTGAATTACATCTACCTTAAGATCACATAGGACTTTAATAGGGTTGTAATGTAGGCTAGGCTAGGGTAAGAAATGAAAGGAATATATGTACGGGTTCAAAGTGTTCGGAAGAAACAACTTGGAATAATGGGAAGAATGCGGGTAATAGTAAAAATTGAAAAACAAGTTCCAAAAAGGCATTAGATAGAACAATTGGAGAGTAATCAAAGCTCATTGAACTATATACGACATTTATAACTTTCCCTTTCTTTTTCTTTTCTTCTTTTTCTCATGTTTTATTTTGTTTTCTTTTGCTTTTCACTTCTCGTTTTCATCTTTTTTCTTCTTTTTCTTTACTTTTCACACTCTCTCATGCCTAAATTGCAACCACACAACACTAACATCATTCAATCCCAAGAAACTTTCCAAACAAGGGTAAGGAAGGTAATAAGTATGGGCTAAAAAACTCCAATTCGGAGTTGGCTATGGGAATTTTGGGTTATGAAACGAAATGCTAATATTTAGGCTCAAAGGGTTTGACGAGGGGAAACGTATAAGGGTGAGGTCAAGGTCAATATGGGTGATATAACAAAGATGGCCTGTGATCATTCCACAAAGTTTATGCAATTCTCGAGCCAAAACAATATAAGAAAATCATGATCAAGTAACACATTTCAAGATGTAAACTCAATTAATGAACGATCAAATGAAAGAATAGTGAGATTACCAACGAATTCAACGTTTTCAATGAGAAAAGAATAGTGTATACACTCACAAACGACGAAAGGTACAAAGCTTACTCGGTGTAAGTATATATAATGCAACAAAAGATTATCAAGTTATAAAAATCATAAATCAAATCAATAAAATGATAAAAGTGCATGTGCTCAAGGGATTAAAGTTTAATTCATGAATTTATTCATAATATCAATAATTAGGACTAAAGTCTAATAATATCTAAAATAGAGAACATGCACCATTGAGTTGTCTATTGGATCGGGCATTTATTAAAATTTATCATCGAAAACAAAGGAAAAATGCCCAATAAAGGAGAAAAAAGAAAGAAAATATTTTTGAATTTTTTTTAATTTCTCTAAGAAAAGCATACTAAGTAACTAACATGTGAGCAAAAACATGGACTAACTAAACATATGGATAGAATATCCCACACCTCCTAACTAAAACCTGACATTGTCCTCAATGTGAATTAAAAACGAGGTTAAAGAGAGGAAAAGAGCGATATTACCTCAAATTGGAGCGATCCCCATAATAACAAGTCCAAAGAATCTACAAAACAAGTTAGTGCCGAGCATAGCAAAAACAAAGAACAAAGAGTTAACTAATTACACTAGACTAAATTAAAAAGGGAGTAAAATAAAAAGAAAGAAAGAATAAAAAGCTAACTATATACAACCTACTATTTAGGCTTCACACTAACTATACACTAGAAGTCTAAATAGTTGAGGGTCCACCGCAAAAACGATTTGACTTTAGAGGATAACCGGTGTACCCTCACTCTCAAGCATACCTTCCGAAAAATATGAATTCCGTTTGAACAATGGAAGTCATGTGTAAGGCGTAAGAAAGGAACCATCATCAATTAAAAGTTTTGGAGGGACGATGGGGGATTTGGATAAAAACGGGTGACAAAACATATGGGGACCAACAAAAGCACAATATCCTCCCAAGGATTTAGCAAGCGGAATGGGAGGTGGCGCACACGAGGTCAAAGATGCCTTCATGGAAGGCAACTCGAACAAGTACTCCTCGTCAGTGAAAGGGTTGAACGTTTTAATGTTCGGTACCGATTCATCGGGTACTTATGACGGTGTGATAACAGAAAATGAAAATGGGGAGGAAAGAAATTCAAACTCAAGAGATGAGTTATCATCACTCAAAGTTGGAATTTCAAAAGAGATAGGATCATTTTCAATGAAACTTTCTTATTTGGGATCCAAAGAAGAAATCATCTCATTGCTAATGGATACTACATTCGTTTCATCCTCATTTTCATTCTCTATTAAAAGATGGACCAAGTGACGAATGGTTTGTTCCAATTTAGGCACAAAGTCCTCAATTGGTTCAAAACATTCCTCGACTTCAAAAGTCTCGGAAGAGAAATCGTCGTCAGATTCGAATAATAAATCCAAGTCTTGCTCCCAACAACGATTTTCTTCCCGATAACGTTCTTCATACCTATCGTTCTCAAGCATGAGCAAACCCTCGTCAAAAGTCATAGGCCGAGGTGCGGATTCTTGAAAATGAGGACTTTGAAAATCATCATCGACACTAAAGTTAAACTCATTATTATAGGAATTTTGAAAAATATTGCAATTCGTTTCAAAATTCCTATTATAATGAATTAGAGGCCCAAAACCATTATCATCGTCATCAAAATACACGCACTCCAAAGCTTGACTTTTGTAACACTCGTCCAAAGTTATTTTAGATGTTGCAATTTTTTGGGACTCTAAGTATTGACCAAAAGTCAAAGGTTTGCGAGAATTGTGAGAATTATCATAATGATTACCGAAAGAATTGAAATAAGACATGCTTACCGCAAAAATGGCTCAAAGTGGCAAATTCCACAAAGTAGATGCGCGCGCGATAAATTCGAGCGTTTCTAAGTGCTCAAATGTAGAAGTTTTGCAAAAATGTTAGCCAAAAAATACAAATAGAAAGAAAATACTATGAAATACTAAATCAAATAAATTCTAAAACAAACTCCTCCCCTGCAACGGCGCCATTTTGATCGAGGGTGAGAAGTAGCGTCGTGTCAGAACGCTAATCGTTGTTTTCGTTTCACCGCCTCAATACAAAAAACCTAAATTACGACTGCCCTTGCGCGACAAGTGTAGCGGTAAGTCGGGTATTGAAAATCCACAGAGACAGTTGCTAGAATTTATAGGATTTAATATTGCTAAATAAAAGTGTAAAAGATGATTATACACAAAAAGGAAAAATATGCATAAAAGGGAAATGATTAATCTAAGCAAGTGAAAATAAAGCTAGACTAATAAAACGAGTAAAAACTATAGGTTGCGTCGAATATCCCTCACCCGAGTTAATTAATATAAAATGGTTACATGGGTCGACGAGTTATTACAAATGCGTCTTGTTTCGACAGTTGATTGAACCAAGGGTTGTCACGCCCCTAAATTCGCATAAAAGCCTAATATGATTTTGGAGTCAACAAATACCCCGAAAATTACGCACGCAAGGTCGTAAGCAGGGAACATACATGATATGACCCGTCAAATCTCCTAGGCATAATAACTAGGACAACGCACCCGAAATAGACCCGTAAACTCCATCACCAAAGCAAAGCAACATGTCAACCCGAAATGATTTCAATCCGGCACAACCTAAATTAAATTAGTCAGAAAGCATATTAAGAACGCGGTAAATAAACGCGATAAATCTACACTAGAAAGCAAGGAAAGAAAGCATGTAAACCCAATTATAAAAGCATGTAAGTTAACTACAAAGCAAGAATAAAGGAAATACAAACTAAATTAATTGGTAGGGAAGATGAATAGTGCAGACTTACAAACCCAAATGGGTGTCAAACTAAGAGAGGAAGAAGAATGAGCTCTCCACCTCCAAACCCTAACCTAAACTATATTCTAAAACTAAGTATATCAAAATAGAAAACCAAAATTGGTTTATATAATAAGTTGGAATAAAAAAAGAAAAGAAAAGGAAAAAGAAAAGAAAGGGAAAAGAGCACAAACTATCTGGTATACGCGGTCGACCGATCGTAGGGGCGCGGTCGACCGCGCCTTCAAGTTAAGGCATACTGGCTCCTTTCCACGGCAAAACTCAAAACCGCGATCGATCGGGCCTCAAACCGCGGTCGACCGAGCCTCTATTTTTGGCAGCTCTTTGGTCCATGAAGAGGGGGAAAAGGTTGCAAACGGAAACGGCCATAACTTCACCATTCGAACTCGAAATCGCGCACCGTTTACAGCCACACGAAGCTTGCTCAATGAACTACGCATCCGTGGAATTTCCATGAGTAGAAGATGAAATGTGAATTGACTAGAATGACCTTAAAGTAGTGTCCGGCGACGAAACTTCTCCGAAATGCAATGGATCCTCACTTTTAGCATTCCAATACCTATAAAAGCACAATTAACCCTTGCATAGCATGTATATATCCAAATCCAAGGTTGTCTGGTTAATGAGCATAAATATAGGCATTAAGGACCGTAAAAGTGCTAGAATGCATAAAGATATAGGGCAAAAATATGCAATATTTGATACGAATCAATTATTGTCTAATAATTGTTTAGGAGATTTTATGTCTTAGTCAGGGGTTTAGGATAACAAATAATGAAATAATAATTTATAAAATCAAAAAGGAGAGAATAGGGATGAGAATCAATAACGAGAGACACAATTTACGTTGTTGGATCTAGAAATGGTACCTACGTCCACGGGTGCAGTGATTTCTTAATCAATAACTATGTGAATACATAATTAGGGTTTTTTATATGAGGGAGATAATTTAGATGTCCCTTTTTACATGGGTTTTTGTGCCATTTATAGCTGGTTAGATTAGAATATTATGAGATAGGTGGACTGCCTTTATAGGTCAGGCAGTTACACTGTTAGATATATGATAACATATAACAATGAGATAGCTACAATCCACCCATAGTGGGCGAAAGTTGGCAACAACTACGTTTCCAATTATTCCTCACGTGACTGTTAGGATTCCCTCATGTATATACGCAGGTACGGGTGTAATATATGAGCGAGACATTACGTCAGGCAAAGACAGTTTTCTGGTAATGAAAGCTGAGCGGGTGGGTACTGGAGCCGACCATAAAAAAAGATGAGGCCAACCAGATAAAGGGGTTAATGTGGGTCCCCCTTATGCCACGTAAGCTCCATGTGGCTCGATTCACTGAGGGTATAGCAGAGGTTATCTAGTAAATGAGCCCGAGTCTCGGGATTAATGCCCACAATAATGCTAAAATGCATAAATAAAGGGCTTATAAAGGAAATAATCATGACTAATCACGGAGCTCGAAATCACCCGGCGGCCTTTAGGCCAGGGTTTGGAGCAGTGCCTAGGGTCTGAGGTCGAAAGGGATGGTGTGAGGAACTTATGGAGGTGTCTGAAGGGTACTACAATGGGTATTCAGCATATACGATGAGCCGCTAGTGTGTGGTTCAATTGTGAGGCGTCATTTGGGAGAAGGGTCGCAACCATTGCACATCTGATGATATGCATGTTCCCAAGGAGCAAGTATACACCCAAATCGACCTTACATGCATCGCCCATGCGCGTTACTCACCAAACGTTCACACCCATTAAATTGAATAATATCTTCCTGTGGAATTTGAAGAGGCCCTTTCCTTATTAACATAAAAGTGATGAAACTTCCATTTACCAAGCTTTCGTATTTCCAAACTTTCATTTACCAAAACATTTTTTGTTCTTTTGTCCTCTAGCAGTTTCCTTTCCAAACCCCCCATCGTTTTCAGACCCTTGTGAAGTTCCATCTTCCTTTAGTCAAGGTTCCTTCGAGTTCTATCGGTTTTCATGTTTGTGTGTCTAAAATTCATTGTACGTAGTTCCACCACCATTCTTTCTCTTTCACTGGTACATTTTTCTTCCTCTATTTATCTCTTTTTTTAAAATTCTCAGTTCTGGCGCATCAAAGCCTTTGTTTTATATTTCACTTTACTAAGATTAGCACTTTTGTATCCCAATTTCCCGAAGTTAAGCCATATATTTCTGACTTCGTTACCTCAAAATCACCTTTATTTCAATAAATTTATTGGCTTATGACTTTTAGGCATTCCCTTAACCTCGCTCACTAAGAAAGACATCAATGCTAGAAAGATTTAGCGAATATGGTACAAATCGTAGATGAATTTAGGCCCGAACATAACACACAGACGGGATCCACCTGAGGAGCTTCTTTGTTTACTATCGGGAGGTCTAACCGTCCGGATAAAAGCGAAAACACTGTTCAAGATGTAGTCCCCTCAAATCTCCATCGAGATAGAAACACTAGGAACACACCCTAGGTCCTTATGACTCTATAAATTATATGTCTGAGCAGACTGCTGCCGAATTAGGTGAACAACTTGATTTTCCTAGGGCGCTGTTCATTGGTCATACTGACGAGACCAATCGGGCCCCGAATACTCATGAAGCGGAAGTATGCTTTTATGAGCATTGTTTCCAGACCGGACGTGGGATTCATATGCCAAATCACATCCGTGATATTATTTCCTTCATTAACCTCACTCCCTCTCTGTTGATCCCAAACTCCTGGTGGATCTTAGTGCGATCTTTGGTAAAATTCCACAATTTGTTCGGAGCCGATCACTGCCTAACTGTTGCAAAATTTATGATCATTTACAAACCCATTGCCTCGTACGGGGAGTGGTACACCCTCCCCTGTAGAAATAAGAATACAGTTTTTGTACCTCTCTCCCTTCCTCCAATCATAACTGGAGGCACCATTTCCTCTTCATTCGTGGCGAGGAATAGGAGTGTGACAAATAAAATGACATTATAGGTAATCTTTTTACCGTTCAACTTATTTGGAACAAACCAGATCTAAGTGAGTCTCACACTTGTGTAAGTTTACATTTCATTATTCGCATGTAACTTGTTTGTATTGATAATTTCGTTCATCATATGCAGAAATTTTCTCGAACTTTTCAAAGATTGACTTCGGTTGCAAAGAGAGAGTTTGAGTAGCCTTGGAGGAAGCTCACCCTTTTAAAGATATTTGTGACCTTCAAAGATTGAAGTACCTTGGATTTATTGTGAGGGGTGAAGAATTTCGCAACCACGATGCCCTTCGTCTTCGAGCTGACACCAAAGAAAGTCACCTCCTTCTCCTCTGATTCCAAAGTTCATATATTCCAGAGTCTTCAGGTATGATTGTTCATATGAAAAATTTTTGTCCCAATTCTTGAAATTTTTTCAACTTATCCAAATATGTTATCAGCTAATGGTGTCATGTTGTCTCATTGAGCATTCCAAGAGGCTCTGTAAAGGAATAATCATGCGTCTACTACCCATTAGTCCGTCGATTTGTTTGCCCCTCAATCGAATGTTGTTGTTGAGAACCCCCGAGTCCCATTGATGAAGTACCAATCCTTTCTGAACGGCTATTAGGATCTAGTGAATTGGGTTAAGGCACATCGTCCTGACGTGGATTTATCTTCCTTCAACCCTGAAGACTATAAATGGTGTGAGGAAGAACTTATGCATTCTCCTGCATGTATGAATCAGTAGGGGTATGCTGAATATGAGGACTCCTTATTAATCCTTAGCCTTGCGAGATTCGAGGATGAAGACCTCCATGTCTCCATGCATTAAGAACTAAGTTGTATCCTCCCTTTATGCTCTTGCTCTTATTCCAATTCCCTCGACTGGTTATTTTTTTCTTTTAATACAAACATTCTAAATAGTCTATAACATTTATGTTTGTACAACATAATTTCGAACTTGTTTTGCTTGTAATATAGAATTACTTTACGCTGAATGATATGGTTATTACTCTTTTCGTTTTTCTCGATTGTATGTTTTGACTGATTTATTTGAATAGTGTAAATGATGTGCCTTTATTAGTGCTTAGTTTGAAACTTTTGTAAGTAGGTTAGCCTTATGAAGGTGATAGGTGATGCCAAATTAATTGTTTATACTCGATTATTATTCTTGACCGAGTTAAGCTTTGACTGAGCTATTTATACTCGGTTGATGAACCTAGTTATTTATAATTCATAAATTAATGAATGCCTGAAGGGTGATGGGAGCGATCATTCTTGTTCCGATCAATAACTTTTATTTAAAAAGTTTCTCGAAATTTGTTACACCTAACTTATATCCTCCTCATATCCCCATTTTTTAAATATGAATTATGTGATCAGAATTTGCCCTTATTGACTCAGAGTTATTCCTTATTTATACTCGCGTCGACCACGTTGTGCAAACCAGAGCAAGTCTGAGGTGGTCGATAGTTCACTCGGTGATCAGCAAGTTATTCTTTTAAGACATGTGAGAATCGAAAAGGCATACCAGGATAAATCCAAATCTGAGACTTCATTCGACCGTTTTGTTAGTACATAATCTGGTATGTCCCGAACAAGTTAGGTGGGCATCCGACCACTTTAATGGTGCGTAAACGGGTATGCTCCGAGTGAGATGGGTGGGCATAATAGAGAAGCATAGTATTTGTAGAAATGTTCTCTTTATTCATAATGGTGGTGCAGCAGTGATCTACATTGTAAGGAAAAAAAGAAAATATGAAAACTCAATACTGAAGATAAATAAATGGATACAAAGATGCTTCCTAAATTCTAACTATTGAAAGGTTCCTCTTCAAGCTCGGGCATCATTTGTTCGACTATTAATAATATATTTTTCGATTTTCAACATTCCATAGTCGGGGGAGAGCGTTGCCTTCATGATCCCTCAGCCCATAAATTCGCAATCGTATTATCTGGGCAACGACGTAAGGGCCCTCTCAATTGTTGGTTAGTTTTTAGTACGTTGGATTTTTAGTCAAGTGCATCATCCTTTGGAGGACCAAGTCATCAGACTTGAACATTTATTTTCGTACCCTTAAATTATAATATAAGTGTCTTTTTACTAAGTTACGTCCATCTTTAGTGTTGCTTCTTCTCATCATTCTTCTAAGCTATCAGTGACACCTGCCTATTAAAATAATGGTTGTCCATCCCTCTACCAAAATAAAACGGGAGTCTCATATGAATTATTCTTAACATCACTATCGAAACATGATTAATTATTAACCACCTAATTAATTTAACAAACACTGTCATTTTTTTATCTTCCATTAACATACAATAACATTAATCGATCCACCATAATGCCATGCATAGTAATCATAATAAATGAGATCACATCATAATGTCTGAAGCCGAGATAAATAAATAAACTCCCCGAATACACCATCGGGTAAAAATCCAGTACATCCAAACTCACTGGCTAAAATAAATGGAAATACATAAGTCTGAATAAAATGGGCAACAATCCCAACCGACAACTGAAATAGAAAACCTAATCTAAAAAGCAATAAAGGAAGCAACTACTTTGAATCTTGTAAACCTCCACATCAACTGCAGCTATGTGTCACTGAAAAGAATAATCATCCTTGGCGTCCCTGTGACTAAACACCTAAAAGTTTTTGAAAATATTTAATACAGGTCAGATCCCAAAACCTTCGAAAAATATTTAGCAACTGTATAAGATGAAATTATTGAAAATATAAAAAGCAATCTTCATATTTAAAGCAGCAGCGCACTCGCATGAGATAATCCTCACCCCTCATCTAATGTGCGCACCTAACGTATGCTCGTAATCGACAGCTTTATGCCACCCCGCCTCACTAGCCTCATCACTAATTTCAATGCAGCGTATTACCCTAACTCGAGCATTGTATAGCACTGATTTGATATTTAGCTTACTTCTCTACTTAATTCATTATCTCATTATTAATCGTTCTCATATATATATATATATGTATAATCGAAACACATCAAATGCATATAAACACATATATCACTCATTAAATGTATATAGTCGTTATCCCTCCGAGCTTTATCTCGATGGATGCAAAATCGCTAGCACGCTATCAAGATTTAGGGAGTCCACCACAACCTGGGCAACAAGGTCGTAATCTCACCACCGAACCCAAAAAAAAATGTAACAATCACCGTAGGCGGTCCTGGCCTTAAGTCCGTAGTATTAACCATACCCCATTACTCTATGGGACTCCAACCATACACAACATGGTCATGTAGAGACCTATTACCTAGGGGAAACAGTACTACCTCTACTGAGATTCTCCAGAGTGACCTACCACGGCGCACAACCTCCACCGATAGAATATCCGCTAGGATGCGTATGTTTCACATAAATATCAAGCACACAAATATTAATACTCATATATATATAATCCCTACACCTGTTTACATATATCCCGAGTCTGCTAATCTATGACTTACACCAAAAGCCTATAAGTCACGAGTCTCTCCCGACTCTTAACATTTATTATTCACTTCTTAAATTAAATTTCGTTACATAACCCTTATGAGATATCCAAACCTTCCCAACCAACCCGTAAATAATAATAATACTCATCGAATTCTTCTATCCCAAATTCATAGTTTATACTGTTACCCCTTCTAAACACTCGTAACTAAAATATGAGTCTACTCTCTCCTACCCGAGGTCGGATAACTACTTATAAAATTCCCAGAAGTCCTACAACACCCTACAGACCTTTTTATAATTTATAATTTCTCAAAAGCCCCTCGAGTAAAAGACCTGATTGTCCATCACAGCAGGTCCGAATCGATTCGGGTTCCTAATCGAATTGATTCGACGTCCGAATCGATTCGCCCGCTGAATTAATTCGCCTATGAATGCCGAATCGATTCAATTATGGGCATGATCCCAATTCTTGAATTAAAAGTGACGGGTTTTCCAAACTCCTAACATTCAATTCCACCACTTTCACAACTTCAACAATATTTTTAGTCTTCCAAGGGTTCTTAAACATAAAATCTAATCTAAATTCATCCTAAGATTCACAAATCTCATAATCGTCATTCCAATTTCATCAATTCAACCTATTCAATGATTTCATCCCCAATTTTTTGATTTCTTCCACTTTTAATTTCTTCTTTAATTAAGTTGTTTCCCAAATTGTTTTTCACACAATTTAGATTATCATAAGTATTTAACCTCATAATAATCAAAATTAATTCCACGAAAATCAAGATTTATTCTCAAGAAACCAAGATTAATATCATCGCATGAGTCATATGTAAATCTTTTCCCCAAATCCCATTTTACATGTTGAATCCCCATCTCAAAATCAGTTTTTACTCTACCAATTTTGATATGAATCTAAACAAATACAAAATCAACAAGAAAGTTATACACTTGCCTTGAATGATGGTTGGATCTTAGTCTCCTCCTCGTTGAATTTAGTCAAGAATAGCCTTTTTCCACCGTTCTTTATGTTCTTTCTCCTTCTTTTCTCACCAAAAGACTACCAGGGGTTTAGAATGTATAACGTGGTTGTCTCCTAACCCTAATATCCCTTTTAAACCTATTAATCTCGTATTTAGGTCAATCCCTTAAAGAAACAAGAATTAAATGCGCCCGAACGGATCCCGACTAGTTTAAAAAGCTCATGGTAACCAATCTCTATCCCCGGGTAATTGATTTTTACTATTTTGACTCATTCCGGATCAACCGTGCACTCCAAATCACCATCTGAGTCACCAAACATGAATATCCTATCCCAAGCCACGAATAGCCTACCCGCATGTCCCGATTGAGATGCCGTCAATATCCATCATTATTACCCATTACAACGTACTAACAATTTATTGAATTTAATTTACTTTGCCACACTTAGTAAATTTTACTTCCACATAAATATTAAATTTTAGTCTCGCTAATTAATATTTATTAAATATGCAATTTTATTACAAGCACGCGTGTAATTAAAATGCTGAAATTAATTATTCAAAAATACAGAAAGTTACATACTTCCCCCTTACAAAGGAATTTTGTCCCCGAAATTCGGGCATACCTGCGGTGAAAAGATATGGATACAGCTCTCGCATATCATCCTCCCGCTCCCATGTCGACTCATCTACATTATGGTGTCCCCACTACACTCGAACCAGGGGCACCATCTTAGACCGCAACTTACGCTCACCACGATCAAGAATAGTAACCGAACTCTCCTCATACGAGATGTCTGGCTACAAATCAATCTTCTCCAGTGGGATGTGTCAAAATCCCTCTCACTTCTCTGATATCTCTTTACCAACGACACATGGAATAGATGCTCCGGTAATCCTAGACTACAAGCAACTAGCCTGACTCTCTCAATAACTGGAAAAGGCCCTATATACCTCGGTGCTAGTTTTCCCTTCTTCCCAAACCTCGAGATTACCTTCATGGAAGACACGTGCACCAAGACTTGGTCCCCAATCTCCAACTCTATGTGTCTCCTGTTGGCATCGACGTAACTCTTCTGCCTATCATGAGTTATCCATATACATCCCCGAATGAGCTCAGTCTTAGCAGTGATGTCCTGAATCATCTCCAGCCACAACATCTTGTTGCCTCCCACCTTTAACCAACAAGTGGGCGAACGACAAGGCCGTCCATACAGTGCCT
Organism: Sambucus nigra; assembly: GCA_949130495.1. NCBI lineage: Eukaryota > Viridiplantae > Streptophyta > Magnoliopsida > Dipsacales > Adoxaceae > Sambucus > Sambucus nigra. The sequence continues at coordinate 514,755,093 of OX422210.1, read as the reverse complement.
CAAATGGTGCCATACCGATGATGAATTAATAGGAGTTATTATAAACGAACTCCGCCAGTGGAAGGTACTGCTCCCAACCTCCCCCAAAATCGAGTATACACATCCTGAGCATGTCCTCTAACATGTGATTAACTCACTCAGTCTGTCCATCTGTCTGCATATGATACATCATACTCAACCGAAAATTCAAGCCCATCGCGTCCTGAAAGCTCTACTACAAATGGGAGATAAAAATCTTATCCCTGTAGAACATGATATTAACTGGTACCCTATGTAATCTCACGATCTCAGCAATAAGTAGTTGGGCGTACTGTCTCATCTTAAAATCCGTACTAACTGGAAGGAAGTGGGCCACCTTGGTCAGGTGATCCACGATAACATGGATGGAATCATGACCCCTCTGTAACATCGATAAGCCCGTGATAAAATCGCTACAGTATCTGCGAGAACAGATATTGTAGCGGCTTATGGTCCATGAATAGACCGAACTTCTTGCCCAAAAGATAGTGCCTCCAAATCCTCAAGACAAACACAACTGTTGTTAACTCCAGGTCATGTGTGGGGCAGTTCCTCTCGTGGGGCTTAAGCTTGCGAGAAGAATAAGCTACGACCCTATCCTCCTATTTCAATACACCCCTAAGTCCCTGTAGGGACAAATATGTGAAAACATTGTACTCCACTCCTCCCCTAGGTAGTGCAAGCATGGGGACTGAAGTCAATTTGTCTTTTAGCTCGTCAAAAGCTAACTGACAATAGTCATCCCAAACGAACGGTACCCCCTTGCGAGTCAGATTAGTCAAGGGACCCATAATCTTTGAGAAGCCCTTTATGAAGCGGCGATAATACCCCGTCAACCCCAAAAATCTCCAAACCTCCGTCGGTGTCGTGGGTTATCCCTACTCCCTCATCGTTGATACATTACTCGGATCCATGGAAATCTCTTTGTCCGATACAACATGGCCCAAAAATTGCACCTCCCTCAGCCAGAATTATCACTTCTCAAACTTGGAGTAAAGTTGATGGTCCCGTAATGTCTGTAAAACTATATGCAGATGCTCTGCGTACTCCCCCTCCATCCTAGAATAGACCATTATGTCGCCTATGAACACGATCATAAATCGATCAAGGAACTCCATGAATTCTATGTTCATGAGGTCCATGAACATTGTGGCGCATTCATTAGTCCAATTTGGCATCACCCTGAACTCATACGATCCATACCGCGTCAAGAATGTGGTCTTACGGACATCCTCCTCCCTGATGTGCAACTGATGATACCCCGATCTCAGGTCTATCTTCGAAAAGAACGTTGCTCCTCTCAATTGGTCGAATAAGTCATCGATTCGACGCAACGGATACTTATTCCATATCGTGACCTTCTTCAACTCCATGTAATCTACACACAAGCGAAGCGACCCATCTCTCTTCTTCATAAAAAATACTGGTGCACCCCACGGCGATGTACTCTGCCAAATAAAACCATGCCCCAAAAGCTGTTGAATCTGATCCCTCAACTCCCGCATCTCTAGAGGGGCCATACGATAACGTGCACGTGCAATTGGCCTCGTCCTAGGCCCTAAGTCAATAATCCTAGGCGCTAAGTCAACAACAAACTCAATATCCCGACTGGGTGGCAACCTAGGTATTTCATGGAATACATCCTCAAAATCCTTAACAACTGGAATCGAGTCCAAGGAGATAATCACCTGCTATGAGGTCTCCTCCTTCAATGTAATACAGGTGAGTGATCGATCCTCCCTCAGGTAGAGGCATCGCCACTAGATACATCTCTTATCCCATATTGGAGAATACAATAGTCCTCCCATAGCAATCCACAATTGCCATATGTCCTACTAACCAATCCATACCAAGGATGATATCGTAGCCCATTATATCCAAAACTAGAAAGTCGGTCGCTAAACACAATCTCCTGACATCTATATCTACACCCCTACATATGGAGTGTATAAGGGTTCCATTACCCAATAGCGAGTCAACACACATGATGGTACTACCGGTTATCTCTAACAGACCGGCTGTGTGTGCAAAACTAGTAGCTATAAACGAGCGTGATTCCCCCGTGTCAAATAACACCCTACCCATATGCCCATGAATATAGAATGTACCCTCAACTGCGGGAGGTGCTTGCTGGGCCTAAGGCATGACTACATCTCGAACGTTATAGACACGTATGTATTGTAACTGTCCTTGAGGCTGTGGGCTGGTGGAGCTGGTACTGTGTGGTAATTGTGCCTGCTGGGCACCCTGCTGTGGTACTATACCTAACTGCGGGTACTGTCAGGGTTGTCCCGATCGCTGGCCCTGATGACCTCGGTCCTGTTGGCCTCCCTCATTGTTCCCTTGGCCTTAGCGGCCCTGGAGAACATCCTGCTATTGTTGATGCTGAGGGCCCTGCTAACCCTATCTGTACCCACTATTCTCTAGTCGAAAACCTCCTGATCAAAACCTCTTAGCCGGATCCTCCTGTCGATAATCCCGCTCCTAATGTCTGCCCCAGTGCTATTGCGGTGCTCCATTGGCACCATTCCCTCCTGATCTACCGACCTAACTAGTATCTCCTGCTCTCTTGCTTCCCTTCAGGTGGAAGCGATAGGCCTAGCAATGAAGTAATGTCGCATTAACGACCACAGAGTAGGTGGTCAACACCGAGTTACCAAGCAAGTGCTGCCTGATCCTCCAAGTGAGTCCATCTATGAACTTCAACATCTTCTCCTCCATGTTCACCTCGTAGGGCACAAAGTTGGCCAGACGAGTAAACTCCTTCTCATATTCAGCCACTAACCTGTCTCCCTGAGTAACATCCAAAAATTTTCGTCGCATCTCTGTCTGGACTGTTGACGGAAAATACTTGTAGTCAAACCGCACCTAGAACTCTACTATAGTCATAACATCCCTCTCCTATGTCATGGTAATCGACTCCCACCACTTCAGTGCTACACCTACTAGCTTGAAAGCATTCAATATTTATCTTTGGGACTCACTGCACTCCACCAGGAGAATATGGCATGTAATGTCCTTCTTTCACTGGGAGGATGCCACTATATCTCAGCTGTTCAGAAACTCTAGTGGATGCCCATTCTGAAAGGCCTCCCTCATTCACTCCCAAGCTGACGGGCTCGAGTCAGTCTAAATGATCGATTCCACCTACGGCTGAAGCTGAGCCTGGCAAAAGTGTTGTGCCATTGCGGTCATCGCCACATTTATCGCATGTGCCACTATATCGGCCACCTTTGTGGCTATAATGTTCCCCTCTGGGGCTTACTCCTCAACACTCGCTCTTGTCTGACGGGTTCTCTTTGGCAGCATCTGAAACGAGATCAAAGGTTGTATAAGTACACAATCAAATACAAAGTAATAGAAGAATAGCGTTAGCAGGAAAATGCGTAAGTATGAATGTAACAGTCCTAAAATAAAGCTCTATATCAATGAAAGTTACGCTGAAATCGTAGTAAGCTGCACAGATCCTAAAAGACTCTAGAACCTAATGCTCTGATACCATCTGTGACACCCCGCATATTAAATAATGAGTGGCCAGTCCTCTACCAAAATAAAACGGTAGTCTCATATGGCTCATTCTTAGCATCACTGCCAAAACATGACTAATTACTAACCACCTAATTAAATTTAACAAACAGTATCAATTTTTTTATCTCCCATTAACATACAAAAATATTAACCGATCCACCATAATTCCATGCACAGTAATCATAATAAATGAGATCACAACATAATGTCTGAAGCTAAGATAAATAAATAAATAAATAAATAAAGTACCCGAATAAACCATCGAGTAAAAATCCAGTACATCCAAACCTAGAGACTAAAATAAACGAAAATACATAAGTTTGAATAAAATAGGCAACACGCCCAACCGACAACTGAAATAGAGAACCTAATCTAGATAGTAATAAATGAAACGGGTACTCTGAATCCTGTAAGCCTTCACATCAACTGCATCTACGTGTCCCAGGAAATAATAATCATCATTGGCGTCCCTGTGGCTGTACACCTACAAAGTTTTTGAAAATATTTGATACGGGACATGGCCCAAATCTTTGAAAAACATTTAGCAAGTGTATAAGATGTATTGTTAAAAATGTAAATCAATCTTCATATTTAAAGTGGTAGCGCACTCACATGGGATAATTCTCACCCCTCATCTAATGTGCGCACCTAACGTATGATCGTAACCCACCTAGTTATGCTACCATGTCTAACTAGCCTCATCACTAATTTTAATGTAACGTATGACCCCATCTCGAGTATTGTATATCACTGATTTGATACTTAGCTTACTTCTCTATTTAATTCATTATCTCGTTATTATTCGTTCTCATAACCTTACTTCTGGTTATCAATAATATTCACAATTAATTTTTTATGTTCGTATATAATTGTTTACCTCTTTATATACGTATAATTGAAACACATCAAATGCATATAAATACATATATCACTCACTATATGTATATAACTGCTATCCCTCCGAGCTTTACCTTGTTGGATGCGAAATCGCTAGCATGCTATCAAGCTCCATGGAGTCCACCACAACCTGGGCATCTCGGCTGGAATCTCACCACCGAAACCAAAAAAAATGTAACAAACATCGGAGGGGGTCATAACCTTAAGTCCGTAGTCATAACCATACCACATTACTCTACGGGACTCCAACCATACACAGCATGGTCATACAGAGACCTATGACATGGGGAAACAATACTACATCTGCTAAGATTCACCAGAGTGATCTCCCACGACGCGCAACCTCCACTGATAGCATATCCGCTAGGATGGGTATGTTTCACATAAATATCATGCACACAGATATTAATACCCACATATATATACAACCCCTATACCCGTATACATATATCCCGAGTCTCGCTAATCCGTGCCTAACACCAGAAGCACTAGCCTATAAGTACGAGTCTGTCCCCGACTCTTAAACATTTTATTATTCACTAGTTAAATTAAATTCCGTTACATAACCTTTATGAGATATCCGAACCTTCCCAACCACCCCGTAAATAATAATAATACTCCCCGAATTATTCTATTCCAAATTCATAGATTAGACTCCGAGTGTTACCCCTCCTAAACACTCGTAACTAAAATTCAAATTTACTCTCCCCTACCTGAGGTCGGATTACTATTAATAAAATTCCCAGAAGTCCTACAACACTCTGCGGACCTTTTTACAATTTACAATTTCTCAAAAGCCCCTCGAATTACAAAAATAAACCTGACTATCCTTCACAACAGGTCCGAATCGATTCGCCCATGAAGGCCAAATCGATTCGATTCTGGGCAGGAGCCCAGTTCTTGAATTAAAGTGACGGGTTTTCCAAATCCCAACATTCAATTCCACCACTTTCACAACTTTGACAATATTTTTAGTCTTCCAAGGGTTCTTAGACATAAAATCTAATCTAAATCCATCCTAAGATTCATAAATCTCATAATCATCATTCCAATTTCATTAATTCAACCTATTCAACTATTTCATCCCCAATTTCCATATTTCTTCCACTTTTAATTTCTTCTCTAATTAAGTTATTTCCTAAATCATTTTTCACACAATTTAGATTATCATAAGTACTGATTCTCACAACAATTAAGATTAATTCCACAGAAATCAGGATTTATTCTCAAAAAACCAAGATTAATATCATCACATGAGTCATATGTAAATCTTTTCCCAAAAACTCTTTTACATGTTGAATCCCCATCCCAAAATCAGTTTTTACTCTACAAATTTTGATATGAATTTACATAAATACAAAATCAACAAGCAAGTTATACACTTGCCTTGAATGATGGTTGGATCTTAGTCTCCTCCTTATTGAATTTAGTCAAGAATAGCCTTTTTCCACCCGTCCTTATGTTCTTCCTCCTCCTTTTCTCACCAAAAGACTCCCACGGGTTTAGAATGTATAAAGTGGCTGCCTCCTAATCCTAATCTCCTAAACCTCTTAATCGCGTATTTAGTTAACCCCTTAAGGAAAAATGACTTAAATGTCCCCGAATGGGTCCCGGCTAGTCTAAAAATCTCCCGATAACCAATCTCTACCCTCGGGTAATTGATTTTGACTCTTTCGAGCCATTCCAGATCAACCGTGCACTCGAAATCACCATCTGAGTCACCAAACATGAATATCCTTATCTCAATCCATGAATAGCCTACCCGTATGTCCCGGTTGAGATACCGTCAATCCCCGTCGTTATTACCAACTACGACATACTAATAGTTTACCGAATTTAATTTACTTAACCGCACTTAGTAAATTTTCCTTCCACATAAATATTAATTTTATTCTCACTAATTAATATTTATTATGTTGCCCAGAATATACTCAAGAGGGGGGGTGAATTGAGTTTTTACAAACTTTAATGACAAATTTATATTATAGAAAAATATTAAATTTAAATCACTTAAACAAGTTTCAGATTAATAAATCAATAAAGAATAAATCCTATAATATCAGATAAATGCAACTAGTTAATTTAAACAACTAGAGATGCAGATTTTAACACTCTAGAAATATTAAATTAATTTCCGTATTAAATTTAAAGTGATATTCTGAAATTAAAAAAAAAAAAATTATTTTACCCTTCAAATAAATTTAGTCAATTTTCGGAATTAGTTTATTTGCAAGGTAGAGTGATGAAAATATTAACTCAAGCAGGCATGTGCAAATAAATAAATAAAAGTGCTGAAAATAAATGACACCAAAATTTAACGTGGTTCGGCCAAATCCCGGCCTACGTCCACGCGCCTAGAGCCTCCGTCTCCTTTGCGCTTCACTAAGCCTGATCCACTTGCGGGTAGGATCAAATCACCTCATACAACCGAAGCTTCAACAAGGCTTCACAATAAATCTGAATTTTTTTTTTGGTAGTACAAGATACAATAACTGAAACTCCTAAAGATACTGTTTGCAATCTAAGTTTCTCCTTCTTTAATCAGACTTCACTAAATAATGTTGAAGTAGGCACAAATCTTCTCCTTCAATGATTGAGCAGATGACAAAATTTTATTGCTCTCTTGAATGTGTAGCTGAGTAGTGAAAATGAATTGCTCTGAATAGATTTCAAGTCTTGCTAATACTCTGTCTGGTTTTTTCTGTGTTTCCAATGCAGAACTTGAATTCCCTTTTTAAATGTGTCTGTCAAAAACTAGTTGTTTAGACACATGCATCTTGAGCATTAAATGCTCCAAATTTTCTGAGATGGAGTAGCAAAAAAAAATCTTCCTATCTGATATACAAATCTGTATTTTGCTTCTCAATAAAAAATGTGGCTGTTGTAGCATAAGAATGGCAACTTCAAAAGATTCGAAGTCTGAAAGTGTATCTCTCACAGTCCTCATTTTGTATATTTTGATCTGCAAAATATTAGTCTATAACAAGCAAACGAGATATCCAATGTGTAAAGGAAATATATATTTTCAAAATCACATGGGATGGTACATTCCCTCTCAGATGAAAGTGACTACAAAGAGTATTAATTCAGAGTATAATATATTATCAACTGCAACAGAAGAATTTGGACAGCTCCGGTCAAATCACTAGTACACCATGTACTACTTTTAATAAATGGGCAAGACATCTCTCGAAAGATTAAATTATAAGCCACAAAAAAATATATTCAATTGAAGGTGCGTGGCTCAATGTTTTTCCAAACCAGACAATATATATATATAACAGATTTTAGTAAAAAAATTGTTATAAGAAAAACCAATTTTTCGGTGTAACAGGTATGGTCCTCACATATGAAGCGGTACACAAAATGATCGCACGGTAATCCATAAAAGAAGCTGACATCAGTTATGTCAACTCTTAATAGGGCCGGTGTAAGCGACGTGGAGCTTTGACAGCTAATATGGGTATGGCTCAAAAGTTGTAAAGCCAGGTCAAAATCAAATGGGTACTAATTGACCGAAGACAGCTACTGAACAGATCTTACACGGATATGACCATTCTTAGCTTTATAAAAAGCTGTATAGGCCGAGCTATGACTTGGATGGAGAACAGTTAACAGATCTACTCAGATAATGCCACTTGCGTGTGGCAGTGAGCATGGAACAGATGAAATACAAAGATATTAACTCTCTATTGTCACCTCAATGGACATGTGGCGAAAAAAAAAAATTAAAACATATTTTTTTTTCGGATACCAAGACTTGGATAAGAGATAATCTTGCAGAGTCTTTAACTCTCAGATGTCACATCAATTGGACATGAGGCGGTAAAGAAGATTAGAAAATCGTTTGGATAACCGGACTTTCGGCCAGACCCACATGGGTTTAAAAAGCTTATAAAGGACAGGACATGATAGGGAGTGGGTAAGGAAGACCGTACAGACCCACATTAAATATAGCGTCAATCCGTAAGCAAGAGAAGGAGGAAAGAAAAAAAAACTGTCAACCGAGAAAAAAAAATAATTTAAACTAAATTTTAAAGAAATAGTATTTGAATCTGTACAAATAAAATATAAAAAGTATTTTTAACGAAAGTATGTTTAACAAAATTATGTTTGTCATATTTGAATCTGTACATATGTATATAAGGAGTATTTTTAATGAAAGTATGTTTAACAAAATTATGTTTGTCATTATCAAAACCAATACATTAATTACATTAAATAATTGATTAAAGATATACACTAACAATCTCCCCCTTTTTGATGATGACAAACAATGATTCATATATCTATAAAATAGCTTTTAGTGAGTGAATCATCATAATTTCTCCCCCTTTGACATTATCAAAAAGATGTACCTTAGTAAATTCAGTGAAAAAAAATTCCCTCTAACAAAAGGAATGTAAGCAAAAAAAATTAAGCAGGGAACAACTGTGACAGCCTTAAAATATTCTGATTAAACAGATAGTCGACAAGATCAAAAGAAGGAGTAATGAAAAAGATATACATGGAGGATTACATTTTGAGATTGTTAAAAAGATGAGATACATCTTTAGAACTTCCTTCAATCGTGATTTTTTCAACAACTACTTTGATCGAATTGTTTGCGTTGTCAGGAGACGATGTACTCGCAGTATTTTCATTCGAATGAGTAGAGTCATGTGGGTGCATATGAGCAGGTAAAACGAAAGGCCAAGAAGGCGGTTTTACCCATGGAGCATGCGGTGGAGAAGAGCGGATTGCAAGCATTGCGGTATCAAATGAGGGATATTTTTTGTATTGAGAGCCACTAACTCCCTTGATTTGAAGTTCACACTCTCCCCAAGTGGTGTAAATGCCGGGATCCTTTCCCACCCATACTACATAAAACGACTTCATGATATGAAGGAGGAAGAGTATCCTCATATGTATTTATAGGAGAATGGCCAGATATGACAAAATAACAGAGGGGTCCACATAAAGACATTATATATTTAAGTCATTTAAACAAGCCATACCGAGTTCACGACGGATAAAGGTAAACCGATCTTCCGATAATGGTTTTGTAAAAATATCCGCCAATTGAAGATCCGTAGAAATAAATTCTATGCGAACGTCGCCTTTTTGAACATGGTCGCGTAAAAAGTAATGTCTAATTTCGATGTGTTTGGTCCGAGAGTGCAATATAGGATTTTTTGTCAAACAAATGGCACTAGTATTATCACAAAAAATCGGAGTATTATGAAAAAATATTTTGAAATCTTCTAATTGTTGCTTCATGTATAAGGTTTGAGCACAACTGCTGCCGGCGGCAATATATTCAGCCTCGGCCGTGGAAAGAGCAACGGAATTTTGCTTTTTGCTAAACCAAGATACTAGGGAGTGTCCTAAAAAATGACAAGTGCCACTAGTGCTTTTTCTATTAATTCTACAACCCGCAAAATCAGCATCGGAATAGCTTACTAGTTCGAAAGAGGTGCTTTTAGGATACCATAATCCTAAATCTTTAGTGCCAATAAGATATCTAAATATGCGTTTTACGGCACATAAGTGAGATTCTTTAGGATTGGCTTGAAAACGAGCACATAAACATACACTAAACATGAGATCGGGTCTACTAGCGGTTAAATATAAAAGACTACCAATCATACCACGATATAAGGTAGTATTAACAGATTTTTCTTTTTCATCAATATCTAATTTAATAGAGGTACTCATTGGTGTACCAAGAGCTTTACCATGCTCTAAACCATATTTTACCAAAAGATCTTTAATATATTTGGATTGATTAATAAAGACCCCATTTTTGGATTGCTTGATTTGCAAACCTAAAAAGAATTTTAGCTCACCCATCATACTCATTTCAAATTCTTTTTGCATAAATTCTGAAAAATCTTTACATAAATTTTCATTTGTGGATCCAAATATAATATCATCAACATAAACTTGTACAAGAAGCATATCATAGTTATGAATTTTGATGAATAAGGTGGAATCCATTTTTCCTCTCACAAAATCATTTTCAAGTAAAAATCCACTTAATCTATCATACCAAGCCCTAGGAGCTTGTTTTAGACCATATAGGGCTTTATTAAGTTTATAAACATGATTTGGAAACTCGTGATTTTCAAAACCGAGAGGTTGCTTAACATAAATATCCTCGCTAATAAAACCATTTAAGAAGGCACTTTTCACATCCATTTGAAATAATTTAAACTTTTTAAAACATGCATACGCTAGTAACATGCGAATAGCTTCTAATCTAGCTACAGGGGCATAAGTTTCATCAAAATCAATACCCTCTTGTTGGTTGTACCCTTGCGCAACAAGTCTAGCTTTATTTCTTATAATCACTCCGCCATCATCCTTTTTATTTCTAAAAACCCACTTAGTTCCAATAATAGATTTATCTTGGGGTGAGGGAACAAGTGACCAAACATTATTTCGCTCAAATTGTAACAATTCTTCTTGCATAGCTAATAACCAAAATTCATCATTTTCAGCTTCTTTTATGTCTTTAGGTTCAATTTCAGATACAAAAGCTAAATTATTACAAACATTTTTCAAGGAGGATCTAGTAAGAATACCACTAGAAGGTTCTCCTAAAATATTTTCAAAAGGATGATTGTTAACAAATTTCCAACTTTTAGGCAAACTAGAGTCATTATTATTTTTATCTTTAAGTGTAGTGCTTTCATTATTATAAAAAATATCAATAGTAGGATTTATCTCATTAATATGCTTATTTAGGTCTAGAGCCTCATCATCAACATTGGGATTTTTTGAAGGAGAAATTGACTCATCAAAAGATACATGGATAGATTCTTGAACAACTAGTGACTTTTTGTTGAAAACTCTATAAGCTTTACTATGAAGAGCATAACCAAGAAAAATACCTTCGTCAGATTTTGCATCAAATTTTCCCAAAGTATCTTTGTCATTTAAAATGAAACATTTGCTTCCAAAAACTTTAAAATAACCAATATTTGGTCTTTTATTTTTCAATATTTCATAAGGAGTTTTGTCTAATCCTTTTCGAACAATAGTTCTATTAATTACATAGCAAGAGGTATTAACAGCTTCTGCCCAAAAATATTTTGGTAGGTTATGTTCACTTAACATAGTTCTAGCCGTTTCTTGTAAAGATCTATTTTTTCTTTCTACCACACCATTTTGTTGTGGAGTTCTTGGGGCAGAAAAGTTATGTTCAAAACCATTTTCATCACAGAATGATTCGACATCTTTGTTATCAAATTCTCTTCCTCTATCACTTCTTATGAACACAATATTGCACCCCTTTTCATTTTGAATTTTCTTACAAAATTTCGCAAAGATGGATTGTGTGTCACTTTTATGTGCAAGAAAGAAAACCCAAGAAAATCGAGAATAATCATCAACAATAACAAAGGCATAATATTTTCCACCTAGGCTAGCCACCTTGTTAGGACCAAACAAGTCTAAGTGTAGTAATTCTAAAGGCCTTTTTGTTGAAATGTCACTTTTCTTTTTAAAAGATGTTTTAGTTTGTTTACCAAACTGACAGGCACTACACAATTTATCTTTAGCAAACTTTATTTTGGGCAGCCCTCTTACTAACTCATTTTTGGACAGAATATTAAGTTGTTCCATGTTGGAATGACCTAATCTTCTATGCCATAACCAACAAGCATCATTAAGGACAGCTAGACACTTTACATCATGTTGTGACAGATTATCAAAATCAAAAGTATACACATTTTCATGTCTAGAAGCAATAAACGCAACAATATTATCTTTAGCATTTTTTATTAGACAAAGATCTTCCTTAAATAGCACATTATAACCTTTGTCACACAATTGGCTAATACTAATTAAGTTGTGTTTAAGACCATCAACAAGAAGAACATTTTCAATACAAGGAGAAGGATCCTTACCAACATTACCTATGCCAATGATTTTGCCTTTGGAATTGTCTCCAAATGTGACTAGACCCCCATCTTTAGCAATTAGGCTTGAAAACTTATTTTTGTCACCCGTCATGTGTCTGGAACATCCGCTGTCTAAAAACCATTTTGATTTGATCGATCCAGCTTTAAGACACACCTACAAGGAACATTTAAATAATTTTTCTTTTGGTACCCAAAATGTGTTGGGTCCATATGGGTTAGTAAACATAGAAGTTCCTTTAGGAACCCATGCCACTTTGGTGGAGAATTTATATTTTCAAAAGTTTGAAAAATGGGTATGTCTTCCACAATATGTACATAAAGAATTACCCATATTTTTGGAGTAATTTTCAAAACTTTTTTCATTTTGTTTTTCATTGTATCCAATTCCAGCCTTGTCATACATCCACCTTTGGTTTCCAAGTAATAGATTTAAATTATTTTCTCCATTTACAAACTTTTCAAGGCACAAGGTTAAATCCTTAACTTTAAGTTTTAAGGTTTCATTTTCAGAGACATGACTAGAAGATTCTTTAATTTTCAGTTTTGCTATTTCAGATTTTATGGAATTATTTTCAGATTTTATCATTTCTATATTCTCAAGGAGGGAATCATAATCATGTGATAAAGAAGAATGTATCTTTTTAAGATAAATATATTTAGTTTTAAGTTCATCAAAATTGTAATAGAGTTCATCAAAAGCACTTTGAAGTTCATCATGATCATTTGATGTTTCATATTCACTATCTGAATTAAGGTTAGAAGATACCTCATCATCTTTTGCCATAAGGCAAAGGTTTGCAACTTCTCCATCACTTGAGTCTTCATTGTTGCTACTTTCACCACTATCACTCCAAGTTGTAGCTTTCATGGCCTTTTTGTATTTTTCACTTCTTTTCTCTCTTTTGTCATTTTTCTCTTCTTTGGCTTTTGGACAGTTAGGTCTAATATGTCCTAACTCTTTGCAGTTGTAGCACTTTGGCTCAAATTTGGAGGTTGATCATGTGCCTTCTTTGAAGAGAATTTTTTGTGTTTTCCTGACCATCCCTTCTTTTTGGCAAGAAATTTCTTAAACTTTCTTGTAAGAAGTGCTATGTCACCATCTTCATCATCATCAGCTTCTTCACTATCTTCTTCTTCCTCAATGGATTTGAAAGCAATGGTTTTGCTTGCCTTCGGCTTTTCATCTTCAGCAAGTTCTTTGAGTTCCATTTCATGAGTGATTAATGAACCCAATAGTTCATCAAGAGAGATAGGTCTTTCTCGAATAGCTTCTTTAATTGCCAGCTTCTTTGTCATATAAGCAGATGGTAGTGACCTGAGAATCTTGCTTACTAATTCAGAGTCAGTATAGGATTTTCCAAGAGATTTCAAACCATTAATAATACTAGTGAATCTAGTAAACATATCAGATATAGTTTCATCTGTTTTCATTTTAAAAAGTTCATAGTTGTGAACAAGCATGCTAATTTTATCTTCCTTGACCTGACTAGTTCCTACATATGTGACTTCTAGTCTATCCCAAATTTCTTTAGCAGTTTCACAACAACAGATTCTGTTGTACTCATTTACATCAAGTGAACAGTGCAGAATATTCATAGCTTTAGCATTTATTTGAATTTTTTTAATATCAGCATCATTCCATTCATTTTCATCTTTAGGGACAGAAGCATTATTTACTATTTTAGTAGGAGTAAAGGGACCATTCATAATAACTTTCCAACCTTCATAATCATGAGACTGAATAAAATATTTAATTCTATTTTTCCAATAACTATAATCTTTTCCAGAAAATAGAGGAGGTTTAAAAATGGATTGACCTTCACCAAGAGATGTAGTAACATATGCCATTGATCTTTAACTCAAGATTGTTAAATCAAAAAGAAGAGTACCTGCTCTGATACCAATTGTTGCCCAGAATATACTCAAGAGGGGGGGTGAATTGAGTTTTTACAAACTTTAATGACAAATTTATATTACAGAAAAATATTAAATTTAAATCACTTAAACAAATTTCAGATTAATAAATCAATAAAGAATAAATCCTATAATATCAGATAAATGCAACTAGTTAATTTAAACAACTAGAGATGCAGATTTTAACACTCTAGAAATATTAAATTAATTTCCGTATTAAATTTAAAGTGATATTCTGAAATTAAAAAAAAATTAATTATTTTACCCTTCAAATAAATTTAGTCAATTTTCGGAATTAGTTTATTTGCAAGGTAGAGTGCTGAAAATATTAACTCAAGCAGACATGTGCAAATAAATAAATAAAAGTGCTGAAAATAAATGACACCAAAATTTAACGTGGTTCGGCCAAATCCCGGCCTACGTCCACGCGCCTAGAGCCTCCGTCTCCTTTGCGCTTCACTAAACCTGATCCACTTGCGGGTAGGATCAAATCACCTCATACAACCGAAGCTTCAACAAGGCTTCACAATAAATCTGAATTTTTTTTTTTGTAGTACAAGATACAATAACTGAAACTCCTAAAGATACTGTTTGCAATCTAAGTTTCTCCTTCTTTAATCAGACTTCACTAAATAATGTTGAAGTAGGCACAAGTCTTCTCCTTCAATGATTGAGCAGATGACAAAATTTTATTGCTCTCTTGAATGTGTAGCTGAGTAGTGAAAATGAATTGCTCTGAATAGATTTCAAGTCTTGCTAATACTCTGTCTGGTTTTTTCTGTGTTTCCAATGCAGAACTTGAATTCCCTTTTTAAATGTGTCTGTCAAAAACTAGTTGTTTAGACACATGCATCTTGAGCATTAAATGCTCCAGATTTTCTGAGATGGAGTAGCAAAAAAAAATCTTCCTATCTGATATACAAATCTGTATTTTGCTTCTCAATAAAAAATGTGGCTGTTGTAGCATAAGAATGGCAACTTCAAAAGATTCGAAGTCTGAAAGTGTATCTCTCACAGTCCTCATTTTGTATATTTTGATCTGCAAAATATTAGTCTATAACAAGCAAACGAGATATCCAATGTGTAAAAGAAATATATATTTTCAAAATCACATGGGATGGTACATTCCCTCTCAGATGAAAGTGACTACAAAGAGTATTAATTCAGAGTATAATACATTATCAACTGCAACAGAAGAATTTGGACAGCTCCGGTCAAATCACTAGTACACCATGTACTACTTTTAATAAATGGGCAAGACATCTCTCGAAAGATTAAATTATAAGCCACAAAAAAATATATTCAATTGAAGGTGCGTGGCTCAATGTTTTGCCAAACCAGACAATATATATATATATAACAGATTTTAGTAAAAAAATTGTTATAAGAAAAACCAATTTTTCGGTGTAACAGGTATGGTCCTCACATATGAAGCGGTACACAAAATGATCGCACGGTAATCCATAAAAGAAGCTGACATCAGTTATGTCAACTCCTAATAGGGCCGGTGTAAGCGACGTGGAGCTTTGACAGCTAATATGGGTATGGCTCAAAAGTTGTAAAGCCAGGTCAAAATCAAATGGGTACTAATTGACCGAAGACAGCTACTGAACAGATCTTACACGGATATGACCATTTTTGGCTTTATAAAAAGCTGTATAGGCCGAGCTATGACTTGGATGGAGAACAGTTAACAGATCTGCTCAGATAATGCCACTTGCGTGTGGCAGTGAGCATGGAACAGATGAAATACAAAGATATTAACTCTCTATTGTCACCTCAATGGACATGTGGCGAAAAAAAAAAATTAAAACATATTTTTTTTTTTCGGATACCAAGACTTGGATAAGAGATAATCTTGCAGAGTCTTTAACTCTCAGATGTCACATCAATTGGACATGAGGCGGTAAAGAAGATTAGAAAATCGTTTGGATAACCGGACTTTCGGCCAGACCCACATGGGTTTAAAAAGCTTATAAAGGACAGGACATGATAGGGAGTGGGTAAGGAAGACCGTACAGACCCACATTAAATATAGCGTCAATCCGTAAGCAAGAGAAGGAGGAAAGAAAAAAAAACTGTCAACCGAGAAAAAAAAATAATTTAAACTAAATTTTAAAGAAATAGTATTTGAATCTGTACAAATAAAATATAAAAAGTATTTTTAACGAAAGTATGTTTAACAAAATTATGTTTGTCATATTTGAATCTGTACATATGTATATAAGGAGTATTTTTAATGAAAGTATGTTTAACAAAATTATGTTTGTCATTATCAAAACCAATACATTAATTACATTAAATAATTAATTAAAGATATACACTAACATATTAAATATGCAAAATTATTATGAGCACGCGTGAAATTAAAATGCTTATATTAATTATTCAAAAATAGGAGGTGTTACAATATCACGGCTTCAGGTCGTTCGTCATTCTCCCCCTTCGAAGCAGTGCACCCCCCCCCCCCCCCTAGTGGGCCCCCCTTAGTGGGCCCTCTTGTCGTTGTCATGTACTCCCATGGGACTGACACTAGTTTCTCCACACACTGTCCCTTTAGTCCACCTTGATTTTTATCCCATGCAGCAATGTTCAGTTCGTGACTTCTACCTCTCTGTTGCACCTGGGATGTCTGGGAGTGGAGAAGTAATGCTTAATTCTAAACTTCTCGCATAGCTTCTCAATCCTTACGCTATCAAATTATCGTCTGTTATTAGAGTCTATGGTGCATGAGATTCCGAATCAACTGATGTTGTACCTCCAGATGAATGAATGCACCTTATGGTCGGTGACCTTTGTTAGGGGTTCAGCCTCAACCCATTTTGTAAAGTAATCGATTGATACTAGCAGGAACTTGCATTGAACCTTCCCGATTGGAAAAGGACCGAGTATGCCCATCCCCCATAGCGCAAATGACCATGGTGACACAATTCTCAATAGCTCTTTGACGGGCTGGTGGATGTAGTTCACAATTCGCTGACATCAGTACACTTCTGAACATATTGCTTGGCATCTTTGCTCCTTGTCGACGAATAGTAACCCTGCATCAATTCTCTTCCCATAAATACCTTCATGAAAGCTTCTTAAGACTATTGTTATTTCAATCGAAGAACACAGCGAAGGATCAGGTGGGCATACCCCCTTCGGTATAAGACTCCATCATAGATCAGGTACTTTGTTGCCTTGAGTTGTACGTTCTTGGCTTCGCCCGGTCTTTCAAAAGGTTTCCCTCTTTTATGTATTGGACATATCTGTCCATCCAACTGGGCCCTCTCTGTGCCACGTTGACTATCTTTTCTTCCTATATCTAAATGTTAGGTTGGTTTAAGGTCTAGGTTGGTTTAAGGTCTCCACGAAGGGATTCCCTTTGTCTATTGAGGCCAAATTTTTCCGAGTGATTGGCCTTCGCATTCTTCTCTCCGAGATATGCCTAATAGTGAACACCCGAAATCGTCTGGCCACTTCCTAGAACCGTTTCATGTATGCCATCGTGTTCTTTCCCTTGGCTTCAAATTCCCCCATTACCTATTGAATGACCATATTGAATCGTTGAAGAATTCTACCTAGTCTGCTTTGAGGGATAGGGTGAGTAGTGCTTCGATGATTAGTGCCTCATACTCGGCCTCGTTATTGGATGCCCTAAGATTGAACCTCAGTGCATATTCCACATATGATTTGTCTGGTGTTTCGATGATGAGACCTGCTTCACAGCCATCTTTGTTGGAAGATCCATATATATGGGCAACCCATTCTTTCGCTGCTTTTAATGCTTAAAAGTTTCATGATAAATTCAGCAATCGTTTGTCTATTTATGACTACTCTCAGCTTGTATTATAGATCAAACTCCTCGAGCTCAACTAACCACTTCATCAATCGTCCCGAGACTTTTGGCTTGTGGAGAACTTGTCTGAGTGTATAGTTGACTAAGACAACTGTAGTGTTAGCTTGGAAGTAAGGTCTCAATTTTTTAGCAGAGGCGACAAGTGCGAAGGCAAGCTTTTCCAACATTAGGTACCTCAATTTGGATCCCCTGAACACCCTATTGACATAGTATACTAGTCGTTGGACCACATTGTCATCCCTGATCAGAGCCGAACTGATTGTCGTGGAAGAGACGACCAAGTAAAGATATAATTTATCCCCCGGGGATGGTTTCGAAAGGAGTGAGACCTTCGATAGATAAGTATTTTGGAAAGCGTATTCACATTCATCGGTCCAAACTAATGCCTTTTTCAATATTTTGAAGAAAGGGTTTCACTTATCGATTGCCTTGTTGGCGAATATGTTTAATGTTGTCACTCTCCCTATCAGTGACTACACCTCCTTAATTGTCTTCAAACTCCTCATATCCCACACTGACTGAATTTTCTCTAAATATATGGGCAGGTAATGGACGATTTTGTCCATAATAAACCATTTTGCCAGGCATAGTGTGAAGTATGAAGAAATAGTTGAGTTGCTCTATAATATTTCTCAAAGATTTGATTGGGAGAAAATAATAAAAGATGGTAACATCATTGGACTCAAAAGGATAAGCTATGTTACTGATATCCTACGAATATTACATATTTTTACATTTAATTAGAGGAGAAAACGATATGTACTTTTATGATAAAATAGTATTTATCTTTGCTATTAAGATTGGAATATTATGGTCACTTTCTTCGAAAAAATCAGCGCATATATTGTATTGTGTTTGTATTTCACAATTTTTTTTATTTTCAATGAGTTGCCTTTATTGATTGAGTTGGTTAAATTATTTGTATATTCTAATCAAAAATTTATTATCAAAGTATTTAAACAACAAAAATATTTGAAACACCGAGTAAACACTACATGCCCTATTTGATTTTTTGGTTTATAAATATATTATATTTAAAAAATACTCCTACCATTTCAGTCACTTGCACTTTCCATCTTATATTTATTTTAATGATACATCTTTCCAACTTTTAATAAGTTAGAGGTTAATTTTTATTTGAACTTAAGTTCTTTTAAAGATGGTTTGACCCATCCTTTTGGACTTTAAAACTTGAATGCCAAAACATCTTGTTCTTCGCGTATTTAAAATTACCTATTTAACATTTTTTATCTCATAATTTTAGTTCTAGAAAGGATTTATAATTTTAATTATTATATTAAACTACTTCAATGATTAAAAATAATTGTTTTTTTTTTTGTTTAGTGATCATAAAACTGAATGAAAATTGAATTACAATGTATTCTCAAAATTAAAAATAGCAGTTGCACTTTTTGAATGTCATTCATATGACTTTTGATATTAATTTAAAATTCAATCTTCTTTCATTCGTAGAATATAGTGTGAAACAAGCTACAACAACAAAATAATACAATTTAAACAAATTCATCCATGCATCACGTGGCTTGCAGGCTACTTAAAGGTATATTAAGGATTGCAAAATTAAACAAGCTAGTTACAACAGTTGAATACACCAGAGGGCACTAAAAAATTCTCTTTCATTTTTTTGGGATTTGGCCCTTTTTTTTGTTTTGTGGGAATGTAGATAGTAATTTGGCTCAAATGCCACAAAACTAAATGGTCAAAAACAGAAATCTATGTGCTAAAATTTCAACTTATGACTTCTAATCAGACTTTTATTAATCAACTTTTATTAAATCTGAGGGTAGTTAACTGTTTACTTCACGGAGGGGGGTAAAAGAATTATTTAAAAGTTCATAGAATTCATCATAACAGCTTCATCCACGACATTGGATGACACGCATGATAGAAACCAGTTTATTTTATAAAAATGAAAACCAGTGAAAATAAAATAAAACAAGTGACGTAGTCATATGTCATCTTACTTTTCCAGTTTTTCGTATAATCCAATTCTATGGTAGAGATATCTACCATAATCTCAATGGGAGCACATGAAGCTCCTCACTTTTTTTCACAAAGGTTTGAAGTTAAAACAGTTTGAGACGAAAATAATGATATTTACAAGGACTTCCCCCTCCCTCCTATGGAAGTATATGCCCCCGAGCCAAATTTATTTATCGAGTTATCTCTCGACTGACATGTTGCTCGAGATGAGCGCGAACGGCTGTGACGATCTTGCCAGGGGTCCTTCCTGGGTCCATCTACGAAAACAATCGTGCCTTTCTCGCTATCCAAGAAGAGGGGAACCTATTAAAAATGCTAATACAAATTTGTTGACCCGACATGACCTTCCAATGTGATTGATTGAAACATGATTGATTCAGCAATGAACTCCACAATTTCTAAAGAGTCGTCAATGTATTGCCCAAATGAGTCGTCAATATGCTAGTACAAACATGACCCGCCAATGTGATTGGTTGAATCGTGAATGATTCAACACTGAATTCCACAATTTCTAATGAGTCGCCAACGTATTGCCCAATCACATTAGAGTGTCATGTTAACCCTCCTTAAAACAGATCAACAAATTTGGACTTTAAAAGTGCTCCATGTTTGCTAACATTTCTCAACTTCTCCACACGTTCTAAAGGGGGTAGTTACATAAACAATAGCCTTTCGATTATCCACTAGGAAATTGTATGCACCCTCACATCGTGTGCCATGGTATCTAGTATTTTAATAAATCGAGAAAAAGATGGAACACGTAACATATTTTCAACCAAACACCACAGATATAGAAAAATGATTAAGAAAATCTGTTATGCTAATCAAACACCATTTATTAAATGAGTTCAGACATGCTTCATTTCTTTACAAAGAGAGATTCTCCTATATTTCTTTTCATAAAACTTCATTAGAACCGAAAGTGATTTTACGATTTATACCCCTTATCTCGTACTTTTTTCTTTCTCCCGTTTCTTTTCCTTCTCATCTAAACAAGTTATTGAAGAAACAATAAAAAGTGGGATGGAAGGGACATCCTAATTTATATTCTCTTCTTTTCTCATAGAACTCCAGGATGAGAGAGAGAGAGATATTTTCTCACTCTCTCTCTATTTCCACCCATTCCAACAACTGCAAGGTGACGAAGGATATTTGGATTGTCCTTGCCAAGAAAATTAAGAACTCCAAATATGTGCAGTTCCCTGAGTAATGAACTGATGGTACAACATATCAAGATAAAGATTATAACTTTACAACTCAAAAACAAATGATGTTCTATAAACAAATGAAAAAAACGAAAAGATTATAAAATTGAAATTTACAAAAAAACGAACACTAAACACCCCCCCACCCCCAACACACACACACACAAAGCAAAGCAAAAGAAAAGAAAAGAAAATAGCATAAAAATAAAACTACGAAAGATTTGTAAAGAGGGACTTATGTAGAGAACCTTTGCATTACCTTTGTTAAGAAGAAAGCTGTTGAAAGGACAACACAATCCTGACCTAGAAGTCACTCTCGCCATCTTATTTAGAAGAGTCTAAAACAAGATAATATAAAATACAAAATCGCTGCAATCCTCAACATCATCGGCCCACAAAAAATCTGCAACAACAAACCCACCATAATGTTTAGTATCCAGCTTTTTTATTAAGTGCATTGTGTTTAACGTGAAAATACGTACCCCAAGTTGTAATGTCAACATAGATTATTCAACCAGCACAGGCACAAAAGGTCCTCGTGTGAAGTAACTGAAACTTTTCTATCCAAGAACAATGACATTTATCCATCCACATACAGATATCAGTGAGGGCTAACTCTCTCTAATTCCTGGGGTACTCAAAAACTAGGCCTTTTGCTACACTCCTTGCCCTACCATGCCCAAATAACTTACTTACAATAGCCAGTGCAAAATCTATAGATGTGGCTAGCCCCCTGCTTGTGATAAGTTTACCGTCAATAACTACTCGTGGGGAACCATCCGCTACCTGGTTGTTGATGAGTTCGCTCATGACAGAAGGATGTGCAGTGGCTCTCTTATCCTGCTTTTACAAAGGGTACCATAAATTTCCATTCTACTGTTGTACATAAATGAAAGCATTGACTTGTTTTGACTTACCTTGAGAAGCCCTTGTCTCTGGAGGATTGCAGGTGAAGAGCAGATTGCTCCATATATTCTTCCAGCTGATTCTTGTTCTTTCAGCAACTTCTTTAATACCCTGGATTTGTGTAAACGCTCATCAGCTGCAGCATTGCCTCCCTGAAAATTCAGGACCCTTCAACTCTTCAGAAATATGAAAGCGATCTAAAAATATCCATTCCTGACTAGACTGTGGAAGTCAAAATAGAAGGAGCTCTAATCCTAATAATAATAAGGGTGATTTGGCATTTCGCCCCCAAAGTTTTGCAATATTTTGCTTTAGGTGACAGTCACGATAATGTACCTTTGACCCCCAAAACTGTCATTTTTTACTATGCTTCTGAGTATATGCGACACTTATGGGGTTGAAGGAATATGTTACAAAAAAGTTTGACACCCAAAGAGAGATACAATTAAAAAAAAATGTGGTCAAAGGCCAAATCACCATAATACTAACAATAATCCAACCAGAGCTAATTGCTTTGTATATAATCCATATTGCTCGTCTTACCGGAAGAATAATTAAATCATATATGGCCTCAGCGGCGTTACTAATTAACTTGTCCGCAACAATTTTTGTGCCTCGTGATGCCAAAATCTTCACCGATTTTTCGACTGAAGCGACCACAACATCAATCTTCGCCCGTCGTAGAATGTCTACAATCGTGAC
Source organism: Sambucus nigra (assembly GCA_949130495.1). NCBI lineage: Eukaryota > Viridiplantae > Streptophyta > Magnoliopsida > Dipsacales > Adoxaceae > Sambucus > Sambucus nigra. Next base: position 514,732,171 of record OX422210.1, on the reverse strand, counting down.
CACTTCAATCTCTTCAGAACCATTTGCAACAGGAATGAGAACCTGTCATGTTTGAGTGGAGAGAGTATATTTCAAGGCTTTAATTGATGAAGAGCATAGTAGCTAAATTTACGGCCAGGCACCAAACAATCACATACAGATGGTTAATTGTTGAAGGACATAGGGAAATTCCGCAAAACGTTTGTTCATATGGATGTTACAATAAACTAACTTGGACAAACAATTTAGGATGGATGTGAGACAGAGCAGAAGGAACAACCAACTAATGCCAAGCCTGCATATGGCTGATAAGAAAGTGGCTTTCAAGAACTGAACAATGAGACAACCATAAGATATTGACTCCAAAAACTAGAAATAGAATTGGCGACAGTTAACATGTGACATCCAGAACTTTAATCACTTACATTAGCATATTTTTATAATATCCAAACCTGATTTATTTATATATGCATAATCAAGGGTACACAGAGTCTGTATGATAGTAAGCTAAGTGTAGAATAAATTGAGGAGCTTAAGTTGTGCAACTTGTATTGTGATGAATGTTAAGAAGTATGGAAGAAAGTTATGTAGCCGGGAAAAAAATCATACAATAAAGAGTTAGCAAGGTGAAATTGTGAAGATTTAAAAAAATATTTAAAAAGAAGGGGTTAGATGAATTGTTATTGTTCAAAAAAAGTGCCAAGTCATCTTTGTCGAAGAAAGACAGAAGACAATCAATGAAATCTTGTTTGGTCTTCACTAGGAACTTGAGTACGGAGTAGATCACATCAAGAGCGATTTCATCGATATCAGTGAGGCATCGACTGATCCAATTTTAATAAATAATCGTTTGGCAAATTCAAAGGCCCCACAATCTGATATTAAGGATTTGCTTTCAAGAAAATTCTCCAAGCTTCTACTAAAATTCAGATTACTTGAGGAGCTCATCTCTACATAAGTTGCTACAAAATTCATACTTACACGGATGTAAATCTAAGAATGCGGAAGCGTTATTGTTACACTGCACACCAACTACTAACTACAAAACACCAACAACAACAAATAAAACTAAACTAAGAAAAAGAGTTTATTTCTCTCTATATATTTTTTTATCAATATTCAAGTTGTGATTACAAATGATGACCAAGGGCCTATTCATAGGAAAGGCTAGCTTGCTAGCCAAGCTAATACCCAAAAAGACAAAAAAAGACAACAAATAACTAAAAAGACTAATTAACCCCGAAGATGCTTGGAGACTAATAAAAAACTAAAAATAAAAGAAAATGACAACAATACCCTAAACTAAAAATGCAAAATAATAGATAGTTTTCTCCCGGGAGTACAACCACATGCCACGTGTCTCTACGGATCACCATACACATCATACACTTTCTTGTAGTGGTGAAACAAGAAAAGGAGAGGGAAAACAAGAAATAATCTCAAATCAAAACTTGGTCTCTAAATAAAACAGATATGCATTATCCTTTTATACAAAATCCTTCATGTATTTTTTGTTTTGTTTTGTTTTTTTCTGGTGAGAACAATGTTTCAGAGATTTGATACAACTCTCATAGAAATAATGGTAGGGAGGTGTAGGAATCAAACATGTGTGTGTGTGATCATTATAGGATACAGTCCTTTGCAAATTTTGTTGATATAAAATGTTAAAAACCGTTTTATAAAGGAATTATATGATGTGGGTTGATGGTTAGAAGAGTTCTATGAAAGATTTGACTAAAAACAAGTTGAAAATCAAAAATTAAGAAGTAGCAGCCAACTTTGCGACACTGTAGGAAAATAGTAACAACTCTCTTTAGAAAACTCGAATTTGTGCACGGTTTGATGTGTTAGAAACCAAAAAGAAGTTTCCAAAAATATAAGGTAGAACATGTTATTTCTCAATAGATACAGTTTAATCCGTCAATATTTTCAATTTCAGGGGCTGTCAGCAGGACAAAACCTATGGTGGACAATTTAGTGTACCTGAAGATCCTGAATTTATATATTCATTCTTCAAGATGTTGCATATCTATTATAGAATATCCGGTGGATAGGTCATTGGAAAGTTGATCATCAAAAGGAAATCAAGACTACCCGCAGTCGAAATGAAAAAAGGAAAACATATATATACTCTGGTATGCAAGATGCGCTTTTATGGCTTGTTATATTCTTGTATGGGTATAGACTATAGTAGATGATGTAGAGTCATCTATATAATGCTTGTTAAATGGGTAGGAATATACGAACATAAGGTTCATGTGTGAAGGGTGTGAAGGGTGTGAAAACATGCATTGCATGTTTATACATGTTGATTAAATGATATTGGAATACTATATGACGGATTGGTAGGTGAGAAGGCTACTACTACGGAACCAAAGTAGATTTTGCTCAATTGTGAGTGTTGGACCAGAGGTAAGTGTACAACCTCATGCCGTATGTACTATATTTCAGATGGTTGGGAATGTATTTTGTGGGTACGAGGAGAATTGGAAACAAATATAAATGGGAATTGCCTTCGGATCTCGGGCTAGGTAGGAAGGCCAGATAGAAACGGAAATAGCCTTCAAACCTAAGGCCTGTTTGGAGATTAGGAGATGAATATTTACACATTCGGGCTCATAATATATGTATACATATTATTGATCGCTTATAATGGTGAAACAGTGTGTATGAGTAGTTTCATTCACCAAGCTTATTACGCTTACAACACACCCTAGTGTTTTTCTTTCAGCTAATGCTATAGAAGGAAGAAGTTCACAGCCAAGTCTACATGCATGGAATCATCAGGAGTTCCATTTTTTTAATAGTAGTGTGATTGTACATTTTGTATAGCCGAGTGAAAGAGTCATGTAACCCTTAACTTGTGTATTATGTTATTATACATGTTTGCAGTTTGTATTGCAACTGAGATCTAGTTGTATATTTCTTTTTATCAGAAATACAATGATGTATATTAAAAATAAAAAATAAAATAAAAAGGATAAACTGTACAAGGAAGCATGGACTAGCAGTTCACAGTACATCATAAGTAGCAATAAAAGATAATGTGGTCACTGGCCTAATATATGTTTTGGATTAAAACATCTTTTATGTATGATATCCAGTAACAAACTTTTCTGTATTCTTTTCATCAGAAATTGTTCTTAATTTAATAATATTTCTGGTTTAGTTTTGTGTGTATTGGTGTAACATGTACACCACAAAGTAACCCATGAAGTTGGTCAAATGGATTCCAGGAGTGTCATAAAACATAAATAGTTGGAGAGGAAGGCAAACCCGTGAATCTGAATTAGTAATAAAAGAAATTATAGATCAACAATAGCAATTGAATTAAGCAGGGAGAGGGGGAACTTACATGAGGGATATGATCAACAGACCACTCAACTGTATTGAATTCTTCTTTTATATGACTATCATCGTCAGTTTTCATTAGCTAACACAAAACAAGATAAAGGAGTGTTAGCTGGTGATGATTACCAATTAAGTCCCAAAAATACAACTTCCTTAATGAAATTGAGTAGATTTATTATGAAACAGGAAACGGGTGCTTACTGTAGTATTATGATCCAAAGTACTCTCTGATGTCAAAGAGTAGCATGAGCTCAGTGCACTTATATCTATTTTCCATTTTGTTTTCATGTTCCCCCTATCTGTGCTAAAAATTATACAATGTAAAACATGTATTTACATATTTGATATAAATATATCAAATGTATTTAAATCAAGGCCTCTTACTTGGTATAAAAACTTGAGGACAATATTTGAACATTTATAGGAATGAGAAGACCATTAGTGCACCAATTTGTGATGATGTTTTATCATAACCTTTGCGCCCGGCAGGGAAACATCGATTTTATTACCAGTAAAAAAGGAATTTGCCCAGAAGTTCAAAACTCGCCCTCATAGGATGAGGCACAAAACAGACTCACCAAAGATGGGGACAACACAGCATAGCCTAACAAGAAATGCAAGATTTTTTTTAGTGGCTATCTAACATGCCATGTAGCAACTCAGCAACTAGAACAAGTCCCGAGTCTAAACAAGACATCATTGAATCATGCAGAATTAAGAAATGGCTATGTAACATGTCATATAGCAACTCGAACAAATCCCAATCCTAACAAGAAACATCATGTCAGAAATTATAGAATGGATCTACCCATTACAACTCCTAAACACGCCGAAAGTCATGGCAATGCACTTGCTTCACTTGCATAGAAAGAATGCAATGAAACTAGCAATGTTTACTTTATACTGAGGAGGCAACTGAGTCCTGATAACAGTGCCATATTTATCTATACAACTCCCTCCGTCCCAAATTAATAGTCGTTGTTTGAAAGTCAACAATTTAAGAAAAAAATTACTTTCAAATGTGTCCTCTTACTTATGATGAATACTTTTAAACCCAAGACATGCACTTGGATTATTGTTCTCTCATTCACTCATGGACATTGTTGGGATGGGTAAATTTGTAACTTTGCCTGATTTTATATACTATAATCAGATTCGGCTGCTTCTACTTTAAAAATATAACCCGTGCTTCTACTTTGCAAGCCAAAGAACTTTCATTTATTCCCTAATAACTTACCATATTTTATATATAGTCAAATGTATTTTGATTTATTCATATTACAACTCAAATTATAATAATAATAATAAAAACTATTCTAATATTATAAAAATTAATAAATAAAAAAATCTGAAGATAAATGGGCACAGGTATCATGTGTGCAGCAGTGAATCAACTGAAAACAAATGTATACTTGCATGTCTTACCAATAAATGTCCGACTTCCTTGGCAACAGACTCCCCAAACAGCTGCTCTACTAGTGATATAGAAAATTCGAAACAAGTGCCAGGGCCACTACTAGTTGTCAGCTCCTTAGAAACTTGAAGATTTGTTTTAACAGCCCAGAATGTTGGGAGCTTGTCCATAAAGGCGGGGTGACAAGTCATCTTGCAGGACAGACTACATCCCAATTAGCCAACCAAATATATAGTAGTGTAAAAAAATCCAAACTAATGTAAAATACCTGTTTCCTCTTGAGAAGGCCCCACGGCAAAAGTGTGACTGCTGGAGCAGCACAAATAGCTCCATATAATCTTTTCTCTTCAGCTTGTCTGCTTGTAATTTCTTGGAGAATTTTACAATCTCTCAAACGTACAGATCCAGGCATTCCTCCCTTAAACAAGTGCATGTGACATCAGCCATTGTACAAATAAATTAAGCTAAATGTACGGCTCCTCTTTCAAATGAGGAGTCTCTATTTAATTGTCAAAACTTTTTTTTAAAAACACTAATCCTAATGTAATAAATGGTCAAGAATCAAGATCAAATCGTATCTAAAGTGCCTGATAGCATAAGTTGGCAAAATACGCCATGGAAAATAAGGAATCTTTTGGGTTTGCCATCTTTATGGCACATTTGATAGTCTTCATTTGCCATGGCAAAAATTTCCCAACTTACACTAAAGGAACACACACACATGCACATTTTAATGATTTTTCATGGCAAAATTGTTTTTGGAGCATGGGGTGTGAAAATTTGCCATGGCAATTTTCCATTTTGCAACACTATGCTATCAAACAGCCCTAAGTATTATAGAATAGGGTGCATTGATTTTCAAAACACCGTTCTTAATTTGACAAACACTTAAAAGGGAAGTGCGACTCTTAATTTGATATGAAAGGAGTAAAAAAACAGGTGAATACTACCAAAAATGGGGACAAAAGGACAGAAATAGAAGAAAAGTAAATCGAGAACAGCACTAACACTATCCTATCCATAAAAATGAAAATAATGCAGCACGGGATCAAAATTTGGATATCAGTGCAGAGTATCTAGCATTCTATAATGGGATTGAATCTGATGAGGCCCAGTTGCACTAGTTCTTTTCAGACATGCTCACTTCCCAAAATGTTACACATTTAGGAAAAACAAAAATAGCTCTCAACTTCTTTTCATATATTCAGCCCTCTAAAACATAATAGTGTCCTCCCAAATTGGGGGGTCCCAAATAGCGGAGCACTCTATTTATAGGGTAATGGGATAATGGAGAACCTTTTAGAATATGATGACATCGTAGTGTAGTGCGCCTCAACTATGACATCATTAAAACCTATCTAGCCTATTCTTCAATGCTCCAAAGGAATAATCTAAAGGAATATTCAATTATTCTAACAATAATAAAGCACTAAGAATAAAGCAAGAAGTAGAATTGTGTCCCCACGCCCTGCGTACACCTCATTCTTCCCCACTTGAAAAGGCTCACCTCAAGCGAGGAGGACCACCATCACTGAAGCTGCACAGATACCAATGGGCTCCCGCACGTGGAAAGGAAGCCGCCCTCAAAATTGTCCAGCATACCAGCTAGCAAATACCTACGTAGAACTAACCTAAGACCCAAACCAATGAACGAATAATCCAAACTCGAGCCTAGAATCGGCCACAAAGAGAACCAGAAGACCATCTCAGCGGGAGGGGCTAATGATGCCAGATGAGAGTCGAAACACCATAGATGAGCAGCTGTGATGCGTTATATAGGCGTTATATCCTGACCTCCAAAAGAGACTCGAATGCATCCCAAATTAGGTTCACGTACTCCATCCCAAGCAAACTCAAATGATCTGAAGCAAGTAACTTCTAACTCGGAAGACTCACTCCGGCTACCGGTCGCAAAGAATATCTTCTTGCCTAATGAGTAGGATGAAGTCAGCAAGAGATCAGAGAACTCCATATATGGGTCACATAATAATCTTCGGCAAAAATATGAAAGAAATCACTGATAGGGTTTTCTCGCCAAAGATGAGAAAGAAGTTCCCGATGTCAAACACCTTAACGTCCACGAATCTCATGCGAGTGATGCAACACTCCTCGAAGAAGAAGTTAAAGAAATCCCCAATAGCGTACTCGAGAGAATCAACTGGAGTGGTTGCCGTAAGAATATTCGATGACGAGGGGAAAGTGAATGGCTCGCCCAAAGAATAATGACTGCTAAACATAGTCAAGGTCTCCTCGCGCTCTTAAATTCAAGTATTTCGCTAGGACTCCAACGCAGCACATCCTCGCATACTCAATCTGTAATCCCCCGTATTTTATGTGCATTATTTAAATTGCGTATTTAATTATTTATTTGCCATGACTCGTAATATGTCACTTAGTATATTTTATACACTGTTATGGGATTCATATATGTGTTACGTGAATTTACACCTTTTAAAAACGAACATAATACACAGTAAAACACTAATTAAATATTCAAAGTGACTTAGTATTATGGGCGACTATAAAATGGTTGGCGACTAAGTATCGAGGGTCTCCTTCTTTGAATTATCCCCTCGGTATCTGGTTCCACGGATCGTAAAGTAGTTTCTTATAATGCTGAGCCGCACGTAAATAATTAATAACTAAATTTTAATTTAATCGAAGCCCACCGGTTTGTAACTTAACTTATTGAGATAATAAATCTATTAGAACTTGTTCCATTTCGGGTCGACTTTCGGGACACTTAGAAAGTTCGTTTTTGACTTAAAACAGTGGGATTTAAATCTATTGGGTTGGTATAAGGTTTTGGCTAAGTTTCGGGTCGTTTAGAACATGTTTTGGGCTCATTTGGTTGAGGTTAATAATGAGTCTATGCTAAATTTCGTGGCAAGCACTCCTATTAGCTTAATTAAAGAAACCTAAAACACTCATTAGATATTTGAGAAAATCCTAGAGAGCTTGGGAGAGGAGGCACCGAGGATTGATGAGAATTCGAAGGGTTTGGGGAATTTGATTCATCAATCAATATAAGGCAAGTGTACATCAATTAAGAATTTAATTGGAATTGTGTTATAATAGTAGCAGTCACTGGAATCTGAAAATAACACTTTTATCATCTAAAAACTAGTTTTCGTTATTAGAATAATTGTTAAATTAAGCTTTAATCTCATGTTAATGAATTAGGATAGTTTATTGATAAATTCTATGAATTGAAACTGTAATTTGATGAAATTTGGTATATTCTAAATCATAGTAATGATTCTCATAAAAGCACCCATGTTTAATCTGTAATTGAATCAAATCTAAGTTGAATTGGTTAGAATTATAAACTTAGGGTTCGAAAACTCATGATTGAATATGATACATAAATTCATGTTATAACCGCCTAAAACTTGTAGTTTTAGGTTAGAATTGTTGACATGCATCAAATACTTGAAGGAGAATGGAAATTGGATCGACTAGAGGCTTTGGATTTAGATTTGGGGTTGTTAATTGCCTTTTTCATATCTTGGAGAAGATGAACACCATGTTATTCTCGCTCGAACGAGATAAGAAATCTTGGAACGACATGAGGTATTTCGTTCGAACAACTTTGGTTTTGATTCGAACATGGTTCAAAGTATCGGCCGAGTTGACTCGGTATCGGCCGAGTCAACTCGGAATCGGAGGGCACCGATCCGATACCGAGAGACGTTTCAAAAAAAACACTGAATCGGCCGAGACAACCGCGATATCGCCCGAGACAACCGATTCCGAGACGCCTCGCCGCGATATCGGCCGAGACAGCCGCGATATCGGCCGAGACAACCGATTCAAACGATATTGTCATATTTTGTTTTATTTTTTGATAGAACTTTTATCTTTTACCATATTTCTTCGTTGTTGAAAATATATTGTAACATTTACAGAATGGTATTACTTTTTCAAAAGTATTAACATTAATTTTTTAAAACATAAAACTCTTTTTTTTTAAATGACTCTACTAAAAAAAATATATAAATCATTTAAAAAGTAGTACTCTTTTTTTTTTAAAAATGACTACTAAAACTCTATTTTCAAAGAAATGTTATTTTTTTACAAAAAATATTCAAATCTTTTACAAAAAATATATAATGTACATTTATGTTTGTAAAAAATGTACATTTCTGTACAAATATTATTTTGTACGTTTTTTGTAAAAATGTAAAAAAATGTACATTTTTGTTAAAAATATACATATTTGTAAAAAAATATATATTTGTACATATTTGTAAAAAAAGTGTACATATTTGTAAAAAAATATATATTTTTGTTAAAAAAAATGTACATTTTTGTAAAAATGTCCTTTTGTACGTTTTTGTAAAAATGTACATTTTTGAAATTTTTTGTAAAAAATGTTCTTTTGTACGTTTTTATAAAAATGTAAAAAGCAATATACATATTTGTTAAAAAAATGTACATTTTTGTAAAAATGTTCTTCTGTACGTTTTTGTAAAAATGTAAAAAAATGTACATTGTTGTTAAAAAATGTACATTTTTGTAACAACGTTCTTTTGTACGTTTTTGTAAAAATGTAAAAAAATATACATTGTTGTTAAAACAAAATGTATATTTTTGTTTTTCAATATTGTTATTGGTTTACTATGCAATATTAAATCTGACAACTCTGCCGCGCTTCAGTATAACCAATTCTACAATGCAATGCGTATTGAATGATGGGTTTGAATATATCTCATTGGTCCACATTGTTAATCTTATTTTTTTAAAATTTTCTATATTTTTTCCGGAATTTTTTGAGCTCTCTAAATAGCGTATATTTGCGTATCGCCCGATACCGCGACCGAGTTGAAAATCAGGTGTCCGATACCGGGACCGATACCGAGACTTTGAACCATGGATTCGAACGACTTTGGGGTTTCGTTCGAACGACTTAAGGGTTCGTTCAAACGACTTTAGCACAGTTTGATAATTGATTCTCAAGTAATTTGAGACTTGTGGTACTCTTTGTAATCCGTAACTCGACTGGATTCCTGTATTTGCTTTATGTGCAAGCATACCATGGTGTGTGATTGCTCGTAGGGGACGAAATCGGAGGGATTTTGATGAGGCGCGTATGACGTTGACCACGTCGAGACCCCAGTGATAGAGACGAGCTTACCTTGGACCTTTTACCCGATCCTACGGCTGATGTACCCGTGTCCCAAGTGGGAATAAACGGGTGAGTTTTAATGTATAACCTTGGGTATGGAGGCAATGCGATAATACGGGAATGCGTAGTGATTATCCTTTACTGATGCTTTGAGGTTGTAGGTTTGGGACAACCTATAACTATACCTAGTGCGCACAAGTGATCCCCAAAGGTAATAGGGATAGGCCTTCGTACCTTTATGTGCAGGCTTGTGCATAGCCAATCTATTTGGATGAAAGTGGGGACCTACGCACTTGGATATTGGACTTATGTGATTATACTTCCTTTACTATGCTTATACGCGTGATGTATATTCAAGTTATAAGATTATGGAACCCTATTAATTATAAACAAATGAAAAAGAGTTACAACTATATATCATTGGGTTCACTTGGGTTTGGGATTAGACCTTTTAAGGTTGTTTGCGGTGGGTTAACTTAAAAACAACTAAAATATGGGAGGAAGATGCATTATTATTATTGTGGCCCAACTTCAGTTAAATTCTTACTCTTTGTAGACTTGTTAGGTTTAATTCTGTTTGTGAAATCTGTTTTCAAGTCCTAGACAACAGTCGCCGACACAACCCTTATCTCTTCCACTCATTTCCAATTCCAGTTCATCTATAGGATGTAGGTGTCGAGCCTGCGTGCTCATTCTTTTTTCTTGCATTTACTTTTTAGTATTAATCCGTGTCGGATATTTGTATTGGAAATTATTTACGTTGGTGTATTACTTTTGTACTCAAATGTTGAAGTTTATATGTGAGATTATGGTCTTCCAGTGATGGAGTTGTATTTGTTTTGAGATTGGTATCAGAGTTTCATTTGGTTTATTTATGTATTACTGTTAACTCGTTATTGTTATAGTTTTATTTTATTTCAATCATGCTTATAACGATACAAATGATTTTAGACTCCTGCATTATTTATATTTAGAACTGACCAATCTAGTTATAGATTTTACGGGGTGTCACAGTTGGTATAAGAGCATTTCAGGTTTTAGTGTCCTAGGATCTTGAGGGCGTCCGTCGCTTTTCCGTGTAACATTCTTTAATACTTTAGAGTTGTATTGTTTAGGCTTTTGTACTCTTATTTCGTACGATTACTAATACGCTCTTATTTATCATCTTTCAGATCGTGAACACACGGAGTATACCCGCACGTCCCAAACAGGACGCGAGTGTCGAGTTAGAGGCGGCACTGCCTCAGCTGCAGCAGCTATCATAGCGCAGACAGTAGCCGCTTCCATGGTAGCCATAAGCCAGGCTCAACCACCACCGCTATTGGTTGTACCTACCCCGCATGCTAGAGAGCTTGAAGTGCCTTCAGTAAAGGCAATCCGTCGGAGTTTGTTGGATCTACGGATCCTTTCATATCTTTACAGTGGAGGCGAGACATTGAGAGGCACGTACACCAGATAGAGTGCTCAGAGGTGCTTTTGCTTGCGAGTTTCAAGCTAGTGGGGATCAGTCACCACGAAGGAGGATAGGTCGAGCTTGACCATTCAGCAATTTTGGAACAAGTTTGAAGGGAATTACTTTACACCCTCACTACAAATGAGTACGAGTTCTAATTTTATGAGGTTACGGCGGAAGGAGAACACTATAGCAGAGCATGAGCGAGAGTTTACCATCTTACTTTTTTTGCCCCCGATGAGGATAGATCGTTTCATTTGAGGTCTTACGTGGAAGATTAGGCAAGTGTTGCTTGGCATCCCAACCTTCACTACATACGCTCATGTAATGGACGTCGCACTACTTCATTGCCAGGACCACCACGACTTTCAGAGAGAGAGAGAGATCACCGAAGAAGGAGAAGATTGGGCTGACCACGGACTGAAGACTGGAGAGTAGTGAGTCGTCTCGAGCACAAGGAAGTTCATAGCAGCACCAGAGGGGACCACCACAGGGGGAGCAGCCCCCTAAAAGATTCAAATAATCAGCGCTGCCAGGGACAGGGATCACAGCGCCACCCAAGTCAAAGGCAGTATGGCCAGCAGCATCAGGGCCATGGCCAGAGAGAGCAACTACAGGGTCGCCAGAGGTACATGTTTTACTTGTGGCGAGCAGGGCCACTCATTTAGAAGGTGCCCTAGGGCAACCAGTTTCAGCAGGGACAACAGCAAATTGTGCCAGTCCCACCCACCACAGGCCATTGAGGGTACGTTTTACTTTTACGGCAGTTTTGCACCGATTTTGTTTGACACAGGAGCGTCACATTCATTTGTTAATACCGCTTTTGCTACAACTTTGGGGTTATTAGAGATTGCTACCAATGTTTTTGCATAAGGGTGTTGCTTTACATCATATGTTTGTAGGGACCTGGCAGCTGAGATTGGTCATTTGTGTTTCCGGTCGATCCATTGATTTTAAACATAGCGACTTACGATATCATATTGGGTATGGATTGGTTAGTGTAGTATCACACGCAGATCGATAGCGACGGGAAGGCGATCATATTTGTCATTCTCAAGCAGGAAATGTTTCTTATAGCGATGCCTAGACGCGAGTACATAAGAGGAGATCACAGTATCCTTATAATCAATACCAGTTGTCCAGTTGTCCAGGAGTTAGCAGACATGTTTAATGAGGTACCTGGATTATCTCCAGCACGAGAGATAGATTTTTGTATTGATTTGGCGCCGAGAACCAAGCCCATTGCAAGTGCACCATACCTTATGGCACCAATTGAGATGAGGGAGTTACGGGAGCAAATTCAGTAACTCTTGAGTCAGGGGTTCATACAGAAGAGCACGTCTTCGTGGGGAGCTCCTATGTTATTTGTAAAGAAGAAGGATGGTTCGCTAAGGTTGTGTGAACTATCAGGAACTGAACAAGGTTACGATACAAAACAAGTATTCGTTGTCACGTATCGATGACCTGTTCGATCAGTTGAGGGGCGCATCGTTCTTTTCAAAGATTAACTTGCACTCAGAGTATCATCAGATACGGATTCGGGAGGAAGATATCCAAAGACAGCATATCTGACGCGGTATGGATTATGAATTCCGGATCATGTTTGGGTTGACCACGCGCCAGCGGTGTTTATGGATTTGATGAATAGTGTGTCCCGCCCGTTTTTGGACCAGTTTGTCATAGTGTTCATAGGCGACATATTGGAGTATACTCGGTATGAGGAGCACGCGCATGATTTGAGGATGATTTTGCAGACGCTTCGGGAGCATAAGCTATATGCTAAGTTCTCTAAGTGCGGATTTTAGCCGAGGGAAGTACGATTTTTGGGCCATGTTATTTTGGAGGCTGGGATTTTGGTGGATCCTAGCAAAGTATCGATCATTGTAGAGTGGGCACAGACCATAACACCTACAAATTGGGTTTGACTGGGTACTACAAGTGGTTCTTTCAGGAGTTTCGAAGATTGTCGAGCCACTAACTCACCTCACTCGAAAAGGGGTACTGTTTTTTTGGAGTGCCCGATTATCAGAGAGCATTCGAGGAGCTCAAGGAGAGACTCACAGCCGCACCCATCCTTGCTTTACTACGGGACAAAGTGGAGTACATGGTATATAGCAATGCGTCACTCCAGGGACTTGGAGGACTTCTGATGCAGGAAGAGAGGCCTATTGCTTATACTTCTCATAAGCTTAACCCTCATGAGGGCAACTACCCCACCTATGATTTGGAGTTAGAGGCGGTAGTCTTTGCTCTCTGTATCTGGAGACACTATCTGTTAGGTGAGAGGTTTCCGTTATTTTTCAATCACAAGAGTCTTTAATATTTGTTCACTCAGCGAGAGTTGAACATGAAACAAAGGAGATGATTAGAGTTTGTGAAGAACTACCACTTCTCAATTCAGTATCGTTCGGGAAAAGCGAATGCGATAGCAGACACCTTAAGCCGTAGACCGACTATGAGTTTGACCAGAGGGAAGAGGGGAAAGAGTTATCCGATCTATGGGAATAGTGGTGGAACGCTTTGTGTACAGTAGACGTGACAGAGGCATACTTGGTAGTTGTGTCCGTTACAACTGATGTTGTGGCATGGATGATTTCAGGCCCAAGTTTTGGACTCTTTTTGTCAGGAGAGGGTACGGAAGCTCCTATCCAGGGGAGATCTCTTTTATTCAATTGGTTCAGATGGAGGTTTGAGATTTCAGGGGCGTTTGGTTGTGCCAAAGGGTCCCGAGCTGCAGAGGACAATTTTGTCCAAGGCACATGGTTCGCAGTTCACTGTGCATCCTGAGAGTGACAATATGTATTGTGATATGAGGAGGCAGTATTCGTGGGGCGGAATGAAGAGACATTGTTGACTTCGTGTCTAAGTATGTCAACTGCCAGCTAGTAAAGGTGGAGTACCAAAGACCAGCAGGGGATTTGCAGCAGTCGGAGATTTCCATGTGGAGCATCTCCATGGATTTCATTGTCGGATTGCCGAAGTTCCAATGGGGACATGATTCTATTTGGGTCAGCGTCGATGGATTGACGAAGGTGGCTCATTTCCTTCCAATGCGGACAGATTTCACCACGAAGCAGTACGCTAGACTCTTCGTTGCAAAGATTTTACGTCTTCATAAGGTCCAGCTCGATATTGTGTCAAACAAGGACAGTACTTTTATTTCCTGGGAAAGTTTTCATAAAGCAATGGGGATACAGTTGAATATGGGTACTGCATTTCACCCTCAGACAGATGGTCAGACTGAGCGGATGAATTATATCTTGGAGGATATGCTACGGGATTGTATTTTGAATTTACAAAAGGAGCTGGGACCACCACTTGCCACTCTTAGAGTTTGCTTATAACAATAATCATCAGCAGACTATTGGGATGGCACCTTGCGAGGCGTTATATGGACGACCATGCCGTTCTTCGAGTTGTTGGCTAGGGCCTTGAGATAGCATGCTTTTTGGAGTGAATTGTATACAAGACACCTCAGAGAAGGTGGCACTCATCCGGGAGAGTATGAAGACTGCTAAGGATCGGCAGAAGAATTACGCTGACAAAAGGGAAGTGTAAGTTGGAATTTCAAGTGGGAGATCAGGTGCGTTTGAAGGTCTCCCGAGTTATGAGATTTGGATCCAGGGGGTAGTTGGCACCATAATACATGGGTCCCTTCAGGATCTTGGATAGGGTGGGCCCGGTGGAGTATCATTTGACCTTACCCGACCATCTTTAAGGGGCACACGATGTCTTCCAGTTGTCTATGATAAGGAAGTTCCTAGGGGACGAGTTAGCCTATCAGCACATCGACCTCGACGGGATTGAGTTGCAGCCAGACACAAGCTACGAGGAGAGATCGCAGCACAATCTTGATCAGAGAGCAGACTACAATCGCAGGTCATTCTGTGAGTTAGAGTTCAATAGGGACAACTTGATCGCAGGTCATTCAGTGAGTTAGAGTTCAGTGGGGACACCCCAGCAAGGCTAAGCATACTTGGGGGGAGCGAGGACGACATGCGCGCGAGATATCCAAAGATCTTCAAGTCAGGTATATAAATTTAAATTTCGAGGACGAAATTCTTTGTTTAAAGGGGGAGGAATTTAATTCCCCGTATCTTCTGTGCATTGTTTAAATTTCATATTTAATTATTTATTTAACTGTCGTGACATGTGATATGTCACTTAGCGTATTTTATATATTGTTATGTGATTCATAAGTGTTACGTGAATAAACAGCTTTTGAAATGGGAATCATACACGATAATAGACTAATTAAATATTCGAAGTGACTTAGTATTATGGGCTACTATGGAATGGTCAGCGACTAGATGTCGAGGATTTTCTTATTTGGATTATCCCCTCGGTACCGGGTTCCATCGATCGTAAAGTAGTTTCTTATAATGCCGAATCGCACCTAAATAATTAATAATTAAATTTTAATTTATTTGGCTCGTACAAGTTTGTAACTTAACTTATTGAGATAATAAATTTATTAAAATTTGTTCAGTTTCGGGTTGACTTTCGAGATGCTTACAAAGTCCATTTTTTACTTAAAATAATGGGATTTAAGTCTACTGAGTTGGTATATGGTTTGGGCTGACTTTTGGACCGTTTAGAACATGTTTTTGGCTCATTTGGTTGAGGTAAATAATGGGCCTAGGCTATATTTCGTGGGAAGAACTCTATTAGCTTAATTAGAGAAACCTAAAACACTCATTAGATAATTGAGAAAACCCTAGGGAGCTTGGGAGAGGAGGCACCCAGGATTGAAGAGAATTCAGAGGTTTAGGGGACTTTGATTCAGTGACCAGTCCAAGGCAAGTGTACATCGATTAAGAATTTAATTGAAATGGTGGTATGCAAGGTTCTAAAAGGCGCGAGGCGTGATCGAGGCGTAGAGGTCAAGCCTCAAGCCTCAAGCCTTAGGAGCCTTAAGAGCCTAGGCGAAGCCTAGGCGTAGAAAGGCGTTTTTCCTTTTTTTATTATTTTAATTATTCTATGGCTAGTAATATAATAAAATCATACATACCTTGAATTTTGAAAATATATGGTAGCCATCTTTCTCATATTCATGCTCCATAACTAATATTTGTCAACTAATCCTTTGTTTTTAAAAAAAAAGTGTGCCTCAAAGCCTTTTACCGAGAATAAGGCGTAAGCGATGCGTTTCTCTCAATCCTCAAGCATAGGCGGACCTTTTAGAACACAAGTGGTATGATATTAGTAATCATTGGAATCTGTAATTAACACTATAATCTGATTTTTCTTATCTAAAACAATGTTTTAAAAGGCAAAATGAGGCCCACCTCGAGGCGAGGCGCTAGGTGGGCGGACTGAGGCTTACGCCTCTATTGTATTATCTGAGTTATGAAGCACGGACACAACACGTAATACGTGTTTCGACACGACACGCGATACGTGATTTTTCCAAAAACTAGGACACGTATAATATATAATATATGTTAAAATATATAATATATATTTAAATATATATATTAATGATATAAAACAATTTTTTTTCCATAAAATACATTATTAGAGCATTCTTAACATGAAATTATGAAAATGGATCATACAAACAAAATTCAAACACACTTTGACATTAAAAATCATAAATAAGGTAGAATCACCATCACATAAGAAAAAATAAATATAAAATATAAAAATATTAAAAAAAAAAAAGTGTCATTTTACGTGTCCCAGCATGTCGGCAACGTGTCCCAGCGTGTCGACAACGTGTCCAAACATGTCCCAATGTGTCCCAACGTGTCGAAGAGTGTCGCGTGTCGGAGTCGTGTCAAAACTGACTCGTGGCTTCCGGGAGAGTGTCGGTGCTTCATAGTATCTGAGGCTTGCGCCTTTTGTGACTGAGGCTTACGCCTCGAGGCTGTTGAGGCTTACGCCTCATTTTTCTCTCTCCTCATTAAGGGTAAAAGTGGTCAAAAGTTTTTAAAAAAAAAAAAAATTACCTGTCGTTTCCAACACAAGACAAGTCATTTGCTACCCAAAGATAATTCCAACCCAAAAACCCTAGTTGATCGTCTCTTTTACTCTAAACCGAACGTAATTTTCATGTCTTCTTTGTATTATCTATGCCGATGTGTCTTTTTTTGTTTTTTTTGCTCTTGTGCGGACTAGTCCGCATTTTAAGAGTGCAGACCAGACATGTGTCACCTGGCGGTGCGCCCAGAAAAGAGAGAGAGTGTGCCTATAATTTAGCCAATAATTTTTAGGCTCACTGCCAGGTGACACATGTCCGATCTGCACACTTAAAATGCGGACTAGTCTGCACAAGATAAGTACTATATATATATATATATATATATATATATATATATATATATATATATATATATATATATATTCTGAGTTTTTACTTATATATATACTCTCTTTTTTTGGCTATATATATAATATATATATAAACTAACTTTTTTTTTTTTTGCTATATTATTGTAGTGAATTGTCACTATTATGGATTTCTTTTGTCTTTACGGTATAATGTGTATTATGATGATGACAGGATGGTGTTATTATTTGTATTGTGTTGTGGAATCGAGTTTACATCGTTTGTTTTCATGATAGATGTGATACATATTTTGTTCGTCGTTTTATTATTATTTTTATATCATTTTTAGTGATTTTCGTGAAAAAAGTTGAAGCTTACGCCTCGGTCCGCCTCGAGGCTTACGCCTCAACTATGCATCGCGCCTTTTAAAACATTGATCTAAAACTTAATTTTCGTAATTAGAATAATTGTTAAATTAAGCCTTAATCTCAAGTTAATGAATTAGGATAGTTTGATGATAAGTTCTATGAATTGATGTTGTCATATGATGGAATTTGGGATATTCTAAATTATAGTAATGATTTATGAAAGGCTTCATGTTTAATCTGTAACTTAATCAAATATGAGTTGAATTGGTATAAGCTTAGTGTTCTAAAACTCATAATCTGAATTTGATACATAAATCCTTGTTATAACCGCCTAAAACTTATAGTGAAAGGTTATAATGGTTGATAAACATCATATACTTAAAGGAAAATGGAAATTGGATCTATTAGAGGCTTTAGATTTAGATTTTAGGTTGTTAATGCATTTTTAGATCTTGGAGAAGATGAACATTGCGTTATTCTAGTTAGAACGAGATTAGGATCACGCTCGAACGAGACAGGGAATCTCGTTCGAATGACATGGTGAACTAGTTCGATCGTTAGAACGACTTTGGTTTTGGTTCGACCGATTTAAGGGTTCGCTCGAACGACTTTGGCACAGTTTGATAATTGATTCTTAATTAATTTAAGATAATTAATTTGAGATTTATGATACTTTTAGTAATCCATGAGTTGACTAAATTCCTGTATTTGCTTTATGTGCAAGCATACCATGGTGTTTGAGTGCTCGTAGGGAACATACTATGAGGGATTTTGATAGGGAACGTACTACGTTGAACACATTGGTACCCCGGTGATAGAGACTAGCTTACCTTGGTCCTTTTACCCCGATCCTACAGTTGACGTACCCGTGTCCCGAGTGGGTATAAATGGGGGAGTTCTAACATATAACCTTGGGTATTGAGGTTGTATGATAAGACAGGAATGCTTATTGATTACCTCTTGCTGATGCTTTGAGGCTATAGATTTGGGACGACCTATAACTATACCTAGTACGTACAAGTGATCCTCGAAGGCAATAGGGCTAGGCCTTCGTACGTTTATGTATGGGCTTGTACATAGCCAATCTATTTGCATGTGAGTGGGGACATACTCACTTTGATATTGGACTTATGTGATTATACTTCCTATACTATACATATACGTGTGATGTATATTCAAGTCATAATATTATGGAACCCTATTAATTATACACAAATGAGAAAGAGTTGCAATTATATATCATTAGGTTTACTTGGGTTTGGGAATAGACTTGCATGCAGTTTAGGTTGTTTGGGTTGGGTTAACTTGAAAACAACTAAAATATGGGAGGAAGATGCATTATTATTATTATAGCCTAACTTCAGTTAAAATCTTACTCTTTATAAACTTGCTAGATTTAATCCTGTTTGTGGAATCTATTTTCTGTAGCTAGGCAGCAATCGCCACCACAGCCCTGATTTCTTCCGGTTCAAGTTCATCTATAGGATGTAAATGTCGAGCATGCGTGTTCATTCCTATTTCTTGCATTTACATTTCAGTATTAGACAGTGTTGAATATTTGTATTGGGATTTATTTATGTTGGAGTATTACTTTTGTACTCAATGCTGGAGTTTATATTTGAGACAGTTATGGTCTTTCGGTGATGGAGTTCTATTTGTTATGAGATTGGTATCAAGAGTTTTATTTGATCTATTCATGTATTAGTATTAGCTCTTTATTATTATAGTTTTGTTTCATTTCAGTTAGGTTTAGAATGATACAAATTATTTTAGACTCATGTACAAGGTTCTAAAAAACGCGAGGCGTGACCGAGGTGTGGAGGCTAAGCCTTAGAAGCCTAAGCGGGCCTTAGGGGTAAAAAAGTGTGAAAAAGTGTTTACGCCTTTTTTAATATATTATAATATTTTTTTAACTATAACAAGGCTATTAATATTTTATATACATGTTAAAATTTATATACTTATTAAAATTATATACCAGCCCTAAAATTATTACCAGACCTAATAATTTATATACCTATTAAAATTATCAACAGTAATAAACTTGAAAAATAAAATAAAAAATATTCCAGACCTAAAATTATACCTGTTAAAATTATCAACAGCAATATACTTGAAAAATGAAATAAAAATACATATTTGGTGTATGTTAAATAAACAGCCCTAAAATTATGATGTATGATAAAAAATATACTAGATAGTAGGTTATGATTAGGGCTTGAGCTTATGAGGAAGATCAGGGCAATTAGGACTTAAGCTTCAGATTGAGTCAAAATCGTAGAGAAAGGTTGAGTCAAAATCGTAGAGAAACTCCTTGAGATTGAGCTTGAGATTAGGACTTGAGCTTGACGATTAGGGCGATTAGGCTTCGGTCGAGAGAGTGAGAGAAAAGATATTAGGGCCGTTAGATGTTGGCGTTGTTTGCTGTATAAGCTGCGGGTTTTTTTTTTGGTTTAAAGGGGATACAAAACGACGACGTTTTGTATCCCAAAAACAAAACAAAAAAAAAAACGCATTGTAATTCGTGCTATAACCAAAAAATCGCATTTTTTTATGTCTTATAAAAAAAGGTTGATCACGCCTTCATACACGCCTGGGGCCAAAACTTGGCATATCTAAAAAGTCCCACGCCTAGACGCATTTTTTTTAGAACACTGCTCCTGTATTATTTATTGCTCCTATATTATTTATATTTAACACTGATTAATTTAATTATGGATTTTATGGAGTGTCACACAATCATCTTGATACAACACTCCTCGTACCGGGAGGCCAAAATCAACTCCGAACAAAACCCTGAGAGTGATAGTGCCCAAGCGAATAGTGGTCCTTTCAAGTATCAATCTCACCTTGCATACTCGCAACGACTTCGCGACTACCTTGATCGATGGAGGTGTCAAACAAATCGATAAAGTTTTCTCTAACGGGTCTGATGTGTAGTGACGAAAAATCACCAGTCAATTGGTAACATCTCCCGCCTACAAAACTGGAGGGCTAGAAGATGTTTGGGATATTTGGGAGTGTGTTGAAAATTTTGTTGGCCTAAATCGAAATATTAAAACTTGAGAGGAGGGTGCTAGAATTTCACACAAATTATGAAAAGTCAATTTTGTAATTATGGCCAAAATAAAGTATCAAACTTCATGTCAAGAGATCTACAAACAAGATGTCAATACTATTCTTACCATGCATTTGTTGACATAGTTGTTGACATTTGCAAATTACAAAAATTTCAACTTCATAAATTGACTCATTCCTTAAAATTCAAGTAAAAACTAATGAGAGAAACGAAAGAAAATAAAGAATTTGAACAACTAACCGGTAGCGCAACAAGGTCGAAAATTTGGTCTAAACAATGGGAGATGGAAGTATCAGCAAGCAGTCTGGTACCGGCATAAGCTTCAACTTGCAGCTGCGGCTCAACTGATGCCACCGTCACCTCCGCCCCAGCCCGGCGGAGAACATCAATTAATATAACAGCTTCCATTTCCTCCGTACCAAACCCTATTGGAACCAAAACCTATAAACACAAACACATCAAAATAAAAGGCGCACGTATCACTTAGAAACCCACTGTAGTATTTTGAGTCATGACAAGTAGAAAGGAAAAATAAAGACACCTTCTTGGGTGGGATAGTAATATCGGCGGTTGTGGGTGGAAGGAGGGTTTTGTTGGGTTTGGTAGAGCGTTTGGCGGCGGGTGTTCGAGAGGCGGCGAAGACGAATGGGAAGGGTCGGAGAGTGGTGGCAGAGATAATACCCATTTGGGGTTTTGGTGGAGGAAGGGAGAAGAGACACGGCACAGACTTCATTTCGTCAGTCCCGGGTTTAAAACTTCATCACTATTGGTATAAGAAAGATAGAAATTTCATGTTTGATTGGTCGTGCATTTTCATAAATAATGTGAGTACCTATTAATACTACTAGTTTTAAGCACCGCACGATGAGCGGGGGCTTTGTAATCCTTATTTTATGGTGGGAAATGAGCTAATATAATAAAAATTGTATAAAAACATTCAAACAATATTTACAAAATCTAATAATTTCAAAAGAATGAAAATTACAGAAGAAAAGTTTAAAAAACTGAAAATATTTTTAAAATTATAACAAAAAGTTTAAAAAATCTGAAAAATCCTGAATTTTTTTGGAATTTCCCGAAAAACTTTTTAAGATAATAAAAAATATTGAAAATAATTACTAAAAAACTGTAAAAAAACAATTTTCAACAAAAAATCCAATTTTAATAAATAAATAAATAAGTAATTTCCAGGAAAAAATGGAAATTTCGAAGACAAAAAAGATCCAAGTTTAAAAAACTGAAAATATTTTTAAAATTATAACAAAAAGTTTTAAAAAAAATCTGAAAAATCCTGAATTTTTTTGGAATTTCCAGAAAAACTTTTTAAGATAATAAAAAATATTGAAAATAATTACTAAAAAATACTGTAAACAAACAATTTCCTACAAAAAAATCCAATCTTAATAAAAAAAAAATCAGAAAAAATGGAAATTTCAAAGAAAAAAAAGATCCAAGTTTAAATAACTGAAAAGATTTTTAAAATTATAACAAAAACTTTAAAAAATCTGGGAAATCTGGAATTTTTTTGGAATTTCCAGAAAAGCTTTTGAAGATAATAAAAAATATTGAAAATAATTACTATAAAAACTGTAAGAAAACAATTTCCAACAAAAAATCCAATCTTAATAATTACTCAAAGATTCACTTAATAGTAGCTTTTTATTTCTAAATGTTGTATAGATTTGCATTAAGTCAAGAATGTTATGTACGTTTCTCTATCAAAGGAAAAAGTCTACTGCCTCAAAAAAATAAAGAAGCTTACAAAAAGTTGTAAAAGAAGTATCACCCAGTCTTCAGATATAGCAGGCCAGAAGGTTAATTCTTTGCGTATACCTGTAAAAAAAAAAGACGATATCTACCAACAGACCTCTTCCATGCCTGAGTCCCCTTGAGAATGGCCTCATTCCCAGTCCCTTCTTCTGAAACAGCCCCTTCCCCACACCTAATCGCAACTCGGCACACATAGTACGATCAGTATATATGGGTTTTCAAAGGAGGAGTTAATGGGAGAGAGGAATACAAACCGATACAGGGCAACAAATTTTCTACAAAAAAAAAAAATAATCAAAGTAAACAAATAAACTTCTACTGTAAAAAAATACAAATGAATGGGGAAAACAGTATTATTAGAAACCTCCTAAGTTGCAGATTTTGGAGAGAGAGAGTAGAGGAAGAGCAACTATTTATTGGGTTTCATGTAGACTTTTTGAAAACCGAAAATAGGTATCAAATGTGGTGAGATGGATGATGTTGATATTTAATATCCTTTTAACTTCCAAGAAAGAGACGCAAGCCAAATACATGAACCAAAGAGGTGAATAGGTATCAATGAGACGCTGATATAATAGCTGGCTTTTATTGTCGCCATGTGTCAACCTTACATAATTTGGGGCAACAATAGTTGAGGCTATTAATAAGAAGCATTTATTATTGCCACATGTATATAAATGATATTTAATGCATTAGTCTTTATTACTTGACATGTGTCCATTCTCTCTAAAGAGACACCAAAATTATATTACTAGCACTAGCATGCAGGCCACGCGATGCGTGGGCGAATTTAACATTTTTTTTTTGTTATTATGATGTTTTTCACAAAATATATTTCACGAATAAATGAAAATAGAATTTTAAATTAATATTAAAATTTAAATGATTTGACATATTTTATAAACAAAATACACTAAAATGTTCAATAAGAATTTGGAAAAAAATTTGAAGTGTCGGGGTATTGGTAATTGTAACACGTGTATACTAAAGATCAAAACAACCAAGCAAAAAATAAAATAACTTTCTATTTGTATCTATACAATTTTTTCGACTTTTACCATTTTAAATAGATTGTCAGTGGGTGAAGTTTGTGTATGAAATAAATAAATATAACAAACAAAACAAAAATAACTTTTTCCACCCATAATTATTCGATATTTGAAATCTTGACAAAGAAAAAAAATTTAAAAATAAAATTAAAAAAATTACCCTTTAATTGTAGCAAAGATTGGCAAATACAATTGTTGCTGGAACCCATTAACCCAAAGCAAGCAACACTCAATTAAAATCCTAATAACCCATTTGGTATAAAGATCAATTCAATTGCAAATCTTGCTCGTGTAAGAAGAAACCCACATTTAATAAGTTTGCATATTATTGAAAAAAGATTTAAAAAATCTAGAACAATATAGATAAAATATTTTTGAAGTTTTACTAATATTGAATAAAATATTTGAAAATAACAAAATGCAAAAAACAAATTCTAGCCAACCTTGATTAAAAAAACAAAGAAAAAACATCCCTGCGACACAAAAAAAAATCCAATAGTAAAACTTTCAAAACGACACCAAATTACCCCTTAACATGAACTACGATAACTTTTCGCATAAAAATGGGTCAGATGTCATGCACATGAGGATACTTTTGTCCAAACCAGTATAAAAGTTAAGAATAAAATACAACAAAATTAATAATTTAAAAAATTTATTAAAATCTAAAAATTATAGAAAAATATTTAAAACTTTTGAAAATTAGAGAAAATATTTTAAAATTTTGCGCATATACCAAATAGTCCCGCAAAT
Source organism: Sambucus nigra (assembly GCA_949130495.1). Lineage (NCBI taxonomy): Eukaryota > Viridiplantae > Streptophyta > Magnoliopsida > Dipsacales > Adoxaceae > Sambucus > Sambucus nigra. The sequence goes on along the minus strand of OX422210.1, from coordinate 514,707,556 downwards.
ATTTTTTAATATACATTTAGTCCAAACCTTTTTTTTTTTAATAGACGTTTCGTCCAAGGTTTTTTGTTTTGTTCAAAAACGCTTCTCACCACATAAACACATTCAATGGGCGTTTGGGAGACATTTTAGAAAGAAAAAAAGGTTTGGACTAAATGTATATTAAAAAATATTTGAGGGACATTTTGATAATTGATCATTAAAATTTTGGAAATCATGAAAACTAATATGAACTAATATAAAAAATAAATAAATATTCAAAAATATTATATTTTCATAGAATTTAGAAAATAATTTAAAAATATTTCAAAATTTATAGATATAAAAACTTATAAAAAAGTTTACGAATATTCTTAAAAATGTCTAAAAATAGAAAAAAAATATTGAAAATTTATTTTAAAAATATCTGGGAATAATATAAAATTATTTTGAAATTTGAAAATTACAAACAATTATTTATAAAATCTGGAAAGTACTGAATTATTTTTAATAAGTTATGGAAATAAAAAACAAAACGTTTAGTAAGTTTGCATATCATTGAACAAAGATTTTAAAAAATTGGAACACTATAGGAAAAATATTTTAGAAATCTTACTATTATTATATAAAATATTTGAAAATACTAAAATGCAAAAAATAAATTCTACCCAATAAAAGTTCTAACCTTGATTAAAAAAACAAAAAAAAGATTTAAAAAATCAGGAATAATAAAGGAAAAATATTTTAGAAATCTTTCTAATACCGAATAAAACAATTGAAAATAGTAAAATGTAAAATACAAATTCCAACCAAAAAAAGTTCTACCCTCGATTAAAAAAAAACAAAAAAATATCGTTTCAGGGTTATGTATGTTGTGTGAAAAACCAAAAATGTCTCTAAAATATGAGAGAAGGAAAATTTCAACCAAATATATGGTTCACAGGTTATATTAGAAAACATCTACTTGCAACAGTTTGATGAATTCTAAACATTCCTCTTTTTTTTATTTTATACCAAACAAAGAAGAAAAAATGAATGGTAAATTACCTTGGGTATGGATGGCGGCATCTGACTCCTCAAGGAGGAGTCCATCTATTTCAGGAGAATGTATAAACATGATTTGTGTTATGCTAGGGCTTTGAGAGTCCTTTTGTAGGCAGATATATAATCGGAAAAAAGTGATGCAATTGAATGTAAAGATATGTATTCCTCTTGTGACAATTCACCTTCTCAAATAGTTTAATGATCGTGGCTATTCAGTTTTTCAAGGTAATTTAGTGACGTGGGTCATGACTTGATAATGAGCATTAAAGCCTTCTTAACCTATAAGCTTTGAAGTATCATTAATAATGCGTCCATGTGTCATAGCAAGAGAAGAAGATATAGTTTTATATATTACTATATATAGATTTGTGCACGAATGACGAACCACTTTTTCGAGGTCTTAATGTCGTTTGGATTTTCAATAGATTTGAGAGGGAGAGAGAACATTTTCATTTCCAAGAAATTGAGGGGTCGGGAATGAGAAACACTTGGAAAAATAGTTCCATATGCATTCTTATATCAAGGAGAGCCCGAGTAAATGAGAGAGATTTGCATTTATGACAATGTCAAGTGTCAATTTTTTGTGAAGACATGTGTCAATTTTCTGTGAAGAGACACCAAAATTATATTATGTTATTAGATGAGTAATGCTACATGCCCCAAATCACTCCCCCAAATCTCACCCAAAATGACTTGTGCTTTGTGCCCTGGCGGGATCCGCATCACATGGCAATAGATGACAGGCAAGTGGAAGAATGACGTGGCGTCCACATAGGATTTTGGGGAAGTTATTTGGGACTCAAAGCATTTTCCTAATACTATTGATTAATCAGAATTCAAAATTTCAAATAGTTTAATCTCTTAAAGACATCAAACTTTTTTCCGTATAAGAAGAGTCCAAAAATAATAGTCGTTTAAGATTGAGTTCCCAATGATGAGAAACTAACTCAATCCATTTACAAAGAATTGTAATGCCATGAGTTGTTTGAATGTCATAAAATTCCTTTACACATAATATAACTTCACATTTAAATTACTTAACCTTATTTGTCAATTTCAATTATAAATTTTCAAAATATAATTGTGGAGCAGATCTAAAATAATACGTATGTTATTTCTAACATGTTACTATTTCTTTATAATAAAATGTATTTTGATAGATTCATCTATATCTACAAATGCAATTCAAATAGTAATAATCATAGGAAGAAAAAATAAAAAATAAAACTACATGTTTGGAAGGGCACAGTCGACAACAAATGAGTAGTTACCACATTTCACAATCCTTGAAGATTGATAAAAAATTCAATATCTCAAAATTATGACAGGACATAATAAAAAAATAAGAATGTGTCACAAATCCATCTAAGAATAGTACATATTACATTAAAATGAATGCATGCTCAATTTTATGCCATTTAATAGTTTTGAGACCTTGCTCATACAGTTGGTATGCATAATCTCATTCCATTAAGAATTGCACCATTAGAACTGTTGTTTTTGGAACTTGTCAACGGTAACATGAAAAAAAGGATATTGTTCCCAAGATGCTAAAATTAAGTATAAATAAGAAAAGTGAAAAAGTTCTTTGACCAAATAGAGCAATTCATGTAATTCCATAACCATTTTGTGAAGAGGTCGTTAATACAATTTCTTATATCAGAGCCACATCTTTAAGCCATATTCCTAGAACATTCGCATACCATATTAATCCATATTTGTGATGACTGTGGGAAAATAATTTACTAATTGGATATTCTTCTTTTAAACTCTAGAGAGTCGTCCCATATTTATACTTATATAAAATTGACTCTGATGGAATCATCAATCAAATACAAACTCAAACTAACACTATATGCAGATATCTGGATGTATTAATGTGTAAATTATAAAGGGAAATACATGAAAAAAAAAGGTTACTAATTCAAGTCTTGAGTGGATCGCCCATTTTGAAAGTGTAAGGACCAAAGTTCGCAATCTACCAAAAATACCATAAACCAATTAATTATTAGGGACATATACCAAATAATCCCTCTAACATTTTTTAATACAGGTTTAGTCAAAGACTTTTTATTTGTTTCAAAAAGTCCCTCAACATGCCGCTAGCGTGGACTTTAAAAATAAGAAAACATTGCTTAAATGGGTGTTTGAGGGACTTTTGAGAATAAAATAAAAAGACTTTGACTAAATGTGTATTAGAAAATATCTGAACTTTTTTGTATTTAATTCATTATTATTCTATAGTTTCCATATTTCTTACGTTGTATGTAATATGTTTTTGTCTTTTAATTATATAGTTTCCACTACGCAAGCGAAGAAACTATTTTCTTCACTTGCATAGTGGAAACTATAGAATTAAAACACAAAACATATTACATACAACATAGGAAATAAAGTAAGATTTGGAATAGGAGAGGATACATTTAAAAAAAATCTTGATTGAATAGTATTCCGTGTTAGAAATTGATGGACGAATAAGAGGAACCCACATGAGATTAAAAGGGGTGAAGAAAGAAGAAGGAAAAAGAGGTGAAATATATAATCATAAGTGTCGTATGTTAATACTTGATATGTATGATTATTGTATTTTCATTTTTCTCTGATCCTCTAAGCATTAAAATCCTTTCCGAAAATACTAAAAAACAAATGTAGAAGAAGAAGGGGGAGAGAATGAGAGAAAACTCGATCATAAATTACATTAACAGGGTGGCCATTTTATCTTTATGGCGAGGGAAATAAGTTGGTTTATGAGAAATTGGAAGAAAGGAACAGTTGGCATAATGGAGAGACAAATGGGTACTCTTCATTTTCTATATCTTTTTTGTGAGGGAAATAATTTGGTTTATGAGAAATTAGAAGAAATGAACAATTGGCATAATGGAGAGACCAATAGGTACTCTTAATTTTCCATAGAGAGGCGTATGAATTGGAAGCTCAATAGAAGAAGACTCGTGAACAATTAGATATCATATTTTTTCTCAGTTAATGGAGCTAAACCGTTTGGTTTTCTTTTGATAGGAAAACAATTCAACCGTGAAAGTAAAGATGAGAGAACGGAGGTAATCTCGTGAAATGAGATTGAATAATTAGAGTATTCCATTTTATAGTGTTTAATTAGCATTTATTAGATAAGCCACGTGGCATAATTATAGAAGGAGACACCATATTTATATAGAGTATATAGATTATGATCAGTCATTTTCATCATGCTTATAAACAAATTATATTGATTAAATTAATAATGATTATGATAAAATTATTTTAAATAAATAAAACTTAATATTAAACCAATATATAAAATTTCATGAATGACACTGTTCATTGTAAAAGTATATTCGTATATGTTAAATATACGGACCAAAATACAATTCTTAGTCATTGAAAATATAATTATAAATCCTCCTTATTTTCGAAAACCAAATGTATCATTTGCATGGGTTTTGTATATCTTTGTGCTAGGGCTTGCTACGAGTTTACTCCTTCAAGAAATATGCAATGAAGATATATAAATCTTTGAATTGTGTTAAAGAGATGTAAAAAGATTTATTACGTGGTAATATAATTGACTCACCAAATCAAATTTCATCTTCATTGGCCTCAATATATTTTCTCTTCCGTGATAACTAGGGAAATCCAATCACTTTTTTCATTATTCTGTCAAAAAGTACATATGTAGTTCCATTATTCAAAATCACAATTAATCCCCGAAAAGAATATAATGAATGGACATACCAAATAATTAAGTGAATAAGAAACATTTGACAAATACTCAATAACATTCTACTATAGAAAAATGACAAATCCTAAAACCTTTTTCTTACACAGTGATGCGTAAAATAATGATCAAAAGACTCTAATAAAACTGAATAGCATAAAAATGTGTGGTCGAGTAGAGGACAAATCAACTAAAAATACTACTTTGGGAAAAAAATTCAAAAACCTACCAAAATGTAAGAAAAAGTAGCGTCTTGATGTCAAAAACCTACTTATGTGTTTTTAAAGAAAACGTATTAAAGAAGATAGTGAATATTAAAAAATTACTATGAAAAATGACGCCCCGTGGATGAAAATTTCACATGTTTACAAACCAAAGTTTTTCCATGTGAGAGATCATATGTTTTGTTACATTCTCATACGAGTTTAACCCACCAAAACCCAATATTGATCTTGATTTTTATATCCAAGCGTCATGCCAAAGAAAGTATAAAAATCTCGGGTTAAAATACAAATCCAATACTAAAATAAACAAAACAAAACTCTGTGTGTGTACATACAAATCCAAAACTATAATAAAGAAAATAAAATTATCATTTGATATTTTCAACTTAACCCACAAAAGTCTTCATACTAGAGACTCTCTTTAATTTGTTGTTAACCATTTCATGTCTGCATTGCTTACCCTTGGGGATCTAACCAAAACCTAATCAAAAGGGGAGAAATAACAACAAGGGTAAATACGAGTAACAATATGGGAGAATGAAACAAAAAAATTTAAATAATAATAAAAAAAAGAAGAAGTAAAACCTGAATTAACAAATCGTGGGTACCAAGCTCAAACTTCAAACCATAGTCAAAGAAAAAATCGTGGGTACCTAACTATAAAGCCTCTCAAATGGCGGGTTTGTAATTTTATTTGATCAAAGTATGTTCTCTAACAACTCACTTTTAATTGTTTATATTTTTCCTTCTTCCCCAGAACTGGAAGAGCTCATATATCGGTGTTTTTTCATATGCTCCATTTTTTTCTTCGTATGTTATGCTAGCTTGGGAAGAGCATTTTATTGGAAAGATAAATGAGAGGGACGTTCATTTGGAGAGTCATGAATTTGTACATGTGTATTTAAATGTGAAAAGTTTTGAATTAAAGTAGTTTAAATTTGTAATTAGTTTAAGCGATATCATAATCTCAATCGTTGAAGGGAAAGTGAGAGTTGTAACTCTCGGATATAAAATAGAACAAGAGAAAGCATTGAAGAGGGCCACGTGTGTGTGTATACACACACACACACACACACACACACTAAGGATTAGTTAATGCGTATAATATATTTTAATCAAAATAAATTCATGTTCAACTGAATAGAAATACATTTTGAACATCAATTAATTTAAAACTTAAGTAGGGAGTGTGAGTACAGAAAATATCACAATAAAGAGATCCACGAAAATAATCACAAAGGCAGAAAGTAAAGAGCAAACGCAACAACGATATACATGGTTCGACAATTTGCCTACGTCCACGGAGAGGTTACTATTTATGTTAAGCGTCTTTCAAGACCTCAGATTATAGCCATTTGCCCCGGGTCAAGATGTACAATTTATAGTGAATCATCATAGAGTTTGAGTTGTACAAGGAACTCAAAATATCACGTGGATATACCAAGGAGTACCTAAATATCTCCTCCGAGATTGTTGGTACCTTATTTGACTATATTCGTAAGCATTCTAATATATCTAAAATACTTGTGTATAAATTAATTCATGATTTGGGTCGGGAAGCGTGTTAAATCATCTGGGCTGGTCGACTGCTTTCATGAATTGTATTAAATGGGCTCCCACAATTGCCCATAAAATATTTGGGCTGACAGTTTGGGCCAATAGATTTTAAACAAGTCCAAGGCCCAAGTCCTAACGCAGTGTCCAAAATCGGCATGGCACATTTGTAATTTTTGAGAGTTGAAGGGGGTACGCTTGTCCTTATGAGAAAATGAAGCGTTGAGATATTTCTGGGGAAGCGCAACTCATCATTTGGGATTTTTTAAACTGGTTCGTGTACAACTTAACCGCCAGTTCACTAATTTTGGTCGTCCTTGTGAATACTTTGTCTCTAAGCTTCCCCTCTTGTTCCCTGCTTCAAAATCAGAGTTCTTCTTCTTCTCCAAGGCTTCGTTGATTTTTGTAAGTTTAGCTTTTCCTTTTTCTAAGCTTTTCTCTGGAACTTATTGCGTAGCTGTAGTTGGGATTTTTCTTCCTTGTTTATACAATCATAGCGATGCTATATAACAAAATAGTAGATGAATTTGGGAGCCGGTACAATATCCTTGACTGAGTGATCATCGAATGTGCCCCTCTTCCTCGAAATGTATGTGATATCGAAGGGGGCACTAGATTCACACCCTACTTATAATTCAGGGAGGTTTAACATTTCCCCCAAATAAGTTGTTCCTTAGGTTTTCTAGATGTTTTGAAATCGTGCTCACACAGTGTGCCCCCAATGTTTGGAAGATAGTTAATAGGGTCCGTAGAATAAATAACCTTTATGGAACAAAATTAGGCTTTGTCGAGATCTGCTACTGCTATGTGTGGTTGCAAACTAAGTAAGGTCTTTTGTACTTAATACCAAAAAGGCTGAGCGGGTTCTGGTGGTGAGGATTCCCATAAAGATTATGGGGAACATGGTTTCATCGCTAGGAACTGGCAATGTCCTCCTGCTGCCGCCGACAAAAGGTAACGGGGACTTGTAATTTTTTACTATAGAGAGGCCTAAATAGGTAGGGGTTGACAAAAAAAGACCGCCCGATTGACCCGAATGGACCGAGCCGGATCGGACCCACATTTATAGGCTTTTTTTTATAAATCGGTCTTAATTCGGTCCTAAATTAAGAGACCCGAATATATTCGGTTCGGTCTAAAATGTCCATTTTAAATTTGGTCTTAGGATCGGACCGAACCGTTTACTTTAATTTTATATAATATATATTAATTTTATATAGATATATGTTATTAGTAAATAACGAAACCTAAAACTTTATCACTTAAACTCGGGTCGCCCAACAACACAGCTCTCCCTTTCCTCTCTATGTCAACTCTTTCACTTTCGTCTCTCTCTCTCTAAACACCATAACTCGCACTTTCCCCACTCCTATTAGATTAAGTTTGTCGAAGTTCAGCTCTGCTAGTGGGTTGCCTTCCCCATCGGCTAAATTTAGGCAGCTTGGAGAGGAAAGAGATGAATTCTCACGACTGTTCCTTCCTTCGACTGGACAGGCTCTTCGAGAGCATGTAAATGGTGTTTGAAAATTGTGGTTTTATACCACACATACTGGTATAAAACCCATTAGGGTCCTCAACGCTGGTTTATTTTTTTCAATCTTCTTCTACTTGGGTATAAAATACGTGAGTTTCACTTCTCAATCTTCTCCTACTCTGGTATAAAACCCATTGTGTCTTTTATGGTTTATTTTTCTTAATCCAAAATTGTATGGATTTTTGTGGCTTCCGACTTTTCTAGTGTAAAACCCATTGTGATGATGTGGCTTCCAATTTTTCTGGTATATAACCAATTGTGGTGTGGCTTATAATTTTTATGTTATAAGACTCATTATTTTTCTAGTATAAAACCCATTGAGGCTTCTGATTTTTGTGATATATTATTTTGCTATAAAAATCCATAGTGGGCTGTCCAAAAAAATTGCAAACAGGTAACCCAAAAAATTGTAAACAATGGCAATAGAATGGACATGAGATGTTAATAGAATGGACACAATGGCAATGAACAACAAAAAAAAGTAAATAAATATAAATGTGGACCGATTATTAACTGAATCAAACCGAAAATAGTCTGGACCGAAAAAATAGGCTAAATCGATTAAATCGGTCTGAATTCGGTCTTCTCAAATATGGGACCGAATAATTCGATCTGGCACATAAAATGGTCAAAAATCGGACCGAATCGGACCAGACCGCGCCCACCCCTATAAATAGGTCATTTCTTCTTTTTCGTTCTTACCTATTCATTTTTTTACATTTTTGTCCTTTGTCCTCTTAGCTAATGTTCTCCTTCCTTTGTTCTTACAGCTCGTGCCAAAACCCAGGAGCTTGATATAAGCGAGGTTGATGCTGATGAGCTTGTGAAAGTTTGGAGCATCACGAAAAGGTTAGAAGACGATGAGCATCCAAGGTCGGTGGCCTTACTATTAGAATATAAAAACATTGTCACCAATTTTATTGCTCGTCCGATTAATAAGGTTCCAACCTTAAAAGCTCGTGAGGTATGTCCTTCTAACCCTATTATGATAGAGGATGAGGAAGAGGAAACTAAGGATGAGGGAGAAGGGTTTGAAGAAGAAGAAGAAGAAGAAGAAGAAGAAGAAGAAGAAGAAGAAGAAGAAGGAGAAAAGGACGAAACAAACATAGCCCTGTTGATAGAGAGAATAAAGTTGAGGCTCCTTGATGATAAGGATGATCAAGCCATCCTATCTGATCGACTTAAGTCTCTGAAGACGTCTGATACCGGGTCCCCGAGGACTATCGGCTCTAATCTATTAGATAAGGGGAAAGAGAAAGAGAAGAGGAATGAGATATAAGAGAGAATAAGAGAGAGAGAGAGAGAGAGAGAGAGAGGGAAATGAGAAAATAAGAGAGAAGAAGATATAAAGAAGGCAAAAAAAAATTAGCTCGTATTGTAGCTGCTGAGGGGGCTAGCGTGGGTAATGCCCCCTACTTCGCCCCCGACCTGCTGAAAAGGGAAGTGATCGTTGCTAACTATGAGCGTTCTTCGAGGTTCGATCGTCCCAGCTCTCCCTAAAATCAGCCCAAGGGATAGCCCTAGTAAGTCCTTATAATCAAACTATTTCACTTTTCTCTTTTTTTTTTCTTTTTTTGTGCCAATTCCGTGATTTTATTTCTCTTCGTGCAATTATTATCTGATTTCATAACTCTCCTGGACGACCATGCTGACAAGTTTAGGAAGGAGCAGGAGCTAAAAGATGATCTGAAGGCTGAGAATAAGGCCTTTGTTGAAGCTCTCCAGGCATGGGAGCAGGAGAAAGGGAAGTTGTCCAAGGCTTTTGATGATTTAACGCGCTTAAAAGAAGGTAGCTGCTGAAAAGGATAAGCTTATCAAGGAAAATTAGAGCTTATCGAGCAAGGTTACTAAGCTGGAAGAGGACCTTTCTCAGGGTAAGAACACCAGCTATCGTAAAGGCTTTAATAAAGCCTATGATGATGTAAAAGGGAAGTTCGCCTATGATTGCAAGGTTGCTTTTAAAAAGGGTTAGGATCAAGCCCTGAAGGCTATTGGAACTTCTGTTGAATCTGAACTTTTTAACCTTCACTCCCCTCGCCCTGTACCATATGAGGAGGAGGAAGATGGTGATGGTCAGCCTACTGGTAGAACGAATATTATTCATGCCGATGGTAGAATAGACGTTGGCTAAGGCTCTAGAACTACTGATAAGGGGAAGACCATTGTGCAAGAAGAGCAGGTGACAAAGCAAGGCTTATAGATTAGGAACTTATTTTCTTTCCCTATACAAGTTTTTTTTCTTTTAAAAATTTGTACTTCTCCCTTTGATCCAGTTGTATTGGCCTAGGCCGCCCTTTTATGAATGAATGAAAAATGTTATATTTTACATCCATTAATGTCTTATCTACGTTTTTTTAATTTTCATTTGGTTTGCTAATTATAGACCATCGATTTAGATGAATATATCCCGAAAAGCTCCCACCTAGGGCAGATTCTTGGGCCAAACATCATTTTTAAGGCTTGCAAAGCCTTTATAAAGATCTGTAAATCTTTTAGGGCAAGAAATGAGCAATAAAAAAACCAGGCTGAGCTGGTTACCAAGCTCAAAGATAGGCTCGAATAGATAGAGGAGATTAGGGTCTCGATTCAAAAAGAGGTAAATGATTTAAAGGCCAAACTTTTGGATGCCAATGAGGTGAATCAAGTGAGCGAGCTGATCTAGAAGGAAAACGATGATCTGAGAAAAGAAGTTGCTCGACTAAAGGAGAAAACCCCATTAGGGTCCTCTCTAGTGATGCGAGGATCTTTTTCATCATTCAGGGGGTATTTCGAGTTACAACCCAAGCTATACAAAGAGAGGTTGTTAAGCTCAAGGGAGATGTTCGACGGGTGTATGTGATTGCTTCTGGACTTCAAAGAGATGTAGCAAGTGTGAGGCACTTATTTCGAAGAGGACCTCAACAGTTCTGGGCAGATGGTTACGACCAAAGTTGGACTGATGCCCCATCAAAACTGAAGGCGACAAAGGACCTTGCTTTTTCTCGGGGGTGGCTTAGCACCCTTAGGGAATTAAAAAGGCCTAAGGAGTCTATCCTGTGGTATAAGTATCAGATCGACTGCCCCGGCCTATCGCCACAATCTCTTTCGAGGGATAGGTGGTGGATCCCAATAAATGTTATTCATGATCAACTTTTTTAGCATCATTTAGAAGATGTTGAAAAGGAGTTTGTCCCCCTCTCGAATGATGGTCGAAGAGCGCGTGTTATAGACTACCTTGCTCGCCACCCCGGGCCATCATAAATCTTTCATGTACTTTGGTTTTGATGTAAATGTAACTCCCCATTTCAATCAATGAAAAGTGTTATTTACCTAATTCTGATGTTTTGATCATGTGTTGATTAAACATGCATACTTACTCCGCTGACCAAATAATATTGATTCACTGTATAATATTTAATCAGCTACATTGGGTTCTTTATTATTTGGGTTTCATCATTTTAAACTTCTTAGCTAACTAAATGATATTAGAAGGTAGTATTAGCCACACGTTGTTTTATGTTTGAACATTCTCCCAGTCCAACATGCCTTAGCAATGTCATTCCCTCTACTTTACCTTTTAGGTTGTGTCGTCACACTTCCTTAGGCCTAAGTAGGATGATGGTGAGAATGCACCTGGAAACCAAGACATCCGCCCGAGCAGGTTTTTACAACCAACAAAGTTGGCGACCAACCTAAGTTGGCGACCAACCTAAGTTGGCGACCAACCTAAGTTGGCTTTACTGCCTAAGGATCCCTTGTAGGACTTTTATTATTATCGGGGCACCGCATGAAGTCCCTTGTGTTTGAACTAAGTACTCGAGAGATGTTGTAATTGAAACGCGCCTATTGAATTGTTATAATTACTACGAACCCTGCTCGGCGTGTGAAGTTTCTTGATTAAAATCAAGTTGAATAACTTTTCATAATCCCAGGAGTTTAGCCATGCACAAAGAAGTTATCGTTTGGAAAAGGTGCGTATTACTGAGATATAACCAAGAAGAGTTAAGCGACCCATGCAAAATACGTAAGTGAAGGGGGCCAATCGGCATTTACTCATTAAATATTGTTTAATGAGCAACATAAGTTTGAAAATGAAAATTTTCTTAAACTAAATGTGTTAATAAAAGATAAAGAAGATTTTAAAAATAGAATTTCTTGATATTGGTTGCGTTCCGTGCTCTTGGTATCTCCCTGCCCTCCAGCGTTTCCAAGTGATATGGTCCTTGAAGGTCGTCTTCGATTACCCTGAAGGGTCCTTCCCAGTTTACCATTTGATGGTTTTACGACACTGCTAAAGACTTTCCTCAGGACATAATCTCTTATCAGAAACTTCTTCAGATTGACTTTCTTATTGTATTTCCTGGCCAATCATTATTGATAGGAAGCCAACTTGATCATGGCCTGCTATATTCGCTCGTTTACTAAGTTAAGTTTGAAAGAGTTGGCACTTGCGTTCAATTAAGAAATAATATAATAAACACCTTTTAACCCAAACAAACCCTAAACATGAAACTAGGTGCGAATAAAATAATATGAAATCATGCACGAGTTATTCAAACACACATAATTGAGGAAAACTCCCCCACAGGGGCAAAACCATTTGTATATCACTATAATTTGTAAGAGAAACGGCTTACAATCGGATTACACTGAAATACAAGTTTTTTGACTAAGAATTACCCTCAGGTATCGGATTCTATAGTCGCGGCTGGAATTATGCCTTTCTAGTAGGGCTGCAATGAAGAGGAAGAAACGGTCCACTTCACAAGGGTTGAACAACAGAAATGGTGTTCTTGGGTTACCAAAAGTGACTCACAAATGTATGGAATTTGTGTGAATCAAGGGTATGAATGAATGGACTCAAATACCATGAAGACTTAAGAGTTATGGAACTCAGAAAATCGTGTGTAAGTCTTATCAAACCACTTCCCCGTAGTGGGATTAAATAGAAACTCCTTGGCCGAGAAAATCTGATACACGATCTGTTTGATTCTATCCAGGGCGGACCGGTCCGGGCCTTAGGCGGATCGGTCCGATAGCGGACCGGTTCTTTTAATTTGAAGCTGATTCGGTTCGCATTCGGTTTGGGGCTTACTGGCTTCAAAGTGCATGGCGGATCGGTCCGGGGCGGTCCGGTCCGGGTCTCAGCGGATCGGTTCTTTTTATATACAGGCGGATCGGTCCAGGGTAGTCAGAGGCGGATCGGTTCGTTTTAATTTCAGGCGGATCGGTCCGGCTGACTGGATTTCTGAATTCTTCCTTTCTTTTGATCTTCGGATTCCGTTGATGATGAATGGACTTTGAATCTTTGCAACGGTGTTACGGCTAATGACATATACAAGTATGTTGGACAAAAATGTCCTTACAAATCTCCCCCTATGTCTATGCCGGAACAAACATAAAAAATCCGAATTATCTATAATCACAATGCCTATACAAATCTACCCTTCCATGAACCCAAAAACTGAAAGTGGTACAAATGACTAAGGCTGCATCGTTTGTTCTTCGAATCTTCAGAAATCTTACCGCTTTTCTCATAAGGGTGTGCAACATGGGATTATCAAAAGATGTACCTACACACATGAGACAAAGCAAATACCAAGTGACGTATCGAGTTTGAAATGAGATAAACATAAGCATATATATCAATTAAAGATGATATTCTCAGAATTTCAAAACTCCCCCATAATCAGATAATTCATTCTCCCCCTTTTTATGATGTCCCCAAATAGACAAATGAGAGAAATAAATCAAGCAATCAAGTACCGGGGCGACACAAGGCATAAAATCACACCATGAATAAACATAAAACAACCAAGTCGGTGATAGCGTAAAAGAATGGGTGTGATCAAAATTCGATAGGAAAATCAAAGCATACAAACATGACATATGTGCACGATGAATATTGGATATTCCTAACGAATGAACTCAAATGCTTCCTTTGGTGTAAAAGATTGGAAATATAGGGCATTAACTATATCAAATCTACAAATCAAAGCTCAAAGTGATTTATACACCAATAACGTCCAAAATGATTTTCATGCTTTTTCAGGACTTTCAAGGAAGTGCAAACCCGTTTTTCAATCTCCAACCAAACTCCCTCAGATTTATATTTTGAATAGAGGTATACTAAATTCTCAAACTTTGGAGAATTGATGGTGAAACCTAAATGGCCCATATTTGGCATGAATTGCTTTTTATTGCCTTATCAATTTTTTTCGGGCTCTTTTAACCTCTTAGGACCTCGGATATTAAAATTCCTCCATTTTTTAGGTCCTTTATAACGGTGGCTTTTGCGCAAAGGATAAGAATCAACTTTCGCAGCCCCTCCCCATTATGAAAATATACACACAGTCTCACCAAAACGGTTTTTACATGCAATCCAATCTTGTCAAGTGTTATCGCATATTGTCAAGGTTCTAAAAGGCGCGAGGCGTGGTCGAGGCGTAGAGGTCAAGCCTCAAGCCTTAGGAGCCTAGGCGTAAAAAGGCGTTTTTCCTTTTTTTATTATTTTTATTATTCCAAGGCTAGTAATATAATAAAATAGTACATACCTTGAATTTTGAAAATATATCCATATGTTTGGTAGCCATCTTTCTCATATTCATTCTCCATAACCAATATTTGTCAACTAATCCTTTGTTTTTTTTTAAAAAGTGTGCCTTAAGTCTTTTACCAAGAATAAGGCGTAATAAGGCGTAGGCGATGCGTTTCTCTCAAGCCTCAAGCCTAGGCGGGCCTTTTAGAACAGAGCATATTGTACATTGTATAGACAAAATTGAGATAGAAACACTCAAGCCAATATGTGATAGACAAGTGCAATAATCAAATATAGTCGTGCATGTGTGCATTAAAGGATATAGGAGTCAAACATGTAGGAAGATATCACTAATTACATCTCAAGGACTCCAATCAATGTTAAACACATGGATGAAATGATGTAGCGTCTCAAATCTCTACCAAACAGTCACATGGATATATGGAATGAAGTTGTGACTTGGCTATCTTAAATGCTCATCCATAAAAGGCAAATCTCTTTTTGAATTTTTTTTAAAAATTTTATCAAAATAAAATCTTTTTGTGTTTTTCTAAAAAAAAATTCTAAAAAGAAAATCTTTTTGTATTTTTCAAAGAATAATGAAAAGCAAAAATAAGTAAAACACACTAATAGTACAATCTAGCAATAGGCATCAGAGGATATGAAAATGACAATGCAATCTACGCTAGACATGGACCAACCCCTCAATCAACTGTGCAAATTCCCAAAGACTTCCTAAGACTCTCAAATCTAAGGGCATCTAAAGGTTTCGTGAAAATATCGGCTAACTGACGGTCGGTGGGAACGAAACTCAGGGATACGACTTTCTCTTCAACTAACTGACGTATAAAGTGCTCACGTATCCTGATGTGTTTTGTGCGCGAATGCTGAACTGGATTGCGGGATATGTGTATCGCGCTCGTGTTATCACAAGAAATGGTCATGGTGTCTTGTGATATCCCATAATCCTCCAGCATTTGCTTCATCCACAAGAGTTGTGTGCAACAACTCCCGGCGGCTATGTACTCAGCCTCCGCAGTGGACAAAGAGATGGAATTTTGCTTCTTGCTCAGCCAGGAGACAAGAGCAGAACCAAAATGGAAACACCCACCAGAAGTGCTCCTACATCCATCTACATCCCCAGCCCAATCGGCATCCGAATAGGCGGACAGACGGTCATCGGTATCAAAGGGATACCAAATCCCATATGAGAGAGTCCCATTTACGTATTTAATAATACGTTTTAGAGCAAGTAAATGTGACTCTTTTGGGGATGCCTGATATCGCGCACAGACTCCAACACTAAAGGCGATGTCGGGACGACTGGCAGTCAAGTAGAGAAGACTACCTATCATACTCCGATATAAGGTTTGCTCTACGTCCTTGCCTGAAGTGTCCTTACTAAGCTTGGTAGTGGTACTCATAGGTGTACGTGCATGCTTAGCGGAGTCTAAACCAAATTTCTTCACTAGGTCTCTAGCATACTTGGATTGGGAGATGAACATCCCATCCTCTAGCTGACGAACCTGGAGACCAAGTAAGAATGTAAGCTCACCAACCATGCTCATCTCAAACTCACTTTTCATCTCCTCCTCAAAGTGGTGAGCATGCTGGGAGCATGTGGATCCAAAGACTATGTCGTCCACATAGACCTGTGCAACCAAAATAGCACTGTCATCTCTCCTGACGAACAACGTCATATCTACTCCCCCTCTCTTGAAGCCACGAGCTAAGAGATAGGAAGTAAGCCTCTCGTACCAAGCACGGGGTGCTTGCTTCAAACCATACAAGGCTTTCCTCGGATAGTAGACGTGCTCAGGGTGCTGAGGGTCTTCAAACCCTTTTGGTTGTTCCACATAAACCTCCTCCTGTAGAATGCCATTCAGAAAGGCACTCTTGACATCCATCTGATATACCTTGAGGCGCAGATGACATGCGATGGCGAGTAGAAGACGGACGGACTCAAGCCTCGCAACAGGAGCAAATGTCTCCCCAAAGTCTACACCCTCTATCTGTGTGTAGCCTTGAGCGACCAACCTAGCCTTATTACGGATTATGGTACCATTTTCATCCATTTTGTTCTTAAAAATCCACCGGGTACCTATCACATTAATCTCACTAGGTCGGGGGATAAGTTCCCAGACATCATTCTTTTTAAACTGAAGCAACTCATCCTGCATAGCAGATATCCAGTGTTCATCCTTGAGTGCTTCTTTATGGTTCTTGGGCTCGACTTTGGACGTGTAACAGAGATGGCTAACAACGTTCTCTAGCTGAGCACGAGTTTTGACCCCTAGAGTGGGATCACCAACAATGACAGAAGGGTCATGACTCTTGCGAACCCAAGCAGGTGTGTCCCCTAACTCAGGAGTAGGGTCCACAGAGTGTGAGAGAGGAACATGTAAATCACTGTCAGAACAATCCTCATCCTCACACTGAAGATTAGGATCAATAACCGTCGGAGGTTCGTCATCTTGCACGGTGACGTTTATTGATTCTATAATCTTAGAGCTCTTCAGGTTAAAAACCCGGTACGCTCTATTGTTCGATGAATATCCTAGTAATATTCCCTCGTCGCTCCGGGAGTCAAACTTTCCTAACTGCTCTCTATCCCGTAGGATGTAACATTTACTCCCAAAGACACGGAAATATGCCAGGTTGGGTTTCTTGCCTGTCCACAATTCATAAGGCGTCTTAAGTGTGTGTGGACGCAGATAAACCTTATTCACCGTGTGGCATGCAGTAGACACTGCCTCTGCCCAAAATCTCCTAGAGACCTTACGACCTTGAAGCATTGATCTAGCCATTTCTTGGATCGTTCTATTCTTTCTCTCAATAATCCCATTTTGCTGAGGAGTTCTCACAGCAGAAAACTCATGTTTGATCCCAATGCTATCACAGTAAAGATCTACTTTTGCTTCAGTAAATTCAGTGCCATTATCACTACGCATCCTGTTAATAGTGACTCCGTGTTGATTTTGTAGGACACGACACTTGGTCGTTAAGAACTCTACAGCATCAGATTTCTCTCTTAGAAAACCTACAATAGAGTATCTAGAGAAATCATCCACCATCACGAGAACATATCTCTTACCACCTATACTCTCCGTACGAGTAGGACCCATAAGATCCATATGTATCAACTCAAGAACACGGGAGGTGGTAATGGAATTCAACTTCCTATGTGGACTACGAATTTGCTTTTCCAACTGACAGGGTCCACAAATCGTGGAAGTTGGCTTTCCGAGAGATGGTAAGCCACGTACTAGGTCTTTCTTAACAAGACGAGTCAAATCTCTCACGTTCACGTGACCTAGACGTTGGTGCCACAGATCCATAGGAGTGATCGTGGCGCTGTTGCAGACAAGTGGGGATTTGGGATCAGTCCCATAACAGTTATCCTCTGTCCTCACCCCTTGCACTAATAGTTTACCGGCTTGATTATAGACCTTACAAGCTTCCCGGTCAAACTTTACTGCAAAGTCATCGTCGCACAGCTGGCTGATGCTGAGAAGGTTTACTTTTAAACCTTTGACGTTCAAGACATTTTCTAGCTTAGGAAGTCCTGGTAACTCTACAGTACCTCGTCCAACAATGCTAGATTTACTCCCATCTCCAAAAGTAACTCTCCTATCATCATACTCCTCAATTTGAGTAAAAAGGGAGACATCACCTGTCATGTGTCTGGAGCATCCACTGTCAAAATACCACTGAGAGGTATTATGTGCTTTGAGAGCAACATGAACAACAAGGGCCTTTTTCTCTTTCTTAGGAACCCAAGAATAGGTAACCTTTTGTTTACCGTTATTGTTGTTGGTTTTAGCCGGAATGCGGGAAGCATTTACTGACGGTGAGGACATTCGTCGGAATTCCTCCATCAAACTCTGTGATGTGGCGGCTAGAAACTCAACTTGCTCTCTCAGACTAGCAAACTCATCAGTATGATGTGGAGGAGCAAAAGTACGTCGTATCCGACCAAATCTATAGCAAAACTCCCTAAGGTGTCCATTTCTTTTGCAATGGGAGCAAAAGGGCACAGTATTAGGAGGACCTTGGTTTGCTTTTCTTGGTCGAACTCTCCTTCTTGGTTTTTGATGACGGCCATAAGGAGTCGTAGTAAACTCAGGAATTGGTCCCGGTGAAATTTGAGACGTGGATGAACCATCAAAACCAATTCCTTGCCTGTCACCAAAACCTAAAGCGGGACCGAGGAACATCTTTCTCATCTTCCCAGATCTGTCCTCGATTTGTACCTTGACTTTCCTAGCTCTCTCAAGGTCATGAGTAAGCTGAGCAACAAGGTCTTCAAGTTTCTTCCGAGTCTCCATGGAGGAATGGAGCTCACTAGTAAGACTAGCCACTTGTTTAGTCAAGTCCGCTTTCTCTTTCTCAAAACTGCTCTCTCTCTCTCTAAGCAAATTCTCTTTACTAACCCAGGCAAACTCTCTCTCTTTCATGGCGGTGCAGGTGGAGGACTCTCTCTCTCTCGTCTCTTATAAATCTTCTTCTAACGCGGTGATCCTAAGAACTAACGCCCGGTTACGTTCTTTAGTTTTGAAAGACTCATTATATAACTCGGCGTAGGCGCGTTGAAGGTTACTCTCGTCCTCACTACCTTCCTCCTCCCCCTCACTTTCTTCGCTCTCATTGTCGAGGTGTCCCTGTGAAGCATCATCCTCATCGTCGTGAGGAGAACTAGGAGTATTCACATGACTAGCCATGAACGCGGTGAAGTTACGCTCATGCGGTGACTCATCTCCCGAGTCCACCGACTCGACCTCACTGTCGTCACTAAGGGTAGCATTTAGGACAACTTTACCCTTTTCCCTATTCAGACGAGTGGCACACTCAAACGCTCTGTGTCCCTTACCGTCGCACTCAAAACATCTCTCACTTTATTTCAGAGGAGGATTTTTGGAATCCTTTTCATTTTTCTTTTCAAACTCATTTTTCTCAAATTTCTTTTTATCTTTAAAATTGCCATTTTTCTTAAATTTGAGAATTCTCTTGAAATTTTTTGCGAAAAGAGCCAAATCATCCAAGTCAAAATCGCACTCAGAATCTGACGTGTCAGTCTCTCTCTTTCTAGATGACTCTACCCTCTTTCTAGCTGACCCCTCACTCCTTCTCTCTTGGGCTTTAAGAGCAATTCCCTTATCTTTAGATTTAGCATTTTTTGGGAACATATGAATTTCATAAGTTTGCAAATCTCCTACAAGTTCTTCCAATTTTAGCGTATTTAAATTACCCATAGAATTTAGCACAGTGACTTTAGGGATAAAACGCTTAGGCAAAGAATGAAGAATCTTTTTAACAACTCTAGCATTCGGAATTTTTTCACCAAGATTAAAACTAATATTCACAATGTCAGAAAGTCTAGCATAAAATTCATCAAAGCATTCAGAATCATGCATGGTGATTGTTTCAAATTGAGTTGTCAAGTTTTGCAACTTAGACTCTTTCACAGCATTAGTTCCTTCATGGGTGAGTTGTAAAACATCCCATGCCTCTTTTGACGTGGTACACGTCATTATGCGTTTGAACTCATCAGATGTGACAGACCCAGAAATAGCATTTAGACCCTTAGAATTAAAAGATGACCATTTAATTTCTTCATCAGACCAAGAAATGTCAGGTTTCAAGTTGGTCACATTATCAACAGTCACGGTGGGAGGAGTCCACCCTCGTTCAACCAAAATCCACACACGTTCATCAATGACTTTTAAAGCCGACCTCATACGGGCTTTCCAATAAGCATAATTTGTCCCGTCAAAAACAGGCATTTTATAATATGACTTCTCCATTTGAACACGCACTTTTTCATAAATCAATTTTTTCAGAAAATTGATATCTTAGAAAAATTTTGCGGAAAAAGGAATACGCGATAAATTAGCGTAACCTGCTCTGATACCAATTTGAAAGAGTTGGCGCTTGCGTTCAATTAAGAAATAATATAATAAACACCTTTTAACCCAAACAAACCCTAAACATGCAACTAGGTGCGAATGAAACAATATGAAATCATGAACGAGTTATTCAAACACACATAATTGAGGAAAAATCCCCCACAGGGGCAAAACCATTTGTATATCACTATAATTTGTAAGAGAAACGACTTACAATCGGATTACACTGAAATATAAGTTTTTTGACTAAGAATTACCCTCAGGTATCGGATTCTGTAGTCGCGGCTGGAATTATCCCTTTCCAGTAGGGCTGCAATGAAGAGGAAGAAACGGTCCACTTCACAAGGGTTGAACAACAGAAATGGTGTTCTTGGGTTACCAAAAGTGACTTACAAATGTATGGAATTTGTGTGAATCAAGGGTATGAATCAATGGACTCAAATACCATGAAGACTTAAGAGTTATGGAACTCAGAAAATCGTGTGTAAGTCTTATCAAACCACTTCCCCGTAGTGGGATTAAATAAAAACTCTTTGGCCGAGAAAATCTGATACATGATCTGTTTGATTCTATCCAGGGCGGACCGGTCCGGGCCTTAGGCGGATCGGTCCGATAGCGGACCAGTTCTTTTAATTTGAAGCTGATTCGGTTCGCATTCGGTTCGGGGCTTACTGGCTTCAAAGTGCATGGCGGATCGGTCCGGGGCGGTCCGATCCGGGTCTCAGCTGATCGGTTCTTTTTATATACAGGCGGATCGGTCCGGGGTAGTCAGAGGCGGATCGGTTCGTTTTAATTTCAGGCGGATCGATCCGGCTGACTGGATTTCTGAATTCTTCCTTTCTTTTGATCTTCGAATTCCGTTGATGATGAATGGACTTTGAATCTTTGCAACGGTGTTACGGCTAATGACATATACAAGTATGTTGGACAAAAATGTCCTTACAAAGTTCAATGCGTAATGCATCATTATTAAGGCCTTGGTCGACCAAGGTGGTTCTCATAGTGAGTAGACCTACCTCTAGTGGGATGATATCCTCCATCCTGTAAGCAAGCGCGAATGGTGTCTCCCCGGTTGATTGCCTAGGAGTAGTGCTATAAGCCCATAAAACATGAGAGCTTATCTACCCAGGCACCCTTGGCTCTTTCTAACCGCTTTTTTAGTCCATCGAGCATGGTTTTGTTAGAAGCCTGTGCCTATTCATTGATTTGGGGGTATGCCACATAGCTGAAGTGGTGTTTGATGCTATGTTCATCATATAAACCTTGAAATAAACTGCTCTCAAATTACGTGTCATTATCAGTGATGATAATCCTTGGTACCTCAAAGCGTGTTATGATGTTTTTTCAGATGAACTTGGTCATATCTGAGTCGCGAATGTTCTTCAGTGGTTCTGACTCTACCCATTTAGTGAAATAATTTATGCCTTCTAGCAGATACTTTCGGCTTTCAAATGCGATAGGTAGTGGTCCCACTATGTCTAGTCCCCATTATGCGAATGACCATGGGCTTGTCAATGATTTCAGGTCGCTGTCGGGCTGGTGGATCATAGGAGAGTGTTTCTAGAATTTTTCACACCTACAAGCGTAAATACTTGCGTCCTCATGCATATGAGGCAACCGATAACCTTCCTTGATTGCTCGAAAGACCAGAGACCTTCCTTCTATGTGACTTCCACAGATTCCCTCACGAAGTTCATTAAGTAGGTTCTCGGTATCATGTGGGTGGACGCATTAGAGATAAGGACATGTGAATGACTTATTGTAGAGCTTCCCCTTTGGGGAGAGGTAAAAGCGAGGGACATTGACTCTTACCTGATGGGATGACCTCTTCTCATCGAGTAGCGTGTCACTCCTTAGATAATTTATGATGGGATCTATCCCGCTGAGGACCTTTGCTATGAGGACAACATGCTCGGCTATGGCTGTCTGGGCAATACTTAGCTGGATGAGGAACTCTATCTGAATAGTTATTTTTAGGTCGGAGTCAATTGCTGAACTTAAAGCTGCTGAGGCATCGACATGGTTGTTCTGCCCTGGGGAACTGTTGAATTTCCACCTTCTTAAAAATCTGTCATTAATCCTTTTACCATGGAGACGTAGGCCACCATTCGATCATCTTTAGCGTTGAAGTCCCCGCTCACCTGCTTGGAGACCAGTTTGGAGTCGCTGAATACATGAAGGCACTTTACCCCTGATAGTTTGACTTTTTACAAATCGGTTATTGGAACTTAGTACTCAATTTCATTTTTGGAGGCCTCAATCACAATCAGATTCCTTATTCAATCATAGTGTCTTCGGGGGTAATGAGAATGATCCCTACTCCTGCCCTCTTAGAATTTGAGGCTCCATCAATGTAAAGGGTTCGGTCCTTAGATTGTGTTTCCTTAATTATTGGCTCTTCGGTTCCTAATTATTTTACTGGTTGATCCCCTATAAATTTCGTAATAAAGTGTGTTAAGACTTGTCATTTAATCATCGCTATTGGCTAGAAGTGGATATCGAATCTCCCAAGCTCTACTAACCACTTTGAGAGTCGTCCGGAGAGGTCGAATTTTCATAGAAAAGCTTTGAGGAGGTAAGAAGTGATTACGGTTATTGAATGGGCCTCAAAGTAATGCTTCAACTTTCTCAAGGAAACTACTAGCGCGTAGGTGAGCTTATCCAAAGGTAGGTACTGTTGTTTTGCGTCTAGAAATGTCTTGCTGGCGTAATAAACTGGATACTGACTTTTTTCTTTTTTCATATACGAAGGCAGAGCTTACAGTATGGTCTGATACTGCAAGTAAGGGTATAGCGAGTCTCCATCATTTGGAATTACTTGCAGGGGTAGCTTGCTAAGGTAGGATTTGATCTCTTCCAGAACTTACGAGCAATCGCCGTTCCATGTGAGGCCTTTGTCCTTCTTCAACAGCTGAAAGAATGATCGAGCGTTCTGAAGACTTGGAGATAAAGCCATTGAGTGCCGCGAGCATGTCGGTAAGCTTCTGAACATCTCTCAATGTCTGAGGAGGCTAGACTCTAATGATAGTGTCGATCTGATCCCAATTGGCCTTAATCCCCCTTTTACTGACTATTTAGCCTAAGAACTTCCTGACTGGACACCGAATGAACATTTAATTACGTTAAGCTTCATTCGATATTTCCTAAGGATCTCAAAGGTTCTGTCTAAGTCTGTAAGGTGGTCGATTTTATTCTTACTTTTGAATAGCATATGATCGACGTAGACCTCCATCGTGTCTCCCTTCTATTTTTTAAACATATTAGTGACCAATCTTTGATAAGTTACCCCTGCGTTGTTTAAGCCGAAAGGAATAACCTTGTAATAACACAATCCAATGAGGGTTATAAAAGAGGTTTTATCCTGGTCAGGTCTACATAAAGGAATCTGATTGTAGCCAGAGTAGGCGTCTAGGAAGCTCATCATTTTGTGCATCGTTGTAGCATCGACCAACTGATCTATTTTGAGAAAAGCGAAGCTGACCTTGGGGCATGCCCTGTTGAGGTCTATAAAATCAATACAAGCCCTCCAACTGCCGTTGCTTTTTCGCACTACCATTGGGTTGGACAACCATTTGTGATACTGAACTTTCTTATTGGATTATTCATCCAGAAGCTTCCCTACTTCATTTTCCATCGCTTTAGCCTTCTCGGGGGATGTCCGGTGAGCCCTTTAAGTGACCAACTTGAAGTTTGGGTCATCGTGAAGGCGATGACAGGCTACATTAGGATCAATCCCTGGCAAGTCATAAGGTTCCCAAGAAAAAAAGTCCATATTGCTTTTGAGGAACACAATCAACTATTTCTTTTCTTGGTCGGTGAGTGTCGCTCCGACCAAAAAATTTCTCTCTGGTAAGTTATCGTCGACTAGGGGTGGTAGTTTTAGAAACGATACGAAAAAATGACATAGAACGACATATAATTGACCCGAAATTGACACGATATGTTGTGCTTGTGTCATATTTTTTTTACACGAAGTCGTGTCATGTCGTGTTCGTGTCTGAATTATGAGCCGTGTCATGTCGTGTTATTGTGTTTTTTAGACGTGAAATTTAAGAACTTCTGATATTCATGTCATGTCGTACCGTGTTATTTTTTATTCGGGTCGTGTTCGTGTCATCTAAAAAAACACGAATTCGTGTCGTGTTCGTATTCGAAAAAACCTTGTCGTGTCGACTCGAAACATGACTCGTTGACCCAAATTGCAACCCCTATCGTCAGCTATAATTTCCTTCATATTTTAAATGTCCCTTTCAACGGGGTGGACCCTGATCTCCTCTACCCCTGGTTGGTCGTACTGTAGTTACTATTTTAAAGGTACACCCCCTTTTGGTTTCCCACTTGAGCATCATCTGTCTCCTTCTTCTTTTTTTCCTTGAGGCGGATGGCTGTGATAAAGCACTTCCTGACTGTGACCTGATCTCCACGAATTTCGACCATGCCTCGGTCAGTAACACACTTCATCTTTTGGTGGTATATAGATGGTACGACCTTCATGGCATGGAGCCAACCTCTGCCTTAAATGGCGTGATACGAGGACTCAATGTCCACTACTAAGAGCTCAATGAGTTTTGAGATATTGCCTGCCCTAACTGGCAGGACTATCTTCCCTAACGGCATGGTGATCCTTCTTGCAAAGCCTATTAACGAAACTGTAGCTTCTTTGAGGTTGGCGATGCTCAATTTGAGCTTGTGGAATAGCTCCAGGTACATCACTTCTAACAAACTCCCCTGGTACACAAGCAGCTTGTCAATATCCCAATTGGCTATTCTGAGTGTGATCACCAATGTGTTATGATGTGGGATTCTCACCCCGACCAAATATCCCTTGGTGAACACGATATGCTTGGTATAATCTATGTCCTCTGGCCGCCGATGCTTACCATACTGGGTTTTGGCGGGGTCGATATAAAAATCCTCCATAATGCTGGTCACCTTCTTAAGCTCCATCCTCACGACGTTCCCCTGGATCTGCTTAAGATCAGATGCCCCATGGATTACTGCATCAACGAGGACGTTGTCTGGATTTGGTCACCATTGACTGCGATCTTGTTAATTTTTTCTTGATATAGTCATTGAGGTTCCCTGCTTGGGCCAACTCCTCCGAGTGTGACTTTAGAGCTTTGTAATTCTCGATTATATGACCGCTCTCCTTGTGGAATGTACATCTCAGTGCACTCTTCCTTTTAGTTGACTCGTCACCCATCTTTTTGGGCCATTTGATAAATACCTCGTCGTTAATTTTTCTCAGAATTTTATAAATGAGTTCCTTGAAGACCGTGTTAACAGCCTGGAACGCCTTGGAGGGATCGACCTTATTCCCATTCTTGGAGCCATTCTTGCCCCCGTTATTGTTTCCCTTTTTTTGAGTATCACTCTTTTCTGTCTTATTTTTCATCTTTGCTCTACCATTGTCCCATATATTCGGGTTAACCACATCTTTCACGTTGGCGTATTTCTCATTATGGGATATAAGGTCATCGATGGTGCTGGCTTTCATTTTAGTGAGAGATTGGTGCAGTAATGAGGAGGTCGACAAACCGATTTTGAAGGATACTACAAAAAACTTACTTTGAGTAGTCCTCAATCTCGTTGAAAACTTCCCAATACCTTTTGGCATAATCCCGAAGGTTCTCTTATGGCCTTTTCTTCATCGTAAGCAGTGCATCCATCTGCTTGAGGTGGGAGATGATGGTTATGAAGCGAGAAGTGAATGCGTCTACTAGAGCTACAAAGTTTATGATCGACCCATGAGGCAGCCTCTCAAACCACTTATGTGCTACATTATGTTGACTAGAAGGGAAAATTCAGCACATTAGTGCATCATTGTTTCTCCATAAGGTCATGACTTGTCTGTATTACCGAATATGGTCTATGGGGTTTGTTTTCCCGTCGTAAATCTTAAACCTGGGGACAACAAACTTCTTCGGAGGCTCCTCTTCTTCGATCTCCCTTAAAAATGGGGATTTTATGTGAGTGTTGATAGCTCTACTGGCTAGCTTTCTAGTGGATTTTGTTTCATGGTGGGCTGGATATTGGTCGATCTCCCTACAGACCAGAATCCTAATATCTTCATTTTGTCGATCATTGCTTCTGTGGTGTCTCTTTGGCTGGCCACGTTCTGATCGTCCATCATCTGATCTGTCATGTTCAGTTCTTTCCTGGTCACGCCTGGAGCTCCTCCCTTAGTTGCGAGTGTTACTCGCCTGAGTACTAGGAGTCATGTCCCAATGATTTCGGGTACCTCTTTGGAGACCCCTCTCCATTTTTTCTAGTCGCCTTTGGAGGTGAGCATTCCCTTTTACCTAGAGGTGTGTAGCCTCCTCTTATTCCCGAAGACTAGCTTCGTATGTGTCGACCAACCTAGAGATCTGAGTAGATCTCGGTGGTCCTTGGCTTTCTTTGGAAGGCTTCCTATCCTGGCAGAACCAAAGGTTTGTATGCTGGTGAATCTTATACGTGAACTTATGAAGAACTGGGTCATCCTAGACATTGCCAACGTGGGGAATGTTGCCACTATGGTGAGGCATCACGGGCTTTCTATTGATGAATGCTTTTGCAGGATTAGAAGTTTCTTCCCACAGACGACACCAATTGTGAGTACTAAAATATCACAATAAAGAGATCCACAAAAACAATCACAAAGGCAGAAAGTAAGAGCAAACGCAACAACGATATACGTGGTTCGACAATTTGCCTACGTCCATGGATAAGTTACTATTTATATTAAGTGTCTCTCGATATCTCACATTACATCCCTTTGCCCCAGGTCAAGGTGTACAATTTATAAATAAATCATCATAGAGTTTTAGTTGTACAAGGAACAAAAAATAACACGTGGATATACCAAGGAGTACCTGAATATCTCCTTCGAGATTGTTGGTACCTGATTTGACTATATTCATAAGTGTTCTAATATATCTAAATAACTCGTGTATAAATTAATTCATGATTTGTGTTGGGCAGCGTATTAATCCATCTGGGCAAGTCGATTGCTTTCACTAATTATATTAAATAGGTTCCCACAGGGAGAAAGTAAAAAAAAAACAATAACGCAAAAGATTAAAAAAAATGCGAAATTTTAAGGATCCCCAAAATTTAGGTGATTAAAGAATTCAATTTTTTTTGCATTAAGAAAGAGAGTTGACAAGGTTCTTCCACAAATGGTTTAGGTATATAACTAAGTGTTTACATAACAATAAACTAATCCTTAAAATTCTATGAGATATTACTTGTTACAAATGTGCATTATCATCCATTTATTAATGTCTCCACTTGGTGCTTATCTTAAACAAGATGTTCGTATTTGCAAACAAATAATAAAAAAAAAATAGCTCATTATGCACTCTTTTCGTAGTTTTACTATAGAATTTTAATCTTAAGTCAGTAGAGGATACTTCGTGACAAGACTAAGTCAGTAGAAAACTATTCTTAAGCAAAAAAGTTATTTTGAATAAATGATCTTGTTTATCACGTATATGGTTGATACGTTCAATGAATAAAATAACTATAACTATAACTATAACTATATATATATATATATATATATATATATATAAATGGACCAAATCTAATGCATACCAATTTTTTTAAAATACCCCAAAAAATTACTTTAAATTGATTTTTTTAGGGGTGGGGTGTTTAAACATTTCAAGGAACCCATAAAAAATTCACAGCTCAAAGTGGTAGAAAAATCGATCAAAATACGTCAATTTAAAAACAGAAATATTTTGACCGATTCATTGAGATGATTTTTTTAGGGGTACCTGAAATGTTTAAACACCCCAAAAAATTTAACTCATTTTTTTGTATTTTAAAAAAATTGTCCGTAACAAGTCCACATGGACTTGGTCCGCACCTGATCCTGCCCCTATATATATATGAAACTTAACACTCAAACCGAACCAAAAAAATAAACAAAACTCAAATTGAATATCCCTTACAAATTCAAACCAAACAGTATTGAAATGGAAACAACTTTTAAATCAAACCAATAGGGGAAATTGTTTGGGAATTTTGTTGGGTATATATAAAACCATGTTTTCAATCAAATCTAAAAGAATAAATTGTATTTCCCATCTAAGAATTTCGTAAACATAAATGACACTCGATCGCGTAACCAACAATTTATTATTCCTTAAACCTAACAATTAACATCAAAATCAACATAAAACTTTGCCATATTCAACTACAAACATACCAGTAATTGTAGCTTATCAAAGGTTTTCGTTGGTTCCTCTTCCATGTCATGGGTTTCGTAGGGAGAGATAGAGGGAGAGAATACGAAGAGGTATCAAATTTATGAGGGAGAAAAATAGATTGAATGACTGTTTGATGACAATGAGAGAGTAAGAGGGCATTGTAACACCCCGTATTCTGTGCATTTAATATTCAATTAATTCATAAAAAATTTAAATTACTCGTGTGTCGTAATTTAATTGAATTAGTTATGTTAATATTTATTTAAATACTAATCAGAGAGAAGATGGTTGATATTTAAGGAAATTAAATTACTAAGTGAATAGTAATAATTTATTTACGTCATAACGTGTATAAGTGATGTGTTATTTATTTATCTCAGTCGGAAGTCGGATATAGACTAAGTTGGGTGTGAGATAGGAAATTTTTATAAATTAATTCGGATGTCAATTCTGAGTGCACGGTTGAGTCCGGGTGGACCGAGATAGTCGAAAAAGTATACTCGGTGGTGGTAAATGGGTCACGGGATATTTTTGGACATAACCGAGCCCACTCGGAGGTATTTGGGCCATTTTAATTAGGCCCATACGATTAAAAACGGGATTTGGAGATAAAAAAAAAACTAAGTTTTGGAGTTGTGGGCCGCCATAACTCATTTGGGAGAAATTTAAGAACATAAGGGACAAAGAGGGAGGACTCTTGAGAGCCAAAGAGGAAGAACAAGGAAGGTGTTCTTCATCACACAACGATCTCTGCACACTATGAATTTATAAGGCAAGTGGTTAAATTGCTTCAATGTAAATTGGTGATATTCAATTCATATCATAGTAGGCGTTATACAAATGGTTTTTGAATTGGGTTAATACAAATTGGGTTTTGATTTGGGGAAGTTACGAATCAAGTTATTGGGACTGGTTTTGATTCGTAAGGATTTTAGTAGATAATTTTGGGTAAAAAGCTTTACAGAAGCTGTTAGTGGCGATTCTATCCACGCTACCCTCTAGAAAATGGCATTTTCTAACTTTCGTTCTTTAATATGCTTTTTTCAAAACGGCTCCAAAATTCCCCAAAACGGCATTTTAAAAATCTAGACAGATTCGTGGGGCAAATTTTAAAAAATATTTTTATTCGTTATTCCGTTGAGGATTGCCTAGATGGATAGGTGTGACTAATTACCCTTGGATTAATTAGAGGATTAGCTAAGTTGAAGAGATTAAGGTTTATGATTGAGTGATTGAAACCTTTTTAATTAAGTGGGGGAAACTTAACTAGATGAAATTGAACGTTGAATTGGGAATATTGAATTTCGAGTTGAGAGAGAGAGTCCGGGCATAATTGGTAGGGTGACAACAAATAATGATAAATTAATTAGTGTGTAATTAATTAAAATGAAGTCGGATCATAGACTTAAATATTTTAGGCTTGGGTATGGGCATAACACTCCAATAGCCTGGATTTCTATGTATATGTCGATGTGTAGTACATATATGATTTATATATATATATATATTTGTGTGAATAATATATATAGTAAAGTCATACCAATTTTAATGCTATCATAGGAGGTTGCGCGATGTGGGTGAGTCCCCTGGCTAGCGAATGCAGGGTGAGTATATTTCTCAGGCCATAGCGTCTGTGACTTAGGGGTGAGACCGTTATGGTATGGAGCGGACACTTTCGGCGGGAACTATGGCCGCCTCCTATGCGTTCGGTGATAGCATTTTATATCCGACATGTGTGTGAATGTTGAGATATGATATGTATATATAGTGCAGAATTATATACGTGAATTTATATATATACATGGTGTGAAATCTATAGATAATATAACTTGTGAAATGGTTATATGGTATCAAGTTGGATATGGATATAAATAAGTTAGTGTGAAAAATAACTTATAACTCGTATACATGATGTGAATGGTGTTAAGGATATAACTTGTGAGAATGTTATATGGCTTTTAAGAGCGGTTTTATTTACATTCAACTTATGAATAATTGTGGAATATAGTTCTACGTATATAATGGAGTAGATAATTATATACGGGAATTAAATACATGAAGAGAATTTGTATTGATGATACGAGAAATCGTCCACATGTCGTTCTTGTACCAGCAAATCAAGAGTAAAGTGTATAATAAATAAACAAAGCAAGTAAATAGAGAGAAAACAAGATATAGAGTGGTTCTACCTCTAAAATAGGCCTACGTCCACTGTGTTGCTCCGTTCTCATTATATGCGTTGCATTGTACAATGTAATCGTTCCTAAAGAGGCGTATACGTATGAGAATAAAAGAGAGTACATGATAGTATTGAGGATTCCGGTGTGCCGGAGAGATGGCCTCTAAACTGTAGGTTGAAGTTGTGTAGAGAGAATCTGTATTGTAGAATTTACCCCGAGCCTATGGAATCCGTCCAAATCTGTCCCCCCTCTATCTATATTTTGAGGTGTGATCCTCTATTTATAGGAGATATGCTCACGTGCTCTGAGCACGTGATGTACATAAAATATGGAGTTACTGAAATGGAGAGGGATACGGCTAGTAAGGCAAGCAATGTGAGTGTTGCATCCTGCAACAGGCTAGAGCCAAAGGTGTCGCGTCCTGTACTGGGTAGCTTCGCACCCCGTGTTGAGAAGGTTCGCGCTCTATGCTGAGAAGGGCCGCACCCTATGCTGGGAAGGGCCGCGCCCAAAGATGAGAATGGCTACGGCATATAATCATATACGGTGCAGAGTACCCTCCGCGGCAGGGTGCTATATTTGTACTATCAATAAGCCCTCAAGTCGTAGTGCCAAGAGATTGCGATTAGGGCTGTGACTTAGTTCAGTCTTCTTTGGTGCCGCGGTATTTCGAAGGCGACGATTCATCTTCCGCGCTCTCTTATATAAATTGTTCAGACCGTGGACTTCATTACGTTTTCCAAATTCTTGAGAGCATTTCGAAAGCTGAACCCTGTTAACTCATCCTCTTACTTTTTTTGGCGACTATCCAAGGCTGAGTGCGATGGTTGTGAGGCAGTCTGAGGCTGAGCATTATCGATTTCTCTGTTTCCAGGTAATTTTCCAACCAACATTCTCTTCAACAGCCTTTGTAGTTCATAATTTATTTTTATGACTTTTGAATTTGTGCATCATGTCTTGTTACTTTCTTCAATTCATAGATTTTTCTATTTCTGAGAAAAGAACCCCAACTCATGTAACAAATATTTAGGGTTTTGATTGAATAATCTGCCATCACCCTAGAATCGAACACACATGAATGATAAATAATTGTAGTTGCTACTGATTGGTTCTTTGGATCATATGGACTGCATTTGTATCGAATCGTATTAAAATCAAATAAATGTTCTTGATATTCTTAGATAAACTCTTCATCTTCTGGGTCTTCGATATTTAAACGAATAAACATTAGTACAAAACTGTTTGAGTGAATGGCCACGACATGATAAAGTACCCACTTAGTAATCTAGGGCTGCACTTAATCCTTCAAATATTCCTTGATTTGATCCCTAGCCGCGGCTTCTGGTGAGCGATGGCTGCGGCCCCTTAGGTTCTTAAATTTAGACTCAGCGGCTCTTTAGTCCATAACTGTCGTTGAGTGAGTAGCCGCGGCACTGTAAAACCAATCCAATTAATATGCCACGGTGATGTTTGTCTTTTGGGGCTCAAACCCCACACTTGCCCAATCAGCCTCAATATTTCCTGTTCATCTTGATATTTCATTGAACCTGCCGTGGCCTCTAGGAGACCTCTATACCATACTGGCTGCGGCACCTAACTGCGGCTTGTGCTTTTCAGGTACTACTACAGCCATATGAACTTTAACCCAGACGAGTTTTTAAGAGGCTTTTGGGAAAAGCATTTTGGATCCCCTCCTTCTGAACTCCCTTCTGTGCCTCCTCTGAAGTCAATAGGGCCTTGCCAACTGAAGAATTTCCCCAACTACGTAGTATTAAACTCAGACTTCGCGAATTAGGCTTCTAGAAAGGATTCTGAGACCACGCAGATGGAAGGGGAAGCCAACTCTAGTAATAGACCAATGGATGTGGAAGATGATGCCGCGGTAAGGAGTGCTTCTGATGTTAGGGATGAACCAGTTGGTCCATCTGGGAGGGCTGAGAGATCCTTAGCTTCACTTGATATCCGCAGCATCATGACCCAAGACCGGGTTGAACAGGTAGCAGAGGCCTTCGAGTTTTCAGAAAATTTGATGTGCTCAGCACTTGCCGCGAACCAAAGATCGTGCACGACACTTGCTGATAATGGGGTATATTTTCCACTTTATGCTTTCATTTACGGGTTGCGTCTTCCAGTTCCTGTTCCCATCAGATGAATTTTTCAAACCATGAAACTAGCACCAGCCCAGTTAGATCCTAATGGGTGGAGGGCCATCCTTGCCGCGGTCGTGCTTTGGGAGAACCAATTTAAAAAAGACATTACTCCCGTGGAGTTTTTTCACTTCTATCGCCGGAAAGAAAACTCCGTGAAGTTCACTGGGTACTACTACTTCTCCATCCGTGGTAAGGACAAGACCATTTACTCTGGGAGGCCAACCAGTGCAAAGAACTGGAAGGGGAAGTATTTCTATATCTTCGGAGAAGAGTGGGAGATTCACCCTCAGGAGAATAAGAGAGAGAAGTCATTTCGAATTCCGCGGCAATGGGGGTCCCCTTCTAAGCTAGGTATTTGATTTATAGCCACGTCCCCTCTTTGTAGTTGCTTATTGATCTCTACTAACCTTTTAAGTATTTTTCTGTAGTTCTTGACAACTTGCAACTGAGCAGGAGGCAAGAGAAAAGAGTTTCCAAGGCCGCGACCATTCCTGCTGAAGAGAAGAAATCCAGCACCCTTGTAACATCTGTAACTATTTTTGAAGCAGGGTTCTTTCCCAGCAAGTCCATTCCAAAAGAGATGGTCGCCGGAGATAATAACCTGATCATCAGTCTTTATTTTCGGCAACTTATGTTAAAACTTTAAAAATTTACTGTTGCATTTCCTCTTTCAGGTGAGGAAGTTAATAGGGAACTGTTGACTGCCCAGCTAGCTAAAATGTATGAGGACGCAACCATTTTTAATAATACTGCGAGGCATAGAAAAAGGAAGAGGCCCAAGACAAAGGCATCGATCGCGGCACCTTCCGGAGATCAAAACCCTCCTATCGCGACCCCAAATCTAGCCACGGAAAAAACTAACCTTGTTGAACCCCAAATTGAATTCGATGATGATATTGGAGCCAATCTGGTTATGACAGGTTTGATGTCCATGTCAAATGCCGTTATCCATTCAGCTTCTCCGCCGCCGCCACCTGTTATTGCTATTAATGCCAACTTGGCGCCTCCTCAGTGCCACACCAGAGCTAGTCCTGACGGTCGACCGCGACCACGGCTAAGACAGCCTGACCTTGAGTACTCATGGGACACTACCGCGAAGGCTTCGCGAAGGATAAAGAGGTCCCTTGACGCCGCGAATCTTGATAGGTTGGTGGAAGAAGATCATGACGATCTGGGGGACTACGGCCTCCATAGTCTTTTGAGGGTAAGTGCAAGTGTTTTCATACCTTGCTCCTAACATTTTCATTTTAGGCCACGGACGTCATGGTAGCCCAAAAAAGGAAGTATGAGGCCCTCTGCAAACTTAAGGAGGCTGCAGAGAGGGTACACATCGCTGATTTGGAGGCTGCACAAAATTCCTCTTTTAAAGCTGGGAAGCAGTCTGCTGCCGCGGCTCTTCATGCAGCCCAGATGAACTTTGAAGCTGCAAACAAGTCCAAAGAGGAAGCGGAAGAAAACTTTAAGCAGGCCGCATAATCCCTCAAAGTCTCCTAGTCTCAGACCGCAGAAGTCCCAGAAGCCGCGAAGATTTCTAGTAACAAGCTCAGACTTCTTCAAAAGAAATACGAGGAGCTGGAGACTAAGGCTGCCCAAGATGTCGTAGCCCATGCCGAGACGGTTAAGAAAATAGAGGGGGACCATGCCGAAGCCCTTCAATTGGCCATTGACAGTACTGTGGAGTCATTCAAGGGCTCTAGGGACTTTTATCTCATCAATAACAGGGCCTACCTCTGCGGTTACCAAAAGCTCCGACACAGAATTATAAAGAACTTCCCGGATACTAAAGAGACGGTTCTTACCTGGGGACTTGGTGACGTTGAGCATTAGCAATGCATAACTGAGCTCAAGGTCGCGACTGAAGAGAAAGCCAGGCTGAGAGCAGAAGCTGAGGCAGCGGCCGCGGAGGAAGAAATTGAAACAACCACGGATGGTGAGGAAGGTGATGTCAATGACGATGCGGCTTCATGAGAATGTAATCTTCAAAGTAGTTTTAACTGATCATCCGCACAGAGTCGCGTCCCTTTTACTTTTTAAACTTTTACATATATAGGCTGCGCCCCTTTGTCATTTTTTTAACTCTTTATAGTGGTTGTGGTCCCTCATGTCTGTAAACTTAGAACTGATATTATCAAGGATGCGGACACATTCAATGTTTATTATTTCTGTCTCTAGCAACTTTTAAATTTTTTCTGCTTTGCTTTGCTTGCTTGAATTATGTATTTACTTATTACAAACGTATGGGTCATAGGCCGCGTCCATACTTAGAAAATAATGGTTTAAAGATTAAGGTCGCGACACTGAAATGTGGATGGTTACTATACATGGGCTGCGGCCTTTTTATCTTTTGCTTGCACTCATGACCGAAAAGGGCTGCTCTTCTTGAACAGGGCCGCGACAGTTTGATAATCCTGCCTTTAGTATCGCTTCTGAATGAATTTATTAATAGCCGCAGCCATATCGACAGGGATGTCACTTTTGAATGTTTGAAAGTGGTCGTAGCCCCTTTCTAAATAGAGGCTACACCTTTGAGTTTTTTTTCTCTAATAGGTCGCGGCACCTTTGGGTGTTTGGAACCCATCTTCTGTAGCTTTAGAATTGGGTCCTACTCCGAATGTCGTTTTTCTTGAATAGGTGCCTTCCCTTTACCCTTAGCTGCTTGAACCATATAGTTGTTTTTTATCATCCCATAACCAATAAAGAATGGCCAAGGCTACGGCCTGTAATCTTGATTAAGGATGCGACCACCCAATCGTTTATGTACATTCTTTGCATGATTTTTCTCCCAATGACTTAATACTTCAACTGGCGCTTTATATTTCACTTGCTTGCTTAATTAAACCCCGAATTAGTTTAAGGCTGCGACATTGCATCATAAATTACCATATGTGCACTTTACATAGGCCGCGGCACATTACAATATCGCATCTTGATCATGGTTGTGGCTGGTTAACTATACTGCTTGCCTTCGTCGCTAAATGGCTTCATTTAATTGCCGCAGTCGTATATTTATCCCTTAGGAGATTATGGCCTTTGGCATGCTTTTGTGATTACAATAAAACAACAATTACCTTTCATGGCTTTCCTCTAGTCGCTTCAATTTCCATTCACAGAACATGGCTTTTATCTTCTTTAGCATCGTCTTTCTATGTATAAATGGGATATTATCAAGCCTCCTCAGGATGAGTTATGTTATTAAGCCACCCACAGCTGATAAATGGGATACTATCAATCCTCCCCAGGATGGGTTATGTTATTAAGCCACCCACAACTAATATACAGGATACTATCAAGCCTTCTCAGGCTGGGTTATGTTATCAAGCCACCCACAACTAATATATGGAATACTATCAAGCATCCCCAGGCTGGGTTATATTATTAAACCACCCACAGCTGATAAATGGGATACTATCAAACCTCCCCAAGCTGGGTTATATTATGAAGCCACCCACAACTGCTGATATATATAAAGCCATCCCTGGCTGGATATTATAAGCCTCCCGGCTTGATGACGCATCCTGAAAGCTAAGAACGGGCATTGTAAACCCCCGTGGCTAATAAAAGCTCCTTGAATCCTTAGATGCTTTCATGAATATGATCATCATATGATAAGATATAGTTGCACATTATGAGGGGAACTTGTGAGATAATAGAACGCAATCCCTCTGCAGGTGCTTCCTGAAATAATAATAGTCTTCCGAGATAATCTGTTATTTCAGATCTAACATATCTCCAATCGAGGTATGTTTAAGACAAAATGGTCTTTTGTAAGATAACATTTCATAAAAATGAGAATCAAAACATGCACTATAGAGTGAACTTGATTTCATATGAATATTCATATATATATATATATATATAACCTTACAAGGCCAATATAAAGTTTAATTTAAAATAGCATAAGAAGAGTTGTCACTGTAAAGTAGAGACAGATGGAATATAAGGCATAAGCATGAAAAATGGGCATGCGGTATGTAAGATTAGACTTCATCCCCTAAACATCTTTGAGGAACCTCCGCAGCATCCCTTGCCCAATCAACCTTTTAATTTCATTCTTTAGTGCATAGCACTGCTTAGTGTCGTGGCCATGGTCCAGATGGAACTTGCACCACTTGGCTTTGCTCCTCTTGTGGGGTGGAGTTTTGAGCTTCTCTGGCCACCTCAGCAGCTTGTCCTCCTTAATTGACTCAAAGATGTCTTCAATTGGGAAGGCCAATGGGGTATAAGCCTTAGAGCTCCCTTTTGCTTTCTCTGATTTCCTTTTCTGGCTCCTTCTGACTACTTCCGCGGACGGATCTTCAGTTACTATCGTAGCAACAAAGGCTGTTGAAGTAATCATCTTGGGTGCCGCACCCACACTGGGTGAGGTCGCAGCCTCTAGTATTAGGACCCTCTAAGTCAAATAGTTGACCTGGGTCTGGAGTGAGGCATGACTATCGTAGAGGTGGTTGAGGTGATCTCATCTTTTACTTCTATGCTCTAGCTGGATTCTCCCTCTATTTATGCTTTTGTTAGTCTTTACGAAGTATATATAATCTGAGACAAAACTAACAGAAGTGAGTAATCTCAGGATGTAATACCCCGTATTTTCTTGATATTTATTGTTGGGGATTAATTGAATTAAATGTGTATTAATTGGAAATTAATCCGAATAAAAATATTAACGAGATGTGAGTTAGTATTTGATTATAATTTGTATACTTGGCAATATATGAATATTGGAAATATTGAAATTGTCGCGAGATTGAAATACGGCAATTTGGGAAACTTTGTTGGGACGCGCGTGACAGTCGCGTCAGGAATATAATTATTTGAATTAAAAAGTGAATTTTATTTTTATCCCCCGTATGGTCATTTTGAGTGCGCCAACACGTCGGGAAGGGTCGAGATAGTCAAAAAACACTAGTCGGGGGTTAAGTTTGGGTCCCGGGGCATTATTGGGCCATACCGGTAACTTATAGGGGCATTTTGGTCATTCCAAAAATCTGGGAATTAAAACCCACGAAAATTAGAAACAAAAATCTGACTTATTCTTTATCCACTAAACCCACTAACTACACTAAGGGACTTAATGGGCTACGGGAGAAGTTAAGATATAGTCCCAACTTGCCAAAAACCAACCACACCTCCATTGTCATCATCCTTAGAGAAACTTGTAGAGAGAGAGAGATAGAAGAGAATTCTACAGAAAGAGAGAGGGAGAACAACTCAGCCTTCAAGATTCAACATCAAATTCAGAGAAAGATTAAGGCAAGTGGTTTAATTACAATTGATTCAATGCCATGCTTTTCCATGTTTAGGAATTATCGAATTTATCTTGGAAGATGATATAGACCCATGAATTGGAAGTTTAAAACTATGAACTATGTTAGGGACTGCATGTAGAAATATTCTGGACGAATTATGAACTCAGAATTATGACCCTTGATGATTTAAACACGAATTTTAGAAGAAGTTTATTAATGTTCTTGAAAGAAATAGAAATCTGGAATTCTTGATGAAGATTGATCCATATATAGTCCTTGGTTGATGAATTATTGGTTTTAGAACATTAATAATGTTGTAGGATGGTTGTATGATGATACTATAACGTTACATTAGAGTTTCATGCATTAAAAGTATGTTTTGGGATGATTTGAAAACTGCAAAACGAAGCAGTCCGTAACCATACCTAATGCGTTCGATCGATCGATGTTCTTCAGTCGATCGATCGACCACCATCGATCGATCGAAGGTAAAGGTCGATCGATCGACCTTCCCAGAATGAGTAAAGTTTTTCCCTATTTAAATTTTAATGGTGGTAACCCTTGGAAAATATTATTGGAGACCTTATGAACACCTTAAACTTAAAGAAGACCAGTAGGCATGATTATGAAACTTGGACCGTAATTAGAATTCAATTTGAGGAATTATTCTAATTTAATGAACTTTGATAAGTGAGATAATATTTGGGTTAAAAGTGTAAATTTGAATAATTTGATGAAATGAGGTTTGGGGCAGAAGTAAAGACCTCAGGAATAAAGATGTTATATGTGGGAATAATGGGAACTTAATACTCTATTTGAGATAGGCTTTAAGTATAAGAAACTACGACGTGAGACGTGTCGACAGTTTAACTTTTATATTATCGGGAGACGTAAAATATACAAATTTGGAATAATGGTATAAGGATGTAGAGTATACCTTTATTAATAACGAATTATCTAAGATGTGTGAATGCTTAGTATATGATTTTTATATGTATGACATACCTACCATACTTGCTATCACGGGAGGTTACGTTTGTTTAGGTCCTTCTTATCCTTGTGTTGCCCGGATTTAGATTGGTACCTCGAGGACATAGTTCAAGAGAACGACTTATTTGTGAGTTAATAAGCCAGCTGACTATGGAGCGTAGGTATGTACGTGACCATGGATATGTTGAATTATGTTCGCCTCCATTTATGTGTGTGGTGTTTATTCCAACAATTCCTGAAAGATTCGGAATTTGTAATCCTTATGTACGTGATGTACCGGGATGGATAGCAGAGTATGTGTGCACCGCAGCTTAGCCTCGGGGTGCTTGTATTGTATATTTATGATGTGAAAATATACGGTTAAATGAGAAGGAATTTACTATGTTAAATTGTGAGTATAGTTATGGTAATGTTATGAAAAGATAAAAGGGAACTTATATCAATAAATGGTTTTGTTAATAATTGGGAATCCGAGAATTAAAGTATAACTCTCTATTTAATTGTTAAGGTTGGAAATTAAACGTGAACCGAGTAGAAGTGTTAGAAACTCTTTGGAATTAGATAGTTATGAGAAAACACATGAATGGGTACAGGAACGTTAGGAGTGCACAGTTAGAAGAGAGGTGAGTATTTCATGTGAGAGCACGTCCTAACATGTATCTTGCATTCATTGTTTTAATTATTATTAAAGCACTTGCTGTTTTTAAAATACTCTCCACATTCGGGCTCTGACCCGTTTGCTTTCAAATCTATCTTTTTGTGAAAACCATTTTAGGTGCCCAGCCACAAGGACACCATGCTTAGGATCCGTATTCAGGTGACGAGCTGTAGCTGTTTGTGGAAGTTACAGGACTTTGCTTGTAGACGCTTCATCTATCTTGACTCTATACTTATCATTTATCAGTTATAGGGCATGTCGCCCATTTCTTTTAGAGACATTTCATTTATTCCAGTTATTCAGACTTTGGTTTGTAATTATTCAGGTTACACTGTTTTATTTATTTCAGTTGGTGGGATTTTATTGTGAGGAGTTTTCCTCCGGACTTATTACTCTTTGTTGGTTATTTCATTACTTCATTATGGTGAATGGATTATGTTGTGCTTCCATTATTCTTTTATTGCATGATAATCAGACTTAACTTAAAATTTGACAACTTACTTTTTAAATACTAGGTGGTTAGTAATTATTAAAATGTTTTCGACAGTGATGCTATTAACTGAACCAACTTGGCATTTTGTATTGATTTAATAAAGGAGTAGCTACCCGGTATTTAATTAGTCGGGGTGTCACACAGGAATATTAGAGTCACCAAGTAAGAAATAGGGATGCAACGTATGCACTGCTACTTAGTATTTCTGCTGAGGCCGCGACCAGTATAACACATAGGTGCACTACCGTGGCCTTTGTATGATATTCACCAAGGTTGAGCTGGAGACCACCTGAGTCCATTCCTTGATATTTTTAAGCTTCCGTAATAAAAATTCCCCAGTAGAGGCTGCATCATATAAGGTAGTAGAACTACCACGCTGCATCCCTACCTAGGCAGTGAAGGGACAATCCCAAAATTGAGTCCTAGAAACTGAGTTTTTCTCTCGAAACTCGAGTAGAGCATACCTACTAGGGTCTATCCATGAGAGAATAACTTCTCGGTGCACACAAAGTGACACAATTCTAATGATAGATCGTAGATCATAGGCAAAGAACAATAAAAAGAGAGTAAATATAACTCTTCCCTTATCACCCACCTTTACGGGTCCAGGGCCCATCAAGATTTCCAACTTTATCTAGGTGGGACGATATCACGGGGGTATGTAAAATAGGCCTGAGGTCATAAAATGGAGACCGAGTGCAAATCTGAAGGTACGAAATACCCATTTAAGGGTGTAAGTACAAAATAAAGCTCCATTACCCAAATTTATTCATGGGATGATGATCCAGAGGACCCCATGAATAGAATAAGGTGTTTAAGAACTCGAAATATAGAGAAACAAGATTGAAATATCTCATTCCCACAGACGGCGCTATATTGATGATACGAGAAATCGTCCACTTGTCATTCTCGTACGAGAAAATCAAGAGTAAAGTGTATAATAAATAAACAAAGCAAGTAAATAGAGAGAAAATAAGATATAGAGTGGTTCAACCTCTAAAATAGGCCTACGTCCACTGTGTTGCTCCGTTCTCATTATATGCATTGCATTGTACAATGTAATCGTGCCTAAAGAGGTGTACAAGTACGAGAATAAAGGAGAGCACATGATAGTATCGAGTATTGCGATGTGCCGAAGAGATGGCCTCCAAATTGTAGGTTGAAGTTGTGTAGAGAGAATCTGTATTGTAGAATTTGCCCCGAGCGTATGGAATCCGTCCAAATATGTCCCCCCTCTATCTATATTTTGAGGTGTGGTCCTATATTTATAGGAGATATGCTCACGTGCTCTGAGCACATAACGTACATAAAATCTGGAGTTACTGAAATAGAGAGGGATGCGGCCTGTAAGGCAAGCAATGTGAGTGTTGCATCCTGCAATAGGCTACAGCCAAAGGTGTCGCGTCCTGTACTGGGTAGCGCTGCACCCCGTGTTGAGAAGGGCCGCACCTTATGCTGAGAAGGGTCGCGCCCTGTGCTGAGAAGGGTCGCGCCCAAAGATGAGAAGGGTCGTGGCATATAATCATATGCGGTGCAGAGTACCCTCAGCGACAGGGTGCTATATTTGTACTATTATGTATTACTTATATAACTAGTGAATGTTATATGAATTTTAAGAAATGATTAATTAAGTTAATGCGATAAATAATTTACGAAGTAAAGATACAAATTACTCGGGTTAGAGTAGAGTTCAAGGAGTTTCATGATAAGGCTAGCTAGATGGGGTGGTGTAACTTGCAGGGTCAGGAAGAAAGCGTTTGGTGTGCACTTTAGAGGAGGGGTGAGATGTATCTCAAGGGAGTGCGACACTAACTTAAATATGAAGAGCATTCATACATTTTAATTGTTCATTTTAATTCACTTGCAAAATATTTTCAAAAGGACTTTGGGCTCTGACCCATACTTGCAAAATATTTTCAAAACCTTTTAGGTATCCAGCCACAGGTATGCCAAACTTGGAGGTCCGTTACAAGGATGTGTAGTTGCAACAAGTGTGGATATGGCGGGATTTGGACATAGACGCTTCAGTCATTTCATTCCTAGAGTAGGATGCATCTTAGTATTTCTTTCGGGCATGTTGTCCCAGCTATTTTCATTGCAGTCGGACTTTGTACTGGTTACTATTCTTTGTTGGATTATTTTAGTGGATGTTGGTTTTCTGCCGATGGTTTATTCGACTGGTCATTATTGATTTATTCAGTATTGCTTTAGATTCATGGTTTGTGTGAATGGTTCGTATTTATATTTATATGGTTGTTGTTGTTAAATAAAAAGATTAAAATTTTGACATCAGCTTTTGAATACTAGGTGGTTAATAAGTTTTAAAATGTTTTTGACAGTGATGCTAAGAATGAACCATATGAGATTCATGTTTTATTTTTATATAAGACTGATCACCCGGTATATCATTGAGCGGGGTGTCACAGATGGTATCAGAGCATCAGGTTCTAGTGTCCTTAGGATCTTTGCATATTTTCACGTTTCAGCTTAGCGTTCTTTGATGTAGAGCCTTATGATAGGATTGTTGTATTCCTCTGCGTATGCGAGTTATGTTCTCCTGCTATCAAGTATAGTGAGGTGATTCATACAAGAGTTCGATTGGGCTTTGTATACCGAACATTCTTTAGGACGACCAAC
The DNA here is from genome assembly GCA_949130495.1 of Sambucus nigra. Classification (NCBI taxonomy): domain Eukaryota; kingdom Viridiplantae; phylum Streptophyta; class Magnoliopsida; order Dipsacales; family Adoxaceae; genus Sambucus; species Sambucus nigra. The sequence goes on along the minus strand of OX422210.1, from coordinate 514,664,537 downwards.
GAGGGCCATAGGATAATTGCAGGAGGAGAGGCTCAACAGAAGACATAGGGTATTCTGGAAATGGTGATCGTGATAGGAATCACTTTGATTGTTTTTCAAGCCAATAGAGATAGAATAATCACCCAGGAGTGATAGTCCCCCAAAGCACTGTTGTAGATAATGGTGGTACAATTTCAGTCTCACTCAGCGTAGTTAGCAAAGGGTGGTGAAAGTGTTAAATGACCTTTTTGGAAGAGCAACTTATAAGGATTCGAGTAGCAGAGTAGCGCGATAAGTCAATGGGAGGAAATAACCCAAAGATAATTGTGTAGGGTGGTGTGCGGTGGCACCCAGGACTAAATTTTGAATGAAATTTTTGGCCTAGTGGAGCGGTGTTGTAGTGGTAGGAGTCAGTCACCACAACCATGGAGAAATACCATAAATAATAAGAAATTTAGGGTGCGGTTTGGCCGCAAATCTTCGTATCATCCATTTGAACCGGTAGGCAAAGGAGATTTTAGTACTTACTTCAAAAGGGCCGGACAGTGGCCAGACATAAGGGAAAGTTGAATTATGCAACAAACTTCGTACCCAACGAGGTGGATGCGGAGGTCAATAAGGGGTCTATGAGTTAATAATGGACTTGTGGGTAATACACAAGCGTGGATGAAAAACTCTGGCAAGGATGACTGGGGCTATAGTCATCAAGGTAGTATGTTTTCGATTTGATATCAATACTTCTGTGAGAATTAAGCCAAGGGAGGTGGAGTATCTGACCAAAAGGTAAAATCATATTCAGCAGTGCTAGTGAGGCACCATAAGGGGATACCCAGTAAAGGAACCCATCTACATGATTTATATTAGTTAAATTCCTACCGATTGGCGGTGGATTTAATCAGGGTCGTCGAGGTCTGTAACGAGTCCCATAGGGCTAGCAAAGCCAAAGGGACAACGAGGGTAACAATTTGGGTCAAGACTACCAAGTACGCGAGAGGGTCAACCCCGACATGGCCATTGGGGACAGAGACAGGGGATTAACACAGAGAAGTGTCTTATGTGTGGAAAGTGGGACCACAACAATTGATCATGTCCATAGTGAATAAAGGGATATGAGTGGGATGCCTAGTAGGGACAACAATTATGAAGTTTTGGTTCTGTTGGATGAGAATATTATGTCCAGGAACCATTTGGGCCATTGATGTATAGGCGAGTGGAAGTATGATTTTTATCCTCAGATAGATGGGGCGAACTTTGTGACACGAGTGGTCACAATATTCTTCTTAACACTATATTCGCAAGGGATACAAGTTTAGTGGGTGTATCGTAGTGTTACTATTAAGTACACGTTTACCGTAGGGTAACGATACTCTCTTTTGTTTTACCCGCAGAGGAGCAGGTGTGAACACTGAGAGGGTACATTTTATAAGGTAAACTCATTTTGAGAAGTGCTATGCGAGCATGATTTTATCCTGGGTACAGATTGGTTAGCGACGGGGTAAGCGATAGTGGGCGGTTATAGCAAGACTATCGTGTTCGCTATTCCAGGGCAAGATGCTTAATCTTTGCGAGGTTCCACCAGAAAGAAGGTCGGGCTAGCGAAAATATTTTATAAAATAGACTTCAGAGGGTAGGGTTCTCTAGTATATTATATCCCACTGCATAGGGATTTTTACTGATCTGATTATGGGCATGGCGGATTTACCATAGAGCAAAGAGATTTAGCTTGTTAGTGACTTAGCGTTGAGGATTTGGTGATAGTGTGAGAGCGACATTTTATAACTCCTTTAGAGACGCGGGAGTGGACAATTAGACATTTGAGTACAGGGACAGAGTTTTGGGTGTCCCGGTTATAAGCTTGGGTCTATAAAAATTAATGAACGACAATGCTAGTGTTTAATGCATTTGGGAAAGTTTTTTTGGGGAAGGGCTTTGTTGTGAAATGTTACGTGCATAAGCCCTAATAAACGTCAGTAGTGGAAAGACGTTATATGATGCTAGGACACCAGTTTAAAGGGTGATTTTTGAACGCGTGGAGTTACATTTTGAGGTGAAAGCTATTACGCTAAAAGGCCAGTATAGTCGGGTAGTGCTGCGAAAAAAGCATTGAGAAAACTTTTGCTCCGCAAGTTAATGGGCGGGGCAACATCGAGAAGATTAAATTGTGATTTAGGGAAATATCAAACGTAATCATATGATATAATGTGATCTGTGGGATAATCTTGAAAGAAAAATATTACGTATGTGACGTGTGTGATGTTGTGCAAATATGCATGGGATTTAGGGTGTATGGGCGCCCTGGTTAGTGTGATTTTAGAGTCTTCTTAAATAAAGGGATGTGTGAATGAACATATTGAATGTATGCCTGCAGGGCAGTCTAGAAAATAAGTGAGAAAGTGCGGTGAACTGAAATCCGTTTGAAAGAGGAAATAATCTGACTATATGCGTATCAAGGTGAACTGTCTCCACCGTAAGGAGTGTAGACGGGGGAGGCACATGTAACAAACTATCTTAAGGCAAGAAAGAAGTCACGTTTCTGGGAAAATAGAAAAGAGTATCACTTAGTTATATGCTTAGAGTGGTCTTACGCATAGACAAGGTGTACATTCTTATCTGACGAAAACTGCACAAGGAATATAGTTCTTGAGCATGGGAATTGGTGTTGAGTGAGAAATAGTCAATTTGTCTTTGGATAGACCATTTATGAATGGGAAAAAGGTTGATTTGAGGGTGTCAACCAAGAAGTTTTTGAAATTTTATGGTTCCAGAGATGGAATTAATGCTCAGGTTGGTAAAAATCGTGGAAGGATCAATGTTTCCATCGGGTTGTTGATTGGATTGACCTGAACATGAATTGTTGTCTCGGAATGGGTTATATTATCGAGTAGTATGCCCAACTTTACCATTAATGGGAAGGAGTGAAACAGCACAAGGCGTCGTTCAATATTGTTGGGAATTTGGGTGAGACCTTTCAGTCCCACCTCTGGTAAAAAATGTCAGGAGGTAATAGGGACAGAGTTACATATTGGGTTGAACGTGTCGTCCATAAGTTGATGGGTAGACGGGAAGCAAGGATTGTACATTCCATATTTTTGGGTAATTCGGGAGTAGTAATTACCACAGGTAGAGTTACGTGTGATGCTTCGTAATAGTTTAGTATCTGCATGATACCTTTGGAGACTTTATGGGAAATGTTTCATTATCCACCTTTGGTTGATAAGAGGTGGGGAAATAACAAACTGCTAGGACCCGAAATGGGTTATGGTCTAGCATAGGGAATTGAGTAAGTTGTATCCTTTCGTATAGTCCAGGGACGTAAGGAGACGAATTTCCTAACATAGAGATAGTGGAGTCGGTGGAGTATAGGCTCATCTTTTGGGGTACTATGTTGTCAGGGGCCATCGAGTTTAAGATTTATAACCAGGTATTATTTTGGGTGTCTCCCATAAAAGGAGTGGTGAAGTTCAACAAGAAAGGGAAGATATCATCGAGGTATGTCATCCTTTCCCTATCTTTTAGAGGGTGGGATCGGTGGCTTATCGACTGGGTTTTCCAGAACATCTTCAGTGGATACGTGATGTGTCCCACGTGGCATAGCTGGAGAGATACAAGATGAGCAATAAGGCTTTTTGGGCACGATCCACTCGAGGAGAATGACTTGCAATAAGAAACCTCATACGAGAAGAGACTAGTAGCTATGTAAGCGCAGGCTGCAGTATAAGGTACCGTAGTATTAACAGTTAGAGTGTAGTGGAGTGGGGTCATCACAGTATTAATGAGTATACGTGGGAGCGGGAGTAGGATATGTGAGAGCAGTATCCAGAGTTATTTGCCGTAGTTATGACCAAATTTCGGGGAAGAAATTCCTTTGTGGGGGGGGGGGGGGGGGAGTATGCAACACCCCATATTTCTGTGCATTTAATATTTAATTAATTCAAATTTTTTTAAAATTACTCGTGTGTCGTAATTTAATTGAATTAGTTATGTTAATATTTATTTAAATATTAATCGTAGAGAAGATGGTTAATATGCATAGAAATTAAATTACTAAATGAATAGTAATGATTTATTTACGTCATAACGTGTATAAGTGACGTGTCATTTATTTATCTCAGCCGGAAGTCGGATATAGACTAAGTTGGGTGTGAGATAGGGACTTTTTATAAATTAATTCGGATGTCAATTTTGAGTGCACAGTTGAGTCCGGATGGGCCGAGATAGTCGAAAAAGTATACCCGGGGGTGGTAAATGGGTCACGGGATATTTTTGGACATAACCGAGCCCACTCGGGGGTATTTGGGCCATTTTAATTAGGCGCATATGGTTAAAAACGGGATTTGGAGATAAAAATCTAAGGTTTGGAGTTGTGGGCAACCATAACTCATTTGGGAGAAATTTGATAACATAAGGGATAAAGAGGGATGACTCTTGAGAGCCAAAGAGGAAGAACAAGGAAGGTGTTCTTCATCACACAACGATCTCTACACCAAAGGATAATCAAACACTACGAATTTATAAGGCAAGTGGTTAAATTGCTTCAATGTAAATTGGTAATATTCAATTTATTTCATAGTATGCGTTATACAAATAATTTTTGGATTGGGTTAATACAAATTGGGTTTTGATTTGGGGAAGTTACAAATCAAGTTATTGGGACTGGTTTTGATTCGTAAGGATTTTAGTAGATAATTCTGGGTAAAAAGCTTCACAAAAGCTGATAATGGCGATTCTGTCCGCAATGCCCTCTAGAAAATGGCGTTTTATAACTTTCGTTCTGTAATACGATTTTTCCAGAACGGCTCCAAAATGCCGCAAAATGACATTTTAAAAATCTGGACAGATTCGTGGGGCAAATTTTAAAAAATATTTTTAGTTGTTATTCCGTTGAGGATTGTCTAGATGGATAGGTGTGACTAATTACCTTTGGATTAACTAGAGGATTAGCTAAATTGAAGAGATTAAGATTTTTGATTGAGTGATTGAAACCTTCTTAATTAAGTGGGGTAAACTTAATTAGATGAAATTGAACGTTGATTTGAGAATATTGAATTTCGAGTCGAGAGAGAGAGAGAGAGTCTGGGCATAATTGGTAGGGTGACACCAAATAATGATAAATTAATTAGTGTTTAATTAATTAAAATGAAGTCGGATCATAGACTTAAATATTTTAGGCTTGGTGTTGATACCAAAATTAATATGCTGATGTGGACGAATCATACGAAGACACTTGTTAATCTACGTGGTACAATAACAACGAGGAAGTTCATTTCCCCGACCAACTCATGTTCTCTCCGAGCAACGAGGATATACCGAGGAACTTCAGCACTCCGAGGTACTCTAGCGCTCCGAGGAACTCCTGAGCAACGAGCAACTAAGGCGGTCCGAGCTGCATCTCGGCCGTAGTATTAATTGCCAAAATATCAACAGTTCAACTATTCATTGAATGTTTATCGTCTTGACGCACACGCTGCATTAAATCTATTACCCTTTCACATGTATATCATTTAATGTATCAACCCATTCATGTACAGCCTAAGGGCTATAAATACCTTGTATCACCCTCATTCAAAGGGACCGGAATTTCTGGAGAGAACTTGTACTCGAGAATTCCCAAACACTCAGCAATAACATAACAGTGGACGTAGGCCATTCTTACAAGGCTGAACCACTTTAAAAATCTTTGTCTCATTTTATTTATCTGTGATTGAATAATTAGAGCGATCTAATTTTTTACATCAACAGATTGGCGCCGTCTGTGGGAAACGATTTTTATTATCGTTTTTCACCACAAGTCATTCATCATCAATGGCGGATAACCCAGAATCTAGCAATCGAAACGCTGGAAACCCTCCAAATCCCTCTGCACCTCCGGATCTGGCCGGGATCATGACGAATCTGGCCCAAGGACAAACCGCCATGCAAGAAACAATGAGGCAACTCATACAAACCCTTCATGGTGGTGCACCCGCACGTTCAGGACAGTAAAGTGGTCAGAGGAAAACTTATTTACTTTCTTCACGATCCAGGCGTACTGAGTCACATCGGAATGAGGAATCCGATGATTTCTCTTATCAACCTGGGCGAACTTCGTCAATAAGGGCCACAGATACTTATCAACATATCACCCTCTCTCCGGAAAGACCCAGCGCTTTAGAAAGATTGAGTAGGGTGTCTCCTTTCAGTCGATTAGGCCCTAGGAGGAATAGGAGTCCACCTAAAACCATGTCAAGGAGTTTTCGACAACCATCAGATCTAAGAGAAGGATCAGCACAGTCACGACCAGTCGTTCGTCAAGATAGATCTCAAGAAGCTACCTCAGAACGATCAATTGCTCGAACCAATAGGCCCGAGGAAGGAAATGATGCGTGGAAAGGTTCCATTCAGCGGTTGGAAGATAGATTGGGAGAAATGGCTAAAGCAAAGAACCCCCTACAACGAACTTTTGTTCGAGGAACACCTTTTGTACAGAGCATTGTAGATTTTCCTACGCCATCGAAATTTAAAGCACCCGTGGTAACTCCCAAATATGATGGGAAGACAGATCCTGTTCTTCACATAGAACAATATCAAGCTGCTGCCGATATCTATGTTGTCCCCGACGAGATGAGATGCGGGGCCTTCTCAGGAACTCTTACTGGATCTGCCCAGATATGGTACAACAATCTTCCTCGGGGTAAGATTTCAACTTTCTTTCAGTTAGCCGAGTTGTTTATTGGCAATTTCTGTTTTGGAGCAAAGCCAGTAAAACGAGTAGCACACTTGTTAAGTGTTAGACAGAAATCTGGTGAGAGTACTACAGATTACATAACTCGTTTCAATAACGAGAAGCTAGAAGTCATAGATTATGAAGAGAAGACAACAATCACCGCCTTGATGAGTGGGTTGTTGCCTAAGAAATTGTATTATACCTTGGCGAAAGATCCACCTAGAACTATGTCAGAATTGATGGCAAAGGCGGCCAAAATCATGAATGCCGAGGAGGCTATGGCTGCAAAGAAGAATACGGATAAAGAAACCAAGGTGGAAGTCGACAAATCTAAGAAGAAAGAGCATAAAAGCAATGGTGGAGATAAACATTCCAAGAATAAATGGGAAGTCATGAAGAAGTATGATAATTATACTCCTTTGAAAATGGGTATTAATCATGTCTTGGAGGAAATCAAGAACAACGAGGAGGTAAAATGGCCAAAGAAACTGAAGTCAGATCCTGATTCGAGGAGTAGGGATAAATATTGTGAATTTCATAAAGATCATGGTCATATGACCAAAAACTGCATAGCTCTTCAGAACGAGATTGAAACACTCATCCGAAGAGGAAAGCTAGCAAAATATGTTGATCGGGGAGGTGAAAGAAAGGATAACGACCGGACTAGAGAGAGGTCAATATCTCCTCGTCGAGCAGAAGAGAAGAAGAAGAGGAATCATGAAGATGATCCAGATGATGACCCCGACCTTCCCAAGAAACTAAGACAGCCAGAACGAGAGGTATTTTCTATACGTTTTGGGTTATTCGATTGTAATGTCATTACAAGAGAAGATGCAGGAGGAGGAGACCTTACTGCAGAAAGAAAGGCTTACCTTGGAGAGGCTCAAGCTTGTTCATATATTCAGCGAATAAATCTGGCCGAGGACGATCGTCCGAGGAAGGTAAACAAAGAGAAGCTGGTCATTGGTTTTTCAAAAAACGACTTGGCAGGTGTTCTTTATCCTCACGATGATCCTCTGGTGATCAAAATGAAGATGAAGGAAGTAGTGATTTCAAGGGTGTTGGTAGACAATGGAAGTTCGGCAGACATCATGTACTATTCATGCTTTGACAGCTTGAACCTGAAATTATCTCAGTTGGAACCGTATCACAGACCCCTCCTAGGTTTTGCTGGTGAGAAATTTTTTCCACTTGGGATGATCAAGTTGGATATATTCATTGGAACCTGGCCTGCTTGTCGAACAGAAAGAATACGCTTCTTCGTGATGGATAAGAATGTGCAGTCAGCCTACAACATCATCATGGGAAGAGTTGGTTTGAAGAAGTTCGAGGCAGTTCCATCTACAGTACATCAGTGCTTAAAATTCCCAACAAACTTTGGGGTAGGAGTTGTGAAAGGTGATCAAAAAGTAGCTCGGGAATGCTATTATTCATCTGCCGAGCAAGAGGAGCTTGAGAAATCAAGGAAAAAGACTACTACCTACCAGGTGGAAGAAGATACAGAGATTGAAACTCTCGATCCCAGAGATGAATCCCAACTTGTAAAAGGACAGGTGGTGGAATCTACAGAAAATGTTATTCTAGACGACGAGCACCCTGAACAAGTAACCCAGATAGGTTCAACGTTGGATGCTTCAATAAAACAAGAGTTGATAATTTTCTTGAGAAACAGGAAGAAAACTTTCGCATGGAGTCATGAGGACATGCCAGGAATAGATCCAAACTTCTTATGTCACGAACTCAATGTGAATAAGGAGATCAAGCCTGTAAAGCAAAGAAGAAGGGTATTTAGCCCCGAGAAGAATCAAGCTATTCAAGAGGAGGTCGACAAGCTCCAGAAATCTCAATTCATTGAAGATGTGAAGTACCCGGACTGGTTGGAAAATGTGGTGATGGTAAAGAAGAAAAACAACAAATGGAGAATGTGTGTTGATTTCACTGATCTTAACAAGGCCTGCCCAAAGGATCATTTTCCATTGCCCAGAATTGACCAACTAGTAGATGCTACCTCTGGGCATGAGCTGCTTAGCTTCATGGATGCTTACTCTGGTTACAAACAGATCAAAATGAAACCTGAAGACAGGGAAAGTACTTCTTTTATTACCCCTAGTGGAACTTATTGCTATAATGTTATGCCTTTTGGTTTGAAAAATGCAGGAGCGACATACCAGCGGCTGATGAACAAGGTTTTCACCGAACAAATCAGTTGCAACATGGAAGTCTATGTCGATGATATGCTGACAAAAAGCAAGAAAGCTGCAGATCATCTACTTGACTTAGCTCAGACATTTGATCAACTGGATAAATACGAGATGAAGCTCAACCCGACGAAGTGCACATTTGGAGTACGAGAAGGAATGTTTCTCGGATACATTGTCAACCAGCGAGGCATTGAAGCAAATCCAGATAAGATCAAAGCTCTTTTAGGGTTGCGATCTCCAACAACAAAGAAAGAAGTGCAGAGTCTTACAGGTCGAGTTGCAGCGCTCAACAGATTTGTGTCCCGAGCAACTGACAAATGCCTCCCATTCTTCAAAACACTTCGAAAAACTTTTGAGTGGACTGATGAATGTGAGAAGGCCTTTCAAGACTTGAAAAAGTATTTGGGAGCACCTCCATTGTTGTCTAGGCCAATAACAGGAGAGAAGTTGTATTTGTATCTGGTAGTATCAGAGAATGCAGTCAGTTCAGCATTGATCAGATTGGAGAATGGAGTCCAGAAACCAATCTATTACACAAGTAAGGCTTTCCGAGGTGCAGAAATCAGGTACCCAAAGCTAAAAAAATTGGCATTGGCATTAATTGAAGCAAGTAGAAGAATGAGGCCATATTTCCAGGCCCATACCATCGTCGTTTATACCGACATGCCACTGAGGCAAGCCCTTCATAAGCCAGAAAAGTCAGGGAGATTAATGTACTGGGCAATAGAGCTCGGTGAATATGATATTGTGTATGAGCCCAGATCATCATTGAAAGGGCAAGATGTAGCAGATTTTATAGCAGAGTTTACATATCCTGACACCCCCGAGGAGCAAAAGTTGCTCGCTGACCAACCTGTGGATGTTACAGGATCAACAGACATAAGTCTAGACCAACTCCTGTTGGTAAAAGGGCTTGCGGATGTAGAAGGATCATCAACTTCAAACTCAGACCAGCTCCGGTTGGTAAAAGAACGAGAAGAGATGGTCAACTAGGAGCGAAAAGTGTCAGGGGCGGATGAAAAGAAGCAACAAATATTTCACCGAGGAACTCTATTAGATAAGAAATTTGAAGACGGGTTGCCCATATGGAGATTATATGTAGATGGCTCATCTTGCACAGCAGGTTGTGGGGTAGGAATTGTTTTGAACACCCCAGACGAGATTGACATGGAATATGCTTTGCGATTACAATTCAAAGCCTCCAATAATGAGGCTGAGTATGAGGCCATGATAACAGGTCTTAATTTATCAAAGATTATGGAAGCGCAATAAGTGATGGTATTCAGTGATTCTCAATTGATTGTGAATCAGATAATGGGAACGTATGCAGTTAAAGGAGAATTAATAGTCAAATATCATGCCAAGGTAATGGAGTTATTGGCAGAATTTGATGCTATTCAGTTGATCAGAATACCCAGAATAAAAAATGCACAAGCAGACGCACTGGCCCGACTAGTATCAGCTACTCGTACCGAGCTGCGAAGAACAATACCAATTGAAGTACTGGAAAGTCGGAGCATAGATGAAGACTTGACGATGAATGTTATTGCCCTTGATTTAGGACCATCTTGGATGGATCCCATCAGGGTATATATTGAAGAGGGAGAATTGCCAGAGGATAAGCTCGCTGCCAATAAATTGAAGTATAAAGCTGCTCGGTATGTATTAACTAATGGTATTTTATATAGACGAGGAATTATGGCAGGTTTGCAGAGATGTGTACATCCCTCCGAAGTGAAAGAATTGATTGAAGAGATCCATGAAGGGTCTTGTGGAGCTCATGTAGCAGGTCGAACACTTTTGCAAAGGGTAATGACTCAAGGATACTACTGGCCGACGATGAGGGCTGATTGTATAGCCTATGCTAAGAAATGTGACAAGTGCCAACGTTTTTCCTCCATTCGACGAACTCCACAATCATTGCTGACACCAATAACTTCCCCTTGGCCATTTGCCATGTGGGGAATTGATTTGGTTGGACCACTACCGACCACCCGAGGAAGATTCAAGTACCTCGTCGTTGCAGTGGACTATTTTACTAAGTGGGTAGAAGCTGAGCCGCTTATCGATATGACGTACGAGAAAGTATACCAGTTTGTTTGGAAGAATATCATCTGTCGATATGGTCTCCCTCATGCCTTCATCACAGATCATGGAACACAATTTGACAACGAGGAGTTTGCTGCCTATTGTCAACAATCAAACATCCTGAAGACCCATTCAGCACCAGGTCATCCTCAAAGCAATGGGCAGACTGAGGTGACGAACAGAACTCTGCTAAATGGTTTGAAGAAAAGGCTAAGTGAAGCTAAAGCTAACTGGATTAATGAGCTACAATCAGTATTGTGGGCTTACCGAACAACTCCCCGAGCAGCGACCGGAGAATCACCATATATGCTGGCATTTGGAAGTGAGGCTGTAATACCTGCCGAGTTGGGCCTACCAACACACAGAGTGCTGAATTTTAATTCTCCGATCAGTGACTTGATGAGAAGACTGGATTTGGATATGCTCGAAGAAGTCAGAGAAGAGGCAGCCATTAGGAATGCTGCTTATCAACAACGAACAGCTCTGTTCTACAACAAAAGGGTGAAGAAATGCGATTTAAAAGAAGGAGATTATGTGCTAAAGAAGGTCATTCAGAAGCACAATAAATTGGAAGCAAATTGGCATGGACCTTACCGAGTTACAGAAGTTGTTCGACCAGGAACTTACCGAATAGCAACTCTAGAAGGAGAAGAATTCAAGAATGCAATGTACAACGGGTCCATCAATATGAATAAAACGATGATGTTTTTCACCATTTTTCTCTCCTTTGTTTGAAAGTTTTTCGGGGAATACTAGTGTTGTACACTATAGCAAGAAGAAGACGATAGTTCAGACCCACGACCAACTCCGGTTGGTAAAAGGGCGAGAACAAACTATACTCCTTTGGTTAGGAGGCGTACACTGGCGTGATCAACTTCAATTGGTAAAATAACTAGTGGACAAGATAGTTCGAAAGAACAAGATAGTTCAGACCCACGACCAACTCCGGTTGGTAAAAGGGCGAGAACAAACTATACTCCTTTGGTTAGGAGGCGTACACTGGCGTGATCAACTTCGGTTGGTAAAATAACTAGTGGACAAGATAGTTCGAAAGAACAAGATAGTTCAGACCCACGACCAACTTCGGTTGGTAAAAGGGCGAGAACAAACTATACTACTTTGGTTAGGAGGCGTACACTGGCGTGATCAACTTCGGTTGGTAAAATAACTAGTGGACAAGATAGTTCGAAAGAACCTGATAGTTCAAACCCACGACCAACTTTGGTTGGTAAAAGGGCAAGAACAACATTCTTATAACGCCAATCTCGGTTGGTTTATACTCTCAAATGCCAACTTATGTTGGTCGGAAGGTAATATTATTATAAAAGTTCCTCAAAGAACAAAATATTCCAAACTGAACCAAGTATGGTTGGTCGGGGATAAGAACCCACTAACTGTATTTGGTCGACGAGGAGAAAATATTTCAAATTGAACCAAGTATGGCTGGTCGAGGATAAAAGCCCATCAACCATAGTTGGTCGACAAGCACAATACAACAACCTTAGTTGGTTGGGTAATTTTTAAACATTTTTTTACTCATTACTTTATTATTAAGTGACTCAAACAACATTTCTGATACTTGTAATTTTTATCAGGTTAATCGATGAACCATACAATATCGTTATGGAAAGCACAAATATAAAGTGTTTGATATGCACAAGATAATAGCAGTACTAATTTGCAAATAGAAAATGAAAGTCTTTCATTAAAATTCAAATTACAGGTTACATGAATGTACTAACTATTACATTGAGATTCCTATTCTATTGGTTTCTTGCCCTTTGCTTTTGAAACAGGCTCTTCGCCAGCAGGAGGATCTTCCACGCAAAGGGGAGAATTAATAAAGTTCAAGTCCTTCAGTATTCTGACATTCATTATTGAAGGTGTGTCCATTAGATGCTCTGGATGAGATACTTCGATTTGGGAATGAAGACTGTAGTCACCAAGGTATTTTGAAATTAAGCTCTGAGGAATGGAACGAGCTGGGATCCATTCCATGTCCAATTTATAAGGTGGTACAGGCAAGTCTAGTAACCCAGGAGCATGATAATCCTATAAATAATGCCCTTGCTCCAATTTTAATACACCCAGGGCGTTCAACCACCCCTGCTTATAACCTTCATTATTGGCATGTTCAATACGAGCATCCAAATGACAAAGGGCCTCATTATAACCTGCCATCCAGAACTCACGAGGTTGTTTATGGAATTGGAAGGTTAATCTATCCAATTGGTCATGAAGGTTTTTAGCAAAAAGGTCCTTGGTATGTAAATCAGACTTCGTCGCAGTAAGTTGATCTTCCAAAGATAGGTTTTTCTTGGACATTTCAGACAGAGCACGATCTTTTGCATTCAATTGGAATGCTTGAGTTTCCAAAGTAGACTGAGTGCGAGCCTCTTCAACATTACGGCTGAGAACTCTTGATCGACTCCGAGCAGCGACTGGAGAACTTTGCTCCTCGACAACATTTTGAACAGCTCTTCCTCGCCCATGAGAACCTCTTCCTCGTCCCCGAGCAGTAGCAGAAACACCAGACTTTCTCAGAGTGTCCAATTCTTGCCTTAATTTGGCGTTCTCAACCTCTAAGAATGAGACTCCTTCATCAGTGACCGGTACCAAGGCAGTAGAGGATGAAGCTGCAGACTCGTATTGCGCCAACTTTTTCTGCAAATTGTTATTCTCTTGTTCCAGTATCTCGATGATCTGTCTGCAGGCTTCAACTTCACCTTTTAGGGTTCTCTCCCTAACATCGTACCCAACAATGATCTTTTTGTGACCTGTCTCAGAGGAAATCTGTTGATACCTATTCTCATATTCCTTGTGCAACAAAGCAGTTGATTCATTGTGATGACTCTAAAGATCTTCTATGGAACAATGAAGCTCCTCAATCAAGTCATAGTAGGCAACGTTGTTGGCCACAGCTCGGTCAAGCAAATCCTTCAAGTACCGATAAGCCTCAATTGTTTGTTTTGAAGCATCATGGCCAAGGATGTCAGCGATTTCTGATACACTTAGTTCCGTGTGACCTGCCTTATAGTATTCGTGACATTGCTGCATCAGTTTTGTATCATGGGCGGATAGCAATTCCATCCTGGCCATAAACTAATGAAAAGGAGACAACAGTCAAAAGAAACAAATCATCAACAATAGAGAAGAACAAAGATGTATTTTATTAGATCATCAAAAGATTACATTGTTTGATTACAAATGATAATGAAAGATAGAAATGATACCGAACAACTTCACACCTTTTCCTTGTCTCCCAAGACTTTCTCGGGAGGCTGGGACGAGGAGCTTGGTTGCTCGGTGGTAACAACAACTTGATCAGCAGGAGGTGAAATTTTCTCAGGAGGAGGAGGCATGGAAGATATATCTTCGTTGGCAGAAGGTAGAAAGACATGGACTTGATCACCCATGGCTATGGAAGATTCATCAGAGATAGGCTCATCTTCTTCTTCTTCTACAATTGGTGGGGGAGGACCAGGGAGGTGTAGCTGAAATAGCTCAGAGTCATCTTTGACCTTCAATTCTTGCAGGGCAGCTACCCAGCCATCTCAGAAGTATTTCAACTTCCCGTATTGCACTTGGGATGTCATCGCAGCAATCCCCTTGTCCCATCCTTTATCCCAGCCAGCGCTGAAGGATTTTTTAACTGCGAGCTTTCTTTTCAGTTTCTCCGAGGAGAGCTTCGCATCCAATTCTTCTTTTTGGCTTTTGATATCTCGCAGGGCGGACAACTCTTCCTCTGCCTTCTTCAGCTTATCTTCTAGCTCTCCAAAGTTCTTGAGCTTGTCGTCATATCTTTGATGCTCAATCTCCAAAATTTTCACCTTGTTCTCCAAACTCTTGGAGATCTCAGCCAACTTCACCTTCTCAGCTTCAACTATTGACAACTTTTTCTCCCAAACAGCTTTGTCCTCACTATACTGTTGACGAGATTCCTTTAAGGATTGGGTCAAACCCAGCAGAGCATCCTCCACCCCCGACGAGGAGCTGGAAGCTTTAATAGCTTCGTCTTTCTTCACGATGTTGTTAAAACAATTCACCAGCTAAACAAAGGAAAAAGTAACAGGTCAATACAAAAATACAAGTATTCAAAGACAGAAAGGAAATTCAGAGTGTGAGAAATTTACCGAAGCAAGATGACGAGTATCTAGGGATGTCAGCATATCCCTAGAAATATTTTCATCAATTCCTTGGACCTCGGGTATGATCCAAGTTTTTACCGAGCTCATTGCAGAGCTCGGAGGAATGATGGTTGGAACACCAACACCACCAGCTGGTAGAGAGGAGACAGTTTCAACCAAATTGACTGAGGATGATTTCCTCAATCTCCTCAAAGGGACTTCAGCAGCTTCAACCAAGGAAGAACTCTTGGTCGGAGCGATAGCAGTCGTCTCCACAGAAGCAATTTTCTTGCTCGGAGCCACTGGGGGCTTCTCGGTAGCTTTTGAAGGCGCAACATCCACCTTCTTAGTCCCCTCTGGGACATCAATTTTGCTTTTCTTGGCCTCAACAGCAGAAGTAGTGTCATCAAACAGAGCAGGAGGAACTCTTTTCTTGCCCATTCTCTGACTTAAAGGGATGTGAGAATCTGAAGAAGAATCCTCTGGAGTTGAAGCTGGCTCAACAGGACGAGCAGTATAAGAAGTTGTATAACTCTTATACTGTAGCAAATATGATGCATACCTGATGTGCTCGTCTGCAACGTTCTTATGCAAACCCCAGGGACAAGATCGAAATACTGACAAAACTCAAGACACAATGGGTTTGGTGGAAAGGAAAATCCACATTCAGCAACAAATAGACTGGGGAACCAATGTCCCTCAGCCAAACGAAAGTAATTTTGAGGTTCAGAAAGCTCCTCCAAAATCACCCAAGATGGGATGGAAAATTCAGAACGGAATTTCTCAACAGACTCCACAAGATAAACCATAGTGAATAAAAGAAATACAGAAGAAAAGAAAAGAATCTTATAGGGAAAAGGAAGAGCTGAAAACTAGCGAAGGAAAAGACGAACGCACAAGAGAGAAAGAGAGAATAGAAAGCTTGAATGCAGAAAATTGGAAAAAGAAGAAGACGGTATGGTTACCTAAGAAGTTTAAATACTTTGCCTTGGGAAGCGGCGAAGGAAATGATTTCACAAAAGAAACTATTGAACTTCCGGCGCCTAAAAGGACAAAAAGGGCACAAAGATCGAAGCGCTCTTAAAAATTCGAAAAAAGGCGGATTCTGTGAATTTGGAAATAAATTCAAATACGATGCTCCTAAAACCCAGGAAGATCATTCAATATTGCCATATACCGAGAAAGAATGTTCCATACTCCTCAAAGTTCGAAATACGAAACATTGGGGGCTTCTGTTGATACCAAAATTAATATGCTGATGTGGACGAATCATACGAAGACACTTGTCAATCTACGTGGTACAATAACAACGAGGAAGTTCATTTCCCCGACCAACTCATGTTCTCTCCGAGCAACGAGGATATACCGAGGAACTTCAGCACTCCGAGGTACTCTAGCGCTCCGAGGAACTCCTGAGCAACGAGCAACTAAGGCGGTCCGAGCTGCATCTCGACCGTAGTATTAATTGCCAAAATATCAACAGTTCAACTATTCATTGAATGTTTATCGTCTTGACGCACACGCTGCATTAAATGTATTACCCTTTCACATGTATATCATTTAATGTATCAACCCATTCATGTACAGCCTAAGGGCTATAAATACCTTGTATCACCCTCATTCAACGGGACCGGAATTTCTGGAGAGAACTTGTACTCAAGAATTCCCAAACACTCAGCAATAACATAACAGTGGACGTAGGCCATTCTTACAAGGCTGAACCACTTTAAAAATCTTTGTCTCATTTTATTTATCTGTGATTGAATAATTAGAGCGATCTAATTTTTTACATCAACACTTGGGTATGGGCATAATACTCCAATAGCCTGGATTTCTATGTATATGTCGATGTGTAGTACACATATGATATATATATATATATATATATATATATTTGTGTGAATAATATATATAGTAAAGCCATAACAATTTTAATGCTATTATATGAGGTTTTGTGATGTGGGTGAGTCTTCTGGCTTGCGAATGCAGGGTGAGTATATTCCCCAGGCCATAGCGTTTGTGACTTACGGGTGGGACCGTTATGGTATGGAGCTGGCACTTTCGACGGGAACTATGGCCCCCTCCTATGCGTTCGGCGATAGCATTTTATTTCCGACATGTGTGTGAATATTGAGATATGATACGTATATATAGTGCATAATTATATACGGAAATTTATATATATACATGGTGTGAACTTATAACTCATATACATGATGTGAATGGTGTAAAGGATATAACTTGTGAGAATGTTATATGGCTTTTAAGAGCGATTTTATTTATATTCAACTTATGAATAGTTGTGGAATATAGTTCTACGTATAAAATGGAGTAGATAATTATATACGGGTAATTAAACACATGAAGAGAATTTGTATTGCTTTTATAACTAGTGAATGTTATATGACTTTTAAGAAATGATTAATTAAGTTAATGCAATAAATAACTTACGAAGTAAAGATACAAATTACTCGAGTTAGAGTAGAGTTCAAGGAGTTTCATGACAAGGCTAGTTAGACGGGGTGGTGTAACTAAGAGGGTCAGGAAGAAAGCGTTCAGTGCGCATTTTAGAGGAGGGATGAGATGTATCTCAAGGGAGTGCGACACTAACTTAAATATAAAGAGAATTCATACATTTTAATTGTTGCATTTTAATTCACTTGCAAAATATTTTCTAAAGGACTTTGGGCTCTGACCCATACTTACAAAATATTTTCAAAACCTTTTAGGTATCCAGCCATAGGGATGCCAAACTTGAAGATCCGTTCCAGGGATGCGTAGCTGAAACAGGTGTGGATATTGCAGTATTTGGACATAAACGCTTCAGTCATTTCATTCCTAGAGCAGTATGCATCTTGGTATTTCTTTCGGGAATGTTGCTCCAGTTATTTTCATTGCAGTCGGACTTTGTACTGGTTACTACTCTTTGTTGGATTATATTAGTCGATATTGGTTTTCCGCCGATGGTTTATTCTGTCGGTCATTATTGATTTATTCAGTATTGATTTAGATTCATGGTTTGTGTGAATGGTTCGTATTTATATTTATATGGTTGTTGTTGTTAAATAAAAAGATTAAAATTTTGACATCAGCTTTTGAATACTAGGTGGTTAGTAAGTTTTAAAAAGTTTTCGACACTGATGCTAAGAATAAACCAGATGAGATTCCTGTTTTAATTTGATATAGGACTGATCACCCTGTATTTCATTGAGCGGGGTGTCACAGGCATGTGAGAGAAGAATAGTTAGTGAAATTGAGTTAGAGGTTATATCCGGAATATTATACTATAAGAGGCTAATTTGGCCATATGATTATCCCAAATAGTTTAGCCTCTTTATTAGGTAGTAGAGGTTAACCTTGGCTAGATATTACCCCACAGTACCAAATGAAAGATTCATATCCACTATTGTTCACCATGGATTCAAGTATCATAATCAGTTGAAATGAGGGAATTAAATTTGAGTAAAATATAAATGAACAAGAGGAAACTATGTGGAAATCAATTGTAGAGTGAAAAACAAAAATTCATATGTTTCGCTTAAATTAAAGCGAAGAACTAGGTGGAGGAAATCCTGTGTAACAGGCAATATATTTATTTTCTTCTTAGTTGCTAAGAAAAATTAAAAAATGTGTCCAACAAATCACCATGGAAAACATGGAAATAAAATCAAACAAAGACTTTGAGCTAATTGCATAATAGTAACCGGTGTATGTTAGATTAAATGGATACATCACATACATCTATGATTTTTATGGCATTTAAGAAAACCCGTACATAACACTAAAGAAAAAAAAAGATAATCAACATCAGAAACCAATTTGTTGTGCGCTTATTCTTTCAATATTTTTTATCTAAATTTATTTCTATTTTTTCGTTTCCTACTAACCCTACTATATTTTTATTGAGTCCATATATTTTTTATGCCACAAAAACTGTACAAAAACAACCCAATCCACATGCACAAAGAGTGAGATTTGGAAATCTTAAAGTAAAAAAATGGTATTTACAAGAAAGGTAACTTTTTCTAAATTGTGTTACTCTTTTTCACACAACTATAACTGGAATAGGCAATCCCAACCCGTGTTTATACTCATCCTATCCTTCCTAATTTTTTCTCTCCATATGAATTTCTTTCATCAAGTATTTTTAATATGTCTTTATTCTTTATTGCTCTTTTATCCTAAGCTCTTTTATGTCTCTCAACTTTTGTGTAATATAGATAACTCAACAACAATTTCACAGTCTTGTTCCCGGGGGGGGGGGGGGGGCGGGGGGGGGGGGGGGGGATGCGCAGTCTTGAAAGAAAATTTTTCTTTAAGGGAAAAATGCAATACATCCATTAAGCTAGAAAAAAAAGTAACCATACATAAGATAAAAGCAAATCATATATAATCAAGCATGGATACATAAAAAGAAAAATGATAATAATGAAGGCAACATGAATACCTCAAATGGAAGTTCCACTTGTTTCATGAATCAAAGTTTTTTACCCTTCCATTAGCATTTTTGCTCGAATGGTGCAAGTGTGGGAGGAGAGAGAGAAGGAGAGAGAGATAGTCAAAACAATGTCGCTTAGGGTAATGAAAAGACAGTTAACTATTGAAGGTGATGGTGAGGGAGATAGACGTTTCAAATTACAATTCTTAATGGGATGTGTATTTCGAATGGTCACATGAATGTGTAGTCATATGATCGTAGGCATGATGGTAAATATAAGAAGATGAAGGGTAAAATAGTAAATAATGTACTTTCTAAAGCTTAGAGGCTTTTTAAGTAATAGTATATTGAATGTTTATCCGGTTTGGTGTATTATTTTATAGTAGCAACAACCATTTGTAAGGCTAACGATGTCATTCTCACTATCCTCTCAATAGGTCGGGTCTCAGCCAGGACCCAACCCCGACCTGTTAAACTCGGATTTAAGCACTTCTATGAAACTCGTTTATTCGATTACTTGGTTATTCAATTATCCGTTAATTAAATGGATCGGATATGGATATAAGTAGACTTGAGCCGTTAAGGACCAAACTCAAAGTATATATATATATATATATATTAGCATATATACATATTTTGGACAAAACATGAAATTTAATAATTTTTTGTTTATATGTTTTTTTGTCCATTTTTTAGTTCCAACTTTTTGAGTATTCGGGGCGGGTATCAGGTCAGGTTCTTGGGTATTTAATAGGTCCCGATCTGGACATATTTTTTAAGCCTTGGTCGGCTTGAAAAGTGCTAGTGTTGGGTATGGATATAGATAGACCCGATCCAAACCCGACCTGTTTACAAGCCTAATTCTCACTCACTTCACCATGTTAGCTAATCCAGATTGCATAGGTAGTTAAAAAAGTGACCCTCTCTTTAAAATAATAGATATTTTGGGATCCTCCTTGGGTAAAACTTACAATAAAAAAAAAACACGTTCTTAATGGGTCTAAGAATCAACCATTTGTCTATAAATTTCACTAAGATTTCGGTAGTTAACGTGAATGTGCCTTGTATTCCCATAATAGTAGATAGCATTATAAACTCCTAAAAGACAATTATATCCTTAAAACCCACATGATTGTATGTATATACTCTGTTCCACATTCCACCATAATATTAATTATACAGAGATAACAAAGTTCCATTAAAATTTTCAAATGTCGTTTTCATATCTCTGAGTTATTTTTGAATCCCTCTTATCTTGCATTTTTTGTCCTGGAGAAGGGTACGTTCCGTCTTATATATTCAATCGAATTGCTTGCTTAAATATGATAAGGATGTGAGAGGAATGTTACTATCATAATGCATGTGTGATACCCCAAAAAATCCATAAATAGATTGATCGGGACTGCTATAAAAATCACGAGAATCAAAACTTTTTGTAACATTCTTAGCATAAGAAATAAATAGGAATCAAAAGAATAAAGGCAATATAATGAAACACTGAATCCACACAACCCCAACTCTGATATCAATCCCCAACCAAATAACATAAGTCGTCTCGGAATGTAAATATACATGTACAACCAAATTGAAAATAAATGCATAATTAAATGATGAACTACACTTACTCGACTCCTATAATCCTCGGAGTAAGAAATGGGATGTTGCTATAAATGATTCTCCAATGATCCCACATCTATAAGAACTACCGTAACATGAACTACCGCAAGGATCTCGCATTTTTCCTTTAATATATATATATATATATATATATATATATATATATATATATATATATATATATATATGTGTGTGTGTGTGTGTGTGTGTGTGTGTGTGTGTGTGTGTGTGTGTGTGTATTTAGTGTGCATAACACATAAGATATAGATACTGTTACTGGTTATGTTTTCGAAGAAAAAATTGCCAAAAATTTGTTTCATTTCCGTATAATATCTGAATAAGTTTTAAAGATAAAATATGTGATGTGTCACATCATACGTATAAATTTCAATCTAATAAAATAGTTTAGGAATAATTTTGTGTTTGTAAATTCTCACACATCATATTTGTGATGCCCCGATTCCAGGTTTCAATGAGGAAAACCTTTTTACTTGGATTTCATTTGAGAAAATCCCATTTATTGCATACTTGACTTATTAATTTGTGTTGCAATCATACAATTCGCTTATTTTTATCAAGTAGTGATCGTAGATTAAGATAGTATCATTTATGATAAAGTGTTTTACGATTTTCATAGAACAAACAAGAATTAAAGGAAGTCTACATCATCAAGTCTTGTTAAAAAACACATTTAAAATTGTTGCATAAAAGTTCATACGATAAAAACTATTATTTGAAATTAAATTACACATTCAGAATGAATAGTAAACAAAGCTCTACTAGTGCATAAATCCTTCATTGTATCTCGCAATTTTCTTACGTTTATCTTTCCCTGAAGTACCTCGCGGGTTTGTCAAATGGTGGGGTATGAGCGTACGCGCAGTAGGAGAAATTCTAGCACAGTATTACATCCAAAGGAATATCTATACATATAAAGTGTATTTTAGCAATTATGAAATCATCCCTCATTTGATTAAATGTTCTCTTGCAGTTGAATCATAACCATGCATTTTATGCTTTGACTATGTAACCCACACGATGGGTCCACTCACACTTAATCTTTCGTTCAATACTATTTATATCCCGTTAATTTAATCATTAACGCACTTTCACAATTTTAAGTCATTTCATAAACTTAATCTATACATTAATCAGCGTCGTACTTAAAATCATCTTTTCACTTGGTTAATGGGGTTACCAATCCATAAGTGTCATACGCCCTTTCATTGATTTCCACCATGCCACAATATACTCCTAATCAGTTGTATGGGGTCTAAGTATTAAGCCTCACCCTAGGGCTTCGGGCCCTTATTAAATTTCTCAATTACCTCCGACTATCTTTTATTTGTTACGTCTTTGTAACCCTTTTCTTTTCCTTTCTTTTTTCATTTCCTTTCCTTTATCCTTTATTTTATACCTTAGTCGATGAGGCCATAATACTCAAGACGAGACTAATCCCGTCATAATTTATTTTTAATTTTCATATTTTATCAAAATACCAGTTTTTATTTTTAACTTAAATGTGACACCCCGTCTAATTAGATACCGGGTGATCAGTCATTTATTAAATTAAAAGAGGTTTCTCATTTGGTTCATTCTCAGCATCACTGTGGAAAAACATATTAATTACTAACACATATTAGTTAATTAAGCCGGTATCAAATTTTTTATCTTTCATTAAACAATTAATAATAATGTGCATAAAAACTAAATTAAAACATTCACACAATTAATATAGTCTAAACCATCACAAGGAATAAATAAATGAATAATTGTCTTGCCAAACAAACCATCGACTACAAATTCCAAATTCAATAAATAAGTCCAACATATAATAGATAAATCACGATATAAATCAGAAGTGAATAATAGAATAAATAAAGCCTAAATGGGGCAACATGTCCAACTGAGATACTGAAATGAAATCTTACACTAGGAGTGAAAGATGGAAGCGTCTAATCAAGTCCTGTAAGCGTCCACAGTGCTGTAACTAATTGTCCCTGGAATAGATCGTCACGTATGACGTCCCTGTGGCAGGACACCTAAAAGGTTTTGAAAAATATTTATAGCAAGGGTTAAAACCCAAAACATTTTGAAAACATTTAGCAAGTATTTATCATAATTTAAAATCAGTTATTAGGTATACATGTTAGGTTTATGTACACTCTCTTGAGTATTCTCACCTCTTATTTATTATGCATGCCTAACGTTTTATACTTAGACCACCTAGCCATACTACCCAAGCTAACTAGATGTAAATATCTATCTGGACTATCGACACCTATAAGTCCCATACCACCCATACAGTACACTATCTGAATAACATCTCTCATATGTTATTAATATCATAAATAACATTCTCCATCTTTTATCATTTAATCATTTAATTAAGTTCACTACTTAGTTCATTATTTATCACTAATATATATAATTACGCTGTCTCTCAAATGGACCACTGTGAAAATAGGCATACTCTACTATCAGTCCATGTACCTCTCGTACTAAAATAAGGATTATTGGTTTGGCATGTCTCCTCAAACCCAAAAATCAAATAGCAAGCAATGGAGGCGAACATAGTTCTAAGCCTTTGGGCCACCCACATACCTAACGCACCCAAATGAACTGTCAGTCTCACTAATACACGACACATAGTGAGCCGCCCTAAGTTCTATATTCTGGGGCACAAATTCAGACCTCCCTGGAATCGGCAAGGTAGGATCGCCCACTGCGCGGGAACCTCTGTGATAGCAGGCAGCGTAGGTATGTTTATATTTAACAATACTCATATAATAGGTACACACACAACCTATATATACATTAAATTAGTATATATACACACAACCTAATTATCATACTTCGTACGTAGTACTTATTTCTCGAATACTCACCGTACTATCAAGTTACGATTATTCTCACTATCGTATTAATATGAGTATCGCTCTCTTCTCTAAAGGCCCTAATTACCCCTTCAATAAGTTCAGTAGTTAGCTCTATCATATACTACTGGTTTATAACATAAACTCACTTAAATTTCCCATAATTCATTACCCTTCTCTCGAATTAATTATGTCTCGAGGTAAGTATATTAAATCCTCACCTCAATCCTCTCATTATAACTAAGCCAACCCTCATCATAGGCCTACTGCAATATAATATGTCATTCATTATATTTTAATAAAGTCCCAAAAGGTTCCCCAACAAGATTATAGGATTTTTTAGGCCCAAAAGGGAAAATAGGCAAATCTATCAAACTGAAACGATTCGTCCTAGGGCCGAATCGATTCGTTTTGTAACAGGGCATCTTCTTCCTCTACGCAAGTGCATTTTTCACCATTTTAATTATCATAACTCACGTGCTTCTCCACTAAACTCAAAACTAATTATCCAAAACATCATATACATGCATTAGAATGATTTTTAATGAAATTTTATCATCAAAACATTTCAATTTGCATTCAATAACGTATCAAATCAACTATTCATAAAAAAACCTAGATTTCTATATTTTTCATTCATCTTCAACATAACACCCATAATTTTCTCATCTAAATCATCACTACTGATCAAATTTCGTATTCTCTTCATACATAATTTCAGTCTACATGAATTCCTATCCAGAACATGTATTTTAATTGCATAAATTTCCAACTTCATCATTTATATCGACATGTTTAAATCCTATTCTCATATGGGTATTATAACTTAAACAGAAATCATAGATAGACACTTTCCTTATGTTATATGATCTGATTTCGTGGTTTAGATGATGGATTGTGTGCATTCCTTCCCAATTTATGCTCCAAGGTTGATTGTGGTGCAAGAATACACTCAAATTTCTCAAGAACTCTCTCTAAGGCTTCACAACTGGCTTATCCTTCTTCTCTAATGTCTTCTCTTTGTTTTCTAACCTCTAAAACCCAACCTCTCCCATCTATATGCTGATAAAGATGTTGTAAATTCGTAGGTCTCTTGACTCTGGTTATCAAATGACTAAAATGCCCTCGTATGATGTTTGCTTAGCCTAAAATTATCCGGGGACCCAATAAACACCCGCGACTATACTATTTTAACTATTTCGACCCTTCCGGAGTCATCAGTGACCTCAAAATCATCATCCCGGTCACTATAAATAAATATCCTATCTCGATATCATTTTAATCTACACGCGACTCCCGGTTGAGATAAATCCAATTACGCCAATCTTACTCGCTATGAGGCATAATAATTTTCATAAATTATTTACTATCCACTTAGTAAATTTACTACATAATATTAATCATTATCTCCCTCTCTTGATTAATATTTAATAACCACATTGTTATTTTATTAAATTAAATTACGTCATTCATGTAATTTAAAATAAAGCGAAAAAGACTAAATTACCAAATTAATTAAATTCCAAGTACGCAGAAATACAGGGTATTACATTAAACTTGATGTTTTTCTTCAAAAAACAAACTTTATTTAGCAAATCTTAGTGAAACTTAACACTTAATTTCAATTCCACTTTTGTGTACTTTTCACATTTATTTTCATTATTCATGAATAGTAGTAGACGTTTTATTCTATTACTCTGTCAAAAATACACTTTTTCACCTTTACTTTCCAAAATAATACTCTTCACTTTTATTTTTCAAAATACTATTTTTTACCTTTATTTGACAAAATACTACTTTTCACCTTTATTTTTCAAGATACTACTTTTCACCTTTATTTTCCAAAACATGAGTTTCATCACATTATTTAACATTAACTTTATATTTAGTGTCCAATTTAATTTAGGAACTTTATGCTTTAGAGAATATACTTTACATAAAATGACATATTTGGCAAGAAGTTTACTTTAGCTTTTCAAGGCTATTCTTACAATTTGATAATTTTACATTTTCGACTTTTTATTCTTGTCATTTTGTGTGTAAACATTACTATATTTTATATTTTAACCTCAATATTTTACTATTTCCACTTTAAATACCTTAATTCTCAAAATTTTTAACATTTTCTCATATAAAGTAACCATATATGCATCCTAACATTTCTTTTTCTTGTTCAACTTAATATTTTACATGAATTAATTAGTTTATGATTTTCATAGGGAATAACTACATTAAACATTTTGACTTAATTCATGTAAATTAATTCCAACTTCAACTTTCGACCATTTTTATCACATATTTCTCAACATATAGTCCTAGATAGTGATAATAAGCTTAATTAGTCATGTAAATCATACATATATACGTATATCTAGCATGCTTAGATTTTAAACTTGATAATAGTGTAGAACCCCTATCTATTGAAGATATTAAATCCTTTTAAGAAGAGGTATAAAGAAATTCCAATAAGCTCCTATCTCCTTATAATCTTTCAAAGTAATTCCAATAAGCTCCTGGCTTATTGCAAGCTTTCTTATCCAAATTATTACCTTCAACACCCTCCTTGATCCGTTATCGTGGAAGGGTAGAATGGTGGTCTTACAAGCTTGACATATAAAGATTTTTATGGGGACCTTAGTCTACTGAAATATGTAAGGAAGAATGATCAAAGTCTTATTTTGGGGACTAATTTTCTCTTAATAAAATTGAGATAATTAATGATAAAAGTTTCTCATTCGTCTCTCTTATAATTGCACAAATCCTATTATAATGATTTTCCACCCCTCAATAATGTTTCCACTTGGTATAATTGGGTAGAAAGCCCAATAACATGGACTAAAAACCTAGGGAGTAGGTTCACTGTTATCCCATTTGTACATATTGACAACTAAAAGGGAGAAGTAATCTGTTACTTTTAAATTGATTCAGCCGTAGCTTGAATCGATTCGCAAGTGACATGAGCAAATTTTTGTTCTAGTAATTTTTTTGAATCTCTTATTTATCTTAATGGTATTAAACATAAAAATAAATGTGATTGTATAATGTATTCCATATAATTTTCTATAATTCTATTTAAAATATGTAACTTAATTTAACACAGTACGTTACAATTATGTTTTTTTTTCATTTTAATTACAAGATTATTTTATTTAAATTCATTGCATAATTTCTCATAACGTGATTTTATTAATTCAACAAAAATACGGGCGTTACAACCTTCTCACCTTGGGAAATTTTGTCCCCAAAATCAAAACCTTAAACATATTTAAGTAAATAATTTAGGATGTGATCTTCTCATTGTAGATTTTAATTCCCAAGTCGCTCTCTAAACCCCATTATTATCCTAAACCACCTTGACGTAGGGAATCTTCTTTCGAAGTATTTTTATTTGTGGTCTACTATTATCATTGGCCCGATCTCATAGGAAACATCGTCTTAGAGATCTAAGTGACCTTAGTTGATTATATACGAAGGATCCAAAATATACTTCAGTATCGATATGTGAAAAATGTTATGAAAATAGCCAACTGAGGCAGTAAAGTAAAACGGTGCGCTACTGGACCAATCCTATCCAAAATCTCAAATGGTCCTTTGTACCTTGGTGTTAACTTTCCTTTCTTGCCAAATTGCATAACCCCTGATCTAGCCTTGATGTTTAGAAATACGTGGTCACCCACACTGAAATCCAAATCGAAACGATGAACATCAACATAGTTCTTCTGATGGATCTGAGCAGTTTCAAGTCTATATCGAATGGCTTGAATCTTTTCAGTGGACTCTTCAATCATTTATGATCTCGAAATGTGATTTTCGCCGACATTCTCCTAATAAACTCATGATCGGCAAGGTCTTCCGTATAAATATTCAAATGGTTCCATCCCAATACCAACCTAAAAGATGTTGGTTTAGGTAAACTCTATTAACGGTAGGTCATCAACCAAACTACCCTAAAAATTTATAGCGAAAGACCGTAATACATCTCTGAGTATATGAATAGTTCTTTCGAACTATCCATTTATATGTGGATGATAGGATGTACTGAGATTTAGATTTGTTCCCAGCTCCTACTGCCGCTTACTCCAAAACTTGGACATAAATCTTGGATCTCTATCTAAAATAATTAATAAAGATGCACAGTACAACCTTATGATTTCTTAAATGCGGAGTGTGGCAATCTTATCCACATTATCTGTGAGTTTGATAGGAAGGAAATGCACTGGCTTGATGAGTCGATCATCCACAACACATACTACATCATGTCCTGCCTGAGTCCTAGGCAAAGTTGTGACGAAGTCCATCGTTATGTGCTCCCACTTCCACTATGCTACCAGTAGTGGTTATAACAACCATGTTGTCTTCTGGTGCTTGACCTTAACTTGCTGACAAGTGAGACACTTTGCCATAAAAATGCGACATCCTTTTTAATTTCTAACCACTAGTAGTCTCTGCATAAATCCTTGTACATCTTTGTGCTACTTGGGTGAATGCTGAAATGAAATTGGTGCGCTTCTACCATAACTTTTACCTTGAGATCCTCAATACTCAAAATTATCAACCTTCCTAAGAAACTAACGTCGTTATCCTTATTGAGCTGATAAGTCCTTAATTAGTTATCTTTTTAAAATCGAGTTTCGAAAGTGCATAAAATTATCGTTATAAGCTTGTGCATCAATCACCTTCTACTACATGATAGACATTACCACCATACCGTAGATATCGACATGATGCTTTCCATGATTAACCCTATTTAAAGGTCTTGCCTCATCTTATGAAGATAACATCTCATTGCCGCCAAAGATACTCATGTATTCTTGTTTAAAGCGTGAGCTATAAATTAACCTTACCTGGGTGGTGATAGAGACCAAAGTCACAATCTTCCATGAGCTCTATCCACCATCTCTGGATGAGATTCAGATCTCTCTAAGTGAAAATATATTAGAGATTATTTTATCCGAGTTCATATTGAATCATTCCCCATATAGGTAATATCTCTAGATCTTAAGGGCAAAGATAAAGGATCCAAGCTTAAGGTCATGCGTTGGGTAGTTCTTCTCACGAACTTTTGATTTTATTAATTCATAAGCTACCACATTCTTCACTTGCATTAATACCGCCCGTAAACCTGGACCTAGTTCATCACAATAAATGGCATAGCCTTTTCCCCACTATAGGAGGATACGTACGGTGATGAAGTCGGTCAAACTTTTAAATCCTGAAATATTGACTCACACTCGTCTGTCCACTCAGAGCGAACCTCCTTATATGTCAACCTAATTAGGTGTGAAGTAATTTGAGAGAAACCCTAGATGAAATGCCTCTAGTACCCGATGAGTCCCAAGAAACTTCTTATTTCAGCGATTGTCTATGGTTGTTCCTAATTTAGCATTACTTCAACTTTAGTTGGATCCATAGAAATTCCTTATCCTGAGATGAAATGGCTAAGAAATTTAACCTCGCCCATCTAGAACTCATACTTACTGAACTTTTCATATAACTAGTTCTCCTAGAGTACTTACAAAGTCGTCCGTAGATGCTCCTCGTGGTCCACTTCTAAATTTAAGTAAATTAAGATGTCGTGAACAAACATTACAACAAACCGATCCAGATACGGGTGGTAATTTTGATTCATCAGGTTCATAAACTCTACATGTGAATTTGTTAACCCAAATGACATAACCAATAACTCAAAATTATCGTATCTTAACTGAAATGTTATATTCGGAATGTCCTGAGCTCTGACCCGCAAATGATTGTAACTGGACCAAAGGTCTGTATTTAATAATGTACTTGCACCTCGTACCTTATCGAATAGATTGTCGATTCGGGGCATATGAAACTTATTCTTAATTGTGACTCTATTCAATTGTCTGTAGTCAATATAGAGTCTGAATGAATTGTCCTTCTTATTGGTAAAAACAACAAGTGGTGACATACTTAGTTTAATAAAGCCCTTGGACAATAAATCCTGTAGCTGAATCTTTAGTTCATTCAGTTCAGCTGGATCCAAATAATATGGAGGAATAGAAATGGGTGAGACACTTTAATGTATCTCTATTGAAACGTTGATCTCTCTCTGTAATTGTAACCATAGAAGCTCCTCCAAAAACATGTCTGAAATTATCGCGTAGTTAGATAGTCCAGGACTATACGGTTAAGAGTATCTTGTGTCACAAGGCTTGAAAGACATCCAAAGTAATTCTGTTATTCCTTAGTGTTAGTGTATTTACAAGGATTATCCGTGAGTTATTCACTCTTAAATCTGTAGTTAGACCCCTCCATAAATAACACCGAAAAACTATGTCGATGACATTCTATCATGTCATTAAAATAAGATAGCCAGTCCATCCCGAAGATTACCTCTAAGACTTCCATGTCCATGATAATTAAGTCGTACTCAAGAACATAATCCTCATCAATGATAACGCAATTATGGGAAAAATATTTTAGAGAAATACCTCCGTCAATTAGAAGTCCCACTAAAATAAGGGGATAAAAGCAATCAACCTTAAGACTCAAATTACAACCTAAAGAACTGGATATGAATGAATGCGATGTGCTAGAATCAAACAATGTTCGAACCCACGTATGGTAAATTAAGATCATACCTTCTATAATTATGGTGTCTGGTTAAGTTGTTGATCATGTGAGGGCATAGTCATGCCCTTGGTTAAACCTGTTGTTCTAACTGCCATGCTGATTTTAGTGTCCTTGTCCACCGTACCTCTAGTTGGGGTGTGAACCATTGTTGTTGTATCTACCCTGCTGAAATTTACTAGAGTGTTGTGGATATTAGGTGGGTGTACTAAAATTTGAGTTCCTTACTCGCTAGAAGCTGGAACCCAAATTGTTGGACTGAGGACCGTTGCGTTTCTGGAGACATTCACTCTTTCAATGGTTAGGTGCCCCACATATGAAACACCCTTTCACTGGTTGCGTTGACCCTCACCCTACTTCCACCTTTAGTTTTACAAAGAACCCTCTGGATCCACTATCCCTAGATTTATTTTCGCCACTATTTCATGTGACACACTGCTAAATTAAATACCGAGTGATCAGTTATTTATTAAATTAAAAGGGGTTTCTCATTTGGTTCATTCTTAGCATCACTGTCAAAAACTATATTAATACTAATCACCTATTAGTTAATTAAGCCGGTGCCAAAAATTTATCTTTCATTAAACAGATAATAACATGCGGAATAAATATAAACTAAACCATACGCATAATCAGTGAGTCTAAAACAATACCGGATAAATAAATGACTTGCCGAATAAACCATCGGCTGAAAATCGAATTCCAAAATAAGTCAACAGATAATAAATAAATCCCAATACAAATCTGAAATGAATAAACCGAATAAGTACTGAAAATCAACACACCCAAAATAAAATACTGAGATAAGATTCCTAATCTAGGAATAAATAAATGATGCGTCTAGTCCAACTCTTGCATGCATCCACATGTGTCGCAACTTTGTATCCCTAGAACCCAAAACATTTGTAAGTGATTAAGTTTGTAGTAATTATGCATGAATACTTTTCATATTTAAGCTAGTGTTGCACTCCCTTGAGGTAATGCTCGACCCTCATCTAAAGTGCACACCTAACGCTTTCTTCATAACCCTCGCAGTTATATTACCCTATCTAACTAGCCTTGTTATGAACACTTCCTAACACACTACTCTAGCCCTAGTAAACATGCCGTTGATTTAGAAGTTATTTCACGCATTAACTTAATTAATCATATCTAATAAAACAATATAACAGTCTCACTAGTTATAAAAATAATGCAATTGCACTCCAGGTATATTACCCGTATGTAAATATCAATACTATTATATACGTATAATTATATTACAACATTCACACACATGCCATATATATATCCATCCTTCCGAGTAATAATTCATTGGATGCTTTCTCTAAAATGCTATCACCCCAGGTACACTGTAATATCCCTCCCCGATAAATTAATTAAATTAAATATAGAGTATATATGAGGAGGAATTGATTCTGATCATAAAGAAAATTATTGGATTTTTCATGAAAGTATGGGATTATGAAGTAATTAAATTATTAGGTACCTTCTTTAAAATCGAAAACCAACTGGGGAAAATGTGCGAGAAGTTGGATTGGGTTGTTCGAATAACCATAGATGTTGTTCGAACGAGGAGAGGATCTTGTTTGAACAATGGAGTAGGACGTTGGAACGACGCTAAAAAATTCAGTCCTCTCCCTGCCCAGTCAAATGCTCGACGATGGGTTTAAAACTTATGTCAGTATATGGATGAAATTCATGGTATTAAGGAAATTATAATTCATTTATGGTATATCAGACGGAGAGATAAATAGAGGTATGAGCCGTGTCAACATAATCACCGTAGATTTGATGAGTTGTCGACCCAGGGGCAACCTAATACTTGATATAGAAAGAGATTGTGAGGATATGGTTTACTTATCTGGTAAACTTCTCATTTGTTGGATTATAATAGGGAGAGGAGCTTGAATGGGAGAACAAGACAAATTGTGTTGGGATTTTCTTAAGGAGTTCGTAGCTTTTATATTATCACTTACTACCTTTGGCAGTTAAGGGTTTCAACCAAATACACTCACACCGCAAATGACTATTTTTCCCCTGTAAAGAAATATATAGCAACGAAATATGTGGAAGTTGTCTGTTGGGAGGTTTTAATGTGCATTTGAAGGGGGTTATTTTAGAATAAGAAGAATACATTATTGGAGGTTTTGTAGGGAGTCTTTGGTGGGATTTCTTGGAGCTTCCATGCAGGACTGTATGGTGGAGCTTTTTGTGACTCCCTTTATGGCCACCTTTGGAGGTGGGGGAGTCACCCATCTTCACTACCACCACCACCACCACTTTGGAGTCATTTAGGTGGGTAATTTACTCTTAGTATATTTGAAACTCTATTTGATGAATGTTGTAGTTGTATTATTATTGATTAAGAGTAGGATTATTATGAGATAATTACGTGTTTCTAGTAAAACTGAAAATGAACCTTTTTATGGAAAATAAAACTGCAAGAAAATATTATTTATGTAGTTTTCTAGTAAAAACTGAAATAGACATTTTTATGGAAATAAAAATGTAAGAAAATACTATTTTAGTGTATTTTTAGTAAAAATAAATAGTAAACATTTTTATGGAATAAAAATGTAAGAAAATGTCATTTGGGTGTATTTTTAGTGAAAAGAAATAATAAATATTTTTATGGAATAAAAATGTAAGAAAATATCATTTTGGTGTATTTCTAGGGAAAAGAAATAATAATATTTTTATGGAATAAAAATATGAGAAAATATCAATTTGGTTTATTTCTAGTAAAAACAAATAATGAACATTTTTTTGGAATAAAAATGTGAGGAAATGATATTTTTGCGTATTTCTAGTAAAGAGGAAATAATGGATATTTGCATTGGATAATGTAAACTTGTTGAAATATTTATGAAATAAATATTTTTAAATTTCTTGCAAAATGGAGACTTTATGAAAATGGACATTTGTCGAGTTTAAAGAAATTGATAAAATTTCTTACTTTGCTTGAAATGTATGTTTAACTCATATAATAGGATTTTAGGATTTAAAGTCGACTTTCTATGAGTATAAAATTGTAGTATTTTGATAATAAACACGTGAGCAAGTTTAAAGAAAGTCTTGTTGGGTTTTAACATAAAATTTGACAAAAGAAAATTTTAGTCTTCAAATTGTGTGGGAAAAAGATATCGAAAATGTGAAAATGTAGAGTATAAGTGAAAAAAATAGAAACTTCTAAAAAAGAAAAAGTCGTCCGTGTAAAAGGGTGTTATTTTATGTGTTGAAGGTGTTAAAGTGACATGTGTGAAAGTTGGAAAAAGTGTGGTATTAAAAAAGTGTTAAAACGGATAAGGTGTTTAAATGTTAAGTTGCAAACTTAATAACCATATTTGAGAAATAACACTTGTTAAGGAACTAAATTGCAAATTTGGTAAACAAAGGGTAAATTGGTAATTTACTTAAAGTGGAATATTGTTTTGGAATGAAAATATTAAAGAATGTCTTTATACTAATGCGTGTGAAAATTAATTAAGTCCAAAAACATGAATGATTTTAGTTTAAATCACGTGTGTGTGGATAAGGGACTTAAACAAGAAAAGAAATAATTTTTCAAGTGTTAATGGAAAAACGGACAGTTAAGTTCGGGTTTTGGGTTTGGCCGGATAAAAGTAAGGAAATAAAATAATGTGGACATGTATAAAATGTTAAACACATTTGTTGATGTCAAAAATTGGACTAAATCCAATTTTTTAATCACAGATAAAATATATTATGCAATGAAATAATCACACAAGAGACAGGGAGTTTTTAGAGTGGTTCGATTATGGAGAAAAGCCTACGTCCACTGTTATTGTATTGATTTGAGTGATTACAGAAAGTTAGTTACTCTTGCTACAAGAAGAATAACCTAGAATCCGTTCTATCTTGTCTTTTGTGAAAGGAATACAATGTATTTATAGTGACCCAGAGTTCAAGAGTTGGAATGCCTTTATATATTCAAGAATTTACACCTGTACATAGTGAATGTGATGGTTGATAGCCTAGACTACGTGTGGAAGGACCCTTAGCTGTTTTCCAGGTGATGACTATTTATTTACTTTGATGATCTGCATTCTTCATGTTGGTCGGTCTGCCTGCCGAGCAACTATCTTTGGGGCTAATTAGGTGGTTGTTGACTAAGATTGTTGCCATGTAAGGAGACAAGTGTCCATTTATAATTGATCGACATAAATTGATGATTTTGGTATCAACAGAAGCCCCCAATGCTTTATTTTTTATATTTTTATTGAAAGGATGGAGTGTGATTTCATCAATGTTGGTCGGCGTAAGCCGACTTGTAGGACTTATGAAAATTTTCCATGCCATGATTATATTATGGAAATTTTGTGAAAAATTTGGAAGTTATCGAACCGCCAAAGGGTATATTGGTGTTTTCCTGCTTTTAGAGTTGTGCAGTTGTGAGAATGTCAATCGTCAATACAAGTAATCATCACTTGCACTATTTTCTAGCTAAGTTATAAGAGACGAGAGCTTTGCTGATTGTTTGCCCCACAACTTGTCAAGCTTTCAAACTCTTTTTATTCTCCAAGCTTTTCATTTTTGAGCTTTCTTTTGCACTCTACCCTTGCTTCTACCTCCATTTTCTTTGTAAGATTTCTTCTTCCTTTTTTTTTGATTTATTTCTTTGCTGTAATCATGGTTTACATTGTTTATGGGGACTCTTTAGACGAATTTAGGCAGGAAAGAAACATCCCTAATTGGGTAGATTTAGAAATACCTGCACCACCAGTTGAGGTTTTATCATTACCATAGGGTATCTGGATTCCCTCATTATTCATAGCTAAGTGTGGCATCACTTTTCCTCCCAAATCATTTTTTTTCTAGAGTTCTATCAATATTTTGACATCGTCCCTGCTAAAGTAGCCCCCAATACATGGAGAATAGTGAATGGGATACATAGGCTTATCCAAATATACAGAACCCATATTGGCATCCATGAGTTGATGTTTTGTTACAAATGGGTTACTAGTGACAATACCTATTATCTGAAAACTAGGTTTGTCAATAGAGCCTTAGTCGTCAATTTACCAGACTCCAACAAAGCGTATATTGATTATGGGTTAATAGCAAAGAATTGACAACATGCCCCTCTTCAAATAGGAGAGGTGTATGGTGGGCCCAGATAGACTCAAGTAGGATATGGCATAGGTTACTGATCTTAATTAGTATATTATCTATTTTGCTACTGTTTGATAAAATGTTGACTAATGTTTCCTGTCCCATTTTGTACAGTTGAGTGCAAGAAAAAGTGTCCGAAAGAAGGAGACGTCAACATTCAATAGCTGAAGTTTCTGTAGAACATCCATAAAAGGATTGGTGAGGAGCATCCCAGAGCAGTTTCATACTTGTTACAATACAGAAGTTCTGTTACTTTGTTTGCTGCTAGGCCAACTGTTACAACACCTTCAATCACCATCAATTTGTAAGAAAAAACACTTTTAACTTCTTCGGATGAGGAGTCTGCAGGGGTTGAAAAGGATTTTGGTACCTCATCGTCTTTTGAATCTTTAGATATTTTTACTGTTCCCACCTCTCCACTTATTGTCATGGGTAAAAGGAAAATTCCCGACTTGATGTCTGGAGCCTTATACCCTACCTTCAAGAAGGCTGCCGAGAAGACTGTCAAGGCTGTTGATGCCAAGAAATCCACTGTGATAGATAAGGCATCTAAAATTATTGGAAAAGTACCTCAGGTTATCACTACTAAGGAAATTGATACTACTGTGCCTCAATACAAGAGGTTGAGAAGAGGTCTTTCTGAGAGAAAAGTCGAGAAGAACACTGCTGACCAAGAGTTGGTCGAGAAAATTCAAAATAACATGGCCACTGCCTGATTATCCTCTGTAGTTGTTAATCCTGGCCTAGCCAAGAAATTGATAAAAGCTAGTACTCACCCTACTGATAGGGAAACTGTTACTTCATTGCCATGACTAAAGTTGGCAGAAAATGCTTGCCAGAGTTTGGCTTTGGTAACTCTTTTCCCTTTGTTACTTGTCCAACTGCCTTATTTTTCTTCTTGTAATATGATATTTTCCCTTTGTGCAGTTTTTGGTGAACTTCAACCAGTTGATGGATAAGGACGATCAATTGCGTTCTTCTGGAGGAGATGTGGAAGAAGCCTTTGATTGTTTAAGGCAATCATCGGAGACTTTAAGACAAGCATTGGAATCCAAGAAAAAGTCTTGGGAAGAGGAATTACAGAAGGACAATGATAAGGCAACCACTGATGAGGAGAAATTAAAGACTGTTGAGACCAGTCTAACAGGTGCTGAGGGCAGGGCCAAGGTGGCTGAAGACAAGTTGGCGAAAAATCAAGCCCTTCTCAAGTTTGTCGAGGAGAAGACAGTAGGTTTGACTGCTGACTTGGTTGTAGAGAAGGCCAAGAATAAGAAAATAAAACAATATTCCTTTCATAAAGGTTGGGACAAAGCATTTTTAGCTGTCTCAACACAAATTAAGTATGTCATAAAGAAGTCATTCAAGGATGGCTGGTCAGAGGCACTCAAGGAGGTCGGCACTGCTAAAGACTCTGTACTGTTTCCAGAGTCATGATCCAGGCAACCCTCCAAACTTGGAGGAAGACTTTAATAATGAATAAGGATCTGGAGAGTCTTCCATTCAGCCTGTTGAGTCTTTCATAAAGCCAATTAAGGAGGCCGTCCCTTCTGTCGAGTTGCCTTTTGAAATTAATATTCAAGGTAAGGAGAAGGTTTAACACCTTTGTTTTCCTTTTGATCATCTGCCTTGAAATGTGATCGCTATTATGTAAAAACACTTGGTTTATTAATGAAAACATTTCCTTTTAACTAAATGTGTTATATTTACCATATTTATGCCTCCTTACTTGGCTGTATTATCTTTATAAAGTTACACACCTTGTATTATATTTGCTTAACAATCATACTTACATTCTTACATTTATAATTTTCAATTTGATGCTAAAAAAGTCCATAATTTCTGCTGAATCCGACCTGTTCTGGCAGAGTAGAAATCTTCTGGAAGCTAGCCATGTTCTTTTATTCGAAAAAGACATAGTCGGCTTGCTTGGTCCTGATGTGTCCGACCAAGTTAAGGAATCATATATTCATATTCATTGTTTGCTGGACAGGGCAGTGGCAACTAATTCTGCATATTATAAGATGGTTAAATATTTATAAGAAGACCACTAATTTTCTTTAGCTTCGCTCCAGGCCGAGTATGAGGCTGAGTGTAACGCATTAAGTAAAGGATGGGGTTTTAAGAAGAAGCTTGAAGAGTATGCCTCCATGTACAAAAGGAAAGAGTTCTTGTTGAACCGAGAAGTGGATGAAGCTCATGAAATATCCAAACTACTTGAAGAGGAAAATAATCAGCTCAGAGATGAGTTAGATAGCCTGAAGAAATCATCTGCCAGTGGTGCTGATGAAGGTGCTTCTTTTTTGAAAACTGAGAATGCCAGACTGGTAGAAGAACTTAAAGCACTATAAAAAGCTAAACTCGGGAAAAATTTCAGGCAACAAAGTGTTATCCGACCAACTATAAATGAGGAAAAAACTAGAAAGACACTGACCAAGCAAGCTGCCCAGTTAAATAAAATATCCATCTAGTAGCTAAAGATAAAGCCATCATCAATTAATCTGTCTTGTTGAAAGTAAAGAATGATGTCTTGAAGATATTTCAACATAAGGTTAAAAGGTTAAAATTTTAATTTGACAAGCAACCCCAGGAGGTCTGGATGGAATGTTATAATGAGGCCCTTAGCCATGTTGATGATCATCTTGCCTAGATTCATCCTGAAGGTTATAGAAGGGGATGGACCAACTTGTTGATCTTGCTGAAATATAACCAAAACAGTGAGCTATGGTATTGGAATGAAATCGGTTTGCTGGATTGTGACAAACCCCCGTTTAAGTTAGACATATCATGGATTCCACCTGATGCTATTCCCCAATGTTTAATCATCAAATACTTGGGAGATTATGGTCTTCATGATGTGCATAAAATAATTCATCCTCCTCATTTGATCAACAGGTTGAGGTGCAGTAATAGACAAATACTGAGAGATTTTAATTACATAAACTCCCCTTATACCCTGGATGACCCTATTGATGGGATGGAAAAATTGCAACAAGGGAGAGCGCCACGAATATCCCTTGATATGACCAAAGTATAAGAAAAATGTCCAGCTAAATAATTCTTCTGTGTTTCGTACTTATTTGATCTTTAATGTAATACTGTTAGCATTTGAATAAAAATACATGCTTTTGTGTTGTCAACTTATGATTAGTTAATCAATTAGTCAACTAAGTTACCATTTGATGATCAATTATCAAACTATGACTGTAGGGCCTTAAATTCTACCAATGCACTTGAATGAAACTATAAATAGTTTTGTTGATACAAGTTTAGCATTAGTTATCAGTGGCGACCAAGTGTATGAGGAATATATGTGTGTATTCCAGTGTTTAGGAATACATACACGTCTTCCTACATTTAACTCAATCGAGTAAAACTTATTTTTAACTGTTTGAGTTATATACAAAGTTGTATAGACTTCTTGTTATTGATCTGACAAATACAAATTCATACATGAAATAAATTATTATTGGTGACCAAGTGTGTTAGGAATATATGTGTATATTATTGTATTTAACTTGGTCGGGTAAGACTTCTTGTTCGTAACTTGTTAATACAAAGTCATACATGAAGTAATAACTTAGTCGGGTGAGATGCGATTGTGCATTAAGCTGTTGGTGCATCTCGAACCTGATTCAGTATGTGCTATTGATCGACAAGGACTGAAGACTAAGAGATATTGTTTATTTGTTTTTCTGTGGGATGTATATCACCGTACTCCGAAAAAAATCAAAAAATAGAGGGAACTAAAATCAAGATTTTTTTATTGAACTTGAAAGATAGTTGTGTTGAACATAAAGTAAAAAGAAATACAATATGCTAATGCCTTTATTCACTGATGATATTTGCAGAGGTGGCGTTCTAAGGGTTCTTGAATTCCTCCCCATCAAATGTCTATAATCGAAAAGTCCCTGGTCGGATTACTGCTGAAATACGATATGGGCCATCCAAATTGGATTCAAGCTTGTTTCCCTTTTGGATGACTTTCTTGAGGACATAGTTTCCTTCTTTTTAGTTGGCCGGCTTGATCCTTTTTTGTAAAAGCGAGCAGTCCTTTGTTGATATGCAACATTTTTGAGTGCGACATCTTCTCGAACTTCGTCCAACATGTCCAAGTCCAATCTTCTCATCAAGTCACTTTTGGGAGAATCAGAGTTCAGCACTTTATGAGTTGGTAGGACTATCTCGGCTGGTACCATGGATTTTGTCCCAAACGTAAGCATATAAGGGGTTTTCCCAGTTGCTGTCCTCGACATTGTTATATAAGCACAAAGAATAAAGTGCAATTCATTAATCCGGTTACCTTTAGCCGCATCAAGTCTTTTTTTCAGACTATTAAGTAAGGTTCTATTCGTCACTTCCGTCTGACCATTGCTGTTTGGATGGCCTGGTGCAGAGTGGAGTTTTTAAATTTTGGACTGAACACAATATGCTTCAAATTCACCATTATCGAACAGGGTTCCATGGTCAGTAATGAAGTCATAATGCATTCTATATCTACATATGATGTTCTTCCAGATGAATTGGTATACCTTCTCATAGGGCATCTCCATTAATGGCTCTGCTTCCACCCATTTTGTAAAATAATTAATAGATACTACAAGGTATTTGAACCCGCCTTTGGTGGTCGGCAGTGGGCTGACCAAGTTAATTCCCCAAATGGAGAATGGCCAAGGAAAAGTGATCGGTGATAAAGCAACACCGGTTGCTTTGTGAATTGTAGAGAATCTCTGGCACTTATTGCACTTTCTTATGAAATTACTATAATCTTCCCTCATAGTTGGCCAATAGTATCTCGATGTGTTGATTCTTTAGAGTAACGACCGACCATCTGAATGAGCTCCACATGAACCTTGATGCACAACCTTGATCAAATCATCAACTTACAATTGATGGACACAGTATAGTAAGGAAACAGTAAATCCCTTTTTGTATAAGACTCCTTTATCTAACACATATCTGGCTGCTTTGTACTAGAGCTTCTTATTTTTGATCAGTTGGTAGGGTTCCTTATTCGATGTAAGCTTTGATCGGACCCATCCAGGAAGGTCCCAAATCCACAGTAATGAAACTGATCATCGAATCCTCATCTATGCTCCTGCTTGCCAAGATCTTAATTAGAATGCTTTTACTAATTTTTATTCTTTTTGCTGAAGCTAGACGAGCAAGTGCAGTAACTCGGGCGTTAGCTATCCTTGGTATCCTGTTCATTTGTATGCCTGGAAATTTGGAAATGACTTCCATTGTCTTGTTCAAATATCTAATCATTAGATATACCTTAACTCCATACATACGAAGTACTTGGTTAATGACTAACTAGGAATCACTGTGGGCCACTACTTGCTCGGTGTCTAATAACTGGGCTAATTATAGGCCAACGATCAAACCCTCGTACTCATCTTTATTATTTGAAGCCTTGAATTGAAACCTAAGGGAATATTCAACATTAATATTATCAGGAGTATTAAGTATGATACCTTCTCCACTACCAGTTGTGCATGAGGATCCATCCACATGTATACACAATGGAATATCATTACTAAAGCTTTTTACAAATAGAACTTCATGGTGAAATATCTTCTTGCTTTCCTCTGCGTATTTCTGAGCCATCTCTTGAGTGCTGGATGATTCAGGTTAATCGGCTATGACTTTGGCTTGCTTTTGAGATGAGCTCTCTTCTGAAGAAGTCTGCTCAACAGACAATTTTTATTAGTTGGTAACCTCTGGATAGGTGAACTCTGTAATGAAATCTGCCAAAGCTTGTCCTTTCAATGTTGACCTTGGATCGTAAATGATGTCATATTCTCCCAGCTCTACTACCCAATACATCAACCTGCTCGACTTTTCAGGTTTATGAAGTTCTTGCCGAAGAGGTAGATCAGTGTACACTATTATGGTGTGTGCTTGAAAATAAGGTTTCATACACCTGAATGCTCCAATGAGGGCTAAGGCCAGTTTTTCAAGCATAGATACCTGATTTTGGCTTCCCTAAATGCCTTTCTGGTATAGTATACTAGTTTTTGGATCCCATTCTCCAGCCGAACTAATATCGAGCTAACCGTGGACTCAGAAATAGCTAAATACAAGTATAATTTTTCTCCCAATACTTGTCGGGACAACAATGGTGGAGATCCCAGATACTTCTTCAATTCTTGATATGATTCTTCACACTCTGCATTCCACCTAAAGTTCTTTCTAAGAACCTTAAAGAATGGTAAACACCTATCTGTTGCTCGAGAAACAAACCGGTTTAAGACAACCACTTTACCAGTAAGTTTTTGAACATCTTTTTTTACAGATCGGTGATGACATAACTATCAGGGATTTGATTTTGGTAGGATTAGCTTCAATTCCTCTTTGGTTTACTATAAAGTCCAGGAGCATTCCTTCTTGGACACCAAACACACACTTGGTAGGATTTAACTTCATTTTATGCTTTTTCAGCTGGTCGAAAGTCTGACTGAGGTCCTTGATATGATTTGAAGGTTTCTTGCTTTTGGTCAACATATCATCTACATAAACCTCCATATTTTTCCCAATCTGTTCTTCCAACACCTTATTGACCAACCTCTGGTACGTTATTCCAGCATTTTTAAACTCGAAGGGCATTACATTGTA
Source organism: Sambucus nigra (assembly GCA_949130495.1). Lineage (NCBI taxonomy): Eukaryota > Viridiplantae > Streptophyta > Magnoliopsida > Dipsacales > Adoxaceae > Sambucus > Sambucus nigra. The sequence continues at coordinate 514,622,163 of OX422210.1, read as the reverse complement.
GCAATAAGTACATCGATTGGTAATGAAATAAGTACTTTCCTTGTCTTCTGGTTTCATATTTATTTTATTATACCCAAAATAAGCATCCATGAAGCTCAATAACTCATATCCCGATGTGGCATCCATCAATTGATTAATTCCGGGTAAAGAAAAATGGTCCTTTGGGCAAGCCTTATTAAGATCAGTAAAATCTACCCACATTCCCTACTTATCATTTTCCTTTTTGAGCATCAGGACATTGGCTAACCATGTTGGATATTTGGCAAACTCAATGAATTATGCTTTTTGTAGTTTCTCCACCTCTTCTTGTATGGTTTGTTTTTTCTCAGGACTGAACACCCCGTACTTCTGTTTGATTAGCTTGGCGTCCTTATTAATATTGAGCTCATGGCAAAGGAAGTTAGGATCAATACTAAGCAAATCCTTTGACTCTAAGCAAATACATTTTTTTGCTCCTTTAAGAGTGTAATCAGTTCTTGTTGGAGGTGTGGAGTCAATGTGGATCCAATTTTGGTGGTCCTTTTCGGTCTTTCATCTTCCAAATTGATGCTTTCAGTAACTTCTACTATCTGCGCTTTGACTAGCTCTGTCTCATCTCTAGGATCTAAAAATATCAATTTCTGATTCGTTATTAGGCTCCAGAGTGTCAACTTAGTCAGTAGTGATCTTTTTTTTCACGTCAACCAAGTTATCCTGCTCGGCTGAGGAGTAATAGCACATTTTAGCCACCCTTTGACCACCTTTTATGACACTAACCCCAAAGTGAGTAGGTTACTTTAGACATTGATAGACTTTGGATGCTACAACTTCAAATTTCTTTAGTCCTACCCTATCTAAGATCACATTATAAGAAAACTGAATATTTTTCTCCATAACAAAGACGCGTATCTTTTCGGTGCGACTTGCTGGCCAAGTGCTGAATAACACTTCCAACTTGAATGTTCCAAGGGGATGAACTTTTTCTCCTGAAAAGCCAATCAAAGGTATGTGGTATGGTTCCAGTTGACTAAGCTTCATTCCTAAGCTTTGAAGACAGTGGTAAAACATAATATCAACTGAACTTTCATTATCTATCAAGACCTTGATGATGATGGCTTATTGGATTCTAAAGTTGATGATCAACGGATCATCATGAGGATACAGTACTCCAGAGAGATCATTTTTGGAAAAGTCGATAACCAATTTGTCTTTATTGACTTTCCTGGGCCGATCATCATCATTCAGATTGATTCGTTGTATATAGGAGTAGGCTTGTGCTTCATTCAAGTTCTGCAGTTTGATTTCCTCCTCTTGCGTCCCCACCTGTAATGACATGATAATCAAAAGAACCAAAACTTACCATAGCTACTTCAAGTTCTGGTTGTTTGGGCTTCTTCGACAGACCAGGATCATCTTCATAACCATATTCATGGTTTTGCTTCCTGCCATCTTTAGGTTTGTAGGGAGAATTTAGCCTTCCTCCTGCTTTTACGCCGATTAACAAATTTATTCATCTTTCCTCAGCTTATGAGGGATTCCACTTCGTTCTTTAAAGTAATACAATTATCGGTTATGTGGCCATGATCCGTATAGAATTCATAATATTTAGATTTATCCTTCCTGTTGGGTGGTGCCCTCTGCTTCTCGGGCCATCTCAAATCTTTATTGTGTTTAATTTCCTCCAGGATATGGTGAATACTGACCTTCAATGGAGTATATGCTTCACACTTTTTAGGCTTATTATTTTTTTTCTGTTTCTTCTCCTTCTTCTCAAGCTTAGTGGCGAGACTTTGCTTTGCATCCATTACTTCCTTGGCATTCATGATTTTTCATGCCTTAGACATGATCTCAGTCATAATTTTGGGAGGATCTTTTGCCAAAGCGTAGTACAGCTTCTCTGGAAGTAATCCGCTCATTAAAGCGGTGATAGTTATTTTCTCTTCATAATCAACCACTTCCAGTTTCTCATTGTTAAAACGAGTGATGTATTCTCTAGTGGTTTCCCCTGCTCACTACCTGACACTCAGGAGATGGGCTACTTTCTTAACTGGTTTGGCCCTAAAATAGAAGTCTAGATGAATAGCTCAACAAGTTGATTGAAGTTGGTAATTTTTCCTTGGGGTAAGTTATTGTACCATATTTAGGCTGAACCAGTAATGGTGCTTGAAAAAACTCTACTTCTTATTTCGTCAGAAACTGAATACATGTCAGTTGCAGCCTGATACTGTTCAATGTGTAAAACTGGGTCAGTTTTACCATCATATTTGGGGGTAACCACCGTGGTTTTAAACTTGGATGGAGTTGGGAAATTAATAATTTCCTGGATGAAGGGAGACCCCTAGATAAAATTATGCTGCAATGGGTCGTTTGCCTTGGTCATTTTTCCTAGTCGATCTTCCAATCACTTGATTGATCCTTTCCATGAAGGATCGTCCGCATTAGATCTATTTGAAGCAGCTCAGCCATCCTGACCATGAGTTTGTGCTAAGTTCTATTCCTCAGAAGTATACTCGATATGCGTAGTTTATCGGACGCTTGATTTGGACCTATTTGAGGCTTTACGATGTTCGATTGGATATTCATTGGTTCTGGATAACTCTCTAGGATGATTCTTGTTTTCTCGGGGTCCCAAATGATCAAAAAGCGAGGCTCTGCTCAATATTTCCAAAGTTCTTCGCCTTTCATTAGAAATATAATGGCCGTCATAGAATTTTATGGATCTGAGGGATGAGCTTACTCCCGAATGGTAAGACCTATCATGTGAAGACCTGGAATAACAATGTCGACTATGCCTAGGAGGCGGATGTGACATTTTTCTCCTCAGAGAAGGAACAATATTTTTCCTGAAAAAGAGCTGAAGAACTAGCTTGTAATGATTGAGCCAATTGCGTAATAGTTTTATGCATGGCATATTAACCCCTGGCAATACTAGCAAGAATTCCATTTAAGTCGACTGCTATAGGCAGAGCAGATGGGATGGTAGTATTGCCTTCATTTCAGGTACTATTATCAGGATCATTCATTTCCCTTGAATAAATACGTACAAGATAGAGAACGTTAATAGACACACGTTTTCACAGACGTCGCCAATCTATTGATGTAAAAAAATGGACTACATCCAATTTTCTAATCACAGATAAAATATATTATGCAATGAAATAATCACACAAGAGACAAGGAGTTTTTAGAGTGGTTAGGCTATTGAGAAAAGCCTACGTCCACTATTATTGTATTAATTTGAGTGATTATAGAAAAATAAGTACTCTTGTTACAAGAAGAATAACCTAAAATCCATTTTATCTTGCCTTTATGAAAGGAATATAATGTGTTTATAGTGACCCGAAGATCAAGGACTGGAATGCCTTTATATATTCAAGCATTTACACTTGTACATAATGAATGTGATGGTTTATAGTCTAGACCATGTGTGGAAGGACCCTTGGTTATTTCCCAAGTGGTGACTATTTATCTACTTTGATGATCTGCATTCTTCATGTTGGTCAGCGTGCCTGCTGAGCAACTATTTTTGGGGCTAATTAGGTGGTTGCTGACTAAGACTATTGCCACGTAAGGAGGCAAGTGTCTATTTTTAATTGGTCCATGTAGATGGATAATTTTTGGTTTTAATAACATTAATAAGGATTCGGATGCAACCGATAATACGCAAGAAGGGGCCGGAGCTCTTGGGTGAAAAGCCTTAAATCACTAGCCAGAGCATATGGTGCGTATAGCCGTCGTGTGGAGCCCGTGTAAGTATGTGGTAAAGAAATATTTTGAGAAAAGATAAAAGGAATAAGGAACATGTTAATAAATCGGTTGCATGGTAAAATGTGTTAATACAACCTAACTTAAATGAATGAAATAAATGTTCCGATAAAAGGTGAAATAGATAAGTAAATGTGTAAATTTGTTAATGTCCATAAGGTAAGGCGAAAAGGGTAATGTAAAGTGGGAAAATGGGTGGATAAGTAACCTAAGTTGTTGAACCCATAATTTGCATAAGCATGTATTGAAAGGTTTTCAAATGATAAATAAGTATATTCTAACACGGTGAATACGTGTATTGAAATGGTACTTTTCAATGAAAACACTAGTATGTTTTACCAGGAATTAAAAATGGTGATTCCGGTAAAGGAATGGGTTGGAATAAATCAAGTGTGGTGGGTTTATGTGTTGACTGGGTGTGTAATAAGTAAAGTGAATAAACACTAAGCAAGAATAAAGGAAATCTTGGCAAGATTAAGGTAAATTAATCTGGATAAGCAGGGTTTTCGGAAGTAAAACGGTTAATGCATTTGAATATGTATTTTTTTAAGGTATATCTATATATATGTGGATACATATATAATTTTGCATGCATGCGGTTGTAGCGTGTGAGTACTCTTTTCTGTCGTTCGTTTCTATACTACTTTGTATATTCCCACTAGGCATAGGTGATCGAGTGGAAAAACTGAGCGTCCGTGTAAATACGCTCGTCGTTGTTATCGGCTTCCAACCGCAATACAAAAACCTAAACTGTAACTACACTCTTGCGGAGTATAGTGGCTAGTCTGGCTATCGAATCTTCAGGGAACTAGGATGAGTGAACGTGACGACAAAGGTAAGATTGTTAACCCTAACTTGACTCTAAAAAAATAAAAAGATGATTGAGATGGGAAATAACTGATTAACTAAATGGACACTAAATTAAACTAATGCATTAACTATGTGAGCAAAATTAACTAACTAAGAATGACTTAATAAGAATGAAGGGAAAACAGGTTGGGAATACAATCCCCCCTTAGTAATTACTTAGCAGAATACTAAAATTATAAATTAGAAGTTTGAATGAATCCAGTCTTTATAGATCCTAAGCATTACATATATGAGGTTCAATCCTGCATCATATGAAATAAAAGGGAAATATAAAGCGGTGCTAAATAATTTTACGCACAGATATTCTTAAACATCCCAAGTACCTAGGGCAAGAGAGATTAAAAGACCTATAATGAAAAGATTGTGGAATTATCTTGCACAATTATTTCAAAATTTTAATTTATATTCTATTTTATACATATGTAATTTACATTGGGATGGGTTCATGCATCCCAACCCTACAAAAACTTAGCTAGACATGATTTTATTAAATGAAAACAAAATTCTAAATGTGCAAGAAATCATAGGTCTAATATGCATTGAAAAGAAACTTGAATTGAGAAACAAAAATTAAACTACAAGAGCAATTTAAACTTACAATATGAAAGAAATGGAAAGTAGAAATTAGCAATACTTGAATAGAAGAACGAAATTTGAACTTGAAACTTGAATCTTGAATAGCTCTTGTTTAACTTACAAACTAGGGTTTCTAAATCCTAAGAAAATATGGAATTATATGCCAAAAGGAACTCTCTCTCTTCCTCTTTTCATTACTCTACGGATTGGCTTTTTATATTACCCAAATATGACTTTTACAATGCCTCTCCACATTTTACAACTAATAAAAAGGAATTATACAAGAAATTTCAAGAGTTGAAACTCTTCAGCTTCCATAATTAATTTCAAATTTGACTTTCTTTGTCCAACTTTGACTTGCCATATCTTTTGATCCAGAGCTCCGATTTGACTGCCGTTTTTTCTAGAGTTCTTGTAATTTAGAGCTCTTCAACTTTATAGTTTTCCCCACCTATGGAATATATATGTAAAATTATGAAAATGCCCTTCAACTCCCTGTTTCTTGGTTTCTTTCACCGTTTTGAGTTCTCTTTAGACCTAAATATCTGTAAAAACAGTAAGAAATACACAAAACTCGGGGTACTTGTTAAAAGAAGTCATTAGAAATGATATGGGATAAAAAAAATCAATTATGTTATTCTAGGTACTAAAACTACCAACTTAGGAGGATAAATTCAGAAGAATTTATGCTTAGTCAATAGGCTCACACCCTCGCTTTGATATGACAAGTTGGGTGATGGTTCGTATTTTGAAGGTGTTATACAAGTAAGTGCACCTTATTTATTTTACGTTAGTAGCTTTGTTTACTTGGACTCGGGGTGCTTCCCCTGGGTCCCACACGTAGTTTATCTTGAAACTAGAATCGCATGCTAAACAAGTGAAATGTTAATGTTCCTTTCGGGAGTGACATAGTGAGGTCGGTAATGGATCTTTCGATGTCGGTGTTGGTTTGGGCCGGTCATGCTAGTTTGATGACGGTTTAATTCGTGTCCTTGACGGTAAGGTCAAAGATGTAGCACGACAAGCAAGTTAGTGCCAAGTGGCATACGATCAAGTTAATTGCTATAAATCGCTTTCGCGAATTCTGATTAAGTATGTAGTAATTCACGGGTGTCCATGTAACCCAGTAAGTGGGGATACCGTGGTTTATAGTGAGAGGTGATTGTTTCAACCTTTGATGACATAACGTCTTTGGAGATATTGATAGAATGAGATGACATCCATTGGGTAAGTGGCACCAAATTATGGATAATCAATGGTAGGGATTGATTGTTATGGCGTCATAACTGTGTAATGGGAAATCGTGATTTAAATTATATGTAGCCTTGGGTGTGATACATGTGAGAGGTTAATATCGATGTGATGATTAGGCAATTTTGATTCTTGGGGAAATACCGTGATTGACGGTAAGGCCAATGAGAATATAGATTGATGTATTCCAACACTAGAGGATAAGTCAGTCTTAGCTGATAGGATGATATCCTTATGGGTGAACACCTTAGTGGTTATTGGTTGATGAATGTACCTATAAATGTTGGCTACGTGGTGAGAAAGTTTTAGGCCACTTGGTTGTGGGCCCGAGTGTAGTATACCCCAATTCATATACCTTGACTACAATGTGTATGTAGGTAATCATGATGGTTTGAAGTAACCTAGGAGTGAAACTAGATAATTGTGGTGACTTAATACTAAGTATATGAGTTGTGATATTTTAGAATAGGATCCCTTGTGGAGTTCGTAGGCATGGGCCTTAGTGTTCATAGGAAATGCTTGACGTCTCATCTCTTACCAAGAATATATAGTTGTGTTAGTTTCTAGATTAACACGCAGTGTGTGGTTTACATAGTAAGGCAATTTGGTTATAGTGGTTGACACTCATTAAAGATCAAAAGGTGTAGACTTGTGAAATGAGTCGACAATTTCCTTGGAGATGTATACTAAGATTTGTCTAAGTGGGATGTAAATGCGAGGGGTAGTTATTCCCTGGTAATAGTGAATCTGAGGTTGTGTACCATGAATTACAACGATGATAGTACCTCTCTTTGAAACCTTGGGATTTATTATTGCATTTGAGATTTATGTAGTGATGACCATTTCGTAGTGAAACTCAGGTCGTGTAGCATAGGTCATGGTATGATCGTTGGTTCCTTGTAATCGATGTGTAAGCTGCTTAGAGAGATATTTGAGTTTGATGTCGTCGCCAATGAGATATTAAGAATCATTATTATGCTGAATCTTATATAAGTGATGGTATACCATTGATGATTGTTTTACGGTTAGGCCATATCGATTTATGATATTACCTTGGAGTTAGTGCTACGACTTTTATTTATGGGCATGTATCATGATGTGACCTTCGAGGATAATTTCGAAAATAGGTCAATCTATGCTAGGTGGTACACCTAAAGGCTTTAAACACGATGAGGTTCATTGTGACTTTTAGAAATATCACTCAGGATCACGTGTTAGACATATTTATATCACCTAAGTTTGCCACCTGTATGGTTAGTAATAACTCTGATGAGGGAAATCATTAGGCACGAGTGATGCTTAAAAGTTGAGATGACATTATAATGCTTATGGTTTGGTATCATGTGGGGAGTGCTAAGAGTGGTAGCAATGGTTCATAAATTGGATGCTTGAAACTGTGTGAGCGCTATGTGCACTTGATGAGAGTGATCTCGAAAACTAAGGTTAACTACCGCGCATTGAAATTTTGGAGGCCTAGCTGTGATATATCGGTAACTAATGATGAATGTATAGAGAAGTAACTTCGTTTTGCTTTAGAATAGTTATGCTTACCAGTAATGGATAGGTAACATTAGACCTAAGGAGGGAAGCCTAACATTTTAGCTTTTCGAAGGAAACTTATTTATGTTCTGTTTATCCGACATGGACGGTTGATTCTTGAGTAAAACTCGTTAAGGTTAGCAATCCAATCCAGGGTATGTGGTAAGGCTGGGGTGGTTAGCAGGTATTGGTAAGGAGTTATAGAATTCAAGTGTGTGTTGTGGGTTCACACTTGGTGTGGGTTAATTCAATGTGGGAATTAGATTGTTCCCTTTGGGCATGGTAGTTTCCTGATTCGTTTCATTTATTGTAACTAATTTGATCCTGGTAATGGGAAGTTATTGGTCCACTTTAATTCGAGAGTTGCGCTACGTTAGCTCAGTAGTGATGCGGGTTAGGCCTGTTGTGACTGATGATGCTGGAAACAGCACCACCCTTAAAGGTGTGGATAAGCTCAAATCAGTGATAACAATGGCAGCTCAAGTATATATGAATATAAGAGATCAAGATGAGGATAAGAGGATGAATAAAAATGTTTAAGTGGTTCAGCCAGTTAGGCCTACGTCCACCGTGTAAGTGAGTGAGTAAGGTCACTAGAATAAGGCACTAATGGCCATGGATACAATCTCTCAAGCTTTCTCTCTCTACTGTATAATTGGACAGAGTTTTAGATAGGGTTATTAATTTTGGATCCTTTTCCATGTAGGAGAAGATAAGTATATATAGTGTGTGGAGGGTGTAATGTACCCCCTATGCATGCAATGAGCATGTGTGTGTTGATCTAGCCAATCTAATGATGACATCTGACACTGTCACATGTATAGAATGATGATGAAATATTCCCCCATTTGAGGGGATTGATTCGGTTACAACTGATTTTGTCCACGTGTTCCTACCCTTGTATATGCTTGTCAATGCTCGACTGACCTAAATTGATACCAATCTCGACTTGGGTGAGTATGAGGTTGGTGGACTACAACCCTTGACTTATCAGAGATCAATGTTCCATGAAGACCTCAACCAGAATGTCCAGCCGAGGTTGGGTATGGGGCGTAACGTCGGCTAAATAAGATGATGACATGGTGCTTATTGATTGATCTTATAAGGATTTTATCGATCTCGGATGGTACATATAACGTCGGCCGAGGCTGACATCATGCGTTTATGGTCATCTACAGGAGCTCACTTGAGGTGATGCTAGCAATGTTGGTTGCCCAAGTCCCTAGTTGATCTCGATTGACATAATGTAACGTTGTCCTGGGCCGACGTTGTGGATGGGTGCCTGATCCCATATATAAGCCTTGATAAGGTTGGCGCAACGTCTGCCGGAGCTGACCTTGTGAGGGATGATATTACTGTCGATCATTATGGGACTCTATCACCTCGGTTGTGAATCAGGCCGAGATTAGTGTCTCTGAGTGGGAAGATGCACTTTGGGCATATCAGTGACCGATGTGTCACATTATGTGAATGCTCTCTCCTTCATATACACCTTTATTCTACACCCGTTTATGAATGCATGTGGTCTCGCACTCTTTCTTGTGGGTTGTATGTGTTACTTGATTGTCGTAAGTTAACATGTGGTTAGTTAGCCGATGTAACTAGTTACGACTTGGTCGTATGTCCTGAGACTGTGACTTGATAGTATTATAATTAGTGGAGCCTGATGAATAGTGGATGATACCGTTGCACTTGGTTCAAAATTTTAGGAATTGAGGAGACGATCGCTTTTATGTGTTTGTGTAATGATACTCCGGCTGACCCTAAGTCGACAGAGGGATCTCGCAGGAGATATCGATTGAGTAGAACTATGTGACGAGGTGACCGTCTTAGAAGTTATTGATATGTGTAACCAGAAATGTTGAAATTTTATCTGCTTAGACCAAGCACGATCCGATAATTTATTTGAAAAATTATAGGTTATGAATCCTGACGTAGGAATGATCCATGTTATTGAATTCATTGTTACTATTGCAATATTTGAAGAGTATCATTTATCTAGAGGTTTTGTTTAGATAGACATGTTAGCCATGCTTGAGATTTTACAATAGGACCTTAGGATTTTTCGTGATCGGATTAACAATGATGATTGATTAAAGTGAAATCCTTGGGGTTAGGACATAATATTGAGAATCCCTAGGATTGGAAACTAGTTGCAGATGGATAAAGTGTAAATTGTGATAAACCAAGAATTTTGAGGAAGAAATTCCCTAAGGAGGGAAGTTTGTAATATTCCACCCCGATAAATTAATTAAATTAGATACAGAGTATCTATGAGGAGGAATTGATTATGATCATAAAGAAATTATTGGATTTTGGATTTTTCATGAAAGTATGGGATTATGAAGTAATTAAATTATTAGGTACCTTCTTTAAAATTTTAAACTAACTGGGGGGAAAATGTGCGAAAAGTTAGACGGGGTTGTTCGAACGACCATGGATGTTGTTCGAACGAGGATAGGATCTCGTTTGAACGATGGGGTAGGACGTTCGAACGATGCTGAAAAATTATGTTCCCTATCTGCGCTGTCAAACGCTCGACGACGGGTTTAAAACCCATGTCAGTATATAGACGAAATTCATGGTATTAAGAAAATTGTAATTCGCTTATGGTATATCAGAAGGAAAGAGAAGTCGAGGCATGACATGTGTTAACATAACCACCGTAGATTTGATGAGTTGTCGACCCAGGGCCAACTCAATTCTTAGTAAGGAACAAATAGTGAGGGTATGGTTTACTTATCTGGTAAACTTCTCATTTGTTGGATTATAAGAGGGAGAGGAGCGTGAATGGGAGAACAAGACACATTGTGCTAGGCTTTTCTTAAGAAGATCACAACTCTTCTATTATCACTTACTACCTTTGGCAGTTAAGAGTCTCAACCAAATACACTCACACCTCAAATGATTATTTTTCCCTTAAAAAGAAATACATAGCAACGAAATATGTAGAAGCTGGTTGTTGGGAGGTTTTAATGTGCATTTGAAGGGGGTTATTTTGGAAGAATAATAATACATTATTGGAGGTTTTGTAGGGGGTCTTTGGTAGGATTTCTTGTAGCTTCCATGGAGGACGGTATGGTGGAGATTTTTGTGACTCCCTTTAGAGACAACTTTGGAGGTGGGGGAGTCACCCATCTTCACCACCACCACCACTTTGGAGTCATTTAGGTGGGTAATCTACTCTTAGTATATTTGAAACTCTATTTGATCAATGTTGTAGTCTTATTGTTGTTGATTAAGAGTATGATTCTTATGATATAATGACGTGTTTCTAGTAAAACTGAAAATGGATATTTATATGAAAAATAAAAATGCAAGAATATATTATATGTGTAGTTTTCTAGTAAAAACTGAAATAGATATTTTTATGAAAATAAAAATGTAAGAAAAATACTATTTTAGTTTATTTTTTGTAAAAAAAAATAGTAAACATTTATTGGAATAAAAATGGAAGAAAATGTCATTTTGGTGTATTTTTAGTGAAAAGAAATAATAAACATTTTTATGGAATAAAAATATAAGAAAATGTCATTTTGGTGTATTTCTATTGAAAAGAAATAATAAACATTTTTATGGAATAAAAATGTAAGAAAATGTCATTTTGATGTATTTCTAGTAAAAAGAAAAAATGAACATTTTTATGGAATAAAAATAGGAGGAGATGATATTTTTGCGTATTTTTAGTAAAGAGAAGATAATGGATACTTGCATTGGATAATGTAAACTTGTTGAAATATTTATGAAATAAATATTTTTAAGTTTCTTGCAAAATGGAGACTTTATGAAAATGGACATTTATCGAGTCTAAAGAAATTAATAAAATGTCTTACTTTGCTTAAAATGTATGTTTAACCCATATAATAGGATTTTAGGATTTAAAGTCCACTTTCTATGCGTATAAACTTGTAGTATTTTGATAATAAATATGTGGGCAAGTTTAAAGAAACTCTTGTTGGGTTTTAACATAAAATTTGACAAAATAAAATTTTAATCTTCAAATTGCCTGGGAATAGGATATCGAAAATATGAAAATGTAGAGTATAAGACTACATGTGTTAAATGAAAAAAATGGAAACTTCTATTGAAGAAAAAGTAGTCTTGTGTAAAGGGGTGTTATTTGATGTGTTGAAGGTGTTAAAGTGACATGTGTGAAGTTGAAAAAAGTGTGGTATTAAACAAGTGTTAAAATGGCTATGGCGTTTAAATATTAAGTTGAAAACTTAATAACCATATTTGAGAAATAACTAAATTGCAAATTTGGTAAACAAAGGGTAAATTGGTAATTTATTTAAAGTGGAGTATTTTTATGGAATAAAAATGTTAAAGAATGTCTTTACACTAAAGTGTGTGAACATGAATTAAGTCCTAAAACGTGAATGATTTTAGTATAAATTTTGTGTGTATGGATAAGAGACTTAAAGAAGAAAATAAATAATTTTCCAAGGGTTAATGGAAAAACGGACAGTTAAGTTCGGGTTTTGATTTCGACCGAATAAAAGTAAGGAAATGGAATAATGTGGACCTGTGTAAAATGTTAAACACATTAATAAGGACTCAAATGCAACCGGGATTAAGCAATAAGGGCTCGGGGACCTTGGGTGAAAAGCCCTAAATCACTAGCCAAAGCTTATGGTGCGCATAGCTGTCGGTGTGGAGCTCATGTAAGGATGTGGTAAAGAAAGATTCCGAGAAAAGATCAAAGGAACAAGAAATATGCCAAGAAATGGGTTACGTTGTAAAACGTGTTAATATAACCTAACTTGATTGAATGAAATAAATGTTCTGATAAAAGGTGAAATGGACAAGTAAATTTGTAAATTCATTAATGCCTATAAGTAACCTAAGTTGTTGAACCCATAATTTTCATAAGCATGAATTGAAAGGTTTTCAAATGATAAACAAGTATATTCTAACATGGTGAATGCATGTGTTGAAATGGTACTTTTCAATGAAAACACTAGTATGTTTTAACAGGAATAAAAAGGGGTGATTCCGGTAAAGGAATGGGTTGGAATAAATCAAGTGTAGTGGCTTTAAGTGTTGACTGGGTGTGTGTTAAGTAAAGTGAAAAAACTCTAAGTATGAATAAAGGAAGTATTTGCAAGATTAATCTAAATTAATCTGGATAAACAAGGTTTTCGGAAGTAAAACGGTTAAAGCATTTGAATATGTATTTTACTAAGGTATATCTATATATGTAAATATATATATATTTTCGCGTGTATGCGATTGTAGCGTGTGAGTAGTCTTTTATGCCGTTCATTTCTATATTGCTTTGTATATTCCCACTGGGCATAGGCTCACACCCTCGCTTTGTTATGACAGGTTGGGTTCGGGTTCGTATTTGGAGGGCGTTATACAGGTAAGTGCACCTTATTTATTTTAGGTTGGTAGCTCTGCTTACTCAGACTCCGGGTGCTCCCCATGGGTCCCACAAGTAGTTTTAGTTTATCTTGAAACTGGAATCGCATGCTAAATAAGTGAAATGTTAATCTAAAATAAAACTGGACTAGCAACATTATACAGGTTGTTTCATTGCACTTCACACCTAAGGTCTGAACCTGTACGACTAAGGGTAACCCATAAATTCAGGTCGGGGAGTTACATATACTCAATCCAACCCGGATACCATGAGACGGTTAACTCACACCGAATCAGGCATTAAAATAATAAACGTAATGGAGGCGGTCATAGTTCCTTGAGTGTGAGACTAAATTATACCCACAACGTCTCACCTCGAAAAGAATCACAACCTAGAATAATAGACACTATTACCTTGGGAATTATTCTCTTCCTGCATTCACTAAACAGGAGATTCACCCATATCGCACAACCTCCCATGATATCACTAGATGGGTATGTATTTATAAATATCTAACATCGATATTTAATGTGAACACAATAATATATATATACTATCACACTAACTGTATATTTAATGTGCACACTATAATATATACTCCCGTAGCACTAACCTGAAAATATCCGAGTCTATTTATCGACTCTCAAGTTAATTAATTTCACATTAATTAATTTATTAAAGGAGTGTCACTCAACTAGAATGCCTGGACTCACTCACTCGACCCGTAATTTAACCCTTTAGAATTTATTACTCAAAATTCCTTTAATAAGTTACACATTATTCTCAAACCTTTAAAATTCCTTATCTCCATCCCCTAATACTCTAAGCATTAGTTACTATTTAATTATCTCTAATTCATATCTCCTTTAAAAGTTACCAAAGTCATTAAGGCCTTAAAAAAATGGGCGAGCTGTACAAAATAGCGGGCCATCGATCGATCGATGATTTCGGTCGATCGATTGTTCGAGGCTGCAGTCTTCCTTGCGGCGCCATTTCTACCACAACTGTTCTTTCGAGCTCTAAATCTCCAACCTAGAACTAAATCTAATTATCCTCAACATTCACTCCCTCACTCAAACAGGTTCGAAATACAATTTTTTTATCCTTTAATCATTATGGATTCTCATGAAGAGTCACCAAATCCGAAGTTGGGTTCTCAAGATTTCGAACAATCGTTCTCTTAATTACGATTATATAAACCAAGTTAGTAAACATTAACTACTAGGATCTTAATGAACTTCAGATTAGGACACATCGAATCATATTTCAACATCAATTGAGCTTTCAATATACTCAACATGTTCAATTCAATGAAAACCCATTTTTATATGGTAACCCACCCAAAACGAATTTTCAATCACACCCACTATGGTATGAATCGAATTTCAAAAGTTTAAATTGAGATCAAGTTAACCACTTGCCTTATTGGGTTCGTAGAATCTGATTCCTTTGAGGTAGAATACAAATTGATGAAGAACACACCCAATTCTTCTTGACTTGGGCCCCCCAAACTCCCTACTTTCTCCCCCTTTTTTTCTTTGTAGATATAGGGTTTTTAGATTTGATTTACGGCTTCCACTAACTCCCTAATTTAGGTTTAATAATTTTAATCCCGAAATTAGGCTAATGGCCCCAACCCAATTGACCCATACACCCCCGTGTAGGCCCGGTTATGCCTAAAGAGTCCCGAGACCCAGTTTCTACCCCAGGTACCCTATTCTAACTACCTCGACCTATCCGGAATCAACCACGCACTCAAAATCGTCATCTGAGTCACTTTACTAAAATTCCTATCTCGACCTCAATATAGTCTATACCCAACTCCCGATTGAGATACAATCCTACCACATCACTATCACTTGATAGGACGTAAAGTAATTATTACTATTCACTTAATAATTATATTTCATAAATATTAACTATTAACTCTCCCGATTAATATTTTAATAAACACATGATAATTAATTTAAATAAATTACGACACACTTATAATTTAAAATTACCCGAATTAATTAATTAATAAATACTCTAAAATACGGGGTATTACACTTCACCCACTATCGGACCCTCTTCTCTTCTCATTGATTATGCTATCATCCTTGAACTCCACCTAGTGGATTTACTGACCATTTCCCTGAACCAATAAATGTCTTGTCCGACTATGAGTCTTAGGGTGGACGGATTAAAACCATTTTATGAATAAACAAGTCTTTTATTTATCATCACTCGCGACATACTTGTCATAATATAATAGGCTTTCAAACTTCACCTCATATTCGTAAATGTACATCTTTCCTTGGAACAAGTTATGAAACTCATACCTCTTTCCATCATGATAAGTTTTGGAAAGTATCGGTCCGAAATGTTGCCTTCAAATCTTCCCAAATGACCGCCCCATCAAACTGGTTTGATAGGACATCCACTATTTTTGGGTCTAGTCTGTAAATTGAAATGTATCCACATGGACCCGATAAAAAGGATACAACTTAAGAACCCCAAAAATACGAGTGACGCGTTTTAAAAACTACTTGGCTTCTCCAGACCTTGTAGTACCGCTAAATGTAGGGGGTTGAGTCTTCGAAACTCCTTTAATATAGTGGTCGCTCTGCTGCTCTCTGCTGAGCTACTGTTTCCTTAGTTCTGTTGCGAGAAAGAATTGGACAACTACCTGACTGCCTGAGTCATTTGGCATAACTCATTAGTCTTTCCACCAGTACATCCGAAACCTCTATATGTAGACATTCTAAAGAGAGGTTGATAGTTTAGAATGTGATAGAATATAAAGAACTATTAGTTAAAAGAAAATGAAACATAAGCGCATTCTCCAATACACATGTAACCTATGCTCTGATACCAAGTTGTGATGCCCCGATTCTGAGTGTTAATGAGGAAAACCTTTTTACTTTGATTTCATTTGAGAAAATCCCATTTATTACATACTTGACTTCTTAATTTGTATCGCAAAAATATAATTCGCTTGTTTTTTTTTATCAAATAGTGATCGTTGATTAAAATAGTATTGTTTATGATAAAGTGTTTTTACATTATCATAAAATAAATAACAATTAAATAAAGTTTACATCATCCACTCTTATTACGAACCAAATTTAAAATACTTACATAAAAGTTCACATGATAAAAAATATCGTTTGAAATTAAATTACACATTCAAAATGAATAGTAAATAAAGCTCTAATAGCACATGAATCCTTTCGTGCCTTTTGCAATTTCATTGCCTTTATCTTTTCGTGAAGTACCCGGGGGTGATATATGGTAGGGTATAAGCATGCGCCCAGTAGGAGAAATACTAGCACAATATTATGTACAATGGAATATCTATACATATTAAGTGTATTTTACCAATTATGAAATCATCCTTCATTTGATAAAATGTTATTATGCAGTAGTATTATGACCACGCATTTGATATTTTGACTATGTAACCTAGGCGATGGCCCCACTCAGACTTAATCTTTCATTTAATACTACTTGTATCCCGTTAATTTAATCATTAATATATTTTTTATTTCGTATGTCTATGTAACCCTTTTATTTTCCTTTTTCATTTACTTTCCTTTATCCTTTATCCTTTATGAACCTCGGACGATGAGGCCACGTTACCCAAGAGGAGACTAATCACGACACACTTTATTTCTAATTTTCATATTTTATCAAAATAATCATTTTCATATTTGACTCAAACTCGATATTTTTCTCTAGAAAAAAGCTTTATTTTTCAACTCTTAGTGAAACTTAACACTCTAATTTCAACTCCATTTTCATGCACTTTTCGCATTTATATTCATTATTCATGAATACCAGTAAACCTTCTTTTTTTTACTTTGTAAAAAATACACTTTTTCATCTTTACTTTCCAAAATATTACTTTTCACCTTTACTTTCCAAAATACTACTCTTTACCTTTATTTTTCAAAATACTACTTTTCACCTTTATTTTCTAAAATACAACTTTTCACCTTTATTTTTCCAAGTTATTGCTTTTCACCTTTATTTTTTAAAACATGAGTTTCATCACATTCTTTAACACTAACTTTCTATTTAGTGTCCAATTTAGTTTAGGAACTGTAAGAGAAAAAATTACAATTTCTCATTTTATTTTTATTTGGATTATCCCATTACACCCCACTGCACCTTTATGACCGTTTTCAAGTCTTTAAAGAGAAGAATCATTTATGATATTTATAAGATTGAAGATCGTTCATCCCAAATTTATTCGATAAGTATTATGAGGTGGTTTGGTAAAGCTTAAATTGTTCAGGGGTCATTTTTAAATAGAGTTTGTTTTACAAAAAACGTTTAATATTTTTTTTAAAGATTTTTTGAAAAAACTCACTGGCTCATTAGAATGAATTGACACGTCGTTCGAATGAGATTCAGTGGGTCGTTAGAACAAGGTCCCCACATTCTAATGAGATCTGAAGCTTCGTCTTTTTGGTCAACTCTGGAATGCCATTCGAAGTATCATTGGAAATTGTTCGAAGGAGATGAGTTATATTTTTCAAATGAGTTGGCACTTCGTTCAAACGAGTACATGTGTTTTTATATTTTTACAATAAATCTTTTTCAAATCTTTAATTCCTATCTCTCTGCAACAACTTTCTCTATAAATAGTGATGTGGGTTTACACTTTTTCACAAGCCTTTTAGAGTTCTTTTTATGATCAAACTCCATACTTTTTTCATCCAAGTCTCTTAAATCTTTTAGGATATCTTTTCTTAACCAAGAAGAACACAATCAAAAGTTCTAAACCCTTGCAGAGAAATTTTCTATTGCTAATTTGTGGGGCCGATTCTCTACGACTGAAGAAGAAGAGAATCTTCCTGTGGGAGGTGTTGGATTACTTATATTGAAGATCTAAAGACTCTTGTGTGTTATACACAGTGGATCTCTAAGTAGTGTGTAAGTCATTACGTGACTGTCTTATTTTTTATAGTGACGAATTAAAGGCTTTGCCCGAAAGGGATTTTTTCTCTATTTCTTCATCATCATCATCATCATCTTCTTCTTCTTCTTCTTCTTCTTCTTCTTCTTCTTCTTCTTCTTCTTCTTCTTCTTCTTCTTCTTCTTCTTTCTATCTTGGTTTAGAATTTGGCTTCACATCACCATTGCATATTCAATTTAATTTAAATAAGATAAAATTTAGTAAATTGTGAATCTTTGTGCATGTGACATAATATACAAGTGAATTCATATAGCCCATGTTTTCTCAAATTGGTATCAGAGCGAGTTGCACTAATTTATTGTGTGATCCTTAAATTGATATTATGTGGATAATTTGTATAATATGCTACCTATTTTTGATGGGTTAAATTATGCATATTGTAAAGCTCGAATGAGGTCAGCACTGAAGTTAATTGACGAGAGAGTCTGGCTTGTCTGTGAAAGAGGGTGGACTCCACCCACTGTGACTAATGACAATGTCAAAAGTCTTAAATTTGTCACTACTTGGATAGAGGATGATTTTAAATGGAGTAATTTTAACTCCCGTGGATTGTGCTTAATTTCTGGTGGAGTCGCTTTCGATGAGGTTCGTCGGATTATGACATATACCATGTCTAGGAAAGCATGGGATACTCTCCAACTCACTCATGAGGGTACCATTGTCGTGAAAGCTTCTAATCTACAAAATCTCCCCACACAATTTGAGAATATTACCATGCTAGAATCTGATACTTTTGATGATTTGTATACATGCTTATCTGATATAGTCAATTCTAATTTTAATTTGGGTGAGAGAATTCCTAAGATGAGAGTTGTGAAAAAGATTTTGAGATCCCTGCCATATCATTTTATCCTGAAAGTCAGGGTGCTAAATTCATTGGAAATTTTAGATACGCTTAGGTTAGAAGAACTCATAGGAGACCTTCAAACTTATAAAATCGATATGTTTCCTAAAATTCAAAAGTCGAAAGAAAGAGGGATTGCTTTGAAAGCTCAATCTAAAGAAAAAGGAGGTTTATTCTGACTCCGAATTTTATTTTGATATTAATGATCTTGAATTTTTTGCAAAAAGGTTCAAAAAATTTCTCAAACTAAGAAAAGAAAATTCTTCCAAAAAAAATAAAGATTTTGAGAAAGATAAGATTTTTAAGTTCGATAATAAAAGTTTTGAAAAAGAGAGAGGATATCACCCTAAAAAAGATGATGGGAGATACTATTAGTGCGAGGGTAAGGGTCACAAAGCCCCCGAGTGTGATACGAGGCTAAAGAGATAGGACAAAGGCAAAGTTGCCTACAATGCCACTCTTAGCGATATCGAGGTCAAGTCGGTGGATTCCGAGGATGAATTATCATATGGACGTAACTTCACCGCATTCATGGCCAATTATGTTAGTACATCGAGTATATCTCATACCGATGAGGACATTTCTAAACATAATGGCCTCAACAGCGAGTCTAGTTATTTGTAAAAGAGTGGGGGAGATGACGATTTAAGTGATGGAGAAAGTGGCTTTCGACAAGCCTAAGTCGTGTCCTTTAAAATGAAAAAGAAAAATATAAATTTATCACTTTAGGTGTTATTGCTAGAGAAAGAGTTAAACGAGTCGAGAGAGAGCGAGTCCTCGATGAGAGTTTCTTTAGGAGAGAGAATAATTTTAGTGGAGAGGGAAAATGGTGACTTGACCATCAAAGTGGCTAGTTTTACGAGAGATCTTTAGGCTTCATTGGAGGCTTATGAAAAAATTGAAGCCCTTATATCCCAACTCAAAAAATATCTCGAACGTGCTCGGGAGGTTAAGGTTACTATAAAGGATACATCGAAGAATGTAGGAAATATGTTCCTCGGTAGTTATGACGGTGCATTTACTTCTCATGTTGCACCCGAACCAATTTTTAAGTTTGTAGTAAATCCATATAGGCCTCGACCTAACCCACCAAAGAAAGTTAAACCTAAACGAGCTTACCAAGGTAGACCCAAACGAGTCTATCTTTGCACTAATTATAAAAGGATAGGTCACCTTAGGGATTTTTACTATAAGTTCAGAAAAAATACATGTAGATATAGTCCCACGCACTGCTATAACGACTTTGCTAGTCTTAAAGAGCAAGTTGAGTTCCTAGTCACTACTTCTCAAAGTTTAATGTAATAATTTTGAAGGATATCTATTCCTTTTGATAACGGTTCTAACGTTACGACTATAGCCAACAACAATAAGGGCAGACAAAATGTTACCTCCACTTGGGTACCTAAGCAAAATGACAAAGCCCTTGTTATTCATGCTGCTCTTAAGGTTCAAAATACTTAACAATGGTATTTTGATAGTGAGTGCTCTAGGCACATGACCGATGACAAGTCATAATTTATCGACATTATGGATCGTAAGGAAAGAAAAGTCACTTTTAGAGATGGGAGTAAGTCTAGCATTTTAGGACGTGATTGTGTTTAAACACCCAAATTTCCTAAGCTAAACAATGTGTTGTACATAGAAGTGTTAAAAGTGAACTTAATTAGCATAGGCTAACTGTACGACTCAAAATTTGTAATAAGGTTTGATTGGTTCGATTGTAACGTATATGATCAATTCGATGAACTATTACTATAAGGATTGAGGATAAAATATAATTTTTGTGGGATATTTCCTAAGTCCTTCGTTGTGTGAAATAGTGCCACAGTCTCCTCTATGGACCTTTGGCATTAACGACTAAGTCATATAAACATCAGTGATCTTGAGATATTAGTGAAGAAAGACCATCACTTGGAAAACTAACTTCCTCAATTTATGGTCCTTACCAATAAGGAAAATAAATTTAAAGTTCTCATCGAAAGTTAAATTTCATTACCACCACTCGTGTGTTGGAGTTGATACACAAGGATCTTATGGGTCTTACTCATACAAAGAGCATTAGTGGTAAGAGATACATTATTGTGATGGTTGATGACTTTTCAAGATACTATATTATTGAGTTTCTTAGAGAAAGGTCTGATGCGATTGAGTTCCTAATAACCAAGTGTCGTGGACTATAAAACTAACAGTGTATTACTATTAATCGAATGCATAGTGATAACATCATTGAATTTAAAACAGCCAGAGTGGATTGATATTGTGATGGAGTGGGAATCAAACACGAGTTTTTTGTCGTTCATACTCTTCAAAAAAATGGAATTGTTGAGAGGAAGAACCGAATGATTCAAGAGATGGATAGATTCATGCTTATTGAAAGAAACGTGTCTAGACATTTTTGGGCATAAACGATTAATATCGCATCCATACGGTTAATATGGTATATCTTCATCCACACATTTTACACATGTCATATGAGTTGTGGATAGGCAATAAACCCAACCTCATGCTTGATTTAGACGATCCACCCTCTTGTGTTCGAAAGAGTCATGACCCTTCCGCTACACTTGGTGATCCCACATTAGGTACGACTCGAGGTCAACTTGAGAATGTGGTTACCTTTTTTTTCTACACCTCCTTATAGAGCCCAAGAATGTGAAAGAAGCACTCAGGGATGAGCATTGGTTATTCGCTAGAGAGACTAATGTGATTAGTTCAAGTGGATTTACAAGAATAAGATGGATGAGAATGGTATCATAGTTTGCAATAAGTATAGGTTAGTCGCTCCTGTTGCTAGGCTATTGTCCGTCCACTTAGTGCTCGCTGTGGCATATCATATGCAATTCAAGTTATCCTAAAAAAATGTCAAGAATGCATTACTTAATGTCATTATAGAGGATGAGGTTTACGTGAAAAAACCAAAGGTGTCCTAAGACCCAAAGCACCAGGGATACGTCTTTTATATTAAGAAGGCATTATATGGTTTGAAGCAAGACTCATAGAGAGGCTTACTTCTTATCTCTTAGATCGTGGCTTCAAGAGAGGGGGAGTGGATAAGACAACACTTGTGAGGAGAGAGAGTGGTGTGACCTTAGTTGCTTAAGTCTATATGGACTATATAGTATTTGGATCCACATATTCCCAACACGCTCACACATTTGAGGAGGAGATAAAGACTGGGTTTGAGATAACCATGGTTGGAGAGATTACGTCCTTCATAGGTCTCTAAGTGCGTCAACTAGAGGATGGGATATTCATATTTTAATCCAAATATCCTAGGGACCTAACGAAGAAGTTTGGTTTTGACTTCGCTAAGCACTCACACACCCCTATGAGTACATCGACTAAGCTTAGCAAAAACACTTTAAGGAAGGACGTAGATCATACCCTTTATAAGAGCATGATAGGTAGTCTTCTCTATTTGACTACTAGTCATACCGATATTACCTTTAGCGTTGGAGTTTATGCGTGTTACTTAGCATCTTCGAAAGGGTCTCACTTTCTCACACTTAAACGTATCATCAAATATATGAGTGGAACTCTTTCTTATGGTATTTGTTATTCCTTTGATACCGATGATCGTTTATCTTCCTATTCAGATACCGATTAAGACAGGAATATTGATGCTTGTAGGAGTACCTCGGGTGGATGTTTTTACTTTGGGAGTGCTCTTGTCTCTTGGTTGAGAAATAAGCAAAACTTTATTTCTATATCCACGGTGGAGGCCGAGTGTTAGCGTCTAAAAATGGTATAAGGAATTTATGGGTCTTAACTGATTAATATTAATAATAAACTATAACAAATATAGAGATTAACGACTCGTATTTAAGAGAAATGAGAGACAGAGAAGGAAATAAGATATCAACGTGGTTCTTCTCAATAAGATTGCTATGTCCACGGTGCACTGTTGTTTGTACTAACTGAAAAGGGGATACAAGCTCTTAAAAATATTTTTAGGGATTTGTTTATGATTGTTAAGTTAAATCTTTTTTATATACCCTAATTATGTGTTATTAAGTATTATTTAATAGAGAGAGAAGATGAAGAGGTGGAGTGCCTTTATAAATCACGCAGTTTCATCTTTCAATATTCCAGGAGACAACTAATGATGAGTTGGCCACAATCAACTGAAGGGACTAATCCACGAGTGGGTATTAGGAGATGTACATATTCCCACGCCTGGTCCATATATGTATGTAGTAATTAATAACATAAATTCATCATAGTTGTCCGTCCAGTCGATCACAAATAATACTGAGTCGACCACGAATAACACTGGGCCGACCAAGCTCAGGTAATGGGATAATATTCTCCTAATAAAAGGTGTTATAATAATATTGGTCCATATGTAATATTACGTATTTATAATATAACAAAATCAACCAGGACTTCATTCATGAATGGAACGAGTAGTATCTTGTTCGGAGCATAAGATCTTCAAAGTGACTAGGCTTGTGGAATGAAGGTATGGAGTATTAACTGATTGGAGTTGATCGACTTCGTAGAAAATTGGTTATAATCCTTCGATTGTGGCTTTGGTCGATTTAGGCGCTTGATCGGTAGTCGATCTCAAAGAGTTGGTGTTTTGGGGAAATATCTACTCTTAGTGCAGTAGCAATTTCATAAATATGGGAGAATTTTAGGACGCGAAGTGTTGAGGGGTACACTGGTAATAAAATGAATTGGGTAGAGAACCACCCCGTTAAATTAAAATAACAGATACTTTTAAACATGTCATCTCAGAGAAACTGGGCAGACGCCATCTAAGCTTATAAAGTGTCATTTCTCCACTTTGTTCGTTTCACATTTCATTCAAAAATCTATTCCTTCATCTCCAAGTTCCTCTGCCATTTGTGAGAGCTGTGTTCTTTCTTTTCACTATAAGGACTCCTCTTTTTTCCTTTCTATTTCCTTTGTAATTCTTGTTAAAATATGGTTTATACTATAGGCGAGAATTCGTTAGAGGTTTTTAGAGTTTTCCAAAGAATTCCTACGTGGGTAAAAACTAAGTTTCTGAATGGGGCCTGTGACCTTTGCGCTCTGGCTGAGGGTCATTGGTTACCCATCATATTTATTAATGAGTGTGGGGTCACGTTCCCCCCCTAATTTTTTATTTTTGGAGTTTTGCCAATTTTTCCATGTGGTTCCTTCCCAAGTTGCCTCAAACACTTAAAGAATTGGTAATGGGGACCACTGCATTAACGAACAATATAGACACATATTGGGATAAAAGAGTTAATGTATTGTTACCATCGGGGCACCACTAATGGGAATATTTATTACTTGAAGATAAGGAAGTCAAACATGGCTTTGATCATGAATTACCTAATTCCAATAAGGATTATTGGGAGCATAATTTAATTATGAAGAATTGGTAGTTTGCTCCTCTTCCCGAGGGTGTTGTGTATAGTAGTCCAAGATGCCCTCTGGAAGGAAAAAGAATAGTTTGGCACACGCACACACATTTCAAATGTTTTTCCTTCTAATTATTGCTTTACTTCTATAGATGATTGTGTATCTCTGAGTTCTATTTAATATAGAAGAATAAGAAAATGATCCCTCACACCTCTAAAGTCAATTTTTCTAACTTGGAAACCATGTGGTCAATCTAAAAAAGGCCTAGTACTGACTACCATCCTAGGTCGACCTTATTTTTCTCGGATACAAAACATTACAACTTCCTTCATAGCCAGAATAGTCGAAGAAATACCTCCAACCCCCATCTATTTAGAAGACCCGATTTCATCCACATTTGATTCCCCAGGATCTGGTTTTGATTTTTCTCATAAGGCATGAGAAAATTTCTAAACAAAAAGCCCTTCTTCCTTTTTTGAGCCTTTGGACATCGCTCTAGTGCTGAGCAATGTCTCTTCTTTAGATATGGTGAAATAAAATATTCTCAATCTCCTCACTGGGACCAAGTCACATCCCTCTGTGAATAAGAAACCTTAAGCTGGAGGTTCTAACAATCCCCTCCTTATGGATACGTCTCTTTCCAAAAATATGAGCCTCTATCCAAGAGGATAAAAAATGACCCACCTCCTCCTTTTGAGTTGGTAGGAAAGAAACCACCGACAAGGACAAGGGTACTGTTTAATTTGTTGCAGCTAACCCTGAGCTTTCTCGTGAATAGATCAGTGTCGGAGTCCTCCGTACTAATGAAGCGACGGTATCTTCTCTTCCTTACTCAAGATCAATTGAGCGAGCAAACCATAATTTGGCCCTTGTTAGTTGGGTGTCCACT
This sequence comes from Sambucus nigra, assembly GCA_949130495.1. Lineage (NCBI taxonomy): Eukaryota > Viridiplantae > Streptophyta > Magnoliopsida > Dipsacales > Adoxaceae > Sambucus > Sambucus nigra. Next base: position 514,596,770 of record OX422210.1, on the reverse strand, counting down.
ATATAATTATTATTTATACTTCTTTAATTCTTTTTTAACATCCTTTCCTGAACATTTACCTAGTATTTCTTGATTGACTATGATCAGCTCCTGAGGAGAAATGATGAAATAAGTCATATTTTGATGTAGTGGCCGCCTTTATGTGGATAAACAAATCCTTGGAAGCTGTTAGTCGCGCTCATGAGGACCAGATGAATGAGAAGAAAAAATTGGAGGATAAGGTTAAGTTACTAGAGCGGGAGAATATTGTGGCGAATAATGTTGCAATTTCTGCCAAAAAAGAGGTTGAGGATGCCAGGATAGTTTCCGACTAGGCAGAACTCATGTGGAATAGGCAAAGGCCAAGACCGCTAAGGATAAGGAATATGCCTTCAAAGGGGCATGGGATAAGGCATTCTCTAATGCCTCTATGAAAATTGAATATTTAAATAAGTCATCCTTTAAAGATGGTTGGGATGCAACCCTTGCCAAAGTCGGCACTACTGAAGGGTCCGAACTCTTTCAGTTACACAATCATGGCACTCCTACCCATATTGATGAGGCCATAGATGATAAGAAAGAAGTTAGGTAGTCCGTTGATAATGAGCAACTGGTGGTCATTGGGTAAGCAGCGGGTTGTGTTGATACTAACAAAGAAAAGGTGGGGAAATAAATCCTAGTAGCCTTGTCAGGATTTTTGCTTTTACTTTATTCCTTTTCTTTTATTCATTATACTAGTAACGTCTTGATGTAACTCTTTTTTCCTTTATCATTATATAAACTTCTTGCTCCATATATTGTTGTCCTAGTCAAATTCTAACGAGTTTTTTTCTCTCCGCGAATACTTATCCAATCGCCTATCTTTCAGTTTAGCAATAGACTGGAATATCTGGTCGCTGTCTAGACTAGTTTTTAAGAAATACTTAATCATCTATTCGGTTCCAGTCGTAGAGATATTATCGAGGATGAGATTGAGGAGTTACTTGGCTATGATGCATCTATTCAGGACAAAGAATCATATTTAAGTCCGTAATATCTTTTTCATCGGGCAGTGGAAGATAATGTTGTATATCATGACATGATTCTCATTATTCAATAGAGACATGATGAATCAATAAGAAATCTTCATGCCGACTATGAAAAGAAACTAGCCGACCTGCAGTAGAGTGGCGAATTTGACCAGAAGTTGCTTTCCTTATCATCGGCTCACTCCGACAAAGAGTTTGTTCTCAACTGAGAGATGAAAAGTACTAGAAAGGTTGACATAATGCTAAAGCAAGAAAATAATGACTTATGTATTGAGCTTGAGGGTCTCAAGAAGTTAGGTCATGCCGACCAAAATGAGGCTATTTAAAAAAAAAAAAAATAGAATGCCCACTTGAGGGAGGAATTGGAGAAAAGTAAAAAATACAAGGGTCAGTCTTCTTAGTCTCCGGGAAGGATTTTATTATCAGTAGAAAAAGAATGAATTAAGAACACTCCATCAAACCATGCTGCGAACATAATGAATCAATTATCCACCATCAAGATGTTGAATGAGAAGGTAGACCGTCTTACATATCAATTCCATAAACAACCTCGTACTGTCTGGATGGATGGTTATAATAATTCCATACCCATATGGGAGTAGAACTTTACCATGCTCGTAAGGTCAAATATAAACATGGTTGGATCAACGCCCTTACGACAATGAAAGTTCCAAAGGAGAGCGTGCTATGGTATTGGCATGACCTAGTGTGTTTGGAACTTCCCAATCCTCCCTTCAAACTTGATGTTTTATGGATTCTTCCAAATTCTATTCCTATAATCTTAATTATAAAATACCTTGGGGATTATGGCGTGCATGGAAATGATGAACTTCATGGACCACTGCATTTAACGGAAAGGACGAGTTCCAATAGCCAAATAAGTCTTGGGGATCCAAGGGCGACCATCACCCCTTTGCATTGGATGTACCGTCAGCTGGTTTTGAGAATGCACCAAGCGAGAAACCTCATCCTCGCAAATAACTTGTTGTATTTTTTTATTTTGTTTGCTTTTTAATAATTTTTCATGAGTTATAATGGAAATTTACATCTTTTTTTCTTTCGTGTCAACTTATTGAATGTTAGTTATTTAAAAAAGGTCTACTATTAGTTTAGTCTTATGATTATATGGTCGGTTGTTGCCCGACTAGTTTACCTTACTAGTTACCAATGTTGGATAAACTTGGGTTGTTCGATTGTAGTTCTATTGACGTTTAATCCAGCTTATTAGTTATGCATGCGAATATTGTTGTCCTGACCAAATGTGTTAGATTTTATATATGTGTTTAACCAGTTATGATTGGACCTTGTTGTCCATATGACTAACTTCAATGAGTTTCCTAAATTTGGTAAACTTCTTATTTTTGGTCTTCCCTAAGGTGAGTCCATATACGTAGTTTAAAATTTCTTATTATTGACCCTATGAGGTTATACATGAAATTGGTAAACTTCTTATTCTTGACATCATGGGGTCATACACGAAGTGTGAAACTTCTTGTTCATGACCTCAAGGCGTCATACATAAATTTTGTTATTATATTCATATGTTAGTTCGCATGGATGAGATGTCTTCGAATTTGATTTAAATTTGTAGCACATTTCCCATACCAACGAAAAAACATAAAATGGAACGATAGTATCCATGAGGAATTAACATTTTTTATCGATCACTGGAAATGGGTTATAAGGAAATGGAAAGACTTGGAATGAAAGACTTTACATTTTTTATAGTATATCCTTAAGTGCTCAGCATTCCAAGGGTTATTGAATTGTTAGTTTTCAAGGTTTCAATTTTGTAAGTAACTGGTTGAACAATATCATAATTTTTGTATGGACCATGCTAGTTGTGCTCCAAATTGTTCCATTCTTTGAATGACTTTCTTCAGCACGTATTCTTCCTCCTTTACAGTGCTCGGCTTCACCCTTTCTGTTGAAAAAACCAAGCAGTTCCCTGTTGGTATGCTGCCACCCTAAGTGCTGAATGTTCTCCGATTTACTCCACTAGGTCTAGATCCAACCTTCTCATGAGGATGCTCTTTGTTGAGTCAAAATTAAGGACGCTTTGACTTGGCAGACCAATTTCTGTTAGGACCACTATCTCTATTTCGAAGGCTAATATATAAGTGTGTCCATCCCAGGGAGTGTTGGGGGGAGAGAGAGATATCCCTCGGGAAGGCTGTGTCGCGGTCTAACACCCCTCTTTGAAAGGTGCTTCAACCATCGTCGGTGTGGGAGTAAATGTGAAGAGATAGAGTCGCCAACCTATTTTTCACAAAACAGACAAAAGAACATGTTTCCACTGAGAGAGCGGCATCAAAGACAAACAAATACATATGAAACCAATAGTTCGAAGGTCCGGGTCTAAGTTAAGGAATGGGAGGTGATAGGCACCCATCCCGCCCTTTCGATCTTTTATGGGATAGTGTTATTATTTTGCTTTAAATCCCTGTGAAGTGTGTGAGTGTGTTTATATAATGGAGATCGAAATCATTCAACTCATACCATGGACAAGGTAGAGTGAGGTCATCCCTAGGAATGTTCCCAAAATAACATATGTAGAAAGTATGGTTTATGCGTTCATCACGATATTGATCGTTATTAGGAAACAATAATATGTGTTGGATGAAATGCAAACAAGCATGTTATATATATAAATGTGAAAATATGGGATTTTTAGAAATGAGGGATTTTGAGAAGCTGAGAAAATTGAAAGTTTGGACTCGAGTCTCGAATTTTAATCCGAGACGCCTACGTAGCCTACAAAGGTATCAAAATCCACATAGTTCAGATGTAGCATAGGGGTGGGGTTTATCCCATAGATATGAAGGGAATTTTATTAAATGTGTATGCGTAGAATATGTGTTTTTTAGGTTTTGAAAAAAGTGTGATGGATAATTGCGTTCGGAATTTACGGGTGTAACCCTCTTTTAGTTATTTTTGGGATTTTTTTAGAAAATAAAGTATGTGCGATATACTAATAAAAGTCTAGATATTAATGTGTATGCACTAAAGTAAGAACTAGATTCTGAATCTAATGTTTATTATGCAAAAATAAGGAATTTAAAGAGAGATGCAAGGAGTTGGACCTTCTTTGAACCTTGATCTTTGATCTTGGATGAACTCCCTTGAGTGTTGATGAATGTTAATGAAAGGAAAGGATATTTTGCCAAATTGGGCATGAAAAGGATGAGAATGTAAGCTTGAATGGAGCTTCACATGAGGAACTTTGCTGATTTCGAGGGAATGTTGCTGAGATCACTGATGCTGATGGATCTGTTGTGTTTCCACTAGAATGAGGTCATGGCCTCTATTTATAGGGTCAGGGGGGTATCAATCGACCTACCCCAGGGGGTGCTTATCAACATGTGATCCCAGACACTGTGCCGATAGGCAGGGACTTAGATTTGCTAATCGGCAGTCTTGTGGAGAGTTTCTAGGAAAAACGGTCGTAGAACAGAAATCGTTAATCCGAATCATGCATGGGGTATACTATTAGAAAGGTACTTCAGAGACCTTCAAGAGTCCTTTGGACCACTCCTGGGTTCAAGTGTTTACTTTGGGTCAAAAGTGTCTCGGAAGCGCACGTCAGTCTTTTGGACGGGAGATCATCGAACGAAAATGGATCGTTCGTCTGCATGGTAAGTCAAAATATTACACTGGCCAAACTGTTGGGAAGGTTTGGATATGTATTTCGACATTCCAAAGAGTTTTGCTCAATTCGAAAGGTTGACCTTGGTCAACCGAGGCTCGAAAGTGCCTAGGGACCTTTTAGAGTAAAACGGATCGTTTATCCGTACCGTAGGTCAGAATTGCACATGGGGAAGCCCTTCATAGATTCATTCAGTCTCGTTCGAGATGAAGAGTTGACTTTGGTCAAACAAAGCTCGGGAGCGCTCGGTGGCTTTCGAATAAATTTTCAGGGGAAAATTGATCGTTCATCCGAACGGTTATGCTGTTTCGCGCATGGGGTAGACCATTGGAAATGGGTTTTATCAACCTTCGAAGATTCAAAGAGCTTTCGCTCTAACGGTGAAGTTGATTGGGGTCAATTCGGGGCCATAGAGTACCCGATGGCCCCGGAATCGATTTTTGATAGTAAAATGGTCCGTTCGTCCGAAGTGTTATTCTGATTTGCGCATGAGGTTGACCATTGGAAAGGTTATTTAGATCCCTTCAAATATTCAAATATATTTTACTCTGACGATAGAGTTGACCAGAGTCAAATGGGGCCTAAGATTGCCCGACGGGCTCTAGATCGGTACTCAAAGTGCGACCTAAGTTTTACAGTGAGATGGGGAGGTGATAAGAACCTAAGGGAATACTTGGGGTACCTAGAATGTGGTGTCTTTAGAGCCCCTCGGCAAGTGAGCTTTGAACAAGTGATAGCCATCGAATAGACACCATATGATAGAGGTCGATTCTGTTGATCGAAGGGATGAGGATGACCGATTCAGGGGGTCGAGATCGATGATGAGGACCTAAGGTGATATTGGGGTGACCGATTCTGAGGATCTAAAGGAGGTGAGGAGTAAGGAAGTGATCGATTTTGTGAGTTAAAGCCAATTTTGTAGGCTTAAGTAGAAGCAATAAATTCTGAGGGTCAAAGAAAATTCCGTGGGCTTAAGTAGAAGCGACCAATTCTAAGCGTCGATGCCAATTCTATGAGATTATATAGAAGCGACCAATTCTGAGGGTTGATGCCAATTCTGCGGGTCAAAGCTAATTCTGTGGGCTTAAGTAGAAGTGACCAAGTCTGAGGGATTATTTAGGGTAACCAATTCTGCAGGTTAAGGCCAATTCTGTGGGCTTAAGTAGAAGCAAACAATTCTGAGGGTCAAAGACAATTCTGAGGTCTTAAGACAGGGATGACAAATTTTTTGGGTGAAATCCAATTCTACAGGCTTAAGTAGTAGCGACAAATTCTGAGGGTCGAAGCCAATTCTGAGGGCTTATTTGAGGTGACAAATTCTGCTGGTTAAAGCCAATTCTGCGGGCTTATGTAGAAACGATCAATTTTGAGGGTCGAAGCCAATTCTAAGGGCTTATTTGGGGTTACCAATTCTGCGGGTCAAAGCCAATTCTACGTGCTTAAGTAGAAGTGACCAATTCTACGGGTCGAAGCCAATTCTGAGCGCTTTTTTGGGGTGACCAATAATGCGGGTCAAAGCCAATTCTGTGGGCTTAAGTAGAAGTGACCAATTATGAGGGCCCAAGCCAATTCTGAGGGCTTATTTTGGGACTCCACTGGGGATGTGTATTCTTTATCTGGGGATGTGGGGAAGTATTTTATTTTAGGTTTCGATGGGGAAGAGGGAATGATCCAAGAATTTTTAGCTGGGGAATTTTCAAAATATTAGAGCGTCCTCTAGAGACATTACCAGGGAGAATTATTTTCTGGAATTTCGCTGGGGATGTAAAAAAAATATTTTCTTGGTGAAAAGGTTCTAAAATTAATCTGGTGATTTTAGGAATTTTTTGGGGATTTTTCGGGATTCTCTGGTATTTTTTTGGACTTTTTGTATGAAATTTTAAAGGGGGTGCCGACCGGTATAGATGGAGGGGTGCCAAACGACAGTGGCATAATATTTGGGGGTGCCTCGAGTTGGTGGAGGGATAGTGTCGATCGGTGGTGGCAGGGAGATGCCGATCGGCATGCCCCTTAGCCTCTTATAAAAAAGGGCGAGTTCTCCTAATTTTTCACAGTTTTTTGACTTCCCTTCTTCTGCAATTACCTTCTACAAATAGTTCTGACATTCCCAATTCAAGAGATGGTTGAGTTATCAAGCAGCGCTGCTTATGTGGCATGGCTTAATGCCAACGATTGGGCAATGTTTGAGTGGAAGGCTAGGTTGCCCCTTGCGCTGGGCAACGGGAACTCATTTGACTCATTCGAGCGGTGGTTGATGATCGAATCCTTCTATGTGAGCCCTCACGTCATTGTTATTCTAGGATGGTGAACCTCAACAGCTATGTAAGTATTGATGACTTTTGGTATTCTTTTCCTTTTTCTTAACGATGTTGATTTATTTCTTGAATTTGACAATGGTTTCCTTTGTTTCTTCGACAGTCTGACGTCTCCATGTCGACTATACATGCCCGAGGGACAACGGGGCTTAAGGATGTTTGCAAGCACCTTCCATCTGTGATGCACTAGATGGTGTCATCATCCATCTTTGGGAGACTGGCATCTGCTCTGGATGAGACGCCCCATTCCACTACAGTTCTGTGTGCTCTTGGGGAGAAGTGGCGGGGCACTATCCACACTTTCCATTTTGGCTTTGGGGAGATGACGGTGACTCCCATTGATGTGCAATAGCTATTGGTGCTAGACAGTGTTGGTTCTCAGATGAGGTGGATAGGACGCTGAGGGTGACGGATGAGGCGGTGACGACGGCGCTGGGTGATGTGGAGATGGTGGTTTCTGGGGACTCTCTCTGTTTGTCTTTGTTGAGGGAGTTGTTTTTGAGGAGGATGATCGATGAGAGCAACGGGCAACAGGTGCATTAGATGGCCCGCTTGTTCATTTTATTGGTGTTGGGTGGTTTTCTAGTGGCGACGAGTTGCGACGTCGTGCATTTATAGTTTTTACCATTTTTGAGGGTGTTCTCGGACATCCGTCTTTATGATTGGGGGAGCCTGACTTTAGCGACCCTTTATTATTATCTTGATGCATTCAGCCGGTGCTTCCGGTCGTCTTTTACTGGAGTCACGTATCTTCTGGTGGTATTCTTTATTTTTTGCATTTTCCTTCATGCATTTTATTATTTATTTCTCAATTGGTGGCCTTTGCCCTTTGCAGACGTGGTTTTATGAGGTGATTGGGTTAAACACCCAATTTATAGATTTGAAGGATGAGTTTATTGGGGACTTCTACCGGATGTACCGGTGGCGGAGGTCCAATCGACAGTCGAAGAAATCTCTCTCTCTGGAGGTGGTGCGTCAGTTCTTGAATGACTTGACGAGCGAGCGGGTAAGCCTTCTTTTATCTTGAGATTGTCCTTTCCTTTGATGGTTTCTTTTATTGATACTAAATTTTTTCTCTTGTTGTGGGTTTGTAGGTGACCTTTTATCTTTGGGGGATGGCCATTGAACACATTGGGGTGATTAGGGGATATTCGTAGATGCGGTGTCTGCTAGTGCATGAGTTTGCATATTCTTAGTACCTCGGGGAGAGGGTAGTCCCACAGATAGTGGAGGATGAGGTTGTGATGCCGTTGATAAAGCCCCCTATGTTCATGAGGTGAGTGCGGGAGATATCAGAGGATGCTCGGGTGGCGGCGATAATGGGAGAGCCATATTCACTATATACTAACACGACTGTGATTTATAACGATATGGATTTCATCTTGAGCTGGTTGATGCCTTTCAGTATATACGATGTGATTCCTCTTCCTCGTGCGGGTTCGAGTCGACAGTGGGGTCCTTCCATAGTGCGGGCGATACGACGACGTCAGCGATGACTTCGGAGGCTCCCTTTGTACGACTATTTTTGCCTAATTATAACATCCAACAAGCTGATGGGGGGTTAGTACATTTACAGCATCATCCCAATGCAATCGACTCGGAGGATTTGGGCCTGACAGAGGAGGTCCTTCGACCTGAGGTACACTTTTTGCCTCTTTGTCTTTTGATTTCCTGATTCCTTTCTTTTTCTTTCAAACTTGACTGATTTGCTCTTTTCTATTTTCTTTTGCAGCACATCTGGGTCTCCACCACTTGGTTGAGGGATATTAGGGACTGGATATCTCTGGTGACTGCCCATATTCGTGGGGTGATTTCGTCCTCTTCTTTCTTGGTGTCGTCTGCCTCGTGATTAGGCTAAAATTCTTTCGACTTTACCCCTTTAATTTAGATACTTTTATTATCTCGAGTAACATAAAATGAGTATAATTATCACATTTCTTTAATACCAACTCCTTCTAACAAGTACATCTAGTTTCGTATATTTCTCATAAGTTTTGCAGGTATTTGAAGCATTTAGGAAAAAAGAAATTGGAAAAGCAATGAATAAAGTCAAAGGGTAATTTCATAAATTTATAGCCTTCATCCGGAGTTAAAGGAAACTAGAGAGTTGAACATAATTCAATTTCAAGATCATTGGAAGAAACGGTATGTTAATCCGAGCTACGGTGAAAAAGTTACAAAGATTTGAAGTTGAGAAGTAACACGAAAAAGATCCCTGCATGAAAAACCAAGGCGATTCGGACCTTTTTCCAGAAAAGGATCCGGACCGGTTCTAAAAAAATCCTCTGAATGAAAATGCCAGGTGATTCGGACCTTTTTGCCAAAAAGGATTCGGACCACCCAGGTAAAAAAGTCACTGTATAGAAAAGGGGTGAGAACCGGACCTTTTTCCCAAAAAGGATCCGGACCGCGTTGGATTTCCAAAAAATTTTCTGTTCTCTCTCAGAGTTTTATGTGGGTCAAACTCTTGTAAATTTCAGAGCTATTTATTCAGAATAGTTACACAATATTAGGAGTTCGAGTTTTTAGGTTAGCTAATTAGGAGTAGAGGGTTGTTGAAGAAAAAACCCTAGTTTTGCATAAGAAGATTTTGCTATAAGGATTTGAATTTAATTTCTGAAATTCAAGTAACATCTTTCCTTTAATTTTGAATTGCTCATTAGTTTTACTGTTGGTTTGAATCTGCGAATTCTCTTTTCATTTAGTTTCTTAAGATTTAATGTTCTATTTCTTAAAAACCCTGTTTTTCTCTAAGTTAACCATGTCTAGCTAATTTTCTACGGGTTGGGGTGCATGAACCTCACCCAATGTAATTAACGATAATGGTAAATAGACTTTTGAATTAAAATCTTAGATGAATCGTGTTGCATAACTATTGCAACCGTCGTAGGACTTTTGATCTCGTTTACCCTAAGTAACCAGGATGCTTAAGAGTACCACGCGCGTATCAGTTAGTGCAACACCGCTTTGTTCTTGCCTTTGATTTCATATGGTGCGGGATACGATCCCTCATATATGGAATGCTTAGGATTAATAAATACTAGGTTAATTTTAAATCTTAATTCCGACTCTAGTATCCTATGAAGTGAATTGCTAGGGGGTGGGGGATTGTAATCCAACCTCTTGTTCTCATCTCATAGTTAAAATTTTAGTCCATTTATCATCAACATTTTGTTTAATTAGCGTAGTCGCATATTATTAGTTCTTAGTTTCATTAGTAGTTACTCTAAAATTTTCATCTAGTCGTAGTTGTTTCATCCCCCTAATCACATTTTCTTTTCTTTTAGAGTCAAAGTTAGGATTTCTTCATCTTTCCAATGTCGCCACAAATTTATTTGTCCTTTTCCCCTAAAGATCGATACCCGACTTATCGGGATATTACTTGAGCAACCGGCTTGCACTTGAGCCTACATAGCATGCACACTAGACACATTTATGGTTATGTCTAGTTTTTGGCACCGTTTTGAGGAATTAGGTAGACTTAGGTTAGATTGAGTCAATCTAAAGCTTAGACCAAAAAAAAAATTAAAAATAAAAATAAATCATTTCTCACAAGCCTTTAATGTAAAATCCTGAACATACTCAAACTCCTTAAAATACTCCAGCTAGAATTCACGAAAATCCAATTGTTGAGTATAATTCTCACAGTCTCCACACGCCTCGCGTTCCACAATTTTGGGTTCCACTTCCTACTCCTTAACACTCTATTGGTAGTTACACCCTGAATCAATCCTTGAGTCACACATCTAGGACACCGAATGAGTATTCCGAGTCATTGGAAGAGAGAGCGATGTCTGACGCATCTAGTTTCGACACTAGAGAGGGAAATCCACCCTATCGTCCCATGAAAGACTTACTCTTTCCTGAATGAACTATCACCCCTGGTTTCATTTTACTCCCGTATAATGCCGGTCAGTTCCACTTCTGTAACAGGATGATACATATTCTCCCTACTTTCCATGGCATGGATTCGGAGAAACCATACCTTCACATAAGAGAGTTAGAAGAGGCGTGCAACACATTTAGTGACCAGGCTTGCACGCATGATGTCGTTCGCCTAAAGCTTTTTACTTTTTCCTTAAAGGATAAAGCTAAGACCTGGCTATGGTCTCTACCCCCGAACTCCGTTATTTCCTGGAGGGATATACAATCCAAATTTATTTCAAAATTCTACCAACCGCTCAGACAAACTCTGTCAAGACTTAAATCGAAGGTTTTTGACAATAAGATAATGAGCCTTTTGACAAATGTTGGGAACGTTTCCAAGAGTTGGTAAGCGCATGCCCCCATCATGGTTTTGAAAAACACCACTTGATGTCTTTCTTCCATAATGGGTTGCAAGTGATTTCCAAACAACTTGTGCAAACTATGTATGAACGACCATTCTGGGAATTAGACTCTAGTGATGCTGAGGCCTATCTTAAGTATATTGCACAGACTGCTCAAGCATGGGACACATTTAATCCTAATACCCAAGTCCGGCCTAGACAAGCGTCTATCACTCCGACTACACCCGATCTATACCATTTGGATAATAATACCTTAATAGACCGTCAATTCGATCAATTTCAGAGAGGTACGAAAGATTTGGTTGATAGCCGGTTGAGAGATATCTTCGTATCCAGCCGTGTCGTGAAAGAAAAGGTGTGTGCTATCTGTGAGGCGGGTCATTCCATAAAGGCATGCCCGATGATTTTCACCTACAAATCCATACACACATAGCAAGTGGATGCTATAGGAGGGTTTAAGGGAAATTTTAACGCCCCACGTGGTAACTCGTACAACCCTTCATGGAGAAACCACCCTAGTTTTAACTACGGACAACCACAAGCTGCGATAAATCCACATTCACAGGTTGTCTCACCTCCACCCCTCCTCAATTTCAGCAAGCACCACCTCCTTCAGCTCCATACATTAATCCACCACGGATTAACCTCGAGGACACAATAAACTAGTTTATCAACTCCCAGAGTGAAACCAATGCTAGATATGATTGAATGTTCACCGACATGAACGCGAACATCTCAAAGTCGCAATCTTCATTGAGTATCCAAGAGAAGGGAAAATTTCCTGTCCAGGGCCAAAGACCTCCCCAAGGTCAAACTAGTGTTAGCTCCACCTTTACAGAACATCAGGAGCAATGTCAAGCCGTAACCACTCTTCATAGTAGGAGAGTGGTTAATTTATCACCTCCCCTACCCGACGCATCAAAAGATAAGGAAACTTCGCCCAGCACGAAAGAGTCTGAAGATATCTCCTTGAATGAGAGTGACAAAGAAGACACTAGTGATCCCGCGGTAATTGTCAAGATAACCTACGCCATGCCATTCCCTAAAAAATTGATTCCTACCCCAAAAGGGACCCCCCGTGATGAAGTGCTAGAAGTGCTTAAAAATGTGAAATTAAATTTACCTTTCCTCGATGCAATAAGGCAAATTACAGCTTATGCAAAAGTCATAAAAGACTTATTGATAGTCAAGAGGAGGATGAAGGTAAAGGAAAATGTATTTCTAGCACAGAACGTTAGCTCAGTTCTTCTTAACGATCTCCTACCTAAATATAAAGATCCCGGTGCACCCACCATTTCCTGCACTATTAGAGAGAATAAATTCGAAAAGGCCTTACTCGACTTGGGGGCAAGTGTTAATAAACTCCCCTATTCAATTTATAGGAAACTATATCTGGGCGACCTTAAGCCCACAAGTATCACTCTCCAATTAGCGAATCAAACCATGAAGATGCCAAGAGGTATAGTTGAGGACATGATAATCCAAGTGGACACTTTTTACTTTCTCGTAGATTTTGTTATTTGGGACACGGAGCCCTCCTTCGCCTCGAGGAATCATGTTCCCATCATTCTTGGGTGCCCATTCTTAGCTACGGCCAACGCAATCAATACTCGAAATGGGCAGATGCAACTCACAATTGCGAACCTGACATTAGAAACTAACATCTTCCCCAACAAGCAGGGGAAGAAGATGATCTTAACGCGGTGAGATTAATTTATGAGATCATTGAAGAGCACATTGAGGAACATTTTTGTGGTGACGCCTTAAAAGATTGATTAGTGTCTATTCATGAGAGCGAGGGAGATTATACTGAGTTTGAGAGAGAGGTTTAAGAGTTGAGAGATCTACTTGATGAGAGAGCGTCGGACGAGGACGTAGCATATGTAAATTGGGTTTCTCGATTAGAAGAGTTACCGCTGAGGGAGGTACGTATGGAGCCCTCTAGTGACACATTCTCGACTCTCGAGTTGAAGAAACTACCCTCCAACGTTAAAGATGATTTCCTAAGTGAGGGTGAGACATTTCCTATTATTGTCTCCCCTAGCTTAGATGAAGAGCATGAGGGTAAGCTATTAAAAATCTTGACTAATGAGCTTTTGGTTGGTGTATAGATGATCTAAAGGGGATAATCCCTCTAATTTGCAATTACAATATTCACCTTGAGGAGGATGTGAAGCCCTCGAGAGAAATGCAAAGAAGGCTAAACCCCACTATGAAAAGAGGTGGTGAGGGACGAAATCATCAAATTATTGGATATCGGGATTATTTACCCAATCTCGAATATTAAGTGGGTGAACCCCATTCAAGTCGTCTGGAAGAAGTTAGGTATGACAGTGATTGAAAATGCTAAGGGAGATCTAGTTCCCCAACGTACCACCACTGGGTGGCGCATTTGCATTGATTACTGAAAACTCAATGCCGGAACTAGGAAAGACCATTTCCCCTTGCCATTTATCGATCAAATGCTTGAAAGAGTACCGGGTCACCCTTATTATTGCTTCCTAGATGGTTATTCCGGATATAACCAGATTGAGGTAGATGTACTTGATCAAGAGAAGACGACCTTCACTTGTCCCTTTGGTACGTTTGCCTACAAACGTATGCCATCCGGCTTGTGTAATGCACTCGCGACCTTTCAAAGGTGCATGTTGAGCTTATTCAGTGACATAGTTGAGAGAGGGCTAGAGATGTTTATGGACGACTTTAGTGTTTTCGGCACCTCTTTCGATCTATGTTTAGCCAATTTTGAGAAAGTACTAGCCCGATGTGTGGATAAGAACTTAGTGTTGAATTGGGAGAAATGCCATTTCATGGTGACTGAGGGCATAGTTCTTGGCCACATAGTGTCATTGAAAGGGATCGAGGTGGATAGAGCCAAAATCGATGTCATAACTGACCTACCCCCACCAAAATTACTAAAATATGTGCGCTCTTTCTTAGGCCATGTGGGGTTTTATAGAAGGTTCATTAAGGACTTTAATGCCATTTATAGACCCTTAAGTAACCTTCTTATGAAGGACACCCCATTCGAGTGGAGTGAAGCATGCCAAAGTGGTTTTGAAAAATTAAAAAGCATGTTTGTGTCCACTCTCATCATGCAAGCTCCAGATTGGTCTTTACCATTCGAGCTTATGTGTGATGCTAACGATTATGCAATGGGGGTGTTTTGGGCTAAAAAAAGGACAAAAAGGCTCATGTCATCTACTACGCTAGCCGAACTCTCACCGGACCATAACTCAATTACTCCACCACGGAGAAGGAATTGATAGAGGTAGTCTTTGCTCTAGACAAATTTCGATCCTATCTTATTGGTTCCCCCATCACCTATTTCACCGACCACGTGGCTTTATAATATCTCCTTGTAAAGAAAGACGCAAAGCCGCGCCTCATAAGATGGATCCTACTCCTATAAGAGTTTAATCTCTCCATTAAAGACAAAAAAGGAGTAGAAACCGTCATCGCCGATCCTTTATCACGGCTTTCGTCCGACGTACCTAGTGATCCTAGACCCATAGACGAGTACTTCCCTGATGAGTAATTCTTTGCCCTGGTTTGTGGATATAGTGAACTATCTTGTCACGGGAGCGGAGCCGTCCTTCCCCAGTGGACACCGCAAGATAAGAAGAGGTTCATTACTTGGTCGCCCATGTTTTTCTATGACGATCCACTCCTTTTTAAATAGTGCGCCGACCAAATCATCCGACGATGCGTACCGGATGACGAGATTCCATGGGTCATCCAATTTTTTCATTCGGAGGCTTGTGGAGGCCACTTTTCTGTGAAAAAGACAATCGCTAATATTCTCCAAAGCAGCTTGTACTGGCCCACAATGTTTTGGGATATAAAAAATTATTGTAAATCTTGCGATAAGTGTCAACCGATGGGGGCGATAACTCGACGAGAGATGATGCCATTAACCCCGATCCTCATCATTGAGGTTTTCGACTGCTGGGGTATTGACTTTATGGGCCCTTTTCCCCATCCTTTGGCTACCCATACATCCTAGTCGCGGTAGACTATGTTTCTAAATGGGTGGAAGCTATAGTTACCAAGACTAATGATAATAAAGTTCTGATAAGAGTCCTGCAGGAACACATACTTTCTCGCTTCGGTGCTCCGAAAGCGATAATCAGTGATAATGGCACGCATTTTTGCAACAATACAATCGAGAAGGTTATGAGAAAGTATGGCGTTGTTCATAAAGTTGTAACGACATATCACCCACAAACAAATGGGCAGGCCGAGTTGGAAAATCGTGAAATTAAAAACATACTCGAGAAGACCGTCGATCCTAATCGAAAAGATTTGTCCCTTTAATTAAACGATTCGCTATGATCCTACCGTACTACAGATAAGAACCCACTCGGCATGTCCCCGTTCTTCTTTGTGTATGGAAAACTTTGTCATCTCCCGGTTGAGTTGGAGCACAAAGCGTATTGGGCCATTAAGAGGGTGAACTACGACATGGAAAAAGCCGGTGAAGCTCGCAAGCTTCAATTGAATGAGTTAGAGAAGATACGCAATGACGTGTATGGGAGTGCCAAGATATCCAAAGAAAGGATGAAACTCGCACACGACAAAATTATTCGACGAAAAGTGTTTCTTCCTGGGCAAAAAGTGCTCATTTATAACTATCGGCATCATCTATTTTCGGGTGAGTTGCGATCACGGTGGACTGGTCCATTTGTTGTGAAGAGCGTATTCCCCCATAGAGCAGTAGAATTAGAAGATCCAAAGGGGGGAAATACGTTCAAAGTTAATGGTCAACTCCTAAAGCCATATCTAGAGGCGTGCGTAGAGAATGTCAACACCACTTGGTAATCGGACCCCATTTATGAGGTAGAGTGAGCTGAAATTGAGAGGTCGTCGCACCCCCGATGCATATGGGGTGATTCTTGTGTATAGTAGTTAGATGTCAATTAAGATAGGTTAGGTAGGTTCATTAAATCGGTGTCGAAAACATTCACAGGTAGGAAGCCTACACTTTGTGACCATCTCGGGATTAAAAAATGAGGGTCGATCGTAAGTCAGGGTCATGCTTGAGTTGAAAGTAAGTGGGAATCCCTTTAACGTACAAGAGAGGGTTAGAAGTGAAGCAGCGGAGATTTATGTAGCAAAAAAGGCAGGCGATCTGGACCGTCCATGGGCACCCAATCCGGACCGCCTACGGAGAATTAAAAAATAAAAATAATCCCAGCGATCCGGACCGACCTTGTGTAGCCAGTCTGGATTGCCTTCTGATTTTCTGTAAACGATTCCCTAGGTGCAGCCCTCCTTCCCCAAACCCTTCACTTCTTTCCATTTTGTTTCTCCCACCGTTTCCCTCCCAAAAATACATTCCCTTTTCCCTCCTTCTCTTTTCCCTCCATATCCATCCCTTCCCACCCCAAAACCCACTTATAAATATAACCCCTACCCCCCTTCTCTCCCACACCAACTCTTCTCAAGCTATTCTCCTCCTTCATCTCTCAAGAAATTTTGCCCACCCACTCTCTCACTCTATAGCTGACCAAGACAGACCCACCAAATACAACTCCGTCAATATCATTGATAATAACCCCGAAGACTACCGCTTCGACCAAGAACTGCGGTGGTGCGAGACATACTTTGGGGATTCGCAAAAACTCCAAGTATAGCGGTCCATTAATTGGGATGAACTACCCAATTCTTCCACCAATTTGTTTCGTCCTAAGGGTTGGTGCCGCTTCTTACATGAGCCTCACAACACCGTTTGGGTAGCTGAGGTCCGAGAATTTTTCGACACCCTCGTACGCACCGATGAGTTTGTGATTGAAGCGCGAATTCGGGGGCAAAGCATCCCATTCTTTTTGTTGTCAATTTTCGAAAAACTCGCTGAAAAAGAAGTCCCCAATCCCGCCACTTTTTTCTACCTCAACACCTCCTAACCACTCGAAAAGGCCGTGCTCATTGAGTGTCTCACGCTGAGAGAAGTCTGGCACACGGGTGTCTTTTGGGTCGGCTGGTTGAGTGAAAAAATGCGCCTCACATTTCAAATTGTGTGCGCCAACATTCTCCAGAATTTCAATGACTCCGGAATGCGACCTCGGCAAGCAACATACGTTTACCACCTCTTTAATCTCATCTCATCCATCAATATGGCACATATCATTTTCCGCGATGTCTATTTTAAGGCTGTGGATGAAAAAGGCGCTACTCCTCTTCCTTATGCCCGGTTAATTACCTCCATTCTCGTCGATCAACTCTTCAGTCATCATGTCGGGACTTTTTGCCTCCCAAACCCTTTTGGGCAGGCCACCCGAACTAAAAGCGAGAAACAAAGGGCAATTCTAAGAGCCCAAGAAGATTAAGAGTCCGATGAGGATGAGAGTAGCGAGAATGAGGAAACAACGGCCGATGTCGAGATGGGGGAGCAAGGGGTGGGATCCGATGCGGACGAAGAAGATTATGATATCGAGCTACCCGATAATGATACAGATGCACGCCTAACAACATTGGAGGGCAAAGTTGATGAGTTCATCATGCAACCCCGAAGGGGCACGAGCATGATGTATAGGCTTCAAGACCACATGTATGAACTCAATTTTAGTGGACCCCCTCCAAGCTTCTTCTATGATTTTTACGATCCGAATGCACCCGATAGCTCCAACCCCCCGCATATGAGAAGCCGTTTGTTGATTTCTGTGTCGGTGGCCTGTTTTTGATGTGGTTGTATGGTTCAAGATATCGTAGGTCCTAAATTTATTTTCAAGGTTTCGTTTTCTTTTTTGCAAGCATTCGTGCGACTTTGAGTTAAAAGTTTTCAATTTTATCTGTGTACGCCACCGATGAAGGGAATTTCTTCATCTCTATCCTAATAAAGTCTTGTTTTAAAAATAAATAAAAAAAATAATGTACCACGGTCGTTCTAAATAAAAATCCGCATTTTCTTCATTTGTTTATTGTATTTTTCGCACTTCTTGCTTTGCCTTTTTAAGATTTTAGTCCTTTTGATTGAGGACAATGCAAAAGTCTAAGGTAGGGGGTGATGAGTGCGTATTTTTAAAAAACATCACAAATTTTCAAAATGCCAAAAAAATTAGAAAATTTCAAAATTTCCAAAAAATTAAAAAACTCAGAAATACCAAAAGTATTTTTATTCCAAATAAATAAAAATTGGAATTTAAAATTTTCAAAAATATCATTAAAATTCGGTTTAAAGTCTAAAATTGTAAAAACATAATGCACAAAGCCGAGATTGAACAAAGATGGAAATTGAGCAAACATGGACGACTTAACGAATAAGTGTGAAGGTTAACCAACTCGGTGAGATTCGAGCCTATCCTTTTTGTGAGTGTATCAATCAATCCGAGTTAATGGTTAACTCAAAGCTCTCTTTAGCATTTACAAAAGTCGTTGAGGATCTCAATTCCTTTGATTTGACCGGTTAGGGGAAACGTGTGAGATGTTGTCTTCAAAAATCTGCTAAATTAATCTCTAAACTAAAATCCACCCCGTAACGCATATGGTAAAGCAATTAATAATTTGGACAATGAAATAGGCCCTCGTTTGTTACCCAAAAATATTGGCCAGAAAAAGTTGTGAATTTTTTTCCCTTTGATAACCAATTTGAGCCAACTAAATTTTTTCCCTTTTCGTTTGACTACCCGAAAAACCTTAATGGCCCGAAATTGAGAAAAGTGAAATCCCAGAATTTTAGTACAATTAGTGCAAATAGAAGGGGGCAAGAAAAATAGAACATGCTCAAGAAAAATAGCAAGAAAAGAAAAATGTGAAAAAGAGAAAAAAACAAAAGAAAATGAGCAAAATCCCGAAAAAGCCTAATGGACATTTCAAGAAAAAATTTCAATTTCAAAGTACCCAACCATCTCCTTTTACCCAATGCACCTTAAAAACTCGAAAAAGTCCTAACCGAGTCCAAATTGCAAATTTGCTTACTGCGTGGAGAGCTCAGGCACAAAAGATAATAAAAGAGATTAAAGGCGTAAAGTAGATGCGATGTTTCCTATTTACTTGTAGCCGTATTCTAATGATGAGATCTTTTTACCCCATAAATTTTCGTCTTTTGAATTTAGTGTGCGTGAACTTGTGTTCCACTATATTTACTCCTTATATCACGCATATCAAGAGAAAATAGCCATATTTTCGAGTGATTCGTTCGTAAGAGCACCCAGTGAGAATTTGAATCAAAACGAATTTTCGGATTAAGAAATGTAATGGTCAACCAATGGAAATTCGAGGTTAAAATTTTGGCTTCGCACACACACACACACTATGACTTGAGACTCTTGAATTGAATTGAATTGATGATGAGTATTTTCTGAAAAAGTTTGAATTATGAAATTTTTGATTATTTTGAGTTTTCTTTGAGTCGAATTTTGTGGGTATATTCACTGCAAACCCTCACGAGACACAACTCGTCCTACTAGGGTGACCCAGGGTTTAAATACTTGTTTCATATGCTCAATACAATCGCTTGCCCGCGAAAGTGGTAATCTATCCAAATAAAATGAAATTTTTTAGAGTGGCCCATAGTTACATTCTTTTACATTGCCCGGGACGCACAAAGTTTTAAGTTAGGGGGTTTAATTAAGCTAAAATTCTTCCGACTTTACCCTTTTAATTTAAAGACTTTTATTATCTCGAGTAACATAAAATGAGTGTAATTATTGCTTTTCTTTGATACCAACTCCTTCTAACAAGTCCATATAGTTTCATGTATTTCTCATAAGTTTTGCAGGTATTTGAAGCATTGAGGAAGAAAGAAGCTGGAAAAGCAATGAATGAAGTCAAATGAGGAAATTCAAAGGGCAATTTCATAAATTTGTAGCTTCGTCCGGAGTTAAAGCCAACTAGAGAGTTGAAGAGAATTCAATTTCAAAAGCATTGGAAGCAACGACAAGTCAATCCGAGCTACGGTGAAAAAGTTACAAAGATTTGAAGTTGAGAAGGAACACGAAAAAGATCCATGCATGAAAAACCAAGGTGATTCAGACCTTTTTCCAGAAAATGATTCGGACCGATTCCAAAAAAATCCTCTAAATGAAAACACCAGGCGATCCGGACCTTTTTCCTAAAAAGGATCCGGACCGCCCTGGTAAAAAAGTCACAGTATAGAAAAGGGGTGCGATCTGGACCTTTTTCCCACAAGGATACGGACCGCCTTAAGCTAAGGAACTCTGTTTAAAATAAGGAGAGATCCGGACTGCCTTCCCCGATGGGTCCGGACCGCATTATATGTCCACAAATTTTTCTGTTCTCTCTCAGAGTTTTATGTGGGTCAAACTCTTGTAAATTTCGGAGCTATTTATTCAGAATAGTTACACAATATAAGGAGTTTGAATTTTTACGTTGGCTAATTAGGAGTAGAGGGTTGTTGTAGAAAAAACCCTAGTTTTTCATAAGAAGATTTTTCTGTAAGGATTTGAATTTAATTTCTACAGTTCAAGTAACATCTTTCCTTTAATTTTCAATTGCTCATTAGGTTAATTGTTGGTTTGAATCTGCGAATTTTCTTTTCATTTAGTTTCTGAAGATTTAATGTTCTATTTCATAAAAACCCTGTTTTTCTCTAAGTTAACCACGTGTAGCTAATTTTCTAAGGGTTGGTGTGCATGAAACCCCACCTGATGTAATTCACGATAATGGGAAATAGAATTTTGAATTAAAATCTTAGATCAATCATGTTGCATAACTGTTGCAACCGTCGTAGGACTTTGTATCTCATTTGCCCTAGGTAACCGGGATGCTTAAGAGTACGACGCGTGTATCGGTTAGTGAGACACCACTTTGTTCTTGCCTCTGATTTCATATGGTGTGGGTTACGATCCCTCATATATGGAATTCTTAGGATTAATAGAGACTGGGTTCATTTAAAATCTTAATTCCGAATCTAGTATCCTATGAAGTGAATTGCTAGGGTGTGGGGGATTGTAATCCAACCTCTTGTTCTCATCTAATAGTTAAACTTTTAGTCCATTTATCATCAACATTTTGTTTAATTAACATAGTTGCATATTGTTAGTTCTTAGCTTAATTAGTAGTTACTCTGAAGTTTGCATCTAGTCGTAGATGTTTCATCCCCCTAATCATCTTTTCGTTTCTTTTAAAGTCAAAGCTAGGATTTCTTCATCTTTCCAACGTCATCACGAATTTGTTCGTCCTTTTTCCCTGATGATCGATACCCAACTTATCGGGATATTACTTGCCCGACATGCTTGCACTTGAGCCTACATAGCATGCACACTAGACACATTTGTGGTCGCGTCACCTCGTCCGGGGAAGAGTCGAGCTTTATAAGTGGTGGCACATCATATTTCCATAGGGGTAGAGGGCGCTCCATAGGTATGGATACTCTTAGAGAGAGAGAAAGAGTAAGTGAGTGAGAGAGAAAAAGAAAATTGGGTTTGGGTTGTGTCCCGTTGTTTTATTTTTTTCCTGCAAGACATCAATGTAACACAGAAAAATATATGCAAATAAAAATGAAGTTTTTATTAATTCATGCTTCAGTGATTAATGCACATGCTCTTTTTACTTTGCTGCTGATACCGTAAAAAGAATTTGAAAATTGATTTGAGAAGGATTTTATTTTAAAATGGGATAAGTAAAAGCATGAGGAAATTCGAAATTCCCTTAAGATACAAATTATCTTTATTGAGGTTTTTGATTTTGACAAAAGAGGAGAAAAGGGAATTTTCCCCAAATAGGGGGTTGCCGATCTACATGACCCCTATACTGCCCATCGACATATCTTTCCAGTTCAATCAACCCAAGGTTTTTTATTGCACTATCTTCAATTTCTTGGTACTTGGTGGGGCAAGTTTTCCTCCGATCTCCGCATGGTTTCTTATCTTTGCTTGAGAGTTTTCAAGTATCAATAAGGGTGTGAATGGGGATTTTATCCTCACACTTTCATTTCCTTTCTTTCTCACATTCTTACTTATTTATCATCTGTTTGTTTTGCAAGATGGCTCTCCCTATTGAGTTCACCAATTACCTAGAAGCAATATGTTCTTACAATGTTGATTATGACGCTTTCCACATGCGACGAGTCTCTTTTGGCATAACTGTCGCATTGAGTGGAATATGTTGATGGCGGTAGTTGAGTTTTGGTATCCCGAGGATCTTGTCTTTCACTTTAGGTTGGATGAAATTTGTCCTACCTACGAGGAATTTTGTTCCATGTTGGGGGTAAATCCTAGTATTTCTACGGCTTTGACCGAGTTTTCCTGTTCTCCTAGGGAATTATTGGATGGACTTCTCCATATCTCGCCTTCAACAGCCAGGCCATTGGTTACGAGAGGCCTAATTTTTCATCCAACAGAATTGCGATCCGTGCATTCGCAGGATGTGGGCGATGCCGGCTATGTTGGGTCCGGTTCCTCTGGCAGATGCGGTTAGGATTTTATGAAGCTTTTGTGTGGTGTTTGTGATTATTATATTGGAATAATTGGAGGGCTATTTTGGGATAAGTGGGGATTTTTTTAATTCTGGGTTTTTTAGGAAGGTAGGAGTAGGCTTGTCAAGGGAAGTCATATGACTCCCTATGCCGATGTAATCGTACTGAAATTTTAAATAATGAAATAAAAAAGTTTTTGATTATCTAGTTGTGCCTCTTGATGAGTTTTGCATTTAGAATCATCTATACCGATCACTAAGTCATACAAAACCCTTTCATCCATGTATCTGTTAAAATGAACTGTCGTTCTCGGGGATAAGAAAAAAATAGCATTTTGTGCCAAAAAGGAGGTCGTGCTTATGTAAACGAATGAGATGCTTACGTACCTCTGAGGGTTTTCAAAATTTTTGAAATCCATTATTCAATGCAAACATATTTTTATAGGATCAGGCCCTATGTAGTTCTGATTAGGGGGAAATGAAGATTGATTGTTTTTTTAGAATAAAAGGGAGATGAGGAGAGTCATAGCGTCCCTAGATTTCGAACTAGGGTTAGAAATTCTTGTGACGGTCCAAGTTGACTGGACGCGCCATTTCATCTTTATCCAGGCCGGTGAGCATAGCGGGGCCGCCCGACAGGATCTTCTTCACGATGTATGGGCCGCTCTAATTGGGCTTGAATTTCTCTCTGGGGTCCCAGATGGGCTCTACTATTTCTTTGAGGGCTAAGTCCCCTTCTCTACCACCACAGTCTTTAACTCTCTTGTTGAATGATCGCGCTGTGTGGTGATGGTACCCTTGTATGTGATATAAAGCTTTTAACCTTCTTTTGTCCAAAAGGGACAGTTCATCAAGATGACTTTGGTGCCAGTCTTCTTCACTGACTTTGCTTTCAAGCATGATGCGTAGCAAAAGGATTTTTAGCTCCACAGGTAGGACAACTTCCATGCCGTAGACTAGAGAGTAAGGGGTAGCCCCAGTAGAGGTTCAAACTCTCGGTCATCTTATTGATAATGGATTTAAAGTTCTTATTGGCTGCTTCGACTACTCCGTTGGTCTGATGCCGGTATGAAGAAGATTCGTGTCTTTGAATTCCATACTCGTCGACCACCTCTATAACTTCTGCTTTGATGTGTAACCCGTTGTTTGATACTAGCACGGGCAGGACCCCATATTGACAGATGATAATTTTCTTAACGAACTTGGCCATTTTCTAGGCATTTAGAACTGCGTATGACTCAGCTTCAACCCATTTGGTGAAGTAGTCAATGGCGACTAGGATGAACTCATGCCCATTGGATGCTTTTGGTGTAACTTTAACTGTGATGTCAATGCCCCAAATGGAGAATGGCCAAGGAGAAGTCATGCTGTATAATTCCTACGGAGGCAAGTATTGTAGGTTGGAAAATTATTGGCATTTGAGGCATCTTCGACGGTTGGCTGTGAAATCTTAAACCATGGTAGTCCAATAGTAACCCTATCGGATGATCTTTTTAGCGAGCATATGGTCGTTCATGCGGGGTCCGCATTCCCAGCCATGGATTTTCTGCATCATTTCTTCAATGTCAACCCCTGCGATGCAATGTAAATAGGTTCCATCGAAGATTCTCTTAAATAGTGCTTTATCACAGACAATGTACTGGGAAGCCAGTCTGCGAAGAGTTTCTCGGTCTTTCTTATCAGATCCTTCGGGATACCGACCATGTTTGAAGAGGCACCAAATATCATAGTACCAGCGGCTAACTATCTCAGGATCTTCCTCCGTGCCAAACTCAATGTGGTAGTAGTGGGCTGGTTTATCTTTCTTTTGGACAAGGAAATGGGCCATAGTTATTCCTTCGAGCATGTTAATCATGGAGGCAAATGTAGCAAGGGCGTCAGTTAGGTTGTTCTTTGCTCGGGAAAGGTAGTGGAAGGTGATTTCTTGGTATTTGGAAGCTAGATCTTCTCGGTGGGCATTAAAAGGGTAAGAGTTTCTCGTCATTCACTTTCCATTTTCTAAGTACTTGATCGATGATGAGGGTTGAATCCCCATTGACATCGAGGTATCAAATTCCTTTCTTAAGGGGAATTTTGGGGCCTACCATGCACCCCTCGTATTCAGTCATGTTGTTGGTGCAGGGAAAATCTAGTTTGATGCCAATGGGAGTGTGAGAATCATCAGGGGCAATTAGGAGTATCCCAATTCCATACCCTTTGTTGTTGGCAGTGCCATCGAAGAACATTTTTCATTAAAGGTATTCTTTAGAGGTATAGAGTATATTCTCATCAGGGAACTCGAAGATCCAGACATCGTCTCTTTCATAGGGTAGTCAATAAGGTAGTCAGAGATGGCTCTTCCTTTCATGGCCTTCTGTATGGCATAGGTAATATCAAATTCAGTTAGGAGCATCAACCAATGAGAAATTCACCTGGATAGGGCGGGCTTCTCGAGTAGGTACTTGATGGAAATCGTTCAGGATACAATCTTGATGGGAAAGGTGAGCATGTAGTGTCGTAAATTTTGGGTAACCCAAACAAGAGCAACACATAATTTTTCTAAGGCGGTGTAGTTAACTTTATAACCGTCCAACTTTAATAACAACGGACTTTAGCTTGAATTCATTCAATATGCTAATAACATGTTTGAAATCTTTTTCGTTGTTTCTGAGTTTGTCGCATGTTGGGTTGGGCATATTTTGAGGAAACCAATTGATGTTTGTGGGTACCATCTCTGAAAACCCTCACGAGACGACACTCGTCCACTAGGGTAACCTAGGGGTTTAACGGCTTATTGCATATGCTAAATGCAATCGTTTGCCCACGAAAGTGGCCTTATCTTTTTATTACTTTTTTATCCCATTTTGTACTTGTATCTTGCTTTTGGTTTGCTTGTAGTTCTTGTTGTTTCCTATTTCATTGCTAGGGACTAGCAATGTGTAAGTTAGGGGGTGTGATACGACGCAAATATTGCGTATTTCACCCGTTAACCTACGCCTTATTAGCCCCCTTGGGTATCTTAATCCCTATACTTATGCTCGTTAACCAGACAACCTCGAATTTCTATGTTAACATGTTTTGCAGGGGTTAATTGAGCTTTTGTAGGTATTTGGATGCTTAGTATGAAGTTCGGACGCTTTTCGGAAATGTTTCGTCGACTTTTGCAGCTTCGGGGGCATTTTAGTAATTTCATCATTTGGGTTTGAATCCCGAGCTCTTCACGAAAGTTGAAGCCCTCTGATTTCTCTTCGCGTGGCCGCCGACGGTGCATGATTCTGAGTTATAACGATGGAGTTATGGCATTTTTAGGATGGTTTTGACATGAAAAGTACACTCAAGGTCACATTCAAGGGCATTTTAGTCATTTCATATTTTGGCTTTTTGGCCCAATGTCTTCTTGGATGTTGTAGTCCTCTGAGTTATCTTCGCGTTGCCTCCGACCGTGCCTCATTCCGAGCTATAACGAAGAAATGGCGGCATTTTCCGTAAAACAGGACAAAGCTGCAGAATTCAGACCTGTAGGTTGCGAATCGATTCGGCCCAAAACCGAATCGATTCGGAATGCTGCAGAATTGCAGATTCGAACTTCCCCTGTTTCCGAATCGATTCGGACCATTTCCGAATCGATTCGGGCCTCCAGATTTTTGGTTTTCTTCCCTTTTATTACAAGTTTGCCATGGGATATTTTGTATAAAACCAATTCTCTCTCATTTGAGAGCAATATATCAGTTTAGAGAACGTTTTTAGGTTAGTTTAGTTAGGGTTTTTGGGGTTTTACTTGGTTCTTCTTCAATTCATCTTGGTTTGACATCCATTTGGGTTGTAATTGGTACTATTCATCTTCCCTCTCCCTTAATATAGTTGTTTTCCATTATTTCCTTGCTTTCTAGATTAATTTCATGCTTTGTTAATTAGTTTAGTTATTCATTTCTTGCTTAATTAGTTTATTGCTTTGTTAATTAGTTTCATTTATGTCTAGCCCTTAGATAAATAGGGTCGGGATTGCGTTTCCGCCATTTTCGGGTTTGGACCTCGAAAACTAGGTTTTGTGTAAAATTGCGTTTAATTGAAACCGCGCGTATCAAAGTTGGATTGTTAGGCGTTTATCTTACTTTGTCACGCAACGTTAGAGTTTATAGCGACAATCCGAATTTAATCCGCGTGTGACCATTTTCAGTTAAATGTTTAATCTCGCAACTTTGGGTTAAATTCCTTCTTGTGTGATGTTTATGCTTAATTGTAAATGCTCGATTAAATGTTTTCGAACCGTAATTCTAATTAGTAGTTGTTTAGCCCGTGTGGTGGAATGCGATCCCGATCCTCGCTTTACTTTTGTGTAGCGTAACTTATTCTTTTCTTTTGTCACCATAACCACCCATCACCTTTTCTTATTTCTTTTACACCATTTTTATTCTTGAAGTTTTAAAACAATTAAAATCTAAAATTCAATCACTCCCTGTGGATTTACGATACCCGACTTACCACTTTACTTGCTTGTCAAGTGTAGTAGTATATTAGGTTTTCTTTTGTATCGCGGCGGCGAAACACACGCCGACTGTGCACTTACACGCGCACACTTTTTCCGCTCGATCAAAATCATTTTGATCGAGCGATAAAAGTGTGTTCGTGTGAGGACACAATCGTTGTGTGTTTCGCCGCCGCGATGCAAAAAACCTAAACTACGACTACACTTGCGAGGCAAGCACAGTGGTAAGTCGAGTATCGTAAGAAATCCACAGGGAGTGATTAAATTTTAGATTTTAATTATTTAATTACTTCATGAATAAAAGTGTAAAATAAATAAATGAAAAGGTGATGGTAGGAAATGGTGACAAAACAGAAAAAGGAAGAAGTTAACACTATACTACAATTAATAAAATGAGAGTCGGGATCGCGTCCCCACCATGGGCTAAACAACTAATAATTAGAATTTCGGTTCGAAAACATTTAATCGAGCATTTTTAATTAATCATAAACATCACACAATAAGGAATTTAATCCAAAGTTGCGAGATTAAACATTTAATCAAAAATGGTCACACGCGGATTAAATTCGGATTATCGCTATAAACACTAACGTTGCGTGACAAAGAAAGTTAAACGCATAATGATCCGACTTTAATACGCGAGGTTTCAATTAAATGCAATTTTCTCCAAAACCTAATTTTCGGAGCTCAACGCCCATCAATGGCGGACACACGACCCAAACTCTATGTAACTACTCACTACACATGATTAATCTAATTAAACAACTAATTAATAAACAAAACAAGAAATAAATAAACTAAACTAATTTATCTAGGCAAGAAAGTAAAGAAAACAAAGAAATTAAGCTAAAACAACTAAGTACAAAGCTTGAAGACAATGAATAGTAATATTAACTTACAAAGTGGGCAAAACACTCATGGAAATGGAGGAGAGGGAAGCTCCACAAAAATCCCCAAAAATCTGATTTTCTAACCTCACTAATGTCTAAAAATGATCTCCCAACTTAATAGAATTTTTACATATAAATACCCCACCAAAAACCCACTTAAAAATAGAGAATTGCGGACTTTCTGTAGCTTTGTCCTATTTTACGGAAAATACCGCCATTTCTTCGTTATAGCTCGGAATGAGGCACGGTCGGAGGATACGCGAAGATAACTCAGAGGACTACAACATCCAAGAAGACATTAGGCTAAAAAACCAAAATATGAAATGACTAAAATGCCCTTGAATGTGACCTTGAGTGTACTTTTTAAGTAAAAATCATCCTAAAAATGCCATAACTCCATCATTATAACTCGGAATCATGCACCGTCGGCGGCCACGCAAAGAGAAATCAAAGGGCTTCAACTTCCGTGAAGATCTCGGGATTCAAAACCGAATGATGGAATTACTAAAATGCCCACGAAGCTGCAAAAGTCGACGAAACATTTCCGAAAAGCGTCTGAACTTCATACTAAGCATCCAAATACCTACAAAAGCTCAATTAACCCCTGCAAAACATGTTAACATAGAAATACGAGGTTGTCTGGTTAACGAGCATAAGTATAGGGATTAAGATACCCAAGGGGGCTAATAAGGCGTAGGTTAACGGGTGAAATACGCAACATTTGCGTCGTATCAGAGGGCAGCAATGAAGAAGGATGGTCTTCTCCACAAGGGTATGAACAGACACACGATTGTGTTCTTTGGTTGCAAACAGATTCACAAGGGTTTGGAAAGTTGTGCGAATCAAAACATGAGTCTAGGGACTCAAAAAGATGAAGACTTAGAGTATTTAGGAATCTGAAAATCGTCTATGTAAGTCTTGTTAAGAAAAACCCCAAAGTTGGTTTATAAAAGAAAACCTGGGTTGAAAATATCTGAACACGATCTACACGATTTTATCTCAGGCGGATCGGTCTGCTTCTGATACGGACCTGTCCGAGGTCGGATCGGTTCTTTTTTAATAGGGTTTCTTCAATTTTCAATCGATCCGGGGTTTACTGGTTTGAAGCATAAACGGATCGGTCCGTTGGTGGATCGATTATTTTTTCAAACTGGCGGATCGGATCGGTGCGAATCGGTTCCTTTTTAAAATAGGCGGACCGGTCCAGTTGACCAGAAAATTGATTCCTTGAATTCTTTGATATTTGGATCCATTGATGACGATGTGATCTTGAATTTCTTCAACGATGTAACGGATTATGACATACACATAAATAATGAAAAAAATATCCTTACACGGTTGATGAACCGAATGATGTACTGTAATTTCTTAAGGAATCCTCGGACTTCCTTCTCTATTTGAGGTGGTGGCATCTCAAGTATGGCTTCTAGCTTGGCAAGATCTCCTTTTATCCCTTTCTCACTAACCATGAATCCCAAGAGTTTTCCTTTAGTAACGTTGAAGACACATTTCTGTGGGTTAAGCCGCATCTGGTATTATCGCAGTCGCTCGAAAAACTTTCGGAGAGCGGGAATATGACCCTCCCTAGTCTTGGACTTGATAATGATATCATCTACATAGACCTTGACTTCCTTATGTATTAGATTATGAATAATAGTTGTGGCAACCCTCTGGTGGTATCCCCTGCACTTTTGAGACTAAATGGCATGATAGTGTAGCAAAAGGTTCCCCAAGGGGTGATGAATGCAGTTTTCTCTTGATGATCTGGGTGCTTCTTGATCTGATTATATCCGATAAACCCATCGATGAATGACTTGAGAGGTTGACTGGCCATATTCTCCACAATCATGTCGATGTTGGGTAGTGGGTAATCATCCTTCGGAGAGGCCTTTTTCAAGTCTTTGTAATCGACACACATGCGAACCTTCCCTCCTAATTTTGGCATGGGTACGATATTGGCTAGTTGTGTGGGATATTCGATCACACGAATGAAGCCTACGTTCAGTTGTTTGACTACTTCTTTAACCTTGAGTGACCATTCGGTACAGATCTTTCACAATTTTTGTTTAACTGATTTGCATTTTGGGAGAGTTAGAATCTCATGTTGTGCTATCTCAGGGTCCATGCCGGACACATCATCGCAGGACCATGCAACGACATCCACGAATTCCTTTAGTCGTTCTTTGAGTTGTGCACGCTCATGCTCATTAAGGGTGGCCCCTATCCTAATTTCGCGCATTTGGCTACTAGAATCGATATTAATAATAACAGTTTCATGTTCATTAACTTGGAGCCAATTATGTTGTTTGTCATTAACCTTATTTACATCAGTTAAGAATTAATCATTTGCAAAATCATCATCATCAATAGTTTAATTAGAATCAAGATAATTAATGTAAGGCACAACAAGATACTCTAAATCTTCGTTTATTTCATTGATAGGAAAAATATTATTGAGAACCTCATAAAAGGAGGTCCCGATTACATCAGAGTGAGGGGAAACAACTAAACGGGAAAGGGGTAAAACATCGGGGTTAGGTTGAACATTAGAAGGTGGCACAGGTGCAGTATGCCAGTTAAGAAGAGGTGCATCAGCATCTTTGATGAGGTAGGATGGATCGACGATGTAGACCCCGAGTGGATCATGCAGAATGTCAGCCCCAGTGTCTATAAATTGAATGAATCTTCAGAGTCACTACCCTTAGAATCCCCGGTATCAACTAAGTCTCTTCAGTGAATGGTTATACATGGTGCTGGGAACTCTCAACCCATGGGTAACTATCTTGAAAGAAGATATCCATTGCTGGTTTCATCCTCTTGTCTACATGGTCATACCAAGGTTCAGGGAAACTGCAGAAGGGG
Source organism: Sambucus nigra (assembly GCA_949130495.1). Classification (NCBI taxonomy): domain Eukaryota; kingdom Viridiplantae; phylum Streptophyta; class Magnoliopsida; order Dipsacales; family Adoxaceae; genus Sambucus; species Sambucus nigra. The sequence goes on along the minus strand of OX422210.1, from coordinate 514,565,920 downwards.
AAATCCTCACCCTCTCTGATGAATCTTCTGTTTAGGGAATCTCCCGACACAGGTCTGGTGTATTTTAACCTCCTATTTAGCCGAGGCTGACAGATCATTCTGAGTTCTTATTCTGATGGCTGATATCCCAAGCCACAGGGAGAAAAGGCCTTTTTCAACACAATGGGTTTAATTATCCCTTGTTGTCTTCTCCCTAGCCCCAGTTCGGGTATGAAGTACATATTCTTGAACATCTGGATTACATTGACATTTATATAAGGGTTATATTCTGAACAAAACTTATCTTTTTAGTCATCCTCTACTGGAGTAAGAGTGGTTCAACTTGGAATCCTGACAGAAGCTTTTCATTCACCCCGTGCTGTATTTTAAGTACTGGATTACTGGTGCTGGCATTCTTGGTTTTATCACTGCCTCCTAAGATGGTGATGACCTGTCTATTGGCGAATAGCTTCAGTTTCTAATGGAGGGAAAAAGACACCCCTTTGATGCTATGGAATCATGGTCGTCCGAGCAGCAGGTTGAAATAGGCTGGGATATCGATGACTTGGAATTCAACAACAGGATTTATAGGGCCAACCCTATTATAAGCTTGATAGATCCCATTTCTTCTCAGCGAGTATTATTGTAGGCACATACGATGATAGAGGTTTGAGTAAGGTCACTCACTTTTAATCCCAAACAATTGAGGGTCCTCAACGGGCAAACATTAAGAGCTGATCCATTATCGACAAGAAAGAGTGGGACAGTTTGCCCCATAGCTTCAATAAAGATATTAAGGGCATGATTTTGATTAGTAACGGTCCTGGGGATTTCTTCTTCAGAAAAGGAGAGAGCATTTGAGTAGAGGTCAAGGATTCGACTAGTTTTACCACTTCTTCTAGCGTGGTTGAGGGAGAAACTGTGGGTCCTGTGAGTAGCTTGATTAGGGAATTTTGGTACAATTGGAAAGACATAAAAATCCCCCATAAAGTACTTTTGGATTGGGTTTTCTTTAGTTGATTAAGGACCTTACTTTCTTCGAGGGTCATGTCTGGAATAGGGATATTCTCTACACCCTTTCGTTTATCGCTCGTTGATGGTTGTAGGCTTGGGATTTGGTAATGTCTTCCTGACCCGGTCATATGATTTACAGAATAAGGTAAAAATAGAAATCCGGTTTCTTCATCGATATCAGGTTGTTCAGCTATGTTGTTGATTTCTCCTAACAGCTCTTCGAATGATATCATCTCGCATATGTCGATTATCAAAGTAGCCTTTTCTAAATCTTGATCTTCATATGAATCTTTAAAATCATCGCCCCATCCGGTGGCAGTGATATTATCTTTCCATGCAAAGTCAATGCACTCCATAACTTCCACGACCTCTTCGTATAATTCCGCCTATTCGACAGGGAAATGCAAAACTGAAGGGACCAGTCGCCCTTATAGTTTTAAAGCATTGAGTAGCTCGAATATACCATAAATCTTACCAGTCTATCGAAATAAATTTTCCATGATCTGGACCATGTCATCTAGACTAACTTCGTCGGTTGCCACCACCCAATTATCTGACTCTTGGGTCCATTTTTGAGCTTCTAGGAACAACCCACTGAACCTCTGACAGTCGATGGTCATCTCGGAGGGTAATTTCAGCCCGAACTCTAAGAGTTGGTTCAACACTTCTGACAGTTCCATATTTTTACCTCCAGAACGGGTGCAAACAACGATGCATGCTCGGGTGAGAAGGTATAAGACTTAATCGCTGAAGCTGGTAGGGTGTAAGAGGAAATATGGGAATATTTGGAGAGGTTTAGAAGAGTATATGGGTATGACTGGTGATTTACTTAGCATGACTTGGGTACAAGGGTCAAATTCAAAGTCTTATTCTAGAAAGATGGCATTTGCATGATTCGAGAGTGTATTATGGGTAGTGTTTGGTTTGGGATTGACTGGTGGGGCGATGATACCCCAAATCAATCAGGCCTTGGATTATATTTTGAAGATGGAAACACTGGTCGGTGGTAGGGCCAGCAGTTTGGTGAAAGTCACAATGGGCATGAGGTTTGAAGTTTTCGAAAGGGGGTTTGGTAATGGATGAGGGTCCAAGGGTTTGATTAGATTTCGGCTCAAGAGGGCCTGGTAGACTTTGGAGAGGGGAACATGAAACTTGGTGCATTCCTTTGGGACTGGCTTTGGGCGACTTTCAGGTGCCTATGAATCGGCAGGCTGAGAGATGTTGTTCATGGTAGAAACCGTGGTACTAGCAGGTTTTGCAAACTTCCTCGGAGCAAAAAATGTCAAGAGGTTTTCCCTAGTTTAACTTCTGTCTTGGCAAGACTATCTTTGTTATCCATTCCTACTTCTCGAAGGGCTCGAAAATGAGGGCAATACTATCCTCCCATTATTGCTCGGACATAGGGTAAGAAGTTTTCTTTATGATATTGACTAGTTCATCTTCAGAAGGCCGATTGGTCATGATAGCTATTTTTTCTCTCCACCTTTCTATGAAGGTACTGACTGATTCCCCAGGGTTCTGCTTAAGTAGCTCTAAGTCACGACGGGTAACTTCTAGCTCTTCGTTGTACTTGTACTGTGACATGAACTCACGGGCAACATCTTCCCAACTACGGATCCTGGATTCCTCAATGGATAAGAACCAATGGAGAGCGCTATCTTTCAAAGTCTGCTGGAACATTTAGGTCATTATTTCTTCAAAATCCCTTAGGAGAGTCATTGCTCGGTGATAGCTATGGAGATGCACGATCGGGGGTCCACTGCCTCCAAACTTCTCAATATTAGGCATCTTGAATTTTTTTGGTAGCCTGGCTTTAGGATATGGAGACATGTGGGTGTAGTCCATGTAGTTACCAGAGAGTCTAACTTGATCGAATTTCTTGGTTAACATCTTGCCGTATTGCTTGACCTTGTTCAATTATTCCTCTTTCGGGTCAACAGTCTCGGGTAAGTTAGCCACTGGTTGATAAAGGATTGGTATAGGCAGATAGGCTGGCGACGGACCATTAGCAGGAGGAGCACGAGGAGCATGCTGGTATTCCTCGAGAACCTAAATAGGCTCGGGTGCAGGCAGACCCATAGCGCGGGGAAAAAGGATCTCGAGCTCTTCGGGGACAGGGATCCAGTTTCTTTGCATCTGGTGAACCTCAGTTCGAAGGTTGTCAATTTTAGCAGTGATCTAAGCTAGAACTGTCAACAAATAAGGATGTACATTCGTCACTTGATCCGTGTTCTCCATGGAAGGCGGGTGAATCTCGAACTTGGAAGAAGTTAGGGGACTGACAGAACTTCGGGGAGGTTCAACTAAAGACCGAAGCCAATAGGGAGCCAGGTCAAGGGTATGTGATCGACCTGATAAGGAGAAAAATTGGGATTTATTTTCAAAAAAGAAAAGAAGAGGAATTTGTTATTTTTAAAAAAGGAGGAAAATGTTTTTTTTTGACATTTTTGGAAAACATGAGGACAAAAATGTTTTTATTTTTTTATTTTTTGGAGGAAAAGAAAATGTTTTTAGTATTTTTGATAAAAGAGTAAAAAAATGTTTTTGGACACTTTTGGAAAAGAGAGAGGAAAAGGCGAGAGACGAGTCTCAGCATGATTGTTATGTTTATTAGGTTCTCACTTGTATTAAGTTTGCCTATATGAAAAAAAGAAATGCTGGAAGGGATCCGAACCTGAAAAGATTGGATTTACAACATATGTAGAAACTAGGTTTAGACTTGTTACTAGGCTCATGGGCTGGGTCCCATTTTAAAAATTGCGCAGAAATTTGGATGGCAGGCTGACCCAAAATTTCGATAGAGTTTTGGGTTAAAACATGCAATCTAATGTGTGTCCTAGGCTTGACACCTATATACGGGTATATAGTTGTTGGGTTAATTGGAAGGTGTTCCCCCTTTTGACGTTACTTTCATAATATACGTTTTACTTTTGAGGGCAATCGACATGTGTGTACAAGCCATTTGTTATACCTGAGTGTATGTGAATTGCCTCACTATATACCTCGTGGGGAGTGTACGTGTGAGAGCGAATTCGATATACTCGATGTATGAGAGTGAGTTCCCTGTGATATACCTCCCGTCATGACTTCGGTCAAGTGGTACGATGCGGGGGAACTGTTTACTATACATCAAAGGTACTTGGACAATGGAAGGTGGGAGTTATATCGCTTAGGCTAACTGCGACCTGCCGGACCAGCGCCCATCACAAAGTGACTCCCCAATTACGGGACAAAATTTGATCAATAGTAATGCTCTTTGGTGGTGTTGTGTGTACCATGCATGATTCTTTTGTTAGTATCTTATAGAGAGAGTATCTTTCTTAATCATGCCCAACCGAGAATATGGTACAAGTATACACAGTGGAGAAGGGATAACAAGTGTATAATAAGTGTAAGTGAGCACGGATATATACAAGTGGAGGTGTTTGTTAGTGATGCCTAAGCATGGATTTATATGTGGTGTGTGCAACATGTGTATATACGTGATACTAAGTGCACCTGGTGTGAAGTGTACACGAAAAATTTCTATAAGTGTGTGAACAGTGGCATAAGCATAAGGTACAAATGTACAGGGAATAATAAGGGGAACATGAAAAATAGAGGATATACAAGAAAGTAAAACACCTATGCAAACAGAGTCTAGCTCCCTTAAAAAATATTCCCAGCAGAGTCGCCACTGAGGCCATCCCGAGCTGAGATGTCTTCGAATTTGATTTAAATTATTAGCACATTTCCCATACCAACGAAAAAACATAAAATGGAACGATAATATCCACGAGGAATTAACAATTTTTATTGATCACTGGAAATAGGTTACAAGGAAATGGAAAGACTTTGAATGAAAAGACTTTACATTTTTATAGTACATCCTTAAGTGCTCGGCATTCCAAGGTTATTGAATTGTTCTATTTACAAGGTTTCAATTATGTAAGTAACTAGTCGAACAACAACATAATTTTTGTATGGACCATGTTAGTTGTGCTCCAACTTGTTTCATTTTTTGAATGACTTTCTTCAGTACGTAGTATTCCTCCTTCACAATGCCTGGCTTTACCCTTCTGTTGTAAAATCGAGAAGTTCCCTGTTGGTATGCTGCTACCCTAAGTGTTGCATGTTCTCTGACTTACTCCACAAGGTCTATATCCAACCTTCTCATGAGGTCGCTCTTTGGTGAGTCAAAATTGAGGACACAATGACTTGGCAGACCGATTTATGTTAGGACCACTATCTCTGTTCCTAAGGCTAATATATAAGTGTGGCCATCCCGGGCGGCGTCGGGGGGGGGGGGGGAGGGAGATATCCCCTTGGTAAAGATTCACCGCGATCTGGCACCCATCTTTGAAAGGTGCTTCGACCGTCATTCGTGTGGGAGTAAATGTGAAGAGATAGAGTCGCCAGCCTATTTTACACAAAACAGGCAAAATAACATGTTGTCATTGAGAGAGAGGCATCAAGGACAAACAAATGCATATGAAACCAATAGTTAGAAGGTCCCGGAGCTAAGTTACGGAATGGGAAGGTGTTAGGCCCCCATCCCGCCCTTTCGGTCTCTCATGGGCTAGTGTTATTATTTTCCTTTAAATCTTCGTGAAGTGTGTGAGCGTGTTTATATAATGGATATCGGAATCATTCAACCCATGCCATGGACAAGGTAGAGTGATGCCATCCCTAGGAATGTTTCCAAAATAACATATGTAAAAAGTATGATTTATGCATTCATCACGATATTGATTGTTATTAGGAAACAACAATAGGTGTTGGATGAAATGCAAACAAGCATGATATATATATAAATATGAAAATGTGGGATTTTTAGAAAGAAGGGATTTTGACAAATTGAGAAAATTGGAAATTTGTACTCGAGTCTTGAATTTTAATTCGAGACGCCTACGTAGCCTACAAAGGCATCAAATTCCACGTAGTTCCGATGTAGCATAGGGGTGGGGTTTATCCCATAGATTCGAACGGAATTTTATTATATGTGTTTGTGTAGAAAATGTGTTTTTTAGGTTTTGGAAAAAGTGTGATGGATAATTTCGTTTGTAATTTACGGGTGTAACCCTCTTTTAGTTATTTTTGGGATTTTTCAAGAAAATAAAGTATGTGTGATATAATAATAAAACTCTAGATATTAATGTGTAAGAACTAAAGTAATAACTAGATTATGAATCTAATGTTTATTATGCAAAAACAAGGAATTTAAAGAGAGAAGGAAGGAGTTGGACCTTCTTTGAAGCTTGATATTTGATCTTGGATGAACTCTCTTGAGTGTTGATGAATGGGAAGGATATTTTGCCAAATTGGGTATGAAAAGGGTGGAAATGTAAGCTTCAATGGAACTTCACATGAGGAAATTTGCTGATTTCGAAGGAATGTTGGTGAGATCAATGATGTTGATGGATCTGTTGTGTTTCCTCTAGAATGAGGTCATGACCTCTATTTATAGGGTCAGGGGGTGCCGATCGGCCTACCCCAGGGCGTGCCCATCGTCATGTGATCCCAGACACTGTGCCGATAGGTAAGGATCTGGATTTGCTAATTGGCAGTCTTATGCAGATTTTGCTCTGACGGTGAAGTTGATTGGGGTCAATTTGGGGACCGGGAGTGCCCGACGGCCTTCGAATCTATTTTCAGTGGTGAAGTGGTTTGTTCGTCCGAATCGTTATGCTAATTTGCGCATGGGGTGGACCTTTGGAAAGGGTATTCAGAGACCTTCAAAGATTCAAAGGGATTTTGCTCTGACGATAGAGTTGATCAGAGTCAAACGGGGCCCGAGAGTTCCCGACGGGCTCTAGATCGGTACTCGGAGTGTGACCTAAGTTTTGCAGTGAGATGGGGACGTGCTAGGGACCTAAAGAAAGACATTGGGGGTCCTAGAATGTGGTGTCTACAATAAGGGGCATCACCCATTATTATTCTTAGTGTTGTCCAGTATGCCCAGATGACACTTTGGAGTTCATTGATTTAGTTTCCTTTGCATCATCTAGTCTCTTTTTCATTCCATCGAGCAGAGTTTTATTTATTACTTTTGTTTGCCCGTTGTACTGTGGATGACCAGGTACATAATGTTGTTTCTGAAGTTCAAATCGAATGCAATAGTGTTGAAATTCCTGATTATCAAACTACATGCTGTGGTCGATGATGAAGGCGTATGACATTCCATAATGACAAATAATGGCCTTTCAAATGAAATGGAAGACTTCCTTTTGTTTTCGATAAAGGGTCGACCTGGCCAATACCCCACATGGAAAATGGCCAAGGTGACGTGATCGGCATGAAAGAAGTCTTGATATTTTATGAATTATGGCATATTTTTGGCACTTATCACATCGCCTTGCATATTCCGTACTAGAGAGAATACTCGAAAATGCATCTCATCGTGGATTGAGTAAATGTCAACAGCATTTTGGTATGGTAAAAATAATTTCTCTAATATTATTCATAGTATAGGACTTTTTATAGTTTAGTCTAGTTTGGATCCCGTTACAAATCATCACGCATCGTCATGACAAACCGAACTCGAGCGTCTCCAAGTTTGAAAACTTCTCGTCACCCCATAATGGTATAAAGTAACTTAGAGTTTAAATTAATTTACAGACTTTATTTCTGGTATGTTTATTTTTATAAAAAATGAACAAGAGTTTTATTTTCGAAAATATTTTTTTTAAAAAACCTCGTTCAAACGAGATGAGAATCTCGTTCAAATGAGAGTGGGTTTTTGTTAGAAGGGTCATTTGAAGTTTTATCTAACGAGCATCAATTGATGGCGTACTATTTTGAGTCGTCAGAAGGTCGTTTAAATCCTGTTCAATCAAGATTGCTTCTTCATTCAAATGAGATTTTATTTCGTTCAAACAAGTTACATTTTTCGTTCAATGCCTTGAATTTCATTGAAACGATTATGCCACATCGAAATTTGTGAACGCCCTATCAATACCTATTTCGTGTTCAGATTTTTCAAGACTTTTGCCAAATCTGTTTTTGCATATCTTTTGCAAAAGTTCTTATTTGTTTAGTGTCCTAAGACACTTTTTAATCCAGAACATACATCCTGAAAATCGTTCTTGTGAATTAGTTTAAACTTTAAAAAGTTTTGTATCCTTATATACACCTTTGTGGAGAAGGCATCTCTATGGTTGATCTTGTGATACCCGAGGGAATTCACCGTTGACGACGAAGATTAATCGGTGGATACTGAGTGTGGAAGGTCGCATGTGGATGAATTTGGATAGATCCGTATTCTTTAGAGATTTACAAAGGCACTGCGCATTATACTTATGGCGGTTTTCAAGTAGTCTGTAAGTCGATAGTCTTATAAACTCTCTAAAGTGCTGAATGAAAAAATATTTTACCCGCAAGGTTTTTTTCCCCTTAATTTTCTTTTATTGAATACATGATTTATTTTATCTGCTTTGTCACCTAGATTCATGTCATAGGGTTAATAAGATAAAATTTGGAATTGCGTGTGTTGGACACTAAATTATATAAATATTCCATTAAGATCCTGAGAGCGCACTATAAAATTGGTATGAGAGTAGGTTACACTAAGTTTTCGTGTTAGATCCTTATTTAGTACTGTTTTAGAGTGGTTGCCTATTCATGTCTCTTATTTTTATTTTTCTCTCGATAGATTCCCAGAGTTTCGACGACTCAAATCGTTTGAATTTGAAGTTAGCGAAAAGAATTGAAATTCTTGAAAAAGAGAATTCTCGTTTTAAATACGCTATGGATATTTTGAAAACAGTTCAAAATTAAAGAAATTTCTTTTGTGAGAAACTTATGGATATGGATTGTGATTTTAAATATTTTGAATTGTCCAAGAAAGAGAGTGACGATAGAGTCCAATTTTTTGAAAAAAGAATTAGTGGACTTTAAATTTTTTAGGGTTAGTGTATGTGCCATTGAGGATAGTGTTTTGATTAATAATTTTACGACACGAGAGAAGAATCTTAGGGATAAGTGTGATTTTATTGAATGGAGTGAGATAACCTTTTAGGAATGACTAAAAATTTAAAGAAGGAGTACCTAAAGTTGGAAGAGTCAAATTCTTTGTTGGGTCTAAAATTTTGAAGTTAAAAGATGTTTTGAAAGACTCTAGTTGTGTTGGTAGTAATGGTACTGGCTCTCATGTTTCTAATGCTTTGAGTGTTAAAGTCAAGACCATTGTTTGTTTTAGAGGGTCAACTAAATCCAAGGACGTTAGAAAAGGTCAACCCATAGGTAACATTCCTCGCGTTTTCACATGTTCACATTGTGGTAGGAAAGGTCACCTTAGGTCTTTTTGTTATGTTCTTCGAAGAGGTCCTAGGAAGTTGAAGTCTAGTGTTCCCTTGGTTCCCGAATCCCGAAGCGTTAAGTATTTGGGTTCGGAAATATGTTTTGGAGAAGCTAGATGTTAGACTTGTTGATTATCACATGCTTGCACATGATTCTTCTCTTGTTATATCTTATAGATGATTGCTTGCATGACTTTGTTTGTCATACTCTAATTGTGCTTTATGATATATACTTGCTAGTTTTATGACATGTGTATCTTTTGTATTATATTTTTCTTTTATTGAGTCATATTAGAAAAATACAAAAAAGTTTTATTTTGATAAAAAATTGAAAATACAAAAAGATTTTCGATTTTTGTGTATTTTAATTTTACACATTTACTGTGGCATATTGGTGTGTTTAAATCCAATTCACTTCGTACTTTCTATGTGGCTAGGACATTTGGTTATGACTTTAGACACTTAGATTGATCTTAACCATGTTTATGTAGTTATTTTAAACTTGATTTTCTTTACGGATTTGACTATGTATATGCCTCCGCACACACATGCACGAGCTTTTTTAACGTTTACTTCACTATGTATATTTGAGCTTGGTGAGATGTTCACACATCAATTTTATCATCTACATGTTTATATGACTATGGGGGGATTTGTGCATGTAAGAACCGTTGACCATGATAGTTTGTTTTATTTGTATTGAAAAAACAAGAGTGAACACTGGAAAAGGTTGCGAAATACAGGTTGACTTTGCATGAAATCCACTCTTGAAAACGAGTCAGAAAAAATAAAGGCAATAAAAACAAAAAAATTGCAAAAAATGGGCCAATATAGTTTAGTTTGCTTGATCATTAAAAAAGAAATCAATTCAAAAGAAAAGAAAAGAAAAGAAAGAGAAAATATGATATATATTTAACTTTTAAGGGAGTTTAGTTGAAGATCAACGGGTTTTCACAATGAATCCTAGTATGCTTATTTTGTTATGACGCCATTGATTTGTAAAATCATCAATAATCTAAACTTGTGTGCATTATGCTTGTTTTGTTCATTGAAGTTCAATTTACTTTTCACTTGTGGTTAAAGCTCATTTTGATAAAGTTTTGCGATTAAATAGAAATTCTTGAACATATTTGAGTGTTTGGGTCATAACTCATTTGTATCTAGTTCACACCCATTCATTCCATCCCACATGTTTAAACACATAGACACTTTGTTAGTGTGTAAAGCTTATGTGTTTGTGTCATGTTTTGTGGTCGTTTATACCTATATATGCGTGCCGAATTTTCTTTGATATATTTTGCATATATTATATATGGTATTATATGTTGTATTTGTGAAATGTGTTTTTTTTTTAAATTGAAAATTGTCAAAAATAGTTAGTTTTGTTTGCCTTTGAGATCATCATTACACATGCTTGATTTATATCTTTTTATGATGATATCTTATCTTCTACGTGATATTTCATATTTCATGCCTATGTTTCTACTTCTTCGTCTATTTCGGATAAAAACAAAGGGGAGAGAAAATTAAAAGTGAGATTTGACGAGTTTGATTTACGGGGGAGAATTTAATTAAAGTTTTTATTTTCTATTTCAAAATCTATTCATCACGAGGTATATTTCTTATTTCATGTGTGTAGGTTTCCCTTTTGCATTACTCAAGAAGATTAAAAGATTAAGGGAATATCAAGAAAGGGAAGAACGGGTGGAGATTTAAAGACAATGTCTTATACCATTCCATTTCTAGGGTTTGAGAAGGGTAGTAGGATTTTTATCACCAGAGATTTTTATATTTTAATTTGGTGTTTGGCTATGTTTGTTTGTTTGTACTGGAATAGCTAAAGGGGAGATTTGTAAGGATAATTTTACTAATATTGTTCATAGTATAGGCCTTTTTTATATAGTTTTGGCTAGTTTGGCGTATCCCATTACAAATCATCACGCACCGTCAAGACAAACTGAACTCGAGCATATCCGAGTTTGAAGACTTCTCGTCATCCCATAAAGGTATTAAGCAATTTATAGTTTAATTTTATTCACAGACTTTATTTTTGGGATGTTTATTTTTATTAAAAATAAACAAAAGTTTTTATTTTCGAAAAGATTTAAAAAAAAAAACTCTTTCAAATGAGAGTGTATTTTCATTAGAGTGGTCATTTTATTTAGCGAGCATCAATCGAGGGCGTACTGTTTTCACTCGTCAAAAGGTTGTTTGAATCCTGTTCAAACAAGATTGCTTCTTCGTTCAAACGAGATTTTATTTCGTTTAAATAAGTTGCATTTTTCGTTCGAAGGAGCCTTGAATTTTGTTCAAACGAGTCTTCTGCGTTGAAATTTGTGAACGCCCTATAAATACCTATTTCGTGTTCATATTTTTCAAGACTTTTTCCAGATCTGTATCTGCATATCTTTTGCAAAAGTTCTTCTCTGTTTAGTATTATAAAACACTTTTTCATTCACAACATACATCCTGAAAATCGTTCTTGTGAATTCATTTAAACCCTAAAAAGTTTTGTATCCATACACACCCCTTTGTGGAGAAGGCATATTCACGATTGATATTGTGATACCCGATGGAATTCACTGCTGATGATGAAGGCTGGTCGATGGATATCGAGCATAGAAGGCCACATGTGGACGACTTTGGATGGAGCCGTATTCTTTAGAGATTGTGAAGGCACTGTGCATTATACGGTTATAAAGTAATCTATAAATCAATCGTCTTGTAAACTCTCTAAAGTGGTGAATGAAAAAAGGATTTATCGCTAGTTTTTTTCCCCTTAATTTTTTTTTGTTGAATACATGATTTATTTTATCTTTTGTATCACCAGATGCATGTCACATGGTTAATAAGATAAATTTTGGAATTGTATGTGTTGGACACTAAATTATATAAATATTCCACTAAGATACCAAGCTCTCACTCTTAGGTATTGCTCTACATGTAACACTGGATCAATTTTACCATTGTACTTTGGAGTTACCATAGGTGGCTTGAACTTAGCAGCTGCGGGATAATCCAATATAAAATGTATGAATGGAGATCCTATCACAAAACCTCTATGTAAGGGAATATTTGATTTAGTCATTTCTACCATACGATCCTCCGATCGTCCAAGCGATCCCTTCCAGGGCTGTTCATCCTGATCAGCCTTAACTATAACGGTCTTGGCTACTTGCCCACTATTTTTTGCTGAGCTCTCTCAGCAAGTGATGACCCCCGTACTCTTGTACTTAATGTTATGAAACCCTTTCTGGTGCCCTATATACCCTCTGGGCACTCTGTGATACCAACCTCTTACTGCTCGAGGTTCTAGCCGATCAAATGTGGAGCTCTACTCAGCCTCTTTAACATACTTTACGTCTCTTGGAAGAATGATTACTCATTATAGTAATCACTTGTCCCGAGGGATGAGGTGACTCTAAGGAAATATGACCTGTCATTTTGTGATCCAGAGTATCTAGATCTACTTCCTTCATTTTGTGAACCCAAATTGATCCTCGTAGGGTTCTGCAGAGCCCGTTTATAGTAAGGCCAATTGTTTATCTCTATAAGGGCAAGAGGCAATATTTTACCTCTCTTATTATAGGGTTCTCTCCCAACCGGAATGATAAAATCTTCTCTAGTCCTGTTTTGAGTAGCTTGGAGCGTCTGCGCCGATTGCTTCACTATTTTATACATTTCCTCTTGGCCTTTGGTTATGCTTATGATAATTCTTATAAATCCCCCATCCCAACAGGGGTAAAGGATGGAATTATTTCATTTTTTTGGATACTTTCTATATTGTCTCCCATTTCAACAATTGACAGGCTTCTGAACGGACTTAGGTTAGGTTTTTGAATACGAGATGGTAGGAAACAATAAAGGTTTTGTCTAGAAATTTCCCATAGACGACACCAATCTATTATTGTCTAAAAATGGTTCAAGGATTTTATGGGCCATAGATGATTAATACTAATAATAAACTATAACAAATAAGGAGATTACAGGCTTAGATTTGAGAGAGACGAGAGATAGAAAATGAAATAAGATTTTAATGTGGTTCAACCCAATAAGGTGCCTATGTCCACATATGCAATGTTGTTTGTATTAACCGAAAAGGGATATAAGCTTTCAAGAATCTCTTAAGGGTTTTGTGTGCGGTTGTTAAGTTGAATCTTTTTCAGATCCCCTCATTGTGTGTCATTGAGTGCCATTTATATATAGAGAGAAGATGAAGAGGAGGTTAATGTGACACCCCACCTAATTAAATACAAGGTGATCAGTCCTTTATTAAATTAACTCAAAGTGTCCGATTGGTTCATTCTTAGCATCACCGTCGAAAACAATTTTCTTTATTAATCACCTAATAAATAATTAAGCTAAGTGTCAAAACATTTAATTTTATAAATTAAGTCCGATAGTTATTATTAACTATGAAACCATTTTCACGAATACAATTGATGGTATTAAAACCAAACCATCCAAATGAAATAACATGCTAGATAAATCAATCCAAATAAAATACCCCAAATCGCAGGACAAAGTAATAATCACAAGTAATCCCAACTAAAATAGAATACCGAAATAAATCAAGAGTACAAATCTCTCTGAACTAGATAAAATCGAAAATCGGCGATACATGACCTATTTAATGATGACAAGATAGAAGGCCGAGAAGACAAAGATGAAGTCGTCTACAGCAAGGACCTGCAACTCCCACATTAACTGCAACACGTCAACAGTCTAAAGATCTAAGCCTGACACCCCTGTGGCTGGGCATCTGTATATATATATATATATATATATATATATATATATATATATATATATATATATATATATATATATATATATAAGAGAAGGAAGTATTTAAAATGCTTACCAGTTGATATTACATACATGTTAGTACCACGACACTCACTTGGAAATTCTCACCCCTCAACTAGTGTGCACGCCTAACGTACTAACGAACTAATCTGGATAGAGCTAACCCAATACACTAGTCTAATTGAATTTACCCTCACCAAATTTTGTTTCAAGTAATCGCATGATTATAGGTATATCAGCTAACCTTTTCTTATGAATATATTAGGCCAATTATATTCATCTCAATATGGACTTAAGTTCACAACCACTTATTTCATTTACTATGAATTATTCAATACGTATCTACTTACAAGCATAATAGATTAATCACAGGTATATATATTTATCACTCATAATATATATACTAATAAGGCACCCTACATAAATCTATGGTGCTAGCATACTCTGCTATCAAGTCCCTATATCTCTCGTACAAAGGGAAATACTTGTTCGTAATCACTCTCGAACTGTATTAACACAAAAACACACATATTGGAGGCGAAGCATAGTTCCAAGTCACTAAGAGGTCAGCACATACTCTCACGTCTCTTAGGACCATCTGACTATCATTATCAGATAGCTTGTACCAAGGATGCTATGTTCTAGGGTACACGCCAATATCCCCCCCATAAAGGTCCCATCGAGATAAGACCTTCCCAACGCGAAAACCTACGTAATAGCAAGTAGCGCGGGTATGATTACACACATATATTCACATACTATATATATATATATATATATATATATATATATATATATATATATATATATATATATATGAGAAGTCGTATGACTGTGTGATATCGATTTAAATTAAATTCACAAGTTTCCAAGAACCCCTTATTTAATTAGAGACCCTAAACATGCATCTAAGGTGCGTGTGTCAACCCATAAATAAATAAAGCATGTGACATAAAAATACGCTGAGACACAGATTTCAGGAAAAAAAACCTTTCGGGTAAAACATTAATTTCACTATGAATATATAAGTCGCAACTTACAATTACATAGAGAAATCTGCAATGGATCAACGCGCAGCCAACCCATAAAGACACGCAGTCTTGAACTCAGCAAGAGAATACACGCAGCACCCTCCAAGGACTCGCAGCCCAAACAACGAAGGAAGAACCACAGCTCTCCTTAATGACACGCAACCATAAAACTTTGTAGAGACTCCCTTAGCAATGACACGCATCCCTCGGTTGCAAAGATCTCTCCACAAAGATGAACAATAACAAAGGTTATGTTTTTAGGGTTCCAAAAGATTCACAAAAGTAATTGGGATTTTTGTGTGTGAATCAAAAAGAGTCTTGGGACTCAAAAAGGTGAAGACTTAGAGTATTTAGGACTCTGAAAATCGTCTTGAAAAGTCTTGGAAAACAACTCCCCGAAGTTGGCTTAAATAAGAAAACTTTGAGCCTAAAAAATCTCGAACAGATCTGGCCGAATTTATCCCAGGCGGACCGGTCCGGCTTGGAGGCGGATCGGTCCGACCTCGGATCGGTTCTTTTAAAAATTGGCTTCTTCGATCCGCTTTTGGTTTGGGTTTACTGGATCTGCAGTAAGCGGATCGGTCCGGTATAGAGACGGACCGGTCCGACTTTTGAGAAAACTAAAAAAAATTTTATAAAAATTTCCCAATACTAAATATGAACTTTAAGGAACGTAAAAATAGAATTTTACCAAGTTCATTCTCGCAGAGGCTATGATGTTGAAGACACTTTGATATTCGGATCCGTTGATCTAGATGCGATCTTGAGTTTCTTCAACGGTGTAACGGCGTACGACATACAAATTGATAATGGACAAAAATGTCCTTACAATATATATATATATATATATATATATATATATATATATATATATATGCACTCGTATATATTCACATTATTCAGCTAGGTACGCCCATGACCCATAATATTTTAACGATGCGTGGCACATAATGCCCGAATCCTACGTATAATTAAATTATTCATTGACTTTATCAATTATCGCCGGTTCTTAAGTACTTCTCGTCTCTCGAAGTGTTTCATATTGATAAGCATAAGATCAACAGGTGTACACTCTCTACCCTACTAGTCTAAGTCCTTCTTAATTCTCTCAAGACCTAATTTTACGCACGCATGATTTCCACTCATCCCCGAGGCCCTACGGTTAAATCTCACATAACTCGTCTTACCCAAACCCTACTGGTCCTTTTTATGTCCATTATGATATTTAAATTAAGTCCAAGGGTCCTTACACATTGGGATTGAATTAACATTTAAAAGGAGAAAAAGTTTCAGTTTTCAGGAGGGGTCGGTCGATCGATGCAAGGGGACCGATCGATCGATCAAGAAGGTGTTGGCCCAGTTTTCAGTAATTTTAACCTACGGGTTTCCTTAACATAAATCCTCAAAACCTACATTAATTTGTCCCAAACTCCCAAATAATTAATCCAACGGTTGTATCATACTACATACATGATTTCTAACGTAAAACGTATACGAATTCATCAAAGGCCATCAATTAAAGGGTTAATTCAAATTAATATATCAAGAACCCTATTTTTATCCTCATGATCAATATCTTCCTAATTCTTCCAGATTTTAACCTCTACTGGACATCAATTTCATGGTTAATCATCTACACATAACAATAGGGTTGTCCTAACATGATTTCTATTCAGAATTTCAATATAAATCTCCCAAATCTCATTTATCTTTTATGAAAACATAATTTATTATCTCTTACACTAGCATGGATATGTTATTAACTAAAGAACAACAAGTTATATACTTGCCTGGAAATCAAAGTTCTGATCCGAAAAATTAGAATGGTATAGGAACGATTCCCTTCTTCCGATCTACACATTGGTGGTGGAATTGATGAGAGTGGTGTAGGGTTGGTGGCTCTCCTCATTGGAAGCCTTCTCTCTTCTCTCTTCCTTAGCCTCTCTGCAACTCTAAGGTTTCTAACCCTCGAGGAATCTAACTCCCATCAGATATAACACTCCAATTTTCGTCCATGATTAATGCCGAAAATGGCTAATTACCAAAATGCACTCTCGGGTTACCGGTTAGGCCTAGAAACGTCCCGAAATCCAAACTAAACCCCCGGATATACTTTTATGACTATCTCGACCCTTTCGGACACATTGGTGCACTCAAAATGACCATACGGGTAACTTATAATTAATTCACTTTTATTCCATTAATTTAGTCCAGACACGACACATACGCGTTCCGACTTAATTTCTATAATTGTTATATTATTCACTCGCGATAATTTCTCATATATTACTTTACTCATCTAGTAATATTCAACATTATTCTTACCAATAATTACTAACTCTCGTCACGCTAGTAAATATTTATTTTAAAAATCCGAATTAATATTAAATTATTTTATCCCAATTAAATTTAATTAATCCCATAATTAAAGGTCATAAAAATACAGTGTATTACATACTTCCCCCCTAATAACGGAATTTTGTTCCGAAATTCAGAAAATAAGTCATACCTGGTAAAAAAATTCTAGATACTTTAACAGTACGTAAAACTAACTTTTGAGTAAGGCGCTTAATCACTATAGCTCCCGCCTCACAGGAGGCTTGTTTAACACTCTCAACACTTTATCGGTTGTAGGGTCACACCTCAATGACGACACTTCACCTTGCTCCCACTCAATGACATTCTAATAAGACGAGCCTATACATCATTAGCCCCCATTATCTCAATATCAATGGGAGGTTGTACCTCACTACGTATCAACTACTAGTATTTATCTAAACACAAAACTCACATCCATAGAGAAACCATGTGATCATTTGACCACTCTTGTCAATTCTTCGAATCTCGATGTCTGGCGTTGTAACTCAAAAGCCACCTAAAATTTTCCGTGGTAGTTCCACCATAATCAACGGACTCTAACTTGACCAATCAAAAATTCTTGTTATCCACTCACCTCCAAATATTCAGAGGGAGAATAGTTAAGGTTCTTTGCACAAAACCTCAATAAGTACTTTGTCCACCATAAACAAATATGAATGCTCACACACAACTCTACCATTAGGTAATAACTTCTCCCAAGTATCGTAATATACTTTACTAACTAGCTATAGTTGCTGCGGATATGAAATGACCAGAATGAGTCCGAAATTACTTTCATACAACTCCACTAGTCGTTAATCACCTTTCTCCTACTCCCCAGCTATAGGTGATACAACCTGCTCCCAAATGAAATGTTATTCCCATTTCTTCTTGAAATCCCACATTGAAGGTGGGTTTCAAGATTCTCATCCTAGTTTAGAATAATGTAAGGCAGGACGACGTACCGGTGCGATCATTCTTTTCAAAGGTAGACTGGGGCACACTATTTAATATTGTGAATCACCCCAAAGGAATATCAATCGCTTTGTTCTTGGTCAACTAGTACCACACATTCGAAGGAACTCTTGACCTTACCTTGAGGTTGGCAATCCATCAAAGAAATTTTATCAACTTAACTTCCCTCTTGCATTACCGAAATCGTCGGCTTGATACAAAGTTTTCTGGCTGAACCTCTTGCTCCAACAAAATTATATCTATGAGTGGTGCACGCGAATACTACTCAGTATGTCCCGCTCAACATCAAATTCCAATTATAATGTCTCACATTAAGTGACACTTAATATTTCCCTTCTTTCCTGTGCGTATATCGAAAGTTTCCACCCGTGCACTTTTCTCCATGATGTGCACTTCTGGACCTTTTATACCTTACTAACATCATCATTCAACCTACGCGCAAGTCTCTCTCAACATTTGACTAGGTGAAATTCCACTCCGAGTGTTTTCTATAATAGTTAAATTTTAGCCTTCTCAAGGAATACCCATTTTTAAATGACTTCCCATAGCCTTTCAACCAAATTCGAGTGTGCTATTCTGATTGCACACGCATTTATGGATTATCGTCCTTCTCACACGATGCTTAATCCACTTTACTATTTCTACTTCTTTATATTAGTCCCTCAGGCATATATTTCACACATCTATTACCACGTTCCTCTAACCCGGACGATTCTGACCTCAGCTAACCAGGATGTCCACATAGTCTATAGACCATGCATACCGGCATAAACATCACATATGCTTCACATATAACACCCAATTATTTATTTCCCCTGTGCTCAAAACGTGGTTACAACACTTGGGTACTCTCACTCACCCTAGAAATTGAATTTCTAAATCCTCCTTAACATCGTTCCACCCTTTAACTCATGGTGATAAGACAAAATTTTCAATGCCTCCTCACCTCATAATCGGTTCCAATGGCCTTATATCGTAATTAGACTACTTAAAGTTATAACTACATACTTCTATAGTGACCGAGGTACCGGATTTATGGACGAATGACCAAATATCTCCCTACTTACAACCTTATGTTAAGTTTCATGCGTGGGATGTCTCGCAAAGAGAAATCCAAACAAGGAACTCCCCCGATACACTACTACCTAGCATTATCGGTTATCGAAATATGTTAGGCCCTCAGTCCATAATATGTACCCCTATATTCCCGTCTCTCGACATAGGAGGGCTCCGTGTCCCAAATGATAAAATCTACCAGGAAGTAGTTGTGTCCACTTGGACTATCACGTCCTTAACTATACCCCTCGGTATCTCCACGGTTCGATCCGCTAATTGGAGAGTGATCCTTGTGGGCATAAGATCGCCCAGATCAAGCTGCCTATAAACTGAATAGGGGAGGATATTGACACTTGCCCCCAAATCGATTAAGGCCTTTTCGAATTTGTTCTTTTCAATGGTGTAGGAAATGGTGGGTGTACCGGGATCTTTATATTTAGATGAGAGATCATTAAGAAGGACTGAGCTCACATTTTGTGCTAAAAATACATTTTTCTTTACCTTCATCCTCCTCTTGACAGTCAATAATTCTTTAATGACCTTCGCATAGACTGGAATTTGCCTTACTGCATCGAGGAATCGTAAGTTCAATTTCACGTTCTTAAGGACTTCTAGCACTTCATCACTTATGGTCCTTGGTTAATGTGTGTGAAATGCAGCGTCGCGTCAAAACACTAATCGTTGTACTCGTTTCACCGTGTTAATACAAAAACCAAAATTACGACTGCACTTGCGATACAAGTATAGCAGTAAGTCGGGTATCGAATCCACAGGGAGTGTTCGACAGATTTTAATCGGTTTATATATTCAAGAATAAAATTGTAAAAGGTGATGGGTGATTGTAAATAAAGGAAAAGAATAAATTAAGTCACACAAATGTAAAGCGAGGATCGTGATAACATTCAACTATACGGATCGAAACGACTACTAATCAGAATTTTGGCTCGAGAGCAATTTAATCGAGCATTATCAATTAAGCATAAACTTCAAATAATAAGGAATTTAAGCCAAAGTTGCGTGAATAAACATTTAATGAAAAATGGTCATACGCAGATTAAATTTTGATTATCGCTATAAACACTAAAGTTGAGTGACAAATAAAGTTAAACTCGTAGTAATCCGACTTTAATTCGCGCGGGTTCAATTAAATGCAATTTTACACAAAACCTAATTTTCGGAGCTCGAGGTCCGTTAGTGGCGGAACACGATCCCGAACCTATTTATCTAAGGGTACATCATAAACTAAACTAATTTACACTAATTAAACTAATTAATCAATAAATATGCAAGTACAACTAATTAATAAAGCATGAAATTAATCTAAAAAGCAAGAAATAAACAAGAACAACTATATTAATGGTAAAGGAAATAAAAAGTTCAACTTACAAACCCCAAATGGTTATCATCCCAAAGAGAAATGAAGAAAAGCTCTCCAAACCCAAACCCAAACCCTAAGCTTTTCTAAACCTAAAATGAATTAAAAACAAAGTCCCTTTTTAATACAACAAAAATCCCTTATATAGTAAGTTGGGAGAAAAGAAAAGAAGAAAGAAAAGAAAAGGAAAATATCTCATAAAACAGGGGATCAATCGATCGAACCCTAGGGTCGATCGATCGATGGTTGGAAAATATGCCCACTGTCTCCCACGATTTCAGAAACAAATACGGATCGATCGATCGACCCTTTTGGTCGATCGATCGATTAAGCAGGTCTGAAATGATAATCCACTGTTTTGGTTTCATTATAGTTTCCTTCTGCTAAAATCCCGTAAATTCTTCGTTCGGACTCGAAATCGTTCACCGTTAATGGACACGTGAAGCTTGCGAGGAGGGATACAACTTTCGTGAAGATGCTGGACCTGGTGCCCAAAATGTGAAAAGACTAAATTGCCCTTAAACGTGCAAAAATGTACAAAACTTCACCGGAATGTGTCTGAACTTCATACTTAGCATCGAAATACCTATAAAAGCTCAATTAACCCCTGCAAAGCATGTTAAGATAGAAATCCGAGTTTGTCTAGTTAACGAGCATAAATATAGGAACTAAGATACCCAAGGGGGCTAATAACGCATATGCTAACGAATGTAATACATAATATTTGCGTATTATCACACCCCTTAACTTACACATTGCTAGTCCCTAGTAATGAAATAAGATGCAACAAGAGCTATAAGTAAACCAACAACAAGAGAAAGCAAAAAAATGGGAAATACAGATAAAGGCCACTTTCGCGGGCGATTCAATTGAATTTAGAGGAAGCAATAAGCCGTTAAACCCCTAGGTTACCCTAGTGGAGGAGTGTCGTCTCGTGAGGGTTTTCAGGAATGAAACCCACAAACATCAAATAGTTTCCTCAAAATATGCCCAATCAAGCATGCGACGAAATCAACAATACGAACAAGATTTCAACATGTTATTAACATAGCAAACGAATTCACATGAAAAGTCCGTAGTTATTAACATCATAGAATTGAAACATTAAAATGTGGGAGGGGAGCGAGCACATGCAAAACACGATTTTGCTAAAACTTAAATAAACCGGATAATTAACATGAAAGCAAGCATATATCAATTCTCACGGGAATTACACTCATAAAATGAATTCATTTGAAATAGGGAGGTAACACACGGGACATGCGGTCATAATGAGTAAATGTAAAGGGAAACTAGGTCGCGCTCATGTCGCAAATGAAAAACGCTATATAGGAAATGAAAAATTATAATCTTAATGAAAAACAACGCACATATAAAAGAGGCGAAATGCATTTTCACAGATTATCAAAACTATTTAAACATTTGAATTACATCTACTTAAGATCACATAGGACTTTAATAGGGTTGTAATGTAGGCTAGGCTAGGGTACGAAATGAAAGGGATGTATGTACAGATTCAAAGTGTTCGGAATGAAAAACTTGGAATAATGGGAACTAGTGGGCAATATCAAAATTCTAAAATGATTTCCAAAACAAGTATTAGATATGAAATGGGGATCAAAAAGGATTATTGAACACTATTAACAATATATACAAACTTCTCTTTCTTTTTCTTTTCTTCTTTTTCTCACTTTTTCTTTTGTTTTCTACTTTTCTCTTTTTCTTTTTCACTACTTCTAATTTTCTTTACTTTTTACACTCTCGCATGCCTAAATTGCAACCGCAACACAACAACATCATTCAATCCCAAGTAACATTCCAAACAAAAGTATGGAAGGTGTATGTATGGTTTTAACTCCAATTTGGAGTTGGTTATGGGATTCTTGGTAATGAAATAAAAGGCTAGTATTTAGGCTCAAATGGGTTAACTAGGGAACATATAAAAGGTGAGGTCAAGGTCATATGGGTGATATACAAAGATGGCCTATGATCATTTCATAAAGTTTACGGAATTCTCGAGTCAAAACAATATATGACAATCATGCTCAAGTAACACATTTCATGAATGAACTCAATTAATGAATGGTCAATGAAATAATAGAGAGATTAACAACGACTGTAACGTTTTTAAAGAGGAAAGAGTAGTGTATACACTCACAAATGAAGAAAAGTCTATAAACTCACTCGGTGTAAGTATATACAATGCAATAAAATGCACGTGCTCATGGGATAAAGTTTAATTCATGAAGTTATTCATAATATCAATAATTGAGGACTAAAGCCTAATAACTTCTAAAATCGAGATGCATCGTTGAATTGTCTAATGGATCGGGAAATTATTAAAATTTATCATCGGAAACAAGGGCAAAATTCCCAACAAAGGAGAAAAAAGAAAGAAAATATTTTTGAAAATTTTAATTTTTCACAAAAAACATGCTTTGTAACTAAATTGTAGTCAAATTCAAGGACTAAACAAAGAAATGGATAGAATATCCCACACCCCCTAACTTAAATGTTGCATTGTCCCCAATGCGTCCATTAAAGAACACAACACAAAGATAGGAAAAGAATGATATTACGCACATTTGGAGCCATCTCCATAAGTACAAGTCCAAATGAATCGACAACATAAGTTAGTACAAAGCAATGCAAGAATATGTACCGATACATCAAGTTAACATAATTTATGTCATAAGTCACAACAATATAGAGGGTTGACGTGCAAATACTAGATAAATTGATGGTGAACATTTGATTTTATAAACATGAAAAGTCACACACATCAAAATCCAATAAACAACCACAAACTACATTCTCATTTCTCATTTCATAAGTTCGGTACAAAATAACTTAATACATAACAACTATTAAAAAGAAAGAAATACAAATAAAAGGAAAGGTACAAAATAATATCCATCCCAAAATGGCAAAAATGACCCTACAATAGCAGTAACCTAGTGGCCGGAACCACTAGGATCAAAAGGATCCTGAAAATGAGGAGGGAGCATCGCATCTGAATCATTCTGTTGCAAATATATATCTCGCATCATAGCCTGCATCATCCGAAACTCATGCCGATGCTGTGCTCTCTCCTACCTCTGCTCAGCTCTATCCTGCTACTGATCTAGGCGGGACTCCCAAGTAGCCCACCTAAGCTGGGTATCTTCCTAGCGTTGGTCCTGCACTACCTGATATGCCTCAAAGCGGGCATCTAAATCTGTCTGTGGCACTTGAGAACCCTCACCCTGCTCCATATGCCGAATTTCAGTCTCCTCCTCAGCCTGGTCAGTCGCCTCTGTCCTCTGGCTCTTAGCACCCGGCTCCCCCTATGCGTGAGTCAACATCTTTGAAATGTTATCTTTAGTGAAAATCCCCAGTGGCTCACGCTTGCGGTCCGCGTCATACTCGAGGTAGTCGTGCGATAAGTAAATCCTCGTGATGAGGGCAGGAAAAGGTAGAGAAAATCTCCAGGCTTGCTCCTTAGACGTCGCGTACATCCTGTCCAAAAATATATTGGGCAAAGTAATATCGCCCAAGTTGTTGATGAGAGTGTATACAAATGTCGCGTGTTTGTGACGCACCTCAGATCGGTTGATCGTCACCATAAAGGAGTGCACGTTGATGTAGTGTAATAATCGGGGTAAATCCTCCATTACGGCCGAACGAAAATCCTTTTTCTTCCGCACTTCCCCCGGCATAAAGGCCTCAATCAACATCGTAAGCTTAAAAATATCTCAATCTGAAAAGCTAACTGACCGCTCAGGGTCTGGAACACCCATATGTCGCGTTAAATCCGAGCGGGTAAGCTGAATCCGAATTCCCCGCACCATGGCCTCATAGGTAGACGACCTCCCTTTCAAACCTACAAAAGTGGCATAAAACATACAAACTAGATCCTCATTAATGCCCCCATTTGTAGCAAGAAAGGGATCCCAATCGTGCAGACGCAGAATAACACGCGCAACCTCCGACAAGTCCTCAAGCTTCCAGGCATAGTGATAGGCCAATGGCCTCTGTGAAGTCTAAAAGTATGCCTGGAACCAGTCCCGTTCTTGCTGGCAACGGAACCCCTCTACGCCCCGGATGGGCACACACCTTGTAGAATCATATTTCTTTAACTTGGCCATTTCAACCTACAAAACTGTAATTAGGCAAGACAAAATAGCATTGTAAGAGCAATTAAAGTTAGTTAGTGTACTAGTTGAAATGGTGTGTTAAAGTGCGTGAATCCGGGCGAAAAAATTCACATTGATGCAAAATGTGTCGACATGAGACAACGAATGAAAAATAGCCAAATGTACGCTAAAAGGGGATTGAAAAATTTGTTTAGGAATTTTAGCGAACACTTGGTGTGCGCAATGTGAAATAAGGGTGAAAAAATACCATAGGAACCAACAATATAGCCCCTTTCATGAACACAACAAGAATGCAACAACAAATGTGTGCTCATGAATGGTTATATAGCATTAATAAGCAACAAATCAGTTGGAACGAAACAATATAGGTACACAACCACAAAATACTCAAACTATGTCAAAACATGCATAAACATTAAAATCATGACATAAATCAACCCAAAACCAAAAATAAACAAGTAAAATAGGAAGTATTTTACCTTGGATGTGTAGTAGAGGGTTGGATTTTGAGTAGAAATGGGTGTGGGAGGTGTTAGGGCACGAAATATGGAGAGAGGAGAGAATGGAGAATATAAGGATTGGAGGAAAAACAAGGCAGATTTCCGCTATCACTGGTCGATCGACCCTGGTCATCGATCGATCGACGACACAGTTATTTTCCCACTGCATTGCTATTTCACTAGGGGGGAATGGGAAATTGGGGATATAAAGGGGGGGGGGATATGTATAAATAAGTATATATATATATATATATATATATGTAGTATATATATATAATAAATTAAAATAAAAATTAAAATAAATATGTACATACATACACATATACTACACTAATCAAAAAGCGGAAAATATATACAACGAGCGACACACACGCACATTCACAAATAAAAATGAGAAATAGAATAAAATAAAAATAACAAACAAATGCAAATGCAAATGCGTGAGAATGAGTGTGTGCAAAATAAGAAAATCTTTTTGCGAGCTAGTTTTTCTTTTCGGTTTTTTCTTAACAAACGTATGTCGGGACGCACAATTATTGCAAATTCAAGTCCGTTGAACCTACAAAAGAGTTAGAACTAAGCATACAAAAAGAAATAAAAAGAGATTAACTAATTACACTAGACTAAATTAAGAAGAAATAAAAATTAAAAAGTTAACTATATACAACCTACATATAGGACTTCTAATTAGCTATATACTAAAAGTCGAAAGAGTTGAGGGTCCATCCAAAACACAATTTTAATTTGAAGGATCAACGGTGGACCCTCCCAAGCATGCATGCCTCCCGAAAAATGAAAATGCATGTGTAAGGAGGTAGAAGTGAACCATCCCTAATTAAAAATTTGGGAGGGAGGATGGGGAATTTGGATAGGACGGGTGACAAATACACAATGGGCCTAAGAAAAATAGAATTATTTCCCAAAGATTTTGAAATTGGAATGGGAGGTGGTGCACATGAAGGCAAAGATGCCGTCATGGAAGGCGACCTGAGGGAGTACTCCTCATCGATGAAAAGATTTGGAACTAAAAAGTTTTGAACCGATTCATCGAGTACTAAAATTGGCGTGACAGTATAGAATAAATATGGCGACGAAAGAAATTCAATCTTAGGCGATGAGTTATCATCGCTTGAAGGTTGAATTTCGAAGAAAATAAGATCGTTTATAATGAAACTTTCTTCTTTGAGAATCAAAGAAGAAACAAGTTCATTGCAAATGGATACTACGCCCATTTTTTCCTCATTTTCATTCTTTACTATACCATGGGTCAAGTCAAGAATGATTTGTTCCAAAGTAGGCACAAAGTCCTCATTTGGTTCAAAACATTCCTCGACTTCAAAATTTTCAGAAGAAAAATCGTCGTCGGATTCAAATAATAAATCCAACTCATGTTCCCAACGATGATTTTTTTTCCCGATAACGATTTTCAATTTCTCATTTTCAAGCAATCGCAAGCCCTCACCGAAAGTCATAGGGCGAGGTGAGGATTATTGTAAATGAGAACTTTGAAAACTGTCGTCGGGACTACATTCAAAATCATTAACATAAGGCTTTTGAAAGCTATAGCTATTAGCCTCAATATTCTTATCATAAGGATCTTCAAAATCGAAATGACCATGCCCAAAATTTATGTAATCCATACTTTGACTTTCGTAATACTCACCCAATGTCATTTTAGATGTTGCAATTTTTTGGGCTTGCAAGTATTGACCAAAAGTCATAGGTTTAGGGGAATTTTGAGAATTATCATTAGGATTACCAGAAAAATTGGAATAAGACATGCTTACCCCAACGAAGGCACGAGATGGCTATTTCCACAAAGATGATGTGCAGCCGGAAAAAATTCAAGCGTTTCTTAGCGCTCAAATGTGCAAAGCCTGCAAAAAAGGTTAAAATTAAAAATACAAATACAAAAGAAAAATACTACAAAATAATAATACAATTACAATCTATAACAAAACAGTCCCCGACAACGGCGCCATTTTGGTCAATGTCCGTGAAATGCAGCGTCACGTCAAAACACTAATCGTTGTACTCGTTTCATCGCGTTAATACAAAAACCTAAATTACGATTGCACTTGCGATACAAGTATAGCGGTAAGTCGAATATCGAATCCACAGGGAGTGTTCGACAGATTTTAATCGGTTTATTAATTCAGGAATAAAATTGTAAAGGGTGATGGGTGATTGTAAATAAAGGAAAAGAATAAATTAAGTCTACACAAATGTAAAGCGAGGATCGTGATAACATTCAACTATACGGATCGAAATGACTACTAATCAGAATTTTGGCTCGAGAGAAATTTAATCAAGCATTATCAATTAAGCATAAACTTCACACAATAAGGAATTTAAGCCAAAGTTGTGAGAATAAACATTTAACGGAAAATGGTCATACGCGGATTAAATTTTGATTATCGCTATAAACACTAAAGTTGAGTGACAAATAAAGTTAAACGCATAGTAATCCGACTTTAATTCGCACGGGTTCAATTAAATGAAATTTTACACAAAACCTAATTTTCGGAGCTCGAAGTCCGTTAATGGCGGAACATGATCCCGACCCTATTTATCTAAGGGTACATCATAAACTAAACTAATTTACACTAATTAAACTAATTAAGCAATAAATAAGAAACTACAACTAATTAAAAAAGCATGAAACTAATCTACAAATCAAGAAATAAACAAGAACAACTATATTAATGGTAAAGGAAATGAAAAGTTCAACTTACAAACACCAAATGGTTATCATCACAAAGAGATATGAAGAAAAGCTCTCCAAACCCAAACCCCAATCTTTTCTAAACCTAGAATCAATTAATAATGAAGTCCCTTTTTATTACAATAAAAATCCCTTATATAGTACGTTAGGAGGAAAGAAAAGAAAAGGAAAATATCTCAGAAAACAGGGGATCGATCGATCGAACCCTAGGGTCGATCGATCGATGGTTGGAAAATATGCCCACTGTCTCCCATGATTTCAGAAACAAAGAGGGATCGATCGATTAACCCTTTTGGTTGATCGATCGATCAAGAAGGTCTGAAATGAGAATCCCCTGTTTTGATTTCATTATAGTTCCTTTCCGCTAAAAATCTCGTAACTTCTTCGTTCGGACTTGGAATCACACACCGTTCACGGCCACACAAAGCTTAAGAGGAGGGATACAACTTCTGTGAAGATGTTGGACCTGGTGCCCAAAATGTGAAAATACTAAATTTCCATTGAACGTGCGAAAATGTACAGAACTTCACCGGAACGCGTCCAAATTTCATACTTAGCATCCAAATACCTATAAAAGATCAATTAACCCCTGCAAAGCATGTAAACATAGAAATCTGAGGTTGTTTGATAAACGAGCATAAATATAGGGAATAAGATACCCAAGGGGGCTAATAACGCGTATGTTAACGGATGAAATACACAGTATTTGCGTATTATTAGTCCTTTTATGAGCAAGAACCAATCTTTGAGGAAATGGCGCAGCGAAGGGTGGTTGTACAACTACCTCGGGCTCACTAGTGTTTTCCTTTCCACTCTCGTTCAAGGAGATATCTTCGGCCTCTTTCGTGCAGGGCGAATTCTCCTTGTCTTTTGAAATGTCGTGTAGGGGAGGTGATAAATCAACAACTCTCCCACAACGAAGAGTGGTTACAGCTTGGCAGTGCTCCTGCTGTTCTGTAGAGGTGGAGCTAACAATACGTTAACCTTGGGGAGGTCTTAGGCCTTGGGCAGGAAACTTGCCTTTCTCTTGGATACTCAACGAGGATTGCATCTTAGAGATGTTCGCATTTATTTCGACGAACATGTATTCATATCTAAACCTTGAGAATTTATGAATTGGTTCATTATATCCTCGAGATTCCTTCGAGGTGGAGCTACATATGGAGATGGAGGTGTTGGTGCTTATTAAAATTGAGTAGGTGGTGGAGGTGGGACAACCTGTGAATGTGGGCTCATTGCAGGTTGTGGTTGTCCGTAGTTAAAACTAGGATGTTTTCTCCACGAATGGTTGTATAAATTCCCATGCAATGAGTTAAAATTTACCTTGAATCCTCGTATAGCATCCACCTGCTCGGTGTGTATGGCCTTGTAGGCGAAAATCATCGGGTATGCTTTTGTGGAATGACCCGCCTCACAGATAGCACACACTTTTTTTTGAACCATGGATGGATCCGGAGATATTGCTCAACCGACCGTCAAACCACTCTTTCATCTCCATCTGAAACTGATCGAATCATCGGTCTATTACAGTATTACTATCCAAATAGTATAGACCTAATACAGTTGGAGGGATAGATGTTTGTCTTGGTCGGGCTTGGTTAGGATCAGATGTGTCCCATGCTTGAATAGTCTCTGTGACATACATAAAATGGGCCTCAGCATCACAGGAGTTTAAATCCCAAAAGGGTCTTTCATACATAGTTTTCACAAGTTATTTGGAAGCTACTGTCAACCCATTATAGAAGAAAGAGATCACTAGGTGTTTTTCAAAACCATAATGGGGGCATGCACTTACTAACTCTTGGAAGCGTTCCCAACATCTGTCAAAAGACTCATTATCGTGTTGTCAAAAAGCTTGGATTTGAGTTTTGGCAGAGTTGATCTTGTGATGTGGATAGAATTTTGAGATAAACTTGGATTGCATATCTCTATAGGAAGTGACGGAGTTCGGGGGTAAAGACCATAGCCAGTCCTTGGATTTATCCTTTTAGAAAAAAGGAAATAGCTTGAGATTAATGGTATCTTGCGTGGAAGCTTGATCACTAAATGTGTCACATGCCTCTTCGAACTCACGGATATGCAAATATGGTTTCTCTGAATCCATGCCATAAAACGAAGGGAGAATCTGTATCATCCCATTTCGAAAGTGGAACTGATCGGAATTATACGAAAGTAAAATACAACTAGGGTTGACAGTCCACTCGATAAAGAGAAGTCTCTCATGGGATGATAGGGTAGATCTCCCTCTCCAGTACCGAAACTCGTTGCGTCAGACATCTCGCTAGCGCTCGCTTCAAATGACTAGGTATACTCACTTGGTGTCCTGGATGTGTGACTCGAAGGTTGACTCAGGGTGTAACTACCGACAGAGTGCTCAGGAGTATGAAGCGAAACCCAAAATTGTGGTACGCGAGGTGTGGGGGGCTTTCAGAGTTATACTCAACAATCGGGTTTTCGTGGATTCTGGGTGGATTAATATGAGGAGTCTGAGTATGTTCAGGATGTTGCATTAAAGTATTTTCAGAGATGAATTTTATATATATATATATATATATATATATATATTTTTTGTTGTTGTTGTTTATGTTTTTGGATTTTCAGTCAAAGTTTTAGATTGACTCGATCTAACCTAAGTCTACCTAAATCCCCGGCAACGGCGCCAAAAACGTGACGCGACCACAAATGTGTCTAGTGTGCATACTATATAGGCTCAAGTGTAAGCCTGTCACTCAAGTAATAATCTGATAAGTTGGGCATCGATCCTCAGGGAAACAGGACGAACTAAGTCGTGACAACGTTGGAAAGACGAGAGTAACCTAACTTTGACTCTAGAAAGAACGAAAAGGTGATTTGGATTCCGAAATAACTACACTAAATGAAAATTTTGAAAATGATTACTAATGAAATTACAAATAAATGGAATGCAATTATTCTAATTAAACAAAAAGTTGATAACAATTTGTCTAAAAGTTTAACTATGAAATGAGAACGATAGGTTGGGTTACAATCCCCCACACCCTAGTAATTCATTTCGTAGGATACTAGCTTCGGAATTAAAACTTTAAATGAACCCAATCTTTAGTAGTCCTAAGTATTACATATATGAGGGATCGTAGGCCGCACACTATGTAAGCAAAGGATGAGTAAAACAGTGTCGCATTAACCCATACTCACGTCGCATAAGCATCCCGATTACCTAGGGCAAACGAGATAAAAAGGCCTACAACGATTGTACCAATTATACGACATGATTCATCTAAGATTTTAATTCAAAATCCTATTTCCACTATCGTGAATTACATCGGGTGGGGTTCATGCACCCCAACCCTTAGAAAAATTAGCTAGACATAATGAACTTAGAGCAAGACATGGTTTTTAAGGAAGAGAACATCTAATCTACATCAACTAGTTGGAAAGAAATCTTCAGATTCGGAACCAGCAATTAAACCTAATGAGCAATCTAAATTAAAGGGAAGGATGTTACTTGAATTGCAAAAATTGAGAACTTCAATCCTTACAACAATGCTTCTTATTGGAAAACTAGGGTTTTTTACTACAAAAACACTCTACTCCTACTTAGATAAACTAAAAATCGAACTCCTAATATTATGGAACTAATCTGAATAAATAGTAATGAAATTTTTAAGAGATTTACTCCATTAATACTCTGAGAAAGAAATAGAAACTTTTGAGAAAATCCAATGCGGTCCGGACCGGGTGCCCAGGGGCGGTCCGGATCGGTCCTTTATTCGAGCCAGTAATCCTTAGCTAGAGGCGATCCGGATCCTTTTTGGGAAAAAGGTCCGGATCGCACCCCTTTTCTTTACAGCGATTCTTTTATCAGGGCGGTCCGGATCTGTTGCCCAGGGGCGGTCCGGATCGCCTTGATTTTTCATCCAAAAATTTATTTAGAGCCCGGTCCGGATCCTTTTGTGGAAAAAGGTCTGGATCGCCTTGTATTTTTATGCAGGGATCTTTCTCTTGATTCTTCTCAACTTTAAATCCTCGTAACTTCTTCACCGTAGCTCGAATTATCTCGCTGTTTCTTCCAATGTTCTTGAATTTGAATTATCTTCAACTTTCTAGTTGGCTTCACTACTGGGCGAAGGCTGTAAATTTACGAAATCTCCCTTTGACTTTCCTCCTTTAACTTTATCCATCGCTTTTCCAATTTCTTTCTTTCTCAATACTTCAAATACTTGCAAAACTCATGAGAAATACTCAAAACTAGATGTACTTGTTAGAAGGAGTTAGTATCAAAGAAATGTAATAATTACACTCATTTTACGTTACTCTAGATAATAAAAGCCTATAAATTGAAGGAATAATTTCGGAAGAATTTGAGCCTTATCAGTATGTATCACTATCAATACACACATTCATCCTCTGCGAATAACACTAAAGATAACCCCCGATTACCAAGGATGACATTCACATGATAATAACGTTATCGATATACGCACTAAGCTCGTCTCACATGCAAATCTAGCAATAATCAAAATGTAGGGATTCGCTCGTGTCATATAAAACACGCCTCATCCTCCGAGGGTAAAACTTATACTTCTACCTTGCCAGTCGCCCTGGCTTCTCAAATGGTTTCCGGACATAACACGCCTGTCCGAACCAAAACAAAAACTACTTTAATCATTGCCCTATACTAGGCACCATACTCTTATCCCTTTACTCTCTTCGGAAAAAATTAACTCATGTGGTTTCACTATCCGCAACATACCTCTATGCATAATCCACTTGTCACCGGTCATACTGATCATATTAGGGTTTTCCTTATCTCAGACTTTGGTAGGATCGATTACTGATGGCTACCCCCATTGTTCCCTTAGCTTTGTTAGCCCTGAGGAACGTGATACTGGCTTCAATAGCCTTTACTGAATTCACCATCGCTTGGTAAGAATTCATCTATCTGAATCGTTTATATTGGCCCCCTAATGGTTTCCCCTTGCGGCGTCTCACTAGCTGCTTTTCATCCATTCTTACTTCCTAACTAAATCTTTAGATTCCTATAACTCCCTTCACAAAGAGGTGTTAACATTTTTATGGACAATGCGTGACATTGTCACCATATGGATCAACTGTCCAACATAATTCCATTTAATTGTTGTCAACTTTTCTTACGAGTCGATTTCCCACTTGAAATCCTCTTCTCTATGTGTATCTACTTTATTCAGCATAAGATTCGTTAAATAATTAAATTCATTTTCACACATGGACCTCTGTCCGGTTTCCTGTGATGAGTTCTAAACAACATTCAAATCTTAACCTGAACATCGGATGAAGGAACTTGCGGTCAAACTGTAATCCATACTTAAGATCCTTCCATTGACACAACATTCCACTTCTAAATGTGGTGGTTGACTCCCACCATTATAACTTTTCTCTTATGAGTCAAGAAAATTTTACCCCAAATTTTCACTCCTCGTTATCCACACTCCGCCGTAAGTACAAGCCTTTAGATATTTTACCTTCGTTGGTTAACACACAATTTTTGCATTTCTAGATCTTCTAGTGATGGTTCTCCTCAATGCTTCGTCTGACTCTCTCCTAGTCATACCACGTTGGGTGAGTCTAATTTGGCACCACTTTTGACTATAGCAGCACTTGGAAATCATATGATGTTCCCTAGCCGTCTTTACAGTCCTGACTTCTCGTGCCATAATAGGAGTGACCTCGACTACGGTCATCATCCTCTAATATACTCTACAACCTCAACCAAGCCTTGCCTCCTATTGTCCGCCCAACGGCCCTCGCCTGTTATACTTCATTGTTCGAGCACGCCTGAACGCAAATAAGATTCATTAATATATATACGCTGTAGCAGGAGAACGAAATCTCCCCATAGAATTCAACAATCTTAAACATAGGGCTCTATATCAAATGAAGCAATGCTGGAAGCATAATAAGCTGCACAGATCCTAAGGACACTAGAACCTGATGCTCTGATACCACCTGTGACACCTCGCCTAATTAAATACCGGGTGATCAGTCCTTTATTAAATTAACTCAAAGTGTCCGGTTGGTTCATTCTTATCATCACCGTCGAAAACAATTTTCTTTATTAATCACCTAATAAATAATTAAGCTAAGTGTCAAAACATTTAATTTTATAAATTAAGTCCGATTGTTATTATTAACTATGAAACCATTTTCACGAATACAAATGATAGTATTAAAACCAAACCATTCAAATGAAATAACATGCTAGATAAATCAATCCAAATAAAATATCCCAAATCGCTGGATAAAGTAATAATCATAAGTAATTCCAACTAAAATAGAATACCGAAATAAATCAAGAGTACAAATCTCTCTAAACTAGATAAAACCAGAAATCGACGACACATGCCCTATCTAATGATGACTAGATAGAAGACTGAGAAGACAAGGATGAAGTTGTCTACAATAAGGACCTGCAACTCCCACACTAGCTGCAGCACGTCAACAGTCCAAAGATCTAATCCTGACGCCCCTGTGGCTGGGCACCTGTAATATATATAAATATATAACCTACGGGTTTCTTTAACATAAATCCTCAAAACCTCCATTAATTTGCCCCAAACTCCCAAATAATTAATCCAACGGTTGTATCATACTACATACATGATTTCTAACGTAACATATATACGAATTCATCAAAGGACATCAATTAAAGGGTTAATTCAAATTAATACATCAAGTACCCTATTTTTATCCTCATGATCAATATCTTCCTAATTCTTCCAGATTTTAACCTCTACTGGACATCAATTTCGTGGTTAATCATCTACATGTAATAATAGGGTTGTCCTATCATGATTTCTATTCAGAATTTCAATATAAATCTCCCAAATCTCATTTATCTTTCATGAAAACATAATTTATTATCTCCTACACTAGCATGGATTTGTTATCAGCTAAAGAACAGCAAGTTAGATACTTGCCTGGAAATCAAAGTTCTGATCCGACGAATTAGAATGGTATAGGAACGATTCCCTTCCGAACTACACGTTGGCGCTGGAATTGCTGAGAGTGGTGTAGGGTTGGTGACTCTCCTCCTTGGAAGCCTTCTCTCTTCTCTCTTCCTTAGCCTCCCTGCAACTCCAAGGTTTCTAACCCTCGAGGAATCTAATTCCCATCAGATATAACACTCCAATTTTTGTCCATGATTATGTCCTAAAATGAATAATTACCAAAATGCCCTCCCGGGTTACCAGTTAGGCCTAAAAACGTCCCGAAATCCAAACTAAACCCCCGGATATACTTTTCTGACTATCTCGACCCTTTCGAACACATGGTGCACTCAAAATGACCATACGGGCGACTTATAATTAATTCACTTTTATTCCATTAATTTAGTCCCGACACGACACATACGCGTTCCGACTTAATTTCTATAATTGTCGTATTATTCACTCGTGATAATTTCTCATATATTACTTTAATCATCTAGTAATATTCAACATTATTCTTACCAATAATTACTAGCTCTCGTCACGCTAGTAAATATTTATTTTAAAAATCCAAATTAATATTAGATTAATTTATCCCAATTAAATTTAATTAATCCCATAATTAAATGTCATAAAAATACGGGGTATTACATACTTCCCCCCTAATAATGGAATTTCGTCCCAAAATTCGGAAAATAAGGCATAACTGGTAAAATAATTCTGGTTACTTTATCAGTACGCAAAACTAACTTTCGAGTAAGGGGCTTAATCACTATAGCCTCCGCCTCACAGGAGGCTTATTTAACACTCTCAACACTTTATCGGTTATAGGGCCACACCTCAATGATGGCACTTCACCTTGATCCTACCCGACGACATTAAATAAGACGAGCCTATACATCGTTGGCCGCCATTACCTCAATATCATTGGGAGGCCGCACCTCACTACGTATCAACTACTAGTATTTATCTAAACACAAAACTCCCATCCTGAGAGAAACCATATAATCATTTGACCACTCTTATCAGTTCTTCGAATCTCAATTTATGGCATTGTAACTCAAAAGCCACCTAAAATTTTCTGTGGTAATTCCACCGTAGTCATCGGACTCTAACTTGACCAATCAAAAATTATGATTATCCACTCACCTCTAAACATTCAAAGGGAGAATAGTTAAGGTTCTTCACACAAAACCTCAATAAGTAATTTGTCCACCATAAAC
Source organism: Sambucus nigra (assembly GCA_949130495.1). Lineage (NCBI taxonomy): Eukaryota > Viridiplantae > Streptophyta > Magnoliopsida > Dipsacales > Adoxaceae > Sambucus > Sambucus nigra. Next base: position 514,529,519 of record OX422210.1, on the reverse strand, counting down.
AGGTATGAGCGCTTACACACAACTCTACCATTAGGTAATAACTTCTCCCAAGTACCGTAATATAATTTATTAACTAGATATAGTTGCTACGGATATGAAATGACCACAATGAGTTCGAAATTACTTTCATACAACTCCATTAGTCGTTAATCACCTTTCGCCTACTCCCCGGCTATAAGTGATACAACTTGCTCCCAAACGAAATGTTATCCCCACTGCTTCTTGAAATCCCATATTGAAGAAAATATTGGAAGATTATGGGATTATCCAAGGCACAGTGACTATTTCGTGTGATAATACGAGTGGAATTCGCATATCCCGTAATTCGATCCAATATTCCCGCACGATGCACATTAGGATACATGAGAATTTCATTTGTGATTTAGTTAAGGAGAAGGTCATTCACTTAAGCTTTGTTAACACCAAACGATAATTTGCTGATATTTTCACGAAACCTTTAGATGAACTTAGATTCAAGAATCTTAGGAAGTCTTTGGGTATTTATTTCGTTGATTGAATTCAGGCACTTTATCTAGTATAAGGTGATTAGCATGTTCATATTTTTTGTCCCTATTGCTAGATTGAATTTCTATGTTTGTATATGGTTTTATTTTGAAAAATCTTGAAAAATCTAAAAATATTTTCATTTTTTTAAATGCAAAAACATTTTATTTTTTATTTTCATTTTCACCATATATGGATGTGCATTTAAGATAATCGGATCACCCCAACATTCCATCCGTTCATATGACTTTTTCACGGTATTTTGAGACATGACTTCGTTTCTTTAGTGTGCTTAATAATGTGTGGATAACATTTCATTGTTCATTGATGATTACTTTCTTCATGTTGGACTTTTTATCACCTTTACTACACACATGCACGGACATTGTGAATATGATCTTACTTATCATATGTTGAATACGGTGTTGTTATCTCAATAGTGTCTAATAACGAACCAAATGTACTAGAGATAAGTTATTCTTGTAAGAACCATTGCCCCGATTTCATTTTTTGGAAAATTTATTTTATGTTAAGCAGGAAATGGGCTATAAAAGAGAGAATTGCCTTTGCGTTAAAAGCCACCATTTGTAAAAAGAGCCTAAAAGATTAACGACACAAAAAACAAAAGTGTCAAGGACATTTTTATTTCATTGATTCTTTGCTACACACGAGCATTATGATATCTTCAGAATTTTCAGAGTGAAATTTTAAATATGTGAGATTTTGAGAGTGTTATAAAGTAGAAGATCAATGGGTTTGGACAACACACTCTCTTGAAAAAATTTAAATAGTTTGGCCTTACAGATTTGATAAGCTTTTAAATTCATGGCATGTTGCATAAGTCAAGTTAATTTCATTTTGTTCAACATTCTTTCACCTAAGGTTAAAATTGAGTTATTTCTTTAGAATTATCTCACTTACTTTGTGCACCTTTGTTATGAATGTCTATGTTAATTTGACTATGAAACTTATTCACACAATTACATTCCGCTTTCACGATTTAGATATTTTAGTTCTATTCCACGGTGTATTGCATTTGTACCCATAAGTACCTTTTATGCATACTTTTTATACTTTAGAAAATTGAAAATTTTCAAAAATAGTTTGTATGCTTATTCAAAATCTCATTGTAATGTTATTTCATTTAGAATCGTGTGATGCTTAATACTCATTATTAGTTTCTTATCCTTTATTTCTTATGGATAAAAAGGGGAAGAACAAATTAAGGGAGAGTTTATTTTTTCTTTAAACTCGAACGCATCGCGAAATTTCTTTAGTCTCATTTGTTTATGTCATTTTGCCTTGATGATGATTTCATGGAGCACATAAGATGAAGACTTTCAATTGAAGACTTATATATTTGAGCATTTCTTGGTTTGCAAGGGCCTTAGTTGTATTAGTTTCAGGGGTCATGTTTGGCTTCGATTTGTGTTTTGTCCCGGAATAGCCAAAGAGGGAGATTTATAAGAGCAAAATTTACAATTTCTCATTTTATTTTTATTTGGCTTATCACGTTACACCCCACTGCACTTCAAAGAGAAGAATCGTTGACGAAAATTGCAATATTGAAGATCATTGATCACAACTTTACCCTATAAGTTTTATGAGGTGGTTTGGTAAAGCTTAAAATGTTCAGGGGCCATTTTTAAATAAATTTTGTTTTATAAAATATTATTCGTTGGCTCGTTATAACGAACTGACGTGTCATTCGAACGAGGTTCTCACGTTTGAACGAGATCTGAGCATCGTCACCCTGGAATATCGTTCGAAGTATCGTTGGAAGCCGGTCGAATGAGATCATGTATATCTTTTGAACGAGGTGGCAGTTCATTCGAATGAGTACGCCTATTTTTGTTTATTTCAACAAATATTTTCCAAATCTTTAATCCTATATCTTTGCAATAACTTTCCCTATAAATAAAGAAACGAGATTTTACTTTTCACGAGCCTTTTTAGAGTTCTTTTTGTGATCAAACTTTACAATTTTTTCATTCAAACCCCTTGAATCTTTTAGGATCACTTTTTAAAACCAAGAAGAACACAATTAAAAGTTCTAAACCCTTGTAGAGAAATTATCTACTACTGATTTGTGAAGTCGAGGCTCTACGTCGAAAGGAGAATGGAATTGCATATTTCAAAGGTTGATCGGTGGATGCCGATGGAAGATCTGCTTCCTGTGGGTGGTGTTAGATTGTTTCATTTTCTGTTAAAGATTCGAAGACTCTTGTGTATTATAATTAGTGTATCTCTAGGTAGCTTCTAGGTCATTATGCTTATCTTTAACGGTGCTGAATTCAAAATTTTGCTTAAAAGGAATTTTTCCTCTATTTCTTCTTCTTTTATATTTTGGTTTGGAGTTTGGATTCACATCACCGTTGCATGTTCACTTAATTTAAATAAGATAAAATTTAGTAAAAAATGAATTTTTTTGTGTGTGACCTAATATATAAGTGAATGCTTATATCCCCTTTTTTTCTCATGAACTTTATGCTTAAGTCCATACTTAACATAAAATGACATATTTGGGCAAAAAATTACTTTGGCTTTTTCAAGACTATTCTTACAATTTGATAATTGTATGTTTTTGACTAAATATTTTCTTATCATTTTGTGTATAACTAATACTATATTTCATGTTTTATCCTCAATATTTTATCATTTTCATTTTTAGTTCATTAATTTTTAAACTTCTTAAACTTTCCTTACATAAAGTAATTTCATTTTATGTGAGTAACAAGCTAATTTTTCCACGATTATTATTCCCTGTTCAGAGTATTGTTTAAATGTATTTTCAATATAGCAAACCCATTTTCCATAACCACAAATGATTTTGTTCATGAATGAAGGTATTTACATCAATAAAACCCACATACACATCCTAACATTTGTTCTTCTTATCCAACTCAATATTTGACATGAATTAACTAATTTAAATACGATTTTTATAAGGATCAACTACCTTAAAAATTAAAATTTTAACTTAATTCTAACTTTAACTTGTAATCATTTTTATCACATATTTCTTTACATGTATTTATATGTAGTGATAATAACCATAAGTAATCACGTGAATTATATATATATATATATATATATACACACACACACATACCATGCTTGGATTTTAAACTTGATAATAGTATATAACCCCTACCTATTGAAGATATTAAATCCTTTGAAGAAGAGGTGGAAAGAAATCTCAATAAGCTCCCAGCTCCTTGCAAGCTTTCTTTTCCAAATTAACACCTTCAATACCCTCCTTAATCCTTGATAATAGATGGATGGAATGATGGTATTGCAATATTGATATATATAGATGTTTATGGGGACCTTAGGCTATTGGAATGAGTAAGGAAGAAGACTCGAAGTCTTGGTTTTGGGACTGATTTGCTCTCAAGAGAATTGTGACAATGAATGAGAAAAGTATCTCATTTATCTCTATTATAATTGCCCAAAATCTTATTCTAATAATTCTTCATCTCTAAATAATGTTTTCACTTGGTATAAGGAGAAGCAACATGTTGCTTCTGAATTGATTCGCCCCTAGCCCGAATCGATTCGCAAGTGACATGTGCGAATTTTTATTCTAATAATTTTTTTAATATCTTATTTATCTTATTGATATTAAAACGTAATAAATGTAATTGTATAATTTATTCCATTAAATTTCCTTTAATTCTATTTAAAATGCGTAACTTAATTTAACACGCGTAACACGATATGTGATATTATGAATTTTTCTTTTTAATTAATTACAAGATTATTCTATTTAAATTAATTTCATAATTTCTCATAACGCGAATTTAATATTTCAATAAAAATATGGGCATTGCAATGGTACAAACCAAATAATAATATCTTATTAGTACAATTAAAATTATTCATTATTAATTTTCAAGTATATGTATCTACACATACCAAAAGAAATCCCAAAGTCCAAACACGAAGGGTATCTACAATTTCAGGAGGTACATACATAAATTTGGGCATCACCCAAAGAGAGAAACATCATATAGTGCAATCTGTTTTAGTGAATATGACATTTTGACGATATGAGATATGTTAGTTATGTTATATAATGAAATTAAAATTCATGTTTGTTATTGCATTATCAGTCCACTATCCATTATTACACTAACATTTAAAATGAAATTAAGTTATGTGTACAAAGCATTGCATCTATTTATTAATTACCTTAATTTAATTTTAATTACATCTTAAATCCAATGATATATTGTTGTTTATGTCATTTTTATAGACATTTTCCTCGTTGCTTTTGCCATTATTGACTCGAAACAGAAGACCATTGGGAGTGGTTTTTGCGCATTTTATCTGATATCTTAAAGGATCAAAATTGAGTAATGACTTTTTAATCTGATAGGAATGATAGACTATGTAATGTTTTACCAAATGTGTTTCCGTCATCACCTCATTCGTATTGTATTCGTCGTATAAAGTAAAATATAAGTGTGAAATATTCGGGGAAAGGACGATCGAAGTATCGTGATAATATGGTTGGTTTGTTTGTATCATGTGCATATGCAGCCATATAGTTTCTATTTGAGCAATGCATCAATATTTTTTTTAAAGTAGTGATGTAATGGTTAATTTTTTTAGAGAATTTGTCATTTAAAAATTAGGCAAATGCACATTTTAAAGGTAAGCGTTATGTAGAAATGAACTCCAACCTTGCAGAGTTATTCAACTCGTGGATTTTGGAGGAATGCCACCTACTGATCATGTAGCTTATTGAAATTGAAGAATTTAATGTGTGATAGGAGTTATGGATTAGAGCACTCTACCAGTATATTATGTCCTCAGAGCGAAAAGGTTATGAAGGAAAATTTTAAAACATGACGTAATTTGTACATTGGCCAATCAAGTGACGATGTATATGAAGTATTTAACGAGGTTATACATATGGTTAATTTGACACACCAAAATTGTTCATGCAACATGTGGCATATTAAAAGTCTACCATGTCCACACGCTTATATGGCCATGCAATCTGGGGGAATTGAAATTTACAATTTCTTTGAGGACTACTTTAAGGCCAAACATTTTCGAAAATAATATGAGCACCTGATATATCTAGTTACTGAGATACCAAAGGACTTTGTGATTGTTGATGGAGGTATCACCCATCCTAAGACACGCAAACCACCAGGTAGGCCAAGCGTGAAACGTATTAAGTCATCAGGAGAGGTTAAGCTGAATAAGTGTGGTAGATGTAGTTCCACCAATAGGCTGAATAGAAAGACGTGCATTGCACCAATTTAAGGTCATTTATCTATTTCCTATTTCGAGTTTATTGAACTTAAAGTGCATTAATCTCTATTTAATAAAAAAATTATTTATTATTTGACATTGTATTTATATATCCTTTCATATTTTACTTCACTAGCAGTAGATATCATACATTTTTTGGGGTGGGGGTGGGGTTATTGTGTGTTAGATTATACTCTTGTAAGATACCATGTTTCTGTGACATGTTTATTTTTTCTTCCCCCGAAGTTTCTGTGAAGTGTTGATGAATAACAATAGCAGATTATAAAAATTTGGAATGTAACAATTTATTCACTTTGGTAAACTGTACATACGAATAATCTGATGTATGTGGTCAATCATTATTTCAATTGATTAATAATTTCTTGTTTTGAAGATTTTGATTTTGAATTAGTTTGATGCAATAAAGGTTGTCACGCGGATGGTAAAAGGCTTGAATTAGGTTAGTGAAAAGGCCCTGTTCTGTCATCTGCCGAGTTTACCCTAAAATATTAGAAGCTTTAGTTATTTTGTTACCTAGGATTGGTTTTGTATTTTAATAAGTAGTTGGGAGAAATTAGGACTACCAAAGTACTATTTAGGTTTTTGGGTAGATATTCGTTTGTGTATATCATTAAAAATTAGTATCTATGGTTGTTGATTTTTAGTACCTATCATTTTAAACTTATATTGTATTTTTGCCTTTTAGTATCCATCATTACCATGTATATATATGGTCTCATTTTTATGAAATAAGTCACAAATGATTACAGTATCTATAATTTTTATAGGCATCTATCAATGGTTTATATAAAAATGATTACAATTTCTATCATTTCCATTTGTATCTATCATTGACAATTACTATTTATGGTTGTTGACATTTAGTATCTAACCCATTAAAGTAACACCCACATAGTTTTCTGGACATCGAGTTGTTGGAGTTACACTTAAGATCTCAAGAACATGAATGTGGACATAAAGTTGATAGATACTAATACATTTTCTTTTAAGTCACTAGCCTTGGTCCACACTATTGTCACATGCATAAATATAAGAATATGGTATTCCACATGACTGGCCAAAGGATGCCACGATTTATGAATTCAAATTAATCTCTATACCATACCATTCTGAATATGTTTGACATTTTTGCCATGATTGGAATAATATGATATGTCATCACCAAAGAGTGCTCATTATTTATATTTTCTTAATGCTTAGAATTCATATTTGTTGACCAACTAAAGAATTCATTTTCATTGAATATCCTTATGCATAGTTAATTTTATCGGATTGGTATATATCATTTCCTCTATAATGTACGTGTCAGATTGCTTAGAGTATATATTTAGTATGAATCTAGCAAGAAAGTTAAAATTTTTATGTTTAAACATATTCATGCCAAAGAAAAGTTTTACTAATTTCATATCATGATAAAAAAGTTTTAATAGATGTATCACCTCAGTACCAATGTAACTTCTAGAAAATAACAAGCAAATACATTGATTATGGTATGCCAAAGCACATAATTGGACATCAAGATAAAGGCTTCCCGCATTCACCAGAATGACAACATTTATTAGAAGATGTTAAGGGTAAAAAACACGTAGAATAACCATTAAAACTCATGGTGCACAAATAAGAAATACGAAATAATATAAAATGGGATGGTTCAAATACACAAAAACTAATTTTTATTTAGAATTTTTCAAATTAACTTTTTATTAAACAAAATTAATTCAATTTAATCAAGCACCAATTAAATAGTTTTGAGAACCAATTTTATCTTAAACCTAAGCATGCATCTAGCGAAGTATTGCAAGATAAAATAAATCAACCATAATGCCCGATGTACAAGGAAAATATAATTGAGAAAAATCTCGGACGACCCTACCATACAAAATTCACTAAGTACAGAATAACAAAAGGACACAATAGAAGACTTACAACACAAACTCGATTACCTCACAAGCCTTTATGCTCTTCATTCCTTCAATCTCTACACAATGACAAATAGGAGTCCACCCACCTAGTTGTAATAATGTGTGATTCCACACACCCCTTAGAATCCACCGATAAGTTTCAACAATCGTCATGCACATGGAGCCCACCGTATGTAAACTAACAGGCACAAAATCCATCGCATGAAACAATTCTCAACAAGATGTAGAGAATAAGAAATGAGGCAGAAAGACAATCTTAAAGCATAAATGAGATGAATCTTGGATCTTAAATAAGTTGGGTGTAAACTAGGGTTTGTATTTGGAAAACCTAATCATAAATGATTAAGGAGAAATATGAGAGCTTTTTGGAAGAGTTTTAGCACTAAAAAGCATGCAAAAAGACTCATCCATAACTGTTGCTCTGCTCTCTTTAAAAATGTGGGAATTATGAGAACATGGGGTAGTGGGGAAAAACTGATTTTTTTTTAAAATGTGTCTAGTCGTTCGAATGAAATGGTAGGTCGTTGGAACAATGACCCCATTTTCATTCGAACAACTTTGAACGAAACATCCAATGAGATTCCAGCAAAGGCAAAAATAATCTCATTCGAAGTTTGTTAGAACTAACTCTAACGAGGTGCACGATCTCGTTCAAATGACATCACATTTCGTTTTAACGACCTCGTGAAAAATGCATATTTTTCTCTAACAATTATAAAATTATTTTAAAAACATTTTAAAATAATATAATACCCAATAATAGAATATCTAAGGATCAACATAAATATGCATTCATACTTGAGAGATCCTTGGAACGTTGATGATACAATGTGGCATGAAACACGACATGATGATGTGTTCTCTTTAGCTTGGCCGCTACTTCTTCAACACACACGTCATAGGCTTTAAATGTCACTAAATCAAGTTCTAACCTATGACTCAACGGTTTGTCCAAACATAGAGTTAATCCAAGATACGAAATTGATTTGTCCTTACAAATCTCCCCCTTTGGGTATTCTGGGACAAAATACAACACAAAAACCTATGGATCATCAAGATCAACTAAAAGACTCAATCTCAACCCCCCAAAAGAAAACGCATAACTTGAAAGACACATACTTTGATTAACTTTGCTCTTGTATAACCTTTATCGCATCATTGCAAACCTGCACATTCAAACACGCCATCAAATACAAAGGGAAACTATAACAATATAATTATGCATTTGAATAAACCACCCTTCCATTTGTCTAATAATTTATATCTAAGATATGACGTCTATTCTAAGGCAAAAATCTCACCCGGACTAGAAATATGAGAAACCACTTCTCCCCTTTTTTGTTCAGGAATAGACAAAGATTAAGGTTCATAAAATAACTAAAACCAAATTAAACCAATTCTCCCCCTAAATGAATCAAGTGATAAGCATAAAGAAAAAAGAATTATATCATGCAATGATGTATAGTGAAACAAGCAATAACAAAATAACTTGGCAGTACAAGCACAACTAATCCAAACATGAATAATAGATACCAACTTTGAGAAAATAACAAATAATACCAAATAGAATGCACTAAGAGAAGAATAGGATATCAATGTAAATAAGCAACAATAAATATACCAATATAAACATATATCATACCAATTTGAAATATAGCTTTAAACCGATGCCATACAAGGACTAGATGCAATCGCAAAGACTTAAAACAAATAATACCTTATATATAAATATGCAAAGGATAACAATGAATCATAAGAACATATATATGGTATAAACACCACATAAGACACTAAACACAATAAGATTTACACACTCGTATGGGATAAATGTGTCTAAACAACCATGTGGTAAACGGAGTGAAGGGACGTGAACTATATACAAAAGAATCTTGGCCCAATCACTTAAACATGTCCAAGGAGTTCTATTTGACTGCACTAACTTTATCAACCAAAGATTTGTCCTCATAGTGACAAATACAGAGAACTCATAAATGAACGAACAAACACAATGTACATTATCCTAGAAAATTTTATGACTCTTAAATCCATAACATTAAACATGAATTAACTAGGACTCATTGTGTAAACCCATTAGTCTTCAACATATAACTCCCTTAAAATAAACTATATATGCTTTTCTTTTTCTCTCTCATTTTGAAAATACCAATTTTATTCCGTTATTACATGCATAACTCCCCCATAGTCAAAAGATACGTAAAAGGACAATATTGATAGGAGAAAACCTCACTTAGCTCATATAACATATGAAGATAAAATCCTAAAGATCTCATGTAAAGTGTGTGTAGAGGCATATAGAAAGTAAATTCATTAAGAAAATAAAAATCAACTACTCCATGCAAGCATGATTAAGAACAATCTAAACATTGAACATCATAACCAAAAGTTTTAGCAACATGGATACATGGAGTGAAGTGGATTCAAACACAAGGATATGCCACACAAAATGTGTAAAACCAAATTGCTCATACAAAAAAATCTTCTTGACTTTTAAAATTTTTAAATCAATTTTAAAACAAAGATAAATAAAAAAACAAACAAAATCTTTTTGTATTTTTCTCAATATGACAAAAAAAAAACTCAAACCACATACAACTAATAAACCTATATATCTTAAGTAGTAAAGTCGGTGTATGTAAACATGCAACACAATTAACCATTAGATATAACATTGGGAGTATCATATGCAAGCATTCGAGAATCAATAAGTCTAATATGTAAAGCCTCCAAACTTGATTTTTGAATCCACGTAGGTGTCACTTGATGTTCTTGGGTCCTGGGAACCTCGACGAATCTAGAATTAGACTTCATAGGACCATCGCTAAGAGCAAAGCAAAAAAGCCTAAGATGACCTTTGTTATGATAATGTGTGCACGTGAAGATACAAGGAATATTACTTTGGGGTTGACCTTTTCTAATATTCCTAGCAATGGTTGACTCTATCAAAAACATGATCTTTGTAAGGACATTTTTCACATGTCCGAAATGTTTCATTTATTTATGTCGTACGCCGCTACATTTGGCACGTCTCCTCACGATCTCACATGACGGCCTCTATCCGAATTCCGGGAATCAAGAATGCATTATCTCCACTAATATGTCCCACGTCTGCCTCAATGACTTCACGTTCCAAGATTTTAGGGACTTAATGCAAGTGGTACGCAAGGGAAGTCAAAACAGTGAAAAAAAGGCACAATAGGAGAGTTCAAGGGCATTTTTGTAATTTCACATCCATAGTTCGGAGGTCTGGTCAACTAGAAAGTTGAAGAACTCGCCGCAACTAAGATACTGGAAAAAACGGCACCTCAATCCGAGCTACGGTGAAGGAGTTATGACCTTTTGAAGATAGAGAAAATTCCTTAAAGAATGCTGTTTTTTTTGTACGCTGGATAGAATTTTAGAGTTTTAAGAACGTGGGACTCTTCATATTTTTTCCTATAAATACCAACTTCGGGGGAGTTATTTTGCAAGACTTTAGGAGACAAATTTGAGAGTCCAAATACATCTAGTCTTCATATTTTTGAGTCCCAAGACTCATGTTTTGATTCACACATCATTGCCAAACCTTTGTGAATCCTTTTGCAACCCAAGAACACAACTTTGGTTTGTTCAACCCTTGTGGAGGAGACCGTTCTTCTTCTTCATTGCAGCCCTACTGGAAAGGGATAATTCCAGCCGCGACTACAGAATCCGATACCCGAGGGTAATTCTTAGTCAACTTGTATTTTCATTGTAATCCGATTGTAAGCCGTTTTCTGACAAATTATAGTGAAAATAAAATGTTTTGCCCCTGAGGGGGATTTTTCCTTAATTGCATGTGTTTTAATGTTCTTGCGTAGATTATCTATTTATTCAATCACATACTGCTGCATGTTTAGGGTTTGTTTGTGTTAAAAGGGTTTTATATATGGTTTGATCATTTGAACGCGAGCACACACGTTTCTCAAATTGGTATCAGAGCAGGTTACACTAATCTATCGCGTATTCCTTTTTTTTCCGCAAAATTTTTCTAAAATATCAATTTTCTGAAAAAATTGATTTTTGAAAAAGTGCATGTTCAAATGGAGAAGTCATATTATAAAATGCCTGTTTTTGACGGGACAAATTATGCTTATTGGAAAGCCCGTATGAGGTCGGCTTTAAAAGCCATTGATGAACGTGTCTGGATTTTGGTTGAACGAGGGTGGACTCCTCCCACCGTGACTGTTGATAATGTGACCAACTTGAAACCTGACATTTCTTGGTCTGATGAAGAAATTAAATGGTCATCTTTTAATTCTAAGGGTCTAAGTGCTATTTCTGGGTCTGTCACACCTGATGAGTTCAAACGCATAATGACGTGTACCACGTCAAAAGAGGCATGGGATGTTTTACAACTCACCCATGAAGGAACTAATGCTGTGAAAGAGTCTAAGTTGCAAAACTTGACAACTCAATTTGAAACAATCACCATGCATGATTCTGAATGCTTTGATGAATTTTATGCTAGACTTTCTCACATTGTGAATACTAGTTTTAATCTTGGTGAACAAATTCCGAATGCTAGAGTTGTTAAAAAGATTCTTCGTTCTTTGCCTAAGCGTTTTATCCCTAAAGTCACTGTGCTAAATTCTATGGGTAATTTAAATACACTAAAATTGGAAGAACTTGTAGGAGATTTGCAAACTTATGAAATTGATATGTTCCCTAAAAATGCTAAATCTAAAGATAAGGGAATTGCTCTTAAAGCCCAAGAGAGAAGGAGTGAGGGGTCATCTAGAAAGAGGGTAGAGTCATCTAGAAAGAGAGAGACTGACACGTCAGATTCTGAGTGCAATTTTGACTTAGATGATTTGGCTCTTTTCGCAAAAAATTTCAAGAGGATTCTCAAATTTAAGAAAAATGGCAATTTTAAAGATAAAAAGAAATTTGAGAAAAATAAGTTTGAAAAGAAAAATGAAAAAGTTTCCAAAAATCCTTCTCTGAAAGAAAGTGAGAGATGTTTTGAGTGTGATGGTAGGGGTCATAGAGCTTTTGAGTGTGCCAATCGTCTGAATAGAGAGAAAGGGAAAGCTGTCCTTAATGCTACCCTTAGTGACGACAGTGAGGTCGAGACGGTGGATTCTGGAGATGAGTCACCGCATGAGTGTAACTTCACCGCATTCATGGCCAGCCAAGTGAGCACTCCTAGTTCTCCTCACGGCGATGAGGATGATGCTTTACAGGGACACCTTGACAGTGAGATCGATGTGAGTGAGGGGGAGGATGACACAAGTGAGAGCGAGAGTGATATACAACGCGCCTACGCTGAGTTATATTCTGAGTCTTTTAAAACTAAAAAGTGTAATAAAGCGTTAGTTCTTAAGATCACTTGCCTAGAGGAAGATTTAAGGAAAGTGAGAGAAAGAGAGTTCTCCACCTGCACCGCCCTGAGAGAGAGAGAATCTACCTGTGTCGAGAATGAGAATTTGTTTAGAGAGAGAGAGAGTACTCTAGAGAAAGAGAGAGGGGACTTGATTAAGCAAGTGGCTAGTCTTACGAGTCAGCTCCATTCCTCCGTGGAGACTCGGAAGAAACTTGAAGCCCTTGTTGCCCAGCTGACTCATGATCTTGAGAAAGCACGGGAAGTCAAGGTACAAATCGAGGACAGATCTGGGAAGATGGGAAAGATGCTCCTCAGCCCCGCTTTAGGTTTTGGTGATCGTCAAGGAATTGGATATGATGGTGCCTCCACGTCCCAAATTGCACCTGGACCAGTTCCTGAGTTTACTACAACTCCTTATGGTCACCGTAAAAAACCTCGAAGGAGAGTTCGACCAAGAAAAGCAAACCAAGGTCCGCCTTTGACTGAGCTCTTTTGTACTTATTGCAAAAGAAAAGGCCACCTTAGGGAAACTTGCTATAGCATGGGTCGGACACGACGTACTACTGCTCCACCACGACATACTGATGAGTTTTCTAGTCTGAGAGAGCGAGTTGAGTTCTTAGCTGCCACGACTCAGAGTTTGATGAAAGAATTCCGACGGATGTCTTCACCGTTAGTGAATGCTTCTTACATTCCAGCTAAAACCAACAAAGGCAAACAAAAGGTCATCTTTGCTTGGGTGCCTAAGAAAGATAAAAAGGCCTTTGTTGTTCATGTTGCTCTCAAAGCACATAATACCTCACAGTGGTATTTTGATAGTGGGTGCTCCAGACACATGACAGGTGATGCCTCATTTTTTACTACTCTTGAGGATTATCAAGATGGAAGAGTCACCTTTGGAGATGGGAGTAAGTCTATCATTATAGGACGAGGTACTATCGAGTTACCTGGTTTTCCTAAGCTAGAAAATGTTTTTTACGTCAAAGGTTTGAAAGCAAACCTTCTCAGCATTAGCCAGCTGTGTGACACTAACTTTGCAGTAAAGTTTGACCGGGACGCGTGTAAAGTCTACAATCAAGCCGGTAAACTTTTGATGCAAGGGGTGAGGATCGAGGATAATTGCTATGGGACTGAGCCCACATCCTCACTTGTCTGCAACAGCTCCACGATCACTCCTATGGATCTGCGGCACCAACGTCTAGGTCACGTGAACGTTAGAGATCTCAATCGTTTATCTAAAAAGGACCTAGTACGTGGCTTACCATCTCTTGGAAAGTCAACTTCGACCGTTTGTGGACCCTGTCAGTTGGGAAAACAAATTCGTAGTCCTCATAGGAAGTTACATTCCATTACCACCTCTCGTGTTCTGGAGTTGATTCACATGGATCTTATGGGTCCCACTCGTACTGAGAGTCTAGGTGGTAAGAGGTACATCCTCGTGATGGTAGATGATTTCTCCAGATACTCCATTGTAGGTTTTCTGAGAGAGAAATCCGATGCTGTAGATTTCTTAACGACCAAGTGCCGTGTCCTGCAAAATCAATACGGTGTCACTATTAACAGAATACGTAGTGACAACGGCACTGAATTCAAGGAAGCAAAGGTTGATTTGTACTGTGATAGCCTTAGGATCAAACATAAGTTTTCTGCTGTGAGAACTCCTCAGCAAAATGGGATTGTTGAGAGAAAGAATAGAACGATCCAAGAGATGGCTAGATCTATGCTTCTAGGTCGTAAAGTTTCTAGGAGATTTTGGGCAGAGGCAGTGTCTACTGCATGCCACACGGTGAATAGGGTGTATCTGCGTCCACACACACTTCACACTCCTTATGAGTTGTGGACTGGCAAGAAGCCCAACCTGGCATATTTCCGTGTCTTTGGGAGTAAATGCTACATCCTACGGGATAAAGAGCAATTAGGAAAGTTTGACTCCCGAAGCGACGAGGGAATATTTCTAGGATATTCATCGAATAGCAGAGCGTACCGGGTTTTTAACCTGAAGAGCTCTAAGATTATGGAATCAATAAACGTCACCGTGCAAGATGACGAACCTCCGACGGTTATTGATCCTAACCTTCAGTGTGAGGATGAGGATTGTTCTGACAGTGATTTACCTGTTCCTCTCTCACACTCTGTGGACCCTACTCCTGTGTTAGGGGACACACCTGATTGGGTTCGCAAGAGTCATGACCCTTCTGCCATTGTTGGTGATCCCACTCTAGGGGTCAAGACTCGTGCTCGGCTAGAGAACGTTGTTAGCCATCTTTGCTACACGTCCAAAGTCGAGCCCAAGAACCATAAAGAAGCACTCAAGGATGAACACTGGATATCTGCTATGCAGGATAAGTTGTTTCAGTTTAAAAATAATGATGTCTGGGAACTTGTCCCCCGACCTAGTGAGATTAATGTGATAGGTACCCGGTGGATTTTTAAGAACAAAATGGATGAAAATGGTACCATAATCCGAAATAAGGCTAGGTTGGTCGCTCAAGGCTACACACAGATAGAGGGTGTAGACTTTGGGGAGACATTTGCTCCTGTTGCGAGGCTTGAGTCCGTCCGTCTTCTGCTCGCCATCGCATGTCATCTGCGCTTCAAGGTGTATCAGATGGATGTCAAGAGTGCCTTTTTGAATGGCATTCTACAGGAGGAGGTTTATGTGGAACAACCAAAAGGGTTTGAAGACCCTCAGCACCCTGAGCACGTCTACTATCTGAGGAAAGCCTTGTATGGTTTGAAGCAAGCACCCCGTGCTTGGTACGAGAGGCTTACTTCTTATCTCTTAGCTCGTGTCTTCAAGAGAGGGGGAGTAGATATGACGTTGTTTGTCAGGAGAGATGACGGTGCTATTTTGGTTGCCCAGGTCTATGTGGACGACATAGTCTTTGGATCCACATGCTCCCAGCATGCTCACCACTTTGAGGAGGAGATGAAAAGTGAGTTTGAGATGAGCATGGTTGGTGAGCTTACATTCTTCCTTGGTCTCCAGGTTCGTCAGCTAGAGGATGGGATGTTCATCTCCCAATCCAAGTATGCTAGAGACCTAGTGAAGAAATTTGGTTTAGACTCCGCTAAGCATGCACGTACACCTATGAGTACCACTACCAAGCTTAGTAAGGACACTTCAGGCAAGGACGTAGAGCAAACCTTATATCGGAGTATGATAGGTAGTCTCCTCTACTTGACTGCCAGTCGTCCCGACATCGCCTTTAGTGTTGGAGTCTGTGCGCGTTATCAGGCATCCCCAAAAGAGTCACATTTACTTGCTCTAAAACGTATTATTAAATACGTAAGTGGGACTCTCTCATACGGGATTTGGTATTCCTTTGATACCGATGACCGTCTGTCCGCCTACTCGGATGCCGATTGGGCGGGGATGTAGATGGATGTAGGAGCACTTCTGGTGGGTGTTTCTATTTTGGTTATGCTCTTGTCTCCTGGCTGAGCAAGAAGCAAAATTCCATCTCTTTGTCCACTGCGGAGGCTGAGTACATAGCCGCTGGGAGTTGTTGCACACAACTCTTGTGGATGAAGCAAATGCTGGAGGATTATGGGATATCACAGGACACCATGACCATTTCCTGAGATAACACGAGCGCGATACACATATCCCGCAATCCAGTTCAGCATTCGCGCACAAAACACATCAGGATACGTGAGCACTTTATTCGTCAGTTAGTTGAAGAGAAAGTCGTATCCCTGAGTTTTGTTCCTACCGACCGTCAGTTAGCCGATATTTTCACCAAACCTTTAGATGCCCTTAGATTTGAGAGTCTTAGGAAATCTTTAGGGATTTGCACAGTTGACTGAGGGGTTGGTCTATGTCTAGAATAGGATGCTTCTTCATGTTCATATCATATGCTTCCTATTGCTAGTCTGTTTTATATGTACCATTACTTTGTTGTACAGTTTTATTTTATTCCTTTTGCTTTTTATATTTCTTTTGAAAAAAAAAATACAAAAAGATTTTCCTTTAAGAAAAATTTTGAGAAAAGCACAAAAAGATTTTATTTTATTTTTTCCAAATTTTTGAAAAAATCCAAAAAGATTTTTGTATTTTGCTTCTTTTATGGATGAGCATGTAAGATAGCCAAGTCACAACTTCATTCCATTTATCCATGTGACTGTTTGATAGAGATTTGAGAGGCTACATCATTTCATCCATGTGCTTTACATTGATTGGAGTCTTTGAGATGTAATTAGTGATATCTTCCTACATGTTTGACTCCGATATCCTTTATTGCACACATGCACGGCTATATTTGATTATTGCACTTGTCTATCTCATGTTGGCTTGCGTGTTTTCATCTCAATCATGTCTATACAATGTACAATATGCGATAAAACTTGACAAGATTGGAATGCATGTAAAAACCGTTTTGGTGAGACTGTGTGTTTTTGTATAACGGGGAGGGGCTGCAAAAGGTAATCATCTATCCTTTGCGCAAAAGCCACCGTTAAAAAGGACCTAAAAAATGGAGGAATTTTAATATCCGAGGTCCAAAGAGGTTAAAAGAGCCCGAAAAAATTTAAAGGCAATAAAAAGCAATTCATGCCAAATATGGGCCACTTAGGTTTCACCATCAATTCTCCAAAGTTTGAGAATTAGAATGCCTCTATTCAATACAATATCTGAGGGAGTTTGGTTGGAGAATCTAAACGGTTTTGCACTTCCTTGAAAGTCCTGAAAAAGCATAAAATCATTTTGGACGTTATTGGTGTGAAAATCATTTTGAGCTTTGATTTGTTGATTTGATTGAGTCAATATCTTATACTGTCACTCTTTTACACCAAAGGAAGCATTTGAGTTCATTCGCTAGGAATATCCAATATTCATCGTGCATATATGTCATGTTTGTATGCATTGATTTTCCTATCGAATTTGATCACACCACTTCATTTACGCTATCATTGACTTGGTTGCTTTCTGTTTATTCATGGTGTGTTTTTATCCTAGTGACACCCCGCACTTGCTTATTTGATTTATTTCTCTAATTTGTCCATTTGGGGACATCATAAAAAGGGGGAGAAAGAATTATCATATTATGGGGGAGTTTGAATTCTGGGGGAGTTTTTGAGATGTTGCTTATATTTTTATCATATATTGATATCCATGTTATCTCATTTCAAACTCGATATGTCACGTGGTATTTTCTTTGTCTCGTGCGTGTAGGTATGAAGATTGCAGATCTATATGTTGCACACCCTGATGAGAAAAGTTTTGAGATTCCTGAAGAATTAAAGAACAAACGATGAAGACTATTCATTTGTACCTTTTCCAGTTTTGGGTTCATGGGAGGGTAGATTTGTATAGGAAATTTCATATTTGATAATTCGGATTTTTTATGTATGTACCGGCATAGACATAGGGGGAGATTTGTAAGGACATTTTTCACATGTCCGAAATGTTTCATTTATTTATGTCGTACGCCGCTACATTTGGCACGTCTCCTCACGATCTCACATGACGGCCTCTATCCGAATTCCGGAAATCAAGCATGCATTATCTCCACTAATATGTCCCACATCTGCCTCAATGACTTCACGTTCCAAGATTTTAGGGACTTAATGCAAGTGGTACGCAAGGGAAGTCAAAACAGTGAAAAAAAAGGCACAATAGGAGAGTTCAAGGGCATTTTCGTAATTTCACATCCATAGTTCGAAGGTCTGGTCAACTAGAAAGTTGAAGAGCTCGCCGTAACGAAGATACTGGAAAAAACGGTACCTCAATCCGAGCTACGGTGAAGGAGTTATGACCTTTTGAAGATAGAGAAAATTCCTTAAAGAATGCT
Organism: Sambucus nigra; assembly: GCA_949130495.1. Taxonomy (NCBI): domain Eukaryota; kingdom Viridiplantae; phylum Streptophyta; class Magnoliopsida; order Dipsacales; family Adoxaceae; genus Sambucus; species Sambucus nigra. The sequence continues at coordinate 514,510,650 of OX422210.1, read as the reverse complement.
GTTTTTTTGTACGCTGGATAGAATTTTAGAGTTTTAAGAACGTGGGACTCTTCATATTTTTTCCTATAAATACCAACTTCGGGGGAGTTGTTTTACAAGACTTTAGGAGACGAATTTGAGAGTCCAAATACATCTAGTCTTCATATTTTTGAGTCCCAAGACTCATGTTTTGATTCACACATCATTGCCAAACCTTTGTGAATCCTTTTGCAACCCAAGAACACAACTTTGGTTTGTTCAACCCTTGTGGAGGAGACCGTTCTTCTTCTTCATTGCAGCCCTACTGGAAAGGGATAATTCCAGCCGCGACTACAGAATCCGATACCCGAGGGTAATTCTTAGTCAACTTGTATTTTCATTGTAATCCGATTGTAAGCCGTTTTCTTACAAATTATAGTGAAAATAAATGGTTTTGCCCCTGAGGGGGATTTTTATTTAATTGCATGTGTTTGAATGTTCTTGCGTAGATTATCTATTTATTCAATCACATACTGCTGCATGTTTAGGGTTTGTTTGTGTTAAAAGGGTTTTATATATGGTTTGATCATTTGAACGCGAGCACAAACGTTTCTCAATCTTGGATTTAGCAGTGTAATCATTTTGAATATTAAATCCAATTCTACACATGTCATCTTTGATTCGAACGGTGCCTAAAATCTTATCCAACTTTTCCAACCTAGATTTAAAATCAAATTTGACTAGTCTCTTAATCTTTCTTCTAGATCCACTATCCTAGACTCGAGTAAATGATGAGACTCTTCAAAAATTAGGGAATTCTTATTCAAAATTTCTATTAATCCCTGAAGGCTATCTCGCTCCCCCTCAATAAATGAGTGATTTTACCTAAGAGACTTCTTACTTTCCCTAAGATCCTCAATCAAAATACTTTCATTATTACATAAGGCATGTGTTTCAACCTACTTTTTAACTTCAAGTTATCCTTTTTAAATTTCATCATTTTCATACACAAGTCACGTAAGGCAACTTGAAGTTCACTCTCCTCCTCCTCCTCCTCCTCCTCCTCATCATCATCATCTTCTTCTTCTCCATGATCTTCACCATCACTCACTTGGGAATCACAAATAATAGACTCGTATGCGTCATTCATAAAATTGTTTTTATGAGAAGTTTTTTCATCAAGGCTCACATGAATAGCCATGAATGTGGTGTAGTTGCACTCAATAGGGGAAACGGGTTTCTCTTTCGAATCACTATCACTAAGGGTGGCGTTATGCACCTTCGATTTTTGGCCTTCCTTCCTTAGTTTAGTGGGACACTCAGTTTCCCTATGACCATAACCTTCACACCAAAAATATCAATTCGACACTTACCTCTTTGAGTTATCACTACCATTTTTAGTGAATTAACTAGCCTTGTTATACTTATTTTTCTCAAAATTATTTACATCTTTCGATTATTTTTCAACCTTGAGTTTTTTTAAAACTTTTTTGCAATCGTGGCTATATCATCGGAATTAATGTCAGAATCATCATCCAAAAGTCGTATTTCCTCCTTTTGGGCTTTCAAAGAAATTCCCTTATCTTTCTTAGTATTTTTGAAAGCTCGACACAAGCTGTTTGAATTTTGTAGAGTCTAAAGTACCCAAGGAATTCAAAACTGTCACTTTTGAATTAAATCTTTTAGGCATGGACCTTAAGATTTTTTTGACTACATGTGTTTCGAGTATTCTTTCTCCCAAGTTAAAAGACTTATTCATGATATTTATTAGTTTAGTATAGAACTCATCGAAGGTCTCACTTTCCTCCATTCTAATGGTTTTAAACTGAGTGGTTAGGTTTTACAGTTTGGAATCCTAAACTGCACTAGTACCCTCATGAGTGACTTAGAGCATGTCTCAAACCTATTTAGATGTTTAGTATGTCATAATACGGTGGAACTCCTTTGGTGTTACTACACAAAATAAAGCATTCACGCCACGTGAATTATAGATGAAAAGTTTAGCTCATCCTCACTCCAGGTTTCAATGGGTTTGGGAATCCTATAATCACCAGCTTAGGCTGTGGGTGGGGACCAACCCTTAACTACTGCTTGCCATACCCACTTATCTAACGACTTAAGCGATTATTTCATACCTTCTTTCTAATATGTGTAGTTAGAACCATTAAAACTTAAAAACCTAAAAACGACAGACTTTCCATATTCTAGACTAAACAAGATCTAACATGATAGATTAGTGCACCTGCTTTGATACCAATTTGATGGCACGCAAATAGGAAATATGGAATAATATTAAATGGGATGGTTCAATTACACACAAACCAATTTTTATTTAGAATTTTTCAAACTATTTTTTTCTAAAACAAAATTAATTCAAATTAATTAAGAACCAATTAGACAATTTTGCGATTAACCAATTTTATCTTAAACCTAAGCATGCATCTAGGTGAGTATTGCAAGATAAAATAAATCAACTACAATGCCTGATATACAAGAAAAACCCAAATGGGAAAAACCTCGGACGACCTAGCCACACAAAATATACTAAGTACGGAATTACAAATAGATACAACAGAAGAATTACAAAACAAACTTGACGCCCTCGCAAGCTTTAACGCTCTTTATTCCTTCAGCCTCGTCTAAGTGACACGTAGGAGTCCACCCGCGTAGATGCAATAACGTGTGAGTCCACACACGCCTCGGAATCCACCGACAAGGCTCAGCAACCATCACAAACATGGAGTCCACCGTATGTAAACTAACAGGAGTAGAATCCACCACTTAAAATAATTATTAACAAGATGTAGAGAATAAAAAATGGTTCCAAAACACGATTTCAAGGCATATATAAGAAGAATCTTGGATCTTAAACTACTTGGGTGTAAACTAAGTTTGTGTCTGGAAAACTTAATCATAAATTATTAAGGAAAACCTAAAGAGATTTTTGGAAGAGTTTTATCACTAAAAATCATATAAAAAGTCTCGCCCATAATTGTTGCTCCGTACTCTTTAAAAAGATAGGAATTATGAGAACATGGAATAGTCGAAAAAAACTATATTTTTTGAAAAACGGGTCGGGTTGTTAGAACGAAATGTACCTCGTTCTAATGATGACCCCATTATTGTTCGAACGAAGCTTCCAACGAGATTCTAGTGAAGACAAAATGATTCTCATTCGAAGTTCATTGCACTTGTTCTAACAATGTACATGATCTCGTTCGATCTTGCAAAAAATGCATATTTTTCTCTAAACAAATTTAATATTATTTTAAAATAATCTAACACCCAATTATAAAATATCTAAGGCGCAACCTAAATATGCATGCATACCTAAGAGACCCTTGGAAAATTGATGAGGAAATGTGTCACGAAACATGGCATGATGATGGGTTCTCTTTATCTTACCTATTACGTCTTCAACAAACACGTTATAGGCTTTATAGGTCATAGCTCAAGTCCTAACTTTTGACTCAATGGTTTTGTCCAAACACGAAATTAGTCCAAAATACATATAAATTGACTCCATCGGAAATTTATCCTTACAAAAACCATCATGGAATATATCCCCGATACAGTAACCACATCCTCACTCAAATTGTAAACGAGAATAAAATAGGAAAAATTCTAAACCATCCTTGTGAGAAATGTCTTTTTAAATAAAGTCAAGTTCAACACTATTCATAATTAATTGCGTCTGATGAATTTCTTGCTCCAAACTATTTTTTCCCGGCCTTATTGCGTAGTTTTTACAGCATCATATTCCCTTGTTCCAGGTGATGAGGTAAATAATTCTATCAAATGACTGTGCGTCTCTGTCATTGTAGCTGTCTGCAACTGTGTTGATAATGTAATTCCTTCACTGAGTAACTTCACATAAAGCAAGACAATAGAGCCACAATCCTGAATACACACAATATAATAGGAATGGAATGGTGTCTTGTTGTTTACATACGCATAAAAACAAAAAACAAAATGAAATTACTTTTTATATGGTACCTATATCCTACATGTTGTGCACATTTTTGTTCGTGCACCAGTGGGTAATTAAAATTGTCCCCCTTCAACGAGTATAGCATCGTTACATTTCATATATGTTTGTTTTGTTGTCTGACATCCTTTTCATTAGATTCATCATCCCACGACCCTTTTGCCAAAAGGTTCTTAGTATTGCAACTTAGCGTCTTGAAGTACTCCATTATTTGTGCGTGCTAACTATAAAATATCAAGAATAATTTTAATCCCAATGTCTTTATGAATTGTTGATAATATACATTGGTAATAAATATTAAAAATGTATATCAATAGAGAAAACACGTCACATTAATATTCCATAACATCAATGATTTAAATTCATGTAGATACCATCTTATACTTTCATATGTATTAACTTCTTCATAACCGATATCAACCATGTTTATTATTCACTTGCCCAAAAAATTATAATGGATGAACTTGTTTTTTTATCTATCCACATCAGCGTCTATTGAAATTTTCTCAATTATGTCTCATGCCTTATCAGGAAGAATAGAATGTCAGAATATCCAACAACGTTCATAAGGACATCCTCGATGGTTGAATTGATTTTGTTTTTGTTTTTATTTTTTATACTAATAACTTCCTAATATTGTGTTGACATTATGAAGACAGGGTGTGAAATATCATGCACTTTCTTATATTTGTCTCGATAATTTCTTCGAAATTGTTTATGACCTGGACAATATAAAATACTAAATGTTATACCCCAAAGTTAAATGAATTATTACTGGTTTTTAGTGCGACGTTCTCTATGTAAAAGTAAAGTAGAAAAAAAGAAAACTATCAAATGCTCCACGAATAGTTATTATAATATAAATTTAGTATTTCACCATCACATTTAACATCTACACTTTTTGCACAAAAAAATAACAAAATATCATTCCTTATTTAGTCTTATGTCTATTAACCGATTTCCATGAGTGAATACCATACATATGTATCTGTTTTAAATGCAATATATTTATGTCATATCAATTTGCATGTATATTTTATACAAATGTATTGTTGATAATTCCCTTAACCATTAAAAATTGCTATAAATATGCACATTATATTATATAATTGTTAATGCATCATATACTCACTAATTTACAAGTACAACCATAATTATTATCCAAACAGTGTCGGTATCTATATATGCATAAATTATCATATAGACATGGGTACATGTGAATCAACAAAATAACATTAATGATAGGTATTTACGATAAATTGTAACACTATTACGTACACCAAATTTATTATATGTGCGACATTATGAGTAGTTACTATGTATTATAGGCTGTAACGACTCATGTATGAAGAACTCATGCACCAGTCAAACAATATACCATCTAAGATAGCAAACAAGCTAATCAAAAAATATATTTTTAAATGCATTGTATATTTATATATATGAACTCATTTTTCATACATATGTTATGCGGGTATCTATTATCACCAACAAAAAATTTCAAAATAAAAAAACTAGAAAAAAAAAGCACGAGATATAACTACATAACTTACTATTTTTTGACATGGTACTAGGTTGTAATATATCCAGCACATCAACCCTAGACATTGATATTTTAATTACCCTCTCAACTAATAACTTTGTCATATTTTTTGCATTCTTGAAATATCTATGACCAAATGCAGTTCTAATTTTTTTTTTCCAATCATAACAGGAGAACTACTTGTTGAGATATTAAATAAATTTGTTACATCTGTTGGAGTCAACTCAATTGATGTGTTCCCAAACACAAGCTTTTTGCCACCTTATTATCTCATTGGATAATTCTGATTATTTTCAGGTCACACTTCTTCACAAATGCTTCAGTGAAATTTTGAGTATAGAATGAGTTAAACGTGGGCCAAAAGGTGTCTCCCTCAATAAATTTATATGCGCCTCTTTGAAGTGGGACCCGTATTCATGCATAAAAGTGTTGAAGGCTACTAAAATACATCTAAATTGGTTATGGTCTTATGTTTTTGTTGGCTCAATTTCATCGTTGCTATCATCCATCAAACTGCACAATAGAATCGCCCAATAATACATTAGTGTAAATATAATGAATAGTGTTAATAATTCAATGAAACTATTATCTAATAGACAAATAAAAAAAGGATACAAATTACGTATTCATGTTCATACCATTTAGTTATACCAAGACTTGCGGGAATAATAAGAAAATGACTAAATTTAGCGAGCAAATGCATATATAAATAGTATAAGTTGTTAATTATACATGCTCCTCGAACATCATGATATTGTAAAATAAGAAAGTGTTTATAAATGCATATAAATCGTATCTATCAATCCAAATTAGTATAACCTTTACCAAAACATATATAATCAATATAAAATTTGTTTTCATTATCAACACCCATTAGTATCTAAACAACTTGTACGTAGAATTTTATTTAATAACTTAATAGATAATACCAATTATCCCAAGTACAACAGTCAACTTCTAGTATGTGTATCAATTATTTTGATACCATATATCTATATGTTATGTGTTATCCCATAAATATGCAACACCTGGTGGGCCTCACATGACAACATGTGTCCTAATCAACTGTAGCTATGAGGTCAGCCCAACGCTAAAGGTAGTCGTTTAAAGCAATGAGGTCAGCTAAGCAATGAATCCAATCGACCAAATAGTCTTACTGATACTTTTTACCACTGTCAGTTCACCATTATCTAATGATATTAGTAAACCTTATTAAGGCAAGCATATACAATGTGACGGAATGACGTTGACAACACTCACACCACATGCACGTGGGGGAGATATGAAAATATTATTCCTTAATGTGTGTATAACAAACTCATAATTATGCTCCCACTTATTTGCAAAAAGGTGTAACTGCCTACCCTATAAAGGCACACCATCTTGCCCACTACATTCTCTTTCCTTTGAGATCCTATAATTCGCACACAATCCCTCATCGTTAGGGATCGAGGGATATTTTCCCTACTGTTATATTACCTAATTATGCAGTGAGCACGAGAGCTTGTATACCTTGTATATCCATGGATTTTTCCCATTTTAATCAATACAGTCATCACTACACCTATGGATATAGGCACCATTTCGGGCCAAACCAAATAAACTTCAATTTCCTTCTCTCTCTGTTATCCCTCTTACTGTTTACTCTAGATAAGAATTTAAGTGATTGTTATCTCTTTATCTAGTTCTAGTTTATTATTAGTATATTCTTACTAAGGCCCAAATCCATATACTAGTTTTAGATGATAACAAATCGGTGCTGCCTATGGAAAATGACAAGACATTTATTATTTCCTGCCATTGTTAATTCCTATAACTCGAGGAATCCCAACTCTAAGAAAATAGTGAATCGCAGTTCTATTCATCTATATTTTATTGGGCTAGAGTCAATTGATCTGCAATTTCCTTTCTATTTTCACTAAATTCCTTTAATCCTTATGTGGATTCATTTTCCCTACATCGGATTCACTTCCCTGTAATTCTTATTTATGTTTTGGTATACTCTATTTTGTGCTCTTGCGGTACTCCATTTCCTGCAAGTTCTTGGAATGTGGGCGAAAACCTAGAAAGCATTCGCGTTGCAGAAGGAAACCCTCCTTCAACACCTGTTGGTATGAGCGATCTATAGGGAATCCTGACGATCTTATCTCGAGGTAAGAAGCGATGCAAGAGGGCATAAAACGATTGATGCAGACATTTTTTGTTAGAAAAAATAGGCTCGTAGCAAATTCAATTACCATAGCTGGGGGTAAGCTCTTTGACAGGAGGTGCAAAATGCCACCCCCACCTAGGAGGTTACATTTAGTTTCTTGAGACGAAGGAAACATGACTAAGTGATCTATATTGTAAGATAAAAAGTCATATCGTCCAGGGGCCATCTTTACCCTATAGGATGATTGGTTATGAAAATGAATAAACCTACTCTGAGGAGAAACCCATTATGTTAGAAAGGCCGAGCAAGGGATCTGTATTTGATTGCCTTGGCCTGCAAATAATAAGGGTACAACATCATCGAGGACCAAGGGAGCCTAGAGAGAACAAGGAAGAGCCAAGGAGGTCGGCAACAATAAAAACAAAGTGCTCAGAAAAATTTAGATTGAGAGTGTGAGGATCAACCCAAGCGGAGTAGAATTTCCAATAAGAGAGCTCATCTCAAAACTGAGGTTGAGCAGAAAAGTCCATCACAATTAAGGCCGAGAAGGAGGAACAATACTAGAAGAAGGGGTATATATAGCATATGGAGGATCGCTTAGGCGAGATCATGAGGACTAAGAATCTTTTGCAGAGATGTTTTGTAAAAGGGTCCCCATTCACCTCATCAATCATGGGTTATCCAACACCTACGAAGTTCAAACCACCTGCCATTACCCCAAAATTTGATAGCAAATCTGACATTATGTTGCACGTAGAGCAGTACTAAGCTACAATTAACATTTTCTGAGTCCCTGATGAGATGTGTTTCTAAGAATTTTACAGTATAATCATTGGGTCAGCACATATCTTGTATAATTAGGGGTGGCAATGGGTCGTGTCGAGCCGGATTCATATCAGGTGATAAACGAATCATGTGATAAATGGCTCCACCCATACACAATTCGTTTACTAAACGGGTGGAAAAATTAAATTTGTGCACGGTTCAATTGGTTAGAGGGTGACACAACCTGACCCGTTTTCACCCATTTAACTAAACGAATCGTGTTAACCCATGTGACCCGACACAACTTATTTTCACTCGTTAACTCATTTCATCTATTTCACTCGTTAACCCATTCCATTAGCTTCACTTGTTAACCCATTTCATTCATTTCACTCGTTAACCCATTTAAGAAATTCTATGTTCAAGTTTAAGTTTCAATTTTTCACTTCGTGACTCCTGAGGAGTGTGTGTCCCCTACTTACGAGTTAGATCATCTTCTCGCACCCTTTGTCCCACCCGACCCATCCTTTGTCCCACCTAACCCACCCATTGTCCCTCCTAACTCACCATATGGTTTGGAGGTTGCTATTATACCTCGTATGTTTCCATCCATGTATTTAGGTCCTTAACTGAACGCTTCCTTCACCCTTCAGATCCATGGGCCCTTTAATAAGTTCTTCATCCACATCACCATCTATGAGAGTTTTTGTTATGCAACTCTCAACTTACGTGACACGAAGCTTATTCCTCCATGCCCACCACTCGTCTGTTGTGGTGATTTTTATTTTCGTCATCTCATTGACGTGTCACGGTGCGACCATTATCATTGTTCATTTATAGAACGGTCGTATAATTTCTATGATCCCCACCACATCCCAATTGCCAAACCCTATTGACTTCCCATCCATTTAGAACACCATTCTTATAGGGCCCTTATTACCCTCACCTTACGCTCAAAAAGGCCCGTGACCGGTGCCTCTTCATCCTCACCCTTACCTTTCTTCGCCATAACATTCTCCTCACCCACCATCGATCAATCGATGCTTTCCATCACGTGAGGAAATTTGTCTTACTAGTGCATTGACTTTATAGCCTTTACCTAATAAGACTGACGCTTGAGTCTTGTTTGGGGTTGATTATCATCACCCAATTTTTCTACCACCCCATGCTTTCATAGTTCTTATCTTTTGGGTAAGTTCCTTTCCGTTTGGATGAAGACATTAAATTTAGTGTTGTCGAGAGGCAACCCACTATTTCTGAGTATGAGCCATGTCCTGTTTGGGGGTGGTGTTTCATGCTACCCAATGCTTTATCATGTTTATAGACTTGTACACATTTTTTGTCTCATCACTTAATCAGGTTTCATCTTGGATACATATGGTTCACTTCATTAGCGGTTGAATATGGTAATCTCGTTCCTCCCTTTTGCTCTTAATTTAAAAAATAATTTTATTTAACATTGAGGACGATGTTCCATTTTTTTTTTTTTGGGGGGGGGGGGGGGTGGGTAATTTTATCAAAATTGTACCTCTTTTGAAAAAAAATCATAAACAAGACTTTGTTTTTAAAATTTTCATTTAGTTTCTTTTATCTCACTCATTGATGTGAATTTTCTATCATCTATCTTTTAAGTATAGGAATCAAGCTAGAGGATATATTTTCTAAATAGCTTATGTAATACGAACAAGGAATTTTGCACCATGAATTTCAAGACTTAACAAAATTTGCGCACTTATCACGTCATTGTGGTTTAGAGTTGAAGAGTACTATAATTCTCAAGAAAACCTTAAGGATCACTAGTGGACACATTAGCTTGTGAGATTCATGTCTTTCACCTTTTAGAGAGTTTTACGTAATCTCCGAGTCACAAGTTGATTCAACTTTCTTTGGGTCCGCACTTAATCCTTATATGATCTCATTATTCTTCACTAAATTTTTGGAATGATCACTGTGAACGACATCCCTTTCGAGTTGTAAGAGACATATGTCTTGAAGTTTTTCTCGATCACTAGACTTTCACCAATACACTAACCAAATTTCATATTTATCCACATCTATACACCTTTCATTTTTCATATCATCACCATATACCATCCCTATTTCCATAACACCTATTTTCCACCCACCATTCTGAAAAAGGGAAGAGTGTTGAAAGTATAAAAAAGAAAAGCCATCATTGAGAATGTTAGCATTTTCAGCAAATATCTCTCTCAGAGTTCATTTATATGGAGAAAAACTTAAATGCAAATCTATGTTGGGGTTATTTGTAATTTTTAGCAGATTTATCTCAGACATTGATGAGCATTTGGAAGTTCAAAAAAATGTGGAAAAAAAAAAGAAAACGAAAAGAGAAAAGAAACTATAAGAAGAAGAAAATGAAAAAAAAGAGAAGTCGTGCAATTAAGATATTGTGAAATAAAGACATTTGTTCCTCAACTGTAATACACTCTTCTCTAACTTCCAATATCCATCCATCATATCACCATCCTACCTTATCTCATCATATCCTTCTTATTTCATTTCCCCTTCACCCATAAGCATTAATGTGTTCCCCTAGGTGTTCGAGCAAATGAAGGTAAATGTGGTGAGTAACTCGACGTTCTCATTATAGTGATTAGCATTCTTTCATGAGATCATTTTTCTTTCTAAAATGTTTATTTTTTATTATATGTGTTTGAGACGTTTGACCTTGCTTACATTTTCTCACACCCTCACACACAAGAGCGATACACTTACACAAATCTTGTGAGTTCATTTGAGAGAGCTATATCCATGAGATTTTGAAGTTTAAGCATTCATTTTAAAAAGGCGATCTAGGAATTATTCTTATGATACTCAACCTGTTTTGACTGATTCTCACCACACACGTTGAGTTCTAGGAATGATGTGCCTTGAGTATTCACTTAGCTAAACTTTTTATACACTTCTAGCTGGTATTCCTCAAAATATATATCTCGTGATGGATTGTGCGATTATTCTACGTCTAATAAGAGATTGACTGTCGTTTGAAAATAAAGAATTATGTGGGTATATTCCCTACAAACACTCACGAGACAACACTCGTCCTGTAGGGAAACCTATAGGTTTAAAGGTTTGTTGCACATACTAAGTGCAATCTAAGTTCCCATGAAAGTGGCACACTTTTGGTTTCTCATCTTTCTTTCTCTCTATTTTTGCTCGAGGACTAACAAATTTTTGTTTGGGGGTGGTGTGATAAGCACCCTAAAGTACGCCAATAAACGGATCGGATTCAGACCGGATCAAGTAAATTCAAATCCATATACATTTAAGTTAAACGAATTGGAATTCGATCCGATTATCCATTTATGTTAAACTTGATTTGCAACATTTTTATTTTCAACTCTTATTTCGTAAATTTATTTTGCAAATGTTCCAAAAAAAGGATAATGAAATAAAGAATTATTATAATAAATATTTAAAATATTATTAAATACAATATATATTAATTAAAAACATATTATATAATTTATATATATACATTAAAAATATTAATCGGATTGGATTACTAACGGATCGGAGTATATGAATTCAAATCTGCTCCATTTAATAAACGGGTAATCGGATTTTAGGCATGATCCATACCCGCTTAAATGGATCGGATTCGGATTCGAATAAAATTCGATCCATTGGCAGGCCTACCCGAAAGTGTTTAAGTAAAACCTGAAATAAACAGTTTTTAATTGCTAATTCTCGCTGTGATTGGTCTTATGCGCGTATATGTTTATCTTATAGGTCAAATGCCGCTTGTGGAGTTAAAAGCCTTATTTCAAGTCAAATGTGGCAAATGCGTCTTAAAATAGCTTAAACCCAATTCGCATACCAATTATCCCGATACGAACCTAAGTCCAGACCATCCCAAATCCCTAGTGTGTGTGTGTAATATTATTTTTATTATTTTCTACTTTTTGAGTCATTTTTATTATTTTATCTTATTTTATTTAGTGTTTTGTTATTTTATGTAAATATAATATACGTGAGTATGTTTGTGTCATTTACATTTTTCTGTTTTAAAGTTTGTAATTTTAAATACTAGTGTCTGTTATTGTGCGTCATGTGTTTTTTATATTTTATGTAAATATAATTGGTGTACATATTTTATTAGATTTTCATTTATCTATTTTTATTTTAATTATTCTTAGTTTTTAGATTTTTTAAGTTAGTTTGATTATATTATTTTTATTTGAGTCTTTTATTATAAGGTTAGAAATTTATTTTTTTACGTCTTTTATTTTTTAATTTTATATTTTTGATTGAGTCTTAGTTTTATTTTATTTTATTCTTTTTACAATTACACATACACACATTCCCATACACTTATTTACATTCTACACCTCCCTAACCTAAACCTTACCCCATACACCACACAGACACTAAATTAACTCCCCCACCTCTTTTCAAAATACTCATCAGATACTATTCACTATTTTCCACCATCCTCTCTCTCTTTCTCCTACCTCCATACCGATAACCCAACTCACTCAAATTTATGCCGTCATCTTCCATAACCCGAACCCTTCCACCTCCAATAAAACAAAACCCACAACCCGCTGCCAAAAATCCCACCCCCGGAAGTAACGTCATTTGATAGATTTTCTTATTCAACAACGACATAATAAAAAACCAAGTTATCATATACCAGAGTCGATCTCACAGCGTGGTCTGATACTGCAAGATAGAGATACAATCGGTCTCCATAAATAGGATTCACCAATAGGGGAAATTTGCGGAGGTAGGATTTCATCTCCTCCAAAGCTCTTGAACAATCATCATTCCAAATGAGGCCATTTTCCTTCTTTAAAAGTTGAAAGAATGGTCGGCAACGGTCCGAGGACTTGGAGATGAAGTGGTTGAGTACTGCGAGCATACCAGTGAGTTTTTGAACATCTCTCAATGTCTGTGGAGGTTGGATCTTGGTGATCCCATCAATCTAATCTAGATTGGCCTCAATTCCTCTTTTGCTAACCAAATAACCTAGAAACTTTCCTGAATGGACACCGAATGAACACTTGCTCGCACTAAGTTGCATCCGGTATTTTCTGAGGGTTTCAAAGGCTCTGGTTAAGTTTGTGAGGTGGTCATCTCTATTTTTTCTCTTGACTAACGTGTCATTGATGTAAACCTCCATAGTGTCTCCCATCTGTCATTTAAACATCTTTGTGACGAACTTCTGATAAGTTTCCCCTGCATTATTTAGGCCAAACGGCATGACCTTGTAGCAGCATAACCCAATAGGTGTTATGAAGGACGCTTTATCCTGGACAGGGCTGAACAATGGAATTTTATGGTACCCTAAATAGGCTTCTAGAAAAATCATCCTTTCGTGTGTTGTCGTATCGTCAACTAGGTGATCAATCTTAGGCAATGGAAAGTTGTCTTTAGGACATGCCCTGTTGAGATCATTGAAGTCAATATAGACCCTCCAATTGCCATTGCTCTTCCGTACTACCACTGGGTTGGATAACCATTCACAGAAATGGACTTTCCTAATGGATCCTGCATCCAGAATCTTCCTTACTTCATTCTACACCGCTTTAGCCTTCTCGGTGACTGCTCAGTGAGCTTTCTGAGTGATCGGCTTGAATGTTAAGTCAACATGCAATTGATGGAGGGTTATATAGGGATCAATCCCAGGCATATCATATGGTTCCCAAGTAAAAACATCCAGATTACAGCTCAAAGAAGTCAACCAACTCTTTCTTCTCGTGATCAATAAGTGCAGTTTCGATCAAAAATTTAATTTTTGATAAGTTATCATCAGCTACACTTCCTCCAGGCTTTCAATGACCCTATCAGTGGGGTGGACCCTGGCCTCCTCTACCCCTGGTTAGTCATACCATTATTTCTATTTAGAGTATGTAACCCCATCCTAGGCTTCCTCTGGAGCATCTTTTGGTTCCTTTTTCCTTTCCTTCCTAAGGCAGATGGTCATGATGAAGCACTTCTTAGCACTGGACTTGTCGCCATGAATATCAACCATTCCCCATTCCATGATACACTTCAGCTTCTGGTGATAAGTAGACGTTACATTATGGCATGCAACCAACCTCTGCCTAGATAACGTGATATGGGGACTCTATATCCACTACTAAAAATTCAATCAACTTTGAAATATTGCATGCCCTAACCGACAGGACTATCTTTCCATTAGAATTGTGATTCTCCCTATGAAGTCGATCAATAGAATTATTTCCTTTTTAAGGTCGATGAGTCAAGTTTCAGCTTATGGAAAAACTATGGGTACATCATATCTGACTAGCTTTCCTGATCCACTAGCATCTTGTCGACGTCCTAATTTACAATTATGAGAGTTATCACAAGTGCATCATGATGTGGAGTCCTCACTCTAACCAGGTTTTTCTCAGTGAAGATGATGTGTTTGGTGTAGTCGATGTCCTTTATTCGCCGGTGCTTGCAAGCTTGTCTTTTTACAGGGTCAATTTGGGATGCCTCCATGACAATAGTGACCTTCTTTAGCTCCATTCGAATAGCGTTTCATTGGGTCTACTTCAGGTCAGATGCATCATGGATTATCATAAACTCCACTCCCATGTCGTCATTAAGGACATTATTCAGTTTCTGGTTACCATTGGATGCGACCTTGTCAGCTTTCTTTTTAATATGTTCATTGAGATGCCAGCTTGGGCAAACTCCTCTAAGTGTGACTTCAGAGCCTTGTAATTCTTAAATATGTGGTTGTCCTCTTTGTAAAATTTGAATCTCAGCGTGTTATTCCTTTTAATTGGGTTGCCACCCATATTTTTAGGCCACTTAATGAATAGTTGATCCTTGATCTTGTAAATTGGTTCTTTAAAGACTGTGTTAACGGCGTGGAACACTTTTGAAGGGTTATCTTTACTCTTATTCTTGGAGCCGTTCTAGCCCCAATTCTTGTTCCCTTTCTTTGGAGTGTCACTCTTGTCTCCTCTTTTATTTAACTTTGCTCGACCATTATCCCCTGCATTAGAAGGGAACTACATCCTCAACCTTGGCATATTTCTCTTTACGAGCCATAAGGTCGTTGATGGTGTTGGCTTCTTTCGTTGTTAGGGATTGGTGCAGCAGAGATGTGGTCTGCAAACCAATCTTGAAGGATGCAATGGCAACTTTCTTCGAGTAGTCCTCTACCTCATTTAAGACCTACCAGTACCTCGTGGAATAATAATGAAGTCCCTTTTGTGGTTTTTTCTTCATCATGAGCAATGCATCCATCCTTTTAGGGTGAGAACTGTGGGTTATGAAGTGAGCAGGAAAAGCTTCTGCTAGGGCCTTGAAGCTCTTAACCGACCTATGAGGTATCTTTTCGAACCACTTATGTGCTACTTCATGTAAGCTAGAAGGGAAAATTCGACATATTAAGGCGTCATTGTGGCTCCATAGGATCATCGCCTGCCTGTACTGTTGAACACGATCTATGGGAAATGTCTTTCCATCATAAACCTGAAAATTGGTAACGACAAACTTCTTTGAGGGTTCCTCTTCCTCAATCGCCCTTGAAATAAGGGATTTAATCTGGATGTTGAGAGCTCTCCAGGCTAGATCCCTAATAGATCTGGCTCCTCGATGGGTTGGATACTGGTCCATCTCTCTCCGAGCCAAAATTCGGATGTTCTCATTCTGACGATCATTACTTTTATGGCTCCTCTCTTATCGGCCATGTTCTTATTGATCACGCTCCGACCTGCCACGTTCAAATATATCTTGTTTGCACTTGGGGATCCTCCCTCTGCTGTGAGTATTACTCTTCTGAGGACTAAGAGTCCTATAACGATGCTTAATCGTGTCTCTATGGAAATCTCTCTCTATTCTTTCAAGTCGCCTTTACGGGCGAGCATTTTCTTCCACCGAGAGGCATGTGGCCTCCTATTATTCCCTAAGCCTGGCTTTATAAGCGTCAACCAACCTGGAGATATGGGTAGACCTAGGTGGTCCCTAGCTTTCTTCAGAAGTCTGCATTCCCTGGAGAAACCTGGAGTTTAATTACTGGCGAATCTCTAACCTGACCCTAGGTGGGACTGGATCTTCCTGCACATCGTAAATCTGAGGAATTCTGCTGCTTTGGTGAGACATTACGAGCTTTCTATTGATGAATGTTTTTTCAGGAGTAGAAATCGGTTCCCACCGATTGCGCTAATTGTAAGTGCAAGAAATATCACAATAAAGGTCCACGAAAATAATTATAAATGAAGAAAATAAAAATCACACACATATAACAATGATATACGTGGTTCGATAACTTACCTATGTCCACAAAGAGGTTACTATGTCCTTATTAGTGCCTCTCAATGCTCAAGGTTACATCCCTTTGCCCTGGGTCAGGGTTTACAATTTATAGACGTGTACAATTAGAGATTAAATTGTACAAGGAACTCAATTGACATGTGGATAACTCGGGGTGTCCCTGAATATATCCTCTGATATTGTTGGTAACTAGTTTGAGTTTATACGGAGGTGTTTAAGTGCATGTCAAATACACTAATCTTCAATGAATAACTTATTTGGGCCGGACATTCATTTTATCCATGTTGGGCTGGTCGGCTACTCTCTCTTACGCTAAAAATAAACGAGCCCCACAAATAGTCATGAACACAAACAAGATACAATATCACATGCATACGTTCATACATTAAATTAGAAATTTGAACCTATTAACCAACATGCATACGATTAACAAATGTATCCTCTAACAAGTATGAGGTTATCTCAAAGTAAAAAAGGAGTGGGATGAGCCTGGGAACGAGATAAATGTTTTGAAAGAGTCCTAGGCGCATCGATAAACCACCCTATCTATTAGAGATAGAGGGAACCAAATAGGGATCCCGATTGGTCTCTAAATCAATCCTATGCAACTTATCCTTCCCAATCCACACTTAACTAACACTAGGCATCATGGGCTTAAGTTGGACTTTAGACATATATGAAACTTCTTTACCCTTCTTGTTTTGAACATGTTGAAAACGTTCTCCTCACTTTAGTTTACTATTATTCCTAACGAATATTCTATTCTTACTAACATTATAAAAGTACATGGTATAAATTAGTAAATAACAAAATTCTCTCAAATGTCTTAGCATATGGCAATAATCACATTTATACATTTTAGGTCTATGTACATGAAAATTATTTTTAGGAATAAATTTCTCAAAATGTTGAATTTTCTTCAACCTGAAGTAGAAATATTTAAGGTAATATTTCTTAACAAACATTATCATTTCCAGGTTTTCTTTCATGAGGTGTTTGATTTTTGTTCATCAAAATGGGAGTAAAAACATTCTTCTCCTTCAAATGAATCTTCTTACCATGTTTCATTTATTTATGAAAATTTGGGGAAATTTGTCTAAAAGTATATTAGTTATTTGATAATAAAGCTTTGACATGTAATCTCCTATATAAATGTCTTAATTTCTAGAATTAAAGTCCTTTGCAAGATCTTCAATTTTGTTAACAAGATTAGCATTAAATTCTATAAAATTTTGAAATTCATCTTTCATAATGTCCATAGAGATGGTTAAGTAATCTCTTCCTTTTTCAAGGTGGATATACATTCATACTCCATCACATGTAACTCTTGACATTTTGCAAGACCATCAAGAAATTATAAGAGGTCATCAAAGCCTAAATCTACATATTTGGTTTTAGGTAAGAGGGTATGTTCTTGAGCTTTAATTGATCTAAATAATTTATATTCTTCCTTACGAAGGATTAGATTACTCAAAAAAAATTATTTCTTATTTTCAAGAGCCTTAATTTTTTTTAATAATAATATATATATCAATAGATAATTGGTAAGAGGCATGGTTTTCATTTTCTATGGTGGCCTTTTTGTTACAAATGTTTTACTTTCATAGAAAAAATAACATTGTATTTTAACAATTACTTATTTTTCTAAACAAGTGCATTAAGAGAAAATTGTATATCATCTTTTTCACTATCACTAACAAAAACCTTCACACTTATGATGGAGCTTGATTATTTTTTCTCGGATCTGACCACACTTGTTAACATTCATGTCACGCACTAGATCTTACTCAAGTCATTTAAACCTATAAAAATGAGGTACATTTTTAATACTAGTTGAGTATATGTGTGCTCGAAATTGAGATGGATGGGTATCCCAAAGTAAAATCAAATGTCTAGAAATAAACAAAGCTTTCTTTTAATTACTTTTAGGTAAAAATAAGAATAACCTAGGTCTATGTCATAAAATATTTACCAAATAGATTAGACAAAATTTTATCTTCAATGTTAGGTGATTTAATCTTAAAGAGAAAAGAATAATAATGCACGTGATAACAAACTCACAATAACAAAAAACCTTAGGCCAAACGAACGACAAATGAACTATAGTAGGATTTATAGAGATGGAACTAGCCTTATGACACTAACGCATAACTTCAACTAATTAACTTTGCACACCATATCTTTCGCTTGGGGAAGGTGCCAACAACTGGAGAATGCTTCATAATCGCCACCGATTTTTCTTCGTTTTCCTAAGAACACAAAATTCTCCTTTTGGAGTGGGAAACGAACTTTTTGTTCCAAAGCAATGGAGTGGGATGATAAGCCACTAAAATGTGAAAAACACTTTCTAAGGTGTGAGAATCCTAAAGGTTTAAGACTGTATAAATCTATTTTGATAAAAAACTCATAATATAATTTTTAGATAAAAAATCTAAAATCACACAAGAGCAAATTTGAAACAATTTTGTTAAAAGTTTTAAAACATGAAGCAATAAGATAATTCAATGTGATTTTAGATAGAAGTTGTAAGAAGGTAGTTTAATCTGGAAAATATCGAATTTTGGTATGTGTTTGACTTGAGAACTTCGGTTGCGCCTATGTATCCATCATAAACGGAATCAAAGTCAACGTAGTTCGTGGTTTCGTACTATGCACCGAAAAACTCATTTGTGGTGGTTCCTCTGAGAGGTTTGAGGTGGTGAAACTCTTCTCAAAGCAACAGTTAAAACTCTTCTTAAAACACTTTTCTAAAACTCTCTGAAAACTCTTAAGACAAGAAAAACTCTTTGTCTCTCAAGAAGCTCTCTATAAAATGTAAGGAAATGAACTCTGTTTATAGCAAAAACCGACTCAAGGAAACTGTGGTGACACATGAATAATATACAAATATGAGCGATATGCGGGACGCGCACAATAATACCTTAGTCGCCTAAACATATGGACTTTTATCAATATTAATCATAATTAATCTTATTTATTAATTAAATAAGAGACTTATCATTAAGCCCCTCCTACATTTTCCCCCTCGTACACATAGTTAATTTGTTGATGCCTCGCTAAAACGTATCAATTGTGTGTCCAAAACACTTTTAGTCAGTTTTTATATGTTCGATCAACCTATGGATTGTGATTATTGATCTCATATCTTATACTTTAATTTGATGACATACTCCAATCTCATATCTCATATCTCATATTTATGTGATATACTTCAATCTCATAACTAATTTACATGATATACATCAATCTCATATCTCATATTTTACATTTATATGATATACTGCAATCTCATATCTCATATTTTAGGTTTTGATCTCATGGGTTATTCCGAAGGACCTCGTGATCACACTTTTCATGAGAATGATATATTATGAGTTTATTTTGTTTCAATAATTTAGTTTGGAGGACTATCTGGGGGTTGCCCCCATTCTTCTTTAAATGAACATGCATCCATGATTTTATTATGGTTGTTCATAACTCAATTTATTTTTTTACCATATT
The DNA here is from genome assembly GCA_949130495.1 of Sambucus nigra. Taxonomy (NCBI): domain Eukaryota; kingdom Viridiplantae; phylum Streptophyta; class Magnoliopsida; order Dipsacales; family Adoxaceae; genus Sambucus; species Sambucus nigra. The sequence goes on along the minus strand of OX422210.1, from coordinate 514,490,484 downwards.
CAACACATGTTAGGAAGGCTGAATATTATAGTTACATCTTATTTCAAGCGAGATTTTATGCATACACCTGGTGGTGACTTTCCCCACTTAGGCAATATTTTGTGCATACACATGCTACTGATTCGTCTACATCATGATGAGATTTGTGAAAAGTACACATGCTTGGTGACTTAGCTCAACTTTTGCTAAGATTTCCATAAAAAATACATCTTGAAATGTGACTTAACACAACTTTTGCAAAGGTTTTCTCTAAAGTACACTTTGTAAGGTGACTTGGCACCAATTTTGCTAAGTTTTATCTCAAATTTACACTTTGTAGGTTAACTTAGCACAAGTCTTACTAAGGTTATCTCAAATTTATACTATGTAAGGCAATTTAACAGCTAATTACTAAGGTTAGTTTTTGTCTAAAAAATAGCATCCGCTTAGCGACTCGTCCAGATCATGATGAGATCTTTCTAGAAAATAGTGCCTTCTTGGCGACTCGTCCAGATCACAATGAGATTTTTCTCAAAAATAGTGCCCACTTGGTGACTCGTCCACATGAAGACGGGATATTTCTTAAAAATAGCACGTGCTTGGCTACTTATCCGTATCACGATGACATTTTTCTAGAAAAAATAGTGCCTGCTTGGCGACACGTCCAGATCACGATAAGATTTTTCTCAAAAATAGCATCTTCTTGGAGACTCATCGAGATCACGATGATTTCAAAAAAATAACGCCTACTTGGCGACTCTTAAAATAGCGCATGCTTGACCACTTACCAATTTTGGTAAGGTTTAATAGAATGCACCATTGAGAGAGATTTACCACAATATTAGTAAGGTTTTTGTGATATGATGCCGTATCTGAAAGATGGTTATGACTTTGTGTTATCAATTTTTGAGTGACAACTAGTAAATCAATATGAACTTGTTGCGAAAGAAATTGAAGAAGCTTTCGTAATGGTCTGCTTGGGAATTACTAAACTCTAAAGGTTCATCAATATAACCTTGTTGCATTGGTTGTCGAAGAATCTTTAAAGTAAAAAGCTACGTTACATCATAATATCCATTTGCCCCCTTTATTTTATTTTATCTCAAGATAAAAATAAAATAAATTACATATATCATTCACAATGACAACCCAAAAAGAAATGTAAGCAATCTAATCATTACAATTAATGGGATATATCTAAAACTGTCATAATTTTGAACAATGGCTTGATGTTTGCACGGCTCATTATATGACTCAATCAGGGGCCCTTGGTGAAAATTCATTAGCCTGGCAATATAGAGCTTCAAACTCAAAGTCATGTATAGTTAGATACTTGAATGTGATTTTAGATAGAAGTAAAATACTCAAAGAATCTAAAATTTGTAATGAGGGAAAAACAATACAAAAAATAAAAAGAATTTTATTTTAAAAGATTTCTCCATTTAAAAAATCTTAAATATCTTATCTTCTCTCATACGGCTTTAATGCACTTGTCATCTCTTTTATGGAGAAGATAAAAGCTTACCTAAAAATGCACACACTATTTTACAAGAGAATATATGGGGTAAAATTAGATTAGAGTGCCCCATAAAGGATATATAGGCATCTAGTTATAGCGATATGACTAAAGTTTGGGTTTTAAAGGGACTCCCTCCGTGAGCAATGAAGGACTATCGTTGGAGCAAACATTGCTTCATTATAGCAAAGGTATATCGAGTTTGGCAGTAAGGCCTACAAATTAACTCTAAATTATGAAATTCCATTTTAATATATATGATATTCTTTATGCATAAAATATGATTACTATAAAATGAGTGCATTTGGAAAAGATATATCATTACTTTACGAGCCATAAAAAAGACATATAAAAAAATATTTGCTTTCAATTTAGGAAAAAAAATTACTTAAGAGGTAAAAGGTGTAAAGAGTCTAGTAACTCCATATAAGTCATTTTACATTTTCCTAAAGTGGCACTAAAGGATACAATCCTAAGAGAGGTAATGAATATGTTTGTTAAATGATTTTTATAAAGATTTTTCGAAATAACCTCAATGACTAGGAGTTAAAGTATATTTTGGATACAGTCTAAGAAAATTTAACTAAATAGGACAGAATGAGCAAATTCATACTCTTACAAGAATTTTTTTATTAGTTATGTAACCCCATGATGAAATGAAAAAACTGAGTTCATGTTACTTTACCCGAACAACTTCAAGGCTTTTATCATTGGTTCTTAACAGTCCTGAGGTATAATGATCTTTGACTTAATATTTTTAAGAATTTTAAGGATTTCATTATTTTATTTAACATTATCGGGTTCCAGTGACTTTGACTAAATTTTTTTAATATTTCCAATGATTTCATCCTTGGTTCTTAACAACCATGAGTTATACTGATTATTGGCGTAGTATTTTTTAGTAACTTTAAGGCTTTCATTCACTCTAATAGTACTGCGGTCTAATAACCCAATAATTTAATTATATACTTAGCTCTAACAGTCTTGAGGCCCAATCCAATTACCCTTAAATCAATAATTTTAAGAGTTATAAAGCATTCATCCTTAGATCTAATAGTCCTAAGGTTTAATAACCCTTGACTTGATAGTCCTTATACAGTCACGACATGAATTAATATGTCCTTCATAACATACGATAAAGGAAACCTATCCCCATAGGTCAATAAGAGTTATTTTAAGAAAATGAACCCATTGACCCTGGAGAAGACCTCTCATGGGCCTTAACGTATCTTAAAAGCATTGTGTTTGAAATTTAGAATCACTACTTTGGAAAAAAAAAGTCTCGCTCAATGATTGTAGAGACTTTATAGGCACCGCTAATAAATTTAGGGTCTAATGGACCTATATATGACATCTCCACTGATCCTAAAGGTCTTGTAAATTTAGGAGGAATAATACGAAAGGCAATAACAACCCCCCTTTGTTGTTAAAACTAAGCAGTAAAACTTCTGACCTCCTCAGTTCCACAAGGAAAAGGGAGTGGGGTTTTTAACAAGAAATCTTGATTACTTTGGGGACATGTATCTTAAGGAAGGAAAATTATCTCAAGCTTGGAGGTTGAGGGAAATAGAGTTTGAGATAATTTAAAGGAAAGAATAAAGCGTGAAGAACAAAAGGAGCTAATAGGCTTTATTCGTAGCCTAAAATAGTACCTATCATTACCCCTCAAGCATGTTAAGGGTCTTAGCCCGACTCCCTGCCTTATCTATAGTATTCACATGTATTCCCAACATAATCTCACATATGACAGGATCATCGAGTCAATTACCTCAATCTTCTATATCGTTATAAAGATAATATTTCCCCTTAAACCCATGAATGAATTAATAAGGGGATATTAAGTACAATAAGTATCATTATCAAACTCAAAGTCAAAGTCATAAGAAATACCATAAGTAATAAGTCGAGGTCAAAGAAATGGATATTGACCCTCTTCTATTCTCCCCACACCTCAACAAAAGGGTAAGAATCCCATTCAGTGTTTATTTTGCCCTATGGGCTCACTGAAAGCCTCCCCTAAAGAAAAGAGTCTCAACCATCATAGCTAAGATCGGAATAAGATCCTAGGTTCCTCAATCCCCTTGTCAAAAAGATAATTTTTTGCAATAGTATCATCACTGCATGCCTAACGAGATCTTAGTTGAACCTCTCCATCAAGGAACCGACCTTAGTTATAAACCACATGCCTTAGAAAACCAGGAGACCATGCACTTATGTTTGAAGAACCTTTAGGACCACATTTAAAACACCTTAGGATTAGGAAAGTTCACAGGAAGCAAGACAAGCAACAATAAACTAATTTTACAAGTAAGTGATAACTACACTCACTATTTCACCTACCATAGTCTCCCTTGCCTACATGCCTTTATGCATTAAATTATTGTGACACCCCACATATTAAAATAATGGGTGGCCTACCCTCTACCAAAATAAAATGGTAGTCTCATATGACTCATTCTTAACATCACTATTGAAATATGTTTAATTACTAACCACCTAATTAATTTAACAAGCAGTGCAAATTTTTAATAATCAACATACATCCACATTAACCAAATTCATCATAATGCCATGCATAGAAATCATAATAAAGGAGATCACCATATAATGTCTAAAGCTGATATAAATAAATAAAGTCCTCGAATAAATCATTGGGCAAAACCTGTGCATCCAAACCAACTGTATAAAATAAATGAAAATACATAAGTCTGAAAAAAAGGGCAACATGCCCAACTGATAATTGGAATAAATAACCTAGTCTCGATAGAAATAAATGAAGCGACTACTCTGAATCCTACAAGACTCCACTTCAGCGGTAGCTACGTCCCTAGAAAGAATCATCGTCCTTGGCATCCCTGTGGCTGGACACCTAAAAGTTTTGAAAATAGATTTGACATGGGTCAAAGCCCAAAACTTTTGAAAAATATCTTGCAAGTGTATAAGATGCGTAAATGAAGATGTTAAGCACTTTTCATATTAATAAACCGGTAGCGCACTCTCTTGAGTCACCCCTTATCTAAAATATGCACTTAACGTACTATCTTAACCCGCCTGGTTACGCTACCCAGTCTAATGAGCCTTACCACTTATTGTACATACTATACCATCTTACCCCGAGTATAATATCTATCTTTAGTTCATTAATTAGTTTTCACCATTACTAAATGAATACCTAATTAAATTATCACAATTTAATATTTAATTTTACTCCAGTTATTTAATTCCACAATCACCTTTATAATTTATTAATTTTTATCCAATAACTGTTACTAGTTATCTAAACAGTAATCACCTACTACCAACCCGTATAATTGTCTGAACATAAATATACATAATAATATACTAAAACAAGCACACATATGTCGTATATAGTCGCCATCGCTTAGAGTAAGAGCTCACTGGATGGGGGTATCTACAATGCTATCATTATCTAAGGCATGCTCACATCATTGTGACACCCCGCTTATTTCAACCACGGGTGATAAGTCCTTCATTAAAATAAATAGGAATCTCATCTGGACCATCCGTAGCATCACTGTCCAAAACTTTTTAATTTACTAACCACCTATGATAAATTGAGCATGTGTCAAATTTTATCTTTCATTAATAACAACATTTGGAAACTAAATACGATAACTAACCCATCAAAATAGTAATAACAATATGAATCCATCATAAGATAAATAACAAAACAAATAATACCGAATAAACCATCGGTCCAAAAGTCTAATAAAAATCTAATAGAAATAATAAACCTGAATACACAGTCTAAACTAATATAAAAGAAATAGTTAAAGGGGCAACACCCCAAACGAATAACTGAATTTGAATCCTACTCTAGGAATGAAGTAACTGAAGCGTCTAATCCAAATCCTGCAAGCATCCAAAAGTGTTGTAGATACACATCCCTGGAATGAATCATCAAGCTCTACGTCCTTGTGGCTAGACACATAAAAGGTTTTGAAAATATTTTGCAAGACGAGTCAGATCCCAAAATATTTAGGAAATCTTTAGCAAGTATTTATCACAATTTAAAAATTAGTTATTTATTACATATGTTAGTTCAACGTACACTCTCTTGAGTTCCTCACCTTTCAACTAATGTGCACGCCTAACGCATCCTACCTAGCTATGCCACCCATCCCAACTAGGTCTCCTAAAATTATCTATCCGATAACATGTTTGGATCCCCTGTACCGCCCATACAGTACGCTACTCATTACGTCTTTAGTTACGTGTCTCTTTAATTAACTTCTCTCGTACCGCCCATACAGTACACTATCGTAATATTAATAATTAACATGTCTCGTAGGTTATTATTCATTATTACTAACATTTCACTTATGTTATCATTAAACCATTTCATTAAGTTGTTCTACTTAAATCATCTTTTAGATATACGTTATCTAACTTTACAACCATCAGACAATAGGTAGAATATTGTTTAATTACATCACATTTAGATATACGCTATCTACAACTACTACTTTCACACACAAGTATGATAAATACACATGTATGTATAGATATATCACGCAATTTATATACAAAACTCCAGTAGCACCGGGCTAAGAACTGTGGTGCGAGTCTTCATACTCTGCTATCAATTTCACGTACCTCTCGTACCCACTCAAGGACTAGCGGTCCAGATATCACCCTCGAACCATAAATCAAATCAACACATATTGGAGGCGAACATAGTTCCATGCCTATGGGTCACGCACATACCTAACGTACCCAATTGATCGTCGAAACTATCATACAATCAGATAGCATGTACCTAAGTTCTATGTTCTGGATCATAAATTTAGACCTTGCTGGAATCGTCAAGGTGGGATCGCCCACTGCGGGAAACCTCCGGATAGCAGGCAATGTAGGTATGTTCACACCCATTAGGAAGCACATAATAGGCATACACACAACATATCCATATGTCTCATATAGGCATACACACCACCCATATAAATATTCTGTATAAGTAAACACACAACCTATAAATATCATCCATTTAGATATACACTCAATCAATAAATATCATTCGTATAGGTATACACTCAACCTATAAACATAATTCGTACGTAGTATATATCTCCCGAATACTCATCGTGTTATAAATTTACGATTGTTCTCATTATCGTATTTATCCGAGTATAAATATACTCTAAGGGCCTAAGTTAGTGTGACACCCTGCCCAATTAAATACCGGGTGATCAAGACTTTATTAAATTAAAACAGGATTTATAACATGGTTCATTCTCAGCATCACCGTCGAAAACCAAATTAATTACTAATCACCTATCACTAAATTAAGCTGATGTTAAATTTTATCTTGCATTACATACAACAATTAATAAACATAAACAAACTAACTTAAACCATCCACAACATAGAGAATCCAAACCATAATAAGATATCATAATTAAACACCATGCCGATATAATCATCGACCAAAAATCCAAAGCGAACTGATAATCCAAAAATGAAAATGAACTAATGTTTAAACTGAAACTGATATAGTACTGAAGGACAACATGTCCATAATTAAATATTAAACTTAAATCCTACACTAAATCAGAATAGATATGGAAGCGTCTAATCAAAGTCTTGCGAACATCCACCCGTGTCGCAACTGCGTCTCCCTGGAACAGAATATCAAGTTTGGCGCCCATGTGGCTGGACATTTAAAAGGTTTTTAAAAATATTTTATAGCAAGGAGTTAGAACTCAAAACATTTAAAAAATATTTAACAGGAGTTTATAACAGCTCAAAAATCAATTATTGATTACACATGTTTGGTTAGTGTACACTCTCTTGAGTTTTTCTCACCTCTCAACTATTATGCACACCTAACGTTTCTACTTATCCCACCTAGCCATACTACCCAAGGTAACAAGACATAAGTATATAACCGGACTATTGACCCTTCTAAGTCCCCATACCGCCCATATAATACACTAATTAGTTTAACATCTCTCGTATGTTATAATCATTACCAGTAACATTTCCCACATGCCATCTGTTTATAATTTAATTAAGCCTCTCCACTTAATTCCATACTGAGATACATATCATCCAATGGTCTACTATTGCGCACAAGTAGATTATTCGCTTGGTATATATTTCATACATAATTTATATATTATAAGTGCATACATTGCTATAATGTCCCTGTATCACACATTAATTACTATTATTTCGAAATGTCTCATCGAACTTGGTGCATAATGTCTCATCGAACATGGTTTGGAATGTCTCATTGAACATTATTTGAAATGTCTCATCAAACTTGGTTCGAAATGTCTCATCAAACTTGGTTCGGAATGTCTAATCGAACTTATCAAATAAGTACATAATAGGTATTCATTCCACCTATAATTGTAGATACCCCATTCTATTACCCCTAAACTCTCCTTAGGTCCCTAACACCTCCCTTCATCATTGCAAACCCAGGTCATACCCCGAGTACCGACCTAAAGGCCATCGAACGCTCCCAGGCTTCGTTTGACCAAAAGTCAAACTCTTCAGCTCGATCGAGACTGAATGAATCTTTAAAGGGCACTAAACCCCCTTTCCAACGGTCCATCCTGTGCATGATTCTGAGGTACCATGCGGACGAACGACCCATTTTCACCCGAAACCTGATCTAGAGGCCATCGGGCTCTCTCGGGATCCGTTTGACCTAAGTCATCTCTTCAGATCGATCGAGACTGAATGAATATTCAAAGGGCACTGAAACACCTTTCCAATGGTCCTCTCCGTGTGCAATTCCGACTTACGGTACGGACGAACGATCCGTTTTACTCTGAGAGGTCACCATATGCTTCTAGGGACCAATTGACCAAAGTCAACTCCAAAACCAGGTCAAACTCTTTGGAATGATGAATTAAATCTCCTAACCTTTCCAATGGTCTACCCCATGTGCGATTCTGACTTACCATGCGGATGAACGACCCATTAGCGTCCAAAGTTTTCCCGTCCAAAGGACCGATGAGCTCTTCCAAGCCACATTTGACCCAAAGTCAACTCCCGAACTCGGAAGAAGTCCAAAGGACTTTCTAAGGTCTATGAATTACCTTTCCAAGGGTCCACCCCGTGCACAATTTAGATCAACAGTTTGCGCTCAACGATCGATTTCTCAAAAAGGCTTGAAAGAAGCTGCCAAACGACAGGTCCCAGACCCTGCCTATCGGCAGTGTGCCTCAACGCACCTGCCGATTGGCAGGACCAGGGCTATGCCGATCGGAAATGCCCCGGGATTATAAAAATGAGGTCGTGACCTCATTGCAAAGGGATCCTAGATCAGATAGACATCACTACCAGCAAATCCAGAAAACCTCTCACGAAGTCAGCGTGATTTCCACATCCAAATCCCTTTCCAACCTTCATTTTTCATCATCCTTTTCATCAAACTTGGTGAATTCATTACCCTCCATCACCATCCAAGTTCAAGTTCTTCTCTCCAACACTCAAGATCAAGCTCAAGATCTTCAAGAAGGTCCAATTTTCTCAGTTCTCTCCTTAAATTCTCATAAGTTCGAATTAATTTGTTTTATTATTTAGCGCTTTTATTCTCTCATATCTCATCTTACATATCCTAATATACTTTTTATTTAGTATTATTGAACATCTCTTATTTTTATACAAATAAAAAACCCAAAAAATAAGAAAAAGAGGGTTTGCTAATAAATTCCAAATGAGGATTCTCATTTTTTTCTTACACTTTTCTCACAACTAAAACACTTTTTTACACACACAACACACAAATAAGAGAAGCCCCCGATTGGATTTATGGGATAAACCCCACCCCTCTTTTTGCATGCGAACTACGTGAACTTTGATGCCTTTATGGGCAACGTAGGCATCTCGGGATAAAACCCGATACTCGATTCCTATTCTCACTTTTTCTCTCATTTTTATTTTCTATAAACTCAACTCTCTTAGATTACATATATTTATATATGCATATATTTGTTCTTAGTGGCGTATTATTCCACATACGTTGTCGTTCCATTATAACGATCAACGCAAGGACAATCGCATAAATCCCATTTTCTAATATTATTTCTATGAACCGTCCTACGGATGACTCGCTTTATCTCTTCCATGATACAAGTCAAGGATTCCTATCTTCACTATATATACACATGCAAAATAAAGGAAAATAACAAAAACCCATGAGAGACCGTAAGGGTGGAATGGGTTCCTAACACCGTCCCATTTCGTAACTTAGCCTCCGAACCCTTCTCGAATCATTTTAGTTTCGTATGTATTAGTATGTCCTTGGATTCTGTCCTTCGGTATGGCTCCCTTTCTTTTGTCTGTTTTGAGTAAAATAGACTAGCGACTCCATCTTTCTACATTTTTCAACTCATCAACGATGCCGGCCAAAGTGCTCCAGAGAGGGACGCGCGGGGCCTAGGATCCTCACTCCACCCGCCCGCCGCAAGGATCGAGGATGGCCATAATAATTCAATCAATAGGTATACACACAACCTGATTATTCATACTCGTACTTGGTATATTTCTCTCGCGTACTCACCGTACATACTACTTTACGATATACCTCACTATCGTATTTATTCGAGTATTCACATAACTCTAAGGGTCCTGGTTACCCCTTTGTTAATTTCAGTAGTTAACTCTCTCTTGACATGCTGGTCATCTATTTGACACATTATAAATTCCCGTAATTCGTTATCTTTCTCTCCGACAAATTATGACATAATTTAACCCAATTCATCCCCATCTTAAATCCTCTCAATAAGACTAAATCACCACCCTATCATAGGCCTACCGTAGTATAATAAATCATATATTATATTTTAACAATGTCCCAAAAGCTTTCCCAACAAACATTTAGGAGTTATAGGGTAAAAAAAGGAACTTTAGTAATCTTTTAGGGAATCCAAACCGGTCCGACGCTCTGGATCGAAACGTTTTAACGTTTTGGACTTCGTCTTCATCCTTACGAACTTTCATTTTTCACAATTAACACCCACATAACTTACATTATTCTTCACCAAACTCGAGACCAATTGTCACCAACCCTTTCTACATGCATTAAGGTGATTTATAATGTAAAATTATCATCAATACATCACGATTTCAATTCAAGATCAGATTATCCTTAAAATCGCCATAAAAACCGTAGTTTATGTGTTCTTCAAGTTTGTTCATCAAGAACCCAGATTAATTCATGAATATGAATACTTAACTTCTATTTTATTGTCCTTTACAGATGTTAATTCGAACTACATGTAATTCCTACCCAAACATGCATTAAAATCTTTCTTCCTTATTAGAATCATTGATTTAATACAATCTATATTGAAAACCCACATGGGTATTATAGCATCAAAAAGCTTGTATATAAAGACTTGCCTTAATATATGGGGTCTGATTTCATGATGGTGATGATGGACTTGTGTTCTTCTCTTCCAATACCCTCTCCCCGATAGATTGTGTTGCAAGAACAAGGTGAAGGGCTTCAAAATTCTCCTCAAAAGCTCCAAAATTCTTCTCCTTTTCTTCTCTAATGTTCTCTCTGTGTTTTCAACATTGTTAACCCTAACCCCTTCTATCTAATATCAGATATAGGGTTGTAAATTTCGTAGGACTTTAAACCTCCTTATGTAAAATGACCAAAATTTCCTCAATCGGTGCCGATTTGGCCAAAAATTGATCCAGGACCCAAACAATACCCCCAGGTACACTATTTTAACTATTTTGACCTTTTTGGAATCATTTGTGACATCTAAATTATCATCCGAGTTGCTTAAAATATATTTCCTATCTTAACTCAATATAATCTACATACAACTCCCAGTTGAGATATAAACAAATACGCCCATAACACTTGTTATGACGTAATTCAATAATCATCAATTATTTACTATTCATACTTAGTAAATTTCATTTCATAATATTAATCAATATCTATCTCTCGATTAATATATAACCTCACATTTATTATTTAATCACATTAAATTATGACACACGTGTAATTTAACTAAAATGTATTTTTCCAATTAATTTTTGAATTAATTAAATCTCTAATACATTAAAATACAGGGTATTACATACTCTCCCCTTATAAGGAATTTCATCCTCGAAATTAGGACATACCTGCGGTGAATAACTCTAGATATTGCTCTCGCATATCATCCTCCCGCTCACATGTCGACTCATCAGTATTGTGGTGTCCTCACAGAACTCGCACTAACGGCAGCACCTAGGACCACTGATTATGCTCACTACGATCCAGAGTAGCCATGGGTCTTTCCTCGTACGAGACATCTGGATGGAAATCGATCTCCTCAAGTGGAACATGCCAAAAATCCCTCTGGCTCCTCCGATATTTCTTTAGCGATGACACATGGAACACGTCGTGTATCTGGTGAAGATGCTATGGTAAACCCACTTTGTAGGCCACTGATCCAACTCTCTTAATCACTGGAAATGACCCCACATACCTCGGCGCTAGTTTACCCATCTTATCAAACCTCTGGATCCCATTCATAAGGGACACCCGTACTAACACCTAGTCACCAACCTCTAACTCGGTGTGCCTATGGTCTGCCTCACCATAACTCTCCTGCTTGTCATGAGCTATCTAGATACGTCGCCAAATCAGCTCAATCTTGGCCGTAGTCTCTTGTATCATCACAGGTCCCAATAACTTGTTGTCCCCACCTCTAGCTAGTAGGTGAGCGAACAACAAGGTTTCCCATATAATGCCTCGAATGATGCCATGCCAAAAGTTAGTAAGAGTTAGTATATGCAAACTCTACCAATGGAAGGTATCGCTCCCAACCTCCCCCAAAGTCTAGGATGCACATCCTCAACATGTCCTCTAACATTGATTCACCCTCTCGGTTTGTCCGTCTGGCAGTGGGTAATAAGTCATACTCAATCTCAAGTCTATACCCATGGCCTCCTGAAAGCTCTGTCAGAAATGGGACCCAAAGATCTTATCTCTATCAGTCACAATGTTAATCGGTACCCCATACAGCTTAATAATATCTTAAATGAATAGCTGTGCATACTGCATCGTCTTATAGTCGGTACGAACTGGCAAGAAATAGGCCACCTTGGTCAGCCTATCCACTATCACCCAAATGGAATTGTGACCTCACTGTAACGTTGGCATGCCTGTAATAAAATCCATTGAGATGCTTTCCCACTTCCACACAGGAATCTCTAGTGGATGTAGCATCCCTAAAGGCCTCTGATGGTCAACTTTCACAAGCTTTCAAGTAGTACACTTCGAGACGAACTCTGCTATGTCTTGCTTCATCCCTGACCACCACTATTGTCTCCTCATGTTCTGGTATATCTTATCCCCACCAGGATGTACTGAAAACCTCAAACCGTGGGACTCAAACATCACTACATGTCTCAAATCCTCATCCTTTGGCACTATAAATCTCCCATCAAGACGTAGGCCACCCTATGAGCTAACCGAATAAGACTCCGCACACTCGGCTAATAACTGACGTACTCGGTCCTAACAAAACTAGTCATATGCCTGTGCTTTCACTATCCTCATCACTATCTCGGGAGTGATAGTCAAAACTTCCATACACACCTTGACGATCTCATCATTATGCCAAAGTTTATTCCACTTTGCTTTCCAGACCTCTGCCAACTCCCCCGTAGGTCATCGGCTCAATGCGTCTGCCACCATGTTAAACGTACCAGGATGGTATTGGATATAAAACTAATAGTCCTTCACGAATTCTTGTCACCAATTTTGCCTCATATTCGATCCTTCTATGTGAAGATATACCGAAGTGACTTATGATCGGTGAACAATGTGAACTACTCTCCCAAGAAATAATGTCTCCATATCCTCAAAGCAAAAATGATCGCTGCTAACTCAAGGTCGTGGGTGGGTAATTATTCTCATAGGGCTTAAGTTTTCGGGACGCATAAGTTATAGCCCTCTCCTCCCGCTTAAATACACCACCAAGTTCCTGTAAAGATGCATCCGTGTAGACCCAATACTCCACCCCAATCCTAGGCCATGGAAGTACTGGTAATGAGGTTAACTTATCCTTCAGCTCATCAAAGGCTAGCTGACAGTGATCACTCTATACAAATGGCACTCCCTTACGATTCAGGTTCGTCAAAGTACCCAAAATCTTCTAAAACCCTTTAATGAATCAGCGATAATACCCGACCAACCCCAAGAATCTACGAATCTCTATCAGTGTCGTGGGTTGTCCCCACTCCCACACCGTTGACACCTTACTCGGATCTACTGTAATACCCCTGTTCGATACGATGTGTCCAAGAAACTGTATCTCTCGTAGCCAAAACCCACACTTCTCGAATTTGGCATACAACTAATGGCACCGAAGTGTCTTCAAGACCCTACATAGATGCTCCACATTCTCCTCCTCCGTACGAGAGTAAACCAGAATCTCTTCTATAAAAACGATCACGAACTGGTCCAAAAACTCCATGAATACTCTGTTCATGGGATCCATGAACACTGTTGGTGCATTGGTGAGTCCAAACGGCATCACCCTGAACTCGTATGACCCACACCGCGGCAGGAAAGCGGTCTTGGTAACATCCTCCTCCCGAATACGTAACTGCTGATAACCCGATCTTAAATCAATCTTTGAGAAATAGGCACCCCCTCTCAACTGATCAAATAGGTCATCAATCCTTGATAATAGATACTTATTACATATTGTGACTTTGCTTAACTCCTTATAATCCACACACAAGCGAAGCGAATCATCCCACTTTTTCACAAACAACACGAGTGCACCCCTCGGCTATGTGCTCCGCCGAACGAAACCCTGACACAAGAGCTACTGAATCTGATCCCTCAACTCTCGCACCTCTGAAGGGGACATACAATACGATGCACTGGAAATTGACCTCATAATCAGTGCTAAATCGATGACAAATTTTATTTCTCGGCTTGATGGCAGCCCGAGTATCTCCCGAAATAAGTCCTTGAACTCCCTCACTATCGGAATTGACTCTAATGGTACCAATCTCTCATGCGAGGTATCCGCCTCAATGTAATATAAGTGAGTGCATGATCCTCCCTCGAGTAGAGGCATCGTCACTAGGATCATCTATTGCCTCAAAATGGATAACACTATGGTTGTCTCGTAGCAATCTATTATCTCTCTGTAGTCAACTAACCAGTCCATCCATATAATAACATCATACCCCCTCTGTATCTAGCACTAGGAGGTTATCTACTAGACTCAGTCTCCCAATTAAGATGTCTACCTCTCTACACACCGAGTGAATGAGTTACCTGCTTCCCAACGGCGACTCCACACACAAAAGTTGAGTGTCGACCATCTCTAAAAGATCGAAAACTCATGCAAATCTAGTGGAAATAAAAGAGTGTGACGCTCCCGTATAAAAAGTACCCTACCCTCAGACCCATGGATAGAAAATATACCCTCAACTACTGGCGGCGCCTGAGGTGATGGAGGCATAGGTACATCATGAATGTGATACATAGACCCGTAGTTTATCTAACCCAGATGCTTCTGTAGGGCCGGTACTGGTGCTGGAGCTGGAGGTAAAGGAGCCAGGGTTGGACACCCTGTGTTGTGACCCGCCCTACTGTGGGCAATGTCTCCTCTTATGACCCTATTGGCCACATATAAACCACTGCCCCGGAAAAGATCTCCTCTGGCCCTACTGTCCCTGATACTGTCCCAGATAACTATGGCCCTTCTAGCCACCTCCATCTTTCCCTTGGCCCTGACGGCCCTGAGGAACCTGATGTTGTTTATTAAGACCATGTTGATCCTACCAAACTCTCTGACCCTCTGGTCGTTGACCCCCATATTTGAATCTCTTGTTCTGATTTCCCTAGAGGGAATCCTGCCCCTGGTGTCTCACTGTCTGCTGCTGTGGGGGTGCCCCACCGGTACTACTGCCCCCTTACCTACTAGGCTGACTCGTAAGAATAACATTCGTAAGTCGCCAATGCAGGGTTGCCGATCAAATGTTGTCTGATACTTCAAGATAAATCGTCTATGAACTGTGTCTTCTTCCGATCCTCGTTGTTCACCTTGTCTGGCATAAAATTTGCCAAGTGGGTGAACTCCTCCTCATATTCTGATACCGAGTGATCTCCCTATGTTACCTCCCCAAATTTCCTTCTCATCTCTGCCTCCACTGCTGGTGGGAAGTATTTGCGGTCAAAATGCACCCAAAACTCTGTGATAGTCATTCGGTCTCTCTCATCGATGGTGGTAACTGACTCCCACAGCTACAAAGTGGATCCAGACATCCTGAACGTCACTAACACCTGCTTTTGTGTATCCATATAATGCACCATGTGCAGGTGGCGTTGTATATTCTTTTTCCACTGGCAAGCCTCAACAACATCAGAATTGCCCTATAACTCGAGCGGGTGGCCCTTCTGGAATATCTCTCCAACTCTCTGCCAAGTGGACGGCCATGCCTAGGCCTGGATCTCTGATGCCACTGGTGGCAGTGCTTGGGGCTGAGGGAAATGGGCTGCTATAGCTCTCATGGCTGTGTCAACTGCCTAGGCCACTATCACTGCCACTTTTGCAGTAGAAATCATCTCTAGTGGTGGTTGTGGTGGTGGAACCCGTGGCTCCTGATGAGTCTCCATCGTCTTATCCCTGCCACTCCCCTCTCATATTGTTGTCTCCTCGGTGGCATCTGAAAACATATCGAATTTTATCAGTACATGATTTATGCAAAAATTTAGTAGCAGAAGCACGATATCTCAAACACACAAGGATAAAACAACAGTCCTAATAATAGGCATATATATCAAAAGGAAAAAACACAGAAATAGTAGTAAGTTGCATAGATTCTATTGGATACTAGAACTTGATGCTCTGATACTATCTGTGACACTCATACTAATTAAATATCGGGTGATCAAGCCTTTATTAAATTAAAATGGGATTTACAACATACTTCATTCTTAGCATCACTGTCGAAAACCAAATTAATTACTAATCACCTATCAATTAATTAAGCTGATGTCAAATTTTATCTTGTACTAAATACAACAATTAATAAACGTAAACAAACTAACTTAAACCATCCACAACATATAGAATCTAAACCATAATAAGATATCATAATTAAACGCCATGCCGCAAAAAATCCAAAACCAACTGATAATCCAAAAATAAAAATGAACTAATGTTTAAACTGAAACTGATATAGTACTGAAGGACAACATGTTGATAATGAAATACTAAAGTGAAGTCATGCACTAGATCAGAATAGATATTGAAGCGTCTAATCAAAGTCTTGCGAACATCGACCTGCGTAGCAGTTGCTCCTCCCTGGAACAGAATATCAAGTCTGGCACCCCGGTGGCTGGACACCTAAAAGATTTTAAAAAAAATTTATAGCAAGGAGTTAGAACTCAAAAAAAATCACAAATATTTAGTAGGAGTTTATATTAGCATAAAAATAAGTTATTGATTACACATGTTAGGTTAGCGTACACTCTCTTGAGTTTTCCTCACCTCTCAACTATTGTGTTCACCTAACTTTTCTACTTATCCCACCTAGCCATACTACCCAACATAACTAGAGATAAGTATATAACCGGACTATTGACACTTCTAATTCCCTGTACCGCCCATACAGTACACTAATTAGTTTAGCATCTCTTGTATGTTATAATCATTATAAGTAACATTTCCCACGTGCCATCTTTTTATAATTTAATTAAGTCTCTCTACTTAATTCGCTACCCAGATTCATATCATCTAATGGTCTACTATGGCACACAAGTAGATTATTAGTACGGTATATATTTCACACACAATTTATATACTATAAGTTCATACATTGTTATAATGTCCCCGTATCACACATTAAGGACTATTGGTTCAGAATGTCTCATCGAACATGGTTCCAAATGTCTCATCGAACTTATAAAATAAGTATATAATAGGTATTCATTCCACCTATAATTAAATCAGCATGTATACAAACAACCTAATTATTCATAGTCATACGTGGTATATTTCTCTCGCATACTCACCGTGCATACTACTTTATGATTTACCTCACTATCGCATTTATTCGAGTATTCACACAACTCTAAGGGTCCTGGTTACCCCTTTGTGAATTTTAGTAGTTAGCTATCTCTTAACCTATTGGTCTTCTATTTGACACATTCTGAATTCCCATAATTAGTTATCTTTATTTTCGATAAATTACGACATAATTTAACCCAATTCATCTTCATCTTAAATCCTCTTAATAAGACTAAATCACCACCCTATCATAGGCCTACCGTAATATAATAAATCATTTATTATATTTTAACAATGTCCCAAAAGCTTTCCCAATAACCATTTAGGAGTTCTAGGGTAAAAAAGGAACTTTTGTAATTTTCTGGGGAAGCCGAACTGGTCCGACACTCTGGACCGATCCAGTCCGATGTTCTAGACCTCGTCTTCTTCCTTACAAACTTGCGTTTTCACCATTAACACCAACATAACTTACATGATTATTCACCAAAATCGAGACCAATTGTCCCCAACCCTTTCTACATGCATTAGGGTGTTTTCTAACGTAAAATTATCATCAATACATCACGATTTCAATTCAAGATCAGATTATCCTTAAAACTGCTATAAAAACCCTAGTTTATGTGTTCTTGAAGTTTATTCATCAAGAGCCCAGATTAATTCATGAATATGAATACCTAACTTCTATTTTATTGTCCTTTACATATGTTAATTTGAACTACATGTAATTCCTACCCAAGCATGCATTAAAATCTTTCTTTCTTCCAAGAATCATTGATTTAATCCAATCTATATTGAAAACCCTACACATGGGTATTATAAAATCAAAAGGCTTGTATATAAACACTTGCCTTAACAGATGGGGTCTGATTTCGTGATGGTGATGATGAATTTGTGTTCTTATCTTCCAATCATCTCTCCCCGAAAGATTATATTGCAGGAACAAGGTGAAGGGCTTCAAAATTCTCCTCAAAAGCTCCAAAATTCTTCTCCTCTTCTTCTCTAATGTACTCTTTGTATTTTCAATGTTGTTAAACCTAACCCCTTCTATCTAATATCTGATATAGGGTTGTAAATTTCGTAGATCTCTAAACCTCCTTACGTAAGATGACCGAAATATCCTCAATAGGTGTCGATTTGGCCAAAAATTGAACCGGGACCCAAACAATACCCCCGGGTACACTATTCTGACAATTTTGACCCTTTTGGAATCATTCGTGGCATCTAAATTATCATCCTAGTCACTTACAATATATTTTCTATCTCAACCTCAATTTAGTCTACACGCGACTCCCGATTGAGATATAAACTAATATGTCCATACCATATCACTCGGTATGACGTAATTCAATAATCATCAATTATTTACTATTCACACTTAGTAAACTTCATTTAAAAATATTAATCAATGTCTATCTCTCGATTAATATATAACCTCGCATTTATTATTTAATCACATTAAATTACGACACTCGTGTAACTTAACTAAAACGTATTTTCCCAATTAATTTTTGAATTAATTAAATTTCTAATACGTAGAAATACGGGGTATTAAAGTTAGTCCCTTAAGTTACTTCAGTAGTTAATTTACTGATATGCTACTGGTCCAAGTCATAGGTAATGGTTTTCCCTTCCCGTGACCCAAATTCAAAATTCCCAATAAGCATCTCAATTTATTCATTATCGTTGGTCCGAATTTCAAGATCACTCACATTAAAATTTAGCCAAGTCATAACCATATACTCACTGAATGTATCTGAGTATTTATTTAACCATAAATTAGCACCCAAGTTCCTCGTAATTTATCTCCCGAAGAAATATAGCAAAACAAGCAAAATTGTGCAAAACTGGGTAACCGAATCGAGTCGTAACTATTCTGGAAAATTTAACATCCTGTAGTAAAATTGCGATTTATCCCTCTATAGAACTCCAAATGACCTCATTAAAATATCATTGGAAATCTAAGACATAGGTAATTCTAGACATATGCGGCTTGCACTCTAATTCTTAGTATAATTAAAATTGCACATGTCTAAAATAACGTCAAAAATTTTGGTAGATTACTATGCTGACATATTAAAGACCCTATAGTAAAATTATGATTTCTCCCTCTAAAGAACTACAAATGACCTCATTCAAATCTCATTGGAAAGATAAGACATAGAAATCTCCATACATATATGGATTGGACTCTAATTCTAGGTAAAATTGAAATTGCATACGTTAAAATCATGTCGAAAAATTCTGACAGATTGGCATCTTAAGTTCATCAATTAAATCCTAAGTCAATTAAGATTCATGTTCTTCAACTAATAAACCATAAAGATTCCATATTAATCATCACATATATTCTAATTTCATATTATCTTCACACAGGTATTCATTCTACATGCAATCCTATACTAAATCATGAGTTCTATTCATCTAAACCCCAATAAGATAATGGAAATCATAAAATTGAAAACCCTACACTACATGGGTATTATAACTTCTTAAAAAATATGCAAGAAAAACACTTGTCTTATGATTGAAGGTCTGAATTCGTTGATAGGCTGATATGATTGATCTCCCCTCGCTCCAATTTTGATTCCGTCACGTTTAGGGTGAGAATTTGTGTAGGAAGCCTTGGTTGTCTTCTCCTCTTCCTCTCCTATGGCCTCTCTTATATTATGATTGTGTTAAACCTAGCCTCTCACTCAAAGGAGAAGATATATCACTTAAAATTTCGGATTTCCATCTACCACAGACTCCCAAATGATCTAAATGCCCTTAAACGGTGCCGAGGTGGTTTAAAATTGCCCCGAAGCCAAAATTATACACTTGGGTATACTATTCAGACTATTTCGGCCATTTTGGAATCAACGATGACCTCTAAATCATCATCCTAGTCACTCTATAATAATTTCCTATCTCGACCTCGTATAGTCTACATGCGACCCCCGATTGAGATCCGACACAGTCCCGTTGATATCACTCACTACGATGTATAATAAATACTGCACAAATTATTCCATCAACAATAATCATTATTTTCCAAAAATATTTAATTTCATAGAATCACTGCACACGTGAAATTTAAAATTCACCGAATTAATTTATTCTTAATTACTCAAAAATACGGGGTGTTACAATCATCCTGGTTATCAGAGGTCAGACTTTCACACTGACTCGGTAAAAATCACAAACGTATTGGAGGTGGTCATAATCCTTTGACATTGAGTCATAAACATACCCACAATTACCTCACTGCCAAAATAAATCACACAAACATAAACATGGCCCTATGACATGGGGTCGATACTTAGCCTGCTGAGATTCCCTAGGGAAGATCACTCACATCGCGCAACCTCCACTGATAGCACTAGAGGGGTATGTTTCACATAATAATACACGCATATATCATAATACACATATATATACTGACCATATCCATATATATATAAAAATCAACCGACTAATCCGTGCCCATCCCTCGAAGCACTAGTCTAATGACCCGTGTCTAACCCCAATTCTTATTTAATTGAATTTTTCTCTTAATTGAACAGTTTAATACATTTTCTCATCTCTGAGGTTCCCAAACATTCTTTCCCCGTCCAAAATTTGTAATCATAAGTTACATTATCATATTCAGTATTCTACATATTGAGGATTTTCTCTCCTAAATACCAAATGTACATATATATTGAGGAAATTATTGTCGATCCGAATTACCCCTACTGAACACATCTCTAGAAGTATTAAAATCACTTGCTTAACCTCAATAAATTTGTCAATTACCAAAACAACCCTTAATTCACTCTAAAATACCAAGTTGTCCCTCACAGCAGGTCCGAATCGATTCGAGTTCATAGCCGAATCAATTTTCTTATGAAGGCCGAATCGATTCGATTCCTGGCAGGAGCCCAGATCTGACGTGGAAGTGATAGGTTTCCATATCCTTAGTCACCCAATCCAACCCCAATAATGATCCAAATAAATTTTCAAGTCTTTTAATAATTCTCTATGGGAACCTAATCAATTTTCCACTATTAGATTCATTAACAATATCAAGATTCGATCCAAATCTCATTAATTCCATCATTATTAATGTAACACAATTTCCAGATTTCTTCTCTTGTTCAATCTTAATTCTCATAAAAATTTCAATCTAAATCTTTACTACATAAATTTAGATTATTACAAGACCTATAACCACTATAAATTTCAATTAACTTCCATCAATCATTCATGTAAGTTTGTCTCCCAAAACCCATTTTATATGTAGTAATTCACAACCCAAAATTCAATTGATTTCTACCAATTTTTACATGAAAGAATTACTACACATAAATAAAGAAAGTAAGATATACACTTGCTTTGAATAGTGGTTGAATCTTAGTCTCCTCCTTGTTGAATCTAGCCCAAAGATAGCCTTTTTCTACCCTTCCTTGTGTTCTTCCTCAAATTTTTCTCACCAAAAGAGTCCTAGAGATTTTGAATGTGTAAAATGGTTGCCTCCTAACCCTAATCTCCCATTTAAACCTCTTAATCCTATAATTAGTTAATCTCCTAAAGAAAGTGGCTTAAATGCCCTCGAATGGGTCCTGACAAGTCTAAAAAGCTCCCGATAACGAATCCCTACCCCCGGCTACTTGATTTTGACTATTTTTACCCATTCCGGATTTACCGTGCACTCGAAATCACCATTCGGGTCACTAAATATCAATATTCCATCTCAACCTAAAAACAACCTACCCATATGTCCCGGTTGAGATACCGTCAGTTCTCGTCATTATTACTCACTATGACGTACTATCGATTCACCAAAATTAATTTACTTAATCACACTTAGTAAATTTTATTTCCATATAAATATTAACTTTATTCTCACTAATTAATATTTATTAAATGAGCAATATTATTACGAGCACGCGTGTAATTAAAATGTTAAAATTAAATATTCAAAAATACGGGGTGTTACAATTACACTTAATGCTAATCCCAACCACCACTCATTACTTTCAATACTTCTCCTAGAACTCCACCTCCAATACCATACCATATTGACCTCAAATCATGGTCGTCCATATTGAACATGTTAATTATCACATGTTCAAGGGTTTTTCCTATATAATGAAGAATTGGAGGAGGATGAAAGGGATTTAATTTTGGTTATCTCACAATATATAAGAGTTTATACAGGAACTACTTAATATTTGTAAAAGGAAAAATACATGTTCTAAATTACACTTATGTGCCTTATATATATATATATATAAGTCAGTCTCTCCAACATACCTCACTTAACATACCTATGAATATACCAATTTTAAAATAATAGTAAAATATGTATTTTTCAATCAAATTTGGTATACATGATCTACATAGTATGGAGATCATCTACAAAAAAATATCAAAAAAATCAACCTGGAAATGGGTGAGATGATGAAAAAAATTTGAACGATTGAAAATGCACATATATATTCACTTTTTGTTTCACCTACTCTCGAGTTGAATTTTTTTATGATCTTTTTGTAGATGATCTCCTTATTATGTAGGCCATGTATAATAAATTTGGCTAAAAAATATATATTTTTACTATTTTTTAAAATGGGTATGTTCATAGGTATGTTAAGCGAGGTATGTTCGAGAGCCCGACTAATATATATATATATATTCTATTGAGTCCTAAGTGAGTCGAAACACATAAAAGGGTCCATTAGTTACTCCATAAAGAGTATGTGCCCATTACAAATACCTTAAATGGCCTCATGCCACGTTAGTCAAAGCCTAAGGTTGATAAAGATGGTAATATTCATCATTAATATACACAAGAGAAAATATTCATAGTCGATGTAGACACCTCAACATAAGTGTTAAACCACTGTTATAATCACTATTCACATATATACACCACCCCCTCCCATTAAGGGGATCATTTGGTGGTACTGAGGTCTTAACATGTTCTCACCCCATCAACCTCCTAGCACCATATAGAAAATTAAAGTTTTATGCATAAATTGTGCATGTTTTGACACGAGTTGTCAAGTATGTACGTTTTATGCTCACTCGACCACTTTTGGCTAAATTTTATATTCACACAAATTGTACATATTTGGATGCAAGTGGACGAGTATGTATAAAAATATAGTTCATTAAAAGTGGCTGAGGTTATGTTCGAAAATACCATTTTGTTATATGTGGTGTGAGAAAGTACACGATGAGGGGGAGCTGAATTTTGTCATCGTTTTCAACTACGAGTAGACGAATGACATGATCACGATTTTGAGTTTTTTTTTTCATACATTAGGGCTATAGATTCAACTTTAGTAATAAAATTTATTTACAATGTGATTTCTTGAAAATATGAAATTAGGATTCGTAAAAGGTAATGGTATAAATAAAGTTTCTTCAAGGAGATTGAGAAGGAGATCGTGTGTTCGTACGGTGGAGAGAGAGAGACAGACATTACGGTGGTGGTGTTAGGGAATGGTGTAAAGATTAAATTTACTAGTTGGTTAGGAAAGGAAGGTGTTTTGAAAATTGAAGGATCTACTTGGTAGCATGGAAAATAAAAATTTGTCAGGATAAAGATAGGGAATCTTTAGGATTTTCCATCCTTTTGACATGATAGACATAATTTGTCATGTTAAATTTTGACAACATACACTAAACTATGACACTAAGACAGATTTTGATGATTTATCATGAGAAAACTTTAGTTGAGTGTGTCCCGTAATTTATTCCTACCATTATCCTAAATATGAACACTTTATAAATCTTCTTAGGTAGGACACCGTTCCTACGAAGCTCTTAAGTTGTCGCTGACTCTTTGGCAGCGACATGATCATAATGGCCTCCCTCTTTTCCTCATCGACCTGCAACCCCTGCCAATTTACTAAGAATCCCCAAAAACATTATACCGTGACCCCAAAGGCACACTTCAAGGGATTAATTCTTATTTTGTACCTACAGTATCTTTCAAACACCCGCCTGAGGTCTTGGATATACTTATTTTCTTTTTTTAACTTCACCACGAAGTCATCCCCATAAAACTCCAATATGTCATGAAATAAATCATGGAATATGGCCATCATAGTCCGCTGGTAGGTGGCCCCTATATTCTTTAAACCAAATAGCATGACCGTGTAGTGAAAATTTTCCTATAACATGCTAAAGGCGGTCTTCTCCATATCCACCGAGTCCATCTTGATCTGATTATAGCCGATATACCCATTTATGAAACTATATATCTCATGACCTGCGGTAGCATCTACTCGATTGTCTATATTTGGCAAAGGAAACTTATCTTTAGGACAAGCCCGGTTCAAGTCGTGAAAGCCAACGCAAATTTGGATTTGACTTTTATCTTTCTTTGCCACATGCACAATGCTAGAAATCCACACATGGTGTTAAATGGGTTTGATGAACCCTGCTGCCAATAATTTCTCCACTTTTGCTTTTATCTTAAGGTCTAGCTCAGCCTTGTATATGCGAGTGTCCTGTCTAATTAGAAGGGCATTAGGAAGAACATTTAGTTTATGAGAATTCGCCTCTGGGTCTATCCCAGGCATCTCCGTGTACTTCTAAGAAAACACATCAATGAATTCCTTGAGCAGGTTGATGACTTCCTTCCTCTAATTTGGGTTCAACCATTTGGAGATTAGGATGGGTCTACTCACACCCCCTTCTATTCCCAAATTAATCTCTTTCAGCTCTTGTAACTTCTCTTTGGGACCATATTGCATGCATTTAGGTGCCTCATTGGGTCCCTCTATATGCTCTATTATATGTGACCCATATACCACAAAACACTCTAGTCCTGGGTCGACACTCTCATCCTAGAACATTGCTTGTATACACCGTTATAAGTGATATATAAGCTTTTCGTTTGGAAGGACGACCTTTTTACACGTTCAAGGGGGCTTGGCTACCTCCTTTACCTTCCTCTTTCTCTTTTCCATCTGGGGGATCACTCTATGTCCCAAATGATCATTAATAGACATCCTTGGTTAGGCACTTCCTGCAATTACTTGCATCCCCTCTAATTTTCTCACTAAGCTCTTTCTTTCTTCATCGAGCTCAGTATAAAATGTTGCATCTACCAGATGGGATTCCTCAATAGAAAATGGTTTTTGCATTTCTTTGATAATGATCGCAGTGCCTTAAACATTGTCTTTAGCACATTAATGATATGTGGAGGGCACTATGCCGCGAGTGTGCATCCAAACTCGCCGTATGAGCAGCTGGTAGCTTGTGTTGGCATTGATGACATGAAATTTAATTTGGGAAGTGAAGTTCCCTTACTTGATAACCCTAATTACGTATCTAACCAACTGCATGCCCGCGTTATCAAATCCCGAAATTATGTGTGGTACTGGCACTATCTTTTCTTGAGAGATCCCTGTCTCATATAACGTGCTGATCGACATGATATTGATAAAGCTCCTCCATACATCAATGCCCTGGGGATAGAAATTCCATTAATCATGGTTGTCTCATAGAGTGGGCGATTTTTAAAATTTAGCACTTGTCTATCTGCTTAAGAAAATACTACCTCATAAGTGTAGCTTTTAATCAGTCGCCCAATGGGTCCCAGCCAATTTAGCGAGGTCCCCCCTCGCTGTTGTATTGATTCCAAAATATTTCTCATAATGAGCACCCGAGTATCATACTTCACTCTGATCTGGTCAAAGAACCATTTGAATTTGGGGCTTCTTGTTATGGCTTCGCACTCAGTGTCCAAGTATACCTCATAAGTTTGAGCATTACAGACATATTCTGCCTCAGATGTTCCTCCACCATCTGGAGCAAGGATAATATGTACTTTGCCTTTGGGGGGTTTACTTGCTTAACCCCCTCACGCTTAACCTCTTCTTAATCAGGATTGGAGAACCATTCTTCACGTATCCTTTCATTTTTAGCTTTTTTTTTCTCTATTAAGTTCCAGTCCTTCCAGCTTTTTACATATCTTCTCGTTATCTGCTCATTCCTTCATGTCACGAGCTGCTGCTTCATCATATGCTACCATCATATTGGCAGTACCATAATAATGTGCTAGAAATGGGTTCTCATTGACATCCACATGAGGTATTTGCAAAGTACCACAGGCCACCTACTCACTAATGATACTCCGTAGGTAAAAACAATCTTTGGTGGCGTGTTGCACTCTCTGATGCAACTCACAATATTTGTCATTAGCCTAGTCTGCTTCTATTGGGACTTCCCCATTTGAGTGGGGTGGACTTTCTACCCCCTCTCGCACCAAGGTGCGGTAACATACCATAGCCTCTTCCACGCTATAAGGTAGCAACGCCGGGACATCATCTCAAAACCTCCTCTTGCTCGTTGAGCTACTACCTTTGAACCCTGGACCTCCCTTCTTGCCCTATGACCCCCCATCTACGTAGTTAACTACTTGCCTCCTGGAGACTTGAAACCTTCCTAAGGTCAAAGTCACTTATGTTCTCCAACTTGAGGGTTTAGGATTGATGATCATAGGTATATTACTGGCATCTCGGGTGAATTATCTAAAAGTTCCATCTCTAGTTTCATTAACCAAATGGATCTTATATTCTTCTAAGAGTCCCTCGATAAATATTTGCAGCATCCTTGCCTCAGCTACATCTTCATGGACATCTAGTTCCCTCTCACGAAAATGTTTGATATACTGCATCAACTCTTCACCAGGCTACTACACTTCCTGAGCCAGGTGTCTCAATGTGAACTCGTCTTTCGCCATAAAATATTTGTGAAGGAACTGCCTGTGTATTTCCTCCCATGTTGGGATGTTGTTGGGTGCCATATGGGAGTACCACGTGTATGCCTTCCCCGAGAGGGTCTTGGATAACTCCCACAATTTCAGGTTCTTATCATTCCTATTCACTCTATTCCACAATATTTTTCACGAGCTCTCTTTAGTTTTCTCCTTTGCCATTAGATTTGATGAATTTTGGTGGAACATACCCCTCTGGGTATGGTTTCTCATTAACACACTCTAGGTAGAAGTTTTGTAACTCCATATACAGATGAAAAGTTTCCCTAAGAGAAGAAGGTAGCTTCTTCACTTCCTTTATGGTAATAACCCTAGAGGCAAACTCCTCCAAACTCACATTCTTTGTTATTGGTGAACTCAATGGTGTTTCTACTTGCTCCTGCACCACTTTTCGTGATGGAGCCACCTCTACTATTGTTGTTGTTGTAGCAGTTGCCCCTCCAGAGGGGGTTACTACTGATGTTACACAGCTTTGGCTTAAACTCGTCGAGTCCACGTTATTTTATTTCATAAACACAAAAAACATGTTTATTAAATTCATACCTATCAATGAAACAACTGCTGCTGCACCGGTCTGTCCTCCTTGAGGAGAAGGTGCTCTAGCTCCGGTCACTACCACCTCCTCTTGGGTGGTCTAGTCACCCTAAACTACATTTCCATCTAGAGTGTCTTAAAAAAATAGCTGCTTAAAAACATTATAACGTTCTTTGTCCATAGTAATTAGGATACCTCCCCATCGGAGTCGCTAAATATAGGAGGGTAGTGTGACTCTGGTCTGATAAGAAACTGGAACGGGTGAGGCATGATTCACACCAAAGGACTCTACCTTCAAGATCACAAGAATAGCTGGGTATGAAAACTTTCTACTTCTAGTAAAAATAAAGTAAACGCCGTGGACCTCCCCCTGTAAATATAAAACTTCACAGATAATGATGATTACTTGGAGAAGTGGATCTCCTCAGAATGATGGCTATAATAATGGGAGTAAAGAGACAAGCACTCAACACTTATTGAGACCATGGGGAGAATACTAGGTTGTAATACCCCGTATTTCTAAGGATATAGAATTTAATTAATTTGGTGATATAGGATTTAATTATTTAGAGTATTTAATTAAATTAGTGAATTGAAATTTAATTAATTCGGGTTATTTTTAAAATTTACATGTGCCATAAATTGAGGTCGAGGTTGGAGATTTTAGTAAAGTAACTCAGATAACGATTCTGAGTGGATGGTTGATTCCGAACAGGTCGAGATAGTCAGAAAAGAGTACCCATGGGTAATAATTGGGTCTCGAGGAATTTTTAGGCATAATCAAGCTCACACGGGGGTGTTCGGGTCATTTGGGCTTACTCGTAGGCTTAATTTCGGGATTAGTAATATAAATCCTACATTAGGTAGTTTGTGGCAGACACAACTCAATAATAAAACCCTAGTTTTACAGAGGAGAAAAGAGGGAGAAATATGGAGAGCTTTTAGGAGCCAATCCAAGAAGAGGGGTATGTTCTTCGTCAAAGTTTCATTTCAATCAAAGAAAATGAGACCCTACAAATTTATTCAGGCAAGTAGTTAAACTTACTTTTAATTTAATTGCAGTATTTTGATTCATATCATGGTGGATGTAATTGAAATCCGTTTTTGGGGTGCGTTATTACATCGAAATGGGGTTTTCAGAAACTGTACATGTGATGTGTATTAAGAATCCAATTGATGATATAACACGAGTCAAAACTATTAGAATTAGAACCATATAGAAACCCGATATCAAATTTGAGAATTTGGTTTATGACGTTGGTCATGGGGTTGGCGAATTAATAAAACCATAGGAAACCCAAATTGAAGATTTACCAAATTTTGAGAAAAAAATCAATGATGCCCAAAGATTTAATCCCTGTTTAGAACATGTTTAAAAGATGAAGTTTTTGTTGGGATTATTGAATAAAGTTATGGGTTAGAGAATCAAAGCTCGGAGGAGCATTAACGGCAGCAATGTCTTGAGGAAGAAGAAGGTGGGGACGAAACCCAAGAGGTCGCTCAACGTTGGAAGTCATTCAAGCGACTGAGGGGTTCGTTTGAGCTGTGTGAGGATTCTTCACCAGCTCAGTTCCATCCTCGGCTTGGAATTCTGTTAAAATCAAATCATGGTTCAATTAGCATAATGAAGGATTAAAGGGAGAAAGAAACTTAAAGCATTGGGAAGTGAGGTTTTGAGATATTGTAGTTGGATAGAGTGCCAATCTAAAAAGCGAAAATTGAGTGACATAAATTTAAAGGGTTAAATTATGGACTAAGTAAGGGAGTCTGGGCATTTTGGTTGAGTGACACCATTTAGATAAAATTAATTGAGGTGAAATTTATTGAATTAAGGGTCGGGGTTTTATCTCAAATATTTTCAGGCTAGTGCAATGGGAGTTAGGCAAGGAGTAGCCGATTTAATTTATCATAGAGATATATAATAAATTATTGAATATTAAATTTAACGAGGAGTGTTTACCTTAATAGTGGGATTTTGTATAACAAATTCTAAAGGGTGAAGATACGGATCGAATGAGTGGGATGGGTATTGTAGTTGGGCTACAAAACTTTATTGAAAAATAATTAATTTGTGATAAAATAAATTACAAGCCGGGATATAGACTTGGGTATTTTGGGCTAGTGCTACAGGGGTTAGGCACAAGTTAGCCGAACTTTTATTAAATATATGTATACGATAATGTGTTAGTGTGTGTGTGTGTGTGTGTGTGTGTATATATATATATATATATATATATATATATTTATGTGCTTTATAGATATCAGTGTGAATGATATTTATAGGAATACATGCCCCTCTAGTGCTATCGTAGGAGGTTGCGCGATGTGGGTAAATACCCTTGCTTGAGGAGCAGGGAGAATATAATCCCTAGGTCATAGTGTACAGTATTTATATGTTGTGATTCTTTTTCGGAGTGAGACGTCTTAGGTATGATTCAGTCTCACACTCGGGAAACTATGATCGCCTCCACTACGCTTATTATTTTTTTTCAAGCTCGAGAGTGAGTCCGACTTGAAGTAGCAGGGTTAGAGTGAGCATACCTAGAACATGATAGCATTTTATAAAAATCATTCGGTGAGTTATTGCCCGAAAAAGGATGGTTATTATACTTGGCACGTGTGTGAATGTTATAGTATACAAGTACGTATATAATATGAGTAGATAATTATATACGGGATTAAAATGTACATGTGAATGTATTTCTTACATAACTAGTGTGAAAGTTATATGATTTAAAAATGAGTTTTACTATATAACTAGTGTAAACGTTATATGATTTAATATAGCTGAACCGATTAATAAGTTAATGAGAAGATAACTTAATAATCAAAGTATGAATACTCGGGTTAGAGTAGTGCGGTAGAAAGAGGTGTGACGCGGCTAGTTAGGTGGGGTAGCATAACTAGGAAGGTTATAAGGCAACCTTTAGGTGTGCAGATTAGATGATGGGTGAGTTATACCTCAAGAGAGTGCGATACTAGCTGAAATATGAAGAGTGTGCATGCATATTTAAGTATTGCAATTTAATCGCTTGCTAAATATTTTCAAAATGTTTTATTTGGGCTCTGACCCGTGTCAAAAATATTTTTCAAAACTTTTTAAGTGTCCAACCACAGGGACACCCATTTTGAGGATTCTATCTAGGGATGCACAGTTGCAGCTCATGTAGAAGTTGACGGACCTTGCTATAGATGCTTCATTCATTTATTCCTAGTGTAGGATCCTTACTTCAGTACTCATTTAGGCCTGTCACCCTCAGATTTAGTATTCAGTTATTTATTTGTCCTTGTGTATCCAAGTTATTATTTCAGTGAGCTGTTGTATTTTATTATTGAACCGATAGTTGATTCGGTCATCTTTATTTATATTATTCATCTGTGTTGGATTTAGTTACCAGGTTGTGTGGATGGTTTTATTATTATTATTTATTTTTGAATGTTGTTAATTAATGAAAGATAAAATTTGGCACTAATATATTTAAATTACTAGGTGTTTAGTAACTTTTCAAAGTTTTTGACAGTGATGCTAAGAATGATACATATGAGACCAACATTTTATTTTGATCACGAGCTGACCACCCGGATTTTAGTAGGCATGGTGTCATATAGGTCTGGTGTAATTTTGACATAGGAACAGTATAACTTGAGTTTTATTATCTGATTTGACCTATCCCAAGGATCTTATTTATAGATACAAGCTAGGGCTAACATGGCCTTTTTAGGAGCAAAAAATGAGAGGTAACTTTTCGGGATAAAGTGTGAAATGTATATTTTGTCCCTATACTGTTTGCAGCCGCCTGTCCCTCTCTGACAGACAACATCTGACGCAAACCAAAGGTCAAAAAGCAATTATGTCTCCTAATGGAGACAAAACATCTGATTTGGTAAATATCTTTTTGAACGATAACTTTTTGTACAAACTTTTGTAAGCTTGAGAGTGGCCTTGGGACCACCCTCTCTAAAATCATTTGTAAAAAGTTATTTCTTTATGATCAGCCATGTGACTTCTCACTACAGTTATGACTAAGTGTTGGTTGTGTACGTGCTTATGTGACTCCTAGGTCTCTCTACTAGTATTTTCTTTTTCTTAAAGTGCTAAGTGATTGAGTCTCGCTCAATAAACCTTGTCTCAGCCACCAAGCCAAAACTCCTAGAAAATCCCAATTGGCCTATTTTAACCATGTTGCTCAACTAGGCTACCTATAAAAGTAAATAAATATTAGTACTTGTGAACAAATAATAATTTTTTTTATGACGAGGGGCCACCTCTGGTGTCTTGGACCCCCTCACTGCAAAATAGTATTTAGTTTTGAGTATTTAAAAGAGGGGTCCCTTGTTGTGGCTCGCTCGCCCAAATAACATTTTAACTTGGTGTTAGCAGAGGGGTCCCTCTATGTGTTCAAATATAATTTTAACTTGGTGTTGACAAAGGGGTCCCTCGATGTGGAATTTCTCACCCAAATAACATTTCAGCTAACAGTGGCAGAGGGTCCCACACCTGTGGACTCCCTCGCCTAATTTCACATTTTTAGCTGGAATAGGCAGAGGGGTACCTCGCTTGTGGACTCCCTCTCCTAGATAACATTTTAACTTGGTGTTGGTAGAGGGGTCACTCGCTTATAGACTCCCTCTCCTAATTTCACATTTTTGGCTGGGATTAGCAGAAGGCTCCCTCGCCCAAATAACATTTTAACTTAGTGTTGGCAGAGGGACCCCTCGCTGTGGACTCGCTTGCACAAATAACATTTCAGCTGGTAGTGGTAGAGGGGGTTCCTCGCCTGTGGACTCCCTCGCCTTATTGATATTTTCACTAATATTGGCACGGGGGTCCCTCGCTTGAGGACTCCCTTGCCCGAGTTGTATTTTTGACTTGTGGAGCAGTACCCCTCTGCAATGTTTGGTCTCGCCGGAGCTCTGACAATGGGGTGGGATGCCGCTAGCACGGACTTTTAAAAATAAGAGAATATTGAGTAAATGGGTGTTTAAGGGACTAAATGGGTTAAACTAAAAATAGGTGTCTTTTTCACAAAATTTGTATTTATGTTGTGGACTATACATTTATTGATCCATTTATTTAAACAATTTGTTTATATTCTTGTTTAATCCTAATAAATATTATGAGTAAATGGATTATTATATGTAAGTCCTATTTTAAGAGTTTTTCTTAATTAAGTCCGATTGAATAAGCCAATCATGAATTAAGTCATATTTTTATAGTTATGGATTTTTTCTTCACTAATATCCCCTCTCCCTATATCCCCTCCAAATTTAAAAATTGTAGTTATTATTTCCTTTTTCAAGCTTTAAATGACTATAACTTTCGATATACAATTTTAAAAGTTACGAAATTTATATTTTTGAAAGCTACTAATCGAGCCTTATTAAAGAAGCCTCATATTTGATGGAAAATATTAAAAAAATATATGACGTATTTATTCGTTTTTAGGCAAATAGTAAATACTACTCTTTGTGTAATACTTGCACTATAAATGTTTACTGTCTGTGAAAATATTCTAGATATAAAACTAGTTCATTTTTTGGTGAATACAACAAATTTTAATGTCTATGTAATATTAAGACGATAAATGTTACAGTCTATAAAAATGTTGAGCTATAAAAATAAGAGAGATTTTTGCTTGGAAAATTAGAGAGGGAGAAGAGAGGAGTTTGGTTGAAGGTGTGGAGAGAAGGGAAGGTTTGGGTGTGTATTTATAGGTGAAAGGGAGGGGGTAAGGGTTGGATTTGGAGGGAAAAGAGGGTGAATTTGGGAGGGAAAGGTTAGGGATGGGAGTTGGGGAAACGAATTGGAGGGAATGAATGGGATTGGGGAGAAGGGCGGTGAATTTAGGGAAGGGGAAAAACATACCTGCAAAAGGCGGACCGGTCCTTTATTGTTCAGGCAAATCCGACTAGCGGATCGATCCGCCTTAAATTTAAAGGAATCGATTCGAGGCGGACCGGTCCGCACCGAAAAAAAAGGAATCGATCCGGCCTCTGTATTTGAGCTGGTTTTTTTGCCGAACTGAATTTCGATCTCTCTTCTCCGAAACATTTCACTTTCGCAACATGCTCTTGTAATACCCCGTATTTTTATGGCTTTTAAATTTAGGGATTTATTAAATTTAATTGAGATATATTAATTTAATTTTAATCCGAAAAGTTGTTTTAAATATTTACTAGCGTGACGAGAGTTAGTAATTATTGGAAATTTGTTGAATGTTACTGGATGAGTATATTAATATATGAGATTTATTTTATAAAAATTATCACGTGTGAATAAAATCACAATTATAGAAATTGAGTCGGGACACGCCTGTGTCGTGTCAGGACTAAATTATTATTATATAAAGTGAATAAATTATAAGTTGCCCATATGGTCATTTCGAGTGCGCCAAAGTGTTCGTAAGGGTCGAGATAGTCAAAATAATATACTCGGGGGTTTAGTTTGGGTCTCGGGGCGTTTTTAGGCTTAATTAGTACCTCGGGAGGGCATTTTGGACATTTCGAAATTTTGGGTAATTAAACCCACGAATTTTCTAGGTTATATCAGATGGTAAGTGTTGTCTTCTAGGGTTAGTATAACCAAAAACTAATGACGGCCATTAGAGAGGAAGAGGATAAGCTTTCCAAGGAGTTCTAGGCCAAGAACTCCTCCGGTTGCACCGCCGTCACCGCCAAATGGTAAATCGCGCAACGAGGATCTCAACCACGCCAAATTCTTCCACCAACTAGAACTTTGAATTTCAGGCAAGTATCTATCTTGCTTTAATCAAGTTAATGCTTCATTTATATTAGTCTAGGGTTGTTTAGAATTAGTGTTCTCGAAAGAAAACATTAATTGGAGACAAAGATTTACGTGTTTTAGAGATAAAGATCATATTCTGGAAATCCATTTCACATGTAGAGGTTGAACCAAGAATTTCCAAGGTGTTAGTGATAGAAAATCTGGAAAAAGAATGGAAGAAACTAAGTTAAAGAAAAATATTAGAGTTCTTGAGATTTGTATAGATTTTACCCTTTTATTTTGTTATAGTTGAAGAAAACTCGCATGTTTTACGTAGGATATTGTTTATATGGGTATACAACACTTGTAGTATAAGTGGTTGGGAGTTTGGGACTGAAACATGATGATTTGGATGAGTTTGGGGTAAGATTTCCGTAGCTGGGTTTTTTGCAGTTTCGCCATAACTGCTTAATCGATCGATCTATACCAGAGCATCGATCAATCGAAAGATCGATCGATCGACCCCACCTGGAAAATTTCATTTTTGCTCGTGTTAGTTTAATCCGATTTTATGCGTAGTAAACCTTGATTAGGGTTGCTAGAACATAATGGAACATAAAAAGGACCAGTAGGGTCAAGATAAGCCCCGTTAAGTGGGACTTTAATGTGAAGGGAAATAAAGGGTAAACGGGGAGATATTCATACTTAGAAAATCATACGTGCGTTGATTTAATAATCGAAATGTCTAGGAAGTTGGAGTAGAAGGTAAGTGAGGGCCTACTGAAATTGTACTTAGGTAAAGATAATACTTCGAGAGACGAGAAGTGAGTTTAGAATAACTTAATTACGAGAATAAAATGAGCGAGTCCGTTATACGAAATAATCGAGTAAAATGTGTAATAACGGATAATTATAATTGTGGGTCGTGAGAGCACCTAATTTAGTAATGTGGATGGGGATACACACACACACACACACACACACATATATATATATATATATATATATATATATATATATATATATATATATATATATATGACGGTGTGATTGTGCATATATCATTTCTATGTAAAAATCGTACCCGAGCTACTTGCTATCACGGGGGTTTTCGCTCCAGGACAGTCTTATCTCGATTGGGCCTTTATGGGGGATAACGATTCGTACCCTAGAAGATAGTATCCTTGATTACAGGCTATCTGAGTGATAGTCAGATGGTCCTAAGAGATGTGAGGGTATGTGCCGACCTCTTAGGACTGGGAACTATGCTTCGCCTCCATTTGTATGTGTTTTGTGTTAATAAAGTTCGAGAGTGATTCCGAACTAGTATTCCCTTAGTACGAGTGATACGGGGACTTGATAGTAGAGTATGTCAGCACCATAGTTTTTATGTGGGGTGTCGTTAGTATATATATATTATATGAGTGATTAGTATATATATACTTATTTATGGAAACTTTGCACCATAGATTTCTATGTGGGGTGCCGTTTGTATATATATTATATGTGTAACTAATATATATACGTATATCTATACGGGAACTTTATACTGTGCGTATACGTAGTTAAGAAATGAATAAACGTTTCACTTCACTATAAGTATTCGAAAACGTTATAACGATACGTAATTTTTTTAAATAATGTAAGAAATCTTGAAGAGATAGATTTTCTAAAGTGAATATCATAACCTTAATTTCACGTGTTAAGACTTATGGAGAATAAGTTAGAGATATATATGAGATTCATTAGTACGGTATACGTGCACACTAGATGAGAGGTGAGAATTCTCAAGAGAGTGTCGCATACTAATATGATTGTTGCGTTAGCCGGTAAGCATTTTAAATACTTGCTAAATTATTTTAAAATTGTTTTACAATTGGGCTCTGACCCGTTTGCTATTATCTCTGCTCTCTTGTGTATATATATATGTATTACAGCTGCCCAGCCACAGAGGTGTCATGCTTAGGATTCTTTGGATGGAACGTGTTGTAGCTTTTGTGGGAGTTGCAGGCCATTGCTTAGACGACTTCATTGTTGACTCCACTTCTAGTTCAGTTTTATCCAGTGGGGCATGTGTCGCCCTTTTCCATTATTTAGTTGGTTTTTTCAGAGATTGTAATTCTTTTACTTTCAGTATCTTTACTTCGGGATTTATTACTGTCAAGATGTTTTCCTTTAGTGTTTTAAAGTTGGGATTTATTATTGATGGTTAAACTCTTGAATATTCATTTTTATTCTTATACTTAATGTGTGACTCTTAAAATGTTAATGGTCAAAGGTTTTATAATTGGATTTAATAAAATGGAAATAAGGTTTTAAATGGTTTTGACACTTAGCTTAATTAATCAGGGTGTTTAAATTTGAAAATTTTAATTTGCGACAATGATGCTAAGAATGAACCAACTGTTCACCTTGATTTTAATTTAATAAAGGATTGATCGTCCGGTATTTAATTAGGCGGGGTGTCACAGGTGGTATCAGAGCATCAGGTTCTAGTGTCCTTTAGGATCTGTGCGGCTTATTATGCTTTCAGCGTTGCTTTGTTTGATATAGAGCCCTATGTTTAGGATTGTCGATTTTTTTGATGAGATTTCGTTCTCCTGCTATAACGTAAATACATTAGTGAATTCTAATTTTGTTCGGATGTGTGCGTGTGCTGAGCGATGACGGATGTCAGAAGAGGACCGTTAAGCGGACATCAGGAGGTAGGGCTCAATTGAGGTTGTAAAATATATTCGAGGATGACGACCGTAGTCGAGGTCACCCTTATTATGGCACGGAAAGCCAGGACTATAAAGACGGCTAGAACGCAGCCTAGGATTTCCAAGTGTTTCTATAGTCGAAAGAGGTGTGAGAGTAGACTCAACCAACATGGTACGACTGGGAAAAATTAGACAAAGCATTGTAGAGAACTGTCAGTGGGAATTCTAGAAATGCGAGAATTGTGTGTGTTTACCAAAGGAGGTAAAGTATCCAAAAGTTTAGATATAGGATGGAGTGTGGCTAACTGAAAGTGAAAATTTAGAGAAAATTTTCTTGGCTGTCGGAATGAAGTTATAATGATGGGAGTCAACCACCAATTTTAGAAGTGGAATGCTATGTCTATAGGATAACTTTAGGTACAGTGTTGACTGTATGTTCCTTCATCAGATGTTCAGGATTAGAAGTGAATGCTGTTCTGAACTCATCACAGGAGGACCTGACAGAGGTCCATTTGTGAATATGAGTCTAAACCATTAGCGAATCTTGTATCGAAAGATGTAGATACAAAGGGAGTAAAGAACTCCAAGTGGGAGATCGACTCGTAATAATAGTTGATAACACTCAAAGAGAAAATTTTGATGGACGGACGAATCAGAGTTTGACAATGTCATATTTTATCAATAAATATGATAATGATCCTTTGTATGGGAAGCTAAAAGAATCGAAGAATTTAGTCAAGAATAAGACTGAGTACAACGGTGGTGTAGCACCACAAAGGGGTGTGGATACACATCAGGGGACCCATTTAAATGATTCGGATAATTGAATTCTTACCAAGTGATGGTAAATTCAGTAAGGACTATTATAGACAGTGACATGCTCTTTAGGGCCTAAAAGGCAAAGGGAGTAATCGGGGTAGCCAACAGGAATCGAGTCTACTAAATTCCGAGAGAAGGACAATCCAAACATGGTTAGTAGGACAGGAGATAAGTGGATTATGTGTTGAGGTATTTTGTGGGGAGTGAAATCGCACGCGATAATATTTTTCGAAGTGAGTAAAGGGATAAGAATACGGTGCCTAGTAAAAGACAACGATTAAAGTAGTTTTGTTTTGGTTTGAGCAGACGTCTTATGTCCGGAGACCATTTGTGCAGTCAAGACGATTGGCAAGGTGGAAGTATAAGTTGTATCCTCAGAGGATGAGGCGTGTTTATGTGACACGAGCGAGTCACTATATTTTGTTCATTTCTAGATTAGCATGTGAGACGAGTTTAATGCGTATAATTATAAACGTTATTATTATGTGAATATTTTTCCCTAGTGTAGCGGGATTTTTCTGTAGTGCTATCCGCGGAGGATGAATGAGTATATTAACAGTGTTATGTACTTTATTGAGGTTACTCGTTGTAGTGGTGCGATATGCGAGTATGATATTATCTTTGTTACAACGTTATAGAAATGGTTAGTATGATAGTGGGCAATTATTGCAAGGCTATCGGAGTGGTTGCATTAGTGCAGCGTGTTTTTATTCTGGCGAGGCTTCACCTGCAAGAAGGTCGAACTCGCACTTATATTATCTATCCTAGAGACTTCGGAGGGGATAGTGGTCTCGAGATATTCGAGACCGATGTATGTATGGACTTTGTCATTATGATTCAGTATGTATCGGGTTTACTGTTGAGCGAAAATATTTAACTAAGTATTATGTTTAGCACTCAGGACTTGGTGATAGGAAGAGTGCATTGTTATATCTATCCTTTAGAGATATGGGAGTTAAGATTTATACCCCTCTGATTGGGGAAAGGGATTTCGAGAATCCCGATTGTATGTATTCAAGGTTTATGGAATGCAATTACCACTAATACTGTATGATGGTGCAATTGGCGAAATGTTCTTTGTTAAGTGTACTTTCAGGAGGAAATGTAATTTTCTGCCAAGAAACGGGAAAATAGGGGTACATGCTATGTACGGAGGGCCTAACGGATTTCGATAACCGACAATGCTAGGTAGTAGTGTATCGGGGGGGTTCCTTGTTTGGATTTCGCTTTGCGAGACATCCCACGCATGAAACTTAGCGTAAGGTTGGAATTAGGGATATGTTTGGTCATTAGTCCGTGAGTTCGGTACCTCGGTTGTACTAGGGGTAGGTAATTATATCTATAAGTTATAAGTTGAATCATGATTTAAGTCCAATGGAGCCGGTTAAGTGGTAAGAAAACATTGAAAGGTATCCCCACGAGTTGAGGGGTGGAACGATGATAAGGAGGATTTAAAATTTTTGATTTCTAAGGTGATTGAAAGTATCCAAGTGTTGTAA
This sequence comes from Sambucus nigra, assembly GCA_949130495.1. Lineage (NCBI taxonomy): Eukaryota > Viridiplantae > Streptophyta > Magnoliopsida > Dipsacales > Adoxaceae > Sambucus > Sambucus nigra. Next base: position 514,450,935 of record OX422210.1, on the reverse strand, counting down.
CCGCATTCAGAACACAAGGTAAATAAAGAGTTGGGATGATTTTTAGCATGGATTATCTAGAAAGAATTTTTATTATACAAAAGAGATGACTTGTATTTATTTTAATGAATAGAGCGTTAGTGATTTATTTTGGTTGTTGTACCTATTTGGGAAAATTGTTGTACTTATCTGAAGAAGTTTGAGATTTGTTGTTCCGCTTTTGTTATCGTGGAATTTGAAAGCCCTATTCCTTATATTTTATTGGATTTAGTTAGTTCTACAGATGAGTAGCGCGCCATTCGCTCTCCCAGGGCGGTCGGGGTGTTACAAAATGTGGGCATCTTGGTTAGCTAATGTTAAAATCGTCCGAGTTGAAGGGACGTGGTAATAGACGTGTGAAATATATGTTTGTGGGACTAGCATAATGAAGTGGAAGTGATAGAGTGGATTAAACGTCACATGAGGGGATATAATCCATACATAAGTGTGCAATTAGAATAGCACACCCTAATTTGATTGGAAGGCTGTGGGAAGCCATTTAAGAAGGGGTGTTCCTTGAATAGAGTAGAATTTAATTATTATGAAGAACACTCAGAGTGTAGTTTTTATTAGTCAAGTGTGAGAGCGACTTGCGCATACAAAGAGTGATGATGTTAGTATGGTATAAAAGATCCAGAAGTGCGCATCGTGGAGAAAAGAGCACGGGTCGGAACTTTCGGCATACACCAAGGAAGGAAGATGAGTATTACGTGTCACTTAATGTGAGACATTTTAATGAAAATTGATGTTTAACGGGACGTAGTGAGTAGTCTCTACATGCACCGCCCATAGGTAGGGTTCGGTTGGAAGAGGAGAATCAACCAGAGAATTTTGTGTTTATCGACAATTCCTGTAATTGGAAGAGGTCGGTAAAGTCGGTAAAATTCTTGGATGGGTTACCATCCTCAAAACAAGATCAGGGGTTCATCCAAACATGTGAATTAAGTCGCCCAAGAAGAAAGTGATTGATATTCCTTTAAGGTGGTTTACAATATTAACTAGTGTGCCCCGGACTTCCTTTGAAAGGAAGGATCGCGCCAGTACATGGTCCGACACAGTATTAATTTCTGAATCGGGATGAGATTTATGAATCCCACCTTTGATATGGGATTTCAGGAACCAGCGGAGATAAGGTTTCGTTTCGAGTACGATGTATCACCCTTATCCAGGGAATAGGCGCACGATGATTAAAGATTAGTGGAGCCACGTGAAGGAAATTTTGGAATCTTGGTATGGTGATTTCAGGAGTGCTCTGTAGAAGCACTCGTATTTGTTTGTCGCGTACGAGGTGCTTATTAAGGTTTTGGCGTGGAAGAACCTCGACTATTCTCCTTCCGTATGTTTAGAGGTGAGTGGATAATCAGAATTTTGGATCGGTCGAGAATAATCCGATAACTATGGTGGAATTCCAAGACTATTTTAGGCGAACAAGAGTGGTCAAATGTTCGTATGGTTTTTCTCAGAATGGGAGTTTTGTATATAAATAAATCTGAGTAGTTGTCATGTAGTGAGGTGCGGCCTCCCAATGATAGTGAGATAATGGAAATTTATAATGTATAGGCGTGACCTATGCGAATGTTGTCGGTTAGGAGCACCAGGTGAAGTGTCTCCAATGAGAATGTTAATCAAGCTTGTTGTGAGGCGGGGGCTATAGTGATTAAGCACCTTACTATGTAGATAGTTTGCGTACTGAAAAGATATCCATAATGGTTCTACCAGGTAAGCCTTATTTTCCAAATTTTGGGACGAAATTCCGTTATTAGGGTGGAAGTATGTAATACCTCATATTTTTATGGCTTTAAATTTAGGGATTTATTAAATTTAATTGAGATAAATTAATTTAATTTTAATCCGAAAAGTTATTTTAAATATTTACTAGCGTGACGAGAGTTAGTAATTATTAGAAATTTGTTGAATGTTACTGGATGAGTATAGTAATATATGAGATTTATTTTATAAAAATTGTCACGTGTGAATAAAATGATAATTATGTAAATTAAGTCGGGACGCGCCTGTGTCGTGTCAGGACTAAATTATTATTATATAAAGTGAATAAATTATAAATTGCCCATATGGTCATTTCGAGTGCGCCAAAGTGTCCGAAAGGGTCGAGATAGTCAAAATAATGTACCCGAGGGTTTAGTTTGGGTCTCGGGGCATTTTTAGGCTTAATTAGTACCCCGGGAGGGCATTTTGAACATTTCGTAATTTTGGGTAATTAAACCCACGAATTTGCTAGGGTTATATCAGATGGTAAGTGTTGTCTTCTAGGGTTATAATAACCAAAAACTAATGACGGCCATCAGAGAGGAAGAGGATAAGCATTCCAAGGAGTTCTAGGCTAAGAACTCCTCCGGTTGCACTGTCGTCACCGCCAAATGGTAAATCGCGCAACGAGGATCTCAACCACACCAAATTCTTCCACAAACTAGAACTTTGAATTTCAGGCAAGTATCTATCTTGCTTTAATCAAGTTAATGCTTCATTTATATTAGTCTAGGGTTGTTTAGAATTAGTGTTCTTGAAAGAAAACATTAATTGGAGACAAAGATTTACGTGTTTTAGAGATAAAGATCATATTCTGGAAATTCATTTCACATGTAGAGGTTGAACCAAGAATTTCCAAGGTGTTAGTGATAGAAAATCTGGAAAAAGAATGGAAGAAACTAAGTTAAAGAAAAATATTAGGGTTCTTGAGATTTATATAGATTTTACCCTTTTATTTTGTTATAGTTGATGAAAACTCGCATGTTTTACGTATGATATTGTTATATGGGTATACAACACTTGTAGTATAAGTCGTTGGAAGTTTGACACTGAAACATGATGATTTGGATGAGTTTGGGGTAAGATTTCCGTAGCTGGGTTTTTTGCAGTTTCGCCATAACTGCTTAATCGATCGATCGAGCCCAGAGCATCGATCGATCGACCCCTCCTGGAAAATTGCATTTTTGCTCGTGTTAGCTTAATCCGATTTTATGCATAGTAAACCTTGATTAGGGTTGATAGAACATAATGGAACATAAAAAGGACCAGTAGGGTCAAGATAAGCCCCGTTAAGTGGGACTTTAATGTGAAGGGAAATAAAGGGTAAACGGGGAGATATTCATACTTAGAAAATCATACGTGCGTTGATTTAATAATCAAAATGTCTAGGAAGTTGGAGTAGAAGGTAAGTGAGGGCCTACTGAAATTGTACTTAGGTAAAGATAATACTTCGAGAGACGAGAAGTGAGTTTAGAATAACTTAATTACGAGAATAAAATGAGCGAGTCCGTTATACGAAATAATCGAGTAAAATGTGTAATAACGGATAATTATAATTATGGGTCGTGAGAGCACCTAATTTAGTAATGTGGATGTGGATACATATATATATGACGGTGTGATTGTGCATATATCATTTCTGTGTAAAAATTGTACCCGAGCTACTTGCTATCACGGGGGTTTCCGCGCCAGGACAGTCTTATCTCGATTGGGCCTTTATGGGGGATAACGATTCGTACCCTAGAAGATAGTATCCTTGATTACAGGCTGTCTGAGTGATAGTCAGATGGTCCTAAGAGATGTGAGGGTATGTGCCAACCTCTTAGGACTAGGATCTATGCTTCGCCTCCATTTGTATGTGTTAATACAGTTCGAGAGTGATTCCGAACTAGTATTCCCTTAGTACGAGTGATACGGGGACTTGATAATAGAGTATGTCAGCACCATAGTTTTTATGTGGGGTGCCGTTAGTATATATATATTATATGAGTGATTGGTATATATATACTTATTTATGGAAACTTTGCACCATAGATTTCTATGTGGGGTGCCGTTTGTATATATATTATATGTGTAACTAATATATATACGTATATCTATACGAGAACTTTATACTGTGCGTATACGTAGTTAAGAAATGAATAAATGTTTCACTTCACTATAAGTATTCGGAAACGTTATAATGATACGGAATTTTTCTAAATAACGTAAGAAATCTTGAAGAGATAGATTTTCTAAAGTGAATATCATAACCTTAATTTCACGTGTTAAGAATGATGGAGAATAAGTTAGAGAGATATATGAGATTCATTAGTACGGTAGACGTGCACACTAGATGAGAGGTGAGAATTCTCAAGAGAGTGTCGCATACTAATATGATTGTTGCATTAGTCGGTAAGCATTTTAAATACTTGCTAAATTATTTTAAAACTGTTTTACAATCGGGCTCTGACCCGATTGTTGTTATCTCTGCTCTCTTGTGTATATATATATATATATTACAGCTGCCCAGCCACAGGGGCGTCATGCTTAGGATTCTTTGGATGGAACGTGTTGTAGCTTTTGTGGGAGTTGCAGGCCATTGCTTAGACGACTTCATTGTTGACTCCACTTCTAGTTCAGTTTTATCCAGTGGGGCGTGTGTCGCCCTTTTCCATTATTTAGTTGGTTTTTTCAGAGATTGTAATTCTTTTACTTTCAGTATCTTTACTTCGGGATTTATTACTTTCATGATGTTTTTCTTTAGTGTTTTAAAGTTGGGATTTATTATTGATGGTTAAACTCTTGAATGTTCATTTTTATTCTTATACTTAATGTGTGACTCTTAAAATGTTAATGATAAAAGGTTTTATAATTGGATTTAATAAAATGGAAATAAGGTTTTAAATGGTTTTGACACTTAGCTTAATTAATCAGGGTGTTTAAATTTGAAAATTTTAATTTGCGACAATAATGCTAAGAATGAACCAACTGTTCACCTTGATTTTAATTTAATAAAGGATTGATCGCACGGTATTTAATTAGGCGAGGTGTCACAACTCCCTATCAATTTGGATCACAACCCTTGAAATAATTGACCAATGCAACTGGATGCAATATTCCCGAAACATGCGAATGATTTCTCCCGAATGTACCCTAATCCTATCGATGCTCACTACACACGCGACTCTCCCTACACACACGACTCTCACCCCATACGCGTCGGGGGTGCGACGACCTCGCTGTAACTGCTCACTCTACCCCGTAAACGGGGTCCGAAAACCAGACGGTGTCGACTTCTTCCACACACACCTAGAGATATAGCTTTAGGCGTTGTCCATTCACTTTGAATGTATTTCCCCCTTTTAAATCGTCTAATTCAACAGCTCCATGAGGGAAAACATTCTTCACAACGAACGGGCCAGACCATCGTGACCGCAATTTTCCCGGAAAGAGGTGAAGCTGAGAGTTATAGAGAAGAACTTTTTTCCCAGAAAGAAACACTTTGCGTCGAATGATGTTATCGTGAGCGAGTTTCATCATTTCTTTGGAAATTTTAGCATTCTCATACGCATCATTGCGTAGTTCTTCTAAATCATTCAATTGAAGCTTGTGGGCTTCATCGGCCTTATCCATGGCATAATTCAATTGCTTAATCTCCCAATACGCCTTGTGCTCTAATTCAACAGGAAGATGGAAAGGTTTGCCATACACAAAGCGGAAAGGGGGCATGCCGAGTTGATTTTTATATGATGTACGATAGGCCTATAGCGAATCGTTCAATCTAAGTGACCAATCTTTCCGGGAAGGATTGACGGTCTTTTCAAGAATGTTCTTGATTTCTCGATTTGCTAGTTCGGCCTGCCCATTCGTTTGCGGGTGGTAAGTCGTTCCAAACTTATGAACGACACCATACTTTCTCATTATCTTCTCGAATGGCCTAGTGCAAAAGTGCGTGCCATTATCGCTGATTATCAATTTCGGTGCACCGAAACGGGAAAGTATGTGTTCCTGCAGGAATTTTATCACCACTTTGTTGTCATTTGTCTTGGTAGCTATAGCTTCCACCCATTTAGAAACGTAGTCTATCGCGATAAGGATGTATAGGAAACCAAAGGACGAGGGGAAAGGGCCCATGAAGTCAATACCCCAACAATCAAAGATCTCAATAATGAGTATAGGGATAAGAGGCATCATGTCTCGTCGGGTAATGTCCCCCATCCGTTGGCACCTATTGCAATATTTGAAAGCAGCATTCAGATCCCAGAATATTATGGGCCAATAGAGGTCGCATTGCAGAATTTTAGCAGCTGTCTTTTTCGTCAAAAAGTGGCCTCCACAAGCTTTCGAATGACAAAACTGGATGATTTTTGGGATTTCGTCATCCGGTACACATCATCGGATGATTTGGTCGGCGCAATATTTAAAAGGGAATGGATCATTGTAAAAGAACATGCGCGATCAAGTAATAAACCTCTTCTTATTTTGCGGTGTCCAGTCGGGAGGGACGGCTCCCGTGACAAGGTAATTCATTATATTCGCAAACCAGGGCAAAGAAGAGGTAGCAAAAAGTTGCTCATCCGGAAAGTATTCGTCTATTGGTAAGGGATCACTAGGTACGTCGGACGAAAGTCATGATAAGTGGTCGGCAACGATGTTTTCTACTTCTTTCTTATCTTTAATGGAGAGATTAAACTCTTGTAGGAGTAGGATCCACCTTATGAGGCGCGGCTTTGCATCTTTCTTTGCAAGTAGGTATTTTAAAACCACGTGGACGGTGAAGCAAGTAATGGGAGAACCGATGAGGTTTGACCGGAATTTATCAAGGGCAAAGACTACTGCTAGCAACTCCTTATCCGTGGTAGAGTAGTTGAGTTGTGGTCCGGTAAGGGTCCGGCTAGCATAGTAGATGACATGAGCTTGCTTATCTTTTATTTGTCCTAAAACAACCCCTATCGCATAATCTATAGCATCACACATAAGTTCGAATGATAAGGACCAATTCGAAACTTACATGATGGGAGCGGACACAAGCATGGTTTTCAGTTTTTCAAAAGAGCTTTGGCATGCTTCCGTCCACTCGAATGGGGTGTCCTTCATGAGTAGGTTGCTTAAGGGTCTAGCGATGGCACTAAAGTCCTTAATGAACCTTCGATAAAACCCCGCGTGGACCAAGAAAGAGCGCACGTCCTTGAGCGATTTTGTGGGGGAAGATCAGCTATGACATCTATTTTCGCCCTATCAACTTCTATTCCCTTGGATGATACTACGTGGCCAAGAACTATTCCCTCGGTGACCATGAAATGGAATCTCTCCCAATTCAGCACTAAGTTCTTTTCCACACACCGGGCAAGTACTTTTTCCAGTTTCTCTAGACAATGATCGAAAGAGGTGCCAAAAACGCTGAAATCGTCCATGAACACTTCGAGTCCTTTCTCGACCATGTCGCTAAATAGGCTCAACATGCACCTTTGAAAGGTCGCAGGTGCATTACACAAGCCAAATGGCATACGTTTGTAGGCAAACATACCAAAAGGGCAAGTGGAGGTCGTTTTCTACTGGTCAAGCACATCTACCTCAATCTGGTTATATCCAAAATAACCATCAAGAAAGCAATAGTAAGGGTGGCCCTCTACTCTCTCAAGCATTTCATCAATAAATGGTAAGGGAAAATGGTCTTTCCTAGTTCCCGCATTGAATTTTTGGTAATCAATGCAAACGCACCACCCGATGGTAGTACGTTGGGGAACCAACTCTCCCTTAGCATTCTCGATCACTATCATGCCCGCCTTCTTTGAGACGACTTGAATGGGGCTCACCCACTTGCTATCCGAGATTGGGTAAATAATCCCATCATCCAATAACTTGATAATCTCGGTTCTCACAACTTCTTTCATGTTGGGATTTAGCTTTCTTTGCATTTCTCTTAAGTGCTTAACATCCTCTTCGAGATGGATCTTGTGAGTGCAAATCAAAGGACTTATCCCCTTCAAATCAGCAATGCACCAACCAAAAGCACTTTGGTGCTTCCTCAGAATTTTCAATAATTTACCCTCTTGCTCTACGTCTAGGCTAGAGGAGACAATAATACGAAATGTCTCATCCTCTCCTAGGTATGCATATTTAATATAGGAGGGGAGTTTCTTCAACTCGAGGGTTGGAATTTTTTTGCTGGAGGAAACCATGCGTGTATCCCTCGGAAGTAACTCCTCGAATCTAGAAACCCAACTAACATCTCTCGTGTCCTCATTCGACGCTCTCTCATCGAGTAGCTCTCTCAACTCCCTAACCTCCCTCTCGAAGTCGGTGAACGTCCCCTCACTCTCGTGTTTTGCCACTAAACAGGACCCTAAGGCGTCGCCACAATAATTCTCCTCAAAGTACTCCTCTATAATCTCATCTATGAATCTCACTGCGTGAAGATCATCTTCTTCCCCCGTATGTTGGGTTATATGGAAAATGTTGGTCTCTAAGGTCATGTTCCCAAAGGTGAGTTGCATTCGCCCATTTTGAGTATTGATGATTGCGTTAGTCGTAGCTAAGAATGGGCACCCAAGGATGATGGGAACATGGTTGCTCGAGTTGAAGGAGGGCTCCGTGTCCTAAATGACAAAGTCTACCGGTAAGTAGAAAATGTCAACTTGGATGATCACGTCCTCGACTATGCCTCTTGGATCTTCACTGTTCGATCCGCGAATTGGAGAGTGACCTTTGTGGGCTTGAGGTCGCCCAAATCAAGTTGCCTATAAATGGAGTAAGGGAGGATATTGACACTTGCTCCCAAGTCAAGTAAGGCTTTTTCGATTTTATTTTCTCCAATGATGCAGGAAATGGTGGGTGCACCGGGATCTTTGAATTTAGACAGGAGATCATTTAGTGGAATGGAGCTCACATTTTGTGCTAAAAATACATTCTTTTTTACCTTCATCTTTCTCTTTACCGTCAACAAGTCTTTGATGACTTTTGCATAAGCTGGAATTTGCTTAATGGCATCAAGGAAAGGTAAGTTCAGCTTTACTTGCTTTAGTACTTCTAGCACGTCCTCACGTGGGTTTCCTTTATAGGAGGGAATCAACCTTTGAGGAAATGGTGCAGCGGAGGGTGGTTTCAGTACTACCTCTGGCTCACTAGAGTCTTCTTTGTCACTCTCGTTCAAGGGGACATCTTCGGCCTCTTTCGTACCGGGAGAAATCTCCTTGTCTTTCATTGTGTTGTGTGGGAGAGGTGATAAATCAATGACTCTACCACTACGAAGAGTGGTCACAACTTGACATTTCTCTTGATGTTCGGTAGAGGTGGAGCCAACACTAGTTTGACCTTGGGGAGGTCTTTGGCCTTGGGCAGGAAACTTGTCCTTCTTTTGAACACTCAACGGGGATTCTATCTTTGACAGACTTGCATTTATGTCGCTAACCAGATGATCATATTTAGCATTGGTTGCAGTCTGGCTTGTGATAAATTGATTCATGGTATCCTCGAGAGTTCTCCGCGGTGGCGGGATATAAGCTCCTTGAGGTGGTGGTGCTTGAACATGTCCTTGCATGTGTAGGGCTTGTTGAAAGTGTTGTGGTGGAGGAAGGGCAACATGGGAAGTAGGGTTCATCGCAACATGTTGTTGCCCATAGCTAAAACCAGGATGGTTTTTCCATGAAGGGTTATAAGAATTTCCGTGCGGCGCACCGAAATTACCCTTAAAACCTCCTATACCACTAACTTGCTCTTGAAGCATCACTTTGTAGGCGGGTATAGTTGGGCATTCCTCAGTTGAATGACCCGCCTCACAAATTGCACACAGCTTTTCAATGGGGTTTGGTATGGATCCAGTTGGTCCTCTTCCACATATCCCACGTAGGTCTCGCACTTCCTTCTCAAGTATATCGATTCGACTGTCCGCTATAAAACTCTTTTCTACATGAAATAGGCCGGATGCCGATGGAGAGGTGGTTACTTGACGATTTCGATTTTGAGCATTAGGGTCAGATGTATCCTAGGACTGGGTAGTCTCAGTGACATACCTCAGGTGAAGCTCAGTATCGTGGGCGTCTAAGTCGACAAAAGAACCACTACCCATGGTTTCAACGAGTTGTTTGGAATTAAGATTCAGCCCATTATAGAGAAAAGAAATGATTTGCGCTGCATCAAATCCATGATGGGGGCATGAAGTAACTAACTCATTGAAATGCTCGTAACATCGATGAAATGACTCATTTTCAAATTGTCTGAACGCTTGAATTTGAGCCTTTATAGAGATTGTTCGATGTGGTGGGAAGAATTTCTTAAGAAATCTCGATTATAACTCGTTCCAAGATGGGATCGAGCTTGGAGGTAAAGACCATAGTCAGGTCTTAGCTTTATCCTTGAGAGAGAAGGGGAAGAGTTTGAGGCGGATCACCTCTTGTGTGCAAGTTTGGTCATTGAGAGTATCGCACACATCCTCAAATTCCCTAATGTGAAAATATAGTTTTTCAGAATCCATACCATGATAATGAGGTAACATCTGGATCATCCCATTTTTAAAGAGAAATTTCCCGACATTATACGGGAGTATAATGCATCCCGGAGTGACAGTACGCTCGGGATATAAAAATTCTCTGAGCGGGCGGTACGGGCCTCTTCCTCATCGGCAGGTGCATTATTGTGTTGGGACATCTCTCTCTCAGTTAACGACTCAGAGCTATCACTTGGTGTGCTCGAAGTGTGCTCGGAGGTGTATCCTAAGAAGGAAAACGGAGTGTTATTGGAGATTGGGTGTGAGAGGTGGAATCCAGAACTGTGGGGCATTAGGAGTGTGGGGGCTATCGGGGTTATACTCAACTATTGGATTTTCGTGAATGCTGGTTGGAGTATTATGGGGTGTAGGAGTGAGTTCAGAATTTTGCATTAAAAGCTTATGAGAGATGGTGGTGAATCTTTTTGTGCTTTTTTGAAATTTTTGGTCAAAGCTTTAGATTGACTCGATCTAATCCTAAGTCTACCTAATTCCCCGGTAATGGCGCCAAAAACTTGACGCGGCTCAGAATGTATCTCAGAAGTGTGTACTCTCTAGGCTCAAGTGCAATCCTTTCGCTCAAGTAATAATTCGATAAGTCGGGTATCGATCCTCAGGGAAAAAGGACAACGAAGTTGTAACGACGGGAAAGATGAGTGAATCCTAACTCTGACTCTAAAAAGAAAGGAAAAATGAGTTGGTTTTGAGACTTGATTATAACTAAATGCAATTATGAACTTATGAAGAGATGCAATTACACTAAACTACCTAAAATACTGATGAAAGATGATTTGAAACTTTTGAACTAAGTGATGAAAAAAAAACAGGACGGGAATACAATCTGCCAACCCTAGTGTATTGCAGTTATAATACTAATCGTAAATTTAACTGATTAATTTGACCCAGAATTTTGTACTTGCATTACGTATACGAGGTTCAAGCCCGCATCATACTTAATCTGAGGACGAGTAAATTGGTATCGTGATAGTGACACTCGAATTGCATTCTAAATCATCCCGGTTACCCAGAGGCAAACGAGATATAAAGATCTATGATTGTTGTGTTCCTACGCAATACCATCGTAATCAATCACTAAATTCAGAGGACTAATTTTATACACATGCAATTAACACATCAGGTTGGGTTCATGTATCCCGACCTTAGAAAATCTAGCCTAGCATGCAGAAAGTAATAAAAAAAAGTGTTTGATGTGCAGAAAACCATGATTAATCTAAGAAAAACTTGTGAATTGATGTAAAAAGGAATTAAACAGATGAAATTACTTACTAATCTTACCAAAGCACTCAAAGTATTAGCTAGAATTACTGGTAATCACTGAAATCTGAACAAAGCTTCAATCTTGGAATTAAAAGAATAATTGTATCAAAACTAGGGTTTCAATAAAAGAATGGAAAATTAACTCAAATTCTCCGTGCAAATAATGATAATAAAACGGGTTTTTATACCCTATAAGAATTCAGGAATTTTAGTTACACTAGGACTCTTTTTAGGAGGAGATAAGATTTCAAGATCTCGATAGCCAGACCGGTCCGGGCCTTAGGCGGACCGGTCTGCCTCCCATGCAAATCGGTTCTTTTTATTTTCTGGCTGACCTGTCCGGGGCGGACCAGTTCTTTTTATTTTCATCCTTCTTCGGTTTGCTTTCAATTCGAGTTCTACTGGAGTTTGCACAGCGGACCGGTCCGGGGTGAGGGCGGACCGGTCCGGGGTGAGGGCGGACCGGTCCGGGGTGAGGGCGGACCGGTCTGCCTGTTTGACTTTCTTTCTCAACTTTGACTGCTCATATCTTTTGTTCCGGGACTCCGATTGAGGTGTCGTTTCTTCCTATGTGCTCATGAGTGTGATATCTTCAACTTCTCTTTAGGTACCTCATCCGAATTTAGGGTAAAAATTACACTTTTTCCCATTTGACTTTCCTTCTTGTCTTCCTTGATTCTTTCGGTTTCCTTCTTTCATTTCTTGACATCAAATACCTGTAAAATCACTACGAAATACCAGAAACTCGGTGTACTCGTTAGGATAAGTCAGTAGCAAGATTATGAGATAAAGTCAAATCAATTATGTTGTTCGAGGTGCTAAAAGTAACTAAATTAAGGGATAAATTAGGAAGAATTTATGCCTAATCAAGAAGGAAAGTTCTTGGGGTTTATCGTCAATCAAAGAGGCATCGAGGCCAATCCTGAGAAGATAAAGGCTCTATTAGAAATGAAAACCCCTAAGACTATTAAAGATGTTCAGAGGCTTATAGGATGAGTGGCTACTTTGAATAGGTTCGTATCCAGAGCCACAAACAAGTGTCTACTGTTCTTTAAAGTTCTCAGAAAGGCTTTTAAATGGAGCGAAGAGTGTGACAAGTCTTTCTAAGAGCTAAAGTCCTACCCGGGATCCCCCTTACTCTTATCACGTCCAGTGCAAGGTGAAAAATTATATGTGTACTAGCTATTTCGGAGTCAGCCATCAGTGCTGTTATCGTGAGAGAAGAAGACGGGATGCAAAAGCCAGTGTATTTCAATAGTAAGGCACTCCAAGGGGCAGAGCAAAGGCACCCCAGGATGGAGAAGTTGGCCTATGCTTTGATTCACGCCTCAAGAAAGATGAAACTGTACTTCCAGTCCCATACAATGGTCATTCTCACCGATTCCCCTCTTAGGCAGGTCATACACAAGCCAGAAAAATCAGGGAGGCTAATGGCCTGGGCTATAGAGCTGGGAGAGTTTGATATTGTGTATCAACCTAGGGCGGCCATCAAGGGTTAAGCATTAGCAGATTTTATAGCTGAATTTACTTAGGAAGAGGATGATGCTGAAAGCGAGAACATTGAGAAAGATATCCAGCAAGGCAGAATTGATGACCCGTTCAAAGATAAGGCTGAGACAAGCACCGCTAGAGGTAAAGTTGTCAAGAACGAGGAGGTGAGATACCTCTTTAGACGGGGATCCCTCATCGAGGGAAATTTTTCAGAGGAACACGCTGTATGAAATCTCTTCGTCGATGGGTCCTCTTGCGAGAGCGGAAGTGGAGCTGGACTAATAGTATCAGCACTTGATGGCACGAACATTGAGTACGCTCTAAGATTCAACTTGAAAGCCTCCAATAACGAGTCTGAATATGAGGCCTTAATAGCAGGCCTCTCATTGTCTAGGTCTCTTAGTGTTGGCCAGATCTTGGTCCATAGTGATTCAAGACTGGTGGTGAATTAGATACTAGGAGCTTACGAGGCTAAAGACGAAAGAATGGCCAAATATCTTGAAAAAGTAAAGTTACTATTAAAGATCTTCAGAGAAGTAAAATTGAAGAGGGTACCTAGGTTGGATAATGGTCGAGCCGATGCACTTACTAGGCTAGCCTCAGCAACTAGAACAGATATCAGGAGAATAGTTCCAGTGGAAATTTTGCTTCGACCGACGATTGAAGATGCAGATGGAACACTCGACCACTGCTTAAATATAAGCAGGGAACCCTCATGGATGGACCCTCTAGTCAGATACATTAAAGAGGGGGAGATGACAGAAGCAAAATAAAAAAAAATAAAAATGAGGTACAGACTGCAAAATTCACTATCATCGGAGACATCTTGTACAAAAAGGGATTCTTGCTCCCTTTGCTCAGATGTGTTCACCCATTGGAGGTACCATGTATCTTGCAGGATGTGCACGAAGGGTCTTGCTCAAACCATATTGGGGGTAGGTCGTTAGCAAAGAGGATAATCACCCAAGGATACTGGTGGCCGACCTTGGCAAAGGATGCTACGGCATACGTGAAGAAGTGTGATGAATGTTATAGGTTCGCCACCATCCCTCATCGACCTCTTACCTCCATCACATCCCCATGGCCATTTGCAGTATGGGAAATCGATTTGGTAGCCCCCCTACCTAGGGCGGTCAATAACTACTGATACTTGATCGTAGCAATTGATTACTTTTCAAAATGGGTGGAGGCGGAGCCAATGGTCACAATCACCGAGTAGAATACCTTCTAGTTCATCTAGAAGAACATCATATGCAGGTATGGCCTCCCTAACACCCTCATCTCAGATAACAGGACTCAATTCAAAAATGTCTCCCTGGAGAAATACTGCGAAAGAGTGGGGGTTAAAAAATTCTTCTCTACCCCAGGCCGACCTCAGGCTAATAGCCAAACTGAGGTTACAAACAGAACAATCCTAGACGGGATCAAGAAAAAAACTCGAGAAGGTAAAAGGAAGATGGGTTGAGGAAATACACGTTGTGCTATGGGCCTACAGGACAACAATAAAAACCCCTATCGGGGAAACCCCCTTTATGTTGGCATACGGCTCAGAAGCCGTCATCCCCACCAAAATTGGATTTTCTACTCACAGAGTCCAAATGTATGACCCCAGAGAAATATGGAAGAAAGGAGGCTTAATCTAGACTTGATGGAGGAGAGAAGAGAAGACACTGAGATAAGACAAGCGGCCTACTAGCAGAGGACTGCCAGGTTTTACAATTAGAGGGTAAAGCAAAGGCCAATCGCTGTGGGGGACCTAGTCCTCAAAAAGACATGGCAGAAACCTAACAAACTCCACCCAGATTGGCATGGCCCATATAGGGTCATTGATGAAGTTTTCCCTGGAACCTATAGACTAGAGAACCTTGAAGGGGAACCCTTTTCGAACCCCCGGAATGCAGATCATTTGAAGAAATACTATCAATAATGTTGTAGTTATTGTCCTCTCGGATCACAGTTGTAATGAATGTGTTGCTTCATAGAACACTTGTTAATGAGAATATTCTATTGGCCCCTCATCTTAAGTTTGTCAATTTATATCTGTTGGTATAGTTCATGCTAAGCCACAAAATATCATTAGTTTGGTGGATAACTACCCTCGGCTAGGATGAGGGTGAATGGTAGGGACGACCCTCCATTCACTCTCAAGAAAGACGAGGGTGGACTTGCTATTTAAAAACACCATGTTTGGTGGAAACTACCCTCGGCTAGGATGAGGGTGAATGGTAGGGACGACCCTCCATTCACTCTCAAGAAAGACGAGGGAGGACTTATATTTAAAAACATCATTAATTTGGTGGGTAACCACCCTCGGCTAGGATGGGGGTGAATGGTAGGGACGACCCTCCATTCACTCTCAAGAAAGATGAGGGAGGACTTATATTTAAAAACATCATTAATTTGGTGGATAACCACCCTCGGCTAGGATGAGGGTGAATGGTAGGGACGACCCTCCATTCACTCTCAAGAAAGACGATGGAGGACTTGTTATTTAAAAAATATCATTAATTTGGTGGATAACCACCCTCGGCTAGGATGAGGGAGAATGTTAGGGACGACCCTCCATTCACTCTCAAGAAAGACGAGGGTGGACTTATATTTAAAAACATCATTAATTTGGTGGATAACCACCCTCGACTAGGATAAGGGTGAATGGTAGGGACGACCCTCCATTCACTCTCAAGAAAGATGAGGGTGGACTTGCTATTTTAAAACATCATTAGTTTGGTGGATAACCACCCTCGGCTAAGATGAGGGTGATGGTAGGTACGACCCTCCATTCACTCTCGAGAAAGACGAGGGTGAACTTGTTATTTAAAAACATCATTAATTTGGTGGATTACCACCCTCGGCTAGGATGAGGGTGAATGGTAGGGACGACCCTCCATTCACTCTCAAGAAAGACGAGGGTGGACTTGCTATTTTAAAACATCATTAATTTGGTGGATAACCACCCTCGGCTAAGATGAGGGTGAATGGTAGGGACGACCCTCCATTCACTCTCAAGAAAGACGAGGGCGGACTTGCTATTTAAAAAAATCATAGCCAAGGCACATCTGCACAAATCATAAAAGAGGCAAATATAGAAGACTAAAGGAAGAGGAGAGCACTTCCATTACAAAAATTAAGAGTTACAGTATACATCCAAAAGAAAGTGAAAGACAAAAGTTTTACAAGCAGAGGGTATATGCCATAGACGGCCACCCTAATGAGAAACATCAGAAGGCAGAGGCCTAGCATCATCAGGAAGAGTACCTTCGACAACTACAATAGAAGGCCGATCCTCAGACATGCCGGTGCCTTCAACATGTACTTGAGACTCAACATAGGCTAGAGCCACAGATATCAAGGGGTCGTCCAGCTCCACTGCCTCAAGGGAGGGGCGAATAGATGACACCGCATCAGCAAATTTCAAGACGACCCACCTATAGGCCGTCTTGATTCCCCTCTCCAAGTATTCAAGATCGAAGCCTTGGAATTCATCGGAGAGTTTGTAGGCCTCCAAAGCATCAGCCTCATCCCTTTGAATAGCCACAACAAGTTCGCTCTTGAATTGGGTACCTTGGTTGGTCAGAGCCTCGTCTTTGGCTAAAATGAGGTCGTCCTTTAGCTTCAGTTAAGCAACATGCTCCTTTGTAAGCTCGCCCAGAACCCTCGCATGCTCGAACTTCACGCTCTCCAACTCACCCTTCACAGTATCCAACTTAGTTTTCAAGTCCGCCTCATGCTGAATAGCTCTCTCAACCTCGTGAAATTTACGTTGGTTCTCAGCCATCCACTTAGTAGCAAAGGTGAAGACGCAGACAGATTGTAAAAGAAAAGGGAAAGGTTATAATCAAATGGTCGAGTGAACAGTTTTTAAAATATTGATGAATCAAAATTAAAAAGATGAATAAAATACCTAAGCCAGAGTATGAAGCCCATAGTCTAAAACTTGGCCGGGGGAATTTTGGCCAAAAATTCACAGTCGGCAGCCGATGGTGTCGAGAAAATGGAGGCTTTAGTAGCTCTCAAGTTAGCTATTAAAGAGGAAGGGTTAACCTTTAATAAGGTCAGGTTAGATGACCAGTAGAATCCCATGCACGAGGAAGAACTAGTCCCCTCGATGTTAGTCTATGGGACCTCTACCCTTGCCCTCGCACGTGAATCAGGTCGAGGGCCATCAGGGACTTCTGGATCCTTTTGCTTGCGGGTATCAACTATCGGCTCTACTTGGGTCAGCCCCACGACCTTTATCTTTTTATAGGTCAGTTGGGGCTCCTTACCCTTCTTCTTATTCAGGCCTGACATCAAGCTGGGGGCAGTCATTTCCCAAAGGTGATCAGATATATTGGGAGGCCGATCTGAAAAAAAAATAAAAAAATAATTGAGACGATACATCAGAAAAAAGCAACAATAATGAGAAAACACTTGGAAAAAATTGAAACAAAAGCAACTCACATAATTCTGTTAATGGGTCGACCCTCAAACCAGCTTTTTTGAGGAAACGAGGGGTCATTAAATCTTCAAACTTGGCAAGATCACCCTCTTTCCCTTGTTCCCTCAAGTAGTCAACTATTTCCCTTTCATCCAAGATAAGTCCAGGGTCTGACCTTGCTTTCATGGAGGGGTTAGACCATTCCCTAGGGACCCTCGGATCGTCTTCAAGAGGTTCAACCCCGGCGGGGAATTCCTAGTCCCTAAAAACGAAGAAGAACCTCTTCTTCCAATCATGGTTGGAAGTTTGTGCTACGTGGAGAAGTTTGTTGTATGACCTCCTAGCCCCTAGATGGAAGTATCCAGGTTGCTTGGACGAGGATGTTATGTTTTAGCATGTCAAGAACAAATCAGTCGAGGGCTCGTCAGTAAATGTGTTATTCCAGAGGGAGATATAGCGGAGGATGGTCCTCCAGGAGTTGGGTAAAAGTTGGGAAGGAGCAACCCCGAGGGCAAAAAGTATATCAACTATCGCGGGGTGCAGAGGGAACCTAACGCCGACCCTAAGCATCTGCTTATATACAACAATTTCTCCTTCTTCCCCCTAGAAGACCCTCTCGTCTTCATTAGGGACCCTCATATTCACGTTGAGCTTTATACCAAAGAGACGCCTCTATAGTAAAAGGTCATGATCCCTAACAGACGAGACGAAAGTCAAGGCCCCTGGAGTATCAACTCGATCATTATTAGAATCCTCACTATCGTCCTCAGCTCCCTCATCCCTAGACCTCTTGGTCTTATCATTTATTGGAGGTCCATCTGGAAAAGCGACCTAGAAAGCAAGGGGGACAGGGCTGTCATAGGGACAGCTTGAGGATGAACTATGCCCTCGGCCTCTTGATTCGGGCTAAGTGTTGGTGAGTTTTTTCTCCGAGATTTTCCAACACCCATAAAAGACGATGCTTTGGCGTCCATCTCTCCCTTTTGCCTCTGACACTCGGCTGGATGATGGGAAGACCATAAGGGCTCAAAGGGTAAAACTATGGCTAATGGAATTGGGAAAATAGGTTGGTCATACCCAAACAGGGTCGGCCCTACGTCCGCACTCTCTCTCTTCCTCTATTCGCCTAATCTCTATAAAGAACCTCTCTCTTAAAGTTGGAAACTCCTCGGCTAAATCATAAAGCCTTTTGAGCATTAAGAGGGAGTCCCTACACTTAAGGAATTTTTCTCAAACAACCTACAAACAAATTTAACAGTTGACCAAGTTGACTTTTGAATAAAACCTAGAGAAATGAAAGGTTTTTATGGATAAACACCCAAGAATAGGAAGAACAAATTTTATCGGAGAAGAACGCCGAAGAGTTACCGAGAATCTTAAGAAGAGCTACAAATTGGCACTAAACCACCACTAAAAGGTGGAAGATGAACCCAGGGAGGCCTATCGCTAGAGTTCTAGCCCTAGAACCACCAGAAAAGAGTGGAAACGCGCCGAAAAAGTGTAAAATAACTAAGAAAATGTGCAAGAGATACCCCAAAGCAAGAAATCAAAGAAAATGGAAGATAAAAGGGAATTTAGGGCAGAGAAATTACCTGAGATTGAAGATTGAGACTGAACAAAGCTTGGAACGTGGAAGAAAAGGCAGAAATTGCAGAAATGGCGTTTGAGCTGCTGGAAGCTAAAAAGAGAGCGTGCGCGCGAAGAAGAAGAAGAAGAAGAAGAATAGAGAATTATTTAAAAAAGAGTTTAAATACTTTGTCATTAGTGGGCCCACTAACCAAAGCAATGCACAACCCACAAAGATAATCATTACTAGGGCACAAAATCCCAAGTATAGTGTGTAGCCATCATTTTTTGGGGAACACAAATGATGATTGACACCTGACAAGACGTTAATCAACTTGACACATGTCACTTGTCAAACTAACAACTCATTTGACATCCAAATACAACATTACCCCTCAGCTAACTCAACATTATCGATGACTAAGGACTAGGGGGTGATGGATATGCCAAAATATACGCTCAGTTTGGCCGAGGGTTGCCTCGTCCAGGATGAGGGCCTTACTCTACCACCTCGGGGGTGTTATGGATAACCGGACGACAGGATGACAGGACGATAGTATGATCGGACGACAGGATGATAGTATGATCGGACGACAGGACGATAGCATGATCGGACGACAGTGAGGAGGCCAACCCCACTATTTACTTTGGCTAGAGCCCAAGCTCGTGGGGACAAAGGCCTCATCTTTGGGTGACCAAGTGATAAGCCGACCCTATAAGGGGACAACAGCGTGAAGCCTACCTCCAACAGTCAAGACAGTATGCCAGCATCGACCTCAGCCTCGGCCTGCCACCATAAGCTGAGGATGACATCATCATGGCGCGTGACTTGGGAGATGAGTGGGGCAGTGAGCGTGGGATTCATATAGCACGTGGACTAGACCGTTATAATAATATCATCCCCTCACGTAAGGGAATATTATGTCATCATTAATCGCAAGTGGAACAGCCATGTGTCAATAGGTAATTGGCTAGATCATCATTCACATGCACAATGCATGCTCGGGGGTACACTACTCCCCCCCAAGCCCTATATATACTTGTCATCTACAACCTTGCAAAGGATCGATCATAAAACCCTAGTAAAAACTCTGCTTGTGCACAAAGTAGAGAGAGAGAGAGAGAGTTAGCTTATGAGCATTGTATCCAAGGACATTAGTGCCCATATCTAGTGGATCACACACTCGCAGTGGATGTAAGCCTGATTGGCTAAACCACTATACATCATTGTCTTCATTCCTCTTATCCTCATCCCCTTCTATACACTTATACACATACATAACTCTATTGCTGCCATTGTTATTACTGTTTGAGCTCATCATCTCTTATCTGGTGGAGCTAAATCTTAGCATCACACACACACACACACACACACACACACACACACACATATATATATATATATATATATATATATATATATATATATATATATATATGATTTTCCCCATTGTCTCCAGTAGGCTTCCTTTTACCCAATCGATTTCCCAGAGCTAAAAGTAACCAACATCATCAGATTCACCTTCTTTCCTTGTCCCTTTCTCAGGTGCTCACGGGCACCCTCTCTACGATGTTTTTTTTTACCTTATTCTATCTCTACCTATATCTCTATACACACATCTATACGTGCACACAAACACAAACTGTTTTGTTCTAGGGTTTTCATTTGCTTAAATCTTTCTTTTTCATTATTACTTCCACTTTCAAGTTGATACATTTGATTATGGAATTTCGGGCTGCTCAAAACATCTTATCTTGCTCGGAGAGTTGATTTTTTGGGAGTGTTGTGTAATACCCCGTATTTTTATCCTATATTAATTTGGGGATTTATTAAATTTAATGTGAATTAATTATTTAATAAAATCCAGAAATTAATTATGTTATAATTATTAACGTGACGAGAGTTAGTAATTATGGGAAATTTGTCGAATGTTACTAATGAGCAAAGTAATATATAATATTGGTTATATTGAATGTCACGAGTGAATAAAATGACAATTTTGGAAATTTGAGTCGGGACGCGCCCGTGTCGCGTCGGAACTAAATATTGATAAATAAAAGTGAATATTTTATAAGTTATTCGTATGGTCGTTTTGAGTGCGCCAACGCGTCCGGAAGGGTCGAGATAGTCAGAAAAGTGTGCCCGGGGGTTTAGTTTGGGTCTCGGGACGTTTTTAGGCCTAATTAGTACCCCGGGAGGGCATTTTGGACATTTCACATTTTTGGGTAATTAAACCCACGAAAATTAAAAGGGTTATATCACATATCTGGGTTATCATCTAGGGTTATAAAGCTCAAAACACTAGAACGGCCATTGGAGAAGAGAGGAGAGAGCTCTCAAGGCATTCCAAGGCTCAAAACTCAACCGTTTGCATCGCCGCCACCGCCAACGCGTAGATCGCGAGACGGGGAACACAACCACACCAATTTCGGCACCAAACCAGACTTCTGAAAATCCCAAGCAAGTGTTTATCTTGCTTATTTCGTTGATGCATCATCCATATTAGTTTATGAATTATTAGGATGAGATTTATGGAAGAAAACCCAATTTGAGATGGGAAATTTTCATGTAGTGATGATTTATATGATATTCTGGAAACCCTTTATTATGTAGAGGATTAAACCATGAAATTATGATGTTTTATGAGAAGGAAATTCTGAAAAAGATTTGTTAGAACCATGTTTAAGAGAAATCTAGGGTTCTTGATATTTATATGAATTGTGGGATGTTAATCCATGTTTAGTGGCGGAAATTGACATGTTTTACGTAGGAAATGAATAATATTATGTTAGGATGTTAGTAGTATAAATTTTTGGACGTTTGGGAATGCAAAACTTGAATTTGGATGAAGATATGTGTTAGAACTCGTAACTGCAAAACTACAGAAATCGCAATACCTGTTTGATCGATCGATCGAGCCAAGAGCTTCGATCGATCGAAGGTTCGATCGATCGAGCCCCTAACCTCGATCGATCGACCCCTCCTGGCAGACTAAAGTTTCCCCCTTTTAAAACTGTTGTATTGATCCGAAATGAAGAAAACTCCTTAGACATCCTTGTTAAAATAATTTAGGATATAATGATGACCAGTAGGATTCATTTATGAATAAAGGACCTTTAATTTAAGACCAAATCTATATTTTTGGGATATTTCACATAAGGGACAATGTAAGTAAATATTAAAGTGGAGAGATACGTAAGAGAGTTACGTTAGAACATAAATGAATACCTACTAAATTGTACTTTTGGAAGGATGGAGTCCATGAGTGTTACGTAGTAAGTTGGAATAATACCTCGAATTAAGGTTAAGGACGAATCGCTAAACGTGATAACTAATAATGAGATATGAGGATAAATGTCGTAACTATGGGATTTGAGATATACCTATTATTGATATGGTAATATTAGTTTAGTTATATGATTGTGTTTGCATATACTATCTATGTGTGAAAAATATACCCACGCTACTTGCTATCCCTGAGGTTACCGCGCTGGGACGATCTTATCCTGTGTTGCCTTATGGGGGATATTGACTCGTACCCTAGAAGATAGATATCCTTGGTACAGGCTATCGATTTGATAGTTCAGACGGTCCTAAAAGACGCAGGTATGTGCCATTCTCTTAGAGACTTGGAATCTATGCTTCGCCTCAATATTGTTGTGTATGTGTTAATACAATTCTAGAGTGATTCTGAATTTGTATTCCCCTTAATACGAGTGATACGGGGTTTGGATAGTAGAGTATGCCCGCACCATAGTTTTTATGTGGAGTGCTGTTATGATATATATATTTTACGAGTAGTTAATATATATATGAAATTTTGAAATATGGAACTGCCTACTGTGATTTGATGTGTAGGACATGGTTGATGACTCAAATTGTAATACTTGTTTTGAGAAAGTATAATATGACACTGGAAAACTTTATAAATTAATAAAGTTAAAAACGAGAATTTTGGATACTAATTGAAATATCCTTTTCAAACAGTTGTATCGTTCAATTTTAAATCCTGCGAATAACCTAAGATAAGTTAAATCATTGGGGAAAGATAGTGTGATATATGACGAGATAGACCATTAGGAAGGTTAGTGCAATAGGTGTGCACATTAGAAGAGAGGTGAGAATTTCTCAAGAGAGTGTCGCACTAATATGTTGTTGCATTAGCCTGTAATAAATTTAAATACTTGCTAAACGAATTTTTAAATCATATACACTATCGGGCTCTGACCCGTTTCCATTTCTCTTTCTCTCTTGTATATATATATGTATATATTACAGGTGCCCAGCCACAGTGTCGTCTTGCATAGGGTCCTTTGGCAGGAACGCGCT
Organism: Sambucus nigra; assembly: GCA_949130495.1. Taxonomy (NCBI): domain Eukaryota; kingdom Viridiplantae; phylum Streptophyta; class Magnoliopsida; order Dipsacales; family Adoxaceae; genus Sambucus; species Sambucus nigra. Next base: position 514,427,601 of record OX422210.1, on the reverse strand, counting down.
GCAGCTTAGGTGGGAGTTGCAGGCCTGTTGTTTAGACGACTTCATCCATTTGATTCTACTCTTAGCATGTTCATTATTGGGGCATGTGTCGCCCTTTCCATTATTCAGTTGTCATTTGGATATTGTACTTCATCTATTTCTAGGATTGTCACTTTGGGATTTATTATATTCTGGATGGTTTACTTTAAGTTTTATTGCTGGTAGCCAGTTGTTGAATGTTAAACTATTAGATTGATTGGTTCCGATATACTTGTGGTGTGATTCGTTATATATTAAATTGTTGTAATTAATTTAAATCTTGTTTTAAATAACTAAAATTTGAAAGGAATGAAAAAATGGTTTTGACACTTAGCTTAATTAATTAGGGTGTTTAAATTGGAAATTTATTTTCACGACAGTGATGCTAAGAATGATCCAAGTGTTCACCTTGATTTTAATTTAATAAAGGAATGATCGTCCGGTATTTAATTAGGCGGGGTGTCACATGTTGTTACTAATTGTTTCAAATTTGAATGTTGGTCGTGGGATAACAACTGCAGGGTTGACTTTTCTTGGTTGTATATGCGATTGAGTGAGTTGTTGGTATCAAACTTCATTTTTGTTATTTTATCCCGTCTGGTGCCTCTATGTGGTTTAGTTTCAATCTGTTCAATTTATTTGTTGGCTTTGTTGTTGCTACCTTCCAAACTTGTGCAACTATCCTGATTTTAAATAAAGCTTCTTCTTGTTGTTAACATGGAGTTTTGAGAATAATTGTATCATGACTTGTAGATTATTGTGGCTGACGATATAGTGGAGAAAAGATGGAGAAAAATGGAGTAGAGGATTGGAGGGAGGTGGTGAAAATGGGTAACTATTTTTTTATATTGAAAAAAAAAATATTGTACGTAATTTATAAAAAAAAACAGTAAAACAGTTTTTCTATTTATTGAAAATAACTTTTTTATATTATACGATAAAAATATATTTTTTTTAACTTTAAAAGATTTTCTTAATTTCATAAAACACCTAAAGAAGGTAAAAATAGTTATTTAAAAAAAAAATATTTTTAGTTTCAAAAAGTTAAAAAACCATTAAAAGCATTTTTATATGTAAAAAACCCTTAAAAAATAATTTCTTATTAAAAAAATTGTTTTAAACAGTTGAAAACAATGTTTTAACAATGTAAAACATTTTATTTTTTTCAAAAGCAGTTTTTTATATTTTTTGAAAAAATAAAACTTTTTAAGAAACGGTTAAAAAGCTTTTTTTAAATTAAAAAAACTATTTAAAAAATAATAAAAACTATTTTTTATTTAAAAAATACTATAAGTAATAAAAAAACAGTAAAACTGTTTTTTGTATTTTTATATTTTGTATTTTTTTAATATTAAACATTTAAACTTTTTTTAACTTTCAAACAGTTTCTTAATGTTATAAAACAGTAAAAAAAAGGTAAAACTATTTATATAAAATAAAAAATGGCCTTTCAAGCGTTTAGTCCAGTTTTTAAAAATTTATTTATATTCACTCTCGTATTTTTATTTTTTTAGTCGTTAGTTCTCTTTTCGTATAATAATTACGAGACAATCGAGATTTTGGATGGTTATGTGATTTAATATATTTTAAAAAATACATAATTTAGCAAAATTTTGAATATGAAACTAAACTAAAAAAAATTAATAAAAAATTAATTTTTATATAACAAGCTATATATATCTTATGATAAAAAAAAAATTAAAACATCGTTTTCAATATAAAAAAAAATGTTTTTATTGTTCAAAAAAATTGTTATATATATAATAAAGTAGGACGTTTTTTGAAAATATACACATTTTTAACGGTGTTCATCGATGTCACCTCCTTACGCATTTTAATGGTTGAGATCACATCTCTTCCATTTTTACAAAATTATCCCTCAAACATTTGATTTTCCTACCTTTTTTACTCATCAAACTTACCCTTTTAATTCAAAAATTTGGGCATTTTTGTAACATACTCTCACGGTAGACACGTACAACCCTATATCTCGCTCTCTCTCAACCTCTTTTGTGAATCATCTTTTAGGTTGTTCTCTCCTCTTACGCCATTTCCTCTCTGCTTACAGAGACCCTCACAAACCCTCTCTCCCACTCATCTCTCACCTCTCAGATAATCTAACTTATTTACATTCTTAGCTCAATTTTTTGCAAGGTTCGATTTGTTGATCAGGTATTCTTACTCATTTACATTCTTGGACCGATTTTTTGGCTCGATTTTTATTGTCTCGATTTTTTTCTTGGCTCAAGTTTTGGATTGCTACGATTTTTTCTTGGCAAGTTGATCAGGTATTCGATTTCGTTGATTTTTGCTTAACAGGTTGGGTTTCGTGGGGTTGAGACATTTCAGGAGTTTTGCTTGGCAAACTCAGGTATTTTGTTTTTATGTTTTTATGGTTATTTACATTTAAATTTATTCGTGGATGTTTAACTTAAGCACTAAATAGTTTGCATTACATGGGTTTTGTTGGGTCTTTGGTTGGGTTGAGAAGATGGTTTATGAAGAAATAAAGTTGGAAGAAATCGTGTTTTGACCACACACGTATGTGGGCGAGTTAAATCGGTGGCAGGTATGTGTGGGGGTTGAACCACACACGCATGGGAGGCAGTCAATGTCTTAGATAAAAAAAATGGCAAGTTATGACTGTCGATTACATGTTTGATAAAATAAAAATTATAAGAAACGTGTATATGTTTTGAGTGTATGTCCTTATGGATCATATGTTTTTTTTAATTATTCTTGCTAATTTTTACAGGTTTATGGAGAAAATGGACTACAACCAGTTCAGTGCTTATTGGGTACACGTTCTTGACACTGGAAGAAAGTTTAGGTTATTACATGTAGTGTAGTAAAGTTAGAATGTTCTGTCATTAGTTAAAGTGAATTTTGATACACAATAGTGCAATAGTAATCAAATGTGACACTTATAAGCTACAGGTTTTTGGGTATGCTAATATGATTACCATCACGAATTATTTAGCATATGATACGTGCTTGACAAAAATGTCATTTTTTTTGCATTACCTTTTTAGGTGTGAAATGATAGGAAATATAAATTATGTTAAATCAGTTTGAGGCAGGTTGAATGAAGTTTTGATTTTTAAGTGTTGACCACCATATCAGATAACCCAACATATATATAATATGAGAAATTAACATCCATATCCTCTATCTATTTTAATTTAAAGTTGAAAATGGTGAAACACCAACATGGTTTCAATCATGCTGCCATGGCAACAAATTTTTCACCCATGGATTCCATATTATCTCATTGTTGAAATATATTCGTGTTGTAAAAAACACCTTTTAACTTGATTTACACGTGTGCTTCACACTTTTTTACTTGATTTACACTTTTTGCTTCCTATATCTGCAACTAATGTCATATGTGCTTCACAAGGAGTAGAGGGTAAGGGAGAATGTGGGAGTAATTCTTTGGATATAGAAGCTATGAAGTTAACTCCATGTACATCGGCAAGACACTTTTTCATGGTATGATCTCATAAATGTATGTTAATGCACTCAGTTTCTAAACATTTATATACAATTTTGTGTGTTTGGTGGTTGGGTAAAATTGATTTTGTTGGGTTCGAGAGAGTATTCATGAATTGATATCGTTGTTTAATAATTGTTATGTTATTATTACAGTTATCCGACATCATTTTAATGTTTGTGCTTTATGTTTTCAGGATATTGTGTTATTTGGGGAGTCGAGGCTCTTAAAGATGGTAACCTCATGTACATATGGTCCTCATCAGATTTGGAATTGTTGCTTATGTGCTAATGCGTCCTGAACAGTGTTGGTAATATGTTTCTGCCTTATGTTAATTCATACTTTATTATAGTGTCGGTAATAAATTACTAGCCTACTTTCAATCCAAATGACTTTGAATGGTTCATAATTTGAATGGTTGTACAAATTATGAAGCATTGATCATGAAGTAATAGTTCATCCTTAATTCACTGGAACATCGGAGTGGTTTAAATTATGAACCACTTGAACAAATTATGAACTATTACTTCTTCAGCATTCAAAGTTACCTCTTCATAATATAGATCTTCACCATACCACTGAACAAGAAGCAGATAACATTGAGCACGAAAGGTACTAAAAAAGAAGCAGATAATATTGAGCATTGAGCATTGAAAAGATACAGGATTGAGGGTTGAACAAGAGCTGTAGCTAAGCATTGAGCTGTAACAATAACATTGAGCATTTAACAAGAAGAGGAAGTAGATAGCAATGAACAAGAGTTGTAACAATAACATTTTGCTTTTTTTTTCCTATTACAGCCACCCTTAGAGCACTTCAACTATTTGATAACATTTAACTGTTATCCCTAACATTAAGTCTCATTATAAATGGATAGCAGTTCAACTGTTTGATAACATTTAACTGTTAAACTAATATTTTGAACCAATACCTATTTGAGTTTGCCCCTATTTGTATCCATATCAATACTTATATAACGGATTAAAGTCTACAACCGGGATAAAATTTCGATGAACTCATTAATAATTCCTAAGGAAGGAATCAGAATATGGCAAAACAAAATATGACTCACAAAGAGATGAAGAGGAAAACAGAGATGGCGATGGAGTGCTCTCAGGTGTATATATTTTTTGGTGTGTGTGCGCGTGTGTGTGTGGTGGGGGGGGGGGGGGGAGGGGGGCAAGCTATGGGGATATTTTAAAAGAGACTAAACCTATAAAAATACAAAATCAAATGACAAAATCCATAAAATTTACTTAACATGGGACTTGAACCTCATTTATTTGGATGCATAAAATCCACTTTACATATTATTTGGATGCCGAGTCGATTCTCATTCACTTTAGGCATCAAACTGGCGTCGGAGCTGAACCTCACTACTCTTTCAAAATCTGGACCAACACGACACTCTAAAGTTAAGGTTGTTACGTACATTCTGCCATAACACTAAGGTTGTAACGTGCATTCTTTTTTTCTTTACAGGTATGCGATGCAATTATAACTGAAATTCATATGTCTGAAATTCATTATTTAATTACATATGAAATTCATTATGCAATTACATTATGTTAGTTTGAATAACCTTAAGACACTCATATGAAATTTCAGACATAGCTGGTATGAGTTGAAATAACCTTAATGGCGAGTTGAAATTCTTAAGAATAACCTTAAGAATTTCAAATAGTAAGTTTATTCAATTGCATCTCATAGGCTAAATTCATAGAGATACTTTGCACATGTATGAAACTCACGTGTACAGTACCCTTTGATTTTTGCCCATGTTTATTACTCGCAGTACATATAATTAATTGTTTTTTAGCATATACGTAATCCTTCTTGGTTTTATTAAGCAAACCCAACAATAAAAGTATATATGTGTGGTTCATATAGCTATTATTTCTACGCATATAGCTAGCAGTACATATTTGTGAGAAATCAACATCCCCTGATATTATTTCGAATTTGAGAGATTCCTAAGAAATATGTCCTCCTATTAATGGTCCAATTATTATCTACGCAGTTCAGTCAGGCAAATAATAAGCATATAAACTTCAAATCCACTTGATTATTGGATTCATTCAAGGAAGATATATTTTGGGTATAAGCATTTTGTGATGATGATTGAGACAAGCATGACGCGGGGCGATACAAGCTGCATGGTGTAATTGTGAATGCCCTTGGAAATATGCTTTGGTTGTGATGAGATTGTTTATCGTCTTTATGTGCAATTTCGGTATTATGACCGGGTGTAAATAGAATTTTCTTCTAAATTTGGAATTGTCTATTGTGATAGGTGCTTTTTTCTGAGTTGAATAGTTGGTGATATATGCGAGGTCCAAGATGGACTATTATTATTATTATTATTATTATTATTATTATTATTATTATTATTATTATTATTATTATTATTATTATTATTATTATTGTTGTTGTTGTTGTTGTTGTTGTTGTTGTTATGGTATTTTGTATTATCTAAACAAGGTGGATAGTCATATAAACAAAAGAAATTTTGTCCAATTTGGTTTGGTTAGTATGCACATATTTGTATCACATTAAAGAATTTGTGGCAATTGGTTTTCTAATATTTTGTTCACACTGTTTTGTTGGGGAACGGAATTTTTAACTTCTTTGAAATTTTTTCGCCAATTTATAATTACGTACTTTGAAAAAATTTCGACGTGCGTTCAGGCACGGGCATTCGCTAGTATATATATAAGATAAGAATGTTATGTTAAAAATATATGTATGATATTTTATGTTTTTTATGCTACATAACATGCATATATTTCATGCATGCATGGGCATGCATGAAATATCATGGTAAAAGTTTTTTTTGGATCATATATCAAATAGTCCCTTGAACTTCTTTTAATACATGTATAGTCCAAACCTTTTTATTTTGCACCAAAAAGTCCTTCACCATGCCAAAAAGGATTTACCATGCCGCTGGCGCGGACCTTTAAAGATAAGAGAATAAGAGATTTTTTGGTACAAAATAAAAAATTTGGACTAAATGTGTATTAAAAAATGTTTGAGGGACTTTTCGGTATTTGATTCTTTTTTTTTTCTTTTAAAAAGGGAAAAAAAGGGTTTTGTTTATTTTAAATTTTACTTTTTTTGTGTGTCCGGAGCAAATTTTTTTTTTTTTTTTTTGATAGGGGAATAAATTTATCACACATTAGTATAGTATATATATAAAGAGAGAGAGAAGTCATAAGAGGACAATGGTTAACTGGATTTAGGCGGAATTGTAAATCAGAGAGAGAGAGAGACAGTTGATGTGGGTATGTTGGATATCTTTTTATTTATTTTTAATAAATGTGGGCCAACATAAGAGAGAGAAGTTCATCTGGAATTTCTCATTTATTTTTTTTGTTTAGTTTGAAAAATTCAAATCCCACGTTCATGCTATGCTATGATATCGGTTTGGTCAATAAAAAAAAGACTGGCTGTTATAAATTAAGAAAAAAGTGTTGGTTATTTAGAAAAGGATTTGGGTGACAAGTATGTAATCTCAAAGTAGACGTAACCAAAGCCAAACGCAATGTGCAGATCGCCCATGAATGGATATGTATGACAGGCAAGCTTACCAAAACCGCATAAAAGGAAGCCGAACTCCCACTCTACACATAGATATAGAGATACAATGGTAGGGATTTTGGGTAGACGAGCAATTTGTAGGCGGAACACCTCCTCATTTCTAAAAACAAAACGAGAGTTTGGCGTCCTCCCCGATGGGGTCCACCGTAACTCTGAATCATTTCCTCGTAATTCCAAAATCATGGAGGCCCTCATTTCCCAACTTCACTCCCATATCGACAAGGTACGTATGTTATGTATACCAGGGTTTGTATGTGTACGTATCGTATAGTTTGATGAATGAAGTGAAGGACGAATTGTTTCTACTTTTTAAGGTTCTGGGTGGAGGAGGACCGGAAGCTGTGAAGAGGAACACAAGTAGGAATAAGCTGCTTCCAAGAGAGAGAATTGATCGCCTGCTTGACCCTGCTGCTTCATTCATTGAGCTTTCTCAGGTTATTTCTCAATACGCTCAGTTTACTTTTATAAAACTCTATTGATTTTGTCTGTGGTATATTCTGCAAACGTTCAAAACATGATTCTTCGAGCCCAAATCCCCTTCCCACTCCTCAACAACCAAAATAATAATAGGATCAATGCTACTTCTTCTATTTCTTGGCTGTCTTGAATCAACTCCTATTTTAAAAAATATATGTAAACTAACATAAAATTCTAAACGTACCCTTGAGATATAGCGAATCCATGAATTTTATATACAAATTTAGAGGCACAAATTTGGGGGAAAAAGGTTGCCAATTTTTAATATGGAATCAAGGGAAGGGTCAAGGGAGTATATAAACGTGCGGTTCTGGCATTTCAATGACCCTAGACAAAATTCGAAGAGGGGGTTCATCTATTTTATGATTTTTGGAATTATTTTGTATTTTACACGTTAAAATGAATTTTCTTGTGTTACGAGATTTATTTTGAATCTTGTAGGTTTATTGGTATTGTACATGATTGTTTTTTTCTCTGATTTAGGAACACAAATTTAAAGAACACTTAACTTTTAGAGAAGATAGGATTGAGTATTTGGAGGCTCTTATGCTTTACACACGCGACATGCGTCATTCTCGCAGCACATTCCCCGTGCATGAGATAACTGTTAGGAATAACTTTGTAATTTATAAGCTTAATTCGATTATGTGATTTACTAGATTTTTTTATTTTATCTTTGAGGCCCCTCTCACTTTTGGAATCTTGACTAGTTACGAGTCAACCTAATTAATAAGAGAAGAATCGTGTTCATAAAGTAAATATATTTTATGCTTGTTTATGGGCCTTATCAGAATATTTATTTTAAAATATTTTTTGTACATAGTTGGTAATTCATTTATTTTGAGTTGAAAATGTTAAAATATTGTTCTAAGCTACCACCTACATTACCTATAGGTAGGTCCGACCTTGAGTATATAAAAGGGAAAACCGAGTGCATGAGGCTCCCGCCACTGCAACGTACTGGGGAGGTTAGATGTATGCAACGTTACCCCTGCATATGAGAGACTGTTTCCGCGATTCGAACCTATGACCTCTAGGTCACAATGGGGTAACCTTACTGTTGAGTATATATTAATCGAACCTGTGACCTCGGACCTTGAGTATATATTAATTGTTAATATATATTAGTCATTTTTTAAAACTGTTCTACTTCTAGAATTGCATTACTTGTGTGAGCTGATTGGAAATGTTAAAAACATGCCTCCCTGAGCCTAAACAGTAAATTTACAATCCCAATCCCCTTCCCTGAAAAAAATACAAAATTACATATCTATAATAACCGTTGATGATGCAAATTGGCTCAATTGTGTAACGAATTTAGTGAATAATGATTCTAAAATATACCACGCATGAACATGGTAAAATACGTGGTTTGCAATTCCAGCATTCATCCATGTTACCACAACCTATTACAAGAAACAATTACCCACCAACAATACCTTCATTCATAACCATAGTGAGGTGAAACATTTATACTTTTCACCTGCCTCACATATCCATTCAGCTATCTTCCCTCTCTTAAATCTCTAACCGAAATTATATAATTAAGCAGGGCCCACAACTGGAAAAAAATGTCATTTCAGGACGGTGGGACTTGAAAGTTGAAACCCTCAAATCTCCACATGTTACAAACGTTTTCACCTCCTTTGCAATCCCAGCACTTCCTTACCTGCTGGATAATGTATACGTCCTGTTAGCCTTCTTTTACTCCACCTCCGCATCATCGACAAAACTAATTATCCAAATTCTATCTTTGAAAAGTGCCAAGTAATCTAACAGATTGCATGAAGTATACAGCTCTCCTTACAGATGTACCCTGTGCAACTTGTAGATTTTCATCTTCTACTTACCTTAGCCCTCTTTTCTGGTTAAACAAAGGAGCCAAAGCAAACATGTAGCTGTTGGGGATTGACATAAAAAATACTTTGCTTCCCTAATAACTTTGATGGATCATGATTCAGAAAGTAAGCAAAAATAACTAGATTCAAAGAAGGAATGTAAGGTTCGGATCACGATACTTTTGCTGATCTTGTAGGTGATCCGAATGAGGAAAATTCTTTGATGTAGAAGATGATGGAGCTGCTTTTCTTCCTCCTCCAAATCCTTGCTAGAATGCCTTGAATCTTCTAGTATATGATCTCCCAAAGTGAGTCTTCTGTGAGGGCGCTCCCGGAGATGAATACTTGATGATTTGTGAGAGAAATCATTTTCTTTCTTCTCACCCCTTTACGAAAACGTTAATAGTGTTTTTCCTTCCCCTCTCTAACCCTAGTGAATGTCTCATGCAACTTAAACCCTTAACCTATAGGTACATGAAGTGGGCTTGGGCCAATTAGGATTTTTAGAGTTTGGGCTTGATACTTGGGTAATGAATTATATTTGAGCCAAGACTAATAATTAAATTGACCTTCCAAACGGAAATATGAAAATCCCATATTACTTCCTGTAATAATTTCTTTCCCATTTAATTATAAATAAATTTCACTAAATAATTATAATTGCACTCAAATATAAATATATCAGAATTACTCGAATAATGAGATCTAGTTTACAAAGTTAGATAGTGCATAGTATGATTCCCCATACATCATTCAATACTCGCGTGTTTGCCGCTAATCGACTTTCACCAACATTTTATTAATTCCTCGATTCCAAGCTTAACTTATTTGATACTCTACCATGTTAATAAATCCAGAGGCCGAGTTTACTAGTAGAATAAAAACATGTAAGTTTATCAAGGGGATATAACAATCCACGATATCTCCCAAATTCGGATTATAATCTCAGACATATCCACAGAATGATTGCCCAACTTGCGGAAATTTAGACTCAATGAATTGACTTGCTCCAATAACAACCAAATCAATAACCGAGTGGATATTCCAATCCTCATAATCCTCGGAATTGAGAATCAATGCACCATTTGCAATCATTGTGAGATTGTGTAAGTCTAATCTAGTCACAATGTAATCAACACCTAGACTTAAATCTCACCTTTGCCTCTTTCAATACAATCCTGATATATCGGTCGATCCTCTTTGAACTATCAGGCACTTTTTCCCGAACCATCAAACAGGTTCAGTAATCAAGATAAACTACTAAGATCGTACTCACAGCTTTACCGATGGAATGTCAACTCCACATCTAGGTTGTTTACAATATATTTAAGATAAATATAAGGTATTTTCTTATTTCAAAATGAACCTGACACACCTTTATTGAAAAATCATACATGGTTTTAAGAATAAAACGCCAACAGTAGCTGCATCCAATCAACTCTATATTGATCCAACCCCTTCTCTAGCAATAATCTCTTTCGCGTGGAATCATGTACCTTGGTTTAGAGTGAGACGTATCAAATGCATTTACTCTTTACACTTATTTTGACAAGTTCAATCGAGATTACACAAGACGAAATAAAACTACCAAACATATCTCCACAAAATAGGTACATACAATATTATATGGTAACATGAATTTGACTATTGCTGCAAATTTAACAGGATTTGTGCCTTTCGGAGATTGTAAGACTATGTCCAAATTTTGCAGGATTCATGGTACTTTCTGAAAGACCACCATCCTTGGCGTTAAGCGCTACATTCTGAACTACCACAACCCCATTTTTTCAATACAGAACCCAAAAATGACTCTGTTCCTGCATCTATAACATCATTCCGTGCCCTCAAATACCTGCTAAGACTACCTCAATATAATAAATCCTAGTTCTTACTGTGTACTCGCTACCAATCTTATTTTGGGTGAAAATCAAACTGCGGGATGCATTTTGTACTAGCAATCACACCCATCAATTCCATTACTGGTTAACAATCACACTGCTCACCCTCTTTTGCTCAGTAACCCTTCACTATCCTTTAGTAAAGAACAAAGCCTTGGATTTTCATCCAAATTTTCCATCCACCATTATTGGCAAGCCAACCTTCTATACTCGGATTGAAAAAGCATCTAAGACATCAAACACAGATAATTTATATCTTTTTATATGTTCACAAATTGCACTTAGGTATCCCTCTAATACTATTAATCTCTCTCCCCCCCCCCACACACACACACACACATAGACACGCACATATACAAATAATTTGAGAAAATTGGGCAAGTTTCCCCACTGGTGACTGGTCAATTCGCCTCTCACCTCACCTCACATCTCTCTTTTTCGTTTTCCCACCCTAATCCAAAAGCTCTAACCGAATAGGGAAAGCCCATAACTAAGAGAACATCTTATTCATTCTAGGACGATCCACCCCATTAGTAGCAGGCCCTACCCAAATAGCATATTGTTAAGGCTCTTGAACTGTTGAACATGAAACCCAAACCCAATAATCTGTTAAGAGAGTTGTGTACCAAGAGACTAGGGGAAGCAACCAATGTATAAGAGAGAGGGAGACATCCCAAATCTAGTTGACGCAGGACTTGAAACCCACAAATCTCTACCTACCTGTGGCAAATGCCTCCAACCCCCTTTTGAATACTATCCACAAGACAACATATTCTTCATATAATGATTGAATTGAAAAATATATTGCTCATTTATCACAAGGCTTATTAAGTCGTTTAGTATTTTGTGAGCCTTGTTTCTAAGGCAGCATAATCTTTCTCTGGTTCAGTTCCACCAATACTGATATTTGAATTTTTGTATTAGTTGCTGATATTAGATTTTCGTATCAATTAAATAGGATTTGATTTATCTTTGGACTTAAGATTTTTCTGCACATAATTTCATTGTGTGTTATGAATTCAGCTTGCAGGCCATGAATTATATGAAGAACCCTTACCATCTGGTGGGATAGTTACTGGAATAGGACCAGTGCATGGAAAACTTTGTATGTTTGTAGCAAATGATCCCACTGTGAAGGGAGGGACGTACTACCCAATCACCGTTAAGAAACATCTTAGGGCACAAGAGATTGCAGCTCAATGCAAACTACCATGTATATATCTTGTTGATAGCGGGGGTGCTTTCCTTCCAAAGCAGGCTGAGGTTTTTCCAGATAAGGATCATTTTGGTAGAATTTTCTATAATCAAGCTATAATGTCCTCAGAAGGTATTCCTCAAATTGCACTAGTTTTGGGTTCTTGCACAGCTGGCGGTGCTTATATACCCGCAATGGCCGATGAAAGTGTAATGGTGAAAGGAAACGGTACCATATTCCTTGCTGGACCTCCACTTGTGAAGGTAACCTCTAGTTCTGTTTCACATTCTCTATGTTACTTGTAATATATCAGTAAATTCCTGTTTTGTATAATCTACCTGTTAATTGCATGTATATCATGGTTCAAAGTCGCGGTATCACTCTATCACTTGGACCCCCAATTTTCAACTTGTTTTTGGTATTGGGTGATAATACACAACGATACACTATTTAGAGAGCCCATTTTTTTAAAAATAAACATAGATGATTTTAAAAAAATATAAAAAATACTATGAATTAATTGGATAAGTACAAATCCATCATTTAGCATGCATATCATTGTTTAATTGATTTTATGGTCAGGTGCATTATTTCATAATAGTTCAACAATCTTTAAGCAAAACGATCTAATCAGACTCAAAACTTTATAAAAAAAAGTTCACAGAAGTTAAATACATTGTTCTCATCATTTGCCTAAATGTAATAATAAAACTAATTATTAATAAAGTAAATAATCATGCTTAATCAATATATTCCATAATAAATTATTAGAAAATCTTTGAAGTAAATAAAGGTACACTATAAGGAGAGAGGATGGTGATATATTTTAATACGTAGTAAGCTGTGTTCTAAAAGGCGCGCCTAGGCTTGAGGCTTGGGTGAAACGCCCCGCCTTAAGCTTTTTATGCATTATTCTTGGTAAAAGACTTAAGGCGCACTTTTTTTAAAAAAAAAAAACGCTTTAACGATATCACCTTTTGAAGATTTTTTTAAAAACCGGACTAATGTCTCATTCAAAACAATCAAAAGACAAATGGTATCCCTAACCTCTCTGCCTCTCGTCCAAAAAAACGCTCGTTTTTTATTTTTTCTTAGTATTTAAAAAAAAAAGTACTTTAGTTTGCATTTATTCAGACATATTTTAAGGTATGTACTATTTTAGTATTTTTAATAGCCTTGTTATAGTTAAAAATGTTAAAATATATTAAAAAAGGCCTAAACGCCTTTTCACGCCTTTTTGCGCCTAAGGCTCCCCTAAGCTTCTAAGGCTTAAGGCTTGGCCTCCATGTCTCGATCACGCCCCGCGATTTTTAGAACCTTGGTAGTCAACAAATTATGATACATTCCAATAAATAATAACTAAATAATGATACATATTTTGAAATATATTTTGAGTAAATAAAGAATTGTTAAATACAATAATACATTTTTAATACATTGTATATGCATGTGAACATTAATATAAAACCATAGGTTATTATATCTAAATGAGAAGCTTTGGTAGGCCGCTACTGGAGAGGAAGTTTCTGCAGAAGATTTGGGAGGTGCATCTGTGCATTGTAAAACATCAGGTGTTTCGGACCATTTTGCCCAAGGTGAGAGCTCTTTGTGTTATACGTGTTTCCGTATCAAAGCCACTGCGCCCACCATACCTATGATGTGAAATGATATTTTATTTTATTTTTGGATAAGATTATAAACAAGATTTTACGTCTATCTTGTAGATGAACTGCATGCACTTGCTATAGGGAGGAATATCATTAAGAACTTGCACATGGCTGGGAATCAAGGGATAACGTGGCAACATACAAATAATTATAAAGAGCCATTGTACGATGTAAATGAGCTTCGTTCCATTGCACCAACAGATCTGAAGCAGCCTTTTGACATCCGATCAGTTATTGCTCGCATTGTTGATGGAAGCGAATTCGATGAATTCAAGAAATTGTATGGCACTGTAAGGGAACTTAATATTTTGAACTCTGATTTGTCTCTATATCTATATACATAGATACATCTTATATTCCGTAATTTTTGCCTCGTTTGTGCAGACCCTTGTAACAGGTTTTGCTAGAATTTTTGGACAGCCTGTGGGGATCATTGGAAACAATGGGGTATTATTCAATGAATCTGCACTAAAGGGAGCCCACTTCATTGAGTTATGTACTCAACGCAAGATTCCTTTGGTCTTTCTTCAGAACATCACCGGATTCATGGTATAAAACTCAACTCTCTTTTCTTTTACCATTTGAATTGTGATCAAACTTTTGATCATTCCTGCTCTATCTAATTGTAAGATAGGAGAAACAAGTGAGGTTCTTTATTATCACATCATCATGCTCCTGATTATTTGAATCACTTCCAGAACAAGGGGGTTGGAAGACATTTTTATTACAAGATTATTCAGTTGTTACAAAAACCTACTGTTTGCCGCCTTATTAAGCTCTGATAAATTGCTCTAAAGCTAGAAAAAATAATTGAAAATGGACTGTCACTAGTTCTAAAACAGGGTCCTTGGGTCAAATATCTATCAGGTACCGACACTTGATGGATAGACCGTTTAAATATAAATTCATCATTTTGGACACGTGATAGACACTTTTCTTTGAACACGTACCAAAATGTGACTAACAAGCTTTGTATATTGAGATATGCCTTTCTTTTGGTACGCGAAGGAAAGATAATTCTTAGAAGAAAATACAGGGTAGACTATTATGCAAAACAGGATGAAATATTTAACAAGTGAACATGGGAGGTAGAGTAATTAAATTATAACGTGTATATATATCGACGTATTATATATACATATCCCGACATATACCTTCACACCATTTTGCAGAGGCAATTATTAATTATTATGATTCACAAGTTGCTAGTTTTTCATTACAACTATGTTTGTATTGTGCCGTACCTGCTTCATATTTATCATGGTAAAGATAAGAGAAATCTGCAACAGTAGTTAAAGGAATAGCCTCCTTTCTTTCCTCTACAAACTCTTAAGGAAATTAGATTATCGGTTTCATCTTCTTAATGCTAAGAAAGTTGAGTGGCTTTCAATCAGTTAAGTCGAAGATGCACCTGAGAAGTTCGCCAAAATTCCCTGTTGGATGAAAACCAAACTGAAATTGGAATCTTATCTTTCATTTGCTTCTTTTAAGATTATGATCTTTGCATCAGTAATAAACTAATTAGGGATACCCTTTAGATGTAAGAGCTTGTTTAGGTCTAACAATTTTTTTCCTGGTCTCCTTTTGAGGAAATTAGACACTCACTTTTTAAAAATTATCATGCAAGTGAATGTTATCGTGGGATCATGAAGTCTTTTCATTCATATGGCAGGTTGGCTCAAAATCTGAGGCAAGTGGTATAGCAAAATCTGGAGCGAAAATGGTGATGGCTGTTTCTTGTGCAAAGGTTAGTTTGTCTCATTATTGATCTCTGCAGCTTATTAATTTCTTTGCTCTCATTAGCTACTTAGTATTGTTAGTTTTAAAGATGCCAACTTATGCAGAACATATTATTTGTTCAGTTGAATTATCATTTTATTCTGTTCTTTGATGACAGTTTAACTCACAAAAAGAAAATGAAACTTTGAAAAAATAAACTAATTCTTCTCCTTTTGCAACCATGTCCCTAACAACACAGGTTCCCAAAGTCACTATTATTATTGGTGGAAGCTTTGGTGCTGGAAACTATGCAATGTGTGGGCGGGCATACAGTCCTAACTTCATGTTCTTTTGGCCAAATGCGAGAATATCTGTGATGGGTGGTGCTCAGGTAAGCTTCTTTACCCAATAATTTCTTCTAGACAAGACACATATCAATTACAGCTTTGCGTTGATGAGGAATGGGTAAATTCAAATCTAATATTAATATTTTCAATTTTCCTCAAGTTCAACTTTGTCATCTTAACTTCGATTTTCTATAAATCTTATATTTACAAAGATTTGTTTTTCTTTTTAAGCTGTTTACAGACCCGATCACTTAATTTATTCACCTATAGTTACAACAAGCTAATGCATTTTCTTCATTTCGAGGCACGCACATTATATAGAATAACTTTCTTCATTTAAACCTGAATTTAGGCACTTTGTAAATTATAAATGTAAATTGTATATCATGAATGTTAGGACTAATCTATAATAAATCAGGATAGTCATTCTTTATTATGTAGAACAATTCATGGCTTTACATGAAAGTAATGTTTCCATGTAATGGTTTAAGAAGCACTTATAAGTCATTGACTTAGATTGAAAAACAAAATCTAAGCATATGATGAAGAGAGAGGGAAAAAACAAACAAACAAAAAAAGGTAAAGGATGTTTGGCTTACTATATATGATGCAAAAACCAAAAATTGGATCCAAATTAGAGAGAAAAGCACAAGGGCAATTCTGATTTTTTTATTAAATGCCAATGATATCTCTTCCCAATGGGAATGAATACATTTATATAGGCCTAAAGAGAGGCATCTAGAAGATGCTAGCTAAGCATGAGTTGTCATGAGTTCACGAGTTCTCATGACAATCATCCATGACAACACTTAACTAATGGAACCTTCTAGAAGCTTCTATCCTTACTATAATATCTCATCACTAAATAATGACAATGTGACAAAAAACACAAGAACGAAAAACTACAAATAAACCCCACTTCTTTTGTTATTTACATCATTCTCCCCTCCTTTGAAGAAGTCCGTCCTCAAGCTTAGAGGGTAAAATTGGAGAACTGGGATCGTGCGAACAATTCTTACCAAAATTGTGCCCAACCATGCCACACAAACAAATATTTGCAAAATATTAAAGAGGGCTCAAAATAATTTTGTTGAAGTTTCTTAGGCCTAATTGCAATATTTTTCAACCCCATAAAAAGCTGGAGATGGCCCCTTTTTATCAACCCCAATAAAGCCAATTTTATTCAATTTTGGCCTCAAAAGATTTAAATCCGCCATATCAGTTTTGATGAGATTATTGGCCAGAAGAGCTTTAAATAATTCCAACCCAATAACCTCTTTACTGTGCCCTTTGTTTAGGCACTGAAGGCCACTGCCCAAATCCACTTTATATCCCAGTATATTGGCCCAACAACTACAAGCAGGCTGGATTTTGTGCCCAGTCACACAACCACCCTTATCTTTATGGTCAATCAAATCTTAGCCCGGTTCAATCGTTGGCAGCCTAACACTTCTTTTTCTATTGTCAAAACCCTAGCTGAATCATCACAAATGTTGACATTGTATTTCCGATCATCAAACCTGGCTCGAACTTCATTTTTTTGCTCATTGTCGTTGGCATTCTCCTTTGGCTTTGTTCCGACTGCACATTGGCCACCGATTTGCTCGTTCATTGCACCGATTGAGTTTTGCACCCCTCCGACAAACTCCCTTGAATCTAAACGACCGAGCATCAGCTGATTATCACCTTTGAAGCACACAGCTGCTTTTTTGGGTCTCCTCATCAGTCTGGACTGTTTTTTTTTGGGATACGAAAGGTCAACACAATAGTTTTGGATCGAATTGTGGGGGTGGGGGTTTGATTTTCGCAGATAGGGGCTAAGGTTTTTGAGGCCTGAATTGAGCTCAATTGGGAAGCAATTAGGGCTTGCGAGGGCCGAGAGGGTGGGGAGAAGTTGGCTGCGTGAACTGATTTAGGCTAGTGGTTTGGGGCGATCGCCGGTGGTAATCGGTATGGGACGGTAACCATCACAATTGCTTGCAACAAATCCTCATCGGTCGGTAGTTGTGTGACAACGGCTGGTTAGTTCCCAACGAACCACTCGGCGCATTCATTGCAACGACGACTCCGAACTTGTAGAATGGCGTCTAGCCTATGCAATACATATTGATCTGAGTCTCCGGTGTGAATCTTCTTCCATAGACCCATTAATGGTGATGCAAGGGGACACACACCCACACCAACACAAGATGGTTGCCAAGTTCGGATACCAATTTGATGCAAACACCAAAAATTGGATCCAAAGAAGAGAGAAAACACAAGCGCAAATTTGATTTTTTATTAAAAAGCTAAAGATATTTCTTCCCAATGGTAATGATTACATTTAGAGGCCTAAAGACAGGGTTATAGAAGGTGCTAGCTAAGCATGAGTTGTCATGACAACTCATCCATGACAATACTAACTAATGAAACCTTCTACAAGCTTCTATCCTAATTATAATATCTAGTCACTAAAAGATGACAAGTGTGACAAAAGACACGAGAATGGAAAGTTACAAATAAAACCCCCTTCTTTTATTATTTACATCAATATATATCTGGAATATTTGGCTATTGTCACGACTGGCTAGACCATGACCTCTATGCAGCCCCATCTACTTCTATTGAATTCTAAACGATCCATAACCATCCTCTGCAACTTCAATTTGAGCGTGCGATTGTGTGCAAGGAGGAGTTTAGGGCACAAACATTGATGGTCCAGACCCGACCTAAAACATCGACCAGCCTGACCCCTTGGATCCATTTATCCCCTACCCTTATAGATTTACTCAAGCCCCAAAATCTGCCCAAACCAGAATCCCCCACACCCCCCCCCCCCCCCCCCCCCAAAAAAAATAAAAAAAAATACTTGCAAGCTGATTCTCCTAATTACACCTCTAGCCCCCTAAAGTTCAAGGCCCCTTTAAATCTGCCCCAAAACAATTTAAAACCTTTAGCTACATTCATTTAATTGATGGTTTAACCATCAGAATGTGAACTAGGATGCCATTCGACCACCCGTTTGCAAGTATTGGCGTCATGAACCAACTCCACACAAGACAAGGTATATTTTTACCCCTTCTCTTCCGGTTCACCATCGTTCATGTTTTATTTGTAATGCTGGAGGGCATATGGTAGATGGTTGCCCCCTCTTGGGCTTAGCCACATAACATTCTCCGTAGCTTATGGTATTTCGTACATGGCTGTCCCTAGGCCTTGTAGGTCATGTTCATGGGTTTGATTGAGGTTTCATCAAATGAGGACTCTTTATATGTCAGGGCAGTTATTGAGAGGTACCGTCTGGTCAGGTTTTGAGGCTCCTTGAGAAGAGCCTATATGACCCTTTATATGACCCATCAAATGAGGACTTTTTATATGCCGGGTCAGGTTTTGGTTTAGATTAATGTCAAACACCTGGACTGTGACAGTTTCATGGATTAATTTGAATCAATTGGAAATTTTTGAGTACAAATATATTTGGGGGGTTAAATGCGTGAAGTTGGTTGCAACTAGATGACATTAGTTTTCCAAACTGTAGTGAAACGAGTTCACCCAGATTAAGTAGATGAAGAGTGTTATAGAGGACAAAAACCTAGTACTATACGAATTACCGAAATACTCACAAGTTCTCAATAGGAAAATAAAAGGACATCAGGAACATGGTCGGCCTTACTTACGTTCACAGGGGAAGAAAGGGAGAGAGCTTTATTAATTTGGCATACTTGGGTGCTAGAAAATGGTAGCTGAGTGCTACACATTCGAGTTACATGATTTTATCGACCCACAATGATAACGGGTGCCCCTATTTTTAATCACTTGTCATAGAATTGTAGTAAAACTGTAAATGAGGATCCTAATCTACTCGTGGTCTATCACGCTGCCTTGTAGGACTTATCTCTTTAGAAGAGCCCATTTTGGGTAGGGTTATGTTGCTAGTTAGGGTTACCCTTATCTGCTTTTGAGTTTTTTTAATGGGTAATAGCAGAATAGAAGTGGAGAATTTTGCTCGTATTTTATTTTATTCCTCTTTTTTGTTGGAATACATTTGCCGAACTAGCATTCATATTTATTTAATCTCATGGAATAATTTAGACCCATAAATTAACTCTGTATCCAAAGGGACATTTATGCACTAACTCTTGAGGTATCAACTTAAAGACCATTCATGCACCGTGAACTCTCTCAATAACTCTTGATTTTCCAAATTACAGATTACTTATTTATAAAACCCTCTCTTAATTTGTAATCTGTATAAAACTACAAATTTTTGTTTTCCTATTTTGTGAGCCCCTTGTTGATGATGTGTCACCACTTTCAATTGGAACAAGGTTTATGGAAATTTCTTTCTAGCTGTAAAGCACGTGTCATCTACAATTAACACAATTAATTTTTTCCTCAATGTGTGCACATAATTGCTCTTTTTTGTCTTGAATTTGTCTTTTGCTCACTTTTCAGAGTCGAAGAATGACTCCATACTTAACCAACTTGTGTCGCTTAAAACATTTTTTGAATCAAATTGTAAAGGATGATAGATTTTGTTAAACTCATTTTTTTGAGTATACGTGATGAAAAACTCCTTGTTCAAATCTTCACATCCATTCTTTATCAAAATATCTTTTAATATAACTTTCTCAAAATCCTCATCCATTGGATTAACCAAGATAAGGCCAAAAATATCTTCATTTAAATTTGTTTAGTGATTGTGCATCTTCTTTACTTCACGCAGTGGAATTAACTCAAATAAACATTCTTCTTTCTCACCCAAATGCCCGAAAGTATGACATCTTTTACCTTGTTGGTCACAATTTAAGATTTCTGAATTTTATAGCTCCTTTCTTCATCCTCCATAGGAGAGTTGCCGAAATCTTTACTTGTCTTCCTCAACATTTTGTGACAATACTCCATTGGCAAATCCTCACCTTCTCGGTTTGAGGAAACCACCTCTATCTTTCTTCAAATATCACTTGGGGATCTTGTGTCCCCAACATGTTTCCAAATCTCTTGATGTGTCACCTTTTGCAAAAATTTTAGTGCTATATCCTCTTTCATTTCTTGAAATCTTTTGTGTAATCCATCCACCGCTTGATTCTTCAAAAACCACATCCAACAAATCACATGCTATGAAATACGAAGTGGGGACACTCCTCGTGCTGTTGTAATTGTGGAACATCAATTTCTCACTCATAAACTCCATTATTAATTTCTTCAATTACCTTGACTCTAATACCACTGTTGGGATTTTTGTGATTGGTAATAGCATAATAGAAGTGGAGAATTTTCTTGGATTACATTTGTTAAACCCACATTCAGATTCATATCTCATGGAATAATCTAGACTCATAATTAAAGATTTGATCTTAAGCGAAATTCATGCACACTCTTAACGTACAAGCTTAAAGACTCGTTCATGGACATAGAAAAGTCAAGAATCATGTGCATGTTGGTGTCTTTTGGTCTATACATGTATGCGACTCTTCCAAGTTCGGTGGAGTTCAAGAGTGTGTCCGTTGGGTTGTCATTTTGTGTGGAATATGGTGTTTATATTTATTATTATGTTTTATATCTTGATCTTATCTCCAATAGCTAAGGGTATTTAGGTATTTTTAGTGCTTCTTATGTTAGGTTAGGGTTTAGTGTGTCTCCTATTTATATCCCTTTAAGAGTCTTTGTAATGTAACCTTCTCATAATAATTTTATCAATATATAGTTAATTCTGAATTTCTAGCTTTTGTATCCAAAAGGCTTCTTATGTAAGTATTCACGGGCTTCATCACCGATTCTAGTACACCTATTGAGGTCGGTCAATACCACATGTTTTCCGCTGATTTTATCTCTTTCAAGTGCTTACTTGCCTAGACCTACGCGATAGAGCGTTTTCTAGAGTTCAGGTTCTCCACCCAGGTTTGGCTTAAGCGATGGAGTATTTGAAGCATTTATGATGCAAACACCACCAATTGGTTCCAAACAAGAGTGAAGAATACACTAAACAAACTGAAATTTTATTAGCAAACCAAAGAATGATTAATCTCTTTACATCATTGCCTATTCGTACTAAAAAGTAGCCCTACTCCACTTTGGAAAGTATTAAAAGATCAAAAGGCCCTTTACTTACTCTAATCTCTCCTAAAGAGGACTAAACCTCTTTTATTACATTTAATACTATCAATTAACAAAACAAAGCTATAAACTTCATTCTCGACACAGTAGAGGGTACATATACAATAAACAACCCTATATTCGCCACAAGGCCACTGGTTTGGTCTAAGGTCCTTCACTTACTCTAATCTCTCCAAAAGAGGACTAAATCTCTTTTATTACATTTAATGCTATCAATTAACAAAGCTAAAATATAAACTTCATTCTCAACGTATTGGAAGGTACATATACACCCCACAACCCTATATATGCCATGAGGCCACCGGTTTGGTCTGAGGGATATTCCCTACTTGGGGAAGCCAATTGAGTATGCACCAGGGTCGAGTAATATTTCTGAATGGGGAGCCCAACCACCATCCGGATGGATCCATCTTCATGTACCAAAACATCGAGGCTTCATTCGCTACAAATATTCTTTATATCACGTCAACCATCGTGTTGATTTTGTTCTTCCAAATACCTTAAGACAGTTTGTCCCTGCACAAGTCCCATTTAACACAAAATTGTGTGTATCCAAAGTTATTCCTATTTGGGTCATATATGGTTCTTCCCCTTTGTTTATAAAAACAGGGAGGGATAAAATCCCTCAATTACATTTTTTTTCTCTTACAAAAAAACTAAGAATTAGCGCATAAGGCGACCCTATTATCAAAAGTAAACTTGGCTTCTGCCAAAGAATGCTACAATTGCTAACACATACTACGAAACTACATCTGCACAGACCACTGGGTAAATGTTCAATTACTGCTTTGGAAATACCAATTCCCTATTGCATAACCTTCAATGTTATCAAGTTCTGTCATAGGTGTGATATATTTGGGACCAGTATTAATTGAGTTAATTTTACCAAGTATTGTCATTCTTCCTGACTTTTTAATTTTTCACGACCAAAGTATCATCCCTCCGTTTGGGTCGGGGTGGGATAAATGTATTTAAGTATATTTTCACTTATTCGGAATATAAATTTCGTTCGTATAAAATTGTAAGAAAGTCTACACACTATAATTATGTAATTTTAACCACAATGAACAATGTTTAGCTCTTCTCACCATTTTACTTCTCACCTAAATGTAAACATTTTTGCCCCAACCAATCGGGGCCTTTGAGTTGAATATGTCTACAATGTTTAAAAAGACGAAAGGCGGGGCGTTTTAGTCGCGGCGAGGTGAGGTGAGGCGTAAGACTCACTGAAAAGAAAAAAAAAGAGCAAAATAATATTTAAAAAATACTAATAAAACCATAAAAATAAAATAACAAAGAAATATAAAATAAAACTAAAAAAACATCTTTGAGGGTTTTCTCATATAGTTTGACATCATTTTGTTCCCCCGAGATAACTTTTTAAAAAAAAGTAATATGAAAAAATCAATGTTAACATATTGGTTATTTTACAATATGACAATAAATTAATCAGTGCAAAATCATATTGGCAAAATTATTTTTTTAGCTTCATTCACATATTGGCGTACGCTTCGTTCGCCTTTTTAAACATTGTATGTCTATGCTTCTGATCTGCATTGACCTAGTTGGTGTTGTTTCTTGTGGCAATATTCAGGCTGCTGGCGTATTGACTCAGATAGAGAGGAGCAACATGAAAAAAGAGGGTATCCAGGTAAAATTTCCCCCAAACCCAAACCCACACACTCACACTCTAGTTTAAGTACCATGATATGCCTGATCTGGCTTTTGCTCATGTGAACACACTTTGCAGTGGTCAGAGGAAAGGGAAGCAAAATTCAAGGCCAAAGTTGTGGAGGCGTATGATGGAGAAAGTAGTGCTTATTTCTCCACAGCAAGACTCTGGGATGATGGCATCATTGATCCGGCTGACACTCGAAAAATATTAGGCCTCTGCGTCTCTGCTTCCATGAATTGTGCCCCGGAAAGTACCAAATTTGGCGTGTTTAGAATGTAACACGACACAAATTTGTTTCGAGTGACACACTTGTTCAATTTGGAATGTTACATTCTTTGAAATTCTGCTTTGCGTTTGGCAAAGCTATTGTGCGCCAGGAGTTGTGTTGCACAGCGAAAGAACTCGGTGCCAGCATCTATCCGGGCTCAAAGTTTGTGGAGTTTGATTCCACCTGCCGAAACCAACTAACTCTCCATTCTTTTTTATTTCCTCAAAAGTTACTGAGTAGCACCAGGGTAGGAAGTCTCTGAATATATATATATATGAGTACTCAAAAGAAAATAAAGTTTGATATGTAGGATAGTTATTGCTTATGTCTTTTGGGACTTGAACCAAAATATTAGTCTATTGAATCTGTTTATCTTCATGGCCTTCAGTATTGCTCCAATTAGTGCTATTTTTGTTGGTAATGGAGACATAATTTAGTAATCACTTCAAGTTCAAGATGCTATGTCTTAAAAGACGAATGCTGTTAAAACCACCCAACTTATTGGTCATTAACACGACATTGTTTAAAAATAGCATTATGGCGTTAGTGACACAAAGAATGAGTTTTTTGTTTAAAAGCCTCGCGTAATAATGTATGGGGCGGTAAGTCCGGAATTCTAAACAGTAAATCATTAAGCTCAGGTTGTTAGATTCACTTTTATCCAATTAGTGTTATTTACCTCTCTCTCTTATAATATAAGTTTGATTTACATGAAATTTATATATTCGGAAAGTTCTCGCAAAAAGATTTATCAAAAGAGATCAAAGGGGCATGGGTAGTTTTGAAGTTTTCAAAATTTCATTTTCTCCCCAACGTTTTGTATGGCACAAATTTGGAAATTTATCTCTCAAAATACAAGTCCAATTTACATGATTATTTCCCAGAATTCCCTTGACGAGATCTATCAAAAGGAACTAATTATTTCCCAAGGGGTGAAATTGTAATTTTAAAACATTGAAACAGTTGATGGATCAATCAATAGTTCCTTAGTGAAATTTCACATTGCAAATTTTTTCATATATAACTGTCATTGTGAAATTTCATTGCAACGGTCGAGGCTATCTACTAATAGTTTCTCAATGAAATTCTCATTGTGAAATTTCGTCGTGTCACGTTTATTTTCTATATGCTGCAATAGTTCAGTGGTGTAGTGTAAAATTTTTCATCAACAAATTTTATTCTCATTTGCTTTATCAGTAGAATTATCCTGCCTTCGTTGGCAGCATCCCTAATATATAAATTTTATTACAAACTTATGTTTTGAGAAATATTAAATCTAATACCCCGTGATTTGAAAGAATTAATTTAATTGAGAATATAATTAAATAAATAGATTTAATTAGGGGTGTTGATGTAAAAAATTAGATCATATCTAATTATTCAATCACAGATAAATAAATGAGACAAATAATTTTTAAAGTGGTTCAGCCTTATAAGAATGGCCTACGTCCACTGTTTTGGTATTGCTGATTGTATGAGAATTCTCGATTACAAATTATCTCAAGAAATTCCGGTCCTTTTACAATGAGGATTGTACCATGTATTTATAGCGCTGGAGCTGTAATGTGAAAGAGTAATACATTAAATGATGTACATATGAAAGGGTGATACATTCAATGCTCCTTAAGCGTATGCGTTTGAATGATAAGCATTTAATGAACAGTCAAACTGTTGGTTATCCCGCTATTAATGCTTTGTTTGAGGTGCAGCTCGGACCGCCTAAGCTTCTCGGTGCTCAAGAGTTCCTCTAAGAACTCTCGTTCCTCGGAGCGTATGAATTCCTAGGGGAAACTGTGTACCTCGTTGTAGTATGGTTCCTCGGAAGTGTTTGTTGTTGCCACGTAGACTGCCACGTGTCTTCACTTTATTGATCCATGTCAGCAGACTAAATTTGGTATCAACAGAAGCCCCCAATGTTTCATAGTTCGAAATTTGAGGAGTGTGGAACATTCTTTCTCGGAATATGATAGCTTTAAATAGTCTTCCTGATTTTTAGGAGTGTTTCCCTTGTATTTATTTCTCTTTCCAAATTCGTAGAATCAGGCTTTTTTGAATTTTCACAACCGCCTCGATCTCTGCGTACTTTTTGTCATTTTAGCCGCCGGTAGCATAATCGTTTCTTCTCGCTTCGATTGTCGCGCCCTTTTTGTTCCTCTAGCCGCCGGTAGCGTAATTGTTTCTTTTTGTAATCATTACTTTACCATTTCCCAAGGCAAGGTATTTAAACTTCACAGACACTCCCATCGTCTTCTACCTTTTCAAATTTGTATTTTCGAGTTTTCCATCGTCTCTTTCTCTCCTGTGTATTCATCTCTTCCATCGTTCGTTGTCATCAGATCCACTCTTTTTCTGTAAGATTTTCTTCCTTCTTCTTCATTTCTTTTATTCATCATGGTTTACCCTGTTGAATCTCTTGATAAGTTTCGCTCTGATTTTTCTATTCCCTCCTGGGTTGTTTTGGAAGAGATTTCTGAGCCTTCTGATTATTTCCGTTTGGCTAAAGGACATTGGTTCCCCAGTCTCTTTATTGCTGAGTGTGGATTTTCTTTTCCACCCAATCCCTTATGTCTGGAATTTTGTCAATACTTTGACGTTGTTCCTGCAAGAATAGCCCCCAATACATGGAGAATAGTTAATGGGGTGCATAGGTTAAATCAAATCCATGGAACTCGCATAGGGATTCCAGAAATCATGTTTTGCTATAGATGGGCAGTTGGTGATAACACCTTTTGTTTAAAAACTAGATTTTTGAATAGGGCCTTAGTAGTCAATCTCCCGGATGCTAATAGGGATTATTTTGAGCACGGAGTTGTCATAAAAAATTGGCAACATGCTCCTTTATATGGAGATGAAGTTTATCAGGGTCCCAGATGCCCTCCCTATGGCAATGGGATAGGTTATTTTTATTTCATTTTATTTATTTTGAAATCATGCTTCTTTTGTATTTGATAAAATGTGCTACTGATATTTTTATTTTTATTTATTTGCAGTTGATAGCAAAAGAAAGTGTCCAAAGGAAGCAGACGTAAATATGAGGAACTTAAAACTTATCTGGATTTTGCATCAGAGTGTTGCCGACGAGCACATTAGGTCAGCTTCGTATCTGCTGCAGTACAAGAGCTATACCACTTCTTTTACTGCTCGTCCAGTAATAAGCGACGCAGAGCCAGTACCATCTTCTACCAGCTCTTCGCCTGAGTCACACGTTCCTTTAAGTGAAAGGATGAAGAAGAGAAGACCTCCCACCCTCTTCGGGAAGCCTGCCTCTGGTGCTGGAGAGGCTAAAAGAAGTAAGATTTATGTCATAAAGAAAGTTGATGCACCTTCCTCGGCTGCTGTTGTGAAGGTTGCCGAGAAGCCTCCAGTGGCCCCGAGCAAGGCTGTTGCTCCAGGCGAGGTGATTGTCATATCAGCGACCAAGGGATCCTCCTAGGTTGAATCAATCCCTGTTCCCCCGAGGAAGCTGAAGAAGAGCTCCTCAGTCAATTTGGCTGACACCATCACTCAGCCCCCAGTTACTGGAACCGGTGTTCCAACTTTTGTTCCCCCGAGCTCTGCCATGAGCTCGGTAAAGTCTTGGATCATTCCTGAGGTCCAAGGTACTGAGGAAAATCTTTCTCGGGACATGGTTACCTCATTGGATGCTCACCACCTTGCTTCTGTAAGTCTTCTTACTTTGAACTTTTCATATTTCCCATGTCATTTCTGTTTCTGACTTGCTTTCATTTTCTTTTTTATAGTTGACGAGCTGCTTTAATATAATTCTGAAGAAGGATGAAGCTATCAAAGCTTCTAGCTCCTCGTCCGGTGTAGAGGAAGATTTAATGGGTTTGGGGCAGTCTCTGAAAGAGTCTCGCCAAAAATATGCTGATGATAAAGCATCTTGGGAGAAGAAGCTTGCCTCCACCGAGCAGGAGAAGGCTCGAGTTGTTGAAGTCTCCCAGAAGTTGGAGAAGAGAATAAAGGACTTGGAAGGGAAAAATAAAGAGCTCGACGAGAAGCTCAAAAATGCTGGAGAACTTGAGAATAAGCTCAAGGTTGCTGAAGAAGAACTGGGTCAGCTTCGGGAGGTAAATCGGCAGAAGGAGGAGGTTGAAAATAAATTGAAGATTGGTGAAAACCTTCTGTCCGAGCAGCGTTCCTCGGAGAAGTTGAAGAGAAAACTGGCTGTGAAGACGTCTTTCAGCGCTGGCTGGGACAAGGGGTGGAATAAGAGGTTGGCTTCCATGATGTCACAAGTAGAATATGGCAGTCTCAAGTACTTCAGGGATGGATGGGTTGCTGCTCTACAGGATATGAAAGTGGATGAAAATTCCGAACTCTTTCAGCAACACATCCCTGGTCCCCCTCCAACTCCTGAAGAAGAAGAAGAGGACGAAGCTGCCTCCGAAGAGTCTTCTATGGTGATGGGAGATCATCCCCCAGCCATACAGCCTGCTGCCGAGGAACTTCAGCAAATCGTTACTTCTTCCGAGCAACTGCTGGCGCTCCCCGAGCAACTTTTTACTCCTTCCGAGCAACCTACTTCCTCGTCCCAGCCTCCCGAGAAGGTTTTGGGAGACAAGGAAAAGGTGTAGAGTTGTTAGGGTTTATCTTTATATTTTGCTTTTGTTAATTGTAACCATGAATATGTAACTCTGAAATCTCGTACTTTTGACCTTTATGATATATTAAAACTCGAACTTGTGTTTATTCATACTATTGTCTCTTCTTCATACTCTGTCTTGATTCTTATTGATTGTTGCTTTTTCTTTCTCTGCTAGTTTCTGTCCAGGATGGAATTACTATCTGCCCATGATACAAAGCTGCTCCGATAATGTAATGAATACTTTAAGGCTGGTCACACAGACCTGAGTGCAGCACAAGTCGTCGACATCCTCGGCCAAGATGCTTGAGAACAGGCAGTTGAAGCATATCAATATCTGAAGTGTCTACTTGATCGAGCAGTGGCCAATAATGTGGCCTATTATGATATGATCGAGGATCTCCAAGGCACCCTCGAAGACCTTCAACTACAATATAAAGAATCCACTGCCCTGTTGCATGAGGGGTACGAGAAGAAGTACCAGCAGATCATTGCCGACAAGGGCTACGAGAAGCTTTTTGCTGGGTATGATATAAGGGAAAGAACCTTGAGGGGTGAGGTCGAGGAATGCAGACAAATAGCTGAGCTATTAGAGCAAGAGAACAACAATCTTCAAAGAGAGTTGTCACAGTTGAAGTCCGCAGCTTCTACTTCAAACGCCTTAATCCCAATGAATGATGAGGGATTTTCATTCTTGGAGGTCGAGAACGCCAACTTGAGGGACGAGTTGGAAACCTTGAAGAGGTTTGGCCCATCTACATCTTCTCGTGGTCGAGCAAGATCTCCTCGGGGACGAGCAAGAGCAGCTCGAATTCCTGTCGAGGAACAAATGACTCAGTCTGCCTTAGAGAACCAGGCCTTCCAATTAATGGCGAAGAACCAGGCTTTGGCTGAAATATCAAAGAAGATCAGCTTTCCACGCAGAAGTCTACCTTGGAGAATAAAGAGATCTTCATAAAAAATCTCCACGAGCAGCTGGATAGATTAACATATCAATTCCACAAACAGCCCAGGGAGTTCTGGATGTCTGGATACAATGAAGCTCTCTTTCACTTGGACAATCGTATCCAGAATGCCAATAATGAAGGCTACAAGCAAGGCTGGTTGAATGCCTTAGGTGTGCTGCAGCTCGAACAGGGTCATTACCTGTGGGACTACCATGATCCCGGGCTACTCGACTTACCTGTGCCACCCTACAAACTGGATATGAGTTGGATCCCTGATCGGTCCATTCCTCGGAGCTTGATTTCCAAATATCTCGGTGACTACAATCTCCATTCAAATGCCGAGGTATCTCATCCCGAGTACCTCTTAGATCGACCATCCGTGATGAATATCAGGATGTTAAAGGGTCTCAACTTCATAAATTCTCCCCTGGCTTTAAATGATCCGCCTGCTGGCGAGGAACCTGTGTCAAAAGCAGAGGGGAAAAGACTAGTAGAGTAGGAAATTTGATGTAATAGTTAGTATACATTTCAATATCAATGTAACTTTCATTTCATTATCAATGTAATTTGTTTTGGATTTAATGAAAGACTTTCATTTCTATTTGCTATTGTCTTGTAAAATACTTTACATTTGTGCATGTGGATCTGATAAAAAGATAACAATATTGTGTAGTTTGTCGATCAACTTATTGTCGAGTAGTTTGAACTTGTGGTAGTCATTTGGCAAAAATAATATTTTGTTTCTCGACCAACTTAGTAATAATTAAAAAAATTACGAGTATCAAAAATATTGCTCGATCACTTTAAAATTTACTTGTCGACCAACTACAGTTAGTGGGTTTTTATCCCCGACCAGCCATAGTTGGTAGATTTTTCTCTTAAATATTTCCGACCAACCAAAGTCGGTAAATTTTCCTTGTCGACCAACTACAGTTGGTGGGTTTCTATCCCCGACCAGCCATAGTTAGTCTTTTTGAAATAATTTTACCTCCCAACCAACTCAAGTTGGCATTTTCGAGAATATATTTACTTCCTAACCGACATAAGTTGGCATTTTTAGGAATACTTTTATTTCCCGAGAAACATATAGTTTTATTTCCCTTAGGAATACAAATTTTACTTCCCGGAGGAATACAAGTAGCTTTACTTCCCGGAGGAATACGGGTAGCTTTACTTCCCGGAGGAATATAGGTAGCTTTACTTCCCGGAGGAATATTGGTAACTTTACTTCCCGGAGGAATATTAGTATCTTTACTTCCCGAAGGAACATAGGTTTCGCGACCAACCTTAGTTGGCATTTTCGAGAAAAAATTTGAGTAGCCTGAGCTTTGCCGAGTAGTGTGTAGCACTAGTATTCCCCAAAAAACTTTCAATAAAAAGAAAGAATTCGGCAGAATATCTTCATTTTATTCATCACTGATAATATTTGCGCAGGTGCTCTGCGTTCCATGCATTCTTAAACTCCTCCCCTTCTAGAGTTGCTATTCGGTAAGTTCTTGGTCGAACAACTTTTGTAACTCGGTATGGTCCATGCCAGTTTGCCTCCAGCTTATTGTGCTTTTGAATTACTTTCTTCAGCACATAGTCTTTTTCTTTCAGGTCGCACTTCTTCACTCTCTTGTTGTAGAATAGAGCTGTTTGTTGTTGGTATGCAGCGTTTCTGATGGTTGCTTCTTCTCTAACTTCCTCGAGCATGTCTAAATCCAATCTTCTCATTAAGTCGCTGACAGGGGAATTGAAATTCAGTACCTTGTGTGTTGGGAGGCCTAACTCGACAGGTATAACAGCTTCACTTCCAAACGCTAGCATATATGGAGATTCTCCAGTTGCTATTCGGGGAGTAGTTCGGTAAGCCCACAGTACTGACTGTAACTCATTGATCCAGTTTGCTTTTGCATCATCCAATCTTTTCTTCAAGCCATTTAGCAGCGTTCTGTTTGTCACTTCAGTTTGTCCATTGCTTTGAGGATGGCCTGGTGCTGAGTGGATCTTCAACACATTTGATTGATGACAATAGGCAGCGAACTCCTCATTATCAAATTGTGTTCCATGGTCTGTGATGAAAGCATGAGGAAGACCATATCGACAAATGATGTTCTTCCAAATAAATTGGTACACTTTCTCGTACGTCATATCAATAAGAGGCTCAGCTTCCACCCATTTAGTAAAATAATCCACTGCGACGACGAGGTATTTGAACCTTCCTCTAGTCGTTGGCAGTGGTCCAACCAAATCAATTCCCCACATGGAAAATGGCCAAGGGGAAGTGATGGGTGTCAACAATGCTTGTGGAGTTCTTCGGATGGAGGAAAAGCGTTGGCACTTGTCACATTTCTTGGCATAGGCTACACAATCAACCCTCATCGTCGGCCAGTAATATCCCTGTGTCATCATCCTTTGCAAAAGTATTCGACCTGCTACATAGGCTCCACAGGACCCTTCATGGATCTCTTCAATCAATTCTTTCACCTCGGAGGGATGTACACATCTCTGCAAACCTTGCATAATTCCTCGTCTATATAAAATACCGTTA
Source organism: Sambucus nigra (assembly GCA_949130495.1). NCBI lineage: Eukaryota > Viridiplantae > Streptophyta > Magnoliopsida > Dipsacales > Adoxaceae > Sambucus > Sambucus nigra. The sequence goes on along the minus strand of OX422210.1, from coordinate 514,395,245 downwards.
GTTAATACATACCGAGCAGCTTTAAACTTCAATTTCTTGGCTGCGAGCTTATCAACTGGTTATTCTCCCTCCTCAATATATGCCCTGATGGGATCCATCCAAGATGGTCCTAAATCAAGGGTGATAAAGTTCATCGTCAAATCTTCATCTATACTCCGACCAGCTAAAACTTCAATTGGGATTGTTCTTCGTAGCTCGGTACGAGTAGCTGATGCTAATCGAGCTAAGGCGTATGCTCTTGCATTCTCCATTCTCGGTATTCTGACCAGCTGAATAGTGACAAATTCTGATACCAACTCCATCACCTTTGCATGGTATTTGATCATTAATTCTCCTTTGGCTGTATATATTCCCAACATTTGATTTACGATTAATTGAGAATCACTGAAGACAATTATCTGCTGCGCCTCCATAATTTTTGCCAAATTAAGACCTGCAATCATAGCCTCATACTCAGCCTCATTATTGGAAGCTTTGAATTGGAAACGTAGGGCGTATTCCATGTCGACCTCGTTCGGAGTGATTAAAACTATTCCTGCCCCACTGCCTGTTGTGCAAGATGAGCCATCTACATATAGCCTCGATATAGGTAACTCGTCTTTAAACTTTTGATCTGACAGAGTTCCTCGGTGAAATATTTGTTGCTTCCTTTCATCTTCCCCTGATACTTCTCGCTCTTCGTCGATCATCTTTTCTTGCCCTTTTACCAATCGGAGTTGGTCTGAGCTCGAGTTTGATGATCCTGTAACATCCACTTGCCCTTTTACCAACCGGAGTTGGTCTGAGCTTGTGTTTGATGAACCTGTAACATCCACAGGTTGATCAGCGAGCAACTTTTGCTCCTCGGGGGTATCAGGATAGGTGAACTCCGCTATGAAATCTGCTACAGCCTGCCCTTTTAGCGATGATCTGGGTTCATAAACTATATCATATTCACCGAGCTCTACTGCCCAGTACATCAATCTCCCTGATTTTTCTAGTTTATGAAGGGCTTGCCTCAATGGCATGTCAGTATATATGACTATAGTATGGGCCTGGAAGTATGGCCTCATTCTTCTACTCGCCTCAATCAGCGCCAGTGCTAACTTTTCCAGCCTTGGATATCTGATCTCTGCTCCTCGGAAGGCCTTACTTGTGTAATAGATTGGTTTTTGTACTCCATTCTCCACTCTTATCAACGCCGAGCTAACTGCATTCTCCGATACTGCTAGGTACAAGTACAATTTTTCTCCCATCACCGGCCTGGACAACAGTGGAGGTGCTCCCAAGTATTTCTTTAAGTATTAAAAAGCATTATCACATTCATTATTCCACTCAAAAGTCTTTCGGAGTGTCTTGAAGAATGGGAGACATCGATCAGTTGCTCGTGATACAAATCTGTTGAGTGCTGCTACTCGTCCTGTAAGACTTTGCACCTCTTTCTTCGTCGTTGGAGATCGCAACCCTAATAGAGCTTTGATCTTTTCAGGATTCTCCTCAATGCCTCGTTGGTTGACAATGTATCCGATAAACATGCCTTCTCGTACTCTAAATATGCACTTCATCGGGTTCAACTTCATTTGGTATTTATCTAGTTGATCAAAAGTCTGACTTAAGTCAACTAGATGATCAGCATCTTTTTTGCTCTTCGTCAGCATGTCATCAACATAGACTTCCATATTGCAACTGATTTGTTCAGCAAAGACTTTGTTCATCAGCCTCTGATATGTCTCACCTGCATTTTTCAAACCAAAAGGTATAACATTATAACAATAAGTTCCCCTAGGGGTAATGAAAGAAGTACTCTCCCTGTCTTCAGGTTTCATTTTAATCTTATTGTAGCCAGAATAAGCATCCATGAAGCTTAGCAGCTCGTGTCCCGAGGTAGCATCGACTAGTTGATCAATTCGGGGCAGTGGAAAGTGATCCTTTGGGCATGCTTTGTTGAGATCGGTGAAGTCTACACACATCCTCCATTTATTGTTCTTCTTCTTTACCATCACCACATTGGCTAACCAGTCTGGATATTTAACATCTTTAATAAAACAAGCCTTCTGGAGCTTCTCAACTTCCTCCTGTATAACTTGATTCTTCTCGGGACTGAACACTCTTCTTCTCTGCATTACTGGCTTGATCTCCTTATTCACATTAAGTTCGTGACATAAGAATTTTGGATCTATTCCTGGCATATCCTCATGACTCCACGCAAAAGTTTGCTTTCTGCTTCTAAGGAAAGTTATTAATTCCTGTTTTAGTGAGGTTTCCAACGACGAACCTATTTGAGTAGTTCGTTCAGGGTGCTCGTCGTCTAGAATGATGTTTTCAGTAGCTTCCACCACTTGACCCTTCACGAGTTGTGACTCATCTCTAGGATCCAATGTTTCAATTTCTGCACCTTCATCCACTTGATAGGTAGTAGTCTTTTTCCTTGATTCCTCCATTTCTTCTTGCTCGGCGAATGAATAATAGCATTCCCGAGCTACTTTCTGATCACCTTTAACAACTCCTACTCCAAAATTTATTAGAAATTTCGGCATTGATGCACCGTAGATGGTATAACCTCAAACTTCTTCAATCCTACTCTTCCTATGATGATATTGTATGATGACTGAACATTCTTATCCATCACGAAGAAGCGTATTCTTTCTGTTCGACAAGCAGGCCACGTACCAATGAATATATCCAACTTGATCGTCCCAAGTGGAAATACTTTCTCGTCAGCAAAACCGATGAGGGGTCTATGATAAGGCTCCAATTGAGATAGCTTTAGATTTAAACTATCGAAGCACGAGTAGAACATGATGTCTGTCGAACTACCATTGTCGACCAGTACTCTTGAAAGCATTACCTCCTTCATTCTCATCTTGATCACCAATGGGTCATCATGAGGATATAGAACACATGCAAGGTCATTCTTTGAGAAACCAATGACCAATTTCTCTTTATTCACCTTTCTCGGGTGATCCTCCTCAGCTAGATTTATTCGTTGAATGTACGAGCAAGCTTGAGACTCACATAGGTAAGATTTTCTCTCGGCAGTAAGGTCTCCTCCTCCTGCATCTCCACCTGTTATAACATTACAGTCAAATGACCCAAAGCGTATTGAAAATACCTCTCGTTCTGGCTGCCTTGGTCTCTTGGGAAGATCGGGGTCATCCTCGGGATTAACTTCATGGTTTCTCTTCTTGTTCTCCTCTGCTCGATGAGGAGATCTAGACCTCTCTCTTGTTCGGTCATTGTTCCTTCTTTCGCTTCCACGATCAACATACTTTGACAGTTTTCCTCGTCTAATGAGTGTTTCAATCTCATTCTGAAGAGCTATGAATTTTTTGGTCATATGGCCATGATCTTTATGAAACTCGCAATACTTCGCCTTATTCCTCTTGTCAGGGTCTGCCTTCATTTTCTCTGGCCAGTTTAGTTACTCGTTGTTCTTGATTTCCTCTAGAACATGGTTGATATCCTTCTTCAAAGGAGTATAATTATCATATTTCTTCATCACGTCCCATACCGACCTGTTTTTTGAATGTTTGTCATTACCATTGTTCTTATGCTCTTTCTTCTTAGCTTTATCACCTTCCACCTTGGTTTCTTTAGCATCCATGTTCTTCTTCGCAGCCATAGCCTCCTCGACATTCATAATTTTGGACGCTTTTCCATTAGGTCTGACATGGTTCTAGGTGGATCTTTGGCCAAAAGTACAACTTGTTGGGCAGTAGTCCACTCATCAAAGCGGTAATCGCTGTCTTCTCCTCATAATCAATGACTTCAAGTTTCTCGTTATTAAAACGAGTTTTATAATCTCTGGTACTCTCACCAGATTTTTGTCTAACACTTAACAAATGTGCTACTCGTTTAACTGGCTTTGCCCCAAAACAGAAATTCCCAATAAATAACTCGGCCAGTTGAAGAAAAGTTGAAATCTTACCCCGAGGAAGATTATTATACCATATTTGAGCAGATCCAGTAAGAGTTCCCGAGAACGCCCTGCATCTCATCTCATCTGGAACATCATAGATGTCGGCTACAGCTTGGTATTATTCTATATGAAGGACATGGTCAGTCTTTCCATCATATTTGGGGGTCACAACAGGTGCTTTGAACTTTGATGGTGTTGAAAAATCTACAATGGACTGGATAAAAGGTGTTCCTCGAACAAAGGTTCGTTGTAGAGGGTTCTTAGCTTTAACCATTTCCCCCAATCTATCCTCCAGCCTTTGAATAGAGCCTTTCCATGCATCATTTCCTTCCTCGGGCCTATTGGTCCGAGCAACTGATCGCGTTGATGTGGCTTCCTGGGATCTCTCTTGACGAGCAGCTGGTCGCGACTGGGCAGATCCTTCCCTTAAGTCTAATGGTCGTCGAAAACTCCTCGATGGGGCTCCAGGAGGACTTTTACTCCTCTTAGGACCTAATCGATCGAAAGGAGATACTCTTCTTAATCTTTCTAGCGCACTGGCCCTTTCTGGGGAGAGAGTGATACGTTGTTCAGTATTTGTGGCTCGCACTGACGAAGTTCGTCCAGGTTGATAAGAAAAATCTTCGGACTCCTCATTGTGATATGAATTGGTATGCCTAGTACGCGAAGAAGATGCACGGGTATTTTTTTGAATACTTCGTGGTCTTGAATGGGTTGATGCACCGCCATGAAGGGTTTGTATGAGTTGACGCATAGTTTTTTGCATGACGGCCTGTCCCTGAGCCAGATTTGTCATTATTCCAGCCAGATCTGGAATATTTGGCGGAGCAGATGGATTTGGAGGGCTTCCAGCGTTTCTATTGCTAGATTCTGGAATATCAACGATTTGTGATGGATTATTTTTGATGGAAAACGATATTACCAGTCGTTCCCACAGACGGCGCCAATCTGTTGATGTAAAAAATTAGATCATATCTAATTATTCAATCACAGATAAATAAATGAGACAAAGAATTTTTAAAGTGGTTCAGCCTTATAAGAATGGCCTACGTCCACTGTTTTGGTATTGCTGATTGTATGGGAATTCTCGATTACAAATTATCTCAAGAAATTCCGGTCCTTTTACAATGAGGATTGTACCATGTATTTATAGCCCTAGGGCTGTAATGTGAAAGGGTAATACATTAAATGATGTACATATGAAAGGGTGATACATTCAATGCTCCTTAAGCGTATGCGTCTGAATGATAAGCATTTAATGAACAGTCAAACTGTTGGTTATCCCGCTATTAATTCTTTGTTCGAGGTGCAGCTTGGATCGCCTAAGCTTCTCAGTGCTCAAGAGTTCCTCGAAGAATTCTCGTTCCTCAGAACGTATGAGTTCCTCGGGGAAACAGTGTACCTCGTTGTAGTATGGTTCCTCTGAGCGTGTGAGTTCCTCGGAAGTGTTTGTTGTTGCCACGTAGACTGCCACGTGTCTTCACTTTATTAATCCATGTCAGCAGACTAAATTTGGTATCAACAAGGGGTGACAAATTATCACACGATCCGATAACATGACACGACCCACATGACTTTTTGGCGTGTTTGGGTGAAGCCTTAACGAATATGCGTGCTTAATGGGTGGACCCACTAAACACGACAACTAAACTAATCGGGTATGGGTTTAGCCATTTAGTGTAAGTACATGACATGACTCGTTAAGATACGGTTTAAACACGATCCAAACGCGACACGAACCTAATAAGACACGACACGGTACACATGAATATCTTAACGGGTAGGGTTTGGGTAAAGGTGATTTTGATACGAACCCGATCAGACTAGACACGAAACCAATATGACACGACCCATTGCCACCCCTAAATTTAATTGGGAAATTGACTTGTTAACTTAGTTCGTAAATTAAATTATTAACATAGCTGTTAAGTTAATTGTTAACTTGTACATGTTAGACTTATGTGGTAGTTAATTATTTTAAAGTTTTTTTTATATAACTCCCAATATATAATGTCTTATTTTACATAACTCCCACTTTATTAGTGTCTTAACATAAATCCCTAAAACATAATGGATGGCCAACTCCATTAGCAAACCTCTGTTTTCTAATTAAACTTAACCCCAACCTTACTTTCTAACCATTATACCCTCAAATGACACCTAGCCAACAAACTGACGTAACCAACTTATTCCCTCACGTGTCCCCGTCTCCTTTACCCTTTTAAACAACATAGATATATTGAGATTATATTGTCGTTGGAATCCAAATTCCATGTTCTTTTCCTCGATTATTAAGTAGCCATGAAAGCTAGCATTTTAAACACATTTGCAACACAAAATCATCGATTCTTCAAATTAAACATTGTAGACCCTTTAATATTCAAAGTCTACAACTATTATTAATTTACATGTGTAAATTACGCAAGGTTTCCAGTAGTTTTGAAAACTCTAGGTCTTCAATTGTAACAATGAGGGTGGGGAAGTATCCAAGCATGCGAACAGGTAAAATGACTGGATACAACACATTTTCGATTAACTTATTACTTTATTTTACTGTAAACGAGTAGGTTTTCAACAACAATTGGGGATACAAGCATTATAGGGGGGGGGGGGATATACCTAATTTTCAGTATAATAAATATAATGGCTAGTAGAATTATGTTTAAAAAGCACAGTTTCTAATTTTTCAAAGGGTTCAGTACCAAATGTGTGATCTAGAAGGCCATACTGTTCAGCATACCCTTTGGTGTATAACTAGTTCAAGTAAATCCATTGTGAAGGAATTCGAATGCTTCTCACTTCATTGAAAAATCTTATTATGAAGTTTTTGAAATGGTCCCAAAGCTCATGCAGTGCATGTCAGTGGTTGGATGAAGCATTTAAACCACATAATGGCGAGAGCTCATAAATTGAAACACGTTTTTGTGAAATTTAAAATATTTCAAATAAAATGATTTTGTATGATAAGCAACACAATTGATATGTGATAAACTTCACTATCTTCTCTCTAATGTATTTGAGATAAAAAGAAGTACTCAATACATGATGCGATACAACACAAGTATCACATCATCCATACAACCAAGACATCAAGACGTTAAGCACTGCAAATGAAGATACAAGTCATGAATCTAAGCAAAAGAAGAAATGCTATCTAACACCGAGACATGTAAAAACTAAGAATGAAATCATGCAAGCAAGATTATCCTATATAAATTCATACATGTTAAAAGAAAGCCCAGTCATGCACAAAATACTCCCAAATAGACCTGTCAATGGGTCGTGTTGGATCGTGTTCATGTCATTTTTTATCATGTTCGGGTCTTATTGGATTTGTGTCTAAACGGGTGACTTTTTATTGTGTGAAAAATCATATCCAAACCCGACTCGTTATGTTATCGTGTCGTGTCGTGTTCACTCATTAATACCCATTAAGATAATGAATTATTTTGAATTGTATACAAGTTGACATATTATCTCATTTTTTTAACCCAAATAGACCCATTAATTCATTGACATTACTAAATCTCTCATTTAGTAAAATTCATTATGAATAAATTAACATTATGCTACTTAAATTGTTTATAAGGTCCAAAAGTATATCTTATTTACTTAAATTAATGGGTCATAACGGGTTTTATAGGGTATTAAGGGGTGAAGGGGGTCAACCATAACCCGACCTGTTAACTATCGTGTCTTATAGGGTTGGCACTGATATTACCCAAACCCATTAAGGGTTCACCCATTAACTTATATCTTCGTGTCAGTTCGTGTCGTGTTATCGTGTCGTGCCTCATTTTTCCAAGTCTCCTCCCAAAGAAGAAATATTGTTCCAAGCCAATACATGCATTGAAGAAGCATTGCTTTCCTTATTTACATTTGGATCAGAAATAGGAAAATTAAGTTCATTCTCTAGGTGAAAAACAACAAGGTTTTTGACAGACATGGTTGGACCTTCCGGAATGCTCCACTCGTTAAGAGAAGGCTTGTCAACATGAGAAATTTCCTTGGAAGGATCAAATGGTTTAGATTCAGCACATATCATGCAGAGGTCCATTCCCAACTTAGCGAGGTTAAATGGTTCGTCACTATTAATGATGTACGAGGGTAGTGTGACTAGGGTCTGGTAAAATACTGAATCGGGTGGAGCATAACCCACTCCAATGGACTCTGCCTTCAATGTTTTCAAGAACTTATGGATAAGGTTTTGTTAAAACCTTATCCTTTTAGTAAAAATGGAACTCAAGCTAGAGCTCACTTCCTGCAAGAAGATGAACTTCACAACAATAATAGTAACTTTTCTCAAGAGGAATTCCTGAGAGTGATGGATGTCAGTGGGGAGTGAAAGAACCAGGCACTCAGCACTTAGAGAGAGAGCAGAGAGAGAATACTAGAGAGGTTCTGGTATGATTTTGAAAGAGTAACGGTATGATATTAAGTTTCTGATGCCTTTAACCTTGCCCAGAGGTTTTATTTATACTTAGGCACTAGGGCTGAGTTGGCACTTTTTGGCACAAAAAATGAGAGAGTTGGTGAGGGACAAGGTCTGCAGAGTACCATTTATCCCTACATGTGTGCAACAGCATGTCTCCTCATACAGGTTCCACCTGGTGCAAACCAAACTCAAAAGGAAAATATATATCTTAATGGAGATAAAATATTGTATTTGGTAAATATCTTTTGAAACGGTAACTTGTGGTACAAACTTTGTAAGTTTGGGAGGGTGGCCTTGAGGGTCACCTCCTCTAAAATCTTTATAAACTTGAATGGGGTCTAAAAAAAAGACCTCCTCTAAAATCTTTTAAAACTTTAGTGGGCCTTGAGGACCCCCTTTTATCGAGAATCATTTTACAAAATATTCATTTCTTGTGAGCAACCGTTTGGCTGCTCACCTTGCTTGGGTCTGATTGTGAGGTTTGTGAGGGCTAGGTGACCCTAGGGAATTTCTACTAATATTCTCTCAATCTTAAAGTGCTAAGTGGATGAGATTTCTCAACAAACCTTGTTCCTCATTCGCCACGCCAAAACTCCCAAGAGATCCTAATTGGCCTATTTGAGCCATGCTTGCTCAACTAGGTAACCTGTACAAGAAAATAAATATTAGTATTTTTATTTTTTAAAAGAATAATGTTTCATGATCAGGGGTTTCTCCTGAAAGCCCCTTCCTCATCCTGGCTTGTTTTCTCGAAGTTGAGGGACCTTAGGGGTTCCGCATCCCAAATATTTTCTTGCAGTTGAGGGAGGGGAGCCTTGGGGGTTCCGTACCCAAATATTTTCTTGCAGTTGAGGGAGCTTGGGGGTTCCGAGCCCAAATATTTTCTTACAGTTGAGGGAGGAAAACCTTGAGGGGCCCTCGACCCAGAACGTAGTGAGCAAACTCGAAACACCCTTCTACAAATGCTTTCAGTGCTTTTGTATAAGAAGAGCTCAAATTAGATGGCTTGATGGTTAACAGTTTCACTTCATGCTTGGGTCCCTTGGCCCAAGTAAATTTGTCTTCGAAGAAGATTTTGAATCCATGCCTCATCTTCTTTTTAACTTTGTCATACCATGGCTTCTGAAATACGTAATAAGGGAAATCTTCTCCCTTTTTAATAGAACACCCCTCATAGAGTCTTCATAAATTACTTCCTTTCTCTTTAGCACCCTTTTCAAGTATGGTTGGAAGAGATCTATGAACTCATCCAGGGATGGTTGATATTCCAGACCACGTGGTGAGCAGGTTGTCTTCAGGATGATTGGTTCAAGGATTCCTTGTTGTCTACGGCCTATCCCCATTCCGCGCATAAAATGCATGTTCTTAAACATCTAGATCACATTAAAATTCCTGGGTAGGATGTGTTCACGACTCACTTTATCTTTGAAATCATTTCCAGTTGGAAGAGGGAGATCAACCTTGAAGGCGAAGAGAAACAAATCGTTTGTGGTATGCTGGATTTCTAAAATTTGGTTACCGGTACCGATCCCATTTGCATTATCATCATCCCTGATGATGGTAATAACCTGATTGTATGCAAAGAATTTTAACTTCTGATGAAAGGGAATATGTAACCCCTCTAATGATGTGAAGCCGCGGGACACTAAGAAGCAAGTTGAAGCATGCAGTAATGTCAATGATTTGGAATTTAACTTGTGGACAAATTGTCCAAACTCCTAATGTGAGTAGTATTGACCCTATAAATTCTCATAGATTATTAAAGTAAGTGAGCACAACTACGAATATTGGGGTGAGATCACTAACTTGTAAACCCAGGCACCAAAGAGTTTGTAATGGGCACACATTTAGGGCGGAACCATTATCAACAAGCACCAATGAAACTCATTTTTGCAAGACTTCAATTGGGATGTTAAGAGCATAATTATGATCTGGGTTAAACTTGGGAATTTCCTCATTGAAAAAGGATACAAGCCTTTTGGTGATAAGAGTCTCGACTATGTGAATTGACTCATCGGGATATGTAGAGGGAGGAATTATAGCCTGAGTGAGAAGTTTGATAAGAGATTTTATGTGAAGTTGGGAATCCATGAAAAGTCCCCACAAGGTGAAATTAACTCGAGTCTTCTATAGTTGTTCGAGGATCTTATCCTCGTTGATTATCATCTCGATCACCAGGATTTCTTTAACGACTCTTTTCCCTTTATTCTTGGGTGCACATTTTGGTAGGAGGACTGGATCCTTGTAGTACCAACCTGATAGGGTCATGAAGTTTACAAATAGGGGGAAGAACATAAAACTAGTCCGTTTGTCTATTTCAGGAGAAGGAACCTCATTGATCTCTGACATAAGTTATTCAAAAGAGATCACAATAAAAAAGGAGGCGATTGCACTAGGGGTTTCAATGTCAGGCTCACCATTTGAGTTATATGAAGGGTTGGAATCATCTCCCCATCCTATGGAAACTATCCGGTTGTTCTAGGAGAAATCAATGCACTATACGACTTTGATTACTTCATCATACAAATCCTCCCATTCAACGGATAAATATTTCTGAGAAGGGACCACATACCCATTTCGCTTCAAGGCAGTGAGTAATTCAGAAGATTCACATATCTTCCTCTTCTTGATGCATTCTTCTGATAAGATATGAATAATGTTGTCGAGGCTAAATTCATCCAGTGATACAAAGTAATCATGGGATTGTCGAGCCCACTTTCGAGCTTTCATAGTTACATCACTGATTCTTGTAGAATCCCATTCTTTAAAGGCTAGTTCTGATGGGAGATTAATTCCAAAGCTTATTAATTGGTCAAGGAGAGTTAATAAATCCATACTTTCTGAGCCTAATTTGGCATGGACACCGATACAAGACCTTGTCATCAAAGAGAGAACTCAACCGTCACTATTATCGGTATATATAAGGAATGATGGACAGACTTTTATAGAAATTAGGGTTTCTCTAGACTGATGGGTGAGATGGGATTATTGATAGGTTTAATTCTGGTAAAGGGATCAAAATCAGGGTCTTCATTGGTGAGGATGGCATTTACGTCAACTTAATGCATAAGTAGAGGGTTTTGGGTAGTGTTTGGTTTTGGGCCTGTAGGAGTGGATATGATGCCCTTATCAACAAGTCCTTATCAATATGATTTTCACAAATACTTCAAGAATGATGCCCGTTGTGACATTGGTCGGTGGTATGCCCGACGATTTGGTGGAAATCACAACGGGCATCATTCTTGAAGTATTTGTGAAAATAGTCAGGAAGCAGAAGAGGGTCCAACATAAGGGCTTAATATACTTTGGAGAGAGAGATGTGGAGTTCAATAAACTATTTTCTGGTACCCGTGAAGTGGTTGGTGATGGCGGCAACGATGGGCTTTTCATACTTTCAAGGGGTGAACTGTCGAACTGGCTTTTTTGATTCGAATTTCTCTTTCTAATTGGCATCATTCTTTTCAATTTTAATCCTTGCCTCTTGGAGGGATCTGAAGTGGGGGTAATACTGGCTGCCCATAGATTTTTAAATATGCAAAAAGATTTTTTTTTTCACTATGTTGACTTGTTCTTGTTCAGGAGGGCAGTTGGTCATGATGGAAACCTTATCTCTCTCTGCCTTATTATAAAACTGTTAACAGACTCCCCAGGGATTTGATTAGGTAACTTTAGGTCTTAGAACATAACCTCCTACTCTTCACTATATTTTTACTTCACTATAAACTATATGGAAACATATTCCCAATTTTGGATCCAAATTTCTTCCAATAATATAATCCACTAAAGAGCATTCTTCTTAAGGGTTTACTGAAACATCTGGTCCATGATATCTTCTATAACCCGAAGTAGACTCATGGAACAATGGTAATTTCAAAGATTCGTGATGGGAGGCTCGCTCTCTCCGAACTTATCGATGTCGAGCGTCTTGAACTTCTCATTTAGTCTAGCTTTTGGATAGGGGACGTATGATTGTACCCCACGTAGTTTCTCAAGAGCTTCACTTGATCAAATTTCTTAGAAATAATTTTGAGATCCTCCTTCACTCGGTTGAGTTATTCCTCCTTAGGATCGATGAGATTGGGCACGGGAAAGTTAGCCCCTAGCTGAGTAAGATTAGGCATAGACATATGTGCAGGAGGTGCACTATTGGTGGGAGGAACATATGGAGGTATCACAACATATGGATCCTATTGATATTCTTCGAGAGCCTATATTATTTCGGGCATTTGCGGTTCCATGCAATGGGGAAAGCAACATTAGGCATGATTTATGGACAAGGTATTTTTAGGATCTGAGCCCTATTTCTTTACATCACATGAACATCTGATTCCAGAATGTTAATCTTTATAATGAGTTGTGCAAGCCGATCCATCAGACCGAGTTGGGCATTAGCATTTTAATCGGGATTATCTATGAGAAATATTTCTGCGATAGTAGTTGGTGATTAAATAGAACTCTGAGGTGGCCTTATAGCGAATCTCAGTCAATATGGAACCAGGCCAAGCTAGGGTAATGCGGTCACACCTGAGATGGAAAAAGTTTTTTTTTTATTATGGAAAAGGGTATTTTTGGTATTTTTTAAAAAGAGGGAAAAGGGAAAAAAAACCTTAGTGTAGCTTTTATTATTAGGTTCCGCTTGTATTATGTCCTGCCTAGGATGCAAGTGAGATCATGGATAGGAATCGAGTCTGGAAAAAATAGGATGTGTAACTCAAGATACAATTTAATTGGTTTTTAAACTCACGGACAAGGTCTTGTCTTAAAAACGGAGAAAATAACGCAAAATTTGGGCAGTCAGAGAACTCGAAATTTTGGTAGAGTTTCACATTAAAATCGATAATCTAGGTATAAGTATGCTACTGTAGACATCTATATGATATTTATGCATGGGAGGTTAGTGTATGGGTTACCCCATTTGACACGACTTTCACGATATACCTATTGCCTATAAGGCCAATCATTCATCGATACGTATGGAAAAGCCAGTTGATATACTCGAGTGTACATGAATTACCTCATGATATACGTTTTTGTGATGCTACGTGTGAGAGAGAATTAAATATACTCAATGTACGTGAATGAGTTCCTTCTATATACCTCCCGTCGTGAGTTTGGTCAAGCGGTACAAAGAGGGGTACTTGGCCCATGGAAGGTGGGTGTCATATCACTTAGGGTAACCACACCTTGAAAAACCAGCAACCCATCACAAAGCGACTCACTAATACGGTATTGGGGAAATTAATGTGGGATTGACATTTAAACTGTGGAAAAATTTCAACCCTAAGATCTTTGATTAATCATTCATTGAAAATAAATCAAGAACTAGGTTTAAAGATTAAACCTAGGGTTTCAAGAATACAATACCATAACGAATCATATTGTGATTTATATGAGGATACAAAGGTTGGAGAACATAAAATTCTTATTCCCTCTAAGATCTCCAAAAGCCTTATTAGAAATCTCTGAATACCTTGAATCTTTTATCATATGATCCACCTAAAGTAAGCCTTGTGTATGGGCACTTTTGGAGATGAAAATATGGTAATATATTAAAGAATTGACCTTCTCTCTCCTCACCCCCTCACAAAATTGTGAATTATGTTTTTCGTTTCCCTCTCTAACCCTCCATAATGGATAATTCACCTAGAATCCTAGGTTACACCAATATATATATATATATGTATGTATGGGATACAAGCTTTAGTCACACTGGGCTTCTAGAGAGTTTCAACCTTACTAATTAGGCAATGGACTATACTAGGGACCCAAGACAAATAATTAAATTGGCTTACAAATAAATACTTTGAAATCCCAATTATAATTATCGTAATTATTTCATTTCTCTATTTCATCACAATTAATTCCACTAAATAATCATGACTGCACGTTAATTTAACTATCTCTAAATCACACGGAATAAAAAGGTCTTATTTGCAAAGTTGATTATGGTATTTAATATGATTCCCCATGTTAAGTTCCCGATACTCGATTGGTCAAATCAATTTTCCACTAATCGATTTTAACCAAAATCTAATAAAGTCCTTAATTCTTAGACTTAGCTTGTTTGCTACTCCACTAGGATCATAAAATAATCCACCATCCGGGTTTTACTTCGTGGAAACAAAACATATAAGTCTATCAAAGGGGTGTCATAATCTAAGGTATCCCTAGATGCATATTTCTTCTAATTAATATCTCAAATTTACTCACACATTGGTCACCTAATATGCGGGGTTCTTTTGACCCGATATAATATCATATCGCTCCCATGGCAATGAAAGTGACATTTATGCGAGTATTCCAATCCTTATATTTCTCGGGATTAAGAATATATGAACCCTTTGAAAACGGTGTGGGATTTCTCGAGTCTAATCAAGACAACCCTTATAATCAAATCTCACGGGTGTCCATGTTCAATACATTCATAGGATGTACCGATAACAATCCTTTGTCAAACTATCAGACAAGTTATCGAACCATCAAATATGTTTCCTTAGTTTGATATAAACTACTAGGATTTCATCACAACCATTTCGCTAAGGTGTTAACTCTCTATCTAGGTTGTGAACATTTCAATAGTTTTAGAATCGTAATTATGATCTTGTAGTGATCAACCTAGAGCTGACTCACCAGAACTCCTACTGAGATCTATTCACCGACATGTCTACAATATATTTAAACCAAATATAAGTCATTCTCACAAACATTTTTTCTTATTTTAAAATGAACTGACACACATTTACTAAAAAGTAAATTTCATACGTAGTTCTAAGAATAAAACCCCAATAATCTCCCACTTAGTCTAAAAACCATGCATCTAACTGCCAACCCATCTACATGGAAGTTTGTTGAGTATTGGTAGAAGGACTAATCGGGTGTTATCCTATACAACCTTAGTTATAATCTTATCACCCTCCCCTTCGATCTCTCGAACTAGGTGAAACCTACACTCAATTTGCTTAACCCTTTTATGGGTTACGGGTTATCTCAAACTTGTAATCGTACCGCTACGAACACTAAAAGTGTAATAGTTAATTTCACTTGAAGGAACCTCACCCAAGTTACTTTGGAAGTAACCAAGCCATATAGCCTCTTTAGTTTCCACTGAAATGGAAACAACTTTGGCCTCCTTGGTAATGTAAGAAACCACACTTATCACACTTACAACTCAACCTCCTTGGGTAAACACATATTCTGAGGTAGAAGAACTTAAAATCCTTATTCAACTGAAAAGTTAGTCTTTGTGCCTCCAAGGTACAAGACTACAAGACTGAAATCTGTTGACCATGCCAAAGGCATAACAAATTTTGGACTTTGCACATGAGATATAACATTCGTGAGGTTTCCCATCGCCGAAGGATTAGGTATAATCCACATTCCTTCCATCTAATCAAGTGTCCTAAGATATTGATCACAGATAGAGTGATTCCATACTTAAAAATAAATTATTTTCCTATAATCCCAATGATAAACTTGTGAATAAGATATCGATATATTTGACTTGGGATAAGCACAACATCCTTTATTTTCGATCTGGTGAAATCTTGATCATACAGATGTACCTGTCTTGTCTAAGTTCTATATATCAATTTACTCTTACAACCACATTCTTACGTAAGACAATAGTCCCACCTCTTTCCCGATTAGGCAAGTATTATCCATAAATTTCACTTTGAAATAACACCACATTTTTTACATGCATCTTATACTAACAAGTATTATGCGGGCCTTGATCAAATCAAAATTTGATTACCTGATCAAATCGAATGACCCAAGACCTCGATGGATTTTACAAGATTAAATTACTTTGCTTTTTCGACTTCTTACTACATACTTGTCAAGATAATAGTTCAAGAACGCAGTCTTAATATTAAAAGAATCTTGACCGACTTTAGAATGGCTACCGTGAGAAGGTTTTATGATAGCCAACCCCTTTGTTTATGAGTAAACCCTTTAGCAAGCCTTAACTTTAAGATTTGCACCTTCCCATCCATATATCAATTAACTTCTTGTAGGTCCACTTATTCCTGATGGTTTTACCTTGTTAACAAGTCTACAAGTCCCTTAACTTTATTCAAGTACGTCGAATTCCTTTTGGTATCTATAGTCATAAGTCAAAACAAAAGTCATTGTCTTTGAATTCCTCGTTGTAGTTAGTGGGAGCCGCTTCGTTCTTGCCTGGGATCTTATCGAAACGATCACCCAAAACACTAAGAATTTGAAATAACCATTGACACTCCCACTACGGTATTGCACCATTTTCCATCCAGTATATAAGTGACACATGTATCCTGATCGTCGATAATACTCCCACTATCAGTAGGCAGTCAATTATCGATATTAAGTTGTATTTCAACCTGTATGGATAGTCAAACACCATTGTTAATATGATGTTTCTTTTTATCTTGTATGTTTATCTTACACTTGTTCCCGTGGTTTATTACATAATCCTCCTATAAGAAATTATCATTGATGCAATCAACATCCTTCTTGTGCTTATGATTACTATATAAACTTACTTTAAAACTTTTGGGATAAGCAACAAAGAAACATACATCTTTCCTTAATTTTAACTTCCTTGGATCCTTCCGCCGCACAAGTTTCGGGCACCCCCAGATTTGAACATACTCTAGAATGAGCTTGCTCCCTTTCCAATGTTCAGTGGTAATTTAAGAGACCAATTAAGAAGAAGCTAAATAAAAATGTATTTGTCCGTCTCTTAATAAAAAATCCCGATAAGAATGTTGTTGGCCTGAATAACTTACCATTGACCTTATCATAACCAAAGGCCTTAGTCATTCCTTTCCTCTATACCATTCCGAAGTGGAACATCCGGTGTAGACAACTGTGAAGGAATCCCAACCTTCAATAATTGATTCCTTAAATATCCCACGAGGTAAACACCTCTATGATTAAATAGTAGAATTTGGATTAATTTACCTCACCTATGCAACACCTTAGCGTTTCACACTTTGAACTGGTCAAAGACTTCAGACTTATGGTGCATAAGCTAAACATATCTATACCTTTGAGTGATCATAACTAAAATTGATGAAGCACTTAAAACTACCTCTTGACCATATAATTACCGAATCATGCTAATCGAAGCGAACCATTCCCAACACATCTTTGTCTTTTTAAGTTTGGAGCATGAAGGGGGCCTTGGCTATTTTACCTTCTAAACGGGATTTAAGACTAGAAGTGCCTCCAATTTTAATGAGCTTTATTGTTAATTTTAAACCAGTCTTCGAATTCATTTTAGAATAAAATAACTTAAGCGTAAATGCCAAAATTGTGTTTGGTTATAGAAGGAAACTTTCTTTATAATGACATGTCCATTAATTATTGAAATAAGTATTTGGCATTATTGGTGAGCCAAATCTTATAATTTATAAATAATTTAAAACATACCAGAACAATTAAAAGATATCAAATTTTGATAAAACATTTATAAAATCAATCAAATATATGTTTAAATCCAATTTAGAAAACTGAAACCAACTTTTCTAAAATCCAAGTACATTAAATAATTTACTTACATTAACTTATGTCCTCACCATAACTTATGCACAAATTCCCACTACTTGTACCGTTGCCTTATTCTAATTGCCCGTAATAAGAAACTTATTTCTTTTAAGTGATTTCTCGGTTACCTAGAACCCGTGCAATAAGTTACAATCCTGATTTTTAGTTTTCAAGTCTACACACCAGGCTACCATAGATCGGACCATAAATCATGAATTTACTTTTAAGAGATAACATGTAAGAGAAAGTTTTATGATTGCTCATTATCTCTTTTAGTTTGGCATATTCCGTTACATCTTCATCATCATGTACTTCTCAAGAACTTCAAATTGAAGATAATTTAGTGATCGATCAACAATCGAAGATCGAATGAGTTGAAATCGTCGATACAATCATCAAGAAAGTATATGGTTTTGATTTAAGCATATACACTTTATTTGTGGATTCTTTTATAATTTGTTCGAGGTTTGTTTTTAAACTGATTTTACAAAAAAAAAAATTGCAGTCGTTCAAATGAATTTATGTCTTCATTCGAACGAGATTGAGAGTTCATTCAAATGAACATCAAACGGGTTTATTTTATTCACATAACTTAATTCGTTCGAAGCTCGTTCTAAACTACTTCGAAGGATATTGGGTCTTCGTTCGAACGAGATTTACTTTGGTTCAAATGAGATGATGTTGTCATTCGAACGAAGTTCAGTTTTTGTTCGAATGCTTTTCTTGAAATTTGTGATGCCTATAAAAGGGGGTCTTAGGATCATCTTTTCTAAAAAAATTTGGCGAGATTTGTTTTCGTATGCATATCCAAAAGATCTCCAAACCCTGGTTTGTTTAAAACTCTTTTCTTTTCCAAATCAAATCCCCTGAATGATTTGTTGAGCTTTATCAAACCATAAAAACACCATATATGTTCATACCCTTATAAAGTTTATTATTGACTACTGAAGAAGATATGAATATTGATTCTTGAGGCTAATACATGAATGCTAAGGCAAGTGGATCTTGCTAAGGGATGGTTATAGATATGCATCATTTGTCTTGGACAACTTGGATTGAAGACATTTCTACTTCACTTAGTGGAGCTCTATGTTTTGTAAGTCTGTGGATGTATGTCTATAATACCTAGTTGGAAACAATTTTGAATACAAATTTTGCCTGAAAGGGATTTTTCGTCATCTCCTTCCTTTGGTTTGTTGGGTTGTGGTTTGTTTTCATTTAGATTCAAATATCTTACATGTTAACCTAATTTAATCAAGATAAAATTTGGACTCAATAGAATTTGGTTTTGTGTGTGTGTGACTTACTCTATGACTTATGTATATAATCAGACTACTCTATCGTATTTTACAATTAGCATCAGATCTTTTTTTTACAACTAGCTCAGATGAATATGGATAAATCATATAATATGCCACCTACCTTTGATGGGTCTAACTATGCCTATTGGAAAATTCGAATGAGATCGGTACTAAAATCAATTGATGAGCGTGTCTGGATTGTTATTAAAAGGGGGTGTACTCCCCCCACCGTGACTAATGATGATGACATTAGTCTCAAACCAGTAATTACATTGACTGAGGATGATTTTATATGGAGTAACTTTAACTCCCCAGGCATTAGTGATATTTTTGGTGCAGTTACACTCGACTAATTTCATCATATCATGACGCGTACCATGTCTAAGGAAGCATGGGATATCCTCCAACTCACTCACGAGTGTACAAATGTTGTGAAAGATTCCAAGTAGGGGTGAAACCGGTACGGTATGGTCGATAACGACCCCTTACCAATACCAAAACCACATTCTATATGGTAAAACCTTACCATACCAGTTTATCCACCGGTACATCAAAACAAAAACCAAAATGAAACCGACCGATTTTTTAGTTTTTTCGGTATTTTTGGGTTTTTTTGGTTTCGGTAATTTCGGTTTCAATACTGTTTTTCCCGGTAAATACCAAAATTTCCAATCGGTTTATGCATTCGGTAAATCTGGTATATATTTCGATATACCCATTTCTAGCTGTTACAATTTCTAGCATTTCTAGCTATTACAATTTCTAGCATTTCTAGTTGTTTGGAACAATTAGAAACATACACAAACAGGTCCAATTTCTAGCATTTGTAGCATTTGGAACAATAGATTTAAATAGATACGAGACCAAACTAACCGGTTTGCTTTTGTCAGAGCCGGAGGAGAGTGGGAAGAGATAAGGGAGTTGGTGCCTGAGGAGAGAGATCCAAGATGATGAGCCTCAAAAAATGAGGGAGCTGTTACCTCAAAAAATGTTCGTCGAAAAGTCAAAATCATCCACACCTCCAACACCGAAAAAACAAACCTTCGCTGGAAAAGCCAACTTGTCGGGAAAAAAAATCACTGGAAAGCACGGAGGGAACTCAGATTCGAATACAACTGGCACCAAAAAAATTATCACCGGAAAACCCTATCTCAAAACGAAGTAACCACACCAAATCGAAGGTTGAAGAAGAAAAAAAAATGAGAGAGAGAGAGCTCAAACAAAAATGATGGCCACACTTTTTGAGAGAGAAAGAGGTAAAAAAAATGAAATAAAAACCCTAAAAAAAGATCTCTATACAAACCACAATATAAAGCCCAAATGAAATAAGGGCAAAACGGAAATATATCCAACAAAACAAACGGCTCTTTTTATTTTAACAAAATGCTGCCTAATTCATTTTGTGTTAAATGTTTGATTAATTAAGCAAAATATATGTTTAATTAATATGATTATTTAAAACTTAAACCAAATACTCAAATAAATAAATTTAAATTCAAAGAGAATATAAAAACTCACTCATGAGAAATAGAATAAATAGAAGTAGTATGATACCCAAAATAATTTGACGCTGCACAAAAATTTTGTTACGGTATTTCGGTACGGTAATTTTGGTACGATGTTGGTACGGTAAATTCGATAAATCGGTTTTTTGTATCTAAAAACCAAAACCAACCAAATTTTTTACTGTATTTTCGGTTTCGGTAAAATCAGTTTTCGGTATTTCATAATATGAAACCAAAATCATTTTTTTTCGAACCAAAACGGTACGGTACGGTAAAAACCTGTACCGGTTGCACTCCTAATTCCAGGCTACATAATATCACCACAACATTTGAGACCATTATCATGCTTTAATCGAAAATATTTAATGAATTTTATGCACGCCTGTATGATGTTGTGAACTCTAGTTTTAATTTTGGTGATAGAATTCCTGAGACAAGGGTAGTTAAGAAAATTCTAAGATCTTTTTCATCTTTTTTTGGTGTGAAAGTCACGGTCCTTAATTCTTTGGAAATTTTAGATACTCTTAAATTAAAAGAACTCGTAGGTGATCTGTAAACTTACGAAATAGATACGTTCCCTAAAATGCAAAAAAATAAAGAAAAAGGGATCTTTTTAAAACCCTATTGTCGTCTAAAAATGGATTCAAGTTGTCTTAGCTAAGGAAAAACCCAATCAGAGATAATCGACAATAGAGACATAATGGATATGCAATTAAACAGAGATGGGTAGGGATAAGAGGATTTAACATTTAATAAATAGGTGGTTTAGCCCTTAATAATGAGCCTACGTCCACAGGTGTTCATGTTATCTTCGTATTAGATCCGTACAAAATAGTATAGTATTTAGGTATCGATAATAAGGATATTGAGAATGGTTTTGCTGGCTGATGTGTTTACTGGATGATTGCTTGCCCCGATTCCTATTGGGGATCTGTCCTTTTATAGTGATTCTTAAGGAAAGTGTGCTAGCTAACCTGGGCCAAATGGGGGCCTCTTTGATTAGTGGAGCACTTCCTGATTTGTTTAAGGTTTCAACCATTAAGGAGAGGTCCATCACATGTTGGACATCTGACATGATAGGCACATGTTATTGGTCACTCGCCAAGATCCCATGCTATCACACTGCCTTGCTGGTATCCACCCAGGTAGAGAATATGGTCGAGCTCTTAGATGGGCAAATTTCTTTGACTAGAATCTCTTCGGCCCGGGTCGAGGTCTTTGGATTATGTGATGTTCTACAAATATGGTATAACAAAAGCCCCTAAGACTTTGCTTACAACTGTAAAGAAGTGAGTGAAGTTGTATTATAATCAATCCTAGGTCAATATTTTTCGGTCTATAAATTGTTAGTTATTCTAATCAGTTGACTGAACTTATCTCCTTGCATGTTTCTAGGTGAAATTTCTTGGCTGACTTAAGTTGGCTACGTGTCAGCGATCCATTAGGGTTTAAAAATGCTTACAGTGCGTGTGTTTATCTTCGTTATAAAAGTGGGGCAATAATTTGGTTTTGCCTTGTTTCAAAATAGAACAACAATCCATCTTCTTAAGAGAGAGAGAGATTCAATTTTCCATCTTCTACTCAGATTTCTCATGTTTTCTCTCATCGAATCAACTTTTCTCCAAGCTTTGTGCAATCTTTCTTTTTTTACTGTTCCTTCAATTTTTTGGTTATAATATTTATTTTTCTGAGGATTTTCTCAATCCCTAGGGTTGTTTCTTATATTTTCTAGGGTCTTTGGGGTGTGGTGGTAAGTGCCCTATATGAGTGACTTATCTAAGATTTCGAAACATATTTATGATCTTCACCAATGATGATATAAGATATCTCCCAGATATCATGATCAACTCAGTTTCCAAGTCTGTATAACTATGGAAGAATAACACATGAACACAATGAGCAAAAAGTATATTGAAAAGATGAGAGACAGTGATGAGCACGAGAATTTAAGTTGTTCTAGAAATAGAGGCTACAAGCCATTAAAGTACTATAAGATCACTCTTTTTATCTTTCTACAATTACAGTTTTGTAGTATAAAAGAAAGGTTTAGGTAATTATTAATCCCTTAAGAAGATGAAGTAGCAAGCCATTTATAGTGTTGGGGGTTCACAGTGTCAACCCCTAGCATGTAGCCTGTGTGAATGAGGTATATGAGCCAATGAGAGAGTGACAATTACATGTTACATGTGCAATCCACGATGAGCATATATTCCCCTCATGTTGGGCTAATTTAATACAATGGTTTTGGATGCGTTTTCTATTAATGCCTAGATCACATGTTTTGAGCAAGTTATTTATGTCGGTGTTATGAGGTCTCGACTGGTCGAGATTGATGAAGTAGCTCTTAATGGGGATAAATCCGAGGAGGACATCTGGTTCTCGATAGATATGACCGATAATGGGTCCCTTGTCTTGATGAGGATTTACGAGGACGACACAAGATAGAGTCGAGACATGACGGTGCCATGATCTAAGTCTAGCAATAGCCTTTATGAATAGTAATGGATGTCCTTAGGAGTAGGTCTCGGAGGCCAAGACTATATGATTGGGCCCATTGGGGTGTGAGTTCCATAACAAGATAGGCTTGAGGTTAGTTGTTATTGAGGGGGCATAAATGGTACCAGACTTATGTATATCAATTACCCTTCAGACCTTAGACTTTAATGAGACTGAGGTGTAAATTATTTTGTCACCAAAATATTAGATGCCCCTCAATATCGGAGCATCTCTCAGTGATTTGAGTGGGATGGCATTCTATCAAAGGCGCCGTTTTAGAGTCTCTCAGGGGTGTCGCTTCAATACCTGAACTGGACACCTATCACCCTGTGGTTGGCTTGGCGTGCTGCCTAAGCAGCGGTATTGGCATGTGTGATTTTGTTCCCTGAGCCCCAATTATTTCCCATTGGAAATAGCATTCCACTTGAGTTGATTTAAACACCAGCTCTTTCATTTCTCTCACTTTCTTCTTCCATTTTCCCCATTTTTCAACAAACAAACCAGAGCTCTTTCTCTCTCCGCTGCCTTCATGTTTCTGGCGAGTTTTTTCCTTCCTTCCTTTCTCTTTTCGGGCATCGTTTTAATTCCAGGTACCATTTTCTTCATTCTATAATCATTTCATATTCATTTCACTTCTATATATTTTCATACTTTTCATCCATTTTATAGCTTTTTTTGCCACCACTTTTGGTGGCATTAGTTTGAAATTGGGAGAGTTTTAGTGGTTCATTTAGGCTATTGGTGGGTTAATAGTTGGAATTTAGGGAGAACTTACGATTTTAGGCACTAGTTAGGCCGTTCGATGAGTTTTTTGGTGTAGTTGGCTGGTTAGCTTCTAAGTGTTCTTGATTAGTTATTCACTAAATTATTCAACTGCGTTGTTAGATATTTAAGTCAAATGTAGTCAAACATCACTTAAGTTTTAATGTACCAAAAGTTATACGAACTAAGAGAGTATTTTCCCCATTTGAGAGAACGCATACTACGACAGATTTGCAAGGCCTAGGCCGAGGCTAAGAAAAAGGCCAAAATGGAGTCTTGACTTCCCTTAACCCTGTATCCTTATCCGTCATTCACCCCCCATTACTCTTAATATATTCAATCTCAGTCGAGCCTAGGATTGTCATTTCCTTGAGTGATTCCATGTTTGTTGTGTCGTCCTAAGACTCTTTGTCCACCCTAGGATATAATCTTGATCATATTCCAAAACTTCCCAATTATCGGCGGAGATCTAGGGATGAATCTTTTAAGGAAGCTATGAGGGTTCCCAATGATCGGCTGGATAAGAGCGGAGTGGCTGAATCTATCAACTGTGGTCATCCCACGACGTCGGCTAATCAATAAGGCAATCATAAACCTGATGTTTTTTATATCTCTAACGACGATCCAGAGGTTGAGGTGGCATACCGTTTTCCATGAATGGCTATTCCCATCTCGACTATATCAGAGGTCTGGTTTGCAAGTCGAGACCCACGTGGTCAAGCTCTCATCATGGAAGAAGAGGACAAGGACAAAGAGGAAGAGGAGGAACTTGACACAAGTTATTCCTCGTCTATTCCGAGTGACATCCGAGAGTCTGATTTACTCCTTTGGAGGCACCTATATGGTGTAAAGTTTTACATAGGGATGAGAGTACCTGCTGAAGCCAAAAGGGCCTTTAGCAACCAAGTTAAGGGTAAAGTCACCATATACGAGCATATGTTTAGGATAGGCTTTCGTCTGTCGATACATCCTAATATTAGGGATATCCTTACCTGTATTGGACTTTCTCCTGCTCATCTGACACCTAATTCTTGGAGGACACTGCTTGGATCCATTCATCTCTAGAAGATTAGGTACAGGATCGATCTTCAAGTAGATATTTTTTGTTCTTGTTATACCATTTCTACTACTAAATCAACATCATGCTATTTCCACTTTGTGGATTGGCGTTCTGATAAGAAAACTTGTGCACATCAACCAGACCTTCAAACATGACTGGAAGTCTCGGTATTTCTTTATATCTGATAATTAGGAGTTCGACAGTAATGTCCCTTTTGGCGTTGAAGAGTCGAGGGTCCCTTAAAAGTGGGGTAATGTATCTATGTCGGCCAAACTGGACCCCGACCTCAGTGTTGATGCCAGAACGAGTGTCAGTCTGTTGTTCACTTCTGGCAGGGATAAGGGGCTTGTCATCTTTAAGTATCTAATGGAACCTGAGATACTTTCTAGCTCTAGGCTAAGGGTTGACCCCCTTACTGAATTTCATAAGTTTGAAAACTTTTTAAATTTCACTATCACCTTATTACCTTCCAACTAGGCCGATACTAATTTACTTGTTTCATTTGCAGACCGCCAAGAAGGAGTATCAGACGAAGTTTAGCAGATGGGTACCCTAATTATAGAAAATCTTTTGGCTCATCTTTTAAGGAAGACAGCCGCACCGACACAGCCTCGACAGAAGATAATAGTCACTAGACCCACAACGATCGAGGGACCTAAGAAGAGGAAGGAGGTACCAAAGGGTTCTTCCATAAATCCTCCCCCACAACAGAAGAAGAAGAAGAAGAAGAAGAAGAAGAAGAAGAAGAAGAAGGACGCCTCAAGGATGATGTGGTGACAGCCACTCATCTCGCTCAATTGAGCATAATCGCCGACTCTTTACTTGACAGTCAATTCAGGGCCCAGGAGGCCAACATTATGATTATCCCTGAATTTGATAATCGTTACTTTGACACCCGGGACCCCACTCGGGTCTTTAACTTTGCACTGCACAGGGAAACCCAGGTATCATTATTTGCCTTTAATATTATCATTTACTTCTTATTCTTTTTAAGTGTTATGTCATTCGTACTAACTTATGTTCTCATCTTGTAGTTAATAATCTCCCTTCAAAACATTCTACTGTGGACATTAATGCTGATTAAAAAGTTAAGGCTGTTGAGAATGCCTTATCTGAGAATGACAACTTGTAGGAGCAGTTGGGGAAGATAAAATTTGAGTACAACTCAAAGGATGCTGAACAGAGAGAGGGGCATCAGAAGTGGATGAGGATGATAAAGTTCGACCTCTAGGCCAAGATTGATAACTTGAATAAATGGATGAATGAGAAGGCCAAGTCTGAGGATGAAAAAATCTAAGCGGCATTTGAGAAGCCTCTCTCTGAATTTAAAGAGTTTGATGAGTTTTCAGACTATGTTATTCAATATTTAGAGAAAGGCGCCAAGACTCCTTGTCGTCAACTATCCAACATACATCTGAACTTGGATTATTCGGATCCCAAATTAGTCGAGGTTCTTGCCTCATTTAGCCTGGAGGACCCTAAGAGTGTGGAGGCCCTGAACCAAGTTCAGGCTAAGGCAGATGTTCCAGCTGTTGCGACAGAGATGGCAGTCACAGATCCTGATGTGGCTGAGGGAGCAGTTGGTGATCAGGAGGGAAGCACTTCCAACCCTCCTAAAACTTTTGTCGTGCTATCAGAGACCGGGCGTACTGTGGCCAAGAATTGAACATTCATTTTTTCTATTGGGCGATCGCCTGTGGTCTTCACGTCCTTTTTGTTCTGTAACATGTCCTTTGAAAAATCTGCCCTCAAAATATTAACTCTCTGTAATAATTCTTCATCTTGCTATTCTGAACATTTTGTATGCATCTTGGTTGTATGACACGTCTAAATGCTTATACTAATTTTTGTAAGTTCATCATCATCTTTAGTGAGTGGAACTTTGAATGGAATGTTTATTGATATTTCTTTGTACCAACTGTTGTCTCTGGACTAACTTTTTTTATCAATTATTGATGTCTCTTATCACCAATTATTCATGTTCCAATGTGGTACTAACGTGATGTTCAAGGAGTAATCCCCCTTTTGAAGGATATGTTGGAGTCGAGACTCCTCAATCGTTCTCATACCGTAAGGAGGGAGTTATAAATTAATTCGCCACAATAAATTATGTTACAAACAACCATACTTAAATGATTTTTACCTTCACCACTTAACATGATGTTCAAGGACTAATCCCCCTTCTCGACGTTATTGTAAGAATATGTTGGAGTCGAGACTCCTCAATCGTTATCGAACCTCCGAGAGAGATTTAAAAATTAATTCATCATAATAAATGATGCTATAAATAATAATACTTAAAAGCTTTTTACCCTCACCACTTAACGCGATGTTGAAGGAATAACCCCTCCCTTCCTCCTCTCGGCATTATTGGAAGGATATGTTAAAGTTGTGACTCCTCAATTGTTCTCGTACCGCTGAGAGAGAGTTATAAATTAATTCACCATAGTAAATGATGTATTAAACAACCATACTTAAATGATTTTTACCCTCACCACTTAACATGATGTTCAAGGAGTAAACCCACCTCTCAGCGTTATTAGGAGGATATGTTAGAGCCGAGACTCCTCAACCGTTCTTGTACCGCTGAGAGAGAGTCAAATATTGATTTATTATAATAAATGATGTTACAAACAACCATACTTAAATGGTTTATACCCTCATCACTTAACGTAATGTTCAAGGAGTAATCTCTCTTCTCGGTGTTATTAGAAGGATATGTTTGAGCCAAGACACCTGAATCATTCTCGTACCATCGAGAGAGCACTATAAATTAACTCACCATAATAAATGATGTTACAAGAAATAATACTTAAATGATTTTTACCCTCACCACTTAACATGATGTTCGAGGAGTAATCCACCCTCCCGGTGTTATTGGAAGGATATGTTGGGGCAGAGACTCCTCAATCGTTCTCATACCGCTGAGTGAGAGTTATAAAATAATTCACCATAATAAATTATGTTACAAACAACCATACTTGAATGATTATTACCCTCAGCACTTAACGATATGTTCAAGGGGTAATCCCCCCTCTCGGTGTTATTGGAAGGATATGTTGGAGCCGAGACTCCTCAATTATTCTCGTACCATCGAGAGAGAGTTATAAATTAATTCACCATAATAAATGATGTTACAAACAACCATACTTAAATGATTTTTACCCTTACCACTTAACGTGGCGTTCAAGGAGTAATACCCACTTCTCAGAGTTATTGGAAGGATATGTTGGAGCCGAGACTCCTCAATCGTTCTCGTAGTGTCGAGGGAGAGTTATAAATTAATTCACCATAATAAATGATATTCTATATTTATATGTCATACAAACCAGACAATGAAAATGACGGTATAAAAGGAGTGTGAGGCAACACTTGCTATTTTTCTCATTATAACCCTTCATTTATATATAGCAGAATACAACCTTCAAACATAACATGGAACACAATTCCTAATAAAAATTGGAGACAACACATTAGACTTCATAACCATTAGAATTGACAGACTACTAGCAATATCTCTTTAGGTGATCCACATTCTAGGGAGTGGAGAACGGTTCACCTTCAATATTTTTTAGCCGAAACGTGCCCAATACGACTTCCTCCGTCACCCTTTAGGGTCCGTGCCAATTAGGGTGTATTTTATTAGCATTTTCTTAACTTTCTTCATGACGAGATCTCTAACAACTATGGGTCGAGACTTCACTCTTTTGTTGTAGAATCTGACTGCTCTCTACTGATACATTGATTACCTTACTGCGGCGTCTTCTCGTATTTCTTCAATCAAATCCAAATGTAACTTTCTTTCTTCAAAATTGGCCTCTAGATCATATGTCTGTACTTTCTGGATTAGTAGTCCAAGTTCTGTTGGGATTACTGCCTCAGATTCGTTGGCAAACATGAATGGCATCTCCCCTACCGGGGTTCTCTCTGTAGTCTTGTAGGCCCACAAAAATCCATACAGTCCGTCTACCCACTTTCCCTTCGCGTCTTCGAGGGTTTTCTTATTCCACCTAAAATTGTTCTATTTATGACCCCAGTTTGGCCATAGTTTGAGGTTAGCCGGGTGAGGAGTAGAATTGTTCGATGCTGACCCTCAGGAATTATTCTTAAATTGTTTATCATTATATGATATCATGGGGTTGGGCAGTCCTTATCGAAATATGATATTTTTCCATATAAATTTGAATATTTTCACTTCAGTGATAGATATCATTCCCTTAGACTCCACCCATTTAGAAAAATAGTCAATTGCTATCATCAAGTACCTGTAATTCCATGTTGCCTTGGGAAAGGGTCAACCAAGTCTATCCCCTAAACTACGAACAACCACGAGGCCATTACAGATGAGAGAGATTAATGGGAATAATTAGGGATGCTCGTAAAACGCTGACAATTATCAGATTTTTTCACATATTCCACATAGTCTTTTAAAAGTGTCGGCCAGACATATCCCGGTGTGACGATCCTCTTATCAAAGGATGGGCCTCCCACATGACCTGCACAAGACCCCTCGTTCATATCTCAGAGAACATATTATATCTCTGCGGGATGTACACATCAAAATAATGGTAGCAGGAAGCCTCTGTTATAAAAAACGTCACCTATGATAGTGAACTTGACCTCCCAGTACTTAATCTTCTTCCTTTCGAACTTTAATTTTGAAAGCTTCTTGTCCCTAATATATTTAATTATAGGGTCCATCCAGGACTCCCCCAGATTCAAGTTGAGACAGAAATTCATGATTCTCTCTTCCTCTTCGATGCTTCGCTTCAGTAATATTTTGACAGGACTAAAATGCCTAATCTTTGTTCGAGTTGCGGTTGTGAGTCTTACCAATGAGTTAGCTCTGTTGTTTTCCATTCTCAAAATCCTCCTTACTTTAACTTCATCAAAACTTGTCGATATTTTCCTCACTCTGGCTAAGTATTTGGCCATATTTTCATCTTTTACCTCCTATATTCCCAGGACCTGATTAACGATCAGGTGAGAGTCAATATAAGCTATCATTTGACCAATGTTAAGATGAAGTTATCACTCTGGAAAAGCCTTATACTCAGACTCGTTATTTAATGCTTTGAAACTGAAACGCAAATCATATTCGATGTATGTTCCATATGAGGCCGATAATATCAATCCTACCCCACTGTCGCTTTCACAAGATGACCCGTCAACAAACAAACTCCAAATCGGTCCTTCTTTGGAAAAAGGACCCTCATCCAATATTCCTCTCATGATCAAGAAATATGTCTCAGTCGCTTGTTCTATCATATCAACCCGCCCTGCCTCAGCTATAACTTTTGAACTATCGATTGTGTCTCAGCCTATATCTCGACTTCGAGGTCATATACTAAAGTCCAAGTAAATTCTGCGATAAAATCCTCTAGTGCTTTCCCTTTGATTGTGCCCCTCGGCTCGTAAATGATGTGAAACTCACCTAATTCCACTGACCAATCTTTTAACCTACCCGAT
Organism: Sambucus nigra; assembly: GCA_949130495.1. Classification (NCBI taxonomy): domain Eukaryota; kingdom Viridiplantae; phylum Streptophyta; class Magnoliopsida; order Dipsacales; family Adoxaceae; genus Sambucus; species Sambucus nigra. The sequence continues at coordinate 514,364,794 of OX422210.1, read as the reverse complement.
TTCTAAGGTTTATGAATGACTTGCCTTAGAGGAGTGTTAGTTAGCACCACCATCGTATGTGTCTGAAAATAAGACTTTATTTTTATAGAGGCATATTTTAAGGCATATGACAACTTTTCCATCTTTAGATAGTTCAGCTCTTCCCCTTGCAAGGCTTTGATATTAATGTACACAGGCTTCTAGACTCCATCATCATCTCGGACTGTGGCTGCACTAATGACCAACTCTGAGACAGTTAAGTATGGGAATAATTTCTCTCCTTGCACCGACCAAGAGAGTAGCATTGGGGAGACGAGGTAAGTCTTTAGTTCTTGAAATGACCATTCACATTCTTAATCCCCAAGAAAAACCCTTTATCAAGATTTTGAAATATGGCAGACACTTGTTAGATGCCCTGGAGATGAAACGAGTGAGGCAGCCACTCATCCCGTCAATATCTGAACATCCTTGACCATCCTCGGCATTTGCATGTCAATCAGTGCTTTGATATTACTGGTTTTTCCTTAATTCCCCCTTGATTAACTATAAAACTAAGAAATTTCCCCGCGCAGAATCTGAACACGCACTTTGTTGGATTCAACTTCATTTTGTATCTATCCATCTTATCAAAATTTTATTACAATTTGGCTACGTGCGTTTCAGCTTTCAAGCTCTTCATCAACATATACTTCCATGGTTAATCCAATCTAATCTTCGAACATCTTATTAACCAACTTCTAATAGGTTTCCCCTGTGTTCTTCAGGACGATTGGCTTTACTTGTAGCAGTAAGATCCTTTATTAGTGATAAAGGAAGTCTTCTTAACATCTTCTTTGTGCATAAAAATCTTATTGTACTAGGAGTGGATTTATAAAGCTCATGAACTCATATCCGACCGTTGCATCAACTATATGCTCGATCCGAGGTAATGAAAAGCTATATTTTGGGCAAGCTTTGTTGAGGTTTATGAAATCACACCTCCTACATTTCCCATTCTTTTTTGGTACAATGACGACATTGGAGAGCCAATCCAGGTTCTGGACCTGTCTAATAACGTTTGATGTCTGCCACTTTTTAACCTCATCTTGGATCACCTCGTATCCATTCATAGCAAGAGTACGTCACCTCTTCTTTACCGGCTTTCCACCTTCATCTATATTAAGCCGATGGCAAATAATTTCAAGATCAATCCATGGCATATGCCAATGGCTCAATGCGAATATTGTCTACCTTTGTTTCAGGGGCTTTATCAATTCCTTCTTCATTTCAGCTTTCAGGGACAAACCTATTTAGACAGTTTTTTCTGGTTCATTCAAATTGAGGATGATGGATTCTACCTCCTCGGTATTTTTTCCCTTTTTAAGTATTATCTCGTCCATTAGATCAAGGGTGTCAATATTATATGATGTCATCTTCCTCTTATGGGCCTTTATCTCCTCGATCGAGGTGAAATAACATTCTCAAGCTTCCACGTGGTCACCTTGTACTTTCCCTACTCCGTAAGGAGTCGGGAATACAATGGATGGTACAACCTCAAATTCTTTCAGCGACACTCTCCCCAAGATAATGTTGTAAGCCTTGAAGATGTGCTCGTCCGTCATGAAGAAGCTAACTTTTCTAGTTAGGCACCTCCGTCAGGTGCCTATACAAGCATCCATCTCATAAACATTTAGAGGATGGGCCTTTTATCCACTGAATCTGATCAGGGGTTGATGGTATGGGATCAATATCTTCTTGTTCAGTTTGAGGCCCTTGAAATAATCCCCGAACACTACATCAGTTGAGATTCCCCCGTCAACCAGAATAGGAGCCACGTCATAGCCGTGGACTCGCATGCTGATGACTAGAGGGTCGTTATGTGGGCCCAATATTCCCTTAAAATCCAGTCTTGAGAATCCTACAACCAGATTGCCCATGTCAATCTTTTTAGCTTATTCAGTTTTGCTTCAGTTTCGACAAAGTTAACTTAAACCCTCTGAGGTGCTGCCTTTTTTTCGACCACATGAGCCTTTATATCAGTCAGCTCAGAGCATACACCAGTTAGTCTACCACATATCATCTTGATATCAAAGGAAATCATACACAAAGCTCCCTTTGATGTTGGGATTTTTTCTGGAAGGTCGGTGTTATACCTACATAATCTTAACATAGAGTAAATCCCAATACCCCAGGAGGACTTATGAAATGTTCACGACCTCACTACCTAAAGAGGTCATCTCAGTAATTAGAGTGATCGGCCCACTTATATACCTTAAGGTTGAATATACATATATCCCTGTGAGCATTTACATGCAACACATATCTTATCAACCACATGGATAATAGTCGCCAAGTTGGTTACCCCATATTTGTCTGGACGTTTCATTATCAATATGGTTCCGCACCTCAAGGCATGTGAATATACATTATAATAAATGTGTACCATGATGAAACTGATCGATTTAAAAGGGCACTCCATCTCTTTGTAAATATCTGATATCCACATATAAATAGGAGACATATACGTAAATGGAACCAGTTTTCAATACCTTCTCAAGCATCTAGTTGTATAAAAAAAACCTAAACTGTAACCACGCAGAGTAATGTAATAATACCACCGTGGACGTAGGCTTTCGATTCAAGGGCCGAATCAAGTAAAACTCCTTGCGTTCTCGCAATCTCTCATCGCCATTCTTCATAATAATTCTTTCATATCAATTGCTTCTCTTATTATTTGTTACTTCCATTTTTGGACGTTAACAAATTAGCGCCATCTGTGTGAATGTTGTCACAACCAATTGCAGTTCCTACCTAAAACCACTTACTCAGATTCTCAATAGAGACAGTTTGAATGGTGGATCACCCCGAAAGCAGTCACATGGAAGAACTGCAAACACCACCTACCCCTATCAGGGTCGGTGACCTGCATAGAATATCAATAAGCATCGTTAAGGGGAAAGAGGCGATGCAAAAAAGTGTCAGGCAATTGACACACACCCTCCAAACCAGGCCATCGGTGCCCAACCTAAAAAATGTGACTTCCAAACTGGAGGCATCTAGGAGCGACAAGTGACTTCCTGCCGCACCTCACAAGAAGAGGCAGTACGAATACCTGAGTTGAGTGCTAGAGAATTCCAAGAGATTGAATCTAGGATCTTGCACTAACATTAATTCCTCCAAGCGAACCGGCTCGCAGTGGGACCAAATGTACCATCCCAGGGCTACTTCCTCCATCAAATCACCCAGCCACTTTGATAATCATTCATATACAAAGTAACTCCCTAGCTCATTCGAGCAATTGAGCAAAGGGTCGATGTTCGATTGATTGGGCCCGCGTTGTAACCATTAGCAAATACCGGAGGCATCACATGATTGATTCTAAAGAAGCATATCAAAAAGGTTTGCTACCAGGATCTCTCGTCATTCAGCTCAAGCGTCAACAGAAGCCGAGCAAACCTCCCAGGAGGCGAGTTCGGTCAAAAGTCTAGGACAAGCAGACGAACCAGCAAATAACCAGTCGTGGAAAGGCTCCATCCAGTGCCTGAAGGGCTGCCTCGATAAAATGGCCAAATCAAGGAATGTCCTTTAGCGTGATTTCATAAAGGGATCGCCCTTTATACCCTATATCGTGGCATACCTTACTCTAGAAACATTCAAGCCACCAGTCATCACTCCAAAGTATGATGGGAAGACGGATCACATCTTACATATTGAATAATACCAGCTTACCGCTGATATTTACTCCATCTGGATGAAATGACGCATCAGGCATTCTCCATTACCATAACCGGTTCGGCTCAAATATGGTATAACAGTCTGCTAAGAGGGAAGATCAAGAGTTTTCAATAGCTGGATGACCTATTTGTCGGTAATTTTGGCTTCGGCGCTAAGCTATAAAAGTAAGTTGACCACCTACTCTGCGTCTGTCAAAGGTCAGATAAAAGCACTCGTGATTGCATCACTCGGTTCAACACTAAAAAGCTAGAGGTAGTATACTATATTAAACCCACTGCCATCACAGCCTTGATGAGCAGGTTAAAACCAGGCAAGCTGTTATGGGCATTAGAAAAGGAACTGCCCAAGACCATGACTAAGCTATTAGCAAAAGCGAGCAAGACTATGAACGTCGAAGAGGCGATGTCGACTAAAGAGCCCGACAATTCAAAGCCCTTTAGCGATAAAAATAATGGGAAGTAGGAACCAAGGGATAAGAAGGGCAACACGCTAAGAAAGTATGATGAGTACACACCCCTTATAGTTGGAGTCCACCACATCCTGGAAGAGATCTGGGAAAGTAAATATCTCAGATGGTCGAGAAATCCAAAGTTGTTGACAAACAAGAGAGATAGAAATAAGTATTGTGAATTTCACAAGGATCGTGGCCACAATACAGACCATTGCATAACCTTGAAGAAGAAGATTGAGGGGTTGATAAGGAGGGGAAAATTAGCAAAATAGATTAACAACGATGGTCGATCAAATCCAGTAGTAGAAAGTAAAGGTGAGAGACTTTCAGAGTCACCCTACCAGAGAGTGGCCGACAAGAAAAGGGAGAAGGACGACGACTCGAATGACGACCCAGATCTCCATAAAAAAACTAAGGAACCTATACATGACGTCGGCATAATAACTTTTGGCTGTTATTTCATTTTCAGAGGTGGAGCCAGTGGTGAAGAAGACCTCGTAGAAATGAAGGCCTACCTCAATGAGGCCCAATCTTGCGAGCAAGCACAGGTCAACCTAACATCAAGCTTCGATAACATGCCACGAAAGGTGAACAAAGACAAGTTGATTATCGTCTTCTCGAAGGATGACCTCTCAAGGGTGTAATATCGCCACGATAACCCTCTGGTCATCACCATGGTAATCCAAGAAGGATGAGTGATGGGCAACCAAAGCTCTGCGGACGTAATATTCTACAACTATTACAAGAAGCTGAAGTTGGAAGATATAGAGCTCACACCCTACCATCAACCTCTGATAATATTTTTAGGAAAAATGTTGTACCCGTTGGGGACAGTAGAATTGGAAGTTATGGTCGGCATCTGGTTGATCTGCCGAACAGAGAAAATACAGTTCTTTGCCTTGACAAGAATATGCTCTCATCCTATAACGTTATCTTCGAAAGAGTTAGCGTGAAGAAATTTGAAGTTATCCCATCTACAGTGCACCAATGTTTGAAGTTTCTAACCCACTTTGGGGTAGGCGTTGTAAAGGGAAACCAAAAGGTGGCGCATGAATGTTATTTCATTTCGGCAGATCACGAAGAATGAAAAAAGATGACGACCACCTACCAGATTCAGACCATAGATCCCCAAGATGAGATAGTCCCACTTGACAATAGCCACCCGGACAGAACAGTACAAATTTACTCATCATTGGATCCTCTTCTGAGGAAAGAGCTTATCAGCTTTCTGCTATAACGCAAAATAGTGTTCGCTTGGAGCCACGAAGATATCCCGTGGATAGATCCTAACTTTTTGTATGTGATGCAGGGTACCAAACCGATCAAGCAGAAATGAAGATTTTTCGACGCAAACAAAAATTAAGTTGTTCACGATAAAGGCCTCAATCTATAGAAGGCTAACTTCATTAATGAAGTCATGTACCCGAAATGGCTGGCCAACGTTGTCATGCTGTAAAAGAAAAATGACAAGTGGAGGATGTGCGTCAACTTCATCGACTTGTACAAAGCCTGCCCAAAAGACTATTTCTCAGTGCCGAGGATTGATCAACTCATCGACGCTAAGGAAGACAACCAACTTCTCAATTTCATGGACATATATTACGGTTACAATCAGATCCGAATGAAGCCCTTAGACAGAGAATAAACTTCCTTCATAACCCATCGAGGCACCTATTGTTACAATGTCATGTTGTTCAGCCTCAAGAATTCGAGCGCTACCTGATATGTCCCAAGTGTCACCTCGTCTCCGAGACACCAACCTCGACCGAGGACAGGGCCGACGTTAGAAGAGCCTTGATCGGAGACCAGCAGCCTTAGACATAGAAGGGTCGGCCCAGGTCGACACCACTACAAACCTCATCAAGGGGGAGATACACGTATCACAAGGGTCAGCAACTCTTCAGCTCACCTGAGAATAATAACCTCGGACCGGGATAGGCCGAGGTAACAGGAAGACACCTCTACCAAGATCGACCTCATCAGCAAATCATTCGATGTTCCAGGCATAGCCTCGTCCCAGGCCGACCCCATTTCCTTGACTCGTCTTCATTTAAGCCGAGACCTCCACGGCTCATCTCAGATTGAATGAGCATAGACCTTATCAACCTCGGCCTACCTTCGGCCGAGGTCATGACCAAGCGCAGACCGAGCTCTTATTGGCGTATGTGTGGATAAGGACACGTGGACACAATTCAGTTATAACAAATCATTCCCCCTATGTGGAGGGAATATTTCATCATCATTCTCTACATGTGACAGTGACAAATGTCTTCATCAGATTGTCTAGATCAACACACACATGCTTATTGCATGCATGGGGGGATACATTACACCCCCCAGGTACTATATATAGAGGTCATCCTCCACCTTACAAAGGGCCCGAAATTAGCAACCCTAGCTGAAAATCTGTTCAAATACACAGTAGAAAGGGAAAGCTTGAGAGATTGTATCTATGGACATTAGTGCCCCTACATATTGATACACATCATACACTTGTACAATGGACGTAGGCCTAATTGGCTGAACCACTTACATTCCGGTGTTGATTCCTCTTCTCCTCACCTCCTTCTACTATATATATATCTTTATACTGCCATTGTTAACACTGAATTGAGCTCATAAACCCCTTGAAGGGTGGTGCAGTTTCCTGCATCATCATTTTGGCGCCGTCTGTGGGAACGAGTGAAGCTGTCTCTTCCTCTTCTTCAGCTTAACCTCACTGGAGACTCTGGTGGTGAACCAGGCACCACCCATTGCATGGAGCTATTTCACCATTGAAAGAGGTCCTTTAAGGTATTAAGCTCACCTGATACTTAATCTCTTTACTAAGCAACACATGGCACCAGAATTACCGCCGCCTCTTCCGCCGCCTGGTGGGGGGGCCTAGTTCCAGCCAGGCACCACCTCAGTCCGAAATGGCGGAGATAGCTGCAGCCTTGAGGTCTTTGGCTGCAACACAACAAGCTATGCAGGAATAATTTGCACAGCTCAGCCAAACTATAATGAGGCCACCTGGAGTCTCATCGGATATGATCACTCCGGTGGCTGTCCAGCCTCATCCTGACGCCAGGGGACAACCCCAAGCACCAATGAAGGACCAGCCTGCACCCCAGCGGAGAAGGGACATTACTGACCCTAGGCGCTTATGCCTGGGGAGGCAAAGAAACCCTTACCCGGAGGACAGGTATGACGATCTGGAGGCGGAAGAGGCCTCGGAAGATTGTTCGGAGCCTTATGAGGTATTGAATAACACGGTACGTCCTCTTCAGCAGAGCCAAGGTTGTGTCGTCCGAAGAGGTGAAGAGGCCCAACAAAAGGGTCACTTTTGATCGATTGAGCAAAGGGTCAGCCTTTGAGAGGTTGGGCCCAGTGAATGACCTAAGGCAGAGGTTATCCAGGTCGAGAAGTGCAGCAGCCTCCCAAAGAGAAGATAGACAAGGTCGGCCTGACCAAGGCCGACCCCGTGAAAGAAGGGGGAGAGACCAGGAAGAGGTCAACAGCCGACGTTGTGCAGCAGAAGGGGAACCCTCAGCCCATCCCTTGGAGGTGGTTGGGGACAACCTCGGCCAAGCCGATGGCATGAGACCATGGAATGACTCTATCCAACGTCTTGAGGAGAAGATAGGAGACCTCATCAAAAGTAGGGACCCCCTGCAAAGGGTTTACTCAGAAGGCTCTCCATTTGTGGCTAAGATAGTGAGCTTCCCGACCCCTGCTAAGTTCAAACCACCGGTGGTGTCTCCCAAGTATGACGGTAGCACAAAACCTGTACACCATATTGAGATGTATCAGTCAGCGGCGGACATCTACTCAATACCTGATGAGATTAAGTGTAGGTCCTTCTCTGGGACCTTGACAGGAGTAGCGCACAGCTGGTTTACTTCTCTTCCGAAGAACACAATTGAGAACTTCAAGGGCTTAGCCGAACGATTCATCCACAACTTTTGCTTTGGGGTAAGACCTCAAAATAAGACCACTCACCTACTGTATGTCAAGCAAGGCAAGGATGAGAGACTAAGAGACTACATCACCAGGTTCAACAAAGAGAAACTTGAGGTTGAAGACTATGAAAAAAATATAGCCATGACCGCCCTCATAGGAGGCCTTCAGAAAGGAAAGTTGTTGTGGAAACTTGCGGAAGACCCTCCTAGGTCTATGGCGGAGCTACTGGCAACTGCGGGAAAAGTCATGAATACAGAAGAGGCAATGGCCGCCAAGTATGAGGATGAGAATCGCGGTAGTAGTGGGAAGTCCCAAATAAAGAAAGATGGAAAGAAGAGGTCGGGTGATGACAAGTTCGCTCACTATACTCCTCTAACTGTGAGCCGTGAGCACATCCTCAACGAGATCAAGAATGACAGGACTCTAAGATGGCCAGAGAAACTGAAGGCCCCATGACATAAGAGGAATAAAAACTTGTGGTGTGAGTTCCACCAGGACCATGGCCATGTTATAGACAGATGCTTCACCTTAAAGGATGAGATTGAAAAGATATTAAAATCCAAAAAGTTGAGGAAGTATGTGGACGGTTAGGCTCCTAAAGGGGGAAGAGATGACCCTAAGAAAAGGAGAAATGACAGATGTCGTGACAATGCCCCAGCCAGAAGAGACAATGATTTAGAAGGTGATGATGAAGACGATCCAGATCTTCCGTCGAAAGATGACAACACCCCGGTGAAGAGGGTTGGCATGATATCCTTTGGTGTTGACACCATATGCGGAGGACTCGCGGGGGTGGATCTGAAGTGGCTGACAGGAAAGCTCACATGGCAGAGGCCAAGTCAGTGGCCAAGCTTGAGGTTGTAAATCTAGCGTCTTCCGATATAGTGCAGAAGAGAAAGAAGGTGGACATGGACGCCCTTATAGTTAGGTTCTCCAGACTCGACTTCAAAGGTATCTTAGCCCCCCACTATGACCCTTTGGTAATAACAACAAGGGTGCATGGGTACGAGGTGCAGAGGATCCTCGTAGACGGGGGGAGCTCAGCAGACGTGATGTTTTGGCCTTGCTTCAAGAGCCTAGGTCATAGTAGAGCAAGGCTGGTATCCTATCATCACCCCTTGATGGGCTTTAGTGGCGAAAAGGTCCACCCATTGGGCATGTATGAGATGGACGTACGGATGGGTGATGAGTGGCCTAAGAGGTTGACGAGGAAGATAATTTTTTTCATAATGGATGAGAACGTCTTCTCGGCCTATAACCTCATCATAGGAAGAATGGCCCTTAAAGAGTTTGAAGTTGTGCCGTCGACGGTCCACCAGATGCTAAAATTCCCGACTCCCTATGGGGTAGGGGAAGTGCAAGGTGACCGACCATAGCGCGAGAATGTTACTTCAACTCGGCCGAAGAGAGAGAGGCCCATAAGAGGGAAACCACCACTTATAGCATTGATACACTTGACCCAAGAGATGAGACAAAGTTAAAGAAAGGAGAGGCCGCGAAAGAGGTAGAATCCATCGTCCTCAATAAGGACGAGCCGAAAAAAACTATCCAAGTGGGCAAAGCCCTAAAGTCAGAAATTAAGGAAGAGCTGATAAACTTCCTCAGGAGGAGGCAGAGTGTCTTTGCTTGGAGTCACGCAGACATGCCCGGCATCAACCCTGAGGTCATAAGTCACAAGATCAACGTGACGAAAGACGCCAGGCCTATCAAGCAGAGACGAAGATTATACTCCAGGGAGAAGTACGACGTCATCCGGCAAGAGGTCAAAAAATTGGAAGAGGTTGAGTTTATAAGAGAAGTCATATATTGGGAGTGGTTATAGAATGCAGTCATCGTACCCAAGGCCAATGGGAAGTGGAGAATGTGTGTTGATTTCACTAACCTGAACAAGTCTTGTCCAAAAGACAGCTATCCCTTACCTTGAATAGATCAGATGGTGGATGCTACTGCAGGACATGAGCTCATGAGATTCATGGACGCGTATTCAGGCTATAACCAGATCTTCATGGATGCGAAAGATGCAGAGAAGACAACCTTCATTACCGATAAATGGACGTACTGTTACAAAGTGATGCCCTTCGGTCTGAAAAATGCAGGGGAAACATACCAACATCTTGTAAATAAGATGTTTGAAGAGCAAATAGGTAAGACTATGGAGCTGTATGTAGACGATATGCTAACGAAGAGCTTAAAAGCTTGCACTCATGTGGCTGAACTCGAAAAGACCTTCGATATTATGGACTCATACAGGATGAAACTCAACCCCGCGAAGTGTGTCTTAGGGGTAGGAGCTGGGAAGTTCCTAGGATTCATTGTCAATTAAAGAGGAATTGAAACAAACCCTGAGAAAATCAAGGCTCTGCTTGATATGAAGACACCGAGGAGTATCAAAGACGTCCAAAGACTCACGGGGAGAGTGGCTGCACTTAACAGATTTGTTTCCAGGGCAACCGATAAGTGTCTTCCCTTCTTTAAAGTTCTTAGAAAGGCCTTCCAGTGGGATGAAGAGTGCGAAGAAGAATTTAACCAACTTAAGTCTTGCCTTGGGTCTCCCTTGCTACTGTCTCGGCCCATAATAGGAGAGAAATTGTATGTTTATCTGGCAGTCTCCGAATCGGCCATCAGCGTAACCATAGTACGGGAAGACGTCGGGATCCAAAGTCCTGTGTATTTCAACAGTAAGGCCTTTCAAGGGTCTGAACAAAATTACCCTCATATGGAAAAGTTAGCTTACGCCCTAATACATGCCTCAAGGAAGATGAAGCCTTACTTCCAACCCACTCCATGGTTGTCCTTACCGACTCACCACTAAGACAGGTCCTGCATAAACCTGAGAAATCTGGAAGGTTGATGGCTTGGTCCATTGAGTTGGGGGAGTATGACCTTACCTACCAACCTAGGACAGCCATCAAGGGGCAGGCCCTCGCGGACTTTGTGGCTTAATTCACTTGGGAAGAGGCCGAGGTCAAGAATGACCTAGAGGGTGCTGAAGGGTTAAATAGCAGTGTCTTCCTGGACCAGGAAGAGACGACACCCAACGTCTCCCGAGATCAGGATAAGGTAGCGCCCAAAAAGATCAGGAACAGAGTAACGAAGAACGAAGAGGACCGGTACCTCTTCAGGCAGGGAGTCATGTTAGAGGGGGTTTTCTCATCGGATATAGACATTTGGAACCTCTTCGTCAATGGTTCCTCATACGACAGTGGAAGCGGTGCAGGGTTGATACTTTCAGCCCCAGATGGTGCTAACATCGAGTACGCTTTGAGATTCAACTTTAAGGCATCTAATAACGAGTCGGAATATGAAGCCATGATAGTCGTCCTTTCATTGGCAAAGACTCTGGGTGTGAGGCAACTCCTACTCCACAGCGACTCAAGATTAGCTGTCAATCAAGTATTGGGAGTTTATGAGGTAAAAGACGAAAGAATGGCCAAGTATCTGAAGAGGGTGAGAACGATGTTACAATGTTTTGAAGAGACAAAACTGAAGAGAGTACCTCAATAAAGTAACAGCCATGCAGACGAGTTAGCAAGGTTGGCCTCAGCGACGAAGACAGACGTCAGAAGGACAGTTCCGGTCGAGGTCTTAGGGAAAGTGACCATCGAGGAAGAAGAGGTATGTAACCCTTGTTTCAATTTAAACCAAGGAGACTCGTGGATGGACCCCCTCGTCAGATATATCAGAGAGGGAGAGCTACCTGAGTCCAAGTTAGAGAGGAGGAAATTGAGATATAGGGCTGCCAAGTTCTCGATGATAGGAGACGTCTTGTACAAGAAGGGATTTCTATTGCCTCTCCTCAGATGTGTGCATCCCACGAAAGTTCCCTGGGTCTTACAGGAAGTTCATGAGGGTTCTTTCTCTATCCACATAGGGGGAAGACCCTTGGCCAAGAGAATCATCACACAGGGGTACTGGTGGCCAACCTTGTCCAAAGACGCTGCAGCCTACGTGAAGAGGTGTGATAAATGTCAAAGATTTGCCACTATTCCTCATCAACCTCATCAACCTATGACGTCAATCACCTCTCCATGGCCATTTACAGTATGGGGGAATAACTTACTAGGACCTCTACCAAGAGCAGCCAACAGTTATCGATTCCTGATAGTTGCCATTGACTATTTCTCAAAGTGGGTGGAGGCAGAGCCGATGATAACGATCACAGAGCAGAAGACCTTCCAATTTATTTGAAGGAATATCATATTCAGACATGACCTCCCAAACACTCTCATCTCGGATAATGGGACCCAATTTAAGAACTCCTCTTTAGAAAAATACTGCCTAAGAGTTGGGATAAAGCAGTTCTTCTCATCTCCTGGCCGACCTCAGGCAAACGGTCAGATCGAGGTCACTAATAGAACAATCCTCGATGGAATCAAGAAGAGGCTAGAATAAGCGAAGGGGATATGGACTGAAGAGGTCTACACTGTGTTACGGGCCTATAGAACCACGACAAGGACACCTACAGGAGAAACCCCATTCATGCTAGCACACGGCTCAGAGGCCATCATACCAACAGAAGTGGGACTCCCAACTCATAAGGTTCAGACCTATGACCCTAATAAAAATGGGTAAGAGAGGAGGCTAGACCTATATCTAATTGAAGAAAGAAGAGAAGACGCAGAGATCAGACAAGCAGCTTACCAACAGAGAGCAGCGAAATTCTACAACCAGAGGGTGAAGTCAAGACCCATCGCAGTGGGAGACTTAGTGCTGAAGAAGACCTTACAGAAAACAAACAAGCTCCACCCAAACTGGCACGGTCCCTACAAAGTGACGGAAGAGGTTGTGCCCAACACCTACAGGCTAGAAAACCTAGAAGTGGAACCTTTCGCTAACCCATGGAATGTTGATCACCTAAAGAATATTACATATGATGTTGCAAAGAGTTTATGTAAATGTACCATCTTATTATGAAAAGTTTATTAATAAAAGATCAGTTTCCATGATGGTTCTTACTTCATTGTGGACTTATATCAGAAATTATGAGGATAACATCTTAGGTGATGACCTCAGACCCTTTTAACACCGTTCAGTGGTGACGAGGTCTGAGCTCAGACACCATACTTGGATGACCTCAGACCCTTAACATCATTAATTTGGTGAGATTAATTATGAGGATAACATCTTAGATTATGACCTCAGACCCTTATAACACCATTCAGTGGTGACGAGTCTGAGCTAAGACACCATACTTGGATGACCTCAGACCCTTAACATCATTAATTTGGTGAGATTAATCATGAGGATAACATCTTAGGTGATGACCTCAGACCCTTATAACACCATTCAGTGGTGACGAGGTCTGAGCTTAGACACCATACTTGGATGACCTCAGACCCTTAACATCATTAATTTGGTGAGATTAATTATGAGGATAACATCTTAGGTGATGACCTCAGACCCTTATAACACCATTCAGTGGTGACGAGGTCTGATCTCAGACACCTTACTTGGATGACCTCAGACCCTTAACATCATTAATTTGGTGAGATTAATTATGAGGATAACATCTTAGGTGATGACCTCAGACCCTTATAACACCATTCAGTGGTGATGAGTCTGAGCTCAGACACCATACTTGGATGACCTCAGACCCTTAACATCATTAATTTGGTGAGATTAATTATGAGGATAACATCTTAGGTGATGACCTCAAACCCTTATAACACCATTCAGTGGTGACAAATCTGAGCTAAGACACCATACTTGGATGACCTCAGACCCTTAACATCATTAATTTGGTGAGATTAATCATGAGGATAACATCTTAGGTGATGACCTCAGACCCTTATAAAACCATTCAGTGGTGACGAGGTCTGAGCTCAGACACCATACTTGGATGACCTCAAACCCTTAACATCATTAATTTGGTGAGATTAATTATGAGGATAACATCTTACACAAGCTTTGGTGAGATTAATTTGGTCTGAGGTAAGACTACTAATTTAGTGCAAGTAGACACCATTACACAAGCTTCAGAGCTAAAACATCACATGACAAACATTCAACAAAATAAAGTAAATAATCCTCCTCAGAGATCGCCATACAATCAAGATTCAAAAAATAAGAGTCAACCATGTTCATTCAGAGATTACAAAAATTCAGAGATTACAAATATTCAGGGGTTACAAAATAAAGCTTCACAATTGAATTTAAGGGTTTGAGGGGGGAATGCTGGTGTCTTCGGTCTGGTCCTGCTGGATGACCTTGGTCACCTCGGTAGTATCTTCCCTGAGGTCAGTCCCTTCAATCTCTGTGCCATCCAGTGTGGCAGTCTCGACAGGTGCAACAACCTCCTCCTCAACCTCTTGAAGGGCCTGGGCAAACTGAGGGTTGGCAAATCCGAGGCCTACAAAATCAGAGGCCTTCAAACTTCTAGCCTCCTTATCCTTGACAGCCACCCATTTGATAGTGGCTTTGATACCACTTTCAAGGTACTCAAAGCCAAAGATCACAAATTCATCAGAGGTTTTGTAGTCGGCCAATATCCCCTAAGAGGCGTTCGCAAGAGCTGCCTTCACTGCCGAGTCGACTTTCTGCTGAAGGACATCGTCCTTAGCCTTCAGAGCCAGAGAATGATCCTTTTTGAGCTTGGTGATCTCCTTCTCCAACCCCTGCACCTTCTTCTCAGACTCTTTAGCCTCAAACTTCAAGCGGTGTATTTCAGCGTTCAGTGTGCTTTGTACCTTCTCGGCCTCTTGTCCCTTCTGGATGAGGGGCAGCTTCCTCAAAGTCTAGTTGGAGAGATGGTGCATAGCTGCCAAGCCCTGCAGATTATGTGATCACGTATAAGTTGAAGACCAGATAAGAGGTTACACTTGGAAATTAAAAAGAGATAGGAAGTCATACTTGAATGGAGCTATGAAGGCCGAACTCAATCAGTAGGGGTGTGTCCATAGAACGGCAAAAACATTTATCTGCCTCAATTATGGAAGAGCCGATGGCATCCAGAGCCTGCAGACTGTGGCCTATGATGCTGTCATGAATCTTCAATTGCTCTATACGTGCTGCCAACGCGTCTACAAAGGATATTAGGATGGCAGAGTCCCCCCCTTTCTTAGTCGGTCTCTGATCTTCAGGGGCATGATCGGTAGCCCCCCTCTTCTTTGAGGTCTGAGCCTTTGTGGTTGAGGGAGCAGGAGGAGGAGCAGTAAGACCTTCCTTCTTCGCGAGATTTGTTAGACTCGGAGCTACCATTTCCCAAAGCTCGTCTGAGATATCCTTATAACGCTCTGCAAAATTGAAAGGTCTGAGTTAGAAGATCACACATGAATAAGCTCAGAGGTTCAACTTGGAATAAAATCGCTTACCAAGCTCAGAAAGGGGACTTCCACCTAGACCTGTCTCAGAGAGGTAGTGGGGGGTCATCAAGTGTTCAAATTTAATGAGCAGACCATGCATCCCCTGATCTTGAAGGTCTTTCATCTTCTGAAGATTCTGCAGGCTCAGACTAGGGTCGGCCTTCGCAAATATTGTGACCTTACCCCACCTTAGCGGCATCATCGGCTCTAGAAAGGACGTGGGAACACATGGACCACATTCCCATGGCCCTGAAGCAAAAAAGTATCGAGGCTTCCAGTTGTGGTTGGAAGTCTGAGTTATCTGAAGCATCTTATTTCAGGCTTCCGAGATACAAAATTATAGTATGTCGGATGATTTTTGGCTGAGGAAGGAACATAGCAACCAACAAAGACCTGAATTGGAAGGTCTAAGTGGTGGACAGCCCTCCATAAGACTATAGCCCCTATTATGACCCTCCAAGCATTAGGGGACAATTGGGAAGGGGCCAAATTTATGAAGGCAAGGATGGACCTAATAATGGGATGAAGGGGCAAATGAAACCCTTAACTTGAACATCTGCTCGTATAGGCAGATCTCACCATCTAGGCCATGGTAAGCCCTCTCTTCCCTTAGAGGTCTTCTAAGCTTTATGTAGGGGCTGATGGAGTACAGATATCTGAAGTAAAGAAGGTCTACCTCAGTAACGGTACTCTCGATCTCGTCCGCCTCAGAGACATCGACATCACTTTTAGCGTCATCATCATCGTCATTATCTTGCTCAACATCGGTCGGAGCAGACGTTGATGGATTACTCAGGAACCTCTGAGCGAACTCATCCCCGGTGACGACCGACAGAGGAATGGCGTTAAGAATGGGTGGAATAGACACACTCGGCTCAACAACCTCAATCTCTGAGGAAGAGGACGAGGTGCTTGAATTATTATGGGACGAGGCCCGACTAGAGACCTCAGCTTGATCAGGGGCCTAATCTTTCTGAGTTGTGAAGTCCATGGCCTCCTGGAATGAATCCATAGACATAGGGTCTGAGGTGGAAGACTTAGACTCAGACATCGGTACTAGTTCGATAGGGACCTCTGTTTGGTCAAATGGTTCCAATGGATCAGGGTATATCACCCTCAAGGGTGGTGGAAAGATGGGTCTAAGAGGGAATTATTGTGACCTAAGAGCCTCCTCCTGTGCTCTCTCTATTTTCCTAATTTTTTCTAAAGTCTTCTCTCTGAGAGAAGGTGACTCCTCAAGAAGTTGGTAGAGGGGTCTGAGCATCAGAGGCAGACACTACACTTAAGAAGCTTCTAAGCGACAAACAAGATTGGATAATGAAGTAAAGCAATTTAAGGATCAAACTAAAAAACCTAAGGCAAATACAGGTCACCTGAAAGTATGGAGTTCTCGCCTGAAAACCCCCAAGCTCACCGAAAAACACAAAAGCAAGGGAAAAATAGGGAAAAATGAAGGAAAAAGGATGGTAGGGGATACCCGAGGAAGAAGTAGGATGAGGAAATGAAGAAACTGCAAGGAGTCACCAACCAAAACGCCTCAAGCCAAAGGTTTCGAGAGAGAGAGAGAGCTGCAGAAATGAATTGTTCCAAGAAATGAGAGAAGTGGAGAAGAAAGAGAAAATGGGCGGGTTTAAACCCTTAAATATGGGGGCACATCTCCCAAGGCCCATCATTACCTTGGGATCCCCAAAGGACGGCTAAGAACACGTGCTTGCCAGGCAAGCCACACTTTAATAATGGACAAGTGTCAAATGAGCATTGGCACATGGGAGAAAGACCTCGGAGGTGTAGAGATCCCCCAGTCACCTGCTCTCACATGTAACTAAGGGCTGGGGTTGATTGATATGTCTCAAGTGTCACCTCATCTCCGAGACACCAACCTCGGCCGAGGACAGGGCCGACGTTGGAAGAGCCTTGATCGGAGACCAGCAGCCTCGGTCATAGAAGGGTCGGCCTAGGCCGACACCACTACAAACCTCATCAAGGGGGAGATGCACGTATCACAAGGGTCAGCAGCTCTTCAGCTCACCTGGGAATGATAACCTCGGCCCGGGGTAGGCCAAGGTAACAGGAAGACACCTCTACCAATATCGACCTCATCAGCAAATCAGTCGATGTTCCAGGCATAACCTCGGCCCAGGCCGACCCCATTTCCTTGACTCGTCTTCATTTAAGTCGAGACCTCCATGGCTCATCTCATATTGAATGAGCATAGACCTTATCAACCTCGGCCTACCTTCGACTGAGGTTATGACCAAGCGCAGGCCGAGCTCTTATTGGCGTTTGTGTGGATAAGGACACGTGGATACAATTTAGTTATAACAAATCATTCCCCCCACGTGGAGGGAATATTTCATCATCATTCTCTACATGTGACAGTGACAGATGTCTTCATCAAATTGGCTAGATCAACACACACATGCTCATTGCATGCATGGGGGGATACATTACACCCCCAGGTACTATATATAGAGGTCATCCTCCACCTTACAAAGGGCCCAAAATTAGCAACCCTAGCTGAAACTCTGTTCAAATACACAGTAGAAAGGGAAAGCTTGAGAGATTGTATCTATGGCCATTAGTGCCCTCACATATTGATACACATCATACACTTGCACAGTGGACGTAGGCCTAATTGGCTGAACCACTTATATTTCGGCGTTGATTCCTCTTCTCCTCGCCTCCTTCTACTATATATATATATATATATACTGCCATTGTTAACACTGAATTGAGCTCACAAACCCCTTGAAGGGTGGTGCAGTTTCCTGCATCATCACTGCCTACCAGAGAGTTGTAAACAAAGTCTTTGAGGACTCGATAGGGGTCAACATGGAAGTTACGTGGATAACTTGATCACCAAGAGCAAGGTGGTTGTCGACCACATCAGGGACCTCGACCATACCTTTGACAAACAAGAGAAATTTTAGATGAAGCTGAATCCATCCAAATGTATCTTCGGAGTGAAGGAAGGGATGTTCTTAGGTTTTATTGTAAACTAACGAGGGATCGAAGCCAATCCGAACAAGATCTAGGCCCTTCTTAACATGACGTCTCCAATAATGAAGGAGGAGGTATGGAGACTAATCGGACGTGTTGCAGCGCTTAACAAGTTCATCTCAAAAGCCACTGACAAATGCTTGCCTTTTTTCAAAGTGCCGCAGAATCCTTTTGTATGGAACGAAGAGTGCGAACATGCATTCATGTAACTGAAGCGATATATGGGCTCCCCGCCCCTCCTGTCGTGACCTTTTGTAGGAGAAGTGATTTACTTGTACCTCGCAGTATTCGAATTTGCCATCAGCTCAGCACTGGTGAGGCAAGAAGAAGGGGTTCAAAAACATGTTTATTATACCAGTAGATCCTACTAAGGTGTCGAGGTCTAATACCCACAAATGGAAAATATCGCCCTCGTACTAAGGGAAGCATCGCGAAGGATAAGACTATATTTCCAGTCTCATACCATAGTGATCTACACCGACTTACCACTGCGGCAAGTCCTGTACAAACCTGAAAAGTCTAGTCGGCTCATGGAATGTGCAGTGGACCTAGTTTCATACGATATCCGATACGAGTTAAGGACTATAATAAAAAGACGAGTATTGGTAAACTTTAGTGCAGAGTTCCTTTACGACCAGAAACTGGCAGAGCAGACTCCTCTGGGAGAAAGATCTACCCATAGTTACGAGCCACCATACCCAGAAGCAACCATGAACACAGGATACTCAGAACAGACTCCTCAATCAGAGGGCTCTACCAAAGAAGCAAAGGGACAATGGAAGAAGGCGACTTCACATGAGATGGCCCAATATGAAAGTTATATGTTGATGGGTCATATTGCTCGGCAAGGAGTGGCACCGGCATCATAATCACACACCAAATGATATAGATGTGGAATACGTCTTACACTTCTAATTCGAAGCCTCCAATAATGAGGCAGAATACGAGGCTCTAATCATTGGGCTCAGCCTAGCAGCGTCCATGGGCGCTAAGCACATTGCAGCACACAGTGACTCCCACCTCGTTGGTAAACCAACATAATCTCAACATAGAGTAAATCCCAATAACCCAAGAGGACTTGCGAAATGTGTTCGATCTCACCACCTAAATAGGTCGTCTCAGTAATTAGAGTGCTCATCCCACCTATTTACCTTAAGGTTGAATATACATAATCTATGTGAGCATTTACACGCAACACATATGTTATCAACCACGTGGATAATAGTCGCCAAGTTAGTAACCTCATGATAATCTTGACATTTTGTTATCAAAGAGGTTTCGCACCTCAAGGCATGCGAATATACATTATAATAAACATGTATCAAGATGTAATTGCTCGATTAATGAGGGAACTCCATATCTTTTTAAATATTTGATATCCACATATAAATAGGAGATAGATACGTAAATGGAACCACTTTTTGATACTTTCTCAAGCCTGGAGTTGTATCAGAAAAACCCTAAACTGTAACCACGCACAGTAACGTAATAATAACACAATGGACGTAGGCTTTCGATTCAAGGGTCGAACCATGTAAAACTCATTAATTTCTCGTTGTCTCTCATCCCCATTCTTCACAATAATTCTTTCTTATCAATTGCTTCTCTTATTATTTATTACCTCCATTTTTGGACATTAACAGTTGGGATCATCATCACCACTATCGTCAGACTCTTCTTCATTCTTGCTTGCTTGCACTTCCTTTCTTGGCTTGTTATCCCTTCCTTAGTTGTACCTCTTTATTCCTTTATCTTTTCTACCACTCTTGTCCATATACATTCATTCTGACATTCCCCTGCTTTAATAATTTATATATCTCATCTTTTAGGGTGAAGCATTTATCTGTCGTATGGTTGTGTTCTTGGTGGTACTCACACCACTTACTTTTATCTCACTTGTGGGGTGGAGACTTAAGCATTTCGGGGAATTTAATCTCCCAATATCCTTCAAATTTATATTCTTCCCAAAGTTAGTGGGGGCATATCTAACAAATTTATCATCATTTGACCTCCTTTTCCCCTTTTTGTCTTTACTCTGGTCGGACATACCATTATCGGTCTTACTTACATCCCCCTCTTGGACGCCATGGCCTCCTCCGCATTCATGATTCTCCCACCTGTAGCCAAAAGTTCTGTCATGGTTTTTGGAAGATCCTCTGAGAGGTTCCATAAAAGTTTTTCGGGTTGCATCCCGTTGATAAGGGTTATCATTGCAATTCTTTCATCATAACTTTCCACCTCCAATTTCTCTTTGTTGAAGCGAGAAAATTTATTCTCTCGGGGGGTTTTTCTTCCCCTACTTAATATTTAAGAGGTGTATCACACTCTTTGGTGTCTTCATGTTGAAGCAAAAGTTATAGATAAAAAATTACAATTAATTTAAGTTCCAATAGAGCCTCTCGACAGGTCGGTATACCATACTTGTGTCGCACTTGTGAGAGTGCTTGGAAAAGCTCAGCACCTTATATCGTCAGGTGTTGAATAGATATCGACCGTAGATTGGTTCATCTCAATATGGTGGACGAGATTGGTTCTCCCTTCATATCTGGGTGTCATGCTAAGAAGTTTGAACTTGGATGGAGTAAGATAACTCACTATTCTCTACATAAATGGTAACCTTTCCATGTATCCCATGAGACTGCGATTTCGAATTTTGATCAGATTGTTAATTTTGTCCTCTAGACCCTGGATAAAACTATTCTAGGTCTTTTCTTCCTCCACTACATTGTCTCCACCCCTAATCACAATTACCTCAAGGATCGACTCTCAACCGATAGTTCTTTGTCGATTGTTGACTTCCTTTTGGTCCTCTCTTTCACAGCCCTATCTCGGATTTTCAACTTCACGATGACCATGCCCCGTGTGCCTCCCACACTGTGAGAGAGGGATTTTCGGTCTCGTTCGACTTATTCCTTGGGGGCGAGATTATTAAAGGCGGAGCCTCTGCTAAGCCTGTCAATGGATGAATATCTTTGATGGCTCTCGTTAGTGTGCTAGATGCTCCTTCCTTGGTAAGTTGGTGCTTGAGTGTCCCTAGGGTGGTAGGAATTGTCTGAAACTTCGTACCTCTCCCAATATTCTTCCTCATTTTAGGCCTAGTTTTCAGGCATCCTTGGACCTTCTTTCCAAGGTGGAGATGTCTTTGATTGGCAACATACCTCCGCATGTGGTGGTGGTGGGCCTTGGGATGGTCCTCCTATCACTACATACGTCACCTCTCTCGCTATCGGACTTATGATATGCACCGTTTGGTCATTAGGAATCCTAACCATTGAACTCTGGGTAAAGGCTAGAAATTTCTGTTGCATTTATTACTGACTTGCTACCAGGGACCTCAATGTTGCGGTCGCATCAGCCATTTTCGATTGTTGAGGCGGTTGGTTGGAGCTAGCTCCGGCATTACACGACAAATCGGTGGTCATCTTAGGCAAGATTTACCTAAGAAACATAGAGAAAATAGATGAAATAATTGAATATTAAAAACGAGTTGAATAAAAAAAAGCTTAGCACCTAAATCAATCTCTTTCAATGGTGATTTAACTCCAGCAAAAGTGGATATGGATCACCACCAGAGACAAGGAGGATAATGCTCAAGCTGAGAAGAAAAAACAAAATCTTTTCCCACATATGGCACCAAAAATAATGATACAGAATATCACCCAAAGATCATGATCAACTCAGTTTCGAAGTCTGTATAGCTATAGATGAATAGCACATCAACATAATGAGCAAAAAGTAGATAGAAAAGATAAGAGACAATGATGAGACACTAGAATTTATATAGTTCGACCTTAACCTACTTCCATTGTGCAAAGTATGACATGTATCCACTATAAATAGAGGCTGGAAGATATTGAAGTAGTACAAGCTCACTCTCTTTCTCTCTCTATAATTACAGTTTTACAGTATAATGGTAGGGTTTATGTAATTATCGATCCCTTGAGAAGATGAAGTAACAAACCTTTTATAGTGTTGGGGGCACGCATTGTCACCCCTAGCATGCAGCTTGTGTGAATGAGGTAGATGAGCCATTGAGAGAGTTACAGTTGTATTCTACATGTGCAATCCATAATGATCAAATATTCCCCTTAGGTGGGGTTGATTTACTGCAATGGTTTTGAGTACGTGTTCCATCGATGCTCAGATCACATGTTCCATGCAAGTTATTTATGTCAGCGTTATAAGGTCTTGGCTAGTCGAGATTGATGAGTGTGACACCCCGCCTAATTAAATATTGGGTGATCAGTCATTTATTAAATTAATTGAAAGTGCCCGGTTGGTTCATTCTTAGCATCACTGTCGTAAAATAATTTTCTTTATTAACACCCTAATAAATAATTAAGCTAAGTGTCAAAACATTTGATTTATAAGTTAAGACCTATCGTTATGATTCAAAATGAAACCATTTTCATAAATACAATTAATAATATTAAACCAAACCATCCAAATGAAATATCCAATCTAGATTAAACAATTCAAATAAATAAATCCCAATCGCAGGACAACGAAATAAATAAAACAATCCCTAACAATAGCTAAATCCTGAAATGATAAAGAGTATAGATCTCTCTCTGAACTAAAATGAAATATGGAAACGGGCGACACATGCCCTGTGTGAGAATAACTGAGTAGAAGACTAGAAAATCAAGAATGGAGTCGTCTACTGCAAGGACTTGCAACTTCCACAATAGCTGCAGCACGTTGATGGTCCAAAGGTCTAAGCCTGATGCCTTTGTGGCTGGGCACCTGTAATATATATATATATATATATATATATATATATATATACAAGAAGAAAAGATAA
Organism: Sambucus nigra; assembly: GCA_949130495.1. Lineage (NCBI taxonomy): Eukaryota > Viridiplantae > Streptophyta > Magnoliopsida > Dipsacales > Adoxaceae > Sambucus > Sambucus nigra. The sequence continues at coordinate 514,341,603 of OX422210.1, read as the reverse complement.
CAGGAAACGGGTCAGAGCCCGAGTGTAAAACAGCTTTATAAATGGTTTAGCAAGTATTTAAAATGCTTACTAGCTGATATGACACACATGTTAGTACGCGACACTCTCTTGAGAATTCTCACCTCTCATCTAGTGTGCACACCTATCGTACTACTAAAATGACTCATAAGTCCAACCCAATTCTCTTCCCATAAATTTTAGTTTGCGAGATTTTACGTCTATAATTTATTTAAGATACCATCTTCTTAAGGATTATTTAAATCAATTTGTATTTCTCAATACTACTGTGAAGATCCAAGTACTTATCATAATTAGGAGCATTTATTCAATATTCATATACGTACAACAGAAGGATTCCACGTATATGTATATATATATATATATACACACACTAACCATCCATATAGTATATACACTAATCGGCACCCCACATAAAATATATGGTTCTGGCATACTCTGCTATCAAGTCCCCGTATCTCTCGTACAAAGGGAAATATTAGTTCGGAATCACTCTCGAACTGTATTAACACAATACACACATAATGGAGGTGAAACATAGTTCCAAATCACTAAGAGGTCAACACACACCCTCACGTCTCTTAGGACCGTTTGACTATCGTTCTCAGATAGCTTGTACCAAAGAATCCTATGTTCTAGGGTACGAGTCAATATCCCCAATCAAGGTCCCATCGAGATAAGACTGTCCCGGCGCGGCAACCTCCGTGATAGCAAGTAGCGCGGGAATGATTATGCATAGATATATATATATATAATCACAAGCACTCGGTATATATAAAGATTCACATATCTCAATTAGGTTCGCCCATGACCCAATAATAATATTTTAACCATACGTGGTACAACTACCCAATTCCTACGTATAATTAACCCAGTTCTCTTTATTCTCAATTGTCGCCATTTCATGAGTACTTCTCATCCCTCGAAGTATTTTCTTTTACTAGATGTAAATTCAGTAGGTGTACCCTCACTAACATAGTGGTCTAAGTCTTTCTTGAGTCTCCCAATACCTCACTTAAAGTACGCACGATTTCTAATAAATTTTATTCCCTCGTTAACCCACGGTTACATCTCGTATTAAATTTCATTTCTCGGACCCTACTTAGACCCTACTGGTCCTTCCCATGTCCCATTATGAGCTTTAAATTATTCCCAAGGGTCCCTACGTATTTTAATCGAATTAATCAAAAAGGGAAAAGTATTCAATTTTTAGGAGGGGTCAATCGATCGATAGAAAGGGGTCGATCGATCAAACCTTTGATCGATCGACATTCTTGAGTCGATCGATCGAGCGAGCAGTTCTTGCCCAGATTCTGCTATTCCAACCTATGAGTTTCCTCCATAAAACTTCACCAAATCGTCATTAGTGAGTCCCAAACTCCCAACCAAGCATAAGGAACATTATATAAACAATAATAGATTATTTTTAACGTAAATTTCCTTTCGAATCATCAATAATCATCATCAACTGAATTAAATTCAAAATATATCTTGAAACCTAGTTTATTTAATTTCTCAAGAAATTCAAGGAATAACAGATTCCTATCTCTACTGGATATCAATTTCGTTTTCACCAATCTAAATTCAACAAGGAATCATCCTAACATGATTTCTATTCTGTAATTTTCACAATTTGTCCCAAACATCAATTATCTTTTATTAAAACATAAAGATTGTCCTCCTACACTAGCATGGGTATAATATCAACCAAGATTACAGCAAGATAGTTACTTACCTCAGATATGAAGGTTTGATTCTCAGGTGATGATGGGTATGGCTGTGTCCCTCGTTTCCCAATCTACGTGTTGGTGGTGAAAAATGGCAAAGGTGGTGTAGGTAGGGTGGTTCTCTCCTTTAGAGTCTTCTCTTTTATCCCTTCCTTAGCCTCTATGCAACTCTACCAATTCTAATCCTCGAAGAATCTAACTCCCATCGGACATACCCCTTTAATTTTTATCCATAATTAAGCCTTAAAAAGGAATATTACTAAAATGCCCTCTCAGGTTACCGTTTAGGCCTAAAAATGTGCCGAGACCCAAACTAAACCCTCGAGTACATTTTTCTGACTATGGACACGTTGGTGTACTCGAAATGACCATACGGCGACTTATGATTTAATTACTTTATATTCCATTAATTTAATCCCAACATGAAACAAGCGCGTCCCGACTTAAATTCTATAATTGGCGTGTTATTCACTCGCGACAATATTAATAAATGCAATCCCATATATTACTTTACTCATGTAGTAATATTCAACATTAACTCTCGTCACGCTAGTAATTATTTATTATAAAATTCGGATTAATATTAAATTAATTTATCTCAATTATATTTAATAAATCCCTAAATTAAAAGTCATAAAAATACAGGTTATTATAATAAGGTAGCTCTTAACGGGAACAAAGCCGAAGATGACATCTGATTCCCGGTGGATATGGAGGATAATGGGTCTCTCGGCTTGATGAGGATTGATGAGGCCGACACAAGATAGAACCAAGACATAACAGTGCCATAATCTAAGTCCAACAGTGGCCTTTATGAATAGTAACGGATGTCCTTGGCAATAGGTATCGAAGGTCGAGACTATATGATCAAGCCCATTAGGGCATAGAGTCGACAACATGATGGGCTTGAGGTAAGTTGTGACTGAGGGGCATATTTCCAAGTCAAGTCTCGTCCAGACTAGACCATACTTATATATATCAATCACCCCATAGACCTTAGTCTTCGATGACAATGGGAAGCTGAGGTGCAAAATTCGTCTGTCACTAAGTTGTTAGATCTCCCCTTAGTGTCGGAGCATATCTCAATGATTTGAGTGGGAATGCGTGCTATCATAGGTGTCGTTTTAGTGTCTATTAGGGGTGTCGTTTTAATACTTAGACTAGACACATGTTACACTATATTTGGCTTAGCATGCGGCCTAAGCAGCGACAGTGGCATGTGTGATTTTAGGACCTGTGCCCTAATGATTTTTATATGGAAATCGCGCTCCACTTGAGTTGGTTTAAATACCAACTCTTTCATTTGTCTCTCTTTCTTCTTCCATTATCCTCTTTTTTCAGCAAACAAACCAGAGCTCTTTCTCACTCCACTACCTTCCATTTTTTGCGAGTTTTTCCTTCCACCTTTCACTTTTCGGGCGTCGTTCTAATTCCAGGTACTATTTTCTTCCTCCTCCAATCATTTTATATAGTTTTCATTTTGCTTATGTCTGTTTTCATACTTTTTGATCGTTTTATAGCTTTTTTGGTCACCTCTTTTGGTGGCCTTAAGTTGAAATTGGGAGGGTTTTAGTGGTGCATTTAGGTTGTTGGTGGTTTAATAGTTGGAATTTGGGGAGAACTTATGATTTTTAGGCACTTGTTAGGCCGGTCAGTGAGTTTTTCAGTGTCATTGGATGGTGAGCTTCCAAGTGTTCTTAATGGGTTCTTTACGAAACTATTTAACTCCTTTGTTAGACCTTTAAGTCAACTGTAGTCAAACATCACTCATGTTTTTCATGTAGCAAAATTTAAATGAATTAAGAGAGGATTTTTCCCATCTGAGAGAACGCATACTACGACAGATTTGCAAGGCCAAGGATGAGGCTAATAAATAGGTCGAAATCGAGTCTTAACTTCCCTTGAACCGTGTATCCTTATACGTCGTTCATCCCCTATTACTCTTAATATATTCAATCTCAGTCGAGCCTAGGGTTGTCATTTCCTTGAGTGATTTCATATCTTCTACGTTCTCCCAATTATCTTTGTCCACCATTCCTGATCATTTTCCAAAACATCCCAATTATCGGCGGAGATCTGGGGCTGACTCTTTTGAGGAATGTATGAGGGTTCCCAATAATCGACTGGACGAGAGTGGAGCAACTGAATCTAGCAACTGTGGTCATCCCATAATTTCGGCTAATCAATAAGGAAATCATCAACTTGATGTTCTCGATATCTATGATGACGATCCAGAGGTTGAGGTGGCATACCATGTGCCACCAATGGTTGTTCCCATCTCGGCTATGAAGGAAGTTGAGTTTTCAAGTCGAGACCCATGTGGTTAAACTCCCGCCATTGAACAGGAGGACGAGGACGAAGAGGAATTTGACAAAAGTTATGCCTCATCCAATTCGAGTGATGTTCGAGATTCTAATTTACTCCTTTGGAGGAACCTATATGGTGTAAGTTTTCCATCAGGATGAGAGTCCCCTCTTAGGCTAAGAGGGCCTTTAACAGCCAAGTTGAGGGTGAAGTCGCCATATACGAGTAGATGATTAGGATAGGCTTTCATCTAATAAAACATCCTAATAACAGGGCTATCCTTGTCTCTATTAGCCTTTTCCCTGTCCATTTGACCCCTAATGCTTGGAGGACACTGCTTGGAGCTATGCCGTTCTGGAAAATTGGGTACATGACCGATCTTCTAGTTGATATTTTTCGTGCTTGCTATAAGATGTGAGTCCAAATTTGGGAAAATATCGCGTTGAGCGTATTTTAGACTTGACCAATATGGGTAAAGTCTACGTATCCATCTCTTTTGCGGAATCAAAATCTGCATAGTTTGTGAGTCCGTACGATATGCCGAAAAACTCAATTTTTGGTGGTTTTTGTGATTTTGGTGTGCGGGGTGTGCCCAATCTGGCTAGCCGCCTCCAAATACAAATATACCGTATAAAATATGTAAAACTCGTAATGAAAATATGAAAATCTGCTCATCACCATCGATCCCATGACGGAGCTCAAGAATTTCGCGAGGGAGAAGAGTTAGATTTTCTCTCCTTACTTTACCCTTAAAACCATCATCCATCTAAGTGAGAGGAAACCCTCTTTTCATAAGTAAAATATCCCAAGTGTGCTTCTCACTTGTCATCTTTTCTATGGAACCAAGTGTCCAAAATTTAGGGTGCCCCTAGTAGTAATATCTGTGGTGGCATCTTAAATGAACGAGTTAAATTATTACTAGATAAGAATGAGTGGTATCAATTATATATGGAATTCTCAAATTTCCAATTGATTAAAACTTATTTAATTAGAGTCAATCTTCAAGCTAATTTTTATTAAACCCTAAACATGCATCTATGTGAATAAATCAAACTTTAAATCACAAATCAAGGGACAATCATATTCAGGAAAAATCCCCGAAGGGCAAAACCTTTTATTTCACTATTAAATATAAATCGCAACTTACAATTACATAAATAAATTTGCAATAAATTTTTCACATAAACTCCACATAGATCGCAGCCTAGAACTATCAAATATTCCCCCACGAACCTTGAGAACCGTAGCTCCTCCTTTAGTAGTGAATACCCTCGAGTATCCCCAATGACTGTAGTCATCGGCAATAGTTCCCACAAGAACTGCCAATCCAGCTCTACAACAGAAACTTCAATAAAGAAGTGTTTGGGGTTCCAAAATGATTCACGAAAGTATATGGGATGTTTTGTGTGAATCAAAAACATAAATTTGCCCTAAAAAGTGAAGGCTAAAAGTCTGCAGGTACGCAGTTTTCGTGCAGTAAAAGTCTTAATGAAAAAGTCTCACAAAATAGGTATTTATAGCAAAATAAAATTTTTGAGGCAGGGGACGTCGTTAGAACGACTTCTTGATGTCGTTTGAATGACCCTAGTAATGACCTATTAAAAGTCAAAATGGTAGGTAGTCGTTTGAAGCAAACAAGGAATAATTTAAGTAACGACCTAAGAAACGACATGTGATGTCGTTAAGAGGAGTCGCTTGAACGACGTTGCTTTATCATTTGAACGACTGAAGCGAAAAAATAAGATTTTTTAATGCTTACCTATAGGTCTTCCAAAAAATATTGTAACTTAGAAAAACGCCTCATTTTGATTAAAAAACAGTTTAGAAAAATATCCCAATACTATCATAAAACATTTTCGAAACTTAAACGCATTCCTTACCAAAATCAATCTCGTAGAGGACTGTTGTTGAAGATACTTGATATTAAGATCCACCTTCTTGAACGTATGAACGGGAACTTCCTTCGACAGTTGTAATAGTATACGACATACACAATGTAAACACGGAACTATGGAAATTATGTCCTTACCCTAGAGTGTTGTTTCTTGTAATTTATCAACAGCGGAGTGTACGCAATATATTAAATCGCACGTAATAATATCTCAGCCCATGTAGGGTCTGGATTGTAGTAAAACTTGATAAATCATAAAACAATATTTGATCAATTATGTGGGGTTAATTTATTAGAGTGTTTGGTAGATAATTTATTTAACCCCGCTCTATATTTTCCCCCTCGTACGCATAGTTGGTGTGTTGATGATTCGGCTGAGACATATTAACTGTGTACGAAATAAATTTTTTAGCCTTTTTTGACTAGAAAATCATCATATGACCATGTTTGGTTTGTACTATACATGTATATGCATATATCATTTGCATATAGTTTTGAGGGCTATTTTTGCTGCCTCTTTTTTTTTTTTGGGAGGTGTATTTTGGAGGTTGCCCCCATTCCTCTCGAATGAGCATGTCTCCGTAATTTTATTGTGGTTTTAAATATTTTGAACAACAAAGTTTCCAGATATACCTGCTCGAGCAACCAATTGGTGGTTATCTAAGTATAGTGGATCTTTTGCAGTCATAAGATCAAAACTTATCGAGAGTATTTGGTCGAGCAACCATTTGTGCTTCAAGTGAACTGGGGTTTTAAATAAACATATTTTGCAAGTGTGCCCAATTTTAATTAGTAGACCAACCATAAAGGTCCTTTGAGTAAATTAGAACTTTAAGCGTGCTTGAAAATCAGTATCTTTAAGCGTGCCTAATAATTTAGGATTTTAATCTCCCATAAGCGAGGGTCAGGTGCAACTATTAATATAGTACTTTTATCTCCCTTAAAAGGGTCAGGCATGCCTAGTAATATAGGATTTTAATCCCCCATAAGCGGGGGTCAGGCGCGCCTAGTAATATAGGACTTTAAATCTCCCATAAACGAGGGTCAGGCGTGCCTAGTAATATAGGACTTTAATCTCCCATAAGAAAGGGTCAAGCACACATAGTAATATAGGACTTTAAATCTCCCATAACGAGGGTAGGGCATGCCTTGTAATATAGGACTTTTATCTCCCTTAAAAGGGTCAGGCGCTTAGTAATGTAGGACTTTTGTGACCACTTAGGTCAAGGTTTCTCATAACTATGATGCACCACTGTGGGAAACTTACCACAATACTATTAAGGTTTGTGAGAACTATAATACACCTCGGTGGATGACTTACCACAAAACTGGTAAGGTTTGTATGAACTATAATGCACCTCGGTGGGCGACTTATCACAATACTAGTAAGGTTTGTGAGAACTATAATGCACCTATATGGGCGACTTACCCCAATACTAGTAAGGTTTATGAGATCTATAATATACCTTTATGGGAAACTTACCACAATACTGGTAAGGTTTGTGAGAACTATAATGAACCTCTGTGTGCGACTTACCATAATACTGGCAAGGTTCATATGCAAACTCTGTATTTATGCTATAGGTTTTGCGAGAAATTCTACTTACCCCCTGTCGCTCTGCTGGAAGTAATGTCACATAGTCAGTGTTATCTGTGAGCCAATCGGTGGCTATGTTAAACAAGTCTGGAGTCTGTTGTGGTGGTGCTTTATCAATAATGGCCATTCTGGGATCGATTCTGAGCATGCTCGTCACCTATGTTCATGTATGACTACAAGTGGTACATCATACATTACTTTCTCCCTTTTTCCTTTGTTTTGTCTTTTATTTCCAGATAAAGAAAAGTAAAGAAAAACTCATACATCAGTTACAACGCCATATGAATACAATTAAATACATTTCACTCGGTGATATCCTAGATTTAAAGGATCTCTTGATCATTTGGCTTTGACATTTGTCAGGCCTGATGTAATTGCTCGAACTTGATTTGCTCATGTGCGTTCAATATCTGCAAGGATTCTGATTTTGGCATAAAATCATAAGTAACTTGTGAGGCATATTATAATGCCACATATAATCATGTGGGGTATATCTTGCCCCCTTTATTTTATTTTATGTCAATAGAATAGAATAAATTCAGAATCATGCCTCGAGAAATCGTAAAACATATTGTTCTGTGCAATTTCAAGATGCGATTTTGATATGTTACAATATGCAGTTCATACTTTTTCAATCTCACTTTTATAGCATAAAATGATAGAGTGCAGATATATCATGTGGTGATCTATTTATCTCATGCCCCCACTATAAAGGCGAGCAAACTCATAAATCTTTGTTGTTTAAACCGTATATAAAGTAACACAATGTGTCGGCACGTTGAGGCGCATCGAGGTAGATCAGAAATACCAAATTTAAACTTTCGTGTAATTAGTATCACGATTTCAAATAGATCATACTTCGAAGGAAGTTTAATCGCAAAATTGATAACAATAGTGAATAAGGTGGATCGCGGTTATAACAAGTTCTATGGTTTCTCAGTGGCAAAATTTAAGTAACGTGATGCCTCGCACAAAAATTTAAGCAATAATGTGCCTCGGGCTAAATAAGGTGCCTCAGATAAAAATTTAAACAATAATGTGCCCCGGAGAATAATTTTAGCAATAATGTGCCTCGGCCAAAATAAGGTGTCGAGAGCAAAAATTGCTACCACCAACATTGTTATACCATTCTACACTTGCTATACCATTTCTACCACCAAAGTCGCGTTGTATTATTTCCAATTCGTGGCTCGACATTTTGACAAGAAACTTGTTCACATCAACCAAACCTCCAACCACGATTGAAAATCTCGGTATTTTTTTATATCCAGCAACGGGGTGTTTGACAGTAATGTCCCTTCTGGTGCCAATGAGTTGAGGGTCCTTCAAAAGTGGGGTAATGTATCAATGTCGGCCAAACTGGACCCCAACCACAGTATTGATGCCAAGACAAGCATCGATCTACTATGAACTTCTGGCATGGATGAGGGAAGGGATGGCAATGGGTCGGGTATGGGGTGGGGTTGTCAAAACCCAAACCCGCCCCGTGAAAAAAAAAGATTAACATGCCTCGCGATGGGTTAATATTTCAAGCCCCGAACCCATTTAAGTATAACCTCCTCTAACCCGCCCCACTTAAATTAAACGGGTCAAAACCCGCTCTGCCCCATGGGTTAAAGCCCGAAATTTAAAAATAAAAATAAAAATTGATTTTATTATATAATAAATAAAAGGATCATTTACCAAAAAAAACTTGAGTGTTTTGAAAGACTATTTGGTATATGCCCCTAAATAAAATAGTGACTTTATATGTAAATGCCAATACCTCAACATCAATTCCTAAGTCTAAAACTTCAACATTAGCTTAAAAATTTCAAAATAATTAAAATGTCTCAAATAACACAATTTAAAATGCCAAAATATAGCAACTATTACACATCAACTACACAATATATTTCAGCTACCACAAAAAAATCAACCACCACAAAATAAATTTCAAACAACATCAACTACATAATAATTCCCCCAATTTAGCAACTATTACACAAAAGTCTCGAAATAGCTCGACTATTATCATTTTGCATATCCTCGTCATCGTCAATTCAAATCTGAAAAAAGGACCAATTTTTAAAACATATTTAGAAAAGTAACAAATTATAAAGAGAATTTAAAACAAAAAATTTCATAATACAGATGATAGTGTATTGCCATCAACTCATCGTTAATTCAACATTCAAACTTAATCATCAATGAAATGAATGAAAATAAGTGTTTAATCATCAAATGATAGTGTCAATCACAACAAACCCCTAATTCTATAATACCAAACATAAGCTACCAAAATGGACTAGAGATTACGGATAACACCAATAATGAAAGAATAATCACTCAACATAAGCTACCAAAAATGTCCACGTTTTGGTAATAATTGGGAAAATAAGGAAAAAATCATCTGGGTGGCAGATCAAGTGGTATGTTCGCAGCATTCAGAAACTGAAATGTAAATTGATCATTGAAAACATCGCTATAAAATCATCACATTTATTGTTTTAAAAATCAGTTTTAAAAAAATCAGTTTCTGAACATGTCACATTTATTGTTTGTACAGATGTATATTCAAAATAAATTAAGGAAGAAAACCTCAGTACCCAGTAGGCGAAGAACCGCGGGAGAGCGAAATCGGCGAACAGAAGAGATGAACCGGCGAACAAAGGAGAGGGGCGACGAACACAGGAGAGAGAGAAAGATAGGAGATGTGATGAACAACAGCAAGCCATCGACGATGAACACCCCCAGCCACGATAACAGAACCACAAGAGCAACAGCAAGCCACCCCACCATTTTTGTTCCCAAATTTAGAGAGAGAGGGAGGGTAAGAGTAAATGAAATTGGAATTTATAAGTTTATATATGTATGAGGTGAGAGTGTTAATAGATAACATAAAAAGGGTATATAAGTAAAAGTAAGTATTATACGGGATGGGGGAGGGCGGGTTGAGGATATTTTTATAAAACTCGAACCCGCCCCGTTTAATAAACATTTTTTTTAAACCCAAACTCGCACCTATTGTTTTAATCAAGTTTTTAACCCGTCCCATTAGGGTTAAGTCGGTTCAGATAGGAAATCCTGCGAGTTGGGTTAAATTTCCATCCCTAGATGAGGGGCTTTTTATCTTTGAGGATCTAATGAATCCTGAGCTGTTGCTAGCACTGGGCTAGGGGTTGACCCCCTTACTGAATTGCGTAGGTTTGAAAACTTTTTATCTTTATTGTTGTCTTCTTTCTTTCTAACTATATCGATACTAATTTACTTATTTCACTTGCGAACCATCCAAAAGGAGTATCAGACGAAGTTTGGGAGATGGCTGCCCTAATTACACATAATATTTTGGCTTGTCTTTCAGGGAAGACCCCTGCGCCGACACTGCTTTGACAGAAGATAACAATTGCTAGACCTACGGTGACCAAGGGATCCAAGAAGAGGAAGGAGGTTCCAGAGGGCGCTTTTGCGAACCCTCCCCTAAAATAGAAGAAGAAGAAGAAGAAGAAGAAGAAGAAGAAGAAGAAGGACGTATCTTAATGGATGACTTATGATCCTGTCATCACGATCAAGGATGATGTGGTGGTAACCTCTTGTCTTGCTCAATTAAGTATGATCGTCAAATTGTTGCTCAACAGTCAACTGAGGGCCCGGGAGGCCATTACTATGATTATTCATGAATATGATAATCGTTACTTTGATGCCCAGGACGCTGCTTGGGTCTTCAACTTTACTTTGCATAGGGAACCCAAGTATCATTGCTTGCCCTTAATATCATCATTTATTTCTTTTTCATTTTAAGTGTTATGTCGTCCGTACTAACTTGTATCTCATCTTGGAGTCAATAATCACCCTTCAAAATATTCAATTGTGGATGACTGATGTCGAAAAAAATCTAAGACTGTTGACAATGCCTTGTCTGGGAATAATAAATTGAAGAAGCAGTTAAGGAAGATAAAGTCTGAGTATGACTTGAAGGCTGCCGAGCAAAGGGAGAGGCATCAGGAGCGGATGCGGATGATGAAGCTCAAACTCCATGCTAAGATTGATGACTTGAATAAACGGCTGAAGGAGCATGACAAGGCCAAGGATGTAAAAATCAAAGCGGTAGTTGAGAAGTCTCTCTCTAACTTTAAAGTGTCCGATGAGTTTTTTACTATACCATTCAATATTTGGAGAAAAGTGCCAAGACTAGTTGCCACCGAGTGTTCAACATGCGTCAGGACTTGGCTTCTTCTGATGCCCAATTAGCCAAGGTTCTTACCTCCTTTAGCCTAGCGAACCCTAAGAGTATGGAGGCCCTGAACCAGGTCCAGACTGAGGCAGAGGTTCCATCTGCTGCAGTCGAGATCACAATCGCAGATCCTGGCGTGGCTGAAGGAGCAGCTGGTTACCAGAAGGGAAACACTATCAACCTTCCTGATATCGAGCTATTAAAGACAAAGCATACTATAGCAGTATTAATTTTTCTGTTGGACGACCGCTTGTGGTCTTAATACCCTTTTTGTTCTGTAACCTGTCCTCTGAACAATCTGCCCTCAAAACATTAATTTTCCATAATAATTCTTCATTCTTGTTGTTCTAAATAATTTTGGTATCGTCTTGGTTATATGACACGTCTGAATGTTATTACTGATTTTTGTAAGTTCATCATCATCTTAAATGGCAGGAACTTTGAATGGAATGTTTGAATGAATGGAATGTTTGTTGATATTTCTTTGTACCAACTATTATCTTTGAGCTAACTTTTTTACCAATTATTGATGTCTCTTATAACCAATTTATGATGTTCCAATGTGGTATTAACGTGATGTTCAAGGAGTAATCCCCCCTCTCAGTGTAATTGGAAGGATAAATTGGAGCCGAGACTCCTCAATCGTTCTCGTACTGACGGGAGACAGTTATAATTTGATTTACCATGAGAAATGATATTACAAACAACCATACTTAAATAATTTTTACCCTCGCCACTTAACATGATGTTCAAGGAGTAATCCCCCCTTCGGAATTATTAGAAGGATATGTTGGAGCTGAGACTCCCCGGTCGTTCTCGTACTGTCGAGATAGAATTTTAAATTAATTCATCGTGATAAATGATGTTACAAACAACCATAATGAAATTTTTTTTACACTCACTACTTAACGTGATGTTCAAGGAGTAATCGCCCATCTTCGCGTTATTAGAAGGATGTGTTAGATTCAAGGCTCCTCAATCATTCTTGTACCATCGAGAGAGGGTTATAAATTAATTTACCACAGTAAATAATGTTACAATCAACCATACTTAAATGATTTTTCCCCTCATCATTTAACGTGTCGTTCAAGGAGTAATCCCCCTCTCGGTGTTATTGGAAGGATATGTTGGAGTCGAGACACCTCAATCGTTCTTGTGCTGTCGAGAGAGAGTTATAAATTAATTCACCATAATAAACCGCATTACAAACAACCATGCTTAAATGATTTGTACCCTCACTACCTAACGTGATGTTCAAGGAGTAATCCCCCTCTCGGCATTGATAAAAGGATATGTTAGAACCGAGACTCCTCAATCATTCTCGTATTGTCGAGAGAGAGTTATAAATTAATTCACCATAATAAATGATGTTTCAAACAATGATTCTTAAATGCTTTTTACCCTCACCACTTAACGTGATGTTTAAGGAGTGATTTCCCTTCTCGGCATTATTGGAAGGATATGTTGGAGCTGAGACTCCTCAATCATTCTCATACCGCCGAGAGAATTATAAATTAATTCACCATAATAAATGTTGTGACAAACAACCATAATTGAATGATTCTTACCCTCGCCGCTTAACGTGATGTTCAAGGATTAATCCCCCCTCTCGTTGTTATTAGAAGGATATATTGGAGACGAGACTCCTCAATCGTTATCGTACCACTGAGAGAGAGTTATAAATTAATTCACCATAGTAAACGATGTTACAAACAACCAGACTTAAATGATTTTTACCCTCACCACTTAACGTGTTGTTCAAGGAGTAATACCCCCCTCTTAGTGCTATTGAAAGGATATGTTAGATCCAAGACTCCTCAATCGTTCTCGTACCGCTGACAGAGAGCTATAAATTAATTCACCATAATAAATGATGAATTATATTTAGGTGTCGTACGAATCAGACAATGGAAAGGATGGTATAAAAGGAGTGTGAGGCAATAATTGCTATTTTTTCATTTTAGCACTTCATTCATATATAGCTAAACACAACCTTAAAAAATAACATGGAACACAATTTCCTTAATAAAATTAGAGACGATACATTGGACTTCACAATCGCTAGAATTGACAAACTACTAGTAATATCTCTTTAGGTCATCCGCATTTCAGGGATTGGAGAACGGCTCACCTTTAAGATTTTCTAGCCGAAACGTGCCCGGTACGACTTCCTTGGTCACCCTATAGGGTCCGTGCCAATTAGGGTGTAGCTTATTAGGCTTTAGTAACACCCCGTATTTTTTAATAATTATGGATTTAATTATTTCTAGCATTTTTAAATTACACATGTGCAGTAATTTAATTAAAATGAAATATTAAGTATTTAATAAATATTAATTGGGTGAGATTAAGATTAATATATATGTAATAAATTTACTAAGTGTGCTTATAGTAAATAAAATACGGTGAATTGTTAGTACATCATAGTGAGTGAGAACGATGGGATTTTTTACGGTATCTCAACCGGGACTTGTAAGTAGATTATTTTAAGGCTGAGATAGAAAATTAATTTATAGGGACTCGGATGGTCATTTCGAGTGCACGGTTGATCCGAAATGGGTCGAAATAGTCAAAATTCAGTACCTGGGTTCCGGAAGCTTTTTAGACTAGTTAGAATCCATTCAAGGGCACATAGGCCATTTTACATTAGTATGTTAACTTAAATATGGGATTAAGTGTTGAAAAGGAGACTAGGGTTAGGAGGCAGTTGTTATACACAATTAAAACATCCCAGAGGCTTGCGGTGAGATAAGAGAGAGGAAAAAGCTAAGGGGGACCTAAGAGGGAGAAAAGTGAGAGAATTAGAAGATCTTTTGGGGCTATAATCATCAAACATCGAAGGATAATCAGACTCTACGTATTGATTAAGGCAAGTAATTAACTTGCTTGATATTTTACGCATGCAAATTCAGTTCATATCATAGTGGGTGATATATTGTGTTTCAATCTTAAAAGATGTGATTTTGGATGATAAGTACCGTAACCATTGATCAATGCATATTCTGAAGATAAATCCAAACATAAAGATTAAATGTTGAATGAGAAAGTTGAGGAATTTCATAATCTTGAATGAGAATTAAGAAAGTGCATAGTTTTTTAATAAGATGTCAAATCCCATGAGTTTAATTATTGTTAGAGGAATTTGAATGTGAAAATAAGTGTAATCCTGTTTAGAATTGATAAAAACTATAAATTTGGGGTTAGAATGGTGATATATGTGGTATTGTTGATGGGAAGATGATGACTCCCGCCAAAGAAAGAGAGTTATAGCGTCAATATCATTAGAAGCACGTTTGAATGAGTTGAGATTCTCGTTTAAACGAGGTTGGTATTTCATTTGAACGATCCTTGGATTTGGTCATGGAGATAGATCTTTTCGATACGAATGTGTGGCAGCTAGTTTCGTATTTTTCTATTTTTTTTAATTAGTTGTGAATTTTCTACGAAAGGGTGTTCGAGACAGAAATCTGTAGTTAGCAATCAAACCCGGGTATGGATGCACGGGTGTTTTAAGATAAAAATACTCAAGTTATGATTTATGAAATCGGGTTGGAATTCCAAAAAGATTTAGGTTACGGGTCGGTTTGATATAGGCTTACTATCCGTAATAAAATATAATCGTGATATATAAATAAGTAAGTGACTACGTATGAATTTGGGAGTCGGATTTAGACTTGAAGATTATAGGCTAGTGCTACGAGGGACATGTACGATTAGTGGGGTTTATTTTATATATTTATGCGGGTATAGAGACAATATATATATATATATATATATATATATATATATATATATATATATATGTGTGTGTGTGTGTGTGTGTGTGTGTGTGTGTGTGTGTGTGTGTGAAACTAATATCTATGTGTATAATATTTATGTGAAACATACCCCTCTAATGCTATCAGGGGAGGTTGCGCGATGTGGTCACCAGGTCATAGCGCCATGCATGTGACGTTGAGAGGGTTGAAGTTAGAGGTGAGGTAATTTTGGGTATGGTTATGACTCACTATTGAAGAACTATGGCTGCCTCCAATACGTTTGCGATTTTATCGAGTCAGTGTGAGAGTCCGACCATCAGTATCCGGGATGATGTACGTATGCCCTAGATGATGATAGAATTGTAGATAAAGGCATCCAATGAGTAGTACTCGGGGAAGGCATCTAATGAGTTATTACTTGGGGGATGGCATCCAATGAGTTACTACTTGAGGGATGATGACTATACGCGACATATGTGTATTTGTTGCAGTATATCTTTACGTATATAATGGTATGGTTAATTATATACGGGCTTAACACATTAAGAGTGAACATATGTCTGTATGTTATAGTATCTCATTACATATATAATAGTGTAGCTAATTGCATACGGTCTTAATACATTAAGTGTGGATGTTTATAAATAACTATAGTGAAGTTATAAGAATGATAAAGATGGAATGATTAATTAAGATAATGAGAGCAATAGATAACAAATGAACTATAAACAATACTCAGGGTAAAATGGTGTATTAGTGAGATTTGCAGTAGGACTAGTTAGGCGGGGTAGTGTAACTAGGCAGGTTAAGACGTATGCGCTAGGTGTGCACAATAGTTAAGAGGTGAGGGGTAATCTCATGAGAGTGCGATACCGGCCTAAATATGGAAATTTTTATTACATATTTATTTACTGCATCTTAATTACGTGCAACTATTTTTCAAAGGTTTTGGGCTCTGATCCGTATCAAATCTTATTTTTAATAACTTTTAGGTGTCCAACCATAGGGATGCCATATATGAATATTCTTTCTAGGGACACAAAGTTACAGATGATGTGGAGGCTTGCAAGTTGATGAGTAGCCACTTCACTTATTGCATTCTAGATCAGGTGCTCCATTCCGGTATTTGTTGGGCGTGTTGCCTTTTTTCATTTAAACTTATGTATTTGAAAGTATTTTAGTCAGATTGATTGGATGTATTGGATTTTTACCCGATGGTTTATTCGAGAACCTTCTCTATTTATATTTCATTTACACTTTACATAGTGATTTCATTTATATTGATTACTGTATATGGGATTATTGTGGTTTGGTTAATATTATTGTATGTTAGTGAAAGATAAAATTTGGCACCGACTTATTTAATTAATAGGTGGTTAGTAATTTAAAATGTTTTCAAAAATGATGCTAAGAATGAACCATATGAGACTCCTATTTTATTTTATTAAATGACTTATCACCCATGATTGAAATAAGCGAGGTGTCACTACTTTTTCCAAACTCTCTTCAAGACGAGATCTCCAATGACTATAGGTCGAGGCTTCACCCTCTTTTTGTTGAATTTGACTTCTCTCTGCTGATACATTGATTGCTTTACTACGACGTCTTCCCTTATTTCTTTGATGAAATCCAAATATAACCTTCTTTCTTCAAAATTGGCCTCTGGATCATATATCTAAACTCTGTGGCTTAGGAGTCCAAGTTTTATTGGGATTACTGCCTCAGATCCGTAGGCAAGCATGCGTGTCCTCTCTCCCGTCGGGGTTCTCTCTATAATCCTATAGACCCATAAAACTCCATACAGTTCGTCTACCCACTTTCACTTCGCATCCTCGAGGTTTTTTTTTATTCCGTCCAAAATTGTTTAGTTTATTACCTCAGTTTGGCCATCAGATTGAGGTCAGCCGGGTGAGGAGTATAATTATTGGATGTCGACCCTCATACAATATGCTTCTAGAGACTTATTCTTAAACTGTTTGTATTTATTTGATATCATGGTGTTAGAGAAGCCGTATCGATAAATGATATTTTTCCATATAACTTTGAACGTCTTCACTTCAATGATAGTTATCAGTGCTTCAACCTCCACCCATTTAGAAAAATAGTTAATTACTACAGTCAAGTACCTGTAATTCCCTATTGCCTTGGGAAGAGGGCTAACAAAGTCTATTCCCCAAACTGCGAATGACCACAGGGTCATTATAGATGAGTGCTATTGATAGGGATAATGAGGGATGCTCATAAAATGCTGACACTTGTCATATTTTTTCACACACTCCGTTGAGTCTAAGAAAGTGTTATCCATAAATACCCCTTTGTGATGATTCTCTTAGCAATGGATTGACCTCCCACATGACTTGTGCAAGACCCTTCGTGCACATCTCAGAGAACATACTCAATCTCTGAAGGATGTACACATCGAAGCAATGGGAGCATGAAGCCTCTCTTATAAAAATGTCACCTATGATGGTAAACTTGGTTTCCCGGTACCTAATCTTTTTCCTCTCAGCCTTTTATTCTGATAACTTTATACCCCTAATATACTCAATTATAGGGTCCATCAAGGACTCCCCCAAATTCATGGTGAGACATAAATTGAAGCTGCCTACTTCCTCTTCGATGTTCGGCTTCAGTAATATTTTGATAGGCACAGAACGCCTAATCTTCATTCGGATTATCGACGTGAGTCTCGCTAATGCGTCAACTCTGTTGTTTTCCATTTTTGGAATCCTCCTTACTTTAACTTCATCAAAACTTGCCAATATTTTCCTCACTCTAGCTAAGTATGTGCCCATCTTTTCATCTTTTGCCTTGCATATTCCCAGTACCTGATTGACGATTAATTGAGAGTCACTGTGAGTTATCATTTGACCAACTTTAATTACCTTAGCTAAGGAGAGGCATGCCAGCAGGGCCTCGTACTCAAATTCATTATTTGATGCTTTGAAACTGAACCGCAAAGCGTATTCAATGTATGTTCCATATAGAAATGATAATATCAATCTTGCCCCACTGTGCCTTTCACAAGACGACCCGTCAACGAAAAAACTCCAGATTGGTCCTCCTTTAGCAAAATAACCCTCATCCAATATTCCTTTCTTGATCAAGAAATCTTTATTGGTCGTTTTTTTTCATATAGGCCTATTCTTTCTCGACCATTACTTTTTTTGAACTATCGGTGGTGCCTCAACCTCTATCTCGACTTCGGGGTCATTTTATGAGGTCTAGGTAAATTCAATGATATAATCTGCTAGTGCTTGCCCTTTAATTGAGCTCCTCGACTGGTAATTCATGTCAAACTCACCTACTACCACTGAACAATCCATTAACCTACCCTATTTCTCAAGTTTGTGAATGACTTACCTCAGAGGAGTGTCGATTAGCACCACCGTCGTGTGTGATTGAAAATAGGGCTTCGTTTTTCTAGAGGCATGTATTAAGGCATAAGCAAACTTTTCCATCTTTGGATAGTTCAGATTTTCCCCTTACAAGGCTTGGATATTAAAGTACACATGTTTCTAGACTCCATCATCATCTCGGACTATGTCTACGTTGATGGTCGACTTCGAGACAGCCATGTATAGGAATAATTTATCTCCTTGCACCAGCCAAGAGAGTAGCATTAGGGAGCCGAGGTAAGTCTTTAGTTCTTGAAATGACCATTCACAATGTGATCTTGAAACGAATTTAAATAGTATGCCCTCTTACTAGTTCATTCGATGAAAGATCTAATGAGGCTTCAAACAAAAATCCAATTTCATTCGAACGAAATTCCAATCTCGTTTGAATAAGGAAAAAAAATAAAACTTAAAAAGTCCTGGCTTTATTTTTTTATAAAAATATCATCCCAAATAAAATTATGAATAATTTTAAAATCCTAAAAGCTTTACCTTTTTAAGATGTAGGGAAGTCTTTAATCTTGGAGATGTTGGAGTTCGGTTCATCGTGTCGGCACTTGTCGGTTTGTAACGGGATACGCTAAATATGCCAAAGTGCAAACAAATACAAATAAAAATCCAAAGCTAAAATATTTTCCCTTACATATATTATAATTCTCATCTTTACACCGTATTGTCTAGTTCAAAAGTTAATGATTTATAAAATTGATCAAATGTCTATGGATTTGACTCATACTTGAATAAGCTTTGTGATAATTTATAATTTGACAACACCTAACCGTCATCACTTGAATGTTGATGACCTCGGTATCGAATGGGAACCTGACTTTCATGTGAAGTGATGAGGTAATGACCCTATGGGGTATATTCAGGCCCTCCTGAGTAAGAGAATTAAATTGGTCGAACATCGAGTATCACATTTGATAAGCCTTATTATGTGAGTGAAAGTGATGTTCCCGAGAACCTATCGGTGAGTGTTATCATCGGTCTAGATGACCGTGAAAGAGGGTGTAAATTATGAAGTTGTGTATCCCAAATCGGTAGCAGGGCAAAGGAAGCATATGTTGATGGTAGAACCATTGTCCACTTGTACCAAGGGTACAATATGTTTGCAGGCCTCAGTAGTAATGTGTAACTCAAACCGGTGGTTGCAACCCTACATGGGATGGTCCTCATCAAAGAAGCTGATATGTTGTTCCATGGTGATGCAACTGATGGTGGATGATATTTTAACTAGGGTTTGATCCGTGGGCATAGAAACTTAGGATAATAGATGGATGAGTGCAACTTGATTCTCCCATGATGTAGCTAGAAACTCCCACATGGTGATGTTAGTTGAGGGTTGCCAGAGTTATTCTTTTATCTTACTCTTCTCCCAATGAGGAGGTATATTGGTTATGGTGGGGAACCTCCCACTTTGTTAGTAGGGTTCGGGGAGCAAAGTGTGGACATGACCCTTGTAAGGAAGTTGACCTCTTTATCCTGGGTGAGTATGGATTTTTCGCAGGTTTCTTATTCAGTTTTCTCTAGGTATACTAGGAGATCATTCAAGAATGTGGTTTCAATAGTAGGCGATGTTGACTTTGGAGCCAAGACTTCCATCCAATCCAATATAGGGGTTTGCTTCAGGCTTTGGGGAGCCTCTTTCTGGGTGTTCGAGAGGGCTTGGTAGATGGAGTTATCTATCCATCTTACATCTAAGTCTGAGTTTAGAGGAGGGGTGGAGATTATAATAGTGTTCAGGACTTGGTCATTTGTTTTGTTTGGTGCCTTTGGTGAGGGATCTGTGGATGTTGAGGATCCCGACCAGATGTCATCATTCGAGGCAGTTTCTTAATATTCTTCGTCATTAGAAGGAGTTTCGTTCAAGATAGTTTCTTGGTGATGCCAATCTTAAGAAGGGGATTTGGTTCTCTTGTATCCATTTCTTTCACCATGTTGGCGAATTCGCAGAAGATGTCCTTATAGGAATGTCGATACTCGATATATTTCGACCCCCGGGGCGAGATTTCATAGATAAATTTGGTGAGAGTTAGTGCAAATATCATGTTGTTCGGACTATCAAATTTTCCCTGAGCATGGTCATGGGGAGTGGGGTGGACTAGTTCCATTTCGACTGCGTAGGAGTACCTTTATGAGGGGGACCTTTTGGTAGGGGATGACCTCGGTGGGTCATCTCATCTTACAGTTCAATAATACCAACTTTGTGGACTACGTCTAGGTAGGCGCTCCCTTAACCTTGTTATGTGTCGGTGTAATGGTGGGACTATGGAGATATTTATAAGAAGAAGAGGTCATAAGCCAATTGTGAGATAAGGAAGTATAGTTCACTGTTGGGATCGATAGGGTCTTCCTTGGGTGGAGGGATCACACGATTTTTATCTACTGTCATGAAGTTAAATATAGTATCTTGTATTTCTCTGGGTAAATCTTCCCATCTAGTAGATCATATGCTCTGATAAATATCGATATTGGGATGCTGGAGTTCTCCTTTATTGTTGAAGAACTCGGTCGGTGGCCTTCCGTATTAGAGGTTGGGTTGTAGACTATCTGTAACGTGACCTCACTTATTCATACAGCAAATCCAGTGTTCGTGTTGCACGAGTTTATTCGGTTCCTCTATAGTGGTTTTGTACTTGATCCAGAATTTACGTCCTCGAATGTTAAGGGATTTAAAGGATGAGGATCCTTATTCATGAAGCCCAAGACCTTTTCTTAGGGATTAATCACATTGTGTCATCATTTTCCATATCCAAAGGTTGAGGATGAATTTGTCTCTAAAACCTAGGGTTGTGCTCCCTTTGGTGATGAGGAGATAGTCGAAACAATTGGTAATCCATTGTTCACGTAAGTCGGTATAGTATACATGGTTAGCAATGGATGCTGGGGATCTCGAGGGATGTTCTAGTTAGCCAAAGGCGGTGTTTATTGCGGATGACAAAAGTATTGATTTCGGGCCTATCATCCGCAAAGATTCAACGTCACTCCCAGTATTTTTTCGCATCATGTGGATGGTGCCCAAGGGGTAGACTTGTGCCTTGGGTTCTTGGGTGGAGTCTCAGGTGAGTACTCCATGTTATAGGTCGTATTATGAATTAAATACGACCTGCGCGACGATAATTTTTTAATTTTCACAGAGTCGGTTCCACCTTTCCTTCGAGAGGCTCGGGTGGGGTGGATATTCTCTAAGTCCTGGATTGTTCCCGAGTTTGTCTTCCCAAATGACATATTTTTGGATGAAGTGGGATATCAACCTTTTTTCTTCATCGTATAACAACTAATAACGAGCTCGATATCTCCAGGTAACATGATCATTGGCCCATAGCTATAGGTCTTTCTCACACATCTGTACTGGGGGACTCGGATATCGAGGTGGACGAATCATATGCTCTCTTATCTTAAGGATGGAAGTTGTTGCTTTCGCTATTTTTCAGATAGTGAACTAAGGGTGAGATGTGACTGAGGGACAAGTGGGTACTATTATTGGTTTCTGAACCTGAGAGGGCGAATAGGTGAACCTCGGGGGTAGGTCATTAGCACCCAATGTATTTAATAGGCGTCGTAAAGGTGATGTGCTTCATTTTTTAGAGGGCTTTATTGAACATTTCTTCTCATTCATCCGGGTGATCGGTCTCAGTTGAGGATGGAAGAGAGTCTCAAATCTTTCGAGAGCATAAATTATATGAGTAGGAGGAGGTTCAAGGTGGAATGGTTAGTTTATAGGAATTGTATGGTCGTGATGAAAAAGATTATATGGTTTACGGTGGCCTTGGTTTCGGTGATGATTTTTATGGAGGACAATGGTCTGCCCAAAGGGGTAGCTATTTAGAAGGTACATGCATCCTCATCATGGGTTTGCAATGGTTGGGAATTATGAGGGTTGAGGGGTCTGTGTTTAGGATATGAGCATTTAAAAAGGTATCGGTATCGAGATAATATAGTAACGAGTTATTAGTGGCATTGGGTTTTGGATGGATGAGGATCCTAGCATCGATGAGGTCCTGAATGGTGTACCTTAAGCCCAAATTATTGTTTGTGAAATGAACAGGTCCTTTGTGAAATTTGTAATGTCAGTCGGATTTTTAATTTTTATCCGTGGTGGTCGACGGCAGCCTGGGGTTGAGAGGTTTGAGGTAACCATCTAACTTTAAAGTGGCAAAGACCCGACTGAGGGGATCTTACAAGTCAGTAAAATGTCTTATTCGAACATGAAACCCTTTAAGGAGAGGCATATATAGCTTGGTAGTTCTGAGTTGGGGGCCCTAGTTAGAAGGGTGCAGTAGTGGATACCATGGCTAGGGTAGTGTTGGGAACTAGGCTTGGTCATGGCGATAGACTGACTATAAGGGTATTGATATGCTACACAGAGGCCCCAAGCGAGTTCCTACGGGGAAAGAACTGATGGTTGTCTCGACGAGGCTTTTTGTAGCCCTAGAAGCTTTGGCGGCCAAACTCTCCTTGATATTACACTCTATATGGATGAGGACTTTGAAATTTGGGATCTATGTGAGCCCAAGCTAGCTTTGCACTTCCTTGAAAAGGTTTTTGATCATAATATCTATATGGTCATTATCTCGGGGACGATTGAACATATGATTGACTTTCTATGTCTCGCGAGTGACGAAGAGGTCGATTGCCTCTCTTTCTTCTTATTTTAAATTTTCTAGATCCTTACGAGTGATGCCAAGTTTTTTATTTTATTCTTACTGCTTAGGTAAAGAATAATATACATCGTATCATGTTTTAGTGGTCCCTTCGTGCTTCAGGCCCATATATGAGGTGAGAGATCCTTTGGATAGCGTAGAGGAGAATATCCTTTCCAACACTCTTAGGTCGGCATTCCACTCCTGCATCTGAAAGTGGTAATTAGATAAGTGAGAAAACTAGGAGTGCATCCCTTTGTAGGCTTTAAAGACTTGTATTTTGAACTTACTCGGTAATAAGCTTCCAAATAAAGAGCTATTTTTTATGTTGGTGAGCTCGTTAGAGGTTTGTATCTTATTGATGGCCTCTTGAAATAAACACGGTTCATATTGGACATGCATTATCTCCTAGTTCGGCTATGGGGGAGAGCCATCTTTGACTAGTGGAGGGTCCACAGATTCAGCCCACGGGGAACCTTAGAAGGAGGCTTTGCGTACTCGAGGTATTGGTGGTAAGGTTCAAAATAACCATGCGGAGTGAAGGGTACTTGGAAGTGGGGACGCCGACATTGGCAGGGGGATAAGGCCAAAATTGGAAATGGAGCAGGTGGATCCTGAGGGTTTTTTGGCATTTCCTTGGCAAACACTCCAGGCGGTGTACTAAAATTAAGTATTGGGGGATGAAGTATGTTCTCTCCCTTTACAGTATAGGTTCCTGGCATTCGGGCTTGGATTTGGCTCAGTACCCTGATGTCTGACTTCACGGTGTTTAAGGAAGTGGCAATGTTTATAGGTTGCCTCAGGATCTTATCCATTTTCGATGGAACTTGGTCTTCTTCAGTAGATACGAAGCGCATGATAGTGCAGACTTGACAATTATGGGTTAAGAGTTCACTCATAAAAACTAAACGAGCACACGAAATGCGTACTCGTGTTTTCGGGGTAAGAACTTAGTGGGATTTCTCTATAACTGCAGAAAAAGTCTAGACACTTTCATTCAGGTTTTTACAGACAGAAGAAATGATAGAAGGATAATACATAGGGGGAGAAGGACTCATATATGTATGATTTTTTCGAGGCAATTATTTTATCTGTACTTAATCGTGTGTGGGTGGTAATTTATTTTTTTATGTATGGGGGTTTGATAGTATCTTTTGAGGGGAAGAACTGAATAGAGTTTCATTGGATTCGGATAAATAGGGGTGAGCTCTCATTTTTTTAGAATGAGCAGCAAGGAAAAAATAGACTACGGGCTATTATTTACTAATGCAAGTAGAGGAATCCAATGTATAGCAAATCTATTTTGGCAATAACTTGCGGGTTTATTCTATTTATCTTCATCGAAAGAGGGGAAGACATTCAACTTGGAATCTGAGGGGGTTTGGACCAGTCTCTGACCGTCTGATAACTTTTGAGAAATTTTTCTATAGAGATTTTCCTATAAGTATCTTATTCTTTTTGTGTAATAGGTGTGTTTCTAGAGATTTTTCTATATGCAAATGGGAGATATGACTCAGTTACCAGAGGATCACTTTTCATGGCCATGGATCAAAATAGGTCGAGTTGCTTGGACAGAGCAACCTTTAAGGTACGTGTGACACCACTTTACCCTAGTATTGAATAACTAGTAAAGACTATTCAATATACCCCAGTACTAAACAAACATCAAACGCTCCCTGTTGATACCAAATTTAGTCTGCTGATGTGGCTCAGTTAAGTGGAGACACGTGTCAATCTACATGGCACTAACAAACATTTCTGAACAACACCTTGACTTCGAGGAACTTAACTTTCCAGACCAACTATTATACTCCGAGCAGTAGGTGCTCTCCGAGGAACTAAACTGTACCGAGCAACTCATGGATACCGAGATACTTAGGCGGTCCGAGCTGCACCTCGATCAGAGCATTTATTACCAGACAATTAAGAGGATTAAATGCGCATTAAATGTTGATTATTATCATACAAATGTATACGCCTATCGAACAGCTATGTATTACCCTTTCACATGTACAGCCTCAGGGCTATAAATACATTGTATCATCCTCATTGTAAGGGGACTCAGAATTTCTTGATAAAACTATTATCGAGAATTCTACAAACAGTCATCAATAACATAAACAGTGGACGTAGGCCATTCCTCCAAGGCTGAACCACTTTAAAAATCTTTTATCTTGTTTATTTTTTATCCGTGATTGATAAATTAGAGATAATCTAATTTTTTACATCAACAGATTGGCGCCGTCTGTGGGAAACGACTGTAATTATCGATTTTCACCAAAATAATTTATCACTAATGGCTGATAATACTGAATCCAGCAATCGAAATGCTGGAAATCCCCCGAATCCAACCGCTCCTCCAAATGTCCAAGGTCTTGCTGGAATTATGGCTAATTTGGCTCAAGGCCAGACGACCATGCAAGAGACTATGCGATAACTCATGCTAACTATCCAGGGTGGAGCACCAACCCATTCAGGACAAAGAAGTGTTCAAAGAAATACCTGTTTGCTTTCTTCACATATTAGGCAGAGCGATTCATATCGTATTGAGAGATCTGATGATTTTTCTTATCAACCAGGTCGAACTTCGTCAGTACGAGCCACAAATACTGAGCAACACATCACTCTCTCTCCAGAAAGGACTAGTGCCTTGGAGAGATTAAGTAGAGTTTCTCCTTTCGATCGATTGGGACCTAGGAATAATAAAAGTCCTCCTAAGGCTGTGTTGAGAAACTTTCGACGACCATCTGATCTAAGAGAGGGCTCTGCCCAATCACAACCAGCTGCTCGTCATGATAGATCCCAGGAAGCGACTTCAACACGATCAATTGCTCGAACCAAGAGGCCCGAGGAAGGTAACGATGCATGGAAAGGCTCTATTCAAAGGTTGGAGGATAGACTAGGGGAAATGTCTAAGGCCAAGAATCCTCTACAAAAAAATTTTATCCAAGGGACACCTTTTATAAAGGCAATTGTGGATTTTCCCACACCGTCGAAGTTCAAAGCACCTGTTGTGACCCCTAAATATGATGGAAAAACTGACCCTGTCCTTCATATAGAACAATACCAAGCTACCGCCGACATCTATGCAGTGCCAGACGAGATGAGGTGTAGGGCATTTTCGGGAACTCTTACCGGATCTGCACAAATATGGTACAATAATCTTCCTCGGGGGAAGATTTTAACTTTCTTTCAACTGGCTGAGCTCTTCATTGGAAATTTCTGCTTTGGAGCAAAACCAGTTAAACGAGTAGCACATTTACTAAGGGTTAGACAAAAGGCAGGTGAGAGCACCAGGTATTACATAACTCGTTTCAATAACGAGAAGCTCGAAGTTATTGATTACGAGGAAAAGACAGCGATTACTGCTTTGATGAGTGGGCTGCTGCCTAACAAGTTGTACTACACTTTGGCCAAAGATCCACCCAGAACCATGTCAGAAATAATGGCAAAAGCGGCCAAGATTATTAATATCGAGGAGGCTATGGCTACGAAGAAGAATATGGATACCAAAGAGACAAAGGTGGAGGCTGATAAGACTAAAAAGAAAGAACATAAGAACAATGGTGGTGACAAGCAGTCAAAAACAAAACCGTCATGGGAGGTATTGAAGAAATTTGAAAACTATACTCCTTTGAAGGTAGACATCAACCACGTTCTAGAAGAAATCAAGAACAGCGAGGAATTAAACTGGCCTGAAAAAATGAAGTCAGATCCTGACAAGAGGAATAAGGCCAAATATTGCGAGTTCCATAAAGACCATGGTCACACGACTAAAAATTGCATAGCTCTCCAGAATGAAATCGAAGCACTCATCAGACGAGGAAAACTAACCAAGTATGTTGATCGAAGAAATGAAAGAAAAAGCAACGACCGAGCAAGACAGAGGTTTAGATCTCCTCGTCGAGCAGAAGAAAATAAGAAAAGAGATCATGAAGGTGATCCATAGGACGACCCCGATCTTCCCAAGAGACCAAGACAGCCAGAACGTGAGGTATTTTCAATTCATTTTGGATCATTTGATTGTAACATTATTACAGGTGGAGATGCAGGAGGTGGGGACCTTACTGCGGAAAGAAAAGCTTACCTCAATGAGGCTCAAGCTTGTTCATACATTCAACGAATAAATCTAGCTGAGGATGATCTCCCGAGAAAGGTGAACAAAGAAAAATTGGTCATCGGTTTCTCCAAGAACGACCTCGCAGGTGTACTATATCCTCTTGATGATCCACTAGTGATCAAAATGAGGATGAAAGAGGTAATAATCTCAAGAGTACTGGTGGATAATGGTAGCTCGGCGGATATCATGTTCTACTCATGCTTCGATAGTTTAAATCTAAAGTTGTTTCAGTTGGAACCTTATCACAGGCCCCTCCTCGGGTTTGCTGGCGAGAAAGTCTTTTCGCTTGGGACGATCAAGTTGGATATGTTCATCGGAACATGGCCAGCTTGTCGAACAGAACGAGTACGCTTCTTTGTGATGGATAAGAATATTCAGTCAGCTTACAATATCATCATGGGAAGGGTAGGATTGAAGAAGTTCTAAGCAGTACCATCTACTGTACATCAATGCCTGAAATTTCCAACTAATTTTCGAGTGGGAGTTGTGAAGGGTGACCAAAAAGTTGCTCGGGAATGTTATTACTCATCAGCCGAGCAAGAAGAACTGAAGGAATCTAGGAAAAAGACTACGACCTACCAAGTGGATGAAGGTGCAGAGATTGAAACATTGGATCCTAGAGACGAATCGCAGCTCGTGAAAGGTCAAGTGGTGGAAGCTACTGAAAATATCATTGTTAACGCAAAAATTCTCCATCTACGAGGACCAATCAGAAAAGGACACATGTCATCCTACGTGGAAATATTCGACACCCTAGGAGAGTTGGTCGGCATCCGAGGAGAGTTGGTCGGCACCCGAGGAGTATTAGTCGTCACCCGAGGAGTATTAGTCGGCACCCGAGGAGAGTTGGTCAGTACCCGAGGAAAATTAGTTGGCACCCGAGGAGTATTAGTCGACACCCGAGGAGAGTTGGTCGGCACCCGAGGAGAGTTAGTCGGCACCCGAGGAGAGTTGGTCGGCATACCAACCAGGAAGATCAAAGGATAACTATGCATTTAATGTGCATTAATGAAGATGGCAGCGCATTTAATGAGCCTTAATGTACATTTATACTGTATTAATAGATGACAACACATAGCATACCAAGCAGTTCAACAATTAGATTCGTTGAATGTAGACATAAATGTCTACATACAATGAATCTCTTTATCTCCCATCACTATAAATACATGTATCCCCTTAGCCAAAAGGGAAGAGATCCAGGAGATTCGGAGAGAGATCCAAGAGAACCTAGAAACCCCATACACAAGATACACATCCTTTCTCTCTCAACACCCTATGGTGCTATTGTAAACACCTGCGAATAAAATAACAGTGGACGTATGCTTTATTCATAGCCGAACCACTTTAAAAATCTTTGTCTCTTATGTGCTTGATTGGATTGCTTTCATCTATTTATCTGTGATCATAAAAATGGGATTCGTTCTAGTTTTTTACATCAACAGATGGGAACCGTCTGTGGGAACGTGTTACAAGCGTTGTTCTCCATCAAAAACTAAGTTTTTATTTTCTCTACGTATAATAAATTATACATACATCTTTTGATTCAATCTTGATTTTTATGTTTATATACATATATTAATTGTCCAATTTTTGCCTGCAGAATATTGCATATCATGATTTTAAAATCATAACTGTTAGATTAATTCTTATTTAGAAATCTGAAAAATAGTGGATTTCATAAATCATAACTTTTTTCTTAATTCTCAAGTTTTAATTTTATATCATGGGATAAATATTTTAAATGATTACATATACCAATATATACGACGATGATAAGATTTGATAATTTTCATTGATAATTTTCATTATAAATTTTGTAAGATCTTTGATGTCTATTCAAATTCCCATCATATTTTTAATCAAAGAATGGGAAAAGGTTAAAGACAATAAAAAGTTTTCTCATGGAAATCATGACCCAGATCTATTTTCTCTCACTTCAAGTTTGAGTTTCTTTGCATTCATTTTTATGAACTATATACTTAATTTGGTTCATCTTTCATTTATGTCAATAAAGTCTCATTGACTGATTTTTGATATAAATTTGGTAATAACTTCGATCATTCACCATATTTTTATCTCTCCAAATAGGGAATAGGAAGGGATCAATATAAAAAATAATTTCTAGTCACCTGAAAAATCATTACCCACCTCTTGTAAAAGATGATCAGTAAAACAATCATGACCATATCAAGACTCTGGGAACAAATTTGATATGTTGGCCCCTCGTTCATCACATCACAGGGTTTCTTTGTCGAAATCACACGATCTAGTGGATTAGATAATTATTCATTTAATTAACATTCCTAATGCTTAAATTTTACATCGAATGTTATTTTTTTGATCAAAGGATTCGAGATATTCTGGTCAGCCATCTATATTGTTGGTCGGCATCATCTTGGGCCATCTTTTATTAAAGGGAAGCTTAACCAGACCATTTTTGTTTGTCGGAGATAAGGTGTGAAGATCCATCAGCAACGTTGAAATAATTTTATCCAACTACGAGGTATCTTATTATTGGTCGGAGCCCCATATTGTAGCTCGGTGGAACCAATTGCAGGTCGACGATCATCTACATCTTGATCGGCGACATCTCAGTCTTGTTCGGAGGGTTCAATTTACTGGTCGGCAACTATCCAACCATCCACTTTTTGGTCGGTGACATCTAATGTTGTTCGGTGCTGTCAATGCACCATTTTTATTGATCGGCGAAATTGCTCAGCTGGTCGGGGACCATTTGCTTCTTGGTCAGCACTATATATTCTATAACTTGATATATCCTTAAATGTTGGTCGGTAACATCCATGCCGTTTGTCGGCAGCAGTAGAATCTTGGGGTATTAAAAAATGCGAAGCACCCCAGATATTTCGTTAAACACGAGTTCAGCTCGGGGACAAACAGGGGGCTTAAGTCTTTTTTAACTTGTGATCACCCCAAAAATAATTTTAAAACGAAGTGATAAATAATTTTCAAACAACAACTTATACCTGATTAGTTGTTGGAGATTAAATAACTTTACAAAAAACTCTACGACTTATTTATGATGCATATCTGATAAAATTTTGTCCACTTACACGCATTTGGCACAAAAATATTATTTCATATTTTGAAATTTTTATTATTTTATGCTGATTGTTTGGCTGAATAATTATTCTCATGATAATAATTATTTTCTCTAGTCTCGACAGGTTCTCGGGAAGCTTATTAAAATTTCATAGGGACGAGATTCAATCCCGATGAAAGCTCTCATAAACCTCTAGAAAGTAGTATTGCTCGACATCAGGCAATTTTGCCTCGACATATCAGCCAACATATATTATTTCATTTTTTGAAATTAATATTTTTATTTCTCAAACATATACGTATCATATATTTATTGAATGATTAAATTATTCTCACGACTAATCAATTCAGCCTACACAAATGGTAGAGCAAGATATTAATTTTTACAGGTACAAGATTCAACTCCGACGAATGCTCGGAAATAATCTTACTCTTCTGGAAAAATATTATCATAGCTCGGCAGTATGAAATTTCACCTCAGCGAGGAACTATTGATTTTATTATTGCTATGGTATCTGCTCCAGCACAAATGATTATATATATCCATTGGGATTCATATTCTATATTCATTTCAACATGGAGCTCGGCGAGATACTCATTATATATTCAGCTCCGAGGAAAAGCTACAACAGTTATTATATTTCACCCCCAACGGATAGTTGGTCGGGGCAATTCTTATTTATATTCAGGCCCAGATTTCGGCTCAAGCACAAATTATTTTATATATCCCTTGGGATTCATATTCTATATTCATCTCAACATGGAACTCGGCGAGATACTTATTATCATATTCAGCTCTGAGGAGAACTATAACATTTATTATATGTCACTCCCAACGGATAGTTGGTCGCAGTAATTCTTATTTATATGCAGGCCCGGCAAAGTTCTCGGCCATATTCTTATGTTCTGGAAAATATTATTCTTATTCGGCATTATGCAATTGTGCCTCGATAAGATACTTATTCAGCTTTAAGGAGAATTACAATATTCGTTGTATTTCACCCCCAATGGATAGTTGGTCGGATAATTCTTATTTATATTCAGGCCTGACAACGTTCTCGGCTATATTCTTATGTTCTGGAAGATCTTATTCTTGTTTGGCATTATATAATTCTACCTCGACAGATCAACGAGGCACTTTATTATTATTCTTTATATCTATTTGGATGCATATTCTATTCTTATTTCAGCATGGAGCTCGACAAATATTTATAATCATATATTCAGCTCCAAGGAGGTCTCCAGCATATATTATTCCCAACAATCTGTTGGTCAGCTCCAAGGATGTCTCCAGCATTTATTATATTTTATTCCCAACAATCTGTTGGTCAGCACCGAAGAGGTCTCAATCATTTATTATATTTTATTCCCAACAATCTGTTGGTCAGCGCCGAGGAGGTCTCTAGCATTTATTATATCTTATTCCCAACAATCTGTTGGTCAGCTCCAAGGATGTCTCCAGCATATATTATCTTATTCCCAACAATCTGTTGGTCAGCTCCAAGGATGTCTCCAGCATTTATTATATCTTATTCCCAACAATCCGTTGGTAAGCTCCGAGGAAGTCTCTATCATTTATTATCAAACTTGTATTCCTCCGGGAAGTAAAGCTACTCGTATTCCTCCGGGAAGTAAAACTTGTATTCCTCCGGTAAGTAAAGCTACTTGTATTCCTCCGGGAAGTAAAGCTACTTGTATTCCTCCGGGAAGTAAAGCTACTTGTATTCCTCCAGGAAGTAAAACTTGTATTCCTTCGGGAAGTAAAGCTACTTGTATTCCTCCAGGAAGTAAAACTTGTATTCCTCCGGGAAGTAAAACTTGTATTCCTCCGGGAAGTAAAACTATATATTCCTAAAAATGCCAACTTATGTTGGTTAGGAAGTAAATCTATTCCCAAAAATGTCAACTCAGGTTGGTCGAAAATAAGAAGCTGTCAACTACAGTTGGTCGGAAACAAAGTATGAGTATGTGAAAGCGATCAAGCAAAAAGCATTCAAAGTTCACATTCCACACTTGGGGGCTTCTATTACAGATACATTTGTTCATTCGGTGGCACATTCTTATAACATCATGCAGTCGAGCATCAGATTCAACTCCACAAACTCACACGGTCGGGGCCTCGACCAATCATCATTCAGGAGTTATTTTTTCTTGCTCAGGAATTATTTTTGATATTGAAGTTCAGGAGGCATATTGAAGTTCAAGAGGCATTCAAAAGTTCAGGAGGCATATTCAGGAGTTATTATGCACATACTATTGAAGTTCAGAAGTCAAATTCAGCATCTACAACACTGAGATCTTTACTACTACTGCCCGACCAACATTGAAGAAGAAGTTATATGAAAATGTTTCAAAGTCCACCACTAGCTTGGTACTAATCAGATTGAAGAGTTAGGTTCAAAAGCTAGTATGTTACTCGACAAAGTATTCAGAGGATCATAAATCAGAAGAATCAAGCACGTGAAGTTAGCACTCAGTTGCTCGGCACAGGAGGCAGTTGGTCAGCCAACAAACCAATCAGCATACTTGAAGATTATGACAAGCTACAAGCTGCATACTATGGCATGGCTGCATCCAAATTCCCAGGGGTGATACATAGCACACGGAGTTCCTCAAAAGAAAGATTAGCAACCATCGATCAGCCTGCATCATATGTCGTCCAGGAGATAATGCACTTTATGTTGAACAAATCAAGAAGGTAGATCAAGAATTTCACGAGCACCGAGCAACACTGCAGAATAAATACTCCATCCTTTCAAGTAAACCATCAAGCATGGAGCATTGGGGGCTTCTGTTAACGCAAAAATTCTCCATCTATGAGGACCAATCAGAAAAGGACACATGTCATCCTACGTGGCAATATTCGACACCCGAGGAGAGTTCGTCGGCATCCGAGGAGAGTTGGTCGGCACCCGAGGAGTATTAGTCGGCACCCGAGGAGAGTTGGTCAGTACCCGAGGAAAATTAGTTGGCACCCGAGGAGTATTAGTCGGCACCCGAGGAGAGTTGGTCGGCACCCGAGGAGAGTTAGTCGGCACCCGAGGAGAGTTGGTCGGCATACCATCCAGGAAGATCAAAGGATAAATATGCATTTAATGTGCATTAATGAAGATGGCAGCGCATTTAATGAGCCTTAATGTACATTTATACTGTATTAATAGATGACAACACATAGCATACCAAGCAATTCAACAATTAGATTCATTGAATGTAGACATAAATGTCTACATACAATGAATCTCTTTATCTCCCATCACTATAAATACATGTATCCCCTTAGCCAAAAGGGAAGAAATCCAGGAGATCCGGAGAGAGATCCAAGAGAACCTAGAAACCCCATACACAAGATACACATCCTTTCTCTCTCTACACCCTATGGTGCTATTGTAAACCCCTGGGAATAAAATAAAAGTGGACGTAGGCTTTATTCATAGCCGAACCACTTTAAAAATCTTTATCTCTTATGTGCTTGATTGGATTGTTTTCATCTATTTATCTGTGATCATAAAAATGGGATTCGGTCCAGTTTTTTGCATCAACAATCATTTTGGACGACGAGCACCCGAAACGAACAACTCAAATAGGTTCATCATTGGATGCCTCACTCAAACAGGAATTGATAGTTTTCCTAAAAAGCAGAAAACAAACTTTTGCTTGGAGTCATGAAGATATGCCAGGAATAGACCCAAATTTCCTATGTCATGAGCTCAACGTGAATAAGGAGATCAAGCCAGTGAAGCAAAGAAGAAGAGTGTTCAGCCCCGAGAAGAACCAAGCTATACAAGAGGAGGTCGAGAAGCTCCAGAAAGCTTTCTTTATTGAAGATGTTAAATATCCAGACTGGTTAGCAAAATGTGGTGATGGTGAAGAAGAAGAACAACAAACGGAGGATGTGTGTAGACTTCATCGACCTCAACAAGGCATGTCCAAAGGATCATTTTCCTTTGCCCCGAATTGATCAATTAGTGGATGCTACCTCGGGACACGAGCTGTTGAGCTTCATGAATGCTTATTCTGGTTACAACCAGATTAAAATGAAACCTGAAGACAGGGAGTGTACCTCTTTCATTACCCCTAGGGGAACTTATTGTTATAATGTTATGCCTTTTGGTTTGAAAAATGCAGGTGCAACATATCAGCGGCTGATGAACAAAGTATTTGCAGAACAAATCAGTTGCAATATGGAAGTTTATGTTGATGATATGCTGACGAAGAGTAAGAGAGTTGTTGACCATCTAATTGACTTAGGCTAGACCTTTGATCAATTAGATAAATATCAAATGAAACTGAATCCCACCAAGTGCATATTCGGAGTACGAGAAGGCATGTTCCTCGGGTATATCGTCAACCAACGAGGAATTGAAGCAAACTCAGAGAAGATCAAGGCTCTATTGGGATTACGATCTACAACGACGAAGAAGGAAGTGCAAAGTCTCACTGGGCGAGTTGCAGCACTTAATAGATTTGTATCACGAGCAACAGATAGATGTCCCCCATTTTTTAAAATGCTCCGAAAAACGTTTGAATGGAATGACGATTGTGAGAAGGATTTTCAAGAATTGAAGAAATATCTGGGAGCACCTCCACTGTTATCCAGGCCAGTGATGGGGGAAAGATTGTACTTATATTTGGCAGTGTCGGAGAATGCAGTTAGCTCGGCGGTGATAAGAATAGAAAATGGAGTGCAAAAACTAATCTATTACACTAGCAAAGCCTTCTGAGGAGCAGAGATCAGATATCCAAGACTGGAAAAGTTGGCACTAGCATTGATCGAGGCAAGTAGGAGAATGAGACCATACTTCCAAGCTCATACCATAGTTGTGTATACTGATATGCCATTGAGGCAAGCTCTTCATAAACCAGAAAAATTAGGGAGATTGATGTACTGGGCAGTAGAACTTGGTGAATATGACATAGTATATGAGCCTAGATCGTCACTAAAAGGGCAAGCAGTAGCAGATTTTATAGCAGAGTTCACCTATCCTGATACCTCCAAGGAGCAAGAGATGCGCACCGACCAACCTGTGGATGTTACAGGATCATCAAATTTAACCCCCGATCAACTTAAGGTGGTCGACGAGCAAGAGAAGATGGTCGATGAGCAACAAGAAGTGCTAGATGAGGATAAATGGAAGCAACAAATATTCCACCGAGGAACTCTGTCCGATCAAAAATTTGAAGATGAGGTACCTATATGGAATCTATATATGGATGGCCCATCTTGCACTACAGGCTGTGGGGCAGGGATTGTTTTGAACAGCTCGGATGAGGTATATGTGGAGTATGCTCTGTGTTTCCAATTCAAGGCTTCTAATAATGAGGCTGAATATGAAGCTATGATTGCAGGTCTTAATTTGGCAAAAACCATGGGTGTAGAGCAAGTTATTGTATTCAGTGACTCGCAATTGATCGTAAATCAAATACTGGGAGTATATGCAGCCAAAGGAGAATTAATGATCAGGTACCATGTAAAAGAGATGGAGATTTTATCAAGTCTTGTGGCAGTGCAGATAATTAGAATACCAAGATTGGAGAATGCCAGAGCAGATGCCTTAGCTCGTTTAGCTTCAGCCACCTACGTCGAGCTACGAAGAACAGTCCTAATAGAATTCTTGGCTAGTAGGAGCATAGATGAAGATCTGATGATGAACTTTATTACCCTTGATTTAGGATCATCTTGGATGGATCCCATCAGGGCATATATTGAGGAAGGGAAGTTACCAACTAATAAACTGGCAGCCAAGAAACTGAAGTTTAAAGATGCTCGTTATGTGTTGACCAATGGTATTCTATATAAACGAGGAATTATAGCTGGCTTGCAGAGATGTGTACATCCCACCGAGGTAAAAGACTTGATCAAAGAAGTCCATGAAGGATCGTGTGAGCCCATGTAGCAGGTCGGACACTTTTGTAAAGGATAATGACACAGGGATACTATTGGCCGACGATGAGGGCTGATTCTATAGCCTATGCCAAGAAATATGACAAATGTCAACGCTTCTCTTCTATCCGAAGAACTCCCCAGGCATTATTAGCACCCATTACTTCCCCTTGTCCATTTTCCATGTGGGGAATAGACTTGGTCGGGCCACTTCCAATGACTAGGGGAAGATTTAAGTATCTCATGGTCGCGGTGGACTACTTCACTAAATGGGTTGAAGTTGAGCCCCTCATTGATATGACATATGACAAGGTGTATCAATTTATATGGAAGAACATCATTTATAGATATGGTCTTCCACGTGCATTCATCACAGATCATGGAACCCAATTCGACAACGAGGAGTTTGTTGCGTATTGTCATCAGTCAAACATATTGAAAACCCACTCTGCACCAGGCCACCCTCAAAGCAATGGACAAACTGAAGTGACAAACAGAACGCTGCTGAATGGCTTGAAGAAAAGACTAAATGATGCAAAGGCAAATTGGATCAACGAGCTACATTCTGTACCATGGGCTTATCGTACTACTCCCCGAGCAGCAACAGGAGAATCTCCATATATGTTGGCATTTGGAAGTGAAGATGTTATACCTGCCGAGTTGGGCCTCCCAACACATAGAGTAATGAATTTTAATTCCCCTGTCAGCGACTTGATGAGAAGGTTAGATTTGGACATGCTCGAGGAAGTTAGCGAAGAAGCAGCAATTAGGAACGCTGCATACCAACAACAAACAGCTCTGTTCTACAACAAGAGAGTGAAGAAATGCAATCTGAAGGAAGGAGACTACGTGCTAAAGAAAGTGACTCAAAGGCACAACAAACTGGAAGCTAATTGGCACGGGCCTTATCGAGTAACAGAGGTTATTCGACCAGGGACATATAGGATTAAAACTTTAGAAGGGGAGGAGTTTAAGAATGCATGGAATGCAAAGCATCTTCGCAAATATTATCAGTAGTTCAATC
This sequence comes from Sambucus nigra, assembly GCA_949130495.1. Classification (NCBI taxonomy): domain Eukaryota; kingdom Viridiplantae; phylum Streptophyta; class Magnoliopsida; order Dipsacales; family Adoxaceae; genus Sambucus; species Sambucus nigra. The sequence goes on along the minus strand of OX422210.1, from coordinate 514,303,966 downwards.
CCTATGTAATGCAGTTTCTCTTCAATATGAATAAAAGTTTTGGATGTTCGACCCAATTCTCTCATTTGGTTGAAAATTTTCTGGAGTATTAGTGCTACACACTATGCATCAAATAAAAAAATTCCCAGTTACCAACTAAGGTTGGTTAGAAAGAAAATCCACCAACTCTGGTTGGTCGGGAATAAAAAATTTCCCAGAAATACCAACTAAGGTTGGTTGGGAAGAAAATCCACCAACTAAGGTTGGTCGGGAATAAAACATTTCCCAAAAATACCAACTACGGTTGGTTGGGAAGAAAATCCACCAACTAAGGTTGGTCAGGAATAAAAAATTTCCCAGAAATACCAACTAAGGTTGGTTGGGAAGAAAATCCACCAACTAAGGTTGGTCGGGAACAAAAAAAAATTCCCAGAAATACCAGCTACGGTTAGTTGGGAAGAAAATCCACCAACTAAAGTTGGTCGGGAATAAAAGTCTACCAACTAGAGTTGGTCGGGAACATTTTTAAACAAAGCAGGATTAGGTGATAAAAGTCATCTGATGTTTAGCATTAAAAAGCAACAATCAAAAATAAAACAAAATTTCTGATACTTCTAACATTTTAAATTACCATCAACCCTAAGTTGGTCGGGAAACAAAACATCATTAACTTTGGTTAATCATTAAATGATTATCACAAATTAAGAATAGTCAATAATAAAATTTTCACCAACTCTAGTTAGTTGGCAATATAAAATAGCATAAAATATTGTTATCTTTTTAACAGATATACATGCACATTCATTAGTAAATAAAATAAATGTTTTACAAGACAAGGTCAATCAAGATTGCAAAGAAAACTAGAAGCTTTTCATTAAATCCAGAACAAAATACATTAAGAATGAAATACATAAGAAATTATTACATCAGACATCCTATTCTATTGTTTTCTTCTCCTGTGCCTTTGAAACAGGTTCTTCACCAACAGGAGGATCGTCTAAAGCATAGGGGGAATTTATGAAATTGAGATCTTTGAGCATCCTGATATTCATTACGGATGGTCGATCAAGAAGGTGCTCTGGGGGAGATATCTCGAAGTTGGAATCAAGACTGTAGTCACCGAGATACTTTGAAATCAGGCATTGAGGAATGGCCCGAGCAGGAATCCAGCTCATGTCGAGTTTGAAAGGTGGCACTGGTAGGTCGAACAACCCAGGGTCATAGTAATCCCATAGATAATGGCCTTGTTCCAACTGCAGCACACCCAAGGCGTTTAGCCATCCTTGCTTGTAACCTTCATTATTTGCATTTTGGATCCGATCATCTAGATGGTAGAGGGCTTCATTATAACCAGCCATCCAGAACTCTCTGGGATGCTTGTGGAATTGATAGGTTAACCTCTCCAGTTGCTCGTGGAGATTTTTTGTTAAAAGTTCTTTACTCTCCAAGGCAGACTTTTGTGCAGAGAGCTGCTCGTCCAGATTCAGAATCTTCTTGGACATCTCAGCTAACGCTTGATTCTTCGCCATTAATTGGAAGGCCTGATTCTCCAAAGCTGATTGAGTTCTTTGTTCTTCAATAGTAATCCGAGCAGCTCTTGCTCATCCCCGAGAAGCTCTTGCTCGTCCGCGAGCAGAGGTAGAAGGACCGATTCTCTTCAAGGTTTCCAATTCGTCTCTTAGATTGGAATTTTTAACCTCCAAGAAAGAAAAACCTTCATCGTTGACAGGAACCAAGGCTCCCGAGGTAGAGGCTGAAGATTTCAATTGGGATACCTCTCCTCTCAAATTATTATTCTCCTGCTCTAACAGTTTGGCGATCTGCCTATGCTCTTCAACCTCAGTCTTCAAAGTTCTCTCTTTAATATCATGAGCAGCGAACAACTTTTCATATCCTTTGTCAGCATTCAGCTACTGATACTTCTTCTCATATCCCTGATGCAAAAGGGTTGTAGACTCCTTGTATTATTGTTGAAGCTCCTCGAGAGTGCCCTGAAGGTCTTCAATCATCTCATAATATGCTACATTGTTAGCCACTCCCCGATCGAGCAGACACTTCAAATACTAGTAGGCTTCAATTGGTCGCTCTAAAGCATCTGGACCGAGGATGTCAACAATTTGAGCTTCAGTCATATCTGTATGACCATCTTTGAGGTATTCATTGCATTGTTTCAGCAATTTTGTATCATGAGCTGATAACAATTCCATCCTGGCCATAAACTAGTAAAAAGAAGAGATAGCAAGAATCAATAAGAATGCAAACAGAGCAGGAAAAAGAGAATCAACAGTGTGAACAATCAAAATTTCAAATTTTATTGCATCATAAAAGAGAAGTACATAGTTCAGAGTTACATTCGATAAAAATAAGCAAAGAGAAAAAGTCCGAACAACGCTACACCTTATCCTTGTCTCTTAAAACTTTCTCAGGAGGCTGGGACGAGGAGGAAGGTTGCTCGGATGGCATAGAAGGTTGCTCGGTGGGTGCTGAAAGCTGCTCGACTGAAATGTTGGTAGACTGAAGCTGCTCGGTAGGAGTAATAGTTGGTTGGGGTTGTTCGTAGCGAAGTTCAATAGTAGGGACCTGATCACCAACCATCATAGAAGATTCCTCGAAAGCATCTTCGTCTTCTTCTTCTTACCCGGGAGTAGAAGAGGGGCCAGGAATGTGTCGCTGAAACAGGTCAGAGTTCTCGTTGACATTCATCTCTGTCAGAAGAGCCACCCAACCATCCCTGAAATATTTAAGGCTGCCATACTCCATTTGTGAGACCATGGCAGCCAAACCCTTATCCCAACCTTTGTCCCAGCTAGCACTGAATGACTTTTTCACAGCCAATTTCCTTTTCACCTTCTTCGAGGAAAGCTTCTCAGATAGAAGTTCCTCGGCAGCTTTCAATTTCTTTTCTGCCTCCTCCTTCTGACGACCAACGTCACGAAGTCTACTTAGCTCTTCCTCGACAGATTTGAGCTTGTTTTCAAACTCTCCAACATGTTGGAGCTTCTCCTCGAGCTCTTTGTTTTTCTCCTCCAAATATTTTATTTTCTTCTCCAACCCCTTGGAGACTTCAACAGCCTGATCCCTCTCCTGCTTGGTGGAATTTAGCTGCTTCTCCCAAGCAGCTTTATTATCGACATACTTCTGACGAGAATCCTTTAAAGATTGCGTCAGACCTACAAAAGCCTCCTCTACACCACCCGAGGAGATGGACGACTTGATGGCTTCGTCCTTCTTCAGAATAGTATTAAAGCAAGTTACCAACTGGAAAAAGAAAATAACTGTAAGTCAGTGCAAGGATATAACATTGAAAAATGAAAGCTTAGATTAGAAATACTTACTGAGGCAATGTGCTGAGCTTCCAAAGTGGTAACCCTATCCCGGGAAAGATTTTCTTCAATACCTTGGATCTTGGGGATGATCCAAGACTTCACTGAGCTCATGGCAGAGCTCGGAGCAACGAAAGTGGGAACACCACTTCCAATAGTTGGAGGCTGAGAGATGGATTCAGCCAAATTGACCGAGGAGCTCTTCTTCAGCTTCCTCGTGGGAACAGGAACATTCTCGACCAAGGATGTCATTTTGGTCGGTGATAAAACTATAACCTCGCTTGGAGGGGAAACAGCTGCAACCTTGCTCGGAGCCACAGGGGGCTTCTCGTCAACCTTCACAGTAATAGCTGGAGGAGGTGCATCAATTTGTCTTATCCCTTTTGGGAAATCCTGCTTGCTTTTCTTTTCCTCTCCAGCAGTAGAGGTAGATTTCTCAAAGAGGGTTGGAGCTCTTCTTCTCTTCATTCTTTCGCTAAGAGGAATATGTGACTCAGGAAAAGAACCTTCAGAAGCTGGTACTGGTTCTACATCACTTATCACTGGACGAGCAGTAAAAGATGAGGTGTAACTCTTGTACTGCAACAAGTATGAAGCTGATCTGATGTGTTCGTCGGCAACAGTTTGATGCAAACCCCAGATAAGTTTCAGATGCTTTAAATTAACTTATGTCTCTTTTGGAGACCTTCTCTTGCTGTCAACTGCAAATAAATTAAAATTAAAATATCAGTGACACATTTTATCAAACATAAAGAAAACATAATTTCAAAAATAAATTAAAATAAAAGCGACCTATCTCATTGCCATAGGGAGGGCATCTAGGACCCTGATACACATCATTTCCAATTAGTGGAGCGTGTTGCCAATTTTTCATAACAACACCATGCTCGAAGTAATCCCTGTTGGCATCTGGGAGATTGACGACTAAAGCCCTATTTAAAAACCTAGTTTTCAAGTAAAAAGTATTGTCACTAACAGCCCATCTATAGCAAAACATAATTTTTAGAATTCCTATATGAGTTCCTTGAATCTGATTTAACCTATGGACTCCATTAACTATTCTCCATGTATTGGGGGTGATTTTTGCAGGTACCACATCAAAATATTGACAAAATTCCAGACATAAGGGGTTTGGAGGAAAAGAAAAGCCACATTCAGCAACAAAGAGACTGGGGAACCAATGTCCCTCAGCCAAACGAAAATAATCTGAAGGTTCAGAAAGTTTTATCAAAACGACCCATGGAGGAATAGAGAAATCGGAACGAAATTTATCAAGCAACTCAACAAGGTAAACCATGATGAATAAAGGAAATAAAAAGAAGGAAGAAGATCTTACAGAAAAAGGATGGATCAGTTGACAACAAACGATGGAAGGAATGAACGCACGAGATAGAGAAGAAATGGAGAACTCAAAGATACAGATTTGAAAAAGTGAAGAGACGATAAGATTTTCTGTAACGCTTAAATACCTTACATTGGGAAGGGGTAAAAATAATGATTATAAAGAGAGACGTTTATGCTACCGGCGGCTAAAAGGACAAAAAGGGCGTGGAGATCGAAGCAGTTAGAAAAATTCGAAAAGTCTGATTCTATGAATTCGAAAAAAAAAATACAAAGAAAACACTCCTAAAATTCAAGATGACCATTTAATCCCGCCATATTTTGAGAAGAATGTTCCACACTCCTCAATCTCAAACTGTGAAACATTGGGGGCTTCTGTTGATACCAAATTTAGTCAGATGACGTGGCTCAGTTAAGTGGAGACACGTGTCAATCTACATGACACTAACAAACATTTCTGAACAACACCTTGACTTCGAGGAACTCAACTTTCCCGACCAACTATTATACTCCGAGCAGTAGGTGCTCTCCGAGGAACTTTACTGCACCGAGTAACTCATGGATACCGAGTTACTTAGGCGGTCCGAGCTGCACCTCGATCAGAGCATTTATTACCAGATAATTAAGAGGATTAAATGTGCATTAAATGATGATTATTATCATACAAATGTATACGCCTATCGGACAGCTATGTATTACCCTTTCACATGTACAGCCTCAGGGCTATAAATACATTGTATCATCCTCATTGTAAGGGGACTCGGAATTTCTTGATAAAACTATTATCGAGAATTCTGCAAACAGTCATCAATAACATAAACAGTGGACGTAGGCCATTCCTCCAAGGCTGAACCACTTTAAAAATCTTTTATCTTGTTTATTTTTTATATGTGATTGATAAATTAGAGATAATCTAATTTTTTACATCAACACTCCCTATCACCGAGAGCTTAGAATCAAAAGAGAAGTTGTTTGATATACCAGACGAGTGGACGAAAAGAGTGAGGACACTCATTGGCGACTAGTCTTTTGGGGAAGCGACTTTTCGAAAGTACGAGCTTTATTTGGGGAAGCGATTTATCGAAAGTAAGAAGCTCTCTTTAGGGAGAGGTGACTTTTCTGAAGTACAAACTTTTATTTTAGTAAAATGACTTTCTTATAGTATGCACTTCTTTTAACTTGCTTCTTTTGGGGTCTCGAGTGTATAAGGATTAAACAATATGAAAATCAAGACTATGTAGTACATGATGTAAATAGGTAATCTTTGATTTTACAAACTTTGATGTTTATTTTATCACGAGGTCCTTTTTACGTACCGATACGGTTGGAAAATGGACAATCCTTTACATGCAGACCTATACACGTATCTATGTTGTGAGGGACCCTAAAACTAAGGTCCTTAAGCAGTTCTATAATTTACATAAAGTAGTCATATGGTAGATATATATTAAGCATGGTAGAAAGGAAGAATATAGATAGTTCAATTATTTTGGTTCATCCCTAGCGGAGTCACCATTCTGGTGTTGCGAGCCCTGAACAAGTTGGCACTGCACCCAGGGGACCTGTCTTGTAACAGTGGATGCGGGAGTGCTTGTCTCCCATTACATTGCCTCCCCCCAAGATCAGGTTATCGGTACGAGGTTTGGGCGGTCTCTGAGACTTTGCGCTTGGATTTAGTTTGACGCCATGTCCAAGTTTTGGTGCACGACCCTTATAAGTGTGGCTTTCTTGCAGGAAAAGGGGGTTTCACTGGTTGTTCAGAGCTGTCGATTTATTTTATATAAAAATAAATAAAAATGTTCGGGTTAATCCTAAGGCAGGTTTTAAAGTCTGTGGTTGGTTCAAATAATCTTGTTATGTGGGTTCGAAAACCGAGTTACGAGTGGGGAAAGTGTTAGGCACCCGACTTATTCTATATGCTTCCTTAATTTTATGCTTATTATTGCTCTTTACATTAATCGATTACTTTTTAGTTATTTTAAATTTGTTTAGATACCTTAGCTTAAGGTTCCCTTAAAATTTATATAGGTGTTTAGGTTGGGAAATGGTATCAGTGAGAGGTGTAGAAACATCACTTCAACCAATGCAGGTACACAAGATTGCTTATGCACGACTCCGTGTTTATATTCGTATAATGGGTAGTCATCGATGTTGATGGAAGAAGTCTCGGCATTAAGATTGTTTGATATCTCATTTGAGGTTTAAGGAAGATAAAATGGTGAGAGATGGGTGCATCTCTGTTGTGATTAGTGTATACGTGTTTGCACGTTTGTATGTAAGAATATATTTGGGAGGTCCCGCCTTGAGATAGTTTGATATCTCATTTTAGTATGTGTGAGAGTATTAGTATGGATGCGTGAAAGATCATGACTTTGAGATGTTTCGATATCTCATTTTGTGTTATTTAGGTGTACTGGATGAAAGTCGAAAAATGGGTGCATCTTGGTGGAGATAATATATCATGAGATATATTATCAAGGCTTGAGCTCACGATAAAGACTCGATACTTTGCTTATGTACCCAAGAGGACTTGGGATCAAAGCCTACATAGTTCAATTGTAACACTTGTTCAAATGTGACGTGTGTACAAGTGTAGGACTTGGCTTGGGAGGGGGAGGGTTGGTGTATGGAATATCAGAATGGGAGTGAACCCTAAGATGTCTGATATTATCACATAACCTTATAATAATCAGTTGATTACTACATGAAAGGTGTTGTCCTTCAGACTAGTTTGGAGGTGTAGAACTAGGAGGAGTTGGGCTAAGAAACGGGGAGGTTACATCAAGGATGTAATGTTCTATTCCATAGAATCATGGCAGAACACTGCATTTTGGTATTGGGGTGGACCAGAAGAAGTCGGGGGAGTTCGGGATTAAGGATGGATGTATCCTTAAAAATAAGACGCCAAGAGACATATTATGAGGCTTGGTCTTCACGAGTTTAACTCAATATATAGCGCCTAAGTACCCAAAGGGACTTAGGATCAAAGCCAACATAGTTCCAATAAATGGGGTTGGATTATAGATAAGGGTCGAACTAGAGATGGAAGCATCCATATGAAATAATACGTCAAGAGACGTATTATAAGGCTTGGGCTTCAAAATTTTAGTTAGGTATAGCACCTACGTACCAAAGGATACTTGAGATCAAATCCAATGTAGTTCCAACAAAGGTTATGGGATTATAGATAGGGGAAGACTAGAGATGGAAGAATCCTTAGGAAATAATACACCGAGAGATATATTATAAGGCTTGAGCTTCACGAGTTTAGTTTGGTAGAGTGCCTACATACCCAAGGAGACTTGGAATCAAAGCCAACATAGTTACAACAAATGGGGTATACTTACAGGTATAGGTAATGAGATATCGAGTATACAAGGTACAATATTACGGTATTTATGGAGGGTAGTCCTTAATATAGAATTTTCGTTATGTTGGATCAATATATTTATATGTTAAGAAAATATGTTGATCAAATGCCTATGTTTGAAAAAGTACGTGCATGAAAACACATATTCGGTGTTCCACCACCTTGAGAGGCTTAGTTTGCTCAGAAAAGTGGTGAAAGTAGCTAAATTTTAGACTTTGGCCTACAAGCTGACACAACTCAATGGAACTTTCTAGAGAACGTATTTTGAAAAGTAAGTTTTCATGTTGATATATTTTAATCGTGGCATTTGAAATGTTTTTGTTTTATATATGAGCATGCCAATACAATACACAAGTAAAGGTGTTGGATTAGAACCAAACTTTTGAAATATAAATGCTATAAATTGCATACTCAGTCCTCTAAATAGGGGTAGAGCTAAATAAAATAAATAGATATGTAAAATTTTATATATTATATATATTGGGGGAATTAACCAAAAATTTGGGGAAAGGTTCTTTATTCTCGTGATGAAAGTCAACTTTTTTCTAGAGGTATGTCCCTTTTTAGGTGCTTTTCAGTCAATCATAGCTTCGTTTAGAGTTGCTAAATTTTATGGATTTTGTGCATAGGTTTGACTCGGTTTATTTCTCAGAGGCCATTTTTCAGAAGTACGAACCTCTTTTGGTACTCAGAAGCAACTTGTAGGAGTACGAGCCTTTCCTGATGGAAAAATAATTTTTCTGAAGTATGGTCTCATTCGGGACTTTTAGAATGAGCTCGAGTATCTCGAATGCTCGAGGGAGAAGAAATTGAAAAAACCAGATCGTGGTCAGGTTCTGGTTTTGGGATGCTTTGAAATGGTGGGTGGGCACCTCTATTTATAGGGGTTGGGCCAATCATTTAACCGTTTGGGAGCCTTAATTTTGACTACGTGACACATGTAAGGCTGAGATGAGAATGTGTAATGATCACTTTATGGGATGGATAACTGATTAGTTATCTATGAGAAAATGATTAACCGGTCGGTTAATTATTTGGGGGATCGTTAACCGATCGGTTAACTATCCCTGGGGGTTATTTGCTTGTTGTTTTAATGAGTTATTTGATCTTTTGTTATTTACACTTTGGCCCTATATACTTTGGTTCTTAGTGTTTTTGACACTTTGAACTTTAGTTATAGGTTTTTAAAGTTGTTTTTTCGTGGGTTCTTTCAGGTTCATGCCCGAGGATTATTTGTAGCGGGATGAGGCATCCTCGAACCTTGACTGCGGATCGATGTGTCCACAAATCTATATCAATCAAGTAAGCATGTGAAGCAACATATGTTATATAAAACTATCTATTTAAAAAGAGATCACAAAAGATATGGATATAGCAATGATAAAGCACATAATTATATGGATAACCAGAAAATCCATAGAAAACAACCTAATTCATCATTAATTACCAAATAAGTACACCAAAACCAAATAGGAGTAAAAGAAATAAATATAGATCACAAAGTATCTAAGTACCAAAGAAAAGGTTTTTAATGTCTTAACAAAAGAAACGCGATAGAGATAAGGCAAAAACTCTCTCCTCCTCGTCCGTCCACTCATCAACAGTCTCATCATCCTTATCATGGTCATTATCACCATTATCATTAATTATAAGAACTTGAGTTAGAGTCGAAGTCAGAGTGGGTATGGGTAGCGGTGCAGATATAGATGGTATAATCTCGGTGCGTCTCATACAATTAATAATAAAAGTAACATCAATTTGCAGGCTAGCATGATCTCTATCCATTTGATCAAAATGACTATCAAAGTAGAGTAAGCCATGCCATCAAATCCATACACAACAGTCAAAGTATATAGAACAAAGTAAAAGAGAGGTAACATAAGTTTTAGAGTGGTTCGTCCATAGAAATGAGCCAACGTCCACTGTGTATACGTGTAATAGTACAAGTTTTGGGGGCCTTAGAGGCTTATAAAAGGAGAAATATAGTCTAGATGCATAATATACAAGTTCTGTGTTGAAGGGGATGCGACCAAATAGCATAGGTTGAGGAGAGGATGTGGCCTTATAGCGTAAGTCGAGGAGGTGATACGGTCTTGTGTAGCTCAGCTGATCGGAGAAGGTGACTCGAGTGCTCTCAGGTGTAGAGAGATGGGGGAGAGAGTTGGGCAAAACTTAATTACCCAGATGTTGGCCTGATAAATGAGGAGGTGATCACCTCTATTTATAATAGTTAGTGAGGGTATCACGTGCATAGCCCACATGCCTTATGGATAATTATTAATCAGATGGAATACTTTTTAGAAATTGGACATCTGGCAATCCATTGCTAATCTATCAGGGTTCGTGGATTGTACTTCTGGGTTTATTGTGCTTGAGGGGTCGTGGCCTATTAGACATCAGGTCATGGCCTTTTGATGTATTGTGCCTGGGTCCGCGGCCTATACTTTTGGGGCAGTATTGTATTTGAGGGGCCACGGCCTGTTAGACACCTGATCGTGGCCTTCTGATGTAGTCTTGTTCCAAAGCTCCATGGCCTGTACTTCTGGGGTCATACTATATTTGAGGGGCCGCGACGTATGTTTGAGGGGTTGTGGCCTATGTTTGAGGGGCTACAACCTATGTTTGAGGAGTTGCGGCTTGTGAGGCACCTGGTCCCAGCCTCTTAGGGAAGTATGTGCTATAAGCTCCACGGATGTTGAGATACTAGGATGTTTTGTACTATAGGCTCCATGGATGTTGTAAACTAGTAGTGTTCTTATGTAATTTAGAGGGAAAATAAAGCAGCGTCCACAGCCAGGTTAGGTACCAGGTCACTAGTCCTTAAGAGTATAAATATTAGTGTTCTTAGGTACCTATGCCACGTGTCTCTTATCCAGTGGTTGAAAGATTTTGGGTATAATAGAATCCCCCAAGCCTCAATGCTAAGAGGTGAATGATTTAGTGTTGGGTATTTGTTCCAGTTCTCGGACTATTGTGTTGAAGTCGAAGCCTAATATTAAGAGAATGGGTCCTTATGGATGTCATGACCTATTGCTGAGGTGCTTTAGATTTCAACGTTTTGTATTTTGAGATCTCTGGCCTTGATTATTTTAGGTCGACACCTCTACTAGCCAAAGTCGTAGAACTTTACTGGTTGAGGCCAAGGCTATTTATTCGAAAAGGCTGAAGCCTTTATTGGCTGAGGCCACAAATTTTACTGCATGAGGCTGCAGATTTACTTACTCTTTATTAGTTACAACTATTGACTTAATTGTCTGAAGCCAAAGCCTTTATTGGTTAAGGCCGCATACTTAACTTGATTAAAGTCGTGAACTTTATTAGCCGAAGCCATAACTTTTTCTTATTGAGGCCGAGGTTGAGGCCTTTCTTTGATGAGATCGAGGCCTTTACTAGATGAGGCCGCAAACCTAACTTGTTGAGGCCGTGGACTTTACTTGCTAAAGTCGATGCCTCTAATGACCGAAGCTGTGAAATTTATTGGCCAAGGCAGAGGTCTTTATTGGATGAGATCATGAACTTTTTCTTGCTGAGGTCGGGGACTTTGATTTGAAGAGGATGAGGCCTTTATTAGCTGAGGCCGCAGACTTTACTGGATGAGGCCATGGACTTTACTTACTGAAGTCGAGGCCTTTAATTTAGAGCGATTGAGACCTTTTTTGGGCGAGGCCATAGACTTTATTATATGAGGTCTCAAACTTTACTTGTTGACGTTGTGGCCTTTGACTTGAAGAGATTGTCCTTTATTACCTGAGGTCACAGACTTTATTGGATAAGGCCACGAACTTTACTTGTGGAAGTTGAGGCCTTTACTTGTAGAGGACACGAATTTAACTGGCTAAACTCGAGGAATTTACTAGTTAAGGTCGCGGACTTACTTGCTGAAGTTGAGGCCATTGATTTGAAGAGGCATAGGCCTTTATGGTTGAGGCTGCGAACTTAACTTAATGAGGTCGTGGACTTTACTTGGTAACATGCACTTAGTTTTATTATTGGACTTGTTTGTGGTCACAGTCTTAAAAATGAAATGCTTGCAGATAGTGTTTTCGCTGACGTAAGAGGTATAATGTCCATGGATTTTGGATATTGTTATCTTCTTTCTCAGGGGCATTGTATTACTATCACAGTCATATTCTCCTGAGGCTTTAGATTACCCTCCGCAAAGTGAGGGATAGGTTCCACTTCTGCCTTAAACTGATCTTTTAGAAGTGTGATATCAATTTTTATTATGGTTGCAGCCTTAGTAATGCGATCTTGTCCAAAGGCTTTATATAACTCTCTATCCTTCAATAATTTTTTCATCTGTTCCACCTCACGGGCTCTTACATCTAATCATATCAACATTTCTAGTTTGTATCCACTATGATCGGATGATTTTACTGCTGATCTCTCTACCTTAGGAGTTTTCTCGACTGGTTTTACTACTAAGTTCTCTTCCGTAGAAGTCTGCTTGGTTGATTTTGCTGTTGAGTTCTCGTCTATAAAAGTCTGCTCGGTTAATTTTTCTGTTGAGTTCTCTTTCGTACAAGTATGCTCCACTAGCTTTTCTATTGAGTTCTCTTCTGTAGAAGTCTGCTCGACTGATTTTATTGTTGAGTTCTCTTTCATAGAAGTCTTCTCGATTAAGATCTTTCAAAAAAGTTTGCTCAGCTAAGCTCTCTTTAGATTGATGGTTCTTTAGATAATATTTTCTCTAAAACAAATTGCACAAAGTGAGAAATCCAAGTGTTATAGAGTAATCATAATCAAACATTGAGCAAAAATTAACAAAGGGATGCAGTTGTTTCATTGATGTTGCGGCCTGTTAGATCAATAGGGTATGATTTAATAGGGAGGAGGATGTGGCCTTTGTCCTTCACAAGAATTTTTTCCACAGCCATTGATATAACCGAATACGATTTTCTCTCAAAATGGTTTTATATAGCGAACAATTTTCCAGGTTCACTCCCTTAGGTGGAATAGTAATTGAAAAGTTAGGAAAAGCATCGCAACCTATCTTGGGTAGTTTATCTATCCTTGAGGCAAAAGCCTAGACAGATTTTTCCCGTAGAATCATCAGACCCGTAAACCATAAAACATGATGCGGGGGTTTTTAAGCATTTTGTAGCATATTTGGACTAAGATAAAATAATTCTTTAATTAGAAATGCTAAATATGCCCCAAAATAGAATAATTGCCTAAGTTGTCAACTAGAGGCCATACCCTGTAGCACAGCAACATGTCCGGACGCATCCAATAAGGTACAGAAGTAAATTCTACCCAAAATTTCCCAAAATGTGATTTTACACCCCAATATTTGGACTAAAAGTCTCTAGGGTGTTAATCCAAGGCATAAAAAGTCTTTATGTGCAGAATAACATAAGTTTAGTATAAAATCCCTACTATATGGGCCATAACATGGCAAAAAATGCCTAAAAGGGTAGATAAAGTTTAATATAGATGCATACCTACTTACCAGTCCTTATAAGTTCGTAGCTTAATAAGCTTTTACCAAGATTTAGACATGGAAACATCATTGGGATAAATGGATGTGTCCAAAAACCATAAGATAGGCTTAGAAAAATATATCAGGAAAGATGAAGATACCCTTAGTGGGTTTATATACAAATATGGGTCTATCCACCAAAGTTTCATCTAAGAGATGTAGATAGGGTGATCTATGTGGATGAAATAAGGTAAAACGGACCTGATTTATGAGAAACTTGGTAGAACACCTCGTTCACATAGACGGCGCCAAACTGTTGTTGTAAAATAACGAATTTACTATAGTAGACCATGACATCAAAGCCATACACAACAGTCAAAGTGTAGAGAATAAAGTTAAAGATAGGTAACACAAGATTTAGAGTGGTTCGATCATGGAAATGAGCCTATGTCCATTGTGGAGCCTGATTCTCATTATATAGATGTAGTAGTACAAGTTTTGGGGGCCTTAGAGGCTTACAAGAGGAGAGAGATAAATTAAATGCATAACATACAAGTTTTGTGTTGAATGGGGTATTGCCATATAACATAGGTTAAGGAGAGGATGCGTCCTTGTAACATAGGTTGAGAAGGGGATGTGCGTAACTGAGTGCTCTCAGGTGTAGATAGATGGTGGAAAAAGTTGGGCAGAACTTCATTACCTAGATGTTGGCCTGACAAATGAGGAGGTGAGAACCTATATTTATAATAGTTTATGAGGGAATCACTATGGATATGTACTAATTAGATGGAATCTTTCTAGAAGGTGGACAACTTGCAGTCCATTGCTGACCTTTTAGGGTACGCGGCATGTACTTCTGGTATCGTTGTGCTAGAGGGGTTGCAACCTGTTAGACATCTCGTCGTAGTCTTCTGATGTATATATTATATTTGAGGGGTCGCGTCATGTTAGACTCTTGGTTGTGTCCTTCTAATGTAGTCTTGTGCCTTGGGTCTACGGCCTGTACTTCTGGGGTCGTACTATATTTAAGGGGTCACGGTCTGTGTTTGAGGGACTGCGGCCTATGTTTGAGGGGTTGCGGTCTGTGAGGCAACTAGCTGCAACCTTCTAAGGAAGTATGTGTTATAGGCTTCGCGGATGTTGAGATAATTTGGTGTGGTCTTATGTACTTTATAGGGGTATTAGGCGATGGCCTTCTTTACAGACTGAGGCCTTTCACTAGTCATTGAGAATATATTCATTATGTTTTCTTAGGCTTCTATACCACGTGTTTCCTATCCATTGGTTAATATATCTTGGGTATAACAATCATTATCATCGTTATCATCAATTATAGGAATGCGAGCTGGAGTCGGAGCCAAAGTAGGTGCAAATAACAGTGCAAATGTAGATGGTAAAAACCCAGTGCATCTCATATAATCCAATAATGAAAGTAACATCAATTTGCAGGCTAGCATGATCTTTATCCATCTGATCAAAATGACTATCAAAGTAGTCATACATCATGGTCATTTGTGTAGTCATCTCATCAAAAATTATCTCGTATAAGCAAATTAAAAATCCATGTACTCTTAATAAAACTTATGAGTATGAGGTACAAGTGCAGGAGCTGGTGTTGATATAGGTGCATGAGCTTCCTCGGGATAGATCGGCTGAACTGGAGGTTGGTGTGAGGTCTAATCGAAAGAATGCGGCGTGTTGATGTTAGAAATCAAACCTAAGATCGCAAGCCATCATCAATATAAAGTCTTAAAACGCATAGATAATATAGGTATCCGATGATCGTGTGACCATATGGTAAGGTTTCCTGAGATATGTTAGTGCAAGAATAATGCATCACCTCTAAAAGCAACCCATGTCATCTCCCTACCAGTAAGAAATAAAGAAAGCTCATCGTGTGTATTAGATCTCTCATTAAAAGGAAAATAGCTAGGACGATAAAATGTCTTAACACCTAAATGAGCAACAAGAACCTCCTTAGTCAACACAATCTCATAACTTCGAACAAAAGAGGTCAGAATCAGAGGGGATGTACTGGTCACAATCATGTTCGCATAGAACTCGCAAACAAGTGTAGCGTGAGCCGATGAGTGTGGTAGTAGCAATCTAGTACCATGTAGTCACTCAATCAAAGGAACTACAAACTGCCCTTATATATATTTATCCAAATACTCCAACTTAACACCTCTCTTAATCCTGTAAGCTCTAGGCATAAAAATAGCATGCAAAAGGGAACCATATCTAGTAAACTAAATCATATACGTCGGTGGTTAGGTATGGGACATGTATCGAGGCACTTAGGGCCTAAGTACGACAACACTGTTTGGATGGACGTGATAGCGGTGACTCTTTGGAACGAGAACTCTCTCATGGAACACTCAGGGTTCTAGATAACACTCCCTTGCGTGCATATTATTTTGAATGACCCGTAGTAGAAGAAATAGGGTAAAAACAACACACGGTTAGAAAGGGAACCAATCCAAACAGTGTAAATGGGAAACCTAAGGTATATGAACCTAAAATCCCAAAAATATCAACCTCAAACTCAAATAAAACACCTATAAAGATGAAAATAACCTATATAGACTCTAAGAGATGTAAATCAATAAACAAATTAGATAACGATGACTTACAGAAGTAGAATCTATATGAAATCAATCATATTTGAAAAGTTAGGTTTTGAAAATGAGAAATAACCAATTGAACACCAATCCCTCTAGAAATGATCAAGGGTTGATAAGAATATGATCTTGGGTGATTTTTTTGCTAGGATTTATGCTCTTACGATGTTGGAAATATAAAATTAAGAAATGAACCTAAACCCCCTTTTTCAAATGTTAACAATCGTACGCACAAGGCAACTACAACTATACGAATGGTTTGCCATGCATATGGTGTTAAAAAGCAGTATTGCGGATGATTTTGTCCAATGTACTTAGTTAGGGAACAAAGTTCTAGAAAAGACTAAGCATATGAACCCAAACACCCAAACTCTCAAAATAGGTTATGAATGAATGTAAAAGCATGTAAAATCATTCATGTATGACATGTTTAGCATAATATTGAGAAAAAATGCACAAAATCAAATACTCACACACACATATATACAAATGAAATCTATAATATGAAAAAATAAGATAATGATTAGGTATTACATGATAAACATGATTTGATAAACAAATTTCCTGTAAATCTTGATTAATGCCATAATTTAAGAATACATTCAACACAAACATCAATCAATTCAACAAATAAGGTTCAAAATTACTGTCAAATCAAATCAAGCAACTTTGTATTTAAATCATGGTATGATTCGTGACAAATATGGGTTACAAAATCGAACGAATACACATAACCAAGTCATAATAATTAGAAATGATGCTTAAGTTTATCATTATATGAATATCCTTTTAAGATCTCATCAAATGGTGGTTTCAAACCATTAATATCCCTCAAGCATGTGTTGCAAGAATTTTTAAATGCCAAAGTAAAATAACAATTTCTTTTTAAATAAGCTATAGCCTTATCTTGTTTTTAATGTTGGTTAAGCACTTGGCTTGTGGCTCTTTTCAACATATTGGCATTTTTCGTTGATTTTCTTTTCAAACGGCAAGATGAAACATACCCAATGATACCGAAACTCAAATTAGGTATACTCAATCTAATGGTAGCCCTTGTCAATGAATATATAATTGTCCTTTTTCAACTCAAACAAGTATGAATAACACTCAAACTCACACATGGACCACAGAAACAGTTCAATCACCAATAAGAGATCTCTGGATTTGATCATGATTAAGTCAAGTTTTATGAGCAAAACATATAACTATAGTCATACACATCAAGTGATTTGCAAATGCAAGTGTAGTGTGAAATCAACACCAAAGATTTTAACAAATTTGACTATCATGATTTATCAAGTGAGTTTTAACCTATTAACATTTGTAATCAAAAGGTTAAAAATCCATGTTTCAATCATCATTTAAGTTAAGCCTATTTATAAATTTTCATTAGCTAAAGAAATCAATCACATGATCACAATAAAAAAGTGAAAATGTCATGTAAGGAACAAAGCATTTAGAAAAATGCATGTAAATGCATAAATGAATGAAAATTCCTCATTAAACATAAAAAATGATCCAAATGAAACTTTACAATCTCTAACCCACAAAGATTTGACCCCAACAAATCAAGGAGTGCCTAGGATTGGGACTTAAAAGCAATGAAAAGTTAGGTATCCTCAGAAAACTATCACCTAGATGGTGATGGGTGTTACACCTCCCAAAATCTTGGGAAGGATAAACACAACTTCCCTCTTGGCAATTTTCTTTTGAGTAGCCTCAACTTCTACCTTCTTTATATGAGTATTTATAGGCATGAATCTCACATTCCTTGGCATCCACATCGCATTCCTTATAATATTTTTGTGCCTACTCCTTGGAATTTGAGCAAACGGTCTAGGTTTAGGTTTAGGAAAATCCCTTTTACCTCACTCTTACCTTTGATTAGAAAGTCAACTCTCTTCATCAATTCATCAATCTTACTCCTTAGTTCACCAATAGGGCCTCTGTGAAACAACTTCCTCCCATTGTTCATGAATTTTTTATTTCTCTCTTTCAAGCATCTACAATCTTGATTGTTGTGTCGTTGCAACTTGCAAAAAGTGCAAAATGGAACATTCCTTATCAAAGTGTTTCTAACTCCATCAGCTCTCATCTCAACTCTTTCAAGTTTCTTTCTATTGAAGCAAAAATGTGTAATGTGTTTCAATTTCCCATAAAATGAGCAACCATCTTCATAATTTGGTATTTAGGATCAACTTCCTTCTTTTTCACTCTAGGAATTTGTTTTTTATCCTTGTTTTCAGCACTAGAAACTTCAAAGACATCCTATACTCGTTAGCCTTTTCAAATTCATCCTATCATCGAACTCCATTTCACTCTCATAAAATCTCACCATGAAAGAGATCTCGCCACCACTTTGCTCACTAGTAATGCTCTCATCGGAGTCACTCAAACTAGACTTGTAACCTTTCTTCTTTTTGTCAACTTCCTTGCTCTTCTTTTAGTTTCTCAAATGAGCTAGCACAGATTGATATAGTGTCACACTTCTCCACAAACATAGCAATGGTCATCATCACTCTCATTATGTCTCTTGGAATCATTCTTCTCAACATAAGAAACATGTTTAATGTACTTGTAAAGTTTTGGCTCAAACTTTCTACCATTTTTTTTTTATTCTTGTAGAATTTGTTAAACCTTTTCACAAAAATATCCATATCCACCTCAACATTTTCTTTATTTCTCTTCACTCTTACATGGCACACCCTCCTTAGATTCTACCATAAAAGCTAGATCCTACTTAGATTTCGACACACCTATATGCTCCTCTTGGCCACAAATTTGAAGTGAACCAACTAGTTCTTCTAAAATACACGTGTCGGTGAACCTAATCTTATTTAGGATAGCAACCCTGGTATTAAATAAGCTAGAGTCCTAAGAAACTTCTTGACGACCTTATTTTCTGGAATTTTCTATTTAAATAATACTTCGGTCAACCTAGTGTAGTAATCGTTAAAACTCACCTCCTCACTCATACGCATCGTCTTGAACTTCATCACAATGTTTTGAAACTTAGCTCGCTTCACACTCGAAGTGCCCTCGTGTGCCACATGCAAGATGTCCCAAGCCTCTTTATACAATTCATAATTAAGAATACGATTGTATTCTTGAGTACTTACGAATGCAAACAAGGCCTTTATGATAATTGAGTTATAGTTACAATCCACAAACTCTGCATCGGTCCATCACACTCCTACTTCTTTAACTTTCACACCGTCCTCTTCAATTGTAGGTTAGGTCCAACCATCTTCCACACACATCCACACTCTCTTGTGTTTAGATCTTAAGCGAGTACTCATTTTAACCTTCTAATGTCCATAATTCAATCCATCAAAATATAGTGTCCTATTAATAGAGATACTATCTCTATATTGATCCATAATCAAACACAAAATGAGATTACTCATAAACACAATAGATCTGTGAGTAACGGACATAAAGAAATACACAACAGTGCAACATCACACTCTTAGAATGTGAATGTAAATAAGAGCAACCACCCTAATACCATTTGAGGATGTGTATGATCAATACAAGTGTTCTACTCAAATAAACCTAAAGAGGGGGTGAATAGGTTTAAACACAATTATGCCCAATTTTTGCTAATTTCAAATTCTTTATATATTTTAACAAGCATAGAATATGTAATAACTAGATGAAATCATTTTAGGCATGAGGATCAACAAATCATACTAGCAGTTTAAGAAATCTAGGTCAAATACACTAGATACACAATCCTAATTTTAATTTTATGGATTAAGATGGATTTATGTGAGATCTAAGTGTAGTGTGCGGTGTAAGTGAAGAATATAACATACATAATATTCAAACAATTCATAACTCGGATTTTATGAGGAAAAAAACCCACCAAGGGGTAAAAAAAATGTGACGCACTCTAAAATCTTATTCAACTTGAAAATGTTTGTACAATGAAATAAAGTACCTCTTTCCCTTGCACTCACGAGAAGTTACCAATGAACATCGAACTTTACCCCATTGACAATAAGCGATCCATCATAAGCTCCATAAGATAAATGGGGAAGTTACTATCCTCCTTAGAGTCGCATCGTGCCTTGAACTCTCAATAGCTCGAGACACCTCTCTTTTTAGATCTAAGAGTGTTGGTCACCAATTAAGATGTATAATGGTATGGAATGCACTTTAGCTAAGTGGATATGATTCGAATCACTTTCAATTTTCTCTTAATCCATAGATCAAGTATAAAGCTAGGGTTTTCATTCAATTTGGAGGAAACAAGTGAACTTGAAAATA
This sequence comes from Sambucus nigra, assembly GCA_949130495.1. Taxonomy (NCBI): domain Eukaryota; kingdom Viridiplantae; phylum Streptophyta; class Magnoliopsida; order Dipsacales; family Adoxaceae; genus Sambucus; species Sambucus nigra. The sequence goes on along the minus strand of OX422210.1, from coordinate 514,283,638 downwards.
ATGAGACAGAACAAAATACCTCAACCTCGAAAATACTCTCTGAGATGTAAAGTAGTAATGAGGATATCACATATTTTTAAAAGGAGGGAAAATACTTATTTATAGGATTTTTTGAAAATCCAGCTCCATAGCGCGCACGGGTAAAATTATCACCCTGCTCATGGTTTTATGTAGTGTCAAAAAGACATACATAAAATGTGTTGCCATGCGCACAAGGGCAAAACAGCGTCGTGCGCACGATTTTAGGTAGTGTCAAAACTAGGCCTAAAATGGTGCATGGTAATGCATATGAGGCCTAAAAAGGAACTGTACGAACCGTTTGAAGCAGTTTTGAAAAATACTTCAAACTAAAGCACTTTAAAAATAGTTGATCTTTTCCCAAAGGTATATAAAACACATCTCAATACTAAAAAACCCTTGTTCAGTCTATAAAAAATAGTTTAACAAAAATTTATGTGTGTGTGTGTGTGTGTGTGTGTGTGTGTGTGCATAGCTAATGACATTCAATAAAAAAATCATAAAAGGATACGTCTTCGATTCAGCAACAAAAGTCTTGTGAAGTGAAGATGCCTTATAGATCTTCAAAGTTCATATGTTCATGAAGCTCACATAGATTCAATGACTCGCGACTCAATCATTTGACAGCCAACGTATATAAAATTACAAATGGTTACATTTTCTAAGCCCACGGAAGTACTTCCAAGAGTCTTTATGCTCGGGCATAAAGGCCTTAGGTCATTTAATTGTTTTTCTCCTTACCCTTTTTTCTCATTATTTACCTCATGGTATACCGAGTGACTCTCCCTACGAACTACTCATTTCGCGTATATGTTCATTTATCATAAGGGTGTTTTTATTTACACCCTCCTAATCTTTCTCCGGCCCCATTTCAAAAACAGTGATACTTTAAAGGCTGAATTTCTTATAAAGACATCTATACCCCTTTTAACAGCCACCTGAAGGTTAGATGGGTATGAAAGGCCGGGTCACGGTCTACTGCTATTTTTTTTTCTAAGAAGACATTGCATTTTTAACAGCAACAAAGTTCTACAAAAAGTTAAGATTGAACCCATAATACCTGATTACATTGATTCCATTTTTCAACAACAAAACCATAAAACCAAGCCTTTACACAGACAAAAATATAATATAGTACTGTCTCCGAGGAATTTGGTAGTGTTATTAGGTGTTTTTTGGGAGTGGTTTGGTTGTGAAATGTTTGTCTGAAGTCGTTAATGGTGTTTGTGGGGCAGAATTATACTGAGTTTTCTTTAATTTTTCCTGCAATTTAAAAGTCTCATTCTCAAACGGGGTAGGGCGTGGCGCCATCGAGGAACGTCATTTTGGTTTTGTTTACAAATTTTTTTTTTCCTTCTACATACCCCCTATTGTGGATTCTGTTAAGTGGGTATACACCAATTTGTGTGGGTGAAAATGAAGATGGGGCTGTAAAAAGAAATAACGGGTTTAGATAAGAACACCCTATCATAAGGGATGCCCATTCCCCCCACTGCTCTAACTTTGGGTAGGCTTTATACTTGGCTTGATCATAATCACATTAATATGGAGAGGTAAGACGACCGTCTTGACATCATAAACTTTTTAAACATTTTTGTTCTGATGGGATTTCTTTTCAAGCGATTTCTAAATTGGGTTATCGAGCCTCGCTAGTTTTGTTGTCCATACTACTTAGATTATCAAATGACATAAGAAATCCCCAAAAATACCCCTCGATTAATGTTTTGGATGAACTGAGGGATTCTGCTTTCATCCTTATGTGAAAAGAAAGTAAGGTATATTCTCTCATTTGCTTATTTCTTTCCATTTAACAAATGTATGTCCCTTTAATCTCACTCAAGGGGTATCAAGAAACCCTTTTATTATTGCCATGGTTGTAATTTTTCCTTATGTGTATCACCTTGTCTTATTGATATGGGTTAAGGCATTGAATCTTATCATCACGAGCGAGTGAGGAGAAAATATGGCTATGAAGCAAGTGATCCCTCAAACAATTTCAATGTTTCCCTTAAATCTGAACTACTTTATGTTGGTTCTTATGTGAACTTCCTACCAGAAGGCGTCTTCAAGAGTTTTTTAATTTAAAATATTTTTAAATAGTGGCACATGATAACCTTCCCACTATGAACGTAACCTGGTTTTCCAATTGGCAATGTCAGATAGAGGTTATTAAAGCGTGCATACCTACTTTGCCTTGAGAAACCTATATTGATACAATATCAACATCTGATAAGTTTTTGAGTAAATGTACATGGAAGGAAACTTGTTATCTCAGTCGAGTAGCACTGGCAAAATTATGGGTTGGGACTAATTTGGGCGGGTCAAATATGGGTTGGGCTAAATGTGAGTTGGGCCAAATGTGAGTTGGGCTAAATGTGGGCTGGGCCAAATATGGGCGGACCAAATATGGGTTGGACCAACCCATTATTTTTTTACTAAATTAAGTATTACAATTCGAGGTATATATAAAAAAAACTCATATTTTACTCATAACTTTTTAAAATGAGTATTATATTTGATTTGTATCTTTTAAAATTGAACTCCATATTTGATTTCTTGCTTTGAAATATGAGCCCCATACTTAACTCATAGCTTTAAAATATGGGGCCCATATTTAACTCACAACTTTTAAATATGGGCCCCATATTTAGATGCTTGGGCTAATATGGACTGTTTTATTATTTGGGCCACATTTTGCCACTACTACAGTCGAGTGATGAGACCTGACGCCCATTTGTTTTCAAACCTCTTTGTGAGGAAAAAACTTCTTCGAAACACATTGTCTTAGAGATGAAGAAATCAAGGGGAAAGACCCAGATAAAACACCAAAATATGGATATTTCAAACGTTGTGGCTACATTAGAGTCATTCCCTTCTTTAGCACTCTCTTATATCTAAACTCAAGCAAGTAGGAAAAATAATATAGTTATCAAATATGTTGGAGATATTATGTTGGTCGATCAAAGCTCTGATATTGACATTACTGGCATTGAGGTGACTTATCAAATGGTGGTTGAGCAAGGGTATAACGCACTTGAACCAGAGGTTTCTCAACCACATGTTGATATGTGGGTGAAACTTCCCACTCGATAACATGTACTTTTGAAGAGGAACATGTTAATTATGGAAGTAGTCATTCCTCTGATTATCGTATTTCTTCTTAAAATGAGAGTAAATCTCTGATGAATGTTGAGGGTTATCTTTTTGATACCTCATTTATTACATCAGCTCATGAGAGGGTTCCTGTTGATCTTAAAGAAAGCTCACCCATCCATCGCGAGGAGGTAATGGTTCCTTCCCTTAGGACATCTAATCTTACCATTGGTCTCTTAACATATGGGAAGGTTCCTTATTTAAGCACTTGAAGTAATTTGCTTTGTGAACTCTTTTACTTTGTCTTGACAATATATTTTTTATTAATCTTGGTAGGCCACTTCTACTTGAGTGAACGTTATTCCAGGGGTAAGCATTGCTTATAAACTTCTTCAAATATTCTTTTTACTTATATTCCTTTTCGATAAGAAAAAAAACTTTATGCTTGTTACCTCTTTGAGCCTTTCTCGTGAAGTAAGTCAAAGAGTATTTATTTTCTAAGGTACCAAATTATTCTTATCTCACCCCTTATTTCTAACTTCTACTTTTATATTACTAAGCTTTCCACTATATTCTCTGCCCCTATGATGGGCCCTTTAGGGGTTGCTTCCATAACTAGTCTCTCATCCACATAAATTGCCTTTGTTGAGGTTTCTTTTTTCTTATCTAAAAAATTACTATTTCTTGTATATTTTTTGTATCTGGTGATTGACTTTGATACTTCCTTGCAGGCTCCAATTTTCCCACCTCTATTCGTGTTGAAAATATTCCCATTTACATTGGCTCAATCAGACGTTGTCATCGGTATTGCTTCTCAAATGATAACAAAATACTTATGTATTTTGGCTATATTCCTTTTGGTTATTCAGATCAAGAAATCGTATCTCTTTGACTACCTTAGTCTCTTTAAAATTATAGGTTTATTCTTTGGCTGTGATTGCACCTGTGAAAATTCACTCATCTTCGACGAGTAGCCCCTAACCTCAGTCAATATACCTTCTTCAATGGAGGTAGTTGTTCATTTCTATCTTGGTATTGGGGAAATTGTAATTGTTAGAATTTATTTATTATTATTTTCTTATTGTTTATAGTTATTACTTGTATCCAGGCTAAGCCTTTCAAGTGGGGTTTCTTGTTGTCTGTAGTCACCCTCCCTCTTCTGCACATATCTTCTAGTGATCCCTCTTTATCTTTGGAAACTACTTCGAGAACTCAACTTATCTCTCTAGAACAGATGTGGAAAATAAATTGCAGTCATTTTGGTCATTCGTTTTACTAATGTGTAGTCAATTCATAATTTCTCATATCATTAAACTTTTAATTTTCACCCTATTACATCTTAAAGATAATATAGTTGCCACCTACTTTGCTCCTTCGCATAGTGAGGCTCAGGTATATTATCAATTGATTTATTTTCATATTTTTTGTGAGCATTACTGGTCTTATTCGACCTTGCTCATTGTCCATAGTTTAGTATCCCAACATCATCTGGGTTGGATAATCTCCATTATTTGAAGCCCCACGTACTTTTAGTACTTATCTTTCCTTACGCATACTTCACAATTGTTGCTCACTTAATTCAACATATTGTTTTGTTATCGGGTTGAGGTTGTCGCAATAACCCTTGAGTTCAGTGATCTACTTTCTTTGGAGACTCAGGTACTTTGTCTTTTGTACTTATTTTTTATTTGCACTTACTTTGCAACAACTGCTCACTTAATTCAATATGTTTCATTTTTGTCAAGTTAAAACGGTTGCAACCACACTTGGGTTGAATGTCCATTGCATATTGGAAATTTTATGCCATGTATCTTGGGCTTGGTGTGAATCTCAAAGGGAGAACAATACGCTAGCCCATATATGCAGGCAGTTTATCGCCTCTCCATACTACATCTTTCAATACTTTATACAACTTTGATCTCAACTAAGGTTTATTCCAACACATCCTCTCCACCTCACTCAAAGTTTATGCATCAACCAAGTATTGTTGGAACGAATATCCTTTCCTTAATTCTATAGGCATAATATTCTCGCATGGTTACAAAAATTCTTTTGGTTTCGAGTCTTCCTTGATTATTATTATACTTTATTCCAACTTGGAATTCATCTTCCCCATAAGGAAACAATATTGGGTATTGCGTAACCATAAATGATATATTAGGTCATTGATTCTTTGTAATCCATTTAATATATGCTAAAAAATGACGTCTCATGTGGCATAAGCATCATAACAATATACGGAAATTAAGGGAACTACTTGTCGGGAGGTAGGTAAGTTGTAAACAATGGGATTTCTTGAGCGAAAATCCAATATGTCTTATACAAACCAAAATGAAATCCTAGTCTCGAAAACGATCACGTGCCATTCTAAACACTATTGCCCCTTTATTGTGCTAGTCAAACATGTTGATGATACCCTTAACGATATTTGTATATAAATTTGAGAAAGCGTTGTCTCCATTAATGGCTTATAGCGTATTAAGAATTTCATTGTTAGTGTCATAAATATAATGTTGGGCAAACTTTGGTATCTCTCCTTCTATCGATAATAGTGAACATAGTTTTTGATAGTTTTGTCCACTAATATGATAAATGGAGGGTCCTACACTATTATTAATATGATTGTCAACCTTTTTACCCACATAGTTGATTGTGAACTTCGAATTTTTAGACTTTATATTGTCACAAAAAATTATAGACGTCCTTCCACTATTAGGTTCAAAATATCTTTAAAAAATGTCATAGCGGGGGTAATTATATTTTTCCTTCTTGGCAATAAAAATATAATTCATATCCCCACATCTTTTTTTTTTCTTTTCACTCCTCATACCACAAAGTGCTCCCGCATTATTGGCAATTGTGAGTTGGCTCTCCCAAATTCCAAGCCTTCTTAAACTAACCTATAGTAAATAAATTAATAGTTAATGAGGTAAAAAATCTAATATGGAGCGACTCAGTGTGTAGCCTTTGTGAACTATTTTTTTGCTTGAATGAGGTGCACAAATAACTCCCCTCATATAAATGTTTTTCTACGTCTTGGGATGAGACCCATGTGTGCGCGAAATGATTCTTCTTCTCGACATAAATTTTTTTCACTTCCAATATGTATATAAGTTAAATTAATGTTTGACTCTCATTATCAATATATTATATGTATTTTTTATTAACAGATTTAGTTTAATCCATAATGGGTTATTATTTTTTCAAGGAATGGCAAATGGGTAAATCAAACCGCAACTCTCGGTTATTATAGCTTAGTGGATAATGTTCCTAACATATTAAAGAGTGTGACTATTATAGAGACCATGAATTTGATTTGATTTTATTATTAAAACACTTGGAGTTGAAAGGAAACTTCCATCTTCACTCACTATCTAATTCGGAAACAATATTTATTGAGTGGTGTCCTAAATGAGCTCTGATTCCATTGAGACGATAGTGTGATGGAGTTATGATCAAATGAGCACTGGTGCAATTTAAGCGGACAATTATGGCACATCACTTTGTAATGGATGTTGGCCTCTTTGATTACAACTTCTAATCAATCGTCTTTGAAATCTAGCAAGCTTAGAGCAATTACATTTTCAGTTTAATAAAACAAAATAACATTTTCTAAAAGTGAAAAGCTATTATTTAAACTCGTTTCTTGATTGGGACACTTTAATAAACTAACAAAAATAAAGTCTATCAAAAAGATGGAATTTTGATAGTGAGATGAAGTAAAAAGTATGCATACAAAGACAAATTTAATCAATAATAACAAAACATTTTTCCAAAAATCAATATATCAAACTATGTGTACATCACTCTAATTCCATTGAGACGACAGTGTGAGGGAGTTCTGATCGAATGAGCACTGGTGCAATTTAAGCGGACAATTATGGCACATCACTTTGTAATGGATGTTGGCCTCTTTGGTTACAACTTCTAATCAGTCGTCTTCGGAATCTAGCAAGCTTAGAGCAATTACATTTTCAATTTAATAAAACAAAATAACATTTTCTAAAAGTGAAAAGCTATTATTTAAACTCATTTCTTAATTGTGACACTTTCATAAATTAACAAAAATAAAGTCTATCAGAAAGATGGAATTTTGACAACGAGATGAAGTAAAAAGTATGCATACAAAAACAAATTTAATCAATAATAACAACTCAAACATTTTTCCAACAATCAATATATGAAACTATGTGTACATAAATATGAGTACAAACATAAACTAAAGGTTAAAGTATATATTTGATGAAAAAATAGATACTCTCAATATCAATGATTTTTACATACAAACACAAACATAAGTATAAAACATGATTGTTAAAAAATGTTGAAGTATGCTTTATTTTTCATTTTGCCCTTTCCCAAATCCATGAAATATTAAAATGAAATGGAATAACCTAAAATATTGCGAATCTTACATACATAACCTAATCCACATTTATTCATTTTCAAAAGAAAAAATATATCATACCAAACCAAAATTAAAATAATTTGAACAAAAATGGCAGGATAACAATAGAGGGTAAGAAGGCCGAGACATAATTGTATGTACACATTAAAGCAAATAAAGTAAAATAATCAATAATGAGAATCGATAAAAGAACAACGTTATAGAAACAAAATACATGGGGTGGAGTCTGTAAACAAAATTCCTTACAAAAAAACAAAAAGTTGTCAAACAATAGAGAAATATTAAATGTTATTAACTAGTTGCCTTATTAAACCATAATGTTTGCATTGCCTAAACATAAATAAAAGCTTGAATTTATGATGTGAACAATTCATTTTATAATGGATCATAAACTACAAAAACTCCGTCATTTTCTACTTTCTTTTGTTGCAATTTATAAGACAGTAGAATATGTATTTACCTTATTAAGTACGGAAGTTGTTTGAAGCGGAGTTGAACAAATTTATTAAATAATTTATAACATTATATTGGTGATAATTAGAATATAAAGTAGAAAAATTTCATAACTAATATACTTAAAATAAAGGAGTAAAGAAAATATCATAACCGCATTCCACATATATATATTGTTCAAAACGATAATTCTCACAATGGAAATAAAATCTGCAAAGTTTCAAATTAATAAACGAATGATCGATTTCATTTTAGTAAACAAACTAAATAACAAAATTATGGAAAATAATATCCCAACTACACTTAAATCTTATATATACTTAAAGGAAGTGGGTGACACCAATGAAAATAGGGGAAATTCATTTAAATTTGTCAATTTTGATGAACAATGACACCTTAATCTCATACCTTTGTGATATTTTATTTTAATTTAAATTCGCAGTGTAAACGTTATCCAAAACTAACCGATGAAATTATTGCAAAGAAAATTCCAACTGGATTTCAACCTTAGACACACGTTAGGGAAACATGAATGCTGGAAATTTATTTAAATTATTCACTTTTTAACAACCTCTAAATGATGACTAAATAATCTAACAATTTAAGGTAGTTTTATTTTAACATATATTCTCCTTTTCAACATAATCCATACCAAACATTTGAAGTTCACGGTTTGAAATTTATATTAGATAATTACATTAGGTAATATAAACATTGTTTATGACATGGAACAAAGTTTGAACCAAATAACTTCCTTAAATGCAGGTCATAAATATTTATATTATCTTACAGTTTCGTCAATAATCAATAACGAAAAAAGTAATCAATCACACATTAGGTAAATAAAGCAGCATGGTCAGTTGTGAAGCTCGATAAGACGAATAGTTTAAAATGTATGATAATAACATATAATAAACTAAGGAGTGGAGGATTACTAGAGGTATTATGCAACCAAACTTCCTAACATGAACGATAGATAATGATTAAAATGGTTCTCTCACTCAGCTCAACACCCAAGTCCCACACCTCTCTCTCTTTTTCCCCCTCTTTCTCTCTCTCATTTGGAAGCTCATCAACAAATGGTGATTGAATTCCTGCCTTGGTTCTCATTGCTTCCAAAGACTAATTTAATAATCGACACCAACGATTTAAGAATTCCTTATTTTCTCTAGTTACCGCCTTCAAATGGAACGATCATCTCGTCCTGATCAAATGTTTCAATTGTAAGAACGATGTCTAAGAACTTGTAAATATCAATAATTTTTTATGGCTTAATTTTCTTAAGCTTGTTATTCGAGTAATGGATGAACTTAACTATCTCTCCTGTCTGACGACTGCATTGGAACCTCAATTCCCCCGAATTCGGGTTGTCCACATCGATAACATTTCTTCTCGTGTACATTTGGTCTGCTTCGATCAGAACTCGTTGCTCATTCCATGCCATACCCCTCCTATGCACACATGACAAAACATTATTATTTAAAATAAAGTCATTGGTTAACTATCGAGAAACTATAATGATATTTTATTTATTACGTTATTAGAAAAGGATTTGTAGTAAAATATTTGTTACTACAATATCCTTTAGTTAACTATCATGAAATATATTGGGAAATAAATATTGTTATCATCTAAAATTGGTGTATGAATCATGGCCTTAGCTTAATACACTATCCTAGATTCGTAACAGATAAATAGATAATAATCGAATAAAATTTTATCTAGAGTAAGTATTATAGAGAAAAGATGGGAGAAAAAGATGGAAATCAGAGTTTACATGGTTCATCCCAAAGTGGTACCTATGTCCACTGGTGTAGTAATGATTATACTAATCTAATGGTTCAAAGTCATGGATGAAGGATGGCTACAATCTCTCTTCTTCACTCTAGGATGGACTTCATAACCATAGGAAAATAATCTCTTGATCCCCTGTATGAGGGATTGCATGCCATAGTTATATGTGTTATGAGTGGGAAGAGAAAGAGTATAGTGGAGATAAAAAGAATGTAGAGTGATAGGTGTTATGCCTTTATAGTTGAGGCAGATGCACCTTTACATGCATTACTGGGAGAATAAACAAGACCCATGTTTTCTGCTAATAGTTAAGGAATATAAAAGTATATGTCCCACATGCGTGTCTCGCAAGTGTTGTTGAAATCATCTTATCCTCTGACTCGTGCTAACCTTAACGATGTTAAGTAATAGTACATAGATAGTCAAAGATATAACTAGGCCAAACACCCACATACCTGAGCCGACCAGATACTTAGTTAGGTTGACCACATTATCTACCCTAAATGGGGACACATGTCACCTTCAAAGAGGTCTATGAGATGCTCCATATTGGGGGTATAACATAAGCCCCCAAGACTTCATTCATGATCGAAATAAGTAACAGGACAGTTGGAGCATTAAATCCTCGGAGCAACTGTCGAATAAAGTGAATGGATGGAGTATTTAAAAGTAGTTGGGGTTGCATTTAAATTTTGCTCGGTCCATGCTGATCAGATACCTTTATCATATTTATTTTTAAATAACAGGCCACTACGTATCAAATGACTTGGATTGGCGCTCAAGGCTATCATCACATGCATTTGGGAAAGTGCGTGTTTCTATTCTTTGTACCTGCAACGCCATTTGATTTTTCCAAGATGACATCACATGTTATGATTAAGCGAACTTTCCACTAAAGAAAAAGTATTTGAAGTCACACAGCCCCGTCAATTGAACTCTCGTACCATTTTAAACCTTCTGAGCATTTTTTAAGAGAGAAAAAGATCATCGCGTTCCCAGAGCTTCTTCATCTGCCACAAGTTTGTTCCATTTTTGGTGAAGTTCCTGCTTTCTCCCGTCTGTCTTCAACTATCTTCAATTCTCTTTAAGATTTGAAGGTATACAATTATTTGACCCCTTAAGCTTTTTAGGGTTTTCACCCATCTTCTGCAAGTTTTCATAGTTACCATTGTCCATTCCTCTTCTATATTTAAATCACACGGTTTTTGGTGTTGATATTTGGACGGTTAATCATTTAGATGGCCATTGAGCTGGTTAGCCTAGGATCCCGCCATTTTTAGGGGTTTTCTGAGTTTTGGTTTTTGTGCGAAAACCCTGATTTTATCATTCTCATAACCCAAAACCTCATAATACCCTGATTTTATCAAGCCTATAGCCCCCGAACCTCACAATACCCTGATTTTGTTGAGTTTTAATGAGTTATGAACCCCATGTGCGTAGATGGTTAAAGTATTTGTTTGAGTTGGAGGTTAATTGTCCATGTATCCTTGCTTTGAGGTTTGGAAAGCCCGTATAAGTTATTCTCCCTAAAGACGAGCCTAGGCACCCAAATTTTACCCCTAGAGCATCTTCTTCTGGTGTTTTGCCCCATTACCACTTAGAGTAGCATTTGAGGGTCCTGATAATGGGATCCAGAGGTAGTTAACTCGATGGAGCAATAAGTGGGTGTTGAGAATTTAGTAAATACCATGTCAATGTCTACTGTAAATTTTGACTATTTTTTTTAGAGATTTATGTCTGATAGAGCATCGTCTGTGAGGCCTATCCCTTTCCCTCCCCCTGTAAAGGAACCAGTTAATTATAAACTAGTTGATGAGGAGAGTTCTTTAATGGACTCTTCGGACTCTTATAACCCCTCAACTACTTATGCTAAGTGGTATGCATGTAATATATTAGAAGATGACTTGGAAATCCTGAGGGAAAAATATAGTATCCCCATTAGCATATCCACTAGGTTACCAACTAGTGAGGAGAGGTTTTATAACAGTGCTTGCTTAGATGAAAATTGTCTTCCCAGGACTCTGGGCCCTTCAGGTCGGACTCTACTTACCTCTGCACCCTGTTAATTAGTCCATCCTAAATGGGTATGGTTTCACCCTCGCCCAGCTCCCCCTATTGTTTACAGGACTATCCTGGGAGCTATGATGTTCTAGAAGACTCAAACTGGGTTTAACCTTACTTGAGACATATTCAGATATGTCCATGGCCTGAAAGATGATGTTAAGGCCCCTAGGGTACCATTATTTCTCTCTCGGGAGGTCACACCTGAGAAGGTTTAATGTATTCCAGACCGGTAATCATAGTTGGAAGGTTCAGTATGTGTTCACAAGGGGTAACTAGGAGTTCAGGAGCCACCATAAGGATAAGTCTTATAAGGTTCCACGTGAGTGGAATGGTCCAAATAGAATAGGTAAGGTTTTTACTTTTTTTTACATACTGCTTCACTTTAAGTTGCATTGTTCTCATGTCTTTGCTATCCATTTTAGTGAAGAAGGACCCGAAGCTTCCAACTGCAATGCAAGACCTGACGGAGGCCTACTGCGTACCCAAGCCTCCCACATTTGAAGATTTATTTTTTGTGTCCAAAATCATAAGCATCGGATATCGCACCCCTCCAGGTGGGTTCCTACAGTAGAAGGAGCAATTCTTTTGGAAGAAGGAGTATTGTTTGAGACAAACCCAAAGACACAGGTCGATCACGGTGTTAACGTCGAAGTTGAGATTATGTTTACTATTTCTGCTCGTTCATACCATACTTTGAGTATTTATCTAATTGTTCATTCTCGCAGTTCCTTCTCCCACCTCTTCTGATCATTTTGAATCTTCGTTTGGAATGGCACCTAGAAATCTTAACCAAGCTTAAATGAACCTGGCTCGTCGTAAGAAGATCGTGGCCAAGCAGAAAAGGAAGGTGGATGTTGAGGCCAGGGCTAGGAAGAAGGTGGATGCCCAAAAAAGAGCTGGTGCAGAGAAGAGAAAATAGTCAGAGGTTACTGCTCAGCGAATTTCTAAAGCTAAGGTTGTCGTAAGGGCTAAAGAGAAAGGGAAAACCCCTATGTCCCCCATCCTTACCGTAGTAGGGGACAAGAGGCCACTTGAAGACCCGAGGCCTTAGGGTGATCCCAAGGTTCCAAGACTTAGAGTCATAATTACGAGAGTGCAGATTGAGGGCCGACCATCTCGTCGTGTATTATGAGCACATGGGTTGGCCTCACGTTGCAAGGAGGTTAAATATTTTAAATTTGACCCTACCAACTGGGTGACCTTAGAGGATCTAAAAAAGGACCCTGATTCTATCTATCAACATATGAACGTTGCCACTGATCTTTGTGGCTACCATGGCCATAGTAGAGATTTTGAGTTTTTGAAAGTCTATGACCCAGATGCTCTATGGAGGCTGGCTCAGCATCGTCTTGTAGTGATAATTTTATCGAACCTATTTATATCTTGTATTTTCCTCTTTTTATCATTTTTTTTACTCCCTGTTTTATGGACAAAGCTCTCTGGACACAAACATTTTCAAATAATTTAAATAAAATTTACATTGAGTTGGAGCAAAAGGATAAGGAAGTCGTCACCAAGATGGTCTCCCTTAGTCAAACTGAGGATGAGTTCAACAAGTTGAAAGACCAAGCTAACACAAATGATGTTAAGTTGAAGAGCTTGGAGGAGGCCCTGAAGAAAAATAATGAAGACCTGGCAATATTCAACCAAGCTTCGGATACAGTTAATTAGAAGCATATGCAGGCTAAAGAAACTTTGGCAAAGACTGAGGGCAGCAGTGGAGAAGTATAAATTCTCTATTGATTATAACATGTTTCTTAACGACTATGAAGAATTGAAGAAAAGGGTCATAAAACACTACCCTGACATTGTTTCCAAAGTTAAGAAGTGGGATGGTGATGATGTAGAGGCTACGACTCTCGCTACAAAATAGTTGGAGGAAAAGTCTACTTCTGAAGCTGATCAAATTGATGAAGCTGGTAATGTCCTATCCAATGATACTGCTCTTCTCCCAACTAAGGATACTGTCATTATTAATGCCCCTGCTGCTACTGATAATGTCCTCTTGACTTGATCCTCATCATTTGTGCTTAATTTTTTTTACTTTATTCGTAATAAAGATTTTTATGCATTTTATCTATAATGATGAGTCATTTGTCACATATGTATGATTTGGTTATTATTTTGAATTTGATGTCAACATTTACATGCGTTTGGTCGGTTCACACTATATTCAAAATATTTACACGGTAAATATGGTCGGATATTTTTTACCCAGTTAGTTCTATATAACACCCCGCCTAATTAAATACCGGGTGATCAGTCCTATATTAAATTAAAATCAAGGTGAACGGTTGGTTCATTCTCAGCATCACTGTCGCAAAATAATATTTTCCAATTTCAACACCCTAAATAATTAAGCTAAGTGTCAAAACAATTTAAAGTCTCATTTTTTCCTTTATTAAATACCAATATGAAAACCTTTTTTTTAATACCCAACAGTTAAGAATCACATACATACTATGGATGGCAATTAACACACAAGAATTGAACCATCTAGATAAACCAAACCAGGTTTAAGAACTATAAATGTAATCATGCTGACAAGAGTTAACTCCTGAAGAGTACTGAATACTGGAAATATAAATAAACATAAATCTCTGACAAATCCGAACGGAATAGGAAATCGGGCGACAAATGCCCTAAATATAAAGAACTAAAGTAAGAACTGAATCAATGAAGAGGTCGTCTAAATCAAAGGCCTGCGACTTTCACATAAGCTACAGCACATCCAATCCAAAGAACCTATGCAAGACGCCCCTGTGGCTGGGCACCTGTAATACATACATATATATACAAGAGAGAAAGAAATAACAGAAAACGGGTCAGAGCCCGAGTGCAAAACAGTTTTAAAAATAGTTTAGCAAGTATTTAAAATGCTTACTGGCTAATATAACCACCATGTTAGTGCGCAACACTCTCTTGAGAATTCTCACCTCTAATCTAGTGTGCACGCCTACTGTACTACTGATCACATAAGTCTATCTAACGTATCCTCCCATAAAGTTCTATCCCGAGAAGTGCTAAGGCCATAATATTTAGTTTTAGAAAATCATTCTCTTCCATATTCTTACGTTACTTAGAACCACTTAGTACCGTCACAAAATTCACGAACACTTGTTATAAAGCTGAAGCATTTATTCATTACTTAACTACTTATACACACAATATAAAGTTTCCATACATAAGCATATATATATATATATCAATCACTCGTATAATATATTTATACTATCGGCACCAACCATAAATCTATGATGATGGCATACTCTGCTATCAAGTCCCCATTTCACTCATACTAAGGAAAATACTAGTTCAGAATCACTCTCGAACTGTATTAACACAATACACATATAAATGGAAGCGAAGCATAGTTTCTAATCCTAAAAGGTTAGCACATACCCTCACGTCTCTTAGAATATCTAACTATCATTTTTCGATAGCCTGTATCTGGAATACTATCTTCTAGGGTACGAGTCAATATCCCCCATAATGGTCCAATCGAGATAAGATTATCGCGGCGCGAAAACCTATGTGATAGCAAGTAGCCCGGGTATGATTTTTACACAGATACATAATATATGCAGAGTCACATAGTTATATATATATAAATATTGACATTTTTCAAATTAGGTGCGCCCACGACCCATAATTATAAGTATCCGTTCTTAGCACAAATTACTCAATTATCTCGCATAACGGATTTGTCTCTTTTATTCTCATATGTAATTTATTTCATACTTACTTCTCATATCTTGAAGTATTCTCCCTCACTAAGTATAATTTCAGTTGGTATACCCTCACTTACCTTCTAGTATAAATCTTTCACGAGTCTCAATCTTTTAGTAAACGTACGCACAATTTCCAATGTATGAATAACTCCTCGTTAACCTACAATTTCATCTCATATTAATTTCACTCAACGGAGTCTACTTAGACCCTACTAGTCCTCTTCATAACACATTATACTATTTAAAAGATATTCAAGGGTTCCCACCTATTTTATCCGAATTAAACAAAAAGGGAAAAAACATGCAGTTTTCCAGGAGGGATCGATCGATCGAGGAATGGGGTCGATCGATAGATCAAGCAGTTCTTGCCCAATTTTCTGCAATTTACAACCTACGGGTTCAACTATTCTAACCCCTCCAAACCTATATAATTTCATCCCAAACTCCCAAACAAGTTATCCAAATGTATAAGCAATGTATATAAACAAGTTCTAACGTAACAACATCAATAAATCCTCAACGAATCAATTAAAAAGGGGTTTAATCTCATATTTATTTATAAAACCAAAATTTGCACGAATAATCACAAACCTCTATTTTAATCCAGATTTTCTTCCCAAATATCATAATAAATTCATGGGTAATCCTCTACATATGATCACAATTTCAGACTATATGGATTCTCCCTACAACACACATAAATTCTCTTCCAAAACATATAATTCTTCAATTAAAACATATGATTTTCATTCCTAGACTAACATAAAAGGAATACCAACTAGAAATCAGCAAGATAGATACTTGCCTGGGATTCAAGGATCTGATTTGTTGATGAAAAATATATGGCTACATTCCTCCTCGAGCGATCTACATTTTGGTGGTGGTGTTGGTGCAATCGGGTGAGTTCTAGGCCTTGAATTGCTTGGAAACTCTTCACCTTCTTCTCAAATCTCTTCACCTTCTTCTCTAATGGTTGGGCTTAGGTTTTGTGTTTGTTAACCCTAAGACATAACTCCAAATGGATAATATATACTAAGAAAATGCGTGGGTTTAATTACCCAAAAATACAAAATGTCTATAATACCCTCACGGGATGTCAATTAGGCCTAAAAATGCCCCGAGACCCAAACTAAACCCCCGAGTACACTTTTCTGACTATTTCAACCCTTCCGGACACTTAGGCACACTCTAAACGACCATACGGGTGATTATAATATATTCACTTTTATAATAATAATTTAGTCCTAACACGACACAGGCGCGTCCCGACTTAAATTTCCATAATTGACATTTTATTCACTCGTGACAATTTTAATAAAATCAATATTATATATTACTTTACTCATCTAGTAATATTCAATAAATTCCCAATAATTACTAACTCGCGTCACGCTTGTAAATATTAAAATAATTTTCGAATTAATATTAAATTAATATCTCAATTAAATTTATTAAATCCCCAATTTTAAAAGCCATAAAAATACGGGGTATTACATTCTAGTCTTATGAACTTATTGTAATATATTACCTATTTTCCATGTGAACTTACAAACTTCTTTGGTGCTTGAGATGGGCCTGCTAATAGTTTAGTCTTACGATCATATGGATGGCTTATTGCCAACCTGATATACCTTATTAGATACCAGTTTGTGGCGAACTTGAGTTTCCCTGACTTAGGATCTATTGATGTTTTTGCCAGCTTACTGGTCATGTGTACAGATCTTGTCATCTAAATTACGTGTCAACATCGGTTACCAGAATCGACTAAGTTTACTAGGATTTATCATTTCGTTAGTCAGTTATGTCAGATCTTATCGTTCATAAGACTACACTGGAATTCTTAGACTTGGTTAGACTTCTTGATCGCGACCTGTTCACAGATGTAGTCATACAGGAAGTGTTAAGATAGGCCTGTCAGAAGTTAGGCTTATAATCATGTTATCAAATCTTGTCAACCTGATCTGTCTTATTAACTACTAAATTTGGATGAACCTGACTTGTCCTTACTTAGGATCTATCAATGCTTATGCCAGCTTACTGGTCATATGGACGGATCTCGTAGTCATGACCAAGTGTCAGCATTCATTACTAGAGTCAACAAAATTTAATAGTATATATCCTTACGTTAGTCGATTATGATCGAATCTTGTCGTTCATAAGACTGCACTGAATTTCTTACTTAGTTGAAACTTCTTTATCGTAACCCGTCAAGAGGCGAGGTCTTACATTAAGCAAGCTATTTATTGTGAATCTTGATGTGCTCGGCCCTGAGGTATCTTCGGCCTAAACTTCTTGCAAATACAAAATGATCATTGAATAATACATAAAAGCTTGAAATGACTTCATCTATAGATGATAAAGTTATTTTCTTATTAATTATTGTGCTGAATTACAGGAGAGTTAAAAGAGGTTTACGTATGATTTTCTCCTTAGTCTACCATATATTTTCATTGTTATTAGTAGTACCTCCTCAGGTGTTCGGAGTTCTAAGGATTCTTAAACTGCTCACCTTTTAGGGTCTTAATCCTATAAGTTCCTGGCCTTATAACATCATATACTGTGTACGGATCGTGCCAGTTGGGTTCTAGATTTTTCAATTATTGAATTACCTTTTTCAACACGTAGTCTCTTTCCTTTAAAATGCTCGATTTTACTCTTTTATAGTAAAACTAAGCAGTCCTTTATCGATAGGCAGCAACCTATAGTGTTGTGCACTCCCTGGCCTCTTTCACTAGGTCTAGATAAAGCCTTCTCATTAGATCGCTTTTTAGTGAGTTAAAGTTTAGCACTCGATGGTTGGGCATGTCGATCTCAGTGGGAACTACTACTTCAGTGCCAAATGCCAACATGAATGGAGTTTCGCCCATCGCTATTCTTGGTGTTTTTATTTATGCCCAAAGCACGCTCTGCAGCCCATTGATCTAGTTTCCCTTAGCATCATTTAGTCTTTTCTTCATTTTGCTGAGCATAGTTCTATTTATTTTCTCTGTTTTCTCATTACACTGCGGGTGACTAGGGCAGAGTGTAGTTTCTAGATCTTTGAATGTATACACTAGCCTTCGAATTCTTTGTTGTCGAATTGGGTACCACGATTCATAATGAAAGCGTACGAAATTTCGTAACGACGGATGATATTTTTCTATATAAAGTGAAAGATTTTCTCGTATGGAATCTCAACCAGAGGCTCAGCCTCCACCCATTTAGTGAAGTAATTCATTATTATGACCAGATATTTGAATCTTCCCCTTGTTTTCGATAGTGGGCCGACCAGGTCAATCCCCCACATGGAGAAGGGCCAAGGGGATGTGATCGGTGTAAGTGTGGCTCCTGGACTCTTGCGGGTCATGACTTACTTTTGGCACTTGTCACATTTCTTTGCATAGTTTGCGCAATCTTCCTTCATAATGGGCTAATAGTACCTTTGAATAACCACTCACTCCACTAACGATCTTGTAAAACCTATGTGTGATAAAGATTCGAATAGATGCGCAAATTCCAATCACAAACTTATTTAATTAGAGTCAATTTATGAATCAAATTAATTCATCCCTCAAAATCAACTGGCTACGTGCGTGCATGTGTCAAACCAACATAAATAAAATATGCGCACAAAGTTCACGAAAAATCCCCTCTAGGAAAAACCTTTTATTTCACTATAATTTGTAAATCACAACTTACACGGATTATAATGTAATACAGTTTGACACACGAATACCTACAAGCGTCGGTCGGCATCATCAACAATGAATTACGTGTAACAATCCACAAGAACCGTAGTCATATCTTCAACAAAGATCCACACTCATCGAACCTCAATGACATGCAGCCATATGATGCATAAATTTTCTCCACAAAAGTATGAACACCAGCAAAGTGTGTTCTCAAACTCCAAAATAATTCACATGAACAATTGGAACTTTTGTGAATTGAAAAATAAAAATGATTTAATCCATAAAAGAAGAAGCCAAAAGGTTCTGCTGATTTCGTACTGTTTGTAGAATGGGAAAACGTACAGGCTTCTTATAAAAAACGGAGTTGAAAAGTCCTTTAAATAGAAAACTTAAGGCGGTATGTCGTTTGAGCGAGACACGGTGTCATTTGAAGTATCGCGTGACATACGATATCGCTTGAACGATATATGGTGTCATTCGAACGAGATGAATTAAATATTATTTTTTATTTATCTTTTTTCTCGTTAAATGCACTGCCTCAAAAACTTCGAAAAATATATTTTTTGACGAAAAACATTTAAAGCTCCGCTCCAACACTTATAAAATATTTTTTGAAAACTATCCCGATATCTTAAGTGAATTATAAAGGAATTAAAAACACAACTTTACCAAATTCATTTCGCGGAGGCTTGATTATTGATGAAGCTTGATATTCGGACCGTCTCGTTGCGTATTTGATCTTGAACCTATTCGATGGTTGTAGTGGTATACGACATACTTAATTGTGACGGACAATGTCCTTACAAATCTCCTCCTATGTCATGCCGGTACAAAATAAAAATATCTGAATTATCAATCTCAAAAATGACCTATACAAATCTACCCTCCAATAAACTCAAAAGTGGAAAGATAAACTGTTAAGTCTTCAAACTTTGCTTCAACAATCAAATATTCAAAACTTCAAGCTTTTCTTTTCAGGGTGTGTAACATAATGATCTTCAATTGTACCTGCACACGTGAGACAAAGCAAATACCGCTTGACGTATCGAGTTTGAAATGATATTAGCATAAATATGAAAGTGTGGTGACAATTATATTCAACACAAACTAATAAGAAAACTCAACCACCAAAGAGAATAGAGAATAAAAAATGCCAATCACATAACACAATATGTACGTGGTTCATCAAGAATGCCTACGTCCACAGTGGTGCTCTCAATATTATTTTTATATACTCCGGGGAGTGTTTTATAGAGAATATATTGCATGCCTTTTGCCACAGGCTTAGGGTTTGTTATATACATGTTCGTTCTTGGGGAGTGGGGGTGTTGGACTTCCCCACGTCCATCTTCTACTCCTAGAATATCTCCTTATGAGATTTTAGGAGTAGACTAAGTCATAACCGGATTCAGTTGAGATGCAAAAATCTCGGACTTTGGGACGTTTCTATTAGGCTACTCGCCTGAGCCTGTGATGACAAATCGAGGTACCCGCAATTGCCCCTAAAGTTGGTGGGCCATAATTTGGGCTCAATAAATTTAAATGATTTGTCATAATGGCTCTCTTGTAAATTGTGTAACTCTTCCCAAGATTGGAGTTCTCTACTTGATTTTGGCGGCAGTCTGCTTCGGGTCTCGTGCGATATGATTAGAAATGTTTAAAAGGTCACTTGGAGCAGTATTCCCATGCCGTCATTTCAAGCTTCTTCATATTTTCCCGTGTTCTTTAAGCTTTCGCTGTTGCACCCTCCTCTCTAGGTCTTCGTTTACTTTGCTTTCAATCCTCTTCATCGTCTGGGCTTGTGATCTTGCATCGTCCAAACCAAACCTTCATCCCGTAAGTTCCCTTTGCTCTTTCTCTGTGTTTTTTATGTTGAGTTTTCTTTGAATTTGTAATTAGGGTTTATGAATGGCGAAGATAGGAAATAGATCAGTGCCTGAGTTTAGGAAGTTCTATAATATCCCAGACTAGGTAGAAATTGAGTGCGCCTATGTCCCTAAGAATGTTAGAGAGATAGAGGACGCCCATTGGATTCATGTCCTCTTCCTGTCCCAAGGGGGCTTCACTTTCCCTCCCAGTAATTTATTTTTTCATTTCTTTGGTTTCTTCAACATCGTTCCTGCACAGTGCTCGCCAAACGTTTAGAAGATAGTTAATGGTATTCATAGAATAAACCAATTATATGGCACAAATCTAGGGCTTGCTGAAATATGCTTCTGTTATTCTTTCTCGCGAATAATCTCTGGTCTTCTTTACCTCAAGGCCAGAGAGGAAGAATAGTTAAGAGAGAGAGAGAGAGGAAGAAAGAAGATGAGAGAAAGAAGACTGGAGAGAAAAAGAAGGTGGAAGAGAGGAAGAAAGCTGAGAGGGAGAAGGAGAGAGAAGAGGAGAGAAAGAGGGTGGAAGCGAGTACGAAGGTCGGGCAAGCTTTAGTACCCATGTCCGCGTTGCCCGAGGGGGCCTCGGTCGCCACCTCTCCCCAACTAGCTCCTGCGCTGCTCGAGAGAGCAGATTTGCCTGCTGATCGACAAAGGGCAATGAGGAGTGACCAATTAGCCCTGCAAGCGAGTCAGAGGCTAGCCTTGATAAGTCTATTTCTGTTTTTCAATACTTATAATATTATGTTCAATGCTTTCTTCTAATTCTCCCTTTTTACTTGCAGTTCGTGATAGAATTCTCTGTTCTCTATCGTACTCGTGACGAGCTAGTGAGTAGGAATATAGATTTGGAGAGGCAGAACCTTGAACTGGAGGGGAAAGGTGCCGAGCTGGAGGCCAGTCTAAAAGCTGCTAGCGAGGCCCATAAGTCCTCTGATCTTTCCCTTATTAAAGCCAACGGAGCGAAGGAAGCAGCGATCAAGGAGTTGAATGAGTTGAGGCATTCCTACAATTTGGTTTGTACAAGCAAGCGGGCCATGGTCGAGGAAAATAAGGTGTTATCAGAGTAGGTGAAGTCTGAAGCTGCCACCTTTAAAAAGAGTTCGTACAACTCTAGGTGGGCTGTCGCATATAAGGACACTGATGCTCAAATAGATTACATCAGTCGGTTGAACTTCAAGAAGGGCTGGAACAAGGCTCTTCTGGCTGCTGGGGTAGATCTTGATTCACATTTGTTCAACGAGCATGATCTAGTTCCGAAGCCTATTGCAGATGATGCGCCTGCCCCAGCCATTGAAAGTGTAGTCCCTGCCTCTCAAATCGTTCCTATTGGTGCTTCTCCAGCTCAGGGAGAAACAGCTGTTCCTTCCGAGGGAGATTCTGCTACTGCTGCTGAGAAGGGAAAATAGCCAACCACCTCTGAACAAATCGAGGTTGCCAGCTAGCCTGCTCTTAGGACCTTTATGTATTTTTACTTTGTTTGCACTGTTCTCCTTCATCGATGTAATTTGGTCCTCCATTAAAGAAATGAAAACATTTTCTCTTCAGTATACTGATTCTTTTATTCTTTGCTACTCTTTATGACTTTTAGTACTGATTCTTTTGTTCTTTACTGCTCTTTATGGCTTGTAGTACTGATTCTTTTGTTCTTTACTACTCTTTATGGCTTGTAGTTAATTGATGTAGAGGAATATATACCTGCTACCTCTCAACTGGGAAGGATTCTCGATCCTAATGAGAGCGATCAAGTTCGCCAAGCCTTCGTTAGGATATGCAAGTCTATCAGGTTGAAGAATAAGATCTTTAAAGACTAATCTGAGCTCGTCGCCAAACTGAAGGATAGACTTCAGGAGATGGAAGAGGTTGGTGCCTCTATTCAAGAAGAAGTTAACACTTTGAGAGCTAAGCTCCTAGATGCCTCTGAAATAAATCAAGTCGAAAAAATTCTTTAGCAGGAGAACGAGACTCTGAGGAGGGAGGTGTCGTGACTCAAGGAGCATACACCGAGCGTCGCACCTCGCATTTTACGAGGTTCCTCTTCATCGGCTGTTCCGCGAGCTGGCACAGGACCGAGCGATGCCCCTCCAGTTTTGCGAGGGTTTACCTCATCGACTGCTCCACGAGCTGGTCCAGATGCAAGGGTCCTGCTAAGGAGGTGGACGAGCTCCAAGGAGATGTTCGTGGAGCATATGTGATTGTTGTTGGGCTTCAAAGGGATGTCACACGGTTAAGGCATCTATTCAAGAAAGGACCTCGACAAGTGTGGGCTAATGGTTATGAACAAGGTTGGATAGATGCTCCGACGAGGCTGACAAAGTTTGAAGAACTATCTTTCATCAGGGGATGGTTGAGCGCCCTCAGGGAGCTACAAGTCCCAAGGAACTCATTACTCTGGTACCGTCACGAGATCTCTCCTTCAACTTTGAGGCCTAATCCTTTCAGGAGGGACGACCAGTGGATCCCTATCGATGCTATCCCCGGGAAGATGTTATAGCCAAACGCGAATGAGGTTGAAGAGGAATTGACTCCTCATCCGGACGATGGACGAAGAGCACAAGTGGTTGATTACCTTGTTCAGAGGCCTCAGCCTCATTAAGATTTTACTGGATGTAACTCTTTGTACATGTAATAAAGTAATGTAATATTTATATCTTGGGCAATTTTATCGACTAAACATGCGTTGTATATCTTTTACTTTATTTATTTCCTACTTGATTATCTTGGGCCCTTTATAGCCGACTAGATTTGTAGGGTTGTTTCTTTGAGTGAGTATCCTCCCAGTCCAGTATACGTTTTGGGATACCATTCTGCCTTACTTTACCTTTTAGGTCATGTCGTCACACTACCTTAGGCCTAAGTGTGGCAATGGAGAGGACACACCTGGTGTTGGATGTTCTATCCGATCAGGTTTTTCTGAACCAAACATAGTTTGGTGACCAATTCGAATTGGTCGAGCTGCCAAAGGGTCCCCTGTAGGGCTTCATATATTTCCAGGACAATGCTATGAGGTCGTTCGTGTTTCATAACGAAAACCTGAGAAGGGTGAGACCCTGTTTTTATGCTTTGGGTAATGTGTCTGTCGCTTGGGAAAGATGTGCAAGTTATAAAGCTCCTAACAAATAATTAATACTTCATAAAATGCCATTGCCAAACAGTCTTTTATTAATCATAATAAAAAATGAGTTGCCACTTCGAATAATGTAATAAAAGATAAATGAAGAAAAGCTAGAAATATAATTTTTTTAGGATGGCTGTATTCCAAGCTCAGGGTATCTCTCTGTCCTCCAGCGTTTCTAAGTGATAGGCTCCTTGTAGATCATCTCTTGTTACCTTGAATGGTCCCTCCCAGTTCGTCCCTAGCTTGTTATCTGATGGTTTTACTGCGCTGCCAAGGACCTTCCTTAGGACGTAGTCCCCAACCTGGAATGCCCTTGGATTGACCTATTTGTTATAGTGCCTCGCGAGCTGTTGTTGATAGCTCGCCAGCCTCACTAAGGCTAGTTCTCTGCGTTCGTCAGCTAGGTCAAGTTCAGCGAGTAATGCTGCATCATTCTGGCCTTGGTCAAGAAGGGTGGTTCTCATGGTTGGTAGGCCAGCTTCCAAGGGGATGATTGCTTCCATTCCATACGTTAGTGAGAATGGGGTTTCCCCAGTTGCTCACCGTGGAGTAGTGCGGTAGGCCAATAAAATGTATGGTAGCTCACTCACCCATGTGCCTTTGGCTCGATCTAGTTGTTTCTTCAACCCATCGATCATTGTTTTATTGGAAGCCTCGGCCTGACCGTTGCTCTGGGGGTAGGCCACCAAGCTGAAATAATGCCTGATCTCGTGTTCTTTGCAGAAGTTCTGGAAAGGGCCACTCTCAAACTGTGTTCCGTTGTCAGTGATGATGGTTCTGGGGATTCCAAAATGGGTAATTATTTTTTTCCATATGAACCTCATCATATCTGCATCTCGAATATTTGTCAGTGGCTCTGCCTCGATCCATTTGGTGAAGTAATCTGTTGCGACCAACAGATACTTACAGTTGCTGGAGGCGGTAGGAAGAGGGCCTACAATGTTCATCCCCCACTGGGCAAAAGTCCATGGGATTGTAAGCGATCTTAGGTTGCTAGCAGGTCAGTGGACCATAGGAGCATGTAGTTGATATTTCTCGCACTTGTGAGCATATACTGCCGAATCTCTTTGCATACATGGCCACCAGTAGCCTTCCTTCATTGCTCGGAAAGCTAGTGACCTCCCTCTAATATGTCTTTTGCAGATTCCTTCGTGAAGCTCATGTAGATTTTGCTCAACGTCCTTCAGGTGAAAACATTGAAGGTAAGGGCCAGTGAATGATCTCTTGTATAATTTGCCCTCAGGTGATAAGTGAAAGCGAGCAACTTTGACTCTTATCTGATGAGTGGCCTTCTTATCATTTGGAAGTGAACCATCTTTCAAATAGTCCCTCAGGGGTTCCATCTAATTAGGTGCTGACTCAATCTGTAGCATATGTCTCACGTCGGGCAGCTCGTTGCTTTGGTTGATACTTGGATGGGCGAGGAAGTCGATGGGGATTATTCTCTTCAAGTTTGAATTGATTGTTGAACTCAGGGCTGCCAGGGCATTGGCGTGGATATTCTGTCCTCTGGGGAACTATTGGACACTGACTTCCTCAAAGTTGGGCATTAACTTCTTTGCCAAGGCGAGGTAGGCTGCCATTCTTTCGTCTCTTGCGTTGAAGTCCCCACTTATCTGATTGGAGACTAATTGCGAGTCGCCGAACACCTGTAATTACTTTTTCCCCAACGCCTGTGCCTTTTGCAGGCCGACCACCAGAGCCTCGTATTCTACCTCGTTATTAGAGGCTTCAAATCCAAGTCTGATTCACTGCTCGAGGATTGTATCTTCTGGAGTAACGAGTACAATGCCTACTCCTGCCCCCTTTGAGTTGGAGGCTCCATCAATAAACAGTCGCCAAACTCCTTCTGATAAGTGATCTTTCCTTTGCTGCATGGGTTGAATTTGGTTACAGGGTTGTTCGCCTATGAACTCCGCGATGAAATCCGCGAGGACTTTCCCCTTGATTGCATTCCTGGGTTAAAATTGGATGTCAAATCGTCCGAGCTCGACTGACCACTTGAATAGTCTACCAGGCAGATCCGCTTTCCGCATAATTGCTTTAAGGGGGTGTGATGTAAGGACGACGATAGAGTGAGCTTCGAAGTAGTTCTTAAGCTTCCTCGAACCTATCACTAGTGCAAAGGCGAGCTTCTCCAGTGGTAGGTACCGCTGCTCGACATCCAATAAGGTCTTGCCCGCGTAGTAGACCTAGTGATGGATTCCTGCTTTCTCGCAGACCAATGCAGAACTGACGGCGTGGCTGGAGACAACGAGGTATAAGTATAGGGAATCATTTTCTTGAGGTATGACGAGCAAAGGTGGTGTGCTGAGATAAGCCTTTAGCTCTTCCAATGCCTTCGAGCAATCTTGAGTCCACTCTACTGTCTTGTTTCCTTTCAAGAGCTGGAAAAACGGCTTGCACTTCTTAGAGGACTTCGAGATGAAACGGTTCAAAGTGGTGAGCATACCGGTGAGCTTCTGCACGTCTCGTATCGTGCGAGGGGGCTGTACCCTGTTGATCGCATCGATCTAGTCCGGGTTGGCCTCAATGCCTCTCTCGCTAACTAAATATCTGAGGAATTTTCCTGACTAGACACCGAAAGAATATTTGCTCGCGTTGAGTTTTATTCGGTATTTCCTGAGGATCTCGAAGGTATTTGATAGATCTGAGAGATGGTCCTCTTTTTGCTTGCGCTTGACGAGCATATCATCAATGTAGACTTCCATGGTATCTCCCATTTGGTCTTTGAACATCTTGGTCACCAGCCGCTGGTAAGTTGCTCCTGCATTCTTGAGCCCAAAGGGCATAACTTTGTAGCAGTATAATCCGACAGTGGTGATGAACGATGTCTTGTCTTAATCTAGTGCATGCAGAGGGATCTGATGATACCTCGAATATGCATCCAGAAAACTCGTTCTCTCGTGAGCTGTTGTGACGTCCACCGTCGATCTTTGGGAGAGGGAAACTGTCCTTAGGGCATGCCTTATTAAGGTCAGTGAAGTCAAAGCAGACTTTATATTTCCCATTGCTCTTTGGAACTACTGCTGGGTTGGATAACCATTTAGGGAATTGAACTTCTTGTATGGATCCTGCATTCAGCAGCTTTTCAACTTCTTTCTCTACAGCCTTAGCCTTCTCCGGTGCGGTTCGTTATGCTTTCTGCGCGATAGGCCTGAAAGTGGGGTCGACGTGTAACCGATGGCAAACCACACTGGGATTAATATCAGGCAGCTCGTATGATTCCCACGCAAAAACGTCTAGGTTGCTTCTCAGTAATACGGTCAATTCTTTCTTCTCTTGATCTGTAAGAGAAGCCCCGATCAAGAAACTCCTGTTTTTTTTACTTCCACCGGTTGTTATCTCCTCCAGGTTTTTAACGACCCGCTGAAAGGGGAGGAGCCTGGTCTCCTCCACTCTGGGCCTTCCATATCTTAATTACTATTTTGAAGGTATCAAACCTTCTTGCTCCTCGACTTTCTCTTTGGCCTTCTCGACCTTCTTCTCTAGTTTTTGGCGGATGGCTGCTATGAAGCACCTTCTTGCCATCGCCTGATCTCCGTGAATCTTCATTACTACTCGCTCAATCACGTACTTGAGTTTCTGATGGTAGGTCGAAGGGACTGCCTTCATTGCATGTAGCCACCCTCTGCCGAGGATAGCTTGATATGGCGAGTCGATGTCGACCACCAAAAACTCGATCATTTTGGAGACACTTCCTGCCCTTACCGACGGCACGATATTTCCCAATGGAATAGTCACTTTTCCAACGAAGCCAACTAGAGGGACAGTGGCTTCCTTCAAGTCGGCAACGCTTAACTTCAACTTTCTGAAGAGGTCGAGATACATTACCTCGGATGAGCTTCCTTGGTTGATGAGCAACTTGTCAATGTCATAGTTGGCTATCCTGAGGGTAATGATCAAGGCGTCATGATGTGGGGTTCTTACCCCCACCAGATCTTCATCTATGAACATGATATGTTTACTATAATCGACATCATTTGCTCGCCGACGCTTTCCTGACTGTGTCTTCACTTAATCGATCTGAAAAGCTTATTTTTTACTTCCATCCGAGATGAATTCCCTTGAATCTGCTTCATATCAGATGCCCCATAAATCACTGCAAATTCATGGCCAACATCGTCCTCGAGTACATTATCGGGCCTCGTATCTCCATTGGCAACAACCTTCTTTGCCTTCTTCTCCACAAACTCGTTCAGGTGCCCAATTTGGGCCAGTTCTTCGAGGTGACACTTTAGAGCCTTGCAATGCTCAGTCTTATATCCTCCCTCCTTGTGAAAAGTGCATCTCAGCGCGTTATTTCTCTTTAAGGGGTCTCCCCTATCTTTTTGGGCCACTTAACAAATGTCTCATTTTTTATCTTTGCTAGGATCTTGTAGATTGGTTCTTTGAAGATAGTATTTACTGCCTGAAATACTTTCAAAACATCGTTATTTCCTCTATTGTTGGAGTTACCCTTGCCCCCATTCTTACCTCCTTTCTTCTAGTTTTCGGACTTTTCGTTTCCCTTGGCAGTGAGCTTAGCCCGACCATTCTCTCCTGAACTGAGGCGGGTCATATATTCCACATTGGCATACTTCTCGATGCGAGCCATCAAGTCATCAATCGTTATGGCCTCCTTCTTCGTCACGGACTGGTGCAGAAGGCAAGAGCTGGGTAGGCCGATCTTGAAAGAGGCCACTGCTACCTATTCTGAATAGTCCTCGATTTCATTGAACAGCTCCCAGTACCTCTTTGCGTAGTCCCAGAGGCTCTCTTGAGGTGTCTTCCTCATTGTTAGCAAGGCATTCATCCTCTTTGGATGGGAACTGCTGGTAATGAAACAAGCTGTGAAGAGATCGGCCAGAGACTCAAAGCTCCTGATGGATCTGTGAGGCAGCCTCTCAAACCACTTATGGGCCACATCATGCAGGCTCGAAGGAAAAATCTGGCACATTAGTGCATCCCTGTGGTTCCAGAGGGTCATGGCCTGCCTGTACTATCGAACGCGGTCGATAGGGTCGGTCTTTCTGTCATAGATCTTGAACCTCGAAATAGAAAATTTCTTAGGGGCTTCTTCTTCTATCTCCCTTAAAAAAGGGGATTTCATCTGAGTATTGAGAGCTCGCCGAGCAATCTCCCTGGTTGATTTAGCACCCCGATGAGCTAGGTATTGGTCCATCTTTCTTCGGACCAAATTTCGTATATCCTCATCAACTCGAGATGGGCTCCTGTCACGGCGAACTGGTCGTGGTTGTTCGAGTAAGTCATCATCCGACTCGTGCTCCTCAAATCTTTGGGATCCGCATCTAGGGCTCCTTCCTCGGCTGCGAGACTTGCTCGCCTGAGGACTGGGAGTGCGGTATGGACGTCGCCTGGTGCTGCGATGGAGTTCCCTCTCTATCCTCTCAAATCTCCTTTTGAGGCGAGTCTTCTCAGCCTCTTGCTTGTGAGCGACCTCTCCTTGCTCTTGGAGCCTTGCCTCATAGGCATCGATCAATCTGGAGATTTACGTGGACCTCGTTGGTCCCTGACTTTCTTCTGAGGCCTATCACTCTAGGCGACCCCTTTTATCTGAACGTCGAACTTCAGATCTGATCCTGCGAGGGGCAGACTATTCTTGGATATCCCCTGCTTGAGGGGCGTTGTTGCTGTGTCCATACATTCCAAATCCTTTGTTGGTGAGGGCTTTCTTAAAGGAAGACAAATGTTTCCCACAGACTGCGCCAATTGTGGTGACAATTATATTCAACACAAATTAATAAGAAAGCGTAATCACCAAAGAGAATAGAGAATAAAAAATGTTAATCACACAACACAGTATGTACGTAGTTCAGCAAGAATGCCTACATCCACGGTGGTGCTCTCAACATTATTTCTATATTCTCCAGCGAGTGTTTTACAGAGAATATATTGCATGCCTTTTGCCCCAGGCTTAGGGTTTGTTATATACATGTCCGTTCTTGGGGAGTGGGGGTGTTGGACTTCCCCACGTCCATCTTCTACTCCTAGAATATCTCCTTACGAGATTTTAGGAGTAGACTAAGTCATAACCGGATTCAGTTGAGATGCGAAGAGCCCAAACTTTGGGTCGTTTCTATTGGGCTACTCGCCTGGGCTTGTGATGACAAATCGAGGTACTCACATAAAGCATAATCAATTATCCCCCATAAAGTCATAATTCGTTCCCCCCATTTTTATTTGTCCGAAACAGACAAGGAAAAGAATAAATCACATAAATCAAATCAGGGTGTCACGGTAAACAAAACAAACATACTATTTTTTATTTTTCATAAAAAAATACAAAAATAATGTTACAAAAATAACACACTATGAATTTACACTAAGATAACCAAATCATGGAAATGGAATGAATGGGTGTGAACAAATTCAATAGGAAAATCAACTCAATCATGACATGTGTGAACGATGCATAAGTGTACTCCTAATGAATGAACATCAAAATAGTCCTTAGGTGTAAAATTGTTGAATTTAAATGGCATCATCTTAATCATATCAACAAATCAAAGTATAAATGATTTTCACACCAATAACGTCCAAAACTATGTAATTCTTTTTCATGACTTTCAAGGACGTGCAAGCCGTTTTTAATTTCATCCAAAACTCCCTCATTAAAAGATAATGCTTTTTATTTTTCTTATGAGGTGATGAAACTAAAACATATTGGCCCATTTTTGGCATATATTTCTTTTTATTGCCTTTCAATTTTTTCGGGCTCTTTTAAACCTCATTGGACCACGGATAATTTTCAATTTCTCACTTTTTTAGGTCCATTTAAATGGTGGCTTTATCATAAAGAAAAAAATAAGATACCTTTCTCAACCCTTTTCTGGTTTTCAAAATAAACCACACAAACTCACAAATGGGTCGCATTTGGTTCGTTGTATAGACATAATTGAGATGGAAACACTCAACCAACATGTGATAGACAAGCACAAAAATTAAACAAATCCGTGCATGTGTGTAATAAATGACAAATGAGTCAAACATATAGATAGCAACACTATATATCATCTTAAAGACTCCAAATTTTGTAAAGCACGTGAATGACACAACATATTATCTCAAAACACTATCATATAGTCACATGAATATGGAATGATATTGTGACTCAGTCATCCTAAATTTCTATCCATAAACGGTGTAAAACAAAATACAAAACTCTTTTTGGATCTTTCAAAAAATTTATCAAAATAAAATCTTTTTGAAGTTTTTCAAATATGATCCCAAAAGAAATATATGAATGGACATACAAAAATTATATATGTCATAACACTAGAAAACTTATACCATGTTATACAACTAGAGTATGACAAACAAGCAAACACAATCATCTATATAATATGACAAGAGAAGAATCATGTGCTAGCAATCGAGAATCAATTAGTCTAATATCTAGATCCTCAAAAAGTGATTTCCTAACCCAAATAGGTGTGCAACGACGCATGGGAGTCACGGGAACCAAGGTAACACTAGACTTAAACTTACTAGGACCTTTTCGAAGATCAAAACAAAAATGCCTAAGGTGCCCTTTCGTACCACAATGTGAACACGTATAAACGGGTGGAACGACACCTATGGGTTGACCTTTTCTAACGTCCTTGGAAACGGTTGACCCTCTAAAACAAACTACGGTATTGGCTTTAACACTAGAAGCGTGTGAATAAGACGAGCCACTACTATCACTACCAATACTACTCGAGTCTGTCAAATCATTTTTCAACTTTAAAATTTTAGACTCGAGAAAATAATTAGACTCTTCCAATTTGAGGGACTCCTTCTTCAAATCATCAATCAAACCTAAAGGGTTATCTCGCTCCTCCTCAATTAAAACAAATTTATCCCTAAGAGTCTTTTCACGTGCCGTAAAATCATTAATTAAGCTATTATCCTCAACGGCACAAATAGGAACCCTAGAATTTTTAAAGTCCCCAAACTCTTTTTCTAAAACTAGGACTATATCATCACTTTCCTTTTTGGACATTTTAAAGCATTAAAGTTCTGGTCCAAAGAAATAACTTTTTCATGATAAAAATCTCTTTGATTTTGAACCGTTTGCAAAAGATCCATAGCGGATTTAAAACGAGATTTTTTTTTTCAAAACCTCAATTCTTTTCGCAAACGTCAAATTCAAACTATTTAAATCATTAAAACTTTGACTTGTGTCAATAGGAGGGGGCATCCAATAACATAAGTATTCCATTTGAAAATTGTATTTTTTCACAAAATAGATTTTTCTCAAAAAAATCAATATCACACAATTTTGCGAAAAATAGGAATACGCAATAAAACAGCGTAACCTGCTCTGATAGCAATTTGTAAAACCTATATGTGATAAAGATTCGAATAGATACACAAATTCTAATCACAAACTTATTTAATTAGAGTCAATTTATGAATCAAATTAATTCATCCCTCAAAATCAACTAGTTATGTGCATGCATGTGTCAAATCAAAATAAATAAAATATGCGCACAAAGTTCAGAAAAAATCCTCTCAGGGAAAAACCTTTTATTTCACTATAATTTGTAAATCGCAACTTGCACGAACTACAATGAAGTATAATTTGACACGCGAATACCCGCAGGCGTCGGTCGACGTCGTCAGCAATGAATTACACGCAACAATCCACAATAATCGCAGTTCTATCTTCAACAAAGATCCACACGCAGCGAACCTCAATGACACGCAACCATATGATGCATAAATCTTCTACACAAAAGCATGAACACCAGTAAAGTGTGTTATCAAACTCCAAAAAATTCACACGAACAATTGGGACTTTTGTGAATTGAAAAACAAAAAGGATTTAATCCCTAAAAGAATAAGCCAAAAGGTTCTGCTCATTTCGCACTGTTTGCAGAATGGAAAAACGTACATACTTCTTACGAAAAATGGAGTTGAAAAGTCCTTTAAATAGAAAACTTAAGGGGACATGTCGTTCGAGCGAGACACGATATCATTTGAAGTATCGAGCAACATACGATGTCGTTTGAACGATATACGGTGTCGTTCGAACGAAATGAATAAAATATTATTTTTTATTTATCTTTTTCTCGTTAAATGCACCGCCTTAAAAACTCCAAAAAAATATATTTTTTGAGGAAAAACATTTAAAACTCCGTTCCAACACTTAGAAAATATTTTGTGAAAAATATCCTAATATCCTAAGTGAATTAAAAACACAACTTTACCATATGATATCGTTTGAACGATATACGGTGTCATTCGAACGAGATGAATAAAATAATATTTTTTTTATTTATCTTTTCCTCGTTAAATGCACCGCCTCAAAAACTCCGAAAAATATATTTTTTGAAGAAAAACATTTAAATCTCCCCTCCAACACTTAGAAAATATTTTGTGAAAAATATCCCAATATCCTAAGTGAATTATAAAGGAATTAAAAACACAACTTTACCAAATTCATTTCGCGGAGGCTTAATTGTTGATGAAGCTTGATATTCGGACTGTGTCGTTGCGTATTTGATCTTGAACTTGTTCGACAGTTGTAGCGGTATACGACATACTTAATTGTGATGGATAATGTCCTTATAGATGTGCCCACCGAGTGGGCTCCCCACGACCCCTCATGCACTTCCTTTATCAAGTCATTTACTTTGGTGCATCACTAATACACACTCCTTATATGTACTGTGGTGCATCAAGACTTCTACGGATACTGTTATGCATAGCTCAATGTTGGTGGTTGATGTCAAGTAGGCGAGTGCGTCCACTCGTGTGTTTTTGTCTCTTGGTACTCTGACCATCTGAATAGCTGAGAATTTTGACGACAATGTTTTGCCTTTGACAAGTATTTCATCATCGACTCTTCTTTTGCCTCATAGACTCCGAGGACTTGATTAACTATGAGCTGGGAATCATTGTGTGATAATAGTTGCTCGATGCCTAGTGATAACGATAATCTCATACAAGTTGTGAGGGCTTTATACTCTTCCTCATTGTTGGAGGCCTCAAAGTGGAATCGGAGGGCGTACTCCACATTGCCCCTATTTGGCATGGTGATTAGAAACCATTTGAATTTATCTCTCACAAAACTATATGTGTCACAACATCTACGTTGTTTTAATTAAACTTGTTTTTTAAGGAGGACGAAACACTAAAAAGGCATCAGTGCGTAATTACCCAACCTAGACAAAACCAACTACCAAAATCCAAGCAAAACAATATATCTATGCGTAACTATCTAATCGAGATAAAACCAATTAAAGAATGCACGCCCAAAAGGGTTGGAAAGGAAAAAAAGGGTCTAATGAAATGGCTCCATAGTTAAAGTACTAGATCAATATATATGTTTACAACATTAACAATAATTATTGGTCGTACACCATTCAAAAGTGAAGCGCATATTTCATTGCAATAAGTAAAATATGTTTACAATATTATTAGTGCGTAAGGAATGCGTGATATAAAAATAGGAACAAAGTCAGAATAACTATACCAATTTCATAATCAAAATTTTGATAAATAATTACCGAATTGGGTCGCAGACCCATAATAAAAATTAGATAAATAATTAGCAAAATGGTCGAAAAAACCATAAACTAGTAGCAGAAACGCATAAAAAACATATTCATTTGAATAATTAAATCAAATCCATAAATTAACACGCAAGTATGAGCAAGAAAATTTTCATTAAGATCATTAAGTCAAACAACAATCAAGGGATTATCATGTATCTACTCAAAATAATTTCCTCAAAGTATAAAATGTTGTAGGGGAATACCTTTTCGGTTACTCATTTTCTAGTAACAAAATAAAATGAGCTACAGAGCACTTTTACTAAACATTATATAATAGACTTGTCACGAGGCTTATTATGATTGCGATTGGGGGAGAACCCCTGCATTGGAGAGGAAGGTTAGGAAGTTATGAAAGAGGTGGATCAAAAGGATTCCAGCTATGAAATTTGGAGTGCGTAGAAATGGGGAAAATGGTTCCATAATGGGTGGAAGAGTTATGGCTAATTAGTACATATGAAGACAATAGGTGAGGTAATCGAAAAGTCCTTTAGAAAGAGTGTCGATATATTTTTTGGCATGGAAATGATTTTGTTAGAGAACGTCAAGAGAGAGAAAAACCACATAGTAGGCAGTGGTAACATATGAAAGCCAAGCTTAACTATAAATTATGGGCCACGTGGTGTCAAACAAAATGTGCATCCATATTTTTTAAAATAAGGTTAAATTTATGACACCTGCTTAATGTCAGAAGTTCAAGGAAGTTGCTAACCTGATGACAGAAGAACCGAAGATCGAAGTCCCGGTGAACGACGATCGTAACTATAATGGTCTTAAGGTAGAGAAATTTGTTGTCAAGTTAGTTCTGACTCACACGAAAGGTGTAACGATCTAGACGTTATCTTGAATAGAGACTCGATGAAATATTCATGTTTGTACAGATACAGACTACTTCCAACGCCTGAACAAAAAGACCCTATGAAGCTTCACTGATCCCCATGACTGGATTTGGGCCTTCCTTGCACAGCTTGGTTGCAACATAGTGGAATAATTACCATGACATTGGTTTTTATGGAAATTCAATTCTTACCTCTCCTTAACAAATTGAATTTCATGTAAAATCAACTTTTTTGCTTTAATCAACCTTTTTGCTTTAAGTGTTAATACCTTATTGTAAGTTGAAATCATTTTTCAAGACATGTAAGTGCTATCAAATGTGACAAAAAATTAAAAAGGGTCATTTGACCTATGACAGCCACTAATTTGTCCAGTTTACATTTTGGTACCCACTATTTTTGTTTATACAGGTTTCATACCCCTTTTGGATGAAAATTATTTGGTCAACATAGTTGACCGTTACTTTTTAATAAAATCCAAAAATACCATTCTATTTAACAAAATAATAACATACCCTTAATCCCTAACTACTTTTTAACCTTTTCTTTTTGAATTATAACTACTTTTAATATTAACATTGTTTTCAATATTAATATCAATATTAAAATAGTTTTCAAACATAATTTTTAATATTAAAACTATCTTTAATATTAATATTAAAACTTTTTTAAAACACATTTTTTTTATATTAACACTGTTTTTAATATTAAACCTTTTTCAATATTAAAATTGTTTTTAATATTTGTTTTCAATATCAAAATTGTTTACTATTAAAACTGTTTTAATAATAATATATCTAAAAATTGTCTTTAATATTAATATTAAAACTCATAAACCTCCTTCAGGATTTTTTGGGTTTTTTCTTTTTCGAAATGTAATGAGTTTTTGTTGTGTGAAAAACATATGTTTTAAACAAGTTCGTATTCTTGATTAGATCGTGCACCGCGATTGAGAGTCAATTAAATGCGATCTAACAATTCACCCTTGTCTTTACACAAAATATAGATGGAAAAAGGAGGCTATTTGTTTAGGTGAACCCATAAGTATTAGACTCTCTCTTAGCAAAACTTAGACTTTTGAAGGAATGTTGACCACACAAATTTCAAATCTTCTTGTAAGGCTAAAAAGAAAAGGAAATTAAAGGGTATCGTCCAAGATATCACACACACAGTGTGTGTGCGTACGTGTGTGTGTGTGTGTGTGTGTTGGTTGATGTCTAAAAATGGAGTGGGTCCAAATTTATAATCACATATAAAATAAAGAAAATCAAGCAAGACAACCACACAACAAAGAGGTTTTTAAAGTGTTTCTGTAATTTAGCAGGCGATGGCATTTTTGTAAATAAATTAAAAAATAACGAACTGCCAAAGGGTATGTAGTTCCTTTCGCATTTTTGGGAACCGTGCGGTCGTCGTTGGTTTAGTTAATCATTATATTTCAACTTTCGAGGTGAAACTATAAAAGGACAGAGATCCCCCCCCCCCCCCCCCTTTTTTCTTTATCACCCAACTTCTAAACTTATATTTTATCTTTCTTTTCAAGTTTTCCTTCTCTGCTTCTATTGTTTGCTCTTTGCCATTATTTCTCAAACTCTGTAAGCTTTCTTGCTTTCTTCTTCCCTTATTTGATGTTTCTGTCTTTCAAACATGGTGTACATTGTAGACGAAGGTTCCTTGAAGGAGTTTAGGGAAAGAAGAAAAATACCTAGTTGGGTAGGCTTAGAAATAACAAGTGGCCTTGTTAATGTGTCATCATTATCTGAGGGTCACTGGATCCCAACTTTATTCATTGCTGAGTGCGGCATCACTTTTTCTCCAAATCCACTATCTCTTAAAAATTTCCAGTATTTCGATGTATCCCCAACAAGGGTAGCCCCAATACATGGAGGGTTGTAAATGGGGGTAAATAGGTTAAATAAAATCCATGGGACTCGTATTGACGTCCCTGATTTGATATTTTGTTACAAATGGGGAACCACGGGTGACAACACCTACTACTTGAAAATCGGACATGCCAATAGGGCACTGGTGGTTAATCTGCTCGTCTCAAATAATGATTACTGGTATTATGGTGTGGTAGTGAAGAATTGGCAATATTCCCCCTTCTTGAGGGTAAGATATACTGGACCTAGGTCCCCCCAAGAAGGGCGTGTGGCATAGGTTGCACAATTTTTTTTTATTTCTTTCTTTGCTTACTAACCATTTGATGATTTGTCGATGAACTGTCTCGCTTTGTTCTTATGCAGAGGAAAACAAAAGGAAGTGTCCAAAAGAAGGGGGCATTAATATTGAAGATCTTAAATATTTATGGTCCATCCACTAAAGAGCATCCCCGATAAGCCTCTGTTCTGCTAGAATATAAGAGTTATGTTACCTTATTCATTGCCTACCCAACAATTATTTTGCCTCAGTCCCCCATAAACTTAGACGAGGAACCAATTTATACATCATTTACTGCTGAGACAACTAGAGTAGAGAAAGAGTTTGCACAAGGAGGAACATCATATTCCTTTGAATCCATTGATCCTACAACCATCCTAACTTCACCTTATGTAAAAACGGTGAAGAGAAAAATGTCAAACATACTGATTGGGTCTGGATCTCCTCCCCTCCTAGCAAGAAAAGTACAACCACTGACAAGAGGCCTCCGATCCTCAATGTAGAAAAAGCAAGGATTGTTGAGCCTCAATTCAAGAGGTTGCAGAGAGGTTTACCCAATCAACATGAGTTAGCCCAAAGAATCTCTGCCGACCAAGTCAAAGTTGAGTCTGCCTCTGTGATTGTCAACCCTGGATTGTCCAGGGTTCTAATTAAGGAAGGAACTCTTTCAATAGATAAGTTGGTTGAAGCACCGACGTCCAGAGCCTGATTAGTTGAAAGGGCTAACCACAACTTAGCACTTGTAAGTATTTAACTCTTTTAAGTTATCTTCAATAATGTTCGTTGAACTTATTTTATACTGATGTTCTGTATTTCTTCTTTTTCGGTTCTTAGTTGATTATAACCAAATACCGGAGAAGGATGATCAGCTGAAATCTTCCTCGTCTGATGTAGAGGAAGCCTTTGAAAGCTTACAAAAGTCCCTACAAAAGTTTGGGGAGGCCTTAGAGAGAGAAAGGAAAGGTTGTCAGGAGAAGTTACAGGCGACCTAGAATATGGCAACTGTAGTAGAAAAAAAAATAAAGGTTGCCAATGATAGAGTGATTATTGCTGAGGAAAAGGCAAAAGAAGCTGAGAGTATGGCAAAGGCTGTTGAGGAGAAAACTACGAGCTTGAATACCAAGCTGCTGCTTTGAAGGCCAAGAGTAAAAAAAATAAAGAAGAGGTCACAAATAAAGGCGGGGATAAGGAATTTGCTGCTGGAACCATCCAAATTGAGTATGTCAAGAAACTCTCCTATAAGGATGGTTGGTCAGATGCCTTGAAGAAGGTTGGCACCCAGGCTGATTCTTAATTATTTCAAAAGCATAACCCAAGAACCCCTCCAAATTTGGATGAGGAGTTTGATGATGAAGAGGGATTTGGGTACTCTTTCATGGTGCCAACTGTTATGACTGACCTGCCTCCTTCTGAATCAGCTACCAAAGATAGGGAGAAGGTCTAACTCCTTTAGCCAGTTTTTACCTGCTTTTTGTGCATTTTTCTTTCTTCCTTCTTCATTTATAATGGAACCACAATTGTAATCATTGGCAAATTAATGAAATGAAGAAGTTTTGTTAACCTCTCTAATGTTTATCGCTTGTTGGATTATTATTGTTTATTTTCATTAGTCGGACTTGTGTTCTTATACTTGTGAATTTCTAGTTTGATGCCAGGAAGAATGTGATCATTTATGCCGAATTCGACATGTTGAAACGTTGCAATAGTATTTTTGAAGTTGGTAATGTGACTTTGACTGAAACATAATTAGTAAGATTACTCGACATAAATGCCTCAACTCAAGTGAAGGACGCCTATGTACACTTGCATAGCATTTTTAATAGGGAAGTGGTACACAACGCGACATACTATGAAATGATTAATCACTTGTAAGAGGATCATAATCTTTCTCGGGCATTGCTACACTTTGATTATAAAACCAAGTATGAGGCACTGAGTGCCGTTTGGGGCTTTGATAAGAAGTAGGAGATTATATATGCCTTGAAGAATAAGTAAATCATACTGAATAGAGAAGTGGAAGTTGCTCAGGAGATTGCTGCACTCCTAGAAAAAGAGAATAATGCCTTGAGGAATGAGCTGGATAGTTTAAAGAAGATAACTGATACAAGGCCAAATCAAGGTGCTTCTTTTCTAGAATTATAGAATGCCAGATTGCTAGAGAAAAACTTAAAGAAGAGAAAAACTAAGTCTGGCCAACCTTCTAGACGGGTAATTGTTGCTTGGCCAACTGTGGATGAAGAGAGAACTAAGAAAACCTTAGATGACCAAGCAACTTTCTTGTAAGAAAAGGATAAAGCCATCAAGAATCTCAAAGATAGAGTAGACCGACTAATTTTCCATTTCCATAAACAACCCAAAGTTTTCTGATGGATGGATATGATAAGGCTTTAACTCACCTGGATGACCATATGGAGCAAGCTCATCGGGAAGGATATAAGTGGAGTTGGTTGAATGTGTTAGGATTGCTGAAGGTACACAACAAAAATGAATTGTGGTACTAGTATAATACAAGTATGTTGGATTACCCTGATCCTCCCTTCAAGATTGATGCTTCATGTATTTCGACCGATGTTATTCCCTAGAGCTTGGTGCGAAAGTATATAGATGATTTTAGCCTTCAGGGCGAGGATGAATACATCCGTCCCCCTCATTTGTTGGACTGGTTGAGCAGTAATAGATGTAGTAGGCCAAGAGACTTTAGAATGATAATTTTACCCAGCGCTCTTGATGATCCTATCGGTGGAATGAGTAAAGCCGAGGGGAAACGTTCAATAGAATGAACTTGTATTTCCTTTTCTTTTTTTTTTGTATTGTAACAAAAAATGTGTTGGGAATAAAATATACTTTATTTTTCAACATATATGTTCACTAATACATTTCATCCTTTATTTAAGCTTGTGATTAATTACTTGGCTTACCGACAAGTTAACCTGCTTAAATAATAAGTGTTTGGTCCAGTGTTGAACCTAATTTGTAATGCCTTAGATTCTACTAATGCACTTAGGTAAAATTGTAAGTAGTTTTATTGAGATAAGTGTTTGCGTGAGTTATCATTGGCAACCAAGTGTGTTAGAAATTTATATTTATTACTGTGTTTAACCCAGTGGGGTAAAACTTCTTGTGTTTAACTTTAAGTCATATATGAAGTTTTACTGACATGTTGTTCTTGACTTGTCAAAGACAAAATTATACATTAAGTCTAAGGGAAATTTCTAAACTTTTTTTAAGTTGAAAACGTTTGAATTTTTTAACTTGGAAAAGTTTGACTTTTTTTAAGTTGTAAAAGTTTGAATTTGAAGTGGGAAAAATTCTTAATGGTAGATGTATATCACCATATCCTGAAAAAAAAACATAAAATGGAAGCATTATTAGTAGGAACTCACAACTTAATTAAATTGGATAAACGATTACATCAAATAAAAATTACTGATAATATTTTCAAAGATTGTCGGATTTCCATGAATTCTTAAATTCTTCCCCTTCAAGTGTTTCCAGGTGATAGGTTACTGGTTGAATGACTACCGAGATGCGATAAGGACCATGCCAATTTGCCTCTAACTTGTTCCCCTTTTGAATCACTTTCTTGAGAACGTAGTAAAATCAAGCAGTCCATTGTTGATAAGCAACCATTGGAATTGCAACATCCTCTCTGACCTCTTCAATCATGTCTGGATCCAATCTCCTCATAAGATCACTTTTAAGGGAGTCAAAATTCAATACCCTATGAGTCGACAGACCTATTTAAGTTGGTACCACTGCCTCAATATCGAAAGTAAGCATGTACACTACACTCAAACGTGCCTTTAGTAATGGTATTTTACCGTTATTAAAAATATTAGTAACGGAATTTTTTCATTAGAAAAAAGGTGTGGGGTACAAAATTAGTAACGGTATTTTACCGTTACTATTAGTAACGGTAAAATTCTGTTACTAATTTTGAATTTACCAACAGTACTTTATCGTTACTAATTCTAATTTAGTAACGGACTTTTGTGTTACTATTTCAACTTTATTACACCCTTTTTAAAAAACTTTTGTCTGATTTTTAACGGTAAAGGTCCATTAGTAATATTAATACATATTTAAAAAAAAAAATCAAGATCCAATATTCTAAATTTAAACAAATTCAATTATTCTTACCACGCTACTCAAATCTTAACATATATAAAAATAGTCTGCATAAACAAGAGCATTATATTCAAAATTTATATTTTATATAAGCTGTGACACCCCGACTAATTAAATACCAGGTAGCTACTCCTTTATTTAAATTAATACAAAATATTAAGTTGGTTCAGTTTCATAGCACCACTGTCGAAAACATTTGATTAATTACTAACCACCTAATATTTAAAATAATGAGGTGTCAAGTTTTAAAGTTTTAAATTAACCAACAACAAAATAATCTAAATCATCAACCAATCGTCACATATATAATCTCATGAGAAAATCAACAGAATGAATAACTGATGTCTGGAGTAAACACTCAAATAATAATCGCAATGTAAATAAACCCAGTACAAATGTCTGAATGAAATAAATAAATCCCAAGACTGAATTAATTTAAAGTCTAAAACCGTTGTCACTGAATATAATGGGCAGAAAACCCTAACAGGAATAATGACTCCCAAAAGTATCAAGGATAGATGTGGAGGCGTCTAGTAACGAGATCCTGTAACTTCTACAGCACCTACAACACGCCAATGGAATGCAGCTCCTAAGCTTGGCGTCCCTGTGGCTCGGCACCTAAAAATGTTTTACAAGAAAAATAGATTTGGAAGCAAACGGGTCAGAGCCCGATGTGAAAGTAGTTTAAGAATATAACAAGTGTTTAATTGCATTAAACAGTAAATATTATATACATATTAGTTA
This sequence comes from Sambucus nigra, assembly GCA_949130495.1. NCBI lineage: Eukaryota > Viridiplantae > Streptophyta > Magnoliopsida > Dipsacales > Adoxaceae > Sambucus > Sambucus nigra. Next base: position 514,240,999 of record OX422210.1, on the reverse strand, counting down.
CGTGCTCTCCCATGTGTTCCTTACCTCTCAACTAATGTGCACGCCTAATGTATACCCTTAACCCATCCTAGTTATGCCGCTAACTAACTAGTCTGTACCACTTCCTGACTTCACATTATAATATAGGGGTCTATTCGTATCATTCTAATATATTCTACGTATAACTCACCCTTACATTAATCAGATTACTAAATCAATTACGACATGGATTCTAACATTTTTAATCCCATTTCAATATCTCGATTATTTGCATTCACAATTTAACAGTGAGACAGTTACAAGTACAAGTATAATAATCTCAGCTTATATATATAAATATGGCACCCCTAAGCTAAGCTGCAGTGCACGCATACTCTACTATCGAATCCCGGTACATCACGTACATAAGGACTACGCGTTCCGAATCACTCAGGAACCGTTTCAATAAACAAAATCACACATATTGGAGGGAAACATAGTTCATGTACCCATGGGTCACGCACATACCTATGCTCCCATAGTCAGCTGACTTATCAACTCATAAATAAGTCATTTACAACCCTATGTCCTTAAGGTATCAATCTAAACCCCTTCGTAGGCACACAAAGATCAGATGGTCCTTTTTTGAAAGTCAACCTCCCGTGATAACAAGTATGGTAGGTATGTCATACACAATAGTCCATATACTAAGCATTCACACAACTTAGGTAATTATGACATTATTAAAGGTATATTTTCAGCCCTATACTATCAGTATTATTGGTACGCTATTATCATCCCAACTCATAAATAATAAGTTTTACCGATAAATCTCACGTCGTATAGTTTCGACTACTTAAACCTATCCCGAACGGGTTACTAAGTCTCCCACGTATCCCAAATATCAATTCTGTACTTCGAGATCCATATTTCTGTCTCTAATCCTAACTTATCACTCATACGAATTTAAGTCATGCTCTCGCAACTTATAATAGTAAAATACTCGTCGGACGCTCGTAAGTTAGACACTACATTCCAAACCAATTCTATTATGTTTCGGGCTTCAATTACATCCCTACTGGTCTCCCTGAAGTCCTAATGTATTCACATAGCCCCCACCTACAACTTTCAACGGCCGGAATCGCTTAAATCCAAAAAGAGAAAAAATATCACAGTTTCTGGGGAGGTCGATCGATCGACCAAGGATGTCGATCGATCGAGCCCAATCGATCGATCGACTATGAATGTCGATCGATCGAGCACGTGCAGGTCTCGATTTTCTTCGTTTTCAGCCCTATATTTGTCCCAAATTTCCATTACACGATGCCAAATTCTAAAGTAAACATGTTGGGTGATTTAACAACCTAAATACATGATTCTTAATGTTCCATAATTCTTAAATCATCAATAATCACACTTTTCTTGGATAAAATAATTCTATTATCATGAAAACCCTGTTTTTTTTCCTTTTCTTCAAGAATCATCATACAACTTCTCGTCAATTCGTAATTAACTATGCATGGGTTATGATTTCATTAATATGATGTTTTCAGAATCGAAACTACATATAAATCCTACCCAAAATGAAGGTTTCATCTCCATATTTCATGAGTTTCAATATTTACATGAATTATCAAATCCTAAACTATCATAGATAAATTATTTGTTGAATCTTAATGAATTAAATCACTTGTCGGGAAAATTCGATGTTATGATCCTTTGAAGCAGATGGTACAAAAGGTATCCCCTCTTTTCGATATAATCAGTAGTGGCGGTGGTGGTGTAATGGCCTCCAGAGTGGTTTTTCTCCTTTGGGAACTTCCTTCTCTATTCTCTAACTGCCGTTGGTATTTTTTATTGTGAAAACCCTAGGAGTCCTAAGAGTTAGTTGATAAACTAAGTCTAAATTTCGTGGGTTAGTATTCCTTAAAAATTAAAATGACTAAAATACCCTCCCGGATTGCCGATTAGGCCTAAAAATGCCCCGGGACCCAAACTAAACCCCCAGCTAGTGTTTTCTGACTATATCGACCCTTCCGGACATGATGGCGCACTCAAAATGACCATACGGATGATATAAATACAATTTAATTTTAAGCCCGTTAAATTGGTTTCTAACACGACTGACACGCGCGTCTCAACTTAATTTCCGAAATTGCCGTATTTATAACTCGCGATAATATTAATAAATTCAATAATCGTATATTACCATATTCACTCAGTAATATTCAACATTATTATCATAATCAAATACCAACTCTCGTCTCGCTAGTATTTGAATCCGAATTAATTTCCAAATAATTATCCCATTTAATTTAATTAATCCCATTAAATAACATCAATAAAATTATGGGGTATTACATACTTCTCCCTAATAACATAATTTTGTCCCGAAATTTGGAAATAAAAATATACCTGGCAAAAATAACTCTGGATAACGCTCGCGCATCTCATCCTCGCGCTCCCAGGTAGATTCCTCGACATTAAGATGTCGCCACTGAACACGGACTAACGGTATTATCTTCGACCTCAATTTCCTCTCGCTACGGTCTAAGATAGCAACTGGCCCCTCCTCGTTGGAACTATCAGGCTGTAGATCAATCTCATCTAATACAATGTGAGTATGGGCCAAATCATCTCGAAGATATCTCCTCAGTGAGGAAATGTGGAACACGTCATGTATCCTATGCAAGTGTTCCGGTAGCCCAAGTCTATACGCAACCGGTCCAATCCACTCGATGATAGGGAATGGCCCCACATATCTAGGTTCCAACTTCCCTTTCTTCCCAAAATGCATAATCCCCTGCATAGGAGACACTCGAAGCAACACTTAGTCCCCTACATTGAACTCACGGAAGAACTTCTTAGCATCGGCGTAACTCTTTTGTCGGTCCTGAGCAACCCGAATACGACTCCGTATCATCTCTATCCTCTCTGAAGTATCCTGAATCACCTCCGGCCCAAGTAGCTTATTGTCCCCCACCTCTAGCCAACATGTTGGGGAACGACAAAGCCTACCATACAACGCCTAAAATGGAGCCATACCAATAGTGATCTGGTAGGAGTTATTGTAGGCAAACTCCACCAGTGGAAGATACTGCTCCCAAACTCCACCAAAGTCGAGGATGCACGTACGCAACATGTCCTCCAACATTTGATTCGTTCGCTCGGTCTGCCCAACAGTTTGCGAATGATATGTTGTACTCAACCGCAACTCCGTACCCATGGCTTTCTGGAAACTCTCCTAAAATCGTGACATCAATATCTTGTCCCCGTCAGACACGATATTGAGAGGCACCCCATGGAGTCTCACTATCTCAGCTATGAAGATCTAAGCGTACTGTCCCGTAATGTAGTATGTTCGGGCTGGCAGAAAGTAAGCAACCTTGGTCAATCGGTCCACAATCACCCATATGGAATCGTAACCCTTCTGCGATGTAGGCAATCCCGTGATGAAGTCCATAGAAATGCTCTTCTATTTTCACATAGGAACCTCTAATGGCTGTAGAAGTCCTGCTGGTCTCTGATGGTCCACTTTTACTAGCTGACAAGTAGCGCATTTCGAAATGAACTCGGCAATATCCCGCTTCATCCCGCTCCACCAGTATTATCACCTCATATCCTGGTACATCTTATCCTCACCAGGATGTACCGCGAACCTCGATCTATGCGATTCTGTCATCACCTCGTGTCGCAAGTCTTCCCCCTTAGGAACAACTAATCTCCCATTAAAGCGTAAGCCCCTGTCTGAACTAACGGTATAAGACTCAGCCCCTGCTAGTAATCGTACAATCTACTCTTGACATAATGGGTCTACTACCTGGGCCTGTATCACTCTTGTAATGATCTGGGGCATAACTGTCATCACAGACATGAATGATCGGGCCACTGTGTCCTAGTGTCCCAACTCCTTCCACTTCACTTTCCACACTTCGGTTACCTCACCTACTGGCCTACGTCTCAACGCGTCTGCTACCATATTAGCCTTCCCTGAGTGGTATTAGATATCAAACTAATAATCCTTCACAGACTCGAGCCACTGACGTTGACGCATATTCAGCTCCTTCTGCACAAAGAGGTACTGTAGGGACTTCTGGTCTGTGAATAAGCAAAATTTCTCCCCTAGGAGATAGGGTCTCCAAATCCGAAGTGCAAATATGACTGCCGCTAACTCCAAGTCGTCGGTGGGGTAATTCTTCTCATGAGGCTTAAGCTTACGGGAAGCATAAGCTATAGCCTGACTCTCCTACTGCAGCAGACCCCCAAGTCTTAGTAAGAACGCATCAGTATAGACTAGATACTCCACTCTCGCCTAGGCAATGCTAACACTGGTGATGAGGTTAACTTGTCTTTCAACTCGTCGAAAGCCAACTGGCAGGAATCACTCCAGATAAATGGCACTCCCTTGCGAGTCAGATGCATCAATGGACCCTCTATCTTCGAGAAACCCCGAATAAACCTCATATAGTATCCTGCTAGGCCCAAGAAACTATGTATCTCTGTCGATGTCTGGACTGTACCCACTCCCTTACTGCTGATACCTTCCCCGGATCAACAGATATTCTCCTGTCAGAAATGATGTGCCCCCAAAATTGAACTTTCTTCAGCCAAAACCCTCACTTATCATATTTTCCATACAACTCGTGCCGACGTAGTGTTTGTAAAACCTGCCTCAAGTACTCGACATTCTCCTCCTCGGTTTGGGAGTAAACCAGAATGTCATTAATGAAGACGATGACAAACTGGTCCAGGAACTCTCTGAACACCCTATTCATCAAGTCCATAAACACGACTGGGGCGTTGGTCAGGCTAAAAGGCATAAATCTAAACTCGTAGCAACCATATCTCGGTAAGAAGGCAGTCTTTGAAACATCCTACTCCCTGATTTGCAACTGATGGTATCCCGATCTCAAGTTAATCTTTGAGAAGTAGGCAGCTCCTCTCAACTGGTCGAATAAGTCATCGATTCGGGGCAACATATACTTATTCCGTATCGTGACTTTATTTAACTCTCGCTAGTCGACAACACATAACCTCAAAGATCCATCCCACTTCTTAATAAACAGCACAGGGGCACCCACGGCAAAGTACTCCTACGGATAAACCTTGACCCAACAGCTGTTATATCTGATCCCGTAGCTCCCTCATCTACGTTGGAGCCATATGGTAAGGTGCGCGGGCTATCGATCGATTGCCCGATGCTAAATCTATATGTAACACCCCGCCCGCCCGGGGAGAGCAGGGCAGAGCGCTACTGTCGATAAAAACTATACTACATCCACAAATAACAAGGTATGGAGCATCTAAATCCCATAATAGAAAAGAAACCACTAATCTCATCTTCAAATTAAATACAACAATTCTCTCGAAATAATTACAACAATCTAACTATCTCGAAAATAAATAAATACAAATATCCAATGCTCTATACATCAAAATAAAACAATCTTCTCTCTTGTATTAAAATTCTTCCCAAAATAATCCTTGCGATAAATCATCCCAAAATAAATCCAAAGCGCCCAAATCCGCGCTAACCTGCCAACTAAAAGAAAATATGGGAAAGTACACAATACGACAGGTAAGATGCTCGACAAATATTAGCGGTGAATAAAACGTAACAATACGAATATTCAAATCAAAGTGAATCTCATAAGCAATTATATCAATATAATTTCTCAACAACACATTAACCGGGTCACCAGGCCTCACCACCGTACCGTGCCTATGCATTTTTCTAGCATATCCGAAAAAAGGAATATTGGCAAGTGCCCAACTTCAGTGCCATATTAAAATCTCATGACAACATGCTCAACACAATAATAATACCACATGAATCAAAATTAGATTCTAACAAAAATTTCCAGATTCCAACGAATTTATCAATTCGAATATGAGTCAATAATCAAAAGAAAACAACGGGAATAACACTCGCGAGATTAAGGAGCATATTGTGTAAAAACCCATACCTTAAACCACCAAAAAGAACCAACATGAATCATCACATAATTTCAGCCTCAAAATCTAATCACACCATCACGTTCTTCTCGCAAAAATAATCAAATCTCGTTCTAGCCCATACTCGAGAAAACACCAAGCAAACCTTCTAATCTAAAGTTGAAATCCTGAATAAGTTTGGGGCTATGGTTTGTATATATGAAAGGGAGTAATTTTGGAGAGGACTTATGATTGAAAAGTTTGAGAAAAAGTGAATTGAAAAGCCAAGCCACGAATTTGTTGATATATAAAGGATTAAGTGTTTGATTAAGAAAATAGTTCTAATGAGGCACAAACACTAAAAAAAATTATTTCGGACGATCGGACCGTTGGAATTGGCTGAAATTTTATAAAGAATTAGATGAAGACGAGAAGAAGCTGTCCAAAAAAATTCAGCTCGATCGGACCGTTCAATATTTTTAAATATTTTTTTTTGCTAGAGAGTTTTAAGTTTTGAGGACTCTTCTATATAATAAAAATTCAATTAAAACTCCATTTTAATTCCAATTTCGAAACAGTTGAATTTCTCATCTTTAAAAATAAAATCCAACATATTTTAGCAATAAAAATATTTTTACCAAAAACTTTATTTTCCTCTATATTTTTAAAATACCCAAAAATTACGTGGGTTGTTGCACTTCCCCACCAACAATGAAATTTTGCCCTCGAAATTCGCCGAATACCCAACTCTCAAAAATTAGGCCAACAATCTCCAAAAATAATCTCGTCACCAAAAAAATAATTTTCTCATATCTAATCTAGATCCCTAACATGAAACGATTCTCTAAAAAATTCTATCTTCAAATTCGCGCCACAAAAACGTAACAGACCCAAAACCCAAGACCCGAGGGTGGTCGTATACCTAAGCTCTGATACCATTATGTAACACCCCGCCCGCCCGAAAAGAGCGGGACGGAGCCCTACTGTCGATAAAAACTATACTACATCCACAATAACAAGGTATAGAGCATCTAAATCCCATAATAGAAAAGAAACCACTAATCTCATCTTCAAATTAAATACAACAATTCTCTCGAAAAAATTGGGGAAGTACACAATACGATAGGAAAGATGCTCAATAAATATTAGCGCTGAATAAAACACGACAATACGAATACGAATATTCAAATCAAATGCAAATCTCATAAGAAATTATATCATTTTAATTTCTCAACATCGCATTAACCGGGTCACCAAGCCTCACCACCGTACCGCGCCTATGCATTTTTAGCATATCCGAAAAAAGGAATATTGGCGAGTACCCAACCTCCATGCCATATTAAAATCTCATGACAACATGCTCAACACCAAAATAATACCACATGAATCGAAATTAGATTCCAACAAATATTTTCGAATTCCAATGAATTTAGCAATTCAAATATGAGACAATAATCACAAGAAAACAACGAGAATAATACTCGCGAGATTAAGGAGCATATTGTGTAAAACCCCATACCTTAAAATCATCACATAATTTCAGCCTCAAAATCTAATCACACCATCACGTTCTTCTCGCAAAAATAATCAAGTCTCGTTCTAGCCCATACTCGAGAAAACACCAAATAAGCCTTCTAATCTAAGGTTGAAATCTTGAATAATTTGGGGTATGGTTTGTATATGAAAGGGAGTAATTTTGGAGAGGACTTCTGATTGAAAAGTTTGATAAAAAGTGAATTGAAAAGCCAAGCCACGAATTTGTTAATATATAAAGGATTAAGTGTTTGATTAAGAAAAGAGTTCTAATGAGACACAAACACTAAAAAAAATTATTTCGGACGATCAGACCGTTGGAATTGGCTGAAATTTTACAAAGAATTAGCTGAAGACGAGAAGAAGCTGTCCAAAAAATTTCAGCTCGATCGGACCGTTCAATATTTTTAAATATTTTTTTTTGCTAGGGAGCTTTAAGTTTTGAGGACTCTTTTATATAATAAAAATTCAATTAAAACTCCATTTTAATTCCAATTTCGAAACAGTTGAATTTCTCATCTTTAAAAATAAAATCCAACATATTTTAGCAATAAAAATAATTTTACAAAAAACTTTATTTTCCTCTTTATTTTGAAAATACCCCAAAATTACGTGGGTTGTTGCACTTCCCCACCAACAATGAAATTTCGCCCTCAAAATTCGCCGAATACCTAACTCTCAAAAGTCAGGACAACAATCTCCAAAAATAATTTCGTCACCAAAAAAATAATTTTCTTATATCTAATCTAGATCCCTAACATGAAACGATTCTCTAAAAAATTCTATCTTCAAATTCGCGCCACAAAAACGTAACAGACCCAAAACCCAAGACCCGATGGTGGTCGTATACCTAAGCTCTGATACCATTATGTAACACCCCGCCCGCTCGGAGAGAGCGGGGCGGAGCGCTACTGTCGATAAAAACTATACTACATCCACAAATAACAAGGTATAGAGCATCTAATGTGACACCCCGCCTAATTAAACATCGGGTGATCAGGCCTTTATTAAATTAAAACAGGTTTCTCAAATGGTTCATTCTTAGCATCACTGTCGAAAACTTTTTAATTACTAATCCCCTAAGCAAAATTAGACCAGTGCCAAATTTTATCTTTCTTAAAATAGATAAACCAACCATGCGGAAACAAAATAATCATGTACTATAACCCAATCAACAAAGTGTAAGTACAAAAGAATAAGAGTACTACCGAATAAACCATCGGCTAAAAATTCCCAAACAACAATAGAACAAGAACAATCCACTAATCTGAAACTAAACATCTGAGACTAATACCGGACCACAAGTCCATATATAGAATAGTGTGAGATCCTGTACTAGATCTGAATGAGAGATGTCGTCTAGTCAAAATCCTGTAGGCATCCACTGTGCTACAGCTTCAAGTCCCTAGAAGGAAATCATCATACATGGCGTCCCTGTGGCTGGACACCTAAAAGGTTTTGAAAAATATTTTACAGCAAGAGTTAGTACTCAAAACATTTTGAAAATATTTAGCAAGCGTTTATCACAATATAAAATGCGGTTATTGATTACACATGTTAGGTTCTCGTACACTCTATTGAGTTTACTCACCCCTCATCTCTTGTGCACACCTAACGTTCTACACTTAGCCTACCTAGCCATATCTTCCAAGCTATCTAGGACTAAGCTCCCATCTGAACTTATCTATACTTAAGTTCTCATATTTCCCACACCGTACATCCATTACCTTAACATCTCACGAAGGTTAATTAATACACAAGTAACATTTCTCTATGTTATGTTTCAAAAATTCTCATTTAGTTTCACTACTAAATTTCGACAATCATTACAATTTCTATCTTCCCACTTTTAAAATTAAGTTTCCCTACTTAATTTACTAATTAGATATTCTCTATCTAACGTTACTCTTCGTAATTAAATTTCACTACTTAACTTACTAGTTCAGTATGTATGTTTAAATACATAATATATATCAATCTACTAATACACAGAAGTAGAATATCATCAAGTATATATTTCACACACAATATATATACTAAATATCAATCATTACTATTTTGCCCTTTTTATACACGTAAAGGACTCTTGGTTCGAAATGATTCATCGACCCCAAGTAAGAATTGGTTCGGAATGATATATCGACCCCAATTATTTTTTATACACAAATGAAAAACTCTTGGTTCGGAATGAATCATCGACCCCAAGGTAAGAGTTGGTTCGGAATTATCCATCGACCCCAACTATTTTTAAAAATATATATATACACATATCCTCGTTCGGGACTCTTTCATCGCGACACCAGTTCATGGTTTGGTTCGGCATTTCTCATCGACCCCAAACATATAATAACTTTTTGTTAGTTCGGAATGTCTCATCGACCTTAACATAATTAATTTAGGTATAAATCTCTCGACCTAAAAGATCACATAATTCAGTAGGTACACGCCCGACCTATTAATTATATACGTACGTAATATTTTAATCTCATATATTTACCGTACAATATTCGCTTTACGATTTATCTCATCAGTCGCATTTATTTGAGTATTCACACAACTCTAAGGGTCCTAGTTACCCCTTATATATAATTTCAGTAGTTATTGCTTACCCTACTGTTCTATTACTTAAATTGAATTTACTTCGCCTCGTAACTCAATTTCCGAAGTCCCCGATACTCTACTAAATCGGATTGTTCTCGTCGGTTCGTAATCCAAGCCCTGCACCCAATTGCCTTTTCGGACCTCAATAATATACCTACTGGTCTTATTCTCACTCCCATATAAGTATATTATAAACCCTAGGATACTCATTCATTCCCGAAAATCAACGAAGACTTAAACGCGAAAATTCTGGAAAAACAGCTTGCATCGATCGATCGACTGTTGGGTTCGATCGATCGACCTAGTCGATCGATCGATAGTTCGAGATCGATCGATCGATCGAACAGGGACAGACGCAGTTCGTCTTCTTCGTTAAGATTTTCCTCCATTAACAAATCTTCAACTCCATTATAGTCCACCAAACTTCGACCCAATGATCCTAACATGTTTTCACATATACTAGGACAATTTCTATCGTGTCAAATACATCAAAACTCCAATTCCTTTCAAGAAAAAGTGAATTAAACCCAGAATTTCTTGAAACCCTAGTTATGGTGTTCTTCCCATATTTTCATATAAAATCCAGATTTTATTCCGAAAAATCATCATGTCTAATCTGAATATTAATCCTTTACATAAGTTAAATCATGCTACATGCGATTCCTATCCCAACATGTATAAATATCGTTATTCTCCTATCAAGATATTGATTTAAACAAGACTATTCAAAAACCCTACACATGGGTATTATAACTTTATAATTTTTGTAATAAACAACTTGCCTTATGATCAGTAGGGTCTGATTTCGTGGTTATAGTTGATGATTGCTGATCTTCATCCTTCAATCCTTCTTCCCCAACAAGTTGATAGTGAAAATCTCCTTTGAATCCTTCCCAATTCTTCCTTTTGACTTGAGAATGGTTTCTCTCTTATCTCTAATGGATATGGTGTGTTTTCATGGGTTTTCTAACCCTAACCCCTCTATCATACGACTGATATAAAGCTCTCAATTTTGTAGGTCTCCATACCCTCTCATGTTAAAAGACCAAAATGCCCCCGAACGGTCTCGGTTTAGTCCAAAATTACCCCGGGACTCAACTAGTACCCCCGGGTATACTATTTTGACTAATTTGACCCTTCCGGACTCATTTGTGACCTCTAAATTATCATTTGAGTCACTTAAAAATATTACTCGTTCTCACCCCAACACGGTCTACACGCGTTAAGTAACTATTTACCACTCGCACTAAGTAAATATAATGAGGCAATATAAACCGGTATTTATCTCTCGATTAGAATTCCAAAATTACAATTTTAAATAAAACTCTATAAATTACTACTCTTACGTAATTTAAATTAAGCCTTATATTCTCATTTAATTCTCCAATTTAATTAAATAGAATATTTGGAATATTCAGAAATACGGGGTATTACATCTAAATCCCATAATTAAAAAGAAACCACTAATCTCATCTTCAAATTAAATACAACAATTCTCTCTAAAAAATTGGGGAAGTACACAATACGATAGGAAAGATGCTCAATAAATATTAGCGGTGAATAAAACACGACAATACGAATACGAATATTCAAATCAAATGCGAATCTCATAAGAAATTATATCATTTTAATTTCTCAACATCACATTAACCGGGTCACCAAGCCTCACCACCGTACCGCGCCTATGCTTTTTTAGCATATCCGAAAAAAGGAATATTAGCTGGTACCCAACCTCCATGCCATATTAAAATCTCATGACAACATGCTCAACACCAAAATAATACCACATGAATCGAAATTAGATTCCAACAAATATTTTCGGATTCCAATGAATTTAGAAATTCAAATATGAGACAATAATCACAAGAAAACAACGAGAATAATACTCGCGAGATTAAGGAGCATATTGTGTAAAACTTCATACCTTAAAATCATCACATAATTTCAGCCTCAAAATCTAATCACACCATCACGTTCTTCTCGCAAAAATAATCAAATCTCGTTCTAGCCCATACTCGAGAAAACACCAAATAAGCCTTCTAATCTAAGGTTGAAATCTTGAATAAGTTTGGGGCTATGGTTTGTATATGAAAGGGAGTAATTTTGGAGAGGACTTCTGATTGAAAAGTTTGATAAAAAGTGAATTGAAAAGCCAAGCCAAGAATTTGTTGATATATAAAGGATTAAGTGTTTGATTAAGAAAAGAGTTCTAATGAGGCACAAACACTAAAAAAATTTATTTCGGACGATCAGACCGTTGGAATTGGCTGAAATTTTATAGAGAATTAGCTAAAGACGAGAAGAAGCTGTCCAAAAAATTTCAGCTCGATCGGACCGTTCAATATTTTTAAATATTTTTTTTTTCTAGAGAGTTTTAAGTTTTGAGGACTCTTCTATATAATAAAAATTCAATTAAAACTCCATTTTAATTCCAATTTCGAAACCGTTGAAATTATCATCTTTAAAAATAAAATCCAACATATTTTAGCAATAAAAATAATTTTACCAAAAACTTTATTTTCCTCTATATTTTGAAAATACCCCAAAATTACGTGGGTTGTTACACTATAACAAAGCCTATCTCTCTACTAAGAGGTAGTCTTGGAATATCCTATAACACATCAATGCTTCCCTAACAACTGGAATCGAATCAAGAAGTATCACCACCTCCTTAGAGGTCTCCTCATCTATGTAGTACAAGTGAGTGGACGATCATCCCTCAGGATGAGGCATCGCCACAAGGAACATCTCCTGACCGGGTATGTCAAAAATAATACTCCTACTAAAATAATCAATCATGTCTATATACTTAACCAGCCAATCCATTCCAAGAATCGCATCGTACTCGGACATATCTAATACTAGCATGTCAATAGGTAAAGTAAATCTCCTAATCTCTAAACCCACGCCTCCACATATAAAGGAAATCACCGAACCTCTACTCAATGGTGAATCTACACAAGTGATAGTGCTCTCCGCGGTATCTAATAATCCAATAGCGCGTGCAAATATTATGGCAATAAATAGTGTGTGGCTCCCGTGTCAAATAAAATATGCCCCACAGTCCCTTGAACAAAAAATATACCCTCAATCGCGGGTGGATCCTGCGGGACTGCAGCCTGCAGCCTGTTGAAGGTTATAAACTCAACCATACTGGAGTTGTCCCTGCTGAATTGGGACTGCTAGAATAGGTGGCAGTGCTGGCATCGGTGGTAATGCTGGGAGGGCGGCGGGAAACATCGGTCTCTGGGGCTCCTGTCGAGCACCCTACTGTTGCTACTACGGGATCCTGCCCTTCTCAGGACACTTCTGGCATTTGTGTCCATGCTTGCCACATATGAAACATTTCCTCATAAGGTTTCCCCCTCTCTGACCCTGCTGCCCACGACCCTGGTGGCCATTACCACCCCTACCCTGGCCATTCTGGCCCTATTGAAACTGCTGCTGGCCCAGATGGCCTTGCTGGTCGTGTTGCCCCTGATGGCCATGCCTAAAACCTCCTTGGCCATATATGAAACCTCCTGATCTAAATATCTTAAAATCCCCCTGCTGGGAACTCTGATCACCCTGTTTGTGCTGATCCCGAGCTGACTGGGCCGCGCTGGCACCATTATCCCCTGTCCTGCATTGCTGGCTGGACTTTTCTGCTCGCTTACCCTCTAACAAATAAAAGCGGTGGTCCTGGTAGTGAAGTAATGTTGCGTTAACCATACCAGAATAGGTAGCCAATGAGAGATTACCTAGCAGGTGCTGACGAATCCTCCACGTCAACCCATCCATGAAGTTCTGAATCTTCTTCTCTTCAGTAGGGATCTCATCGGGAACGATGTTCAGAAGATTGGTGAACTCAGCCTCATACTCTGCCACTGTCCTCCCTTCCTGCTTAAGGTTCATCAATTTTTGCCTTATTTCTGTCTGAACCGCTGAGGGGAAATATTTGCAATCGAATCGCACCCAGAACTCCTGAATAGAAAGAACATCTCTCTCCTCGGCGGTGGTAATAAACTCCCACCACTATAATATTTCTCCTACCAGCTTAAACGTTGCCAGTATCTGCCTCTGCACATCTGTACAATCATACATCCTCAAATGTCTTTGGAGGTCCTTCTTCCACTGGCTCGACACGATAACGTCAGAGCTCTCTATAAACTCCGGAGGGTGTGCCTTCTGAAAGGCATCACGGACACGTTCCCAATCAGACGGGAATGTATGAGCCTGGACTGGGGCTACCACCAGTGCCTGAGGTGGTGCCTGTTGCACAACTGCTAGTGCTGCATTTACTGACTGTGCTATAATGGCGGTAACTTCAGTAGCATTCATGGAACCCTAAACTGGTGCAGGCTGAGGCTCGGGTTGGGTACCCCTAGGAACTCGTTGTGCACGTCGAGGAGGCATATGAAATGAAAGAGAAGTTTTATAAGTCTATAGTTAATATTTAAAAATAGCTGAAGAACGTAAGATACTCAAAATAGTACGACAATCCTAAAATATAGGTCTCTATATCAAAGGACGCTACGCGGAAACATAACAAGCCGTACAGATCTTAAGGACTCTTATACCACCCGTGACACCCCGACTAATTAAATACCGAGTAACTACTCCTTTATTTAAATTAATAAAAAATGTCAAGTTAGTTCAGTTTCATAGCACCACTGTCGAAAGCATTTGATTAAATACTGACCAATTAATATTTAAAATAGTGAAGTGTCAAGTTTTAAAGTTTTAAATTAACCAACAATAAAATAATCTAAATCATCAACCAACCATCACATAAATAATCTCGTGAGAAAATCAACAGAATGAATAACTGATGTCTGGAGTAAATACTCCAATAATAATAGCAATGTAAATAAACCCAATACAAATGTCTGAATGAAATAAATAGATCCCAAGACTGAATTAACTAAAAGTCTAAAACCGTTGTCACTAAATAGAATGAGAAACAGACCCTAACTGGAATAATGATTCCCAAAAGTAGCAAGGATAGATGTGGAGGTGTCTAGTAACGAGATCCTATAACTTCCACAGCAGCTACAGCACGTCAATGGAACGGGAACTCCTAAGCTTGGCGTCCCTGTGGCTGGGAAACTAAAAATGTTTTACAAAAAAAATAGATTTGGAAGCAAACGGGTCAGAGCCCGATGTGAAAGCAGTTTAAGAATATAACAAGTGTTTAATTGCATTAAACAATAAATATTATATACATGTTAGTTACGTGCTCTCCCATGAGTTCCTCACCCCTCAACTAATGTGTACGCCTAGCGTATACCCTTAACCCATCCTAGTTATGCCACTAACTAACTAGTCTGTACCACTTCCTGACTTCACATTATAATATAGGGGTATATTCGTATCATTCTAATATATTATGCGTATAACTCACCCTTACATTAATCACATTACTAAATAAATTACGATATGGATTCTCACATTTTTAATCCCATTTCAATATCTCGATTATTCGCATTCACAATTTAACAGTGAGCCAGCTACAAGTACAAGTATAAAAATCTCAGCTTATATATACAAATATGGCACGCCTAAGCTAAGCTACGGTGCATGCATACTCTGTTATCGTATCCCGATACATTACGTGCATAAGGACTACGCGTTCCAAATCACTCAGGAACCGTTTCAATAAACAAAATCACACATATTGGAGGCGAACATAGTTCACATACCCATGGGTCACACACATACCTATGCTCTCATAGTCAGCTGACTTATCAACTCACAAATAAGTCATTTATATCCCTATGTCCTTCAGGTATAAATATACCCCCCCTCCCCCCGTAGGCACACAAAGATCAGATGGTCCTTTTTCGAAAGCCAACCTCCCGTGATAGCAAGTATGGTAGGTATGTCATACACAATAGTCCATATACTAAGCATTCACACAACTTATGTAATTATCACATTATTAAAGGTATATTTTCAGCCCTATACCATCAGTATTATTCGTACGCTACTATCATCCCAACTCATAAATAATAAGTTTTGTCGATAAATCTCACGTCGTATAGTTTCGAGTACTTAAACCTATCCCGAACAGGTTACTAAGTCTCCCACGTATCCCAAATATCAATTATATACTTCGAGATCCATATTTCTGTCTCTAATCGTAACTCATCACTCATACGAATTTAAGTCCTGCTCTCGTAACTTATAATAGTAAAATACTCATCGGACGCTCGTAAGTTTGACACTACATTACAAACCAATTCTAATATGTTTCGGGCTTCAATTACATCTCTACCGATCTCCCTAAAGTCCAATTGTATTCACATAGTCCCCACCTACAAGTTTCAATGGTCGGAATCGCTTAAATCCAAAAAGAGAAAAAATATCACAGTTTCTGGGGAGATCGATCGATAAACCAAGGATGTCGATCGATCGAGCCCAATCGATTGATCGATTATGAATGTCGATAGATCGGTCGAGCACGTGCAGGTCTTGATTTTCTTCGTTTTCAGCCCTAGGTTTGTCCTAAATATCCATTACACGATGCCAAATTCTAAAGTAAATATGTTGGGTGATTTAATAACCTAAATACATGATTCTTAACGTTCCAAAATTCTTAAATCATCAATAATCACACTTTTCTTGGATCAAATCATTATATTATCATGAAAACCCTATTTTTTTCCATTTTCTTCAAGAATCATTATACAACTTCTCATCAATTCGTAATTAACTATGCATGGGTTGTGATTTCGTTAATGTGATGTTTTCAGAATCTAAACTACATATAAATCCTACCCAAAATGAAGGTTTCATCTCCAAATTTCATGAGTTTCAATATTTACATAAAATTATCAAATCCTAAACTATCATGGATAAATTATCTGCTGAATCTTAACGAATTAAATCACTTGCCTGGAAAATTCGATGTTCTGATCTTTTGAAGCAGATGGTACGAAAGGTATCCCATCTTTTCGATCTAACCGGTGGTGGTGTGATGGCCTCCAAGGGTGGTTTTTCTCTTTTGGAAACTTCCTTCTCTATTCTCTAACTGCCGCTGGTATTTTTGATTGTGAAAACCCTAGCAGTCGTAAGATTTGGCTGATAAACTAAGTCTAAATTTCGTGGGTTAATATTCCTTAAAAATTAAAATGACTAAACTACCCTCCCGGGTTGCCGGTTAGGCCTAAAAATACCCCGGGACCCAAACTAAACCCCTGGCTAGTGTTTTCTGACTATATCGATCCTTCCGGACACGATGGCGTACTCAAAATGACCATACGAATGATATAAATATATTTTACTTTTAAGTCCATTAAATTGATTTCTGACACAACTGACACGCGCGTCTCAACTTAATTTTCGAAATTGCCATATTTATAACTCACGATAATATTAATAAATTCAATAATCATATATTACCATATTCACTCAGTAATATTCAACATTATTATCATAATCAAATACCAACTCTCGTCTCGTTAGTATTTAAATCCGGATTAATTTTTAAATAATTATCCCAATTAATTTAATTAATCCCATTAAATAAAATCGATAAAATTACGGAGTATTACATAAGCCTTCACTCTTTATACAAAAGAAACTTGAACCAAAAAAATGAAACATCGTAATACAATCACCCGAAAGTTACATTATTTTCACAAATGCGTCAAATATAACATCATAATCAATCATCTAAAAATGAGATGTTTTTATATTATAACCAATCAAATAAACAATAAAAAAAGAAGTTCGTTGTTGTTGACTATCAACTTCCATTATGTTATCATCGCCATCAACGCCGCAACTGGCAACGCTTGAAACTTGACGAGGATCCAAAAATGACATTCGGTCAAACAAAATGAAATTATCATAATAGTTATAATTAATTAAGCACTCCATAAGACTCAAGCATTTAAGACTACCTTGGACCGTGCTAGTTAACCGTAAAAGCACAGGTTGACTCAAGCACTTAAAAGTAGGAAATTTCAAATATAAATAAGTATGTGAACTTTAAGTTTCTAACAAGCACAAATAATTTCACTAAATAAATATGCATCATTGTTAAATAGTAAATTATTGGAATTAACAATTCAAATAATAGGACAATCAAGTCCCATAATTGTACTAAAATTTTTAACTTTGTAAACTTATAACATGAATATCCCAAAAGACAAATAAAACTTATACAGTGAGTTTGCTTTCCAAACTAAACAAAAAAATAAATAAATAGCAAAGTACCCTTAAGTTCACCGTAAACAAATTTTAAACACTAAAGGAATTTTTACAAATTTTAAACACTTAGGTCTACTAATTCTCTTCTTGTAGAAGTCCACGCTAGTGGCATAACAAGTGGACCTAATAGTAAATTGTCCTTTAAATGTTTAAAAATTGTCAACAATGGAGCTAATTATAAATTACCCCTCGAAAATGGGATCAAATTTCCTACTTTTAACCATTCGATGAGCATTTTTTTTAATGGTAGAGACCACAATATGTACACATTCCACCCACAAACAGGTCTAAACATTTATGTCCTAATGTTTACTCCAAAGCTTTGCTACAAACACATATGTACTTGCATCATACCATAAGACTCTCGTTGCTTTGGGAATGTGTTCCCCTAAACGAATAAAGTGAAACAATAACATTTCCAACGTAGAATTTTTATTTATCTTACCAAACTTTCACTAAACAACAAAGATGTAGTTACATTCTCTTACAAAAAGGAAGTACACACTCAACAGATACATACATGAGAGAGTGCGACTGACTGTATGATAATTGATTAATTTAAATGCGTAAGTTTCCAAGTACCCCTTATTTAATTAGAGTTCCTAAACATGCATCTAAGGTGCGTGTGTCAACCCATAAATAAAGAAAGCACGTGGCACAAAAATATGCTGAGACACAGATTTCAGGGAAAAAATCCCTTTCGGGTAAAACCTTTATTTCACTATGAATATATAAATCGCAACTTACAATTACATAGAGAAATCTGTAATGGATCAACGTGCAGCCAACCCACAAAGACACGCAGTCTTGAACTCAGCAAGAGAATACACGCAACACCCTCCAAGGACTCGCAACCCAATCAACAAAGGAAGAACCGCAACTCTCTTTAATGACACACAGCCATAAAACTTTGTAGAGACTCCCTCAGCAATGACACGCAGCCCTCGGTTGCAAAGATCTCTCCACAAAGGTGAACAACAACAAAGCTTGTGTTCTAGGGTTCCAAAAGATTCATAAAAGTAATTGGGATTTTTGTGTGTGAATCAAAAAGATGTTTGGCACATCAAAAATTGAAGTCTTGTTGTGTTTGTAATCTTAGAAACGTTTTCTTAAAGACTTGAAAAAATACACCAACGAAGTAAGAATATATATAGAAAATATGAGCTGGTGGATAAAAATCATACGGAGCTGAACGATTTTATCCCAGGCGGACCGGTCCGGCTAGGAGGCGGATCGGTCCGACCTCGGATCGGTTCTTTTTAAAATAGGATTTATCGGTTCGCTACCGGTCTGTGGTATACTGGTGTAAAACGGATCGGTCCGGTAGGTAGGCGGACCGGTCCGGGGGCGAATCGGTTCGTTTAATATGGGCGGACCGATCCGGCTTACCAGAAAATAAAAAATATTTTAAAAGCTTCATTTTGCTTGAAAAAACTTACTTCTTATTTTTATAAAAAACATTTTATAAAAATTTCCCAATACTAAGTATGAACTTTAAGGGACTTAAAAACAAAACTTTACCAAGTTCATTCTCGCAGAGGTTATGATGTTGAAAACTCTTTGATATTCGGATCCGTTGATGTAGATGCGATCTTTAATTTCTTCAACGGTGTAACGGCGTACGACATACAAATTGATAATGGACAAAAATGTCCTTACAATACATATTATGCATTCAATATTTTACATTGCATCCACTGCATTCAACAAAATATATGGAAGTTGAAATGCCAGGAATATACAGTTTTGTAATTCAATTGAATGGATTTACTGAGTAAAATTGAGTATACAAGCATATGCCTAATAAGACATGGAGTTTATTTTAGTTCATAAAGTACCATACCTGAATTGCTATGTGTACCTGATCAGGCATAATTTCTTTACTCCTCTCCTGTATGCTTCTAAATAATGTTTTGTTTCCATCTCTCCATTGTTTGTCCTCATCATCACGAGGATCACGAACTAACGTTCCTTCGTCAACATAAAGTATTAGCCCTAAAGAATTGACAATTTATCACTCCATCAAGAATCCCAATAAACAGACTGGACAATTAATGAATAAACACACAAAAATAAATAAATTAAAAATTATAGCTTTGTCCGTCAAGCAGTATATATTATCCGCCAAGCAGTATAAGTTTACGCACATTCATATATTTTGTAAAAATAAAATACCAATTTATCACTAAAGTTTAACATTTCGAAATTAGAATTCAATCTGACATTATACTCCGCCAGAAGCTTTGAAAATGAAGATGATTTATTTTCCAGCAAATTCGTTATGCCAGATGTCTAAAAATGGAGTGGGTCCAAATTTATAATCACAAATAAAATAAAGATAATCAAGCAAGACAAACACAAAATAAAGAGTGTTTTAAAGTGGTTCAACTATGAGAAAAGCCTACGTCCACTATTTTTAATATTTCTGGTGGTTACAATAGCTCAGGGTTAAGTATGTTTGTGCCTGATTTAATCGTCTTTTTGAGCTAAAGGATATCATCTATTTCTATTGGTTGGGAACCTAATAGATGGAATGCCTTTGTATATTTATGCATTTACATCTGTATACAATAAGTAAGACTGTTGATATTCATAAGTACGTGTACAAAGACTGTTGGCTATTCCACCCGAGTGGCTTCTTCTATTCTTGATGTTTTGTATTATTGAGGTCGGTCGACCTGTTGGGTGACCAAATGTCTCTGGAACCGACAAAGAAAGTAAGTATTGTGAAGATAACCATGTAGGAGGACAAATGTCCATTTCTCATCGGTCCATGTAGATGAATAATTTTAACATACAACAAAATATATATATGTTCACAAAAAAATGATACAAAAAGAATTCCCAACCAAACATTCTTATGAATGCTACCAAAGGGACAATAGGAAATCATTGATGAATGCTAACAAAACAAATAAACTAACAGTATTGGTTATATTTTCAAGTTTTTTTCGAAAGGAATCCACGATATCAAGGAGATAACCCAGAAGCCAGATTGATAATAATATCATTATGATTAGCGAGAAATGATAAAGACATGAGAATAAGGAACATAATGATTAAACAATTTTTAATATAAACATGTTTTTAATATTAAAATTATTTTTAAACACAATTTTTTCGTAAAAATAAGTACATTTTTAATTAAAAAGATACATTATAGTTTCCAAATTTTAAAAAAATATTATTTAATATTTTAAATATTTTTTATAATAAAATAAAAATATAAAAAAAAACTTGCATAAAGAATTAGAAAATAAGATTTTATTATTATTTTTTATTGAAATTTGACAAAAGTAAGAATGTTGATTAAACTAGACAAATTAGAAAAATGACCACTAAAAAGACGTATCATTAGTTTAGACCAAAGTTCTAAAAAATGCGGGGCGTGATCGAGGCGTGGAGGCCAAGCCATAAGCCTTAGAAGCCTAGGCGGGCCTTGGCTTAAAAAGGCGTTTCGGTCTTTTTAATATATTTTAATATTTTTTAATCATAACAAGGCTATTAAAATACTAAAATTGTACATATCATAAAAATATGTCTGAATATTTGTAAATAAAAATACTATTTGATTATTTTGGATGAGATAATGGTCCGATTTGCAAAAAAATCTTTAAAAGGCGATATCGTTTCACTAAAGTATTGTTGTTTTTAGTGAAAAAGTACCCCTTAAGAATTTTGCCAAGCATAAGGCGTTAAAATTTTAAGATCCGCCTAGGCGGATGCATCACGCTTGGTCACGAATTACCATGTTGCCCTAATAGACGGAACATCTCTTTCTTTGCTAAATTCTCAGTTACCATCGTCTGAGAAAAACCTTTAAACTCTGGGCAGGTTCGTAGTCTCTCTCTCTTAAGTTTGAAATTGAGATCGTGGAAAGGGTTTTAAGTAGGCATCTCTTTCTCTTGATTGTCTCTGTTATGATGTTAACCTAGGTTTCTTCTCTACTTGTTGATTATAAAAGATATGATTGTCAAAATTCTCAGATGCATTGATCATTGGGCTGATTTGATGCTAGTGATATCATAATCCTTTCATGAACAATCGAATAACTTAATAGCCTTGCTTTAGTTTGGAGTTGTTATTTTTTTGCTCTTTCTATTTCATGTTATTATATTGGATCATTGAACTACTTCTCATCATGTGTTTCTTTCCGGTTCTAACTACCTGCGTTTCATGGACCATTTTATCCTTTTCTTGTGATTAATTTCATGTTTATCTAATAGTACCCCAAATATTCATGTAAATTTAATAGCATTTGTATTAGTATATCTGTATATTTTTATATTGAGTTTAATCATTTACGTAGTAAAGTTGCACACAAATATAGATTTAGAAGAGAGAGTGAGGTTTTTGAGAAATAGGAGAAAAAAGAACTATAGGTTTAATATTGGGTTATGCATATTTGCTATACACACCCTCAATATTTATATTAATGCATAAAAAACTGAATATCACAATATTGCCCCTATTTTAAATAAAATAAGAACTCTGACACTCCCCCTCAAGCTTGGATCATATATGCTCAATTTGAAACACAAACTACTAAAGGTAGGTCGAGCCAAAGACTTCGTATATCCCCAAGTCGAACATAATGGGTGACAGCATAATGAGATCACGAATAAAATAACAATCAACTTCAATGCGATTGGTCTTCTTATGAAACACTAGGTTGCTAGCAATGAAAATAGCAAAATAACTGCTTGGTATCACAATACATGCATATGATACATAGCATCAGCCCCATATCACGAAGTTAGGAATGGACCTATAACATCTCACAGGCAATATGGGCCCTAGCATGATACCTCGCCTTATTAGATCGAGCTACTCTTACTTTGCCATGTAACAAGATTATCATCCACAAACGCATAATAACATTATGTTGATCTCCTGCTCAATTCGCATCGAAAAACTTGGAAACTGATAGGGAAGATGACAGTTTGGATAATAGTCCATTACTTGGGGCCCCTTTAAGATATCGGAGAATACGACGAATGGCATCCCAATGAGGTTTAGGAGGAGCATGCATGCACTGACTAACCATCCCCAACAACATAAGTGATATTTGGACGAGTGATTGTGAGGTAGATTAGCTTACCAACTAATCTTTGATACCTACCTATGTTCTCAAACAACTCTCCACTATCATTATCTAATTTTATAGATGGATCCATTGGGGGGTATCAACTGGTCGAGCACCCGGAGTGCTAGCCTCGGAGAGTAAATTCTACTTCTGTTTGCACAAGCTAATCCTTTCCTTGGACCGAGCAACCTCAACTCATAACGAAGCAACCCCAAATCTTTAGCATGAAACCGTCTAATTATATGCAACTTTAGACTGGCTATACAATCATCCTCACTAATAATAATGTCATCCACATAGACTATAAATACAATAATCTCATAGGAAAGTTTGACAGGTAAATTTAGAGTTATCAGACGATGAACGATGAAACCCAAATTGAAGAAAAACATAGTTAAACGTATCAAACCAAGAACGAGGAGATTGTTTCCAACCATATAAGGCTTTACACAAATGACACATAATCTGTTCTTTTCCTTGAGCAACATAACTCGACGGTTGAGCCATAGAAACATCCTCCTGTAAATCTCCATGCAAGAAGGCCCTTGAAATAAGAACTCTAATAGAGTTAAGAGGAGCAATAAGAGGAACAAGATCTTTTGGCAACGAGGCGAGCTTTCAGTCGCTTGATCGAATCATCAGGATGATATTTCACAATATATACCCATTGCCAATTAACAATAGTGTTTCCGATGGAAAGAGAAACAAGGTTTTATGTTTGATTCTTATGACGAGCATCAATCTCCTCATCCATTGCTAGCTTCCATAAAGGAGACAAGTGCTTGTGATAGAGACTTAGGAACATATGTTGAAGATAATGATGAGACAAAACAACGAAATGGAGAAAGACGATGAAGAGAAATAAAATTGGAAATAGGATGTTGAGTACAACTATGAATACCCTTTCGTAAGACAATAACAAACCAAGCTAGACCTCAATAAAATGAGACGTCGGTTGGAAAGTAGGAGCCCATTGGACAACTTTTCTATCATTTGATTACTGATACACTTGAAGTCGAGGATGTTCGTCACAGAAAAAAGGGGCAATTGAGGCTCCCCTGACGTGAAGAAATTAAGTCAAGATCAAACGTACGCTCCGATTCAGGAAAGAAAGGAGTTGACTCAAAAAAGGGAACATTGGGTAACATCTAGATTATAGTATAATACCGGTGAAAAATGAGATCATAACATCGATAGCCGTTTTGAGTACGAGCATATCCTGGTAACACACATTTAGGGGAGAGAGTTTATCACGATAAGAATGCTACACAACCAAAGACTCAAGGAGCTATACTAAACGGTGTAATTCCAGGATAACAAAGGGAAAAAGGCGACTTGTCACCTAAAATGGATGAGGACATACGGTTAATACTTAATAAGATAGGTAACAGTAAGGACCACATCAACGCAATATGACTTTGGTACATTCATATAAAACATGAGAGCCTGAGCAACGTCTAAAAGACGTCGGTGCTTACGTTCACCAACTCCATTCGATTGAGACGTATGTGGGCAAAAGTAGTTTGATGGATAATGCCATGAGCAGTACAAAACTCATTAATAAATGACATGGTATACTCGAGCATTATCAGAACGGAAAGTCCTGATACATTTGTCAAATTGACACAAAATTTCATTATATAATGTAACAAAAAAATTTGGTAGCGCAGAACGATTTTGATAAGAATAGCCATGTCATAGGTCTTATCTACAAAATAACAAAATGTTGAAAAACAGAAATACTCTTTATTCTTGCTGGACCTGATGTTAAATTTAAAAAATTTTCGTACGTGCATCGTCTGTTATCATATAGCTAATGCAAGTACGGATTAAGGATGGCAACACGGTAGGTTTTCGCCCCGCCCCGCTCCGATTCTAATGGGGTGCATTTGGGGTCCTTTAAACGGGTCGGGGTTAGCATTATAAAAATCCGTTGGGTTTGGGTCGGGGTTGGGTTTAGTATGTAAAAACCCCGACCCCGACCTATTTAAGTGTATTCTTACAAAAATTCCCTATATATATGGGAATAAGTTTAGCTTAGGGCTTCACTTTCATTTAATTTTACATTTCTCATCTCCTCTCGGTTATCCCTCCTTCAAGACCCTCACTCTCTCGCCAGACTCCCTCTCTATTACTGGCGCTGCTGTCTCACAGGCGATGATCTCTCACCGGCGTTGTTGTCTCTCTTTTTCTCTTGCTCTTATGGTACGTAGAGTTTCTCTCTCCATCGATTTAAGTCTGAAATCGATTTAAGTTTTGAAAAGATTCAGATCGATGTAGAGAATCTGCTGTTGTAATCTTCAAACACATTAAAAGCTTTGTTGCTTGTCTCATCAGATTTATATGTGGCCTGTTATGTTTATTTCAAACATGTTAAAAAAGAACTTTGATATGCAATGTTCACTTTGAACACGGTAAAAAAACTTTGTTGCCTATAGTGTATTTTTGTTGCCTGTTGTTTTGTTTTTTTGTTGCCTGTTGTTGTGTTATGTTTATTTCTTCGGTGTCTTGTCAATCTCTCTTTTCTACACCTCCTTAACACAATGTATTTGATATGCAATGCAATGCAATGCAATGTTAAAAAGCTTTTTTGCGGGGTCGGGGTGGGTTCGCGGGTTTGACCACCCCCAAACCCGATACAGATCGAACCCTTAGGGACATGTTTTTAATTTAATTAAGAATTCCCAACTAGAACATATTTTTTTTAATTAAGAGATTGAAATATAACTATCACAATTAAAATAACTAAGGAGAACACGAGATATAAGATACTAAGGCGTCACGTAATTTAGTGAATATCTGATTATGAAGTCATGCAAGCACACATTTATGGGAAGCAAATAAAGGACTATTATTAGAAACTAACTATTACACGAAAAAGGGTTTCATCCTAGCCTTAGTTTGAAGCCTAGCCAAACATATTCAAGACTCCAAATAAAAATATTAAAACAATTGAGTCTCCTCTTCTTTTGTGCCTTGAATATAATGACCATATGATTTCTGCTCCGAAATTTTCTTTCCAAAACTGTGTATAAGGTCAGTGGGGGAGGTGCACTCTTTATTTGATAAATGAGAATGTATGACTGGGATTGATTTGGAATCTTATATCTAGAGTTTTCAAGTGTTGCTCTTTCATTGGAGTTTTAATCAAACTCTCCCCTTTTTATTTGAATCCTACTACTACACGCTACCTGTGTAAATCTCAAAATTTTTGGATTCTGTTTTTGATTCAGCTAATCCCCTGAACACCAATCCACAACGTCATTATGTTGGGGGTTGTAGATAGCACTCCCTCTTTATTTTCTTTATTGATATTGACGTGAATATGGGTGCGGAAGCGTAAAAGAAGAAGTTAACTGCACAACAATTAACTACACAACAACTATACTACACAACAACAACAACTAAACTAAAGAAATGAAATGGGTTTCTCTCTCTCTCTCTATTCTCTATTCTCAATATTCAACGTTTGATTACAAATGAGGGCCAATGGGCCTATTTATAGGAAGAGTTAGCTTGCTAATCAAGCTAATACCCAAAATGACTAAAAAGGCAACTAATAACCAAAAATGACATATTAGTCCCAAACATATTTGGAAACTATTTAAAGACAAAAATAAGGAAAAATAACAATAAACCCTAATTCCCATCATTCTTCCCTACTTGAGAGAGCTCGTCCTGAAGGAAAAAAGTGTGTGCTAGGACATCATCCGCGGGCTCCCCTACTTGAAAGGGAAGTCGTCATTTGAAGCGTCCCGCATAACGACTCTCAAAATAGCCTCGAAGAGAAACCACAAATGAACGTCATGGCCGATGAATAGGAAGTCGGCCTCTAATCCATCCCAAATGAAGAGCTAACATAAGATTGACACGGAGAGGGCCATCGATGCCAAATTTTATCCAAATTCCACGTGATGAGCCTCCGTAGCATCAAATCATGTAAATGAGTCGTGGAGCGCTTCTTATAAGTAACCCAAAAAGGGTCCACAAATCCCACACCACTCGTGATCACCTCACGCAAAATATACTCCTCAAAGGAAACAACCACCGAACCATCATCACAAAGCTCATCATCATGACCAAAAAGTGGAAAGAAGTTCGTCAAATCAAATATTTTCACCTCGCGATAGTGAGTGCGAGTCTCCCAACCATCTTCAACAAATAAATCGAAAAAATCACATAAAAAGTGCCCATCATCTTCTAGTCCAAAGATAGAAATGAAGTCCACAATCTCAAATATCTCCAAATCCCTATATCGAGTACGAGTGATCCACCCATCCTCCTCGAATATGGGAATAAGCTCACAAGGAAGGAACACGTAGTCTCTATCAAGCATCGTCGGAGTCTCAACAACATCGGAGACATCCTCATAAAGCATAACTGAAGAGATAGTATCATCGGTGTGCGCGGGGAGGAGGGACACCGGTGGACAAGTACTCGAAATATGGGACCAAATGTCTCACTCGTGCACGTACCCATTGTTCTAGTGCCATCACCATCACAAAATACTCGGTTCGACATCAATTTAGTTATTGACGACACATCTCATACTCCTCGATGGAGTAAGCACTATACGCGAATGTGTGAAGCTTTTGAGATAGGTATGAATCCGTTGCGGTGCAAGAATCTTGAAGACTTTGAAGTTTCTTGATGATGACACAACTTACCTTGTCGAAATCGACACATGCATTCATATCGAGCCCGTATTTGGTACCATCCCACGATAATTTGGAAGAAAGGTATTCTTCGGGTGGGGGAGGGATGAAATCGTAGGGTCTTGATAGATTTGGGGCAGATTTATAATTTTCAGAAATTGGTAGGGAATTGGTGTATTGAAGAGGTTCGGGTGGCGGAAAAATTTGATTAGGGTTTGCGAAGAGGTGTGAGGTTGCCGGGGTTAAATATGAATGTCAATTAGGGTTAGGGTTTTGGGATAAATGGGGTTTGAAATCAATTTTTTTTGTTGAATGTGGCTAGGGTTAGCATTAGAAATGATCTTGGATTGGGTAGAAGTAGTAGGCCATGAATCTTGGTTGTGATTGAGATTTTCTTGAATTTTCGGTGGTTCTTGATTTGATCAGGGTTGTTGAAATTTAGGTAGACTTCTTGAAATTCGGGCTGAAATTTTGTGTTGGAACTGCCTTGTATCATCCCGGGACTTGAAGAGGATTCCGGGTAGATTGGTGGGAGTCCAGAGAAAAAACGACGTGCCAGACTTCCCGTTGAAGTTGCTGCTACCATGCAGTGGATTGTAGACTGCTCGCTGCATTCCAGCAGTGGTTTCAATGGCTTCGGGGAATGGCAACAAGTGGAAGAGGCGTTGGAGTTGTTGGTGGCAGTGGAAGAGGCAACAAGTGGAGGCGGCGTTGGAGTTGGCTGGTGGTAGTGGGCTCTTCCTTGGGGCTGTGTCGGCAATCTCCCCTGGCGAAATAAGGCTATCAACGGTGGTAATAGCAGGTGTAGTTAATGTAGGGTTAGGGTTCTTGTTTGGAGCTAGGGTTTGGGAGATGTTTTGGGGTTGAAACGAGAAGGGAGAGGGGTTTGGGTGGCGGTAAGGGGTGGTGATAATAGGGGCTAATCGGTGGGAGGTTGTTGGACGTAGAATGAAGTCGGGGTGGTTCTAACTCGAATCCGACTCATATTTGATAATCATCCTCGCGCCAAGAATAAACGCGGCTCTGATACCAATTTGACGTGAATATGGGTGCAAAAGCGTAAAAGAAGCTATCTACACAACAATTAACTACACAACAACGATACTACACAAGAACAACAACGACAACAACTAAACTAAAGAAATGAAATGAGTTTCTTTCTCTCTCTATTCTCTATTCTCTATTCTCAATGTTCAAGGTTGATTACAAATGAAGGCCAAGGAGCCTATTTATAGGAAGAGTTAGCTTGCTAATCAAGCTAATACCCAAAATGACTAAAAAAACAACTAATAACCAAAAATGACATATTAGTCTCAAACATATTTGGAAACTATTTAAAGACAAAAATAAGGAAAAATAACAATAAACCCTAATTCCCATCAGATATATACCTCAAAATCAACTCTCGATGATATTCTCAATGTCCACCAGGCCCACTAAGCATTAAAGAGTCAAAATTTCACTTGACATTATCATTTTCATCACTTTCTGCACCCCCCCCTCTCAAATTGATTTTAGGCCACCAAATCTTCAATATTTCACTTCACCCAAAACTACAAAAGTTGTGGGTCTTCAAAAGACCTTTCAAAAAATGCATGACATGGTTCCAATGGACATCCGGGTTGCGAGTTATTAACAATTTACGACAGTTGTGTTGAATTTTACTATTTGGGTTAAATTTTTCACTTCAACTCAATTTTCGTCCAAATCCTTGAGGCACTTACGAAATATAAAAATATATCAATTAAGCATATGTTAGGCATATTAAAATATAAATTTTATCAAATTATAATTTTACCGAAGGAGCACCCCATTTACCATTTTTAACCTCTTTTTGTGTCAAGGCCCCATATTACCCCTAATTTACTAAACTTACCTAATTAACTTAATAAATTTACAAAAATGAGCTTAACTAAGTATAAATTTAAGGTTTAAATATTTAAAAAATACGCACTCATCAAATACCCCCAAACCTTAACTTTGTTTGTCCTCGAGCAAAATAAAAATTAAAATATGAAAACCTATCTCACTTTCGTAGGAATCACTATTGCACTTAGTATGTGCAACAAGCCGTTAAACTCCTGGATTACTCTAGTGGACGGGTGTTGTCCCGTGAGGGTTTGCAATGATTTTACTCACAAGACTCTCATACATTCATTTAATTTGGTCCTTACCCCATTACAAGTCATACATACGCACTATATAAATTATCAAATTATTATCAACACACGCATTGCATAACATTACCAAATCATTAAAATATTTTAGATTTCAAGCAATCTTTTAAACTCTACAATAATTTTAATCAAGTTGTATTAGTTGTTCCCCTTTTAGTAAATCAGTCTCATTGTCAAAACTTGTGTAAAAGTGAACTGACTCAACACTTTATTTGTCTTAGTTTAATTCTCAATGTGCAATCACTACCATAAAGATTTTATTGAATTCTTAAAGTATTGCACCAAGTATAACGTAAAATTGAACAATCCAATTACGTCGATCGACTCTTGAAGTTGTTTAAACTTTTGACAAGGATGGCTTTCATTCAAATGGGGTAGGTAGTCCTTTCTTTAGCATTTTACTCGAAAAAATCTCCTCCCTTTTTTTCACTTTCTCAATTTTTTTCCACATATTTTTCTCTTTCAATGCTTATGTTAACTTTCACACCATCCCCAATAGCCTTTTTCACGAGTCATCGAGTCTCAACTAGGTTGAATAATTATCAAATTAAGAAATTTTAATCATTAGTATATGGCTTAATCCATCTTTTGTCCTCAATTATTACCATTCTAAGTATTAAGTCCATATTAATCACAAAGAGAATTGATGTGATCTAGGCTGCGGAAGCATAAAATAAATCTAAACTACACAACAACAACGACAAAAGGAAAATATAAGTGGGTCTCAATTTCTCTCTCTAAACTCTCATTATCATATTGTCAAAAGTGATACAAATGAGGACCTTCTAGCTATGCTAAAGGTAAAAAAAGGGTAAAAATAACAAGAAATTAAAAGAAATGCAAAAATGACAAATAGGTCCTTATGCTCTTGCATCATTCTTCCTTACCTTGGAGAGCTCGCCCCGAGCTAAGAAAATGTGTGTTAGGGCATCATCCGTGGGCTCCATAGTTGTCAAAATCTTACGATTCGATTCGATTCTCACATAAAACGATTCGAATCGAGTTGAGAATCGCAAATGTCTAAAGAATCGGACTGAATCGGCGATTCACGATTCGAATCTTTCGATTCGGGTCCGATTCCCGATTCGGTTCCGATTCAACTTTTTTTTTTTTCGCTATTTTTTTTACCTTATAACCATACGTGTGTTTTAATAAAACAAATAAAAAAAGAAGCAAACAACAAAGGATACCGTTAAGATACTGAGTTTTAGAGAAAAACATGTTCTCTTGGCTCGGTTATTTTCTGCCGGCTTTTCTTGTCTATTCTCTTGGCTGAGTGTCTTCTATCTTTTGCTTTTTTTTGTTATAAAACTTTTGTATTTGTTATAAAATCTTGAAGGTATATATGTTTTGTTGCTTTAAATTAATATGAACGCTGTTTTAAATTAATATTGTTTTATAGTTAATCTTAGCATATGTTTTATTGCTTTAAATTAATATGGTTGTAATTTTGTAGGTTGTTTTAAATTAATATTGTTAATCTTAGTAGGTAGCCTGTTTAAAATTTTTGGAAGTATTTGTTTCATAGTTTTACTGTTTTAAATTAACCTTTGTATTTATTTTATTGTTTTAAATTAATATGTAGGATGTTTTAAATTAATATGTAGGTTGTTTTATGATATATTTTTGTTTTTTACATTTTTAATCTTAAAATGAATGAGAACATGTGCTACGGTTAATTTTTGTGATATATTTTGGTATATTATCAGGTGCTACGATTAGTTTTTTGTCATATTACGCTTAATTACCAATTCTATAGTGTTAAATCCCATTTACTTATGTTTTACTACGTTTTTATCATTTGGTTCCGATTCGACCGATTCGATTCACTATTCGCGATTCGGGGGGTAAACGGTTCACAATACGATTCACGATTTGACAACTATGGTGGGCTCCCCTACTTGAGAGGGAAGTCGTCCTTTGAAGCGTCCCGCATAACGACTCGCAAAATATCCTCGAAGAGAAACCACAAATTTACCCCATGGCCGATGAATAAGAGTGTGACCTATAATCCGTCCAAATGAAGATCTAACACAAGATCGGCGCGGAGAGGGCCATTAATGCCAAATTTCATTCAAATTCTTTGTGACGAGCCTCCGTAGCATTAAATCATGTAAATGAGTCGTGGAGCGCTCCTCATAAGTAACCCAAAAAGGGTCCACAAATCCTACACCAATCGTGATTACCCCATGCAACATATATTCCTCAAAGGAAACAATCACCGAACCATCATCACAAAACTCATCATCGTGACCAAAAATTGGAAAGAAATCCGTCAAATCTAATATTATCATCTCGCGATATTGAGTGCGAGTTTCTCAACCGTCTTCAATAAATAAATCTAAAAAATCACATAAAAAGTACCCATCATCTTTAATCTCAAAGATAAGAATGAAGTTCTTAATCTCAAATGCCTCCAAATCCCTATGTCGAGTACGAGTGATCCATCCATCCTCCTCAAATATGGGAATAAAGTCACAAGGAAGGAACACGTAGTCATTATCAAGCATCGTTGGGGTCTCAACAACCTTGGAGACATTCTCGTAAAGCATAACCAAAGAGATAGTATCATCGGTGTGTGCGAAAATGACATCGGATGTAGTAGGAGTTATACTGTGAACAAATACTCGAAATATGGGACCAAATGTGTCGCTCGTGCACATACCTATTGTTTACATGCCGTTTCCATCCCAAGATACTCGGCTCGATACCTATATAGGTGTTGATGTTGCATCTCATACTCCTTGATGGAGTAAGCACTATACCCGAATGTGTGAAGCCTTTTGAGATAGATATGAATGCGTCACGTCCTAAGAATCTAGAAGAATTTGGAATTTCTTGATGATGACACAACTTACCTTGTAGAAATCGGCACATGCTTTCTTGAAATTCCGGTGATTCTTGAATCAATCGGGGTTGGTTCTTGGTTTGAATTTTAGTGCTGGATGTTGTGGCTACACTTCTGGCAGAATCGGTGGGGAATCTGGGCTGATTTGGTTGCGGAAGGAGGTTGGGAGGCTGGGCGGATCCCCTGCCTGCTTTGACGATGGCTGCTGTAACGTCGACGGAGGCAGTAGTGGACTGGGCAGCGACGGCTGCTTGGAATTTCGGTGGCTTCTGTTCAGTGTCAGTTGTAGGTTCTGTAGGTTTCTGGGTTGCCTCTGCCGGAATGTTGTTGGACCGACAAAACCCGACTGAAATACTCGTAGGCCCGGGGATACCATCTCCCTTGTTCCTGCCAGTTAGAGGCACGGTCAACCCCTCCTCGTCGACTTGAATTGGGGCTAGGGTTTCAAGGTCTTGGGACATATTTTTTGGGGTAATTCGGGCATGACCAGGATGAACCCAATTCAAATCCCAATCTTCAATGAACATGGTTGATCTAAGAACAAAGCACGCTTTGATACCAATTTGATGTGATTTAGGGTGCGGAAGCGTAAAATAAATTTAAACTACACAACAACAACAACAAAAGGAAAACATAAGTGGGTCTCAATTTCTCTCTCTAAACTCTCATTATCATATTGTCAAAAGTGATACAAATGAGGATCTTCTAGCTATTTATACTAAAGGTACAAAAAGGGTAAAAATAAATAGAAATTAATAAGAAATGCAAAAATGACAAATAGGTCCTTATGCTCTTGCATCAAGAACATTGCTACACCCGGATGAATTAATTTAGTCACTCAAAAATCTAAAACAATGGTAATAGATCAAGTTTCAACTTCAAATATGAAGAATGTAAATCTATGTGTGTGAAATTTAAAATTTAGCCAATGAATTTTCTACTAACCAAAGACAAGTCAAAATGACAAACTAAAAAATCTCAAGTTTTAAACTAATTTTATTTAAAAAATTGGGGCAATTTTTTTTTCCCGTAAAAAATTAGCATTACGGTTTGAAGTGATACTCCATCAAACATTGTCCTCAATGTTTAAACCAATAAAGAAAGATATAGAGAACTGTGTATATATAAAGTATGGGGAATGAGAGAGGAAGAATATTACCTGAAGCTTTAAGTATGCACTAAATCTGTAGAACAAAACTGATAAATGCATGTTAACTATAAAAAAAAGCCATTATAGAAAAAAAAAATAAAAAAAAATATTGTTGATAAACGAGGATACTGCTGCTAGGTGCTCTTTATTTTATATATCATTAGTGGGGGAGCTGCATTCTTTATTTGATAAACCAGAAGTGAATAATATTAAAAGGACTTGACTGACGACCACTAGGACTCGGAGGAAAGGAACTACAACGGTGTTTACCTAATTGACAAGCTTCACATTCTAAAACAGAAATACAATAAACTGGGGACAACTTGACGTAACTTCTGCAACGACGGAAGACCCAACTGATAATGCCATTGAATAGGAGAAAATGTGGTACTCAATGCAGTGGCTAAATCTCCAGAATCCAAATAGTAAAGTCCATTTTGCTCATGCCGTGAAACAATTACCTTCTTCATCCTGAGATCCTGAAAAATACAAGAGGATGGAGAAAAGGGCACTGAACATTGTAAAGACGTTGTTAATTGACTCGCATATAGTAAATAAATGGAAATTGTGGAACAAATAACCCAGAAGATAATGACACGGATGAAGTAGCATGCAAATCACTGGTGTCAAGAGCTGGTCTAAAAATGAACCATTGGCTAACACAACACGGGAATTTAAGGAGTGAAAGTTAGAAAATAAGGAGGTTGTACCGGACGTGGGCATTTGTCAATAAGCCACGGAGCAGAAGTTTGGCCAGTAATGCATGTACCTGTATTGGCCGG
Organism: Sambucus nigra; assembly: GCA_949130495.1. Lineage (NCBI taxonomy): Eukaryota > Viridiplantae > Streptophyta > Magnoliopsida > Dipsacales > Adoxaceae > Sambucus > Sambucus nigra. The sequence continues at coordinate 514,206,079 of OX422210.1, read as the reverse complement.
AGTAGCGGTGGGGATAACCAAACTCGAAGAAATAGAGGACAATGTTTGGATGAGCTGGCCAGAGAAGAAAGAGCCTCATGAGAAGCAGGGGAATCAATGGGACCCTCAGTAGATGACTGGCAGTGACAGAAGTCGCATTAAATGCCTGATTGGAATGAGCCCCACTTGTTCTGACAATAGTCTTCAGTATGCCCTCCATTACCGTAGTATGTACATTTCCAATCTGCACGATTATCACGTCCACTACGACCACCACGACTGGAGCCACGAGCACCTCAGCCACTACACTGACCACCACTACGGCCACGACCACCACGAAAACCACTGTTAATACCATCTCTAGTGATGAGGGCAGAAAACTCTCTAGATGAAGAAGTTGTACCATGAGTAAGTTAAGCACGCTGTAGGCAGGAGTAAGCATTTGCAGCAATAGGTAGCTTCTCACTAGCTAATATCTCATCCTTGAAACACACTGTACTCTGAATTAGGACTCGATAAGAACAAGGAAAAATCTCAAAAACTCGTGAAACAATGTGCTCTTGAGAATACATCTTTAAAGAAACCCAATTTTGTTTTAGCTGTATTAAGAAGTTGAACATTGGAGGTCACATATGGTTCCATACAAAGCCACATCCAAGTTGTCACCAAAGAATGTTCACCCCACCAATCCTCGGCGCCTTCATAAATCCTAGGTGGACTCCATCGAGCAAATATGATGCATCAAAAATCCCCAGATTCGAGCAAATCAACAGATCGGAAAAAAACCATTATTCCCGAAGTTCTTTCAAAAATCAAAAGGGCCACAGAAACGTCATAAAAAAAATCTGGAAAAATCATTAGAGGCCTTGGGGGACTTGTGCGACAAAAACTCACGGACCAAGTTGCCAGGGAAAAAATGATGTCATGCTGACATCATCGTATGGACAAAGCTTTCAGACTATCAGCTTCTGTATACCTTCGTAGACTGATTTAGAGAAGAAGAAATTGGAAAAAGTGCTCTGATACCAAGTAAAGTTGCACACAAATATAGATTTAGAATAGAAAGTAGGGTTTTTGACAAAGAATGAAGAAGGGAATGATAGATTTAATATTGGGTTATACATTTTTGCTATATGCACCCCAAGTATTCATATTATTGTATAAAAAATTGAATATAACAATATCGCCCCTAATATAAATAAATAAGAACTCTAACATGCATATATCTCGTTTAAGTAGAAAAGTTGGATGTTTCTATCCCAAATTAGAAGTCGTCGTTTGAAAGTCCAAACATTTCAAGAAATTTTTTTTACTTTCCAAATTGATCCTCCTAAAAATAGTGAATTACTTGGAATGCCAAACATGCATTTGAATCATTGTTCTCTTATGATTATTGTTCGGAGGGGTAACTTTGTGATCTCACACATATACTATTTTTGGAAACGCGATTAATTTAGGACAAACTATAAAGGAAAGCATGAATATTAATTTGGGATGGCCGGAGTACTTTTTTGGTTGGATATTATTCAGGTTGTTGTCTACATAGTTTGGGTGAAAGTTGAATCACGTTGGAATCAATTAACTAGTTAGATGGAGTGTTTTTTAAAGAATTTTGTGGTTCGAAATTTCCAATTACCTCTCAGCCATAGCTTTGGTGTTGTGAATGTCAACCAAGCTGTACCCTATGAAGCACGGATTCTTCAAAAGGCCTAAAGAATCCGAATCGCACGCGAGTTGGGTGCGGCCCCGATTCGCACCCGAAGGAGAATCAGATATTAATTAAATAAATTAATTTTGGATTCGGCAAAGATTCGGCAAGGACTCGGCTGGTTTTGATGGGATTCGTAAAGAATCCAAAAAAAACACATTTTTGATTTTTTTTTCATTTTCTCTCTCTCTCTCTCTCTCTCTCTCTCTCTCTCTCTCTCTCTCTCTCTCTTCTTACTCTCCTTCAACAAATACGAAGTTAACTGAGTTTCTCAATAACTTCCGATGTTTGTTTTTGGTTTAATGTTTTAATGTTAAATGGGTTTTGTGACCCAAGTTAAGTGCTTATTATTATATTATATTATGTTAAATTCTAATTTTATAGTTTAATGGTTAGTGGGTGATTATTATAATATATGTGAAGACTGATAATTCTGTTTCTTAACAACTTTCTATATTTGTTTTTAGTTTAATGTTAAAAGGGTTTTGTGGCCCAAGTTAACTGCTTGTTATTACATTATATTGGATTATACTTTTATAATAAAATGGTTAGTGGGTTTTAGTGGATTATTATAATATATGTGAAAGCTAATAGATAAGTGGGTTTCTTAACGACTTCGTATGTTTGTTTGTTTAATTTTAAATGAGTTTTGTGAAGTTAACTGTTTTTATTATATTATATTGAATTCTACTTTTATAGTTTAATGGTTAATGGGTTTTAGTAGATTTTTATAATATATGTGACATTGATTGTAGAGTCCCCTGTTTTAATATTGTCAATGTGTTAAAAAATAACAAACACCGTTATCATAAATTTTTTAGATACATAATAATGATGAAACTTATTTGTAGTACTTAAAAATAACATAATATAATTTATATTATTATATTATATCTCGCTGCACCCGTATCCTAATTTTTTGAGAATTTTCGAATCGCCGCACCCGCACTGTGTCGGACCCGCACCCTGTACCCGCATTCGTGCTTCATAACCTGTACCTTAAGTCCATTCTCTATCTGTCTCATTTTATAGTATAACTTGTGATTTATATAGACTTTATTTGGTCTTGTTGATTTTAGTTTATTATGAAATGGTGACAACTATTTTTTTTAATTACATAGAATGACAATATGACTACTAATAATACTTTATGGATGGGGGTCAAATTGGCAATTTAATCTTTATTTTTATTACGAATGGAGGACTAGGATGATTGTACCCTTTCCTTGTCTGTGGCGCTCTACCAATGGAATGGGTCCAATGCATTATATTGGCTATGGCTTGGGATGTTTGGCTAGAGAGAATCCCAAGAATTATTAATGCTAATAAGTTTTCTCATGGCTAGAAAGGATCCCAAGAATTATTAATGCTAAGCAAAAAAGGAGTACATTGATTTTAATGTGGTTTACCTAACTAAGGCTATGTCCACGCGAGGGAAGGATAAGCCTCTTGTCACTAAGAAAATTGGGGTACATACCCAAGGTTACAACACTCCACTCTTGACACTCAAGAATATCAATCACAATGAAAACTCGCATAAGAACTCTCAGAGTACAATGGAGATTTGACTCTCTTCTTTTCTTTGTTTTCTAGTTGAAAACTTGTCTAACCTCTCCAACAATACCCTTTTGTCCTAGGTAAAATGGCTCTAAGAACCCATGCCGATTCCGCCTTTAAATGAGAATATGTGAATTGCAACGCAATAGGCGCTTCTTGATCCGGGGGACAACATATTGTATGTCCCCTTTTTTTAACAATCGGTGGCGACCCACCAACCAACCAGCAGTGGTCGAAGATAGAATGGAACGAACTAATCCAAGTCATTGGATTTGGTAGTTCTTCATGGGCCGTAAGCTCATTAGTTTAAGAGCTAATCCTCTTCTCGCTAACAACCCAATTAGCTTAGCTAATTGACCCAGGTATTCCCATTGCTTCATGTATTTGATACTTTCTCACTTACTTCAAATTATTTTCCGACGAAATCTCCTTATTTATTACAAATCATCACATTTTTCGGTGCACTTTTGATGTTCCAGGGGGAATGATAATAAATTGATCCTTTAAGAAGGCTCTTTGTTAATGCTCCGTGAACCAGCTCTTATCTTTTCATATGTTTCAAAAATCCTAGTTGGTTCTTAGGTTGATCGACATATCAGCCCAGTCACAATCATCGTCATATCAGAAGTAGGCTGATGTAAGCTAGTTGTTTTATTTGTAAGTTGGATCTTTCATAAAGAAAACACTAAGAGAAGTGGGGGAGATGGGAAAGACGAGAGGAACGGGTGAGGGTTACGGATTGAAAGCAAGCAGGGTTTCCCACGCCTCATTTTCCAGAATATGATTATTACTGCAGAAAGCGTGTTGGCCAGCATAATGCAAAATTGCACAAATGGTGAGCCAACTGCAATAATCTCCACCATGGCGCTCTAAAACCTATTGGATTACTGCAACTTGGGGATAACAAGCTCTAACCACCACACACTTGACGTGGAGTCACCTCTAACTTCAATAAGAAATGAGATTCGGTGACTAAACTTTTGATCCGTGTGCATCTTTTAAAATGACGACATTGCTGAAATTAACCCAATCTTGTACTTATGGTACTGCACATTAATGTGCTTTTATAACTTCCATGTACTTTGCTTTTGTGGCAGACAAAGCATTATTGGCTTGTATTATAAATCTCAAAGATATTGGTCCATTAGCTGTAATGAACTACACATAACCCTTGGTTGCTCCTTTCCCCCCCCCCCCCCCCCCCCCCCCTTTAATACTACGTATAGCTTTCTAATGTTCTTCCTCCGGATTTGACATGTACTTACTAGCCACTCCCACGGGATTCAGATATCCGATATCGTGCAAACTATGGCATACATTAGACAACTCACTGTACATGCATAGTGTTGTTGACACGTCTCTGATATCTGCATATGTAAAAAAACATTGCTTTGAGAACAAAACAACATGGGAAGCCTCGGGCATGCGAAGCAGATCGGATAGCAACTCATGCTCCTGCATCATACTCTCCCCCTAAAGCCTCACCTTCTCCGCTGCTACTCGAACTTTTGACCTCGCTCTGATACCAAATAATGGGTCAAGTGCTTATCGTTGCGCTAAAAGGTATAGCTGATACCGAATATCTTGCCCTACGAAGCTCAAGCCCAACCAGATTCTCCCATGGCGATCGAAGCAGACTAGCGAGCAACTCATTCGCCTACATCATTTGGCAACCCGACATGAAACCTCATGCGCCCCGCTCTCTTCATAATGGTGGAATTTGTCCTCTCACCATTTTGTTGTGAAGTCTTCGTCATAGTAAAGTGCCTCGTGTGGTCGGTATCTTTATGATACTCCAAGAATCCACTATCCCTGTACTCACCCCATTGTCGTTGCTCGGGTATTTTATTTTCTTCCCTTTTTTGATTTTCCACTATAGCTTTTTAGTCCTTGAATTTATTGAAAGCCTTTGAGTTTTCCTTAAAGTAAGTGCAAAAGCTTTCCACAAAAAATCATCAATTAAATTCTCAAATTATTTGAAATTTCCCAACGATACCACATCCGAAGGACACAAACGTCGGAATGAATATTGTAAGATTACTTTTGCTTTTGTGTATCGAGCTATTTGCTTTTGTGCATCGAGCTAGTGCATAGAACTCTAGTTTGCTTACCCATCGCATAATACTTGCAACTATGAATTCCCCTCAACAGTTTTTGTCGGTGAAGTTCTTCCATACCCCGCTGGCTCATGTGACCAAGTCTCATGTGTCACAATTGTAATTCGTGAATTCCTATCTCCATCGGGACTTCTGCTCCACTCGGTACCGTGCTTTCTCTCAGACTATAAAGATTGTTTGGTGACTTGGTGTCGTGCAAAATCATGATCGACCCCCTTCTTAACCATCAAAGCTTGAATCACTCATCCCTTGTCAGCATGTGCGTCCAAAGGGATTCAATTTCTCTTGAGCACCAGCACCAGGACATGTCTAATATCATTTAGCTTTTGGATAACGCTATCCCACATCTTTCTTTCACCTGCCAATTCCCACTACTTTGCACGTAGCATGGTTAACAATTTCCCCACTATTCAGTGATCTTACTCTCCAAACCAATCCCAGTTTGGGTACATGTGATACGAGCGTCCTGAATCAAGAATCAACCCATTATCATGATCGACGCAAAAACAAGTTAGTACCTCCGTGCTATCCTCTTGAGTTTCCACTTCAGCTACATCCTTTATAGGCTGTAGCATTCGCTTTCTTGTTGACCCTCCTCATTTCCAAGCAATTCTTCTTAAGGAGGCCCTTGTAGTTGTAATTGAAACACTCAATATGGTCTTGAGATTGGGACCTATTGGTACCCGGGCTTTGATACCTTGATCTTTTACTTCAACTACCATCGTCACCCTTGGTACCAATCCTTCACCTTGAGAAGATGTACCCGCCACCATTTCCAATCTTCTTCGTGGTTACGTATGAAATTATGTCTTGCACAACCTTATTGAAGTTGTTGAGGGCTGGCTTCCCCAACATGAGTGAAATAACGAAGTGCTCATTAGGTAACGATGCAAGCAACAATAAGGCTCGATTCCATTCACAAAATTGAGTATCCATCTTGTTCAATCAAAACGTTGAAAATGTTTATATCCTTCATATCCCCCTCATTCATATCTACCTTGAGAAGCTTCTTATTAAGGGAAAGCTTATTGAACAAAAATTTCGCAAGCTTATCTCTTTTAACTTGTCCCATGCCCTTAGCCGTAGTTTCTTATATCACATGGTTAAAAATTTATCCGCGATATACATCTCAATAGAAGCGATTGCTTTTTAATCAATGATAAGCGACTAGGCATTGGACAACTGTTGTTGTACAAGAACGTCACATATATGCCTTTGCCATAAGACAAAATTGATCTTCTCGTTATATGCCTTAAATATCAAACTTCAAAAGTTGCTTCCATAGCATTTGATGAATCATTGACACCTGCCATTAGGAACTACCATAAGGGTATAATACTCTAATCGATTCAAGATTGAACCAAAATACCGAGTAAACCTAGCAACTCGATCTTTGATACAACTTGTTGCGAATTGGGAACCTGTAATGCTTGACCAAGATCATTAAACTCAGGAATTTTGTCAAACACTTGCCATGCTTACCAAGACCTTTCCTCCCAAGCCTATAAGTTCAAACTAATCACCAAAGCATTAACTAGTCTTATTTGAAAAATGAATAAAGCATAAAAGAAAGCAAACAACAAACACAAGAAGTTTAGAAGCAATGAGAATTGGTCCAAAAGAAATTTAGGAACAATGAGAATTTGTCCAAAAGAAGTATCTTGTAAACTGACATCCATCAGTTTTTATTAATAAGAAAAACACATTTACTAGGTTTTAAATTTTGTCATATGTTTGGATGTGGCATTTTGCATGAATTTGCATATACATATAAAATTATATGCATTATAATACAAAAACAATTCTCTCTTGCTCATTTGCAGGTACCTTTGAGCTTTTAATGATACAGTAATGGCTAATGCAAACACATCTGAGCTGATTGTGGCTTCGGAGTCCTCCAATCAAACACATATGGCAATTTCAAACGCATGTGCACCTCAACCTCCTGTCCAGCAAAATCGAAATTCCTCGCACGGTCCCGTGGCTATTCTCTGGGACATTGAGAACTGTCCTGTTCCAAGTGATGTACGTCCAGAAGATGTGGCTGGCAACATCAGAATGGCCTTGCAGGTCCATCCTGTAATTAAGGGAGCTGTTACAGTGTTTTCGGCCTATGGGGATTTCAATGCCTTCCCTAGACGACTAAGGGAAGGCTGCCAGAGGACGGGTGTCAAACTCATAGATGTTCCAAATGGGAGGAAGGATGCTGCTGACAAGGCGATCTTGGTTGACATGTTTCTTTTTGCTCTTGACAACCCTCCCCCCTCTTTCATCATGCTAATTTCGGGGGATGTTGATTTTGCCCCAGCACTTCACATACTTGGTCAACGTGGGTATATTGTGATTCTTGTGATTCCTTCTGGGGTGGGTGTTTCGTCTGCCCTGAGTAATGCGGGTAGGTTTGTTTGGGACTGGCCTAGTGTGGTCCGAGGGGAAGGTTTTGTACCACCTGGTAGGGGTTTAATTCCTCCTCGTGGGGGCCCAGCTGAAATTGCTGGGTTTTTAATGGGGTACCAGATCAACGACAACCCTGATAATCAGAATGAAGAAGAAGCCATTCTATATAGAGGGGTCTCCGAAGGCTATTACAACCCAAAGGATTTCTCGATGATATCACAGTCTCTATCTGAATACAACAGTACATCAATCTCCGTTCCTTGTTTTCAAACAAATCTGAGATCACACAGCCTTCCATCTGGTTTGAATGAAGTTCCAGCTGGACCCGGCACTTCTTGTGACCAGAGCAATTTGATGTGGGTCCAACCTGGAGATATAAATGGTTTGAAAGGCCAACTGGTGAAGTTGCTTGAGATGTATGGAGGGTGTTTGCCATTTGCCCGCGTCACTTCTGAATACCAGAAAATTTTCGGGAGGCCTCTCTATGTTTCGGAGTATGGCTCGTTCAAGCTAGTGAATCTTCTTAGCAAGATGGCCGACAAGATATGCATAGAGGGGAAAGGCCATAAAAGGTTCGTATATCTTCGAAACAATAGAGCTGGACCAAGTGCTCCGCCGCTAGATCTGGCAAAGAACGACAGAAGAGGGTGTTCTGATGATTTCTCAGATGATGAAAGGGTGGTTGTAGAAGAACGCGAAGACAGGAATGATGATGAATTTATTGGTCTGAGCCTTGATCAGTTCAAGTACGAGCTTCAAGAGATTCTAGTAAGCTATTCTTGTCGGATTTTCCTGGGTTGCTTTGAGGCAATATATGAGCAACGATACAAGAGAGCGCTGGATTGTCAAAGGTTTGGTGTGAATGATCTGGAAGAGCTGTTTGAAAAGGTGAGTGATGTTGTGGTGTTGCATGAGGAACCTGTAAGCAAGAGGAAGTTCTTGGCTGCAGCTGGTGTTGAAATTTTACTGGCCTAACTTAGGATCTCATGCCCGAGGTATGCTGCTTATTGACACCACTGTTTCCCCCCCCTCCCATGGAACAAAAAATCATAGGAAAGCACAATACTTTTGTTGTTGGGCATCTGACGTAATTTTCTTGGCTACTCTCTAATTTTTATATGAGACTCATGCCAGAGACTGTATTCGATTGATCAAATGCGGGAGATCATTATGTACACTAAGACCTGTTTGGTTGCGCAAATTGTTTGATTATGTAAATTGGTTCATTGTGAATTGTAAATGAGTGGATTTGAAATGATGAGTTTAAATCCATTTTTACGCAATGTTTGGTAATCTGAAATTGATGTTAAGGTTCTATGAGAAAAAAGATAAAAATAAATTAACACAGAGGGAAGGAGGGAAAGGGAGAGAGGAGAATGCACTTTATGTGACTCCTATTTCAAACAGATGCAGTTCACGTTTTTTGTGAAATGATTCAATTTCAGATTTTACACATGAGCGAAAATGGGGCAATTAATGAATCATTTCATTAATGAAATTAAACACAATTGATTGGTCAATTTGTAAATGGACCAATTTATTAATGAATCAATTTACAATTTTAAGACAACCAAATGGGGGCTAAATAAATTGATCATCAATACAATCCTTTTTTTTTTGTCTACTTTGTAATCAAGGTTTAAATTATCATATTAGAAAAGGATATATGTCAACAACCATTAGTATATTGTTACGTCATAAATTTTGTGGATACACCATGAATATTTGGATTCATAGAGATATTATTGCTTTATTTTGAGTCATAATAATCAATTATTTCTTTCTTAAATTTCCAGAAAGAGTAGTTGATATTGTAAGATTTGTAATAAACTTGATCCCAAATTTTCTCCTTTCCTTGCCTTCTTTTGGAATATTTACATTTTTTGGAAGAATGCAATAAACTAACTCACATATATATGAAATTTAGCAAAAGAAATGCAAATAAATCCATCAAAACTCCTACGAAATTTATTAATGAAAAGGGTGGGGTTTATTTGCATTTTTAGGAAAAAATGCAAATAACCCCATAAAAGGAAATAAATTCTCTCTCTACATACATATGTATAAATCGTTATATATATAGAGAGAGTGGTTCTCATGCATACCTCAGTTTGCATACAGCTTGCGCATACCATTTTTGATAAAGAATAATGATACGAGTACAAAAATCTCCACAAAATCTGACGTGGATTCCACTTATTCTCTCACCTACCTATTAAACATTGCCTTGTAGTATGGGCTCCCGCCAGGGAACCAATAACATTACTTTTTGTGGAGATTTTGTGGAGTTACTTTGAACCCATAGCACTACTCTTTGATAAAATAGTAAAAGAAATATTTTTGGGCTAATTTTTTTTTTTTT